>OY856343.1:7547500-10047500 GCA_963693475.1 Ectropis crepuscularia | reverse complement strand
GTACCACAGGCAAATCCGGAAGCCGCTAGTTAAAAATAGACTACAACAAAATAAAACAAAATTAAATCGTTGAAATCTGAGTTCCTAAAATTAATGTACTTACGTAAATTGAATAATTTAGGTAATGAATAGTTGAGATTTGAGATGCTTTATCAGCCAATATCTTGTCCTAAAATAAAGCGTAATTGGTCGAGTAATACATGCGCTTAATGGTTAGCAACACGCCTTCCCATAAGAGCTCAATCTTATGCATATTATTTTCGTCTCAGTATTTTAAATACTCTTTTGTTTACCTATTAAAGGCTGTGGTCAAATTGAGGATACGTTAATATTGATTTATGGTTGAATTCAACCACTTGGCGACCACTAGCTTTATAAAAAACTTCCACCTATAATACCTACTACAATTGACAATAATAAAATCAATCACTTGAACTCAGGCTATCGAACCTAATTGCCCTCGTGGGTAGCTTTCAGTTCTAAACCACTTGCGTTCCAATTACGATACAATTGCAATACAGTCTATAATTTTGCTTTTTTTTTCATCATTTCAGACAATGAAGAAAATTCCCACAATACTTATTTATAATTCGTAAATAAGTTCTAAATAAGAATAAGATTTCTGCTAAAGCATAAGCAATAAGTAGCCCATTTTATGTTCTAACTGCTAAAAATCGGAGTCTGCTCTCACAAGGCCAAGGCATACGCTGGCCAAGTGCGGGTTGGTGAATAATGTTATGTCCTCGAAAGATGTTTTGCTTGGATCATGGTGGTTTTCTCATGATTTTGTCTTTCACTGGTAAAACCAGTGAATATGTTTGTCAACAAACTTGTACCTTTAAAAAATACTAAATAAAAGTATTTTTTGAACCTACAAATCCACAATTGTGAATCAGAGGTTCTCGCTACTAAGCCACCACGGCCTGTATTTTGTTTTTGCTACTTTCCATTTTCTTGTTCATCTTACGGTTGTTAGAAAGAGATCGTTCTTATAGATAGGTTTGAATTATTATTATATTTATAGTCCTTATCTTCAAACACTGTATTACTAGTTAAAGCAAAGTCAAATGTGAGCTTTCATGAGTATGAAATCTTAAACCAAGAAAAAAAATTGGCAGTCATAGGAATTGCCGATAGAAGTGAAACAATATGACTCAGAATTTGATATCTTACTTTGGTAACTACGCGAGTGAAACCGGAGGATGTGGCCATGACCAATGGGAAATGCTGACGCATTTCTAGATGGCCAATGGTCATGGTCCCATTTGACTGGGTGACTGTGTGACTGGTGACTTCAGCCGAAGATTTCTTATCATTCCCGAGGATCACGCTAGAATTCAATTCACAGCCCACGAAAAATCTGTATGTGGCACGTCAAAAGAAGTTTTCACTTCATTAAAAAACGAATTCGAAGCCTTCAAAAGGAAAGCATAAATAAACTGAGAACCGCCAATAAATTATTTATAGTTTAGTCAGAATAACCTTTTATTTGCCAGGGGCTTTCCTTTGACCGATTACCTGACATCTATAATTCTTCAATTTAGAAGTGAAGGAGACGGAAATTATCGCGCAATTTGTGAAGGAAAATAAGCAGTTGCGATAAACATGACACAGTAACTAGTAGGTAAAAAGACACAACAATCTTTCATAGCTCTTTATACTTCAACTAGCGGTTCGCCTCGGCTTCGCTTGTGGTATATTATATATAGCCTATAACACAGAGAAATCACGTAGAAATCACGTATGAACTACTTTTTTAATCGATCTTGTAATAAAAAAAAAAATTGGCAGTCATAGGAACTGCTGATAGAAGTGAAAACTTGACTCAAATGTTTTCACTTTTAATTGAATTGTCTAATTTATTTATCACCTTGTCAGAGGACAAATTATTTGTTAGACCATCGTAGGTCTATGTACATTCGCATAATTTCAACACCGCCAGCTAAATCGATGGTTGCGCCTTCTAGTTTTATATCAACGTAATTATACAGAATATTGCAATTCTTTACTGTTGCCCTGGTACTGGTACCTAGGGGCAAACGCAACTCTTTTATATTTCTGTTGTCCTGGTATCTGGAGATTAACGCTGGGCTATTGGAGGTAGGTAATCGAATCTCTTTACTGTTTCTGTTACCCTGGTACCTACCTGGCCGTTTTTACCGAGTTTACCCGAAGATTTCATATCCGATCCGATCCGATCCGATCCATTATCATATCCAAGCGTGACAATTGATGAATCCATTTCACAGCCCACGAAAATTCTGTCTAGGTATAGAGCGCCTAAAGAAGTTTTCACTTCAAAAATCTTGTAAATTCCTGAGATGAGCGCGTCCAAACAAAAAACCTCTTCAGTTTTATAATATCAGTAGAGATGAAAAATATGCATGTTATAAATTTCACATGTCTCTATGTGTTTCCGGTATCTGTTTCAGCACAATAATAAGGCTAAAAACTCACAAGCAACCGCGCGCGCTTAAGCGTAAAACGCGTCGTGGTAATTTTTTTACATATTTATCTATTTATATGTACTGTATTCTACAGAAACTGCCCGAAACCGCGCGGCTCTAGATTATAATAATACTGTGGCACATTTGTTAAGAATCTACTGTGTCCCGATCTGAATGGATTTTTTTTCCAAAGAAATTACAAGGCACAGAGAAAAATTGTTTTATATCTGTAGATGCCGAGCGCAGTTCAGATATAGGTAATAATTTGGGCTCTTCATGATCTAACGGCACCAAAACCACATCGAACAACATCTCTACCGCTGCTTGACACTGTGATGTTATGGCACCATATTGGTTACCATCAGCCACATGTCTTGTTCGTCCTTTCACTGTATGTTATTAAAAACTATGATTGATATCCCTTAGTTATTTTTTTATGTACCAAATCACCACAAATTTCGACTAGCCCACAAATTAGCCAGCTAATTTTAATTCCTTTTAAGTTTAATTTTCTTGTTACTGTTTATTCTGTTCAATAAACACGGCGGAACTTGTTGAGCCCAGAGTTATAAGGCCGAAAATATCTGACTTTGTACTTTAATATCTTAATTACTTCCTTTCGCAACATTACAGATGATACCAGTAAGACTATTTACCATGAAAAACGACAAGACAATAAAATACGTCAACAAAAGACTTACGTTCTATAAATCTTGACTTAAGTTTCATCTTATTTCTTTGAATTCATTTATATGACGTTACATCGAAAACTCTCATATTGGTAAGATTTTACTTAATAATATTATTGGCGCGCGTAAGATTTGAGCATTGTTTATATTTATAGATTTCTGAGTTGATTTCGGATTGCGACGACGTTTGCGTCCGCGCATGTGACATAAACGATTTTTGCATAATATATTTCCGTGCAGAGTCTGTTAGAAATCCTGTCTTTGACCACTTTTGAAACTTTTTGTACTCTTTTTCTCCGCTCCGTCAGTTAATTTACAGTGGAAGCCCTTCTATGAATAGTGCCGTTGTGAGTTCAACGGGGTCCGCTCCGCACCTCTACCGCCTAACGAAAAACGCTTTGACGCTTTGAGGTTGCTGTCTCTTTTCTTCTCGCTTGAAATGAAAGAGACGGCAATGCCATAGCGTCAAAGAGTCAAAGCGTTTTTCGTTAGGCGGTAGACCCCGGTCGTAGTGGAAGGCGGGCATTTGTTCGTATGTGAATATGATACCTCAAGCTACCCCGGTATTGAAATAATAGTCTTATTTATGGTGATCTTTCTTTATTCTTCAGAAAACTGTAATGCGGAACGAAACTAAATATCCAAAAAAATAATTATATTGATATACTGTCCTTTTTCAAACACTTACAAGGCCATGAGATAAAACAAAGAGTGAAATTGGTACAAAAATTGTCGATGTTTGTTACATCAAAATTATTCAATCTTATTATTTATTTATTAACTACTTGTCGCACTTACAGACATGCCAACACGTGCGACAAGCCATAACTTACAATCATTAACACAAAATATACAAACAAGACTCTAAATTTAAAAATATAAAATAATAATAATAAAACTAATAATAATAATTATAAACAACAAAAACAATTCTGTCAAATATATAAATAATCATACTAACATACCTACTACAGTCAAATTATAGAAATGATCATACTAACATACTACAGTCAAATTGGAGAAACAAATTGGAAAAAAAATACCATAATTATAAATATAAAAACAAAGAATTAAATGTCAAACTGTAAAATATATAATAATCACATTATCAATAAAACAAAAATTAAACGTCAAATCGGAAAAACAATAATAATCAAAATACCAGTAAATAACAATAAATTATTACATGTCAAATAGGAAAAACAATATCAATAAGTAACAAAGAAATAAATGTCAAACGCGGTGAGAGTCGGAGCTGCGAGGTGACGTAATACGCTGACTCAGCCCGCATCTATATAAGCCACGCGCTCGCACCCGCGCTCCACAGTCTAGTGTTGCGCGCGGCGAGAATCGGAGCTGCGAGGCAACGTAATACGCTGACTCATGTGCGCGTTATTGATTTATGTAATAATTTGATGTTCTGTTACCTATAAGTTCTTAGATACCTATATAGATACTATTGACTATTGATAAGTATTCATAAATGGGTGATTCAACGGTACGTTTCTGTTGTCTTCACTGCCCAGCGTCTACACGGACCTTTACTGCTCTGGGCCTTAAAATTCACATCGGTCGGAAACACAAGGATGTGCGTCGTCTGGCTGCCGCGACACAGATACATGCGATTGGTGCAGATACTCCAGCGATAAGCCAGGTGCAACCTTCTACTGCGCCTGACTCGTGCCCTTTGGCGGGGCTAGCTCGTGCGAGGGAATGTATACCGGTTCTCCGACATATCCCTAAGGGTGCGCGCAATCAAGCTGCTGGAAAACTGTGTCAGATTATAGATGCCTGCGTTGATAACAATGAGGTTGACGACTGGTGTTCTCTTCTTTATTTTGCATATGTGGCTTTAAAAGTGCCGGCAAGGGATCAGTCCGGTAATATGACGACTAAAGTTAAAGCCAACATTTTGTCTGCTGGGTCGAATCATCTTGAAGATCCTGACGGAACGACGTCGAGCCGTGTATTGCGCTCGGCGAACAAACTCATCGAGGCGAAGGTTTTTGAGGGCGACCTGAGAGGGGCGGTTCGCCTTTTGTTATCCGATGATACGTATGCTCGTCAGGACTCCGAAACGTTGGCAGCTCTGAGGCTGAAGCACCCAGCTCCATCCCGGCCTCTTAGCTTCCCACCAGAGCCGGACAAATCTCTCACTCCTTTATCCATCAGTTTAGCGGATGTGGAATCTGGGCTTGGTTCATTTTACAGTGGGGCCGCTGGGGGTTTGGATGGATTGCGCCCTGGTCACCTTAAAGAGTTAACGTCTGTATCCGCTGGGGAAAATGGGCGACGTCTTCTGGGGTGTTTAGTGAACCTCACAAATTTCTTGCTTAGTGGTCAACTGAACCCCGTCGTTACTCCCTATCTATACGGTGCGTCGCTATGCGCATTGGAAAAAAAGGGCGGAGGCTTAAGACCTATTGCTGTTGGCAGCGTTTTTCGCCGTCTCGCTGCTAAGCTGGCATGCCACGCTGTTAGGGACGAGATAGCAGGATATTTGGTACCACATCAATTAGGGTTTGGGACGCGTCTGGGCTGTGAAGCGGCTATTCACGCGACGCGTTCGTACGTAATGAACCCGAGCAATGCGGGTAATGTCGTGCTGAAAATTGATATCGCTAATGCCTTCAATACCTTGGAAAGGGATGTCCTGTTGAGGGAAGTAAAGGAAAAAGTTCCTTCTATCTACCCTTTTCTCCACCAAGTTTATAGAACTCCTTCCAAACTTTGTTTCAATGACCATTTCATGCTTTCACAAGTAGGAGCTCAGCAAGGAGATCCACTAGGACCACTCGTTTTTAGCTTGGCCATTCACAAGCTCATCGTTGAACTAAAATCCTCTCTTAACATATGGTATTTAGACGATGGCACTATCGGAGGTAAACCGGAAGAGGTATTTCAGGACCTTGGGATACTTATCCCACTCCTCAAGGATCTCGGCCTCGTGGTGAACCCTTCCAAATGCGAGTTTTTCCCCTGCAGTGTGGAAGCGCGCGGAAACTTTGCGCATTTCAGTTCTATGTTACCAGGACTTAAGGAAGTGTCGACTTCGGATTTCACTCTATTGGGGTCCCCGATTTTTGCTGATGCTGTTCCGGAGGCCATTATCTCTCGTACGAGGATTCTTCTCAGCACTCGTGAACGCCTTAAAAACATTTCCGCGCACGTGGCGATAGTGTTATTGCGAATGTGCTTCGCCGTTCCTAAAATAACATACTTGTTGCGGACGGCCCCCACCTGGAAATATCCGGCTGAAGTGTCTGCGTTTGACGAGGCTCTGAAATCGGCGGTTGAGTCTATTCTTAACGTTGCCCTTGATGAACGTCAATGGTCACAGGCAGCTCTTCCAATTCGGTTTGGGGGTCTAGGGGTGCGTTGTGCGCGAGATGTCGGCCTGCCTGCTTTCCTTGCGTCGGTGCATGGGGTTGCTGATCTTGCCGCTACTATTCTAAATTCAAATGGTGGCGAGAAAAGTTTACCTTATACTTCTGACGCTTTGATGGTCTGGAGTGCCCTCAACTCCAGGGAGTCGACTCCCGTAGAGTCTCAAAGCCAACGGGCGTGGGATGCTATTGGGGTCAAGCGGGTCCAAGCACAACTTTGGGCATGTGCCTCGGGAGCGGATATGGCCAGACTCCGGGCCGTCTCGCAGCCTGAATCTGGGGCTTGGTTGCAGGCGCTACCTTCTCCTCACCTAGGCACCTTATTGGATAACAACTCGTTGCGCGTTGCGGTGGCTCTTCGCCTGGGCTGCAAGGTGTGTGAACCCCACGTATGCACCTGCGGCTCCCTGGTAGAAGCCAATGGCCATCACGCTTTGAGTTGCCGACGGTGTGCAGGAAGGTTCTCGCGACACCATGCACTCAATGACATAGTTCGGAGAGCCTTAGTGTCGGCGGGAGTTCCATGCGTACTTGAGCCCCCGGGCCTATGCAGATCGGACGGCAAGAGACCGGATGGGTTGACTCTGGTGCCCTGGAAGAACGGGAAGTGCTTAATTTGGGACGCCACTTGCGTCAGCACTGTCGCCGCCAGCCACCTAGGTCGCACTATCCATTCGCCATCGGCCGCGGCAGAGGATGCCGCTGATAAGAAGAAGCGAAAGTATGGTATGTTGGTGTCGCAGTACGAATTTGTACCTGTTGCCGTGGAGACCTTGGGTTGTTGGGGCGCAGAGGCTAAAGGGTTCCTCTCAGAATTGGGGCGCAGGCTCAGGGAGAATACGGGTGACTCCCGCTCTGGTGCTTTCCTGGAGCAAAGGTTGGCCATTGCCATTCAGCGTGGGAACGCGGCGAGCATAATGGGCACTTTTGCGCCGGGAGCAGTTAGAGGTGGGTTATTCGGAGATTAGTTTTTTAATTATTATTTTAAAATTATTTTTTTTTCTTTCAATAAATTCAAATGTCAAACAAATTTAAACAAATCAAGATTTAAAATTAATAAATAAAATACAATAAAGAAAGTCAGTCCAAATGTCCACTTCAAAATGAAACACAGGCATTAATAAACAAATACACCTTAATCATAAATATATCAATGTCAGGGTGTTGAGCAAGCAAGGCGTTAAGCAGATAGACGGCCTGGGTCGTGGGAGCGTACCGAGCCGTGTCCGAGCGCGCCGGCGCAGCCGCCAGCAGGCGCTGCGTGTGCGGCCGCCGCGCGCGCCCGTCCGCGACCAGGGAGAGGCGAGACAGCGCACTAGGGTTATCAATTTTATTGTGGAGCAACAAGTAGTAGTGCACCATTACAGCACACTTACGCCTGAGCTCCAACGTGTTCAAGTTTATCATCCCTGTCACAAACAAAGATGGATACAGGTATGGATAGAATCCATACAACCTGTTGTACAAATATCTAGCGAACCGCTTTTGCACCTTCTCTACCATGAGTTTGTACTTGAGTTCATGGGGGTCCCAGATAATGGAGTTATATTCCAGCTTACTCCGTACAAACGCATAGTAGAGGGCTACAATGGTACTCCTGTCCCCAAACCGGCCAGCCTGTCTCATGACAAAGCCCAAGGATTTGTGAGCGTGGCCACACATTTCGCTAATATGACCGTTAAAAGTTAGCCCTGTATCCAGAGTTAGACCAAGATCACGTACACGTTCCGTCCTTTCAAGAGGGACACCATTGACGCTGTAGGGATATATTAAAGGTGCCCGAGTACGAGTAAAGGTTATGGTTTTACACTTTGTGTCATTAAGTCCCATAATATTACGTTCACTCCACAACACAACCCTATTGATGTCCCTCTGAAACGCCTCGCAGTCAGCATCCGTCCCTATGGCCATGAAAAGCTTTAGGTCGTCAGCAAACATGAGACACCTAGCCGACC
Source organism: Ectropis crepuscularia (assembly GCA_963693475.1). NCBI lineage: Eukaryota > Metazoa > Arthropoda > Insecta > Lepidoptera > Geometridae > Ectropis > Ectropis crepuscularia. Next base: position 10,039,023 of record OY856343.1, on the reverse strand, counting down.
TCACGACACTCGGCAAGTCATTAACCATGATGGAAAGTTGGGTCGGACCCAGTGTGCTCCCCTGACTCACGCCAGAGTTGGTCTCATAAATTGCTGAGCGGTATTGGCACAGCTGAACATATTGCATTCGATTGGCAAAGTAGCTGCAAAAGAGCCTCAGTAAATTTGGGGTAAACCCCACCGCCGCAAATTTTTCGAGTAATACATCATTATGGACGCAATCGAACGCTTTTTTAAAGTCGAAATATGCAGTATCAACTTGCTTTTTATTGTCCATTTTGCGTACAGTGTATTCGATAAAATTGATGTGATTTGTGGCGGTGGATGTCCCTGCCCTAAATCCATGCTGTGCATCGCTCAGCTGAGCACTGACCTGTCTGGTGATGTCACGGTTCAAGATTGTTTCGAACACTTTGCCGAGTGCCGACAGTACAGCTATAGGTCTATAGTTTTCGACCTTAACTCTCGAGCCTTCTTTGGGTATGGGAGTAACTCTGGATACCTTCCACCGTGAGGGGTATAATGCGGTGTGTAGAGATAAATTGAATATAAATAATAATGGTGATTCTAATACTTTTAAACAATCCTTGACTATGTAGGGTGGTTTGCCATCCGAGCCCGTCGAGGAATGGGGCTTTAGCCGTCTAACTGCGTACAATAGATCGCTCTGCCCGACACAATCGACCGCGATTCGACGTGCGCACGGCAGGCCGAAGTTCTTATGTTAAGAAGATAAGTGAATAGGTTTAAAAACACGACATCATTAATCTGTAGGAAGTGTGAAAAGTTTCCGGGATGGAAATTTGTCTCTTGTCTTACTTTTCATTAGATCCCATACTGACATGCAAGATATGCTGTCTCATCTTTATAAGAGAACTTTTGTGTATTGTGCTACCCGCACTCTAATTAAGAAGACATTTAATTAAACTCTCTCAAACACCACATGAGAAATCTCAACCAAAATCCATAATTAGACGGAGCTTTTAACACAGGAATTTAATATACTCTGTTACATTTTAATTTATGTGTATTTTTAAATTAAACATTATTAATTTTAGTATTAAAATTAACGTGGTTGTTACACATATTGATTAGGTAAACGGGTAACTCACGTGCCAAACTGGAAGCCATCGGGCGCGTACACTCTCCTTGAAAAAGGCCGCCGGACGCGGCCGAAACTCGAGTCGGATTGACGACCTCATTACACGCGAGTTAACCGTTTACCTAATCAATATTATTAATTTGTTATGAAATATAGACGTAACTGCACAGGTATGAAGCGTTGCCTAAAATTCCCTCAACAGAATATTTTTTTTTTTCAATTTACAAGAAATTCTGTAGACAAATTCCTTCATTTCGTTGGCTAACTGTACACAGGTTGGACAGTTGACTATAAATAGGTCCATAGGGCGATGTTTCCAGTGAAATTACAGGGTATAGAGATAAAACATCTTGTATCTCTGGATGACGAGCGCAGTGCAGTGCTAGGTAATAATTTGTAGGTACTCTTCGTGTTCCAATAGCTGCGTGTCACTGTGCTGTTATGTAGCAGGCATGTTGCTTACCATCAGGCACGTTTCGTTACGCTACAAGATAAAAAAAGTTAGTGGCCTCTACTGGTTACCAAACTTTGGGAAGAGACTAGCGCAGACTAGAGACTAGAGAGCTAGCCCAGAAAGCGCAGGACTTTACTAACGTAACCTTAATAATAATTGGAGCGTACCTGAAGCTCGTTTATTTATTTACCATACGGTAATTAAGTTTTCAATAACAAGTTTTGTATATTGTCTCCAATTTCTGAAGTCTCAAGATAAAACAAAACCCATAGAGATTAAGATTTTTAGCTTATATCAAAAAGTAAAGATCAATTTGGACATGTCGTTTATTGAATTATGTGACTAATAAGCTAATAACGAGAAAAAGTCCAATATTTAGTAAATAATAATATTATTACGATGAAGAGGTCTTTTGTTTGAATGCGCTAATCTCAGGAACTACTGAACCTATTTCAAAAATTCTTTCACCGTTGGATTTGTTCGTTTCTAAGCGCTATAGTCATTTGGCCTAAAGGTTAACCCTCTGAAATCCCAGGTTATTGTAATTGGCAGTCCTCATTGGATCTCCAGAACTAATTGGGCTACTTTGCCTGATGTTGTATTCGATGGAGTTGCCATACCGTATAGTAGCTCTGTTAAAAATCTAGGGCTAGTTTTTGATCGTACCTTGTCTTGGGACTACCATATAAACTCGGTCAGTAGTAGATTATTTGCAACCGGTAGTTCCTTACGGCGCCTGCGTAACTTTTTACCCACTGCCACTAAAATTGTTCTTGCCCAGTCTCTCCTACTTCCTATTCTGGATTACGCGGACGCCTGCTTTCTTGATCTCAGAGAGGACCAGCTAGTGAAACTTGAGCGCCTTCAAAATTATTGTATAAGATTTATATTTGGTTTACGCAAATTTGATCACGTCTCTCAATATCGCACACAGCTCAAATGGTTGCCAATACGTCTTCGACGGGATGCTCACATTCTTTCTCTTCTCTACAATATCTTGTTTAGTCCCTCCACCCCACACTACCTTAAGGAACGTTTTACTTTTTTACAAGATTGTCACTCGCTCCCTTTGAGATCTAAAGACAACCTCACAATTATGATCCCTTCTGCCAAAACTGAAACCTTTTATGGTAGGTCGTTCACTTTCAGGGCGGTTCTATTATGGAATGATTTGCCTGTGTCTATCAGACGTTCTTCATCACTTGAAACATTTAAAAAACATGTCAAACAATTATATTTGTCTAAATTGTAGCCACAGTTTAACGTGGCTTTGGTGCTACTAATCAATTCATTGTTTTGGATTTCCTTTCATATGCCTTCACAAAATATATACATAATGGTTTATATATTTCAGATATGTATTATTGTATTCTATGATAATAATTATAAGTACTGGTGTATTTTTTTTAGTAATAAGTAAATATGTTTTAGTAGAATGTATTTCAATTTATGTATTTACATATATATTATATTTATGTCATCTGCACACCCCGCATGTTAAGATCATACTTTTCTTTTTCCACCCTAAGGTTGCCTGGAAGAGATCGCTATTAGCGATAAGGCCGCCATCTGTCGCACTAACTTTGTGTTTAACCTGTTTTAATTTGTAAATTATTGTAAATATTTTGGTGTGTTCAATAAAGTGTATCTATCTATCTATCTATCTATAGGATATGTAACATTTGTGATATTAAAATAAATGTTTGTTCCATATTCAGTGTTATTTTGTGACATAAGTATTTATTTAATATTATGTATGGCGGGTGCAGCCGGGCCGATTCGTTAGTTTTAAATAAATACTTATGTCACAAAATAACACTGAATATGGAACAAACATTTGTTTTAATATCACAAATGTTTTTCTTCGGTGGGGATCGAACCCACTTATCGAAACAAAAGTGTGTTTGAATAAAAACTAATAACATACTTATTTCCGACCTATTGACTAACAAAATACGTACTTTGTCTCCATCCTACTATGACGTTATTTCCCACATTTCATAATCTCACCACGGAGGCCTAATCTACAACATTACGTTCTAGAAGAGCGGTGACAGGGGTCAAACGGAATGATAAATCATATCAGCACGCGCTTAGACTACCACTGTGATAATGTAATATTCATATTTTAGCCTCTACTTGTTGTTTTAGCTGCAGCATATTCGAGTTTTCGACGTTGAAAGATTAATTAAGTATCAATTTAGAGAGTGTTTGACGACGGAAATTTTAAATTAATGTACTGTATAAATAAATTACAGAGCTTAGAAATAAATCATCTTAATCCTCTAATGCCCGCGCTACACTAGGCTGGTTTTTAAAGCTAGGATAGCAAGCTAGTGTTAGCAAGCTTCTAATTTCGTGTAGACAACACTACGCAACGCTAGTTTTGTTTACACGAAGCTAGAAGTAGTAACTTGCTAGCTTATTAACACTAACTTGCTATCCCAGCTTGAAAACCAAGTCTCGTGTAGCTCGGGCGTAAGGGACTAGCGCAGTACAGTTAGTATAGGTAATGCCCAGTGCCACTCAACAATTCGTACAGGTATACCCTATAACACTACCTAGTACCCACCCAGAGATGCAAGATGATTTATCTTATTGCCGTGTAGTATTCTGGTGTTGTCCTTTAAACCGGAATGCAGTAATATTCGCATTCGCCGCTTGCCTGTAGAATAACTAGCAATGCTACTTCCCCAGACACTGCAAGAGTCCTGAGAAAATAATGTAGTAACAATTGCCGAAGCTATCGCATAACATACATACAAAAAAATAACATACAACAAAACTGCGAACCTACCCCTTTTTTGAAGTCTGAGACTATAAAAAATAAGATAAATTTAAGTTCAATAACTGTACTTACTTACATGACGCAAAGTATGTACATTATACTTAGAATGGTAATTAATGTATGTTATTCATGACGTCACAGGGTAACTAAGTCGTATTTTCTTGAGCGAGCAGGAGTCATTTTAAGGCCGATTTACATCAGATGAGCGAATGCTCATTCTATCAAACCACTGTATCAAATTCATTTGGTGTAAACAAACGTATAGCATTATTTCGTTGTTTTGATTGCGTTCGCAAAGATTCTATGGAATATATAATATGGAAATAGCTAAGAACGATCTTTCGTTTACACTAAAAGATCGAGAAAGAATGCTCTTGTTCCAGCTCTAGGTCTATGTTCGTTCAGTTTAAATCGGCCTTTAAACTCGTTTGCTATGTTCAGCTCCTTACAAACTTTTGTTATGGTTTGGATTATTTTCTTTAGGCCCAATAGGTGCTAATATTGGCCGAATGCCATATCCACATTTCACTAGTTTGGAAGTTAGTTAACCTGGATGAACATACCTATAGGCTTGTTTTTGTGTCTAGAAAATAACAGAAACGGGAACTGCACGAGTAAAACCACGGGGCGTTTCTAGTCTCACGTATAACCCTTTTTCCTAAGATTTCTTGGAGAGACTCGAGGCTTTTTCTTAAAAGTAAAGATTTAAGGCCATATAATCCACAACGCTTACAAATCATATTTATCCTTCAAAGATGTGTTTTTCAGAAATCAACGGTTTCCTCACGTTATTTTTCTCTCAAAGTTAAAGCCAAGTGTTGACAAAATTATATACTTGTACAATATTTTAAAAAGCAGGCGGTAATTCGAGCCCACGACTTAGCGATTGTGAAACTGGACATTCTAGCCGCTATGCCGTCATAATGTTTTTTTTTCGACCAAAGTCTCAACTGTTTTAATGAAAATCTGAATTTATTACCGACACTTTCCTCGTATTGCTTCCCTAATACTTAGGTCCGTGACCACATCTCCGTATTTGATTTTTATAGACGGTATTACGCCATCTGTTCCGGTTTTTTGTTGCGCGAACCGTTTTGGCAAACGTCTAGTCTAATATCTAACTTGATGCGGCCCTTATATAAATAAACCTAGCTGGCCAGACAGACAGACACAAATAAATACCGAGACTACTTTCACATGCAGACAAAAACTACTTACCTATTTATTACATGACTTAAATCGTCCGTAAACTGATTACAGGTTGCCTAAAAAGATATTTTTTGTGCAATAAGGCCGTCACTTTTAGCAGTAGGAAAAAAGTGTGTTACGTACTGTAAAATGTATATTTATTTGTATCACTCTAAGAGTGTCATATATTTTCTATCTAAACCTAGTGACACAAAGAGTGTCGAAGCCGCTAACAGATATTTCTTCGAGACTACCATTTGCTGGAAAATGAATAATACCAAAAGTAGATTGAAGATAGGGTTCAAAGTAGCAAATCCTTTCTTTAACTTAAATTCTTGGCTGCCATTTCATACACAATTCATTATTTTTTGCTTTAACAACGTTTATCATGATACAATAATCCACGACCAAGTAAAACTCAAAGTTGGCTAAACGAGAAAACTAAAATGCGATACCTGAAAAAAACAATTTTGTTTAGAAAATGTTACAGTAGTACCAAGAAAAGAACTATAGAGTTTGTACACACTGCTACATCGTCTGTGTTTGCCCACGTGTGGTGTCCCACGGACGTCTTTGTTATTCACCATTATGGTAATTTTGTGCAATTCACATTGTTGAAACACAGTGTTTTCAATGTGTTTCATTGGCGATCATTTACATGTAACGCTAGCAAATGCAAATTAATCTTAAATGTTGAGTGATCTGTTTTATCCTGAAATGTAACTACGATTATAAATTTACATAATTTTTAAATTAAAAAAATAAATATTGCAATGTTTTTAAAAATACTGTTTGTCTGTATTGTTTTTTCCGGGAAGTGTTTCAAATGGCTGGATTTATTTTAATGGGACTTCCACTGGCAGATAGTTGTTGTTATAACAATAACAATTATTGATTGTTGGAATAACAATATAAAACAATACAATGAATAGTTTATGTAAGCCGCGGTTTACATCACGGCGTGAATCTAGTACTATAATTATAAATATTCTACATACATTACCATTATTAAGAGTTTGAAAAAATAAGCGTGGAGTCACCGTGAGCGTCACAGCTCTGTCAAAAAGCGTTCAGAGACTGGCGGCACCCCCGAAACTACATATATTATATTTGAACGAACCAGACCTGAATGAAGATGACCCCAAACGGCAACAAAACCCTTCGCCTTAGAACCGTACGACAATCATGACCAATAATATCCATACTTATATTGTAAAGCTGAAGAGATTATTTGTTTGAACGCGGTAACGTCGTTAGGAACCATTGGATCGATTTCAAAAATTATTGCACACGTGGTACATATAAAAATATTGTATAATAATATGTACGGGAAATGCCGGGGTGGACCGCTAGTAAGAAATAGTTTTATACGTTGAGGTAAGTCGAATGGTAACCACTTGAGTTTATGTAGCTTGGTTAAAAATATGGCGGTAGTTTATTGGTGGTAGGACTATTTTTGGTAACCGCTTGGGGAAATACCACACCTTTGCCAGTTTTTCCACCGCCAAACTGAAATGTGGGAACATCACTGCGTTCCAGTTTGAAAGATAGAGATAAAACAACTTATATCCCTGGGTGACGACCACTGTGCATAGGCAATGATTTGAACTCTTCATGATCCAAGAAATGCGTGTCACTGTGCTGTTACGGGCTTGTAATGTTGCTTATCATCAGGCAAATGACTTGCTTGTATCGTCACTATATAGCATACCTACCATATGAAAAAAGTTCTCGACCACACAAATAAAGATCGCTTCTATTCCCTTGTCTACTGTAATAAATACACTTTCCCTGCTATATGAATTATCCACGTGAACAGTCTCTCAAAATATAGTTTTTCATCTTGGACATAATGCTCGATTAACACTCCATAACGGTCAACCGGAAGTCCCGCCGCCATGTTGGCGTTGAGATAGCGGAAATATATCGCCGGAAGTAGCTAGCCATTATTCAGGAAGAGAGGTTCGTTGTCGCTTCATAAGAGGTTATTATTTAGATGATACCTCTCGAAGTCGGAATTAGTGAGAGGAAGAATTGTTATCGACGATTCTGATTGGGAATTGTGCCGATTTATGAAGAGGATTGCCACTTCGTCGGTACTTTTGAAGGTAGGTACCTACTTCTTATACTTTTATGTTGTTAGTATTGAAAATACAGTGCCATTACCAACCGTATTTTCAGTTGATCAAGGCAAAGTCAGAATTTAGCACTGTTTATTTATTTATTGGCTTACTGTGAAAATTAATGGAAGTAATAAAAAATGACAAAATAAAACGTGTGTATACCATACCAACTATAAAAAAAAATTGCTGAAATAGAAAATAGATCTTTAACATTACTTTATTAACATTATTCTTTAGTTTCAAAGTTAACACTGCACTTTTTTTAAATTAGCAGCTTTTTTTTTTAAGTCAAACTTAAAAATGCACGATTTAGTTGAAGACAAATTTTGTATTACAGCTGTAATTTATACAATTTCATTTGATAAAATAGACAAAATCTCAAGTTTCTACCATTTTAACAACTGTAACATACAGTTAAAGTTCTGTTTTTTTTCTCTAAATACTGTACGGGGGTGAAATTGGGGTTGGAAAGGCGGATGATGTCAATATGGAATCTCCCAACCGTTGAAGATAAAACCATGAAACTCTGTACATAGACATTTAACACGAAGCAAACGAATGTTTATTCTATCAATTTTGGAATTTCGAACTGTCCAGGGTTGAAATTGGGGTTGAAATAAGGGATGAATGTCAACATGGAAGATCCCAACCGATGAAAATAAAACCATGAAACTTTGAAAATAGACACTTGACACGAGGCAAACGAATGTTGGTTCTAGCAATTTTGTAATTTCGAACTTTACGGGGATGAATGTCAATATTGATGAAAGTTCCCAATCGTTTAAGATAAAACTATGAAACTCTTTATATAAGGCACTTGACACGAAGCCAAGAAATGTTTGTTCTAGCAATTTTAGAATTTCGAACTGTATACTGTATGGGGATAAAATTGGAGTTGAAATGGGGGTTGAATGTCTCTTACGCTTTGAGACCTAAACAACTGAACCAATTTTTATGAAATTGTATGTTTTTTTTTATTATAAGCTGTTTTTAGTAACCGTAAATGTGTCTTGGTATAAAAATAGGCACTGCCTGAGTTACCATAGTATTTATTTCGCGCGAACAAAGTCGCGGGTAACAGCTAGTTACCTACATAAAGTTCAAATATTAGAGTAGGGTACTGCGTTTTTTTTGGTAGCCCAAATTTTGGTAGGCAGAAGATGCCCCTTGAAGCCAACTTCTATAGGTCCCTTAAAACAAAAAACAAAAAAGAGTTTTAGGAGGTAGTCATACCTTCATTTGTTTTTTATGTGTAAGTTTAGCTACAACCTGTTTATTCGTTTTCTTTGTCAAAGTACGATAGTTAAAAACCTCACCCTCCCAGACTGGGAGCTAATGACGTGTCCTCAGCCAGTCACGTGTCAGGCACGTGCCGATGCAACCTCTAATGTGAACTACGTACACAATTCAACTGATTTGAGTACTTACTCGGCAAATTGGGAAGCGAGATGTAACAAGATAAAGAAATTGCGGGTCATGGTGGCCATACACGATAGTTTGAAGTACTTAACGTTAGCATGTTACTGCGTAAGCAATTACATAAATTATAATTTTATCGATTCACAACTACGCCCTGTAGTGTAACCAGTGGTTCAACAACCGGTTAGCTAGCTTAGGATAAATAGCATAGCCTATGTATCAATCTAGATCATGTACTTACTTTCTCTCTCTCTCTTTTTCTCTTCCTTTGATGTTACAACCCTTTATGGGTCTTGGCCTCCTCAACAACATTCCTCCGTGTCGCTCTGTCCCTTGCTTTTCTTTTCCAAACTGTTTTTTATATCCATATTTCTAAGATCTTCTACCAAGGAATTCTTCAATCGCTTTATGGGTTTTCCAACTGCTGTTGTGTACAATGTAAATACTATTGATTGTGTTTCGTTGATACAAAACACAAACTCCCATTTGTATGATATTGCTGTGATTAGTACGTCGGATAAAAGAGGTGAATTTGCCACACATTAGGAAACTAGCGTTCCACCCCGGTTTCTCCCATGGTACGTAATATATAGCTTATAGCAATCAGGGATCACGAACATAACCAACAGTGAAATAATTTTTGAAATTTGTCCAATAGATCCTGAAAATAGTGCGTAACTATTTAATAAGGACCAAAATCAAGAACAGCATAAATAAAAACAGCAGTTTACACCTATCTGACAAGAATTATTTATATCATTTACTCTGACTGTTGTCGACCCTGGTTGACACAAAGAGAAAATAATACACGAACTAAATTAGCTAAATATTAATAATAAAGATTGGTGGACATCACACACAACACCATCTGACCCCAAACTAAGCAAAGCTTGTACTATGGCGGCCAGATAGCTGATATAATACTTATATAGTTTTAAATACATACTTATTATACATAGAAACACCCAGACACAGTGCAAACATTTGAATTCATCTTGTACAGCTTGAAAGAATTGTAGCGACAATATAAAATCGGGCATATTGGTAAAAGAAGCTTGTCGCTACAAAACTTAAGATCGAGATTGTTTTCTTGGATAGGTATACTTATGTCCTGCCAATGATGATAATGTTTCTTACAAATTAGTATACGTTAAAAGACTCGTAAAATTGGATCAATAGAAACAGTGGCCATTAGCGGGCGTGAATCGACGCGTATTGTTGACATTGAGGTGTTATTTATCAACCCCGGATCAGAGATTGATTGATAAATAAGCTAAAAAGCCTTCGTGGGGCGATATAATTGAGCGAATTTCCTTGCGTTCAACCAGAGAGGGTGTTAGCGCACGATGTGACGAGTGTTACATAGGGATAGTGAAGTTAGCTAATAACCGTCGCGTCGTACGACAAAAGTCTTATTCAAGTTGAAACTATTCAAATATGCTATAAAATATTTTTTTGAACTTTAACGTAGTTGCAGAAATTAATGTTTGTTAAACACTAGTCTACCTATGTTACTTAAAAAATCTGTGTTTTTAATGTTTAAAATAAATAATTACAAATTCGCCCAAAAACGACTAAGTATCAAACTCCGTACCAAACTTCGTATGGTTTTAAGTAGTGGTAGGACTCTTAGCAGAGTCCGCCTGGGGAAGTACCACACCTTTGCCAGTTATTCTACCGCAGTAATGTGCAAACATTACTGTGTTCCAGTTTGAAGGGCAATGTTTCCAGAGAAATTACGGGGCTTAGAGATACAACATCTTAGATCTCTGGGTGACGAGCGCAGTGCAGTGCTAGATAATGATTTGGACTCTTCATGTTCCAATAGCTGCGTGTCACTGTGCTGTCATGTGGCAGGCATGTTGCTTACCATCAGGCACATGTCTTGCTCGTCTTGTCATTATTTATTTTAAAAAAAAATCGTTCCCTGATTGGAGATTTCCCAATGAATAGGATCTTGGCTTCCTTAAGCCGATTGTAAATCGTTTTTTTTCTAAACGTAACGATCTGTCGTAAACTGAATCTTCGCTTAACATCAGGCAAGAGTACTGATGGCGTTCAAGTGCTATCCGCCACCCACCCTGTTATACGAAAGTGGTTTAAAAGAGATCAAAACTGACTATATTTTATTTTTAAGACCAACCATTTATATCCGACAAAGTAATGTAAATTATAAATATTGTTTTTAGCGAAGTATCGGATATACTTATTTATCAAAGTAGTTGGCAAAACTTCGTAGCTGTGAGTATCACGCATTAGGGTGTGCATCGTACCGTGCGACATATCTCAAATTAATTCATGTTTTGTCATTCCCTCACTTTATATTCACAATTTAATGACGTAGCACTATAGTACACCTTCCATAGATCCCATAGTGGAGGCCTTCATACGAAAATGTGCGGCTTTGTCGAGCAAAAACACGGGTTTGCTCTTACTGGACGTCCGTGTCACAAAAAACCAATATTTGGTAGGGAGCGCCATTGAAACGCACCCTTTATGTGCAAAAACGTGGATATCTTTTGATTAATATGTCCAGGCTTTAGCTTTGTTGACAATATGATATTTTTGGATGTAGTTTGAAGGGCGACCTTTTCTGAAAGTTTGGAGAGGAGATTTGAATAATTTCGAAATTCATAAAAGAATTTAGGTTGGTTATAGTATCAACGAGTATTTTAGGATTTATACTCTGTAACTTAAAAATAGCAGGGTGAAGTGATATTATTATTTATTTATTACTAACTAACTTACTAACTTATTACTAACTTGATAATTATTTTCCTCATTCATAAAGTGCAATAAACCAACCGTGGAGTCATAAGTTAAACGATTGGGTGGGGAAACTTTTATGGGATAAAAAACTTCATGTTATACTGGAGGTGCTAATTACGGCATTTTTTTTATTGAAATCTGTTTGTCGGTTGTAACTGTTAAGTTTATAACGTACTAGTGTTCTGCGGTTTTACTCGTGCAGTTCCCGTTTCCGTTATTTCCTCGAGATAAAAAGTAGGCTATGTGCTATTTCAGACTATAATCTATGTTTTAAATTTCAACTCGATATATTCAGACGTTACGACGTGATTGAGTAGCAAAGATCAAACCATATAAAAAGCCAAACTTACGCATTTATAATATTAGTAAGATATAAGAGCAACACTCCCTGGTTTTATTTTTACACCCTTGCATTTCTCGTTACCGTTATACTCCATTGATAAAAAGTATCTATTCCAGAATATCATCTAGGTAATTATGTTCCAAATTTCAACCCCATCTATTCAGACGTTCCGACGTGAATGAGCAAGAAACATTCGAAAATCCAAACGATGGTGTTGTGTGTGTGAAACACAGAAATCTAAATAGTACCTTGTTATTTAGATTTCTGTGGTTAATATTAGTAGGATCGTGTAATAGTACATTATGATATAAGTGCGGTAAGTTGATAACTACAGCCGAGGCTTTATTGCTAATTAGCAGAGGCTGTAATTATCAAAGCGCACGTGTGTCATACGACGTTTTATAACATATTTGCGAGGAAATAAACAAAACTCTGACGACATTTTCAAATAAAAACAATACAGCGAAAAAAAACGCGCGGAATAATATTTACTTGATCACAGATCACAGCACAGAGTAAGTAATCACTATGGATCACAGATTAGCAATGCGCGCGCATCGGCCCCTTTTTTTTTAAGCAACGGCTCAGAACCAGCCGGTATGCCATTAGTAATAATGTAAATTAATATTTTTGTTTTGTTACAGAAAAAATAAAGTAATTTAGGGTTAACATTAATTAAATTAACGAATTAAATAATTATTTATTGTATTTGACCTCTCAAAGTTAATTTTATTCATAAAATGTTGACCACACTTTTTTGACATAAAAACTCTTTACTAAGATTTAAAAAGGTACCGTTCGTTTTAGACGGAGCATATCTCTCTACCTAGTCTGTGGACGGAGCATTTTGAAACCTTACACATTACAGCACAAGTACGTAATAAGATACATTACGATACAGAAATTGGTCCAATAAGAGACCCTTTACGAGCAAATATGTTATAAATAAAATTACCATCTAGTTTTACTAAGGATTCCTTGATGTTAGCTTTGACTCTTGACCGAAAATAGGCCGTAATAAACCGTAATTACACTAACTAATTAATTGAACAAATAACTAGGTCCAAATATTTTTGTATCAAATTAAATTGTTTTAATTCTTTAAAAATATTTTCCCCGCTTATTTTATCCTTTTTTCCTACTCTTTTCGTTGTTTCATCGTGCAATTAATTTAGGATGGTAACGTTAATATCCATTTTTGCAACAAGCCTCCATGGCGAAGCGTTAACACAAACATTGTACAATTTTCTGTATTAAAGCAAAGCAAGCAAAGCAAACAAACCAAGTTTCATATTTCGTAATTAATTCCGTGTGGTTTTTAATCAAGCGGAATGTGTTGAAAATATGCGGTCAACATTCATGCATTCGTTTAAAACAACTATTTTAATTATTCACTGTGAATCAACTCATATAGCGATGTCAGAGTTTTATTTTTGTTCTGTGTGTGATGCTGCTGAAATTCATAGAACCATGTTTCATCGATAAATAATTGATACTGAGACTGATATTAAAATATTTGAGATGTAAGAAATCTGTACTTACTTTAGTAAGCTCGGATCAACTATTAAATCCTCAAAGCTATGACATAAGTTATGACATAAAAACCAATGTTTGATGTAAATAGGCGTACGCCGAATACAACACTCTTTTTTTTTAAGTTTTTTTTTTTACTTATATGGATTTACTCTTGACCGCCATCTCGCCTGATGTTAAGCGACGATGCGGTCTACGATGGAGTGTGTTTACCTAGAAAAAAAACTGATTCATTATCCCAATTATTATCATTATTAAAATGTCCTTTAATAATAATAAAACCAGTCACAAACTTGTTCATTGTATATTAATAATATTGTCGCTATTTCAGACCTTAAATATAGATACCTACTAGCAAATTACTCCGAAGCGAAAGAATAAACGTTCGTAGTACTTTAAAAATAAAGAACTTCCCAAAGCTACTATTAAAAACAATACTGGTAATACAAAACCTAATTGGATTCAATTTCTAGGCTAATTCCAAAGGGAACTTACTCGTAATTTAGTTCCTTTTTGTAGATAAGTAGGTATACAACTGTTAACGTACCTAGGAAATACGAAATAGAATCTAAATTTTTGAGAAGAAATCTTTTTAGGCCCATTTAACATTTTTTGGTGAAGGGAAATCTTATGGGTTCGCGTCACCTGTCTTGTTGTTGTTTGGACGGCGGGAGCTGTCAGGGCGACAGCAAGGGCAGGCAGCATATAATGAAATCCAGATAGTCCTTGTAGATGTATTTATTAGTCTTCCACATTTATATTTGTACATCGGCGTGTACGCCTGTACGCCCGCCATGGGACGTGCAGATCATGAAAGGCCACACGCTAAACTACGATTAACAATATCACAAAGTGTGGCCACCTAACATCACCAACATGCTAATGTTATACCTATGTTTTGTATTATATGTATATCTATGGTATATGTATTAGTTTAGGTATAATAACCATGGCACGTACTGCGATGACACCAGACTGGTTTGTGGCCCAACGATTACCTATATTATATATACGAATACAAGTTTAGCACGCACGCACGCAGTAGGTAGGTATACCTGATCGTGTGCTGTGCGCGTTGATTCTGTGGGTGAAATTCTGTAAGTTTGCGTCAGCGAAATGCGTTATGCTTCTAAAATCCTACTTCCTACCAATATAGAAACTGAGAAAGTTCGGATGTTTGCTGCTCAATCACGTCGGTACAGCTAAGCAAATTGGTGAAATTTGGAACACTGTTACAGTAAAGGCCGGAATAGCACATAGATTACTTTTTATCCTGGAAAAATGACACTAACGGGAACTAAACGTAAAATTTCAGCTAGTAGCAGTAGGTATTTATGTAACTAGGTAGGCGACGTAATGTCCATATTAGTGCAACTTAAAATTAAAATTGTAAGTTACAATATTTCACCTGTATCGGCAGTCCATATGATTGCCATTTTTGAAGTGAAAACTTCTTTGGACTGTTGCGTCCACATAGATTTGGGCTGTTAATGAAGTTCATCGTCACGTCCATAGATTAAAAAAATGTTCGGTAAACTCGGTACCGAACGCATTTCTAGATGGCCATGATAGAAGACTTACCTGAGACGACCATACTTTAAAGATGAAGTTTCACCCACGTAGTTTTCAAAGTGAGCTATCAATAGTTATAAGTTTTCAATTCTATTGGTAGTCCATGACTGCTATTTTTTTTTATATATGTTTAAAGAAAACATGGCAACGCAGATGAAAGGAAATTCCATTTAAGGGGGGGCCTAAAGCCAGAAAACGAAAAAAAGGACATTTTCGACGCCGCTCACTGAAGTTAAGAAACTAAAAAGTATGACAAAAAAAATATTGACGTGTGGGTACAATCAAGAAGAAGGACAATAACCGAATAGAATTTGAAAAATAGATCAGATTTTTTTACAATAAAAAAATAAAAATGACACCGAAAAAAACCGTTTTAATTCGAGTACTCGAAATTATCAGCGATGACCCCACATTATTTTTTGGTAATAAAATTCCTATTTGTACGTTCTAGTAAAGTAACTGAACACTTTTTTAAATTTATGTTTAGTTATTGAGTAATTAAATAAAACTTGGTCAAAAATGGACGTCTGATTAAATATTGATTTTTCCTCCAAACTGTGTCATGCTATTCTCGACTTTATGTACATCACATTAAGAAACGCGTCGCGCGGGTGAAATCTGATTTTTTCCTGGCTTTAGGCGCACTCTTAAAAGTTGGAGATAACGGGATACCGTATGAATATGCTCTGAACTTTCTTACGATTTATTAAAGATATTACATGAAAATGGGAAGACGTTATTCAAGCGCAGGTGTTCTGACGATTTGCTAACTCGCCATATTTTTGTATAAATTGAGTTTGAAACATTTTGGAGACAATTTATGTACCTAACGTATTGTTCTGAGTGTAAGAACAATATTACAATAAAGCCCTTTGGTGAGAGCAGAGAGAGAAGCTTGAGCTTTGTAGTGGTAGGACTCTTAGCAGAGTCCGCCTGGGGAAGTACCTCACCTTTGCCAAATATTCTACCGCCAAGCAGTAATGTGCAAACAGTACTGTGTTCCGGTTTGAAGGGCAATGATTCCAGAGAAATTACAGGGCTTAGAGACATAATATCTTAGATCTCTGGGTGACGAGCGCAATGCAGTGCTAGGTTATGATTTGGACTATCATGTTCCAATAGCTGCGTGTTACTGTGCTGTTATGTGGCAGGCATGTTGCTTACCAACACGCACATGACCTGCTCGTCTCGTCACTCTATGCTATAAAAAAAAAAAAAAAATACGAGAATTCAAAGTCTTATTGTTAAATAAGACATTTTTATTAAGTCACGGCTGGTCTAGTCGGGAGAACGGTGACTGTCGATCCGGAGACCCTGGGATCATAATCACGCGCGCTACTGTCTTTTCGAAGTATGTGCGTAATCCCGCTAACTTAAAAACGGTAAAAATCATCGTGTGGAAACCGACATGTATCTAGAATCTTTCGAAGTCATGTGTCATCCACCAACCCGCACAGGATTATGGCCCGTGGTGGATTTTTTTATTCCATTGGCGTATATTGGCATACATTGGCATATTAGTATAATATGCCAATATAGGTACGCTAGTATATTTATAACTAAGTTTAATTTTGTTTTGCAATAAAGTGTTTATCTATGCTTGTAAAATCGTTCGTTTTCTTTCTTTTGAGTCAAAATGGCGTTTGTTAGTATGGGTTGAAATCGTCCAAAAGAAAAGTTAGAATTGACTTTCACGATACTAAAACTTCTAACATTTAAGTTTAAAAGTATCTCACTGAGTTTAAAGGACCAGATTTCTATGTAAAAAGGGTCGCTGAATGTAGCAGTTGTAGGAATTGAATTGTTAAAAAAGGCATCGTAAAGTACGATGTCGTACCATTAGTGAAACGAGGATTCTGTAGAATGCTGCAGTACGTGGTTTGAAGACACGAAAATACATGGCATTTTATCTGCGTACCATTTTAGATGTTGTATTAAGTGGATTGGATTGAAAATCTTTGAGTCTGCACATGTTCAGACAACATTCACATATGCACTGAAGTTAATTTAATTAAATGACAGTAGGTATGGTCCAAGACCCCAGTCACCCTACACATAGGTCGTCATTTTTGTAAAGATAGGTAATACGGATACATGGTGTTAGTGTGCACTAGACCCCACACTAGGGTGACCTATGTTTTGGGAATCGAGGCTCTTTCTGTAAGATTTCTTTGACCTAGTATTATTGTAAATAAAATTAACATTTTTTTTTAATAATTGGTGGACCATTAACACATTTCATGATACTATAAACCTATATTAATATTTCCATTCCTCATTTTTAATACATTAGTCATAAATAAGGTCATTGCTAATTGCTATTTTTTTTTTGTATTTTATGTAGTTTACAAACATCAAAGATCCGCTTCAGCGTGTATATTTCGAGAGCTGGCACAAAATTCTGAGTAGGTATTAGAGGCAACCTGAAAACTTGTCACATAACTCTGCTCTCAAATGTTGGCGCTGGCTCTCGAAATAGTAGACATCATGAACAAATATACTTGTCTCCTCATCGCAATTTATTTATATGACGGACTTAAAAGACACTAACTTTAATCGATAAAAAAAAAATAGCATGCAGGGAACTAACTTACGTGTTCAAATCCGTATTGCCGTAACAAAGATACGTGCAAACAAACATACCTACACACAACAGTTACAAATAAAAACTTTCACTTTTGCAAAAGTGATATTAGTTCATTTTTTTATTCATTGACATGAAATCGTTTGATTTCGTGTGATAGGTTTACAGTATTGCAGTTCAACAGTATCGATTCCTATCGAACAAGATCCTATCACCTCTCGACTTATAATCCAAACACGTGCACCTAACACGAAAACCATTTTACCAAAAGCCATTCGACCCTAATGAAACTGTACAGTTTCTAGTAGGAAAAAGAAATAAACACCGCATCGATACCCCGTTAAGGGTACAAGCACACTATACTGGCACGCTCCGACTATTACAGATTAATGTTACAGTACCTATGAAACTAGCAGTGCCCCACGGTTTCACCCGGGTATTTCCAAAGTCAGTCCAAAATTTCCAAAAATTGTCTTATAAATAGCCTATTATGTACCAAATCTCATATAAATCTCATCAAAATTACATTTAAATCTAATTACACTATAAAGATGAATGTTTGTGTACTACTCATAATACAAACGTATGATGAGAGTATGTTTTTATTCCCACTAATCTCTGTATCGGCTGAATGGAATTTAAAATATTGTTAGTATATTTCTTTAATTAACACGTACTTACCTACACATTTTACACGTTACTTTTTATCCCGTTAAAGTTAGTGGTTGTTAAACCACGGATTTTACCGTGGGACCCAGCCAATGTTCTGCAAGCTTAAGTGTTGTTAGTCAGCAAGTTTAGGTTAGGTTACATTAGGAGAGGCTTACGATGATGATATAGTACACATTTTCAATCGACGAGTAAATAATATATTTACCTACCAGCAGCGTTACTCGGTTTTACCCACGTTGTTCTTGTTATTTTGTCAACTTATAAAAATGCTAGCCTATGTGTTTATTATTTCAGATTATTAGGTATGTCTATTTTATTTTGTTATTCAGTAGTTTTTGCGTGAAAGAGCTGGAAACATCCACATAAACTTACAAAATTTTGCGTATATAATACTAGTTTACTAGTACAAAAAAAAACTTTGATTTTGGCAATGCTACGCTTCAAAAACCATCCCGGTGCGTTAGTATCACAATAAAAGCTCGATATAATAGGATTAGTCCAATATTAGTTACAGGAAAACAACGTTACGAAAGCAATTTCGGCTTCGCATATTGCCTATTAAGAAGTGCTTATGTTACCTTTTTGTTTGGACACTGTGTGTGCTCTGTGTTTTCATTCAAATTCTCGAATGTACTGGAGAGAATATGAGAACAGGCTTTTTATTTTCTGAAGCACAATTTTTCTTAACGTTGATACTGTTGGCATAGTAAGCGGCTGGATAGCTATCGCACATTCGCTTTATTTGGCCAATGTATTATTGTGGGCTAGTTAAAATGAAGATAACAAATATGAGTATTTGTCATATTAAGATCGTTAAAAATATAGGAATTACTAACTTTATCGATGTTGTTTTCTGTTTTATTTTTTCTTTTAACTTGTAACGGTTTATACTTGACCGCCTCATGTTAAGGGACGATGTGGTCTACGATGGAGCGTGTTTACCTAGACGAAACCAATTCAGTCTCAATTTGAAGACACAAAGATTGTAACCATTGGGAACACCCACTCATTACGCTTAAATTATATTTATTTGTTATATTACATTATACTGGGTAACGAACGAAGGTGATTTACGCTTTAAAAATGCATATTCGAAATAGTTAGAAAACGATTTGTACAATCAGCAAATATTTAAAAATGATCCGAATAAAACAGGAATTGTTGAAGTTGTCTATATTTCTTTTACCAAGCATGCCAAGAAAATATGGACAATACAATGTCGTCAACTTTACTAAAACTATAGGCATATATTCCTACAATCTCAACCGCCACTACCCCTCGGAAAGGCAAACACCGGCCGTCCCTTACGACAACCACGTAGGCTATCTACTTATAACACATTTCTATTCATATCACTGTATTTACATTCCATCCGGGACGTTATTTTCCAAAGGTTCTGCTGCAAATCTAAGGGATTTTCGGTTTTGAAGGTACGCGAGGTCGGTGAACCCTTCGTATGCTGATAAGAATTGCGATCAGTATTCTTGGAACATATATTTGTCTTGTTTTTGTTTTGGTTTGATTGATTAGCCATGCTGTGCACTTGACTGACGCGACTCGTGAGCTAAACACTAGTGTATTTTTGGTTCATTACCATTCATCGAATGTACCTATAGGTACTGGTTGCTTGGACAAGATTACTCTCAGCAACAAAACCGTCATTTGTGGTGCTAGTTCAAAAGTATTTTACTTTAATATTTTTGTTTGTTTGTGTGACAATAAAACGTCAGTCTATTTTTTTTATACATAAATATTGGTGGACAGTTTACACACAACATCATCTGACCCCAAAAGAAGCAAAGCCTGTAATATGGCGACCAAATGGCTGATATATTACTTACATAGTTGTAAATACATACTTATTATACATAGAAACTCCCAGACATAGTGCAAACATTTGAATTCATCACACAAATATTTGCACTGGGTGGGAACCGAACCCACGACCCTCGGCTTTGCAGGAAGAGTTACTACCCACTAAGCCACGAGGTCAGTCAAATTTTAAATTTAATCGATACTCTACATTCAAACTGTTTAGATTTGATTTTTTTACAGTAGGCATCCTACTAGTCTAGCTAGTACTTCCATTTGAGATCAATTTTGATGGAGAAGTAAAAAAAAAAAATATTTGCCATTTTGTAGTGGAAGCCATTTTGGATTTGAAATTTGTAATAATGTTTTTACTAGTCAAGCATTTTCATGTAATACAGAGAGACACACACGCCCTGACAGACAGACATCAAACTCAAACTTATTACACCCCTCTCTTTGGTTGCGGATTAAAAAGATAAAATTGAGCTTAACTCAGGTTTTGTTAAACGGTTTCTTTACACGTTAAAAAGTTACGGCTGGTTTAGTCGGGAAAACGGCAACTGCCGATCCGGAGCCCCTGGTTCGAATCCCACGCGTGCCACTTTATTTTCAAATCCATGTACGTAATGCCGCTAACTTAAAAACGGTGAATGAAAGCGTCTTAAGGATGTCGACATATTCCTAGAATCTATCGAGGTCATGCATGTGTCATCCATCTACCCGCACTGGGCCAGCGTAGATTATGGCATTGAATTTCTCCTTGCTAGTGAAGGTTCCAAGTCCCAGCAGTGAGAACATTCAGTAGGTTGGTTAAGTTATAATTTGAGGGATAGCAAGAAGTAAAAAAGTTGGCAGTCATAGGAACTGCCGATAGAAGTGAAAACTTATAACTCAGAATTTGATAGCTTACTTTAAAAACTACGCCGTTGCAACCGGAAGGCGTGGCTATGAGCATGGCCATGGCCGAAGATTTCTTATCGTTCCCGAGCGCGACGCTACAATTCAATTCACAGCCCACGAAAAATCTGTCTGTCGCGCGCCAAAATAAGTTTTCACTTGGCCAAGATTCATACATACATAATTCCACAAACAGCACTAAATAGCTCCCACAATGCACTATCCTTCCAAACAGCCGTAATCCTCATGGCACTGATACGAGCGCGGTACAAAACCTAGGAAAACTAGGAATTACGCCGTGCCCATTGTTACGCCAGGTGGAGTGGTCTCGGCGTCGTAGACAATATGCATATTCACCGGTGCTCGCTCGAGTGCGTGCTTTATATGGAGAATATGTGAGGACTACGTATACTGGGTGTTTTTACAACGGAGATTTAACTACTTTTTTGAAAAATGTTTTTGACGTGACGTCTAATAAGTCTACGAACACCAGCTGCATGCACGACAAAGTGTCCCGTTATGTCCCGTTACGTTCATTGTATGCTTGCGCCGCTTCTATCAATGTTTTATTATGACGTTGTCACGTTAAACTATTGTCCGTAAACCATCCGACTTTACAGACAACCACTTTTTTTATTGTCTTTTCCTTCTAATAAAATTAGACTAATCAATTATAGTGATAAAATCCCATAGCATTTTTTCAATAATTATGATCTTTTTATTTTATTTGCCTTTCTGACTGACGAGAAGCGATCTGTTCTAAGTAGTCTAAGTAGAATCAGTGCCATTGTTTTAACCGTTTTGAATACCGTTACCAAGTAATTATTACTTTTAAATACGTAGTATTACATTTTCGCAGCAACATCTAGGTGGTGGCATACATTTGTATCACATGTAGGTGGTACAAATGTATCAGAATATTTGCTATCCATGATGTTTTACTTTTAAATTGATATTTTTTGTATAAACGATAGAAATAATATGTAATCAAATGTAACCCTGGAGAAAAGACTTGATTTTCATTGTGTTTGGGGTCCAGTATTGATACGTAATAATTTATTGAAACAGTTTTGGTGTAGGTAGTACCTACCTAGTGCAAAAACTTAAAAAATAAGTTTCTTCTCGTCTAACACCCTGAATGGTGTGAAGTTCTATTGTAAAACCCATAAGAGTATGCGCTTGTTTAGATAAGGGTTAGATGTTTTTTCTCTTACCAATTAATAAACCAACATTTAATTAACCGATTGCAAAATGGGTAATTTCATTTACCATCCTCTACAATGGTAAAGGATGGTTGCGACAAGGAGAAATGATCGAGGGTTGCAACCCCCCCTCTTCAACTGTACTCAGTTAAAAAGACGATACGATACGATACGATAATTGATCAGTTATCGAGCGGTATGAAAATTGATTAAATTACTAAAATACCTATTAAAAAATAAGGGTTTCTGATAAAAGGGTAAAAATCTAAAAGTTTAGGGTTGTATGTATTTTTTAATGCCACATTATAAAAAATATAAACGTTGTTTTTTGTAAAAAAAATAAAGTTTTGGGTTGAACAAACCTTATCACTTAAGGGTATGAAAAATTGATAAATAAATAAAAATTGGTGGACAATTCAATAGTAGCCGATTCTCAGACCTACTGAATATGCATATAAAAATTGGTAAAAAAAATGTTTGTCTGTAAAGTCGGTTTACTGACGATAGAACGTGACAACGTCTTAAGAAAATACTGATGGAATGGTAGCATTTTTCAAAAGAAAATTTTAATTTCATTTGTTTAATAGATTTGTATGTAAAAAGTAATCAGTAGAATTTAGTCATTTTCAATCAAAACAATGCAAAAAAGCTTTTAGATGCCGGGGATCAAACCCGGGGCATTTCACATGCAAAGCGAACGCTCTACCACTGAGCTACATCTCCGCTTGAACTACTGGTCGAAATAATTAATACAAACATGCGGCGAGGTAACGACCGACGGTAACGGTACATGACGTCATGTTTTGTGGGCGTGCAGCCGGCTTCATCGAATTATAAGACGTTATCACGTCAAAATCAGTAAAGCCGTTTCGGAGGAGTAAGGTAACTAACATTGTGACACGAGAAATTTTATATATAAGATACTAAATAAGATCTATAACAGAGGTAGAAAAAAAAAATAGAAAATTAAAATTATAGATACTAAACAAATAACAAGATGCCGAGAAAAATATATTCCATCCACTGGACAACTTTCAACAGAAAATATAGAAGTGTTTATTGGCTTAATATGTTTAGAAAAAACAAAAACAAGATTCCGAATCGGCTTTCATGACGTGCACTGCTTACTCACAACTTTTGATGCTACAGTGATAAAAAAGTTATTAATGAGAACTCATTTGGTACATAACTTTTTAAATTTCAACAATTAATTTTCAAAATTTTCTTAGAACTCATTCGAACTTTGATGTGTGCGCTGCAGTCCACAAGCTTTTCTTAGTTCGGGGCTAGATTGCGTTAAACGAGGGATGTGTGGGTACTACCAAAGATTAATTGTCTTTGGGTACTACCACATCATACAAAACTATTAAAAAAACAAAAAACGCTTGCAGAAATCACATAGGTATCCTGCTCGTTTTGAAAACACTCAAATAAATTTGTAGGTAAACCCAGTAAGTAAACTATAAACATGAAAGTTCTTGTACCTGCGTAAGCCACCAAAGACCGTAGCGACTGCTGTTCCAGTAAATATACCAAGTTGCAGCGCGTAACCTCTTTTTATTAGAATCTAGTGCGGTGGTGCGATGCAACTAAGTACACTTAATGCGGTGAATATGTGAATAAATTTGTTCAAGCTATTGCAGTAACTTGTGTACTACTGGCCAGTATTCTTGTGTGTTATTTGCGCATGCTATTTGCATAGGTGCAACTGGCAACTCTGAGACTTGGTTTATGACACGTCAGGGCTGTTTTTTTGTTATAATGTAAATTCATAAGACTTATCACATAGTGCTAACCGCAGTGAGGTCTTTTAACTTTGTATTTTTTTGGAAAACACAGTTTGTAAATCTTATGAGGTTAATTGATTACTTGATTAGCATCAGGTGGTCTAACACCGTGATGGTCTAACTAAGTTGTGGTAAAGTTGTTGGAACCTCCGATTTCACTCGTAAATTCGAATCCCGCCTATACCATTGAGTTTTTTTGTTTAGTATAGTACATTTTTATGTAGAATTTATTATCATATAACTAGTTTTAAGGGTGAAATAAAATGTGGAGAGGATCGGCAAATTGGCATGTTAAAAAAATTACCCAATTTGTTCGCCACCCACACTTGACTAGAACTTTGACGCTTTAAGAAAAGTTCGTCTGAGGACTAGCATGGTGCATTATGACCGAGTCTATCCTTCTTAGAGAATGTCTCGAGTCTCAGCAGTAGGAATATAAAGGAAGCTGCTAATTGCTGATGCTGTTGTCTAATGCATCTTGAACTAGAGTCCAAAACTTGAATTAAAAAGATCACTTGTGACTAAAATATTGCTTAAACATGTACATTTTTGTACAATATCAAATACATCAATAATAAGATTTCAAATGTAACAATTTCCGAGCAGAATATTCAGAATGTCTACAGTCTCAATATTAAATTCTCTACCCCACATTCCCGGTCTATCAAACAAACCACTATCTTGTGAAGCCTACAATATGGTATTTTATAGCTTCTCAATTGGGTTTCAATGTTTTGCATTGAAATAAATTCTTGGTTTCAATGGTATTGAAGTTATGTTGCAATAATGTTGAATTACAAAAGGTTGGTTTTATAACTCTTTATCTAGTAGGTATGTTTTTAAACAATGGTAATTTTTTTTTTCGGCAAATGCAGTTTTTGATTATTTTTCCTATTTCATCACGATTACCAGTACCAGTTTTTATGATGCAATTGCAGTTTATTACGATACGTTTGTCTAGGAGTAGCACAGGAACCAGAATCGTTTAGATGTTGTTTTCGTAGTGACTTTTGCCTATCTGTGTCCCAGCATTCGCTTAACCAATTCTTAAGAAATTTTCAAGATTGTCAAGACAAACGAAATATACCTTTTTTTTTGTGGGGGGAATACTTTTATGTATCCTCACCATGCAAAGACAAGGTGAGGAATGTCGGGCTCGACACCATGGCGACGACAGACATGGTGCCCCTACCCACTAAAATCCCCACAGATTTCTCCTGCATGGTCAGGGGTCAGGGTCGCGGGGTCGCTTTATGTATTTCCGTCAACGACCCTGACCCTTGCCACCGTCCTTGTGGACCCGCCTCGCGAGGGGCGTTAGCACCCCCGCATTCAGCTGTAGTGACGCGCCGGAAATCAACGACGCGTCACCGTGATGGTCACCGGGGATGCCGGACGGCCTTAAACGTCCGACGCCCTAGGCCTTCCGGTGGAGACAGGGTGCGAGCCCAGAGAGTCCACTCTCTGGTCTCGCCCCCATGTCCACTTCCGCCTCAGAGGAGCAAGAGCGAGAGTTTTGGCCTCTCGCTCCTCTAACTCGCACGACCTCTCACTGTCAAGCATCACGGCGAAGACGGTCGACAGCGAGAGGTCTACCCTCACCACCGCGGCTAGGGATAGCCACGGTTTTGCCTCTATGGCCGCACCGCGGCTCTTGTCCTTCCACGGAACACTCTGCTAATCAGAATGGTCGTGGAGGACCTTCATCTGGAAGACTTAGGAATTTTACTTGGCCGATATGTCAGCCGAGTAACCTTCTTAAGTCTTCCAGTCTCCCTTCCCAAACCTCTACACGCACTGCTCAAGGGGATGAGGAGTGCGTGTAGAAGTTCCCAGCCCCGGCCGGGATTCGCCATCACACAACAAGATGCCACCGAGGCAAGTTGTTTTGTGATGCCCAGGGTGCACCACGTGGAGGTTCCCGAGCCACGCACCCCAAACGAAATATACCTTTTACTAGATTTATAATGTAAGTCAACTAATCTTGCGTTGATTGTAATATCTAAAGTAATTAATATACCTAATAGGTTAAGGAAAATGTTTCTTCGTATTTTTTAAGAAAACTCCAAACATTTTTGATACAGTTTATTAACATTTAACTAAAGTATGTAAGTACGATTTCGTTCGATAACCTTGTAGTTAGGAACATGATCCCATTGCTATAGAAATTTTAGAGCTTGTGATCAATATACCGCGACGAGTGGTTTTCGCAGTCCTCTGGTGATGTTAACCTGACGCTACACAAATAATTCTGAAGATACCTAAACAGGTGGAAATCTGAAAGTGCAAGATCAGGAGAATATTTCTGATGCATTAACACCTCCCAGCCAAACTCTCTTAATGTTTGATGAGTGGCTAAAGATGTGTGAGGTCTAGCGTTAAAAGCACACCCATTCTGTTAATTACCACCGCAACACTTTCTCTCAACTTCTTGCTTTAATCTCATCAGTTGTTCGCAGTAGAGTTCAGAATCGATGGTTCTGCCTGGTAGTAACAGCTTATAATGAATAATGCCCTTCCAATGGCACCATACAGACAGCATCACCTTGTTACGTGTTAACCCGAGTTTTGCCACAGTTTGTGAAGCCTGACCGGCGTTTGACCACGACCTTTTTCGCACGTTCTTGTCGTACGTTAAAGGTCGTATGATTCGGTTTTATTACGTCGTTATAAAGAATCACAAATGAGTACACGGTTTATCAGGTTTCTTTCAGTGAGCTCGTGAGGTACCTACCCAAATGTCAAGCATTTTTGTGTAGGTACCTAGTTTTTTTCAAATACGCTATTTTTTGTGATCAATTCCCAGTTCTTCGGCTACGTCGTAACTACTGATATGCCGATCTTGCTGCACTTTTTCAAAAATGGCATCCATTTTATCCGTAATAGGCCGACCATAGCGACGTGCATCCTTGACATCAAAATTTCCGGATTGAAAACGCTTAAACCAAATTTGAGCTACTCTAGAGTAGAGTAGCACACATACATAGCGATACCTACATTTTTAAACTTTACTACAAAAAAGGTAAAAACGCAACGCAAGCCGCGAAAAAAATTGCGATGTTTACGGACCTAGTGCAAATTTGTGGTACTCTGTGAGAGTAACACAAATTTGGTTTAAGCGATTCTAATGCGGAAATTTTGATGTCAAGGATGCACGTCGCTTAGTTTAACATTTTTTTTTGCCAAACCAAAGTTTAAATGCTTGCACAAAACTACTAGATTCATCTGACAGACAACCCGCAAAGTAATGGCAGTATTTCCTGCTTAGTCAGACTAACTTATCCACGTTCACACATATTGATATGAGGAAACTAAAACAAACTACACATCAAACTCAGTTTTATTTAGAAAACAAAACAGTGGCGCCGGTTTGCGATTTTATTGCTAAAGTAAGTTGTTGTCCCGTACTAACTCCTGAGTTGGCTAAGTTACGTTTGTATGCTCGTAGCATAAAAACTTGGTGAGCGGTATTTTTATATTTTTTTCGGGTTGCTGTTTCTTGTTTGGCTTTTCTTGACGAAGTATAGAGGGACAAATATAACACAAATGTCTCAGGACTCATGATAAACTCTTCAAAATAGTAGTGCGTTCCATTATTTATCCAGGCACAACGAATGATAAGATAAAATAATGTTTTTTTTTCTTCTTTAGTTTTGCCTTATAAAGAGTTATCATAAGGCATAACAAAAGAAAAAAAATACAAAGGAAACGTAGTTAGGTATGCAATAAGTTTGATGCCTCAGTTTGTATCTACAAGTATGATACTGTTGCTCCGGAATGAACAGTACCTACCTACAATTATTGGAACTTATTGTTTCGTTAGTTGACTAGCTAACGCAACGTTAGAAAGTTTTTATATAAATAAAGAATGTATGAATGAAGCAATAAATGAATGAGTATTGAATCCAAGGTCTGATGTTGGTTAAAAAACTTCAAAATATGAGCAAATGGATTTATTAGATATATCTAGAACGATACAATTAAATCACCAAACAAACAGGTAATTCCTAAAATGTTAGGTACGTAGGTATATTGGAGTATATGTCTCGAGTTTTATATCAGTTTTAATTAATATAAATAAAAAATAAGAATATCAGTGTTCAAAAAAATGACAAACAGCAATAAAGTCAATCGTATTGTAATATGTTGCATTTTTGATAAGACAACAATAATTTCAACTTGAGTTTTTCTAACTGTTTTTATGAATATTCTAGAATGCCTAATTTACCCTTTTCAATACATGACGCTTTGTTATCAAACAACTTTGTTGAAAGCCCTCCAATTCATTCAAAACGTGTGACAACATTAAACAATCCTAAAATATTACAACCTCCCTTCAACCCGAGTGTCTACCTGAAACCTTATGTGATTCTACCTCGATCGAGATTATTCGCTTAATCGGGAAGTAGTATGTTTTAATGGGTAAAATTATGTGAATATATATTTATATATATAATATATATATTTGCTGTGGAAGGTAACTTGCTAGGGGTGATACTTTTGATTATTTACAACATATTAGTCTATCGAGTAATATTCATGATTAGTTTGGCAAAGCAATAAAATCAAAGAACTGATATGATAAATATTGTATTGATTTAATTTTGATATTTTTAATAGTTCCAATACCTCGGTACTTAATGCTATAAAATATGTCAAATCATGAAATATTAATATCGATTGTTACTTCTATCGAAATTTGTTACATGAGGAAATTTTCAATGCAATCGGGATTTTTTTGATTATTGAGTTGTATTAATTTAGAATGCAATATTTAGTTTAAAGTATTTCCAGAGTATATGAGCAACTTATAGTGTATCTGCTGACAAAATGTATGTGATTCCAGATTATTCCGAGTTTAGCCAGAATAGAGCCTCTAATCTTGGCCGTGCTCGTCAGGGCCAGCCTCACCAAGCCCCACTAATGAAATAAACTTTCAGGTAGAGAAAGTAAGTTATTAATATTCATGTAGCACACCGCACCGGTTCCTGTAAATGTTTTATTCGTTAACGATTCTGTTTAGTTTGGAAGCTTGAGCTTAATTTGGTTACTAGTTATAACAAACATACAAAATTTACAATTAAATGAAAACGACAATCTGACGACGTACTAACATTGTTAAAAAACATTACATTTTCTTGCACATTTGATTTGCAGAAAATAGGTTCTTATCTAGCTATCTAGTTCTTATTTCTGTCAGCTGCAAGATTGCAATTAAATTGCTATACATAATTTTATTATAGTCGGCAAATTATGTAGGTAGTTATTCTTTCTAGTGTGTAACTTTATATTTGCTGCGCGCATGAATATTTAAATACAAGCGAAATTTTAAAACATTTTTTTCGTTGAACTTTACATTATGCAAAAATTGACTAATTCATTTCCTATTAGAAAGGTTTTATAAAAATTCACCATTTATTGTCGTAGTAAAAAAACTAACTTGACCTCAATTTTGTGGTTTTATGTAAGTATGTTTGACAAAGAACAATACCTATGTACATACTGTTTGAGTTAATTTTAAAATTAAAAGTGTTTTAGCTCTCGTAACTCTTGAATTAAAATTTTGAATACGAAAGATGATTATCCAACATTCATTCGTAATTAAAATCACCATCCATCCTTGTACTAAGAATCCTGGATTACGGTAATCATGTCACGTCGTATGTTAGAAGCCTTTGAAATTAATTTGCGGTAATCAATTCCTGTTTCATGTAATTAAATTATTGTGCATTTTTAATTGTTTCACTTTCCGCAGGACAGATTGAGATGGAGCACTTTCTACCTTTTGTTTTTCGTGATTTATAGGCAAAAAAGGAACAGGTAAAATCTGGAAATTTAAGGCTTGGCTTCAAATAAGTATTTTTTTTATTTTTACTTCGCGTATTATAAAAATGGCTATTCGATATTAGTAGAATAAAATGCGTAACTCTAGGTTAATCATTTGAGTTCCAAATTGCAGCTTAATCCTTTCAGTTTTTAGACGTGACTGAGCAACAAACATCCTAACTTTCACTGTTATTACTTTAGTAGGATTCTTTAATAGCTCAGGTCTCGTATTTAACGCAGCTCTAGGGTTTTTAATGCTGTATGTATTTCTCCAATTAATAAAAAAATAAGTAAGTACTTATAAGTCATCACGCTGTCCAAAAGAAGTTTGGGAGACTTTCATATGTACCAAGAGAGGAATGGAAAGCTTCCATAGTATTGACTTCTTCCATTTTCAGTCTGTAAACCATACAATCATTTTCATCAGCATTGACTTTTTATAATCTTGACAGCTATGGTAAAAAAGTGGCTAAAACTTCTAATTTGACAGTCCTAGGGTTATAGGTTCAAATGCTGCCTGCCATTATAACATAAGTATTTTTATCCCTGGCTTTATTTAACGTTTAAGGAAAAGAAAGGAAGGTGCGAAAGGAAATCTGTGTGTTCCAAGAAAGGTATATTTCAAGCACTTACGTCATCCGCCCACACGCATTTGACTAGTGCGGTGGTCTCTTACCCTTATATACCTTGTAAATCCTTGACTTTCTGCCTGTAAGAGAAAATTTCTAATCTTAGCAGTGCGCAGATTATACTTTATGTACAGATGCTTCAAACAGCATTATATCCAAGAGGCACACTTTCACACAACAAATACCAAATAATATTATTTATGTATATATTTATTTTACACAAACACAAACTTGAGACGCTTTAAATAATGTTCAATGTTTTGTGAAATATACCAAGAATGACGGTGAAATTTCGATTCATTCATGAATTTGACGAAGACAAGATTCAAATTCTGACTTACATTAACAAGTGAAAATGACGAGCAAAATTCCTATTTATTTCCGATGTAGTACACAGCCATTATTTCATCTCGACTAACGGGCAGGATTATCTGCGAGAGACGTCGCCTGTCTCCTGAGGCACATGGAATCCAGTAGCTTAACTTCGCAGATCTTTCCTTAAGAAGTTGTTGTTCCACTACAATATTTTTTTTTTTTTTACGGTTTGGAACCACAAACTTTAATAATTGTTGCGTTATAACTATAATAAAGAAACTTTTTAGATTTTTATTAAATCGAAATATTTAGAACTTTAAACGCAGAAGATTTTGTATTCTTAAGAAAATTTCGATTGTCTAAATTCAAAGAAAATCTAGTACTAATGTTATGCTTCGAATCTAATTTTTATTAATGGTGAAAACAGATAACATATTTTATACATTATTTTTGATTGCATTATTTTAATTTTCACACTAGGTACTCCTAAAAATCATGCTATTATGATGGCTTAATAACGTTTAAAATTGTTCTAAAAATGTGTGTTATCCATTTTCGGAATCTGTGAACTACGTTCAAATGAATGAATTGACAGATTTTATCTTATTTAATTGACGTTATGTGTGTGTGTTTTTACTGTGAACTCATTGAAGACGATGTTTGTGTACTGACAAATTAAATATATTGCCGCTGGTATCGTCAGCGTCTGTAGGCTTAAATTTTCATTATGTTTATTGGATAATTCGCTTCAGAGGCGGCGTGAAGCGACGAGATAGAGAGGATTTTCAATGCAACAGTGAGCAATTTGACAACACGAGCACTATCACTTCCTGTAGACACAGAAATTAATCTGGTTACGAAGAACAAAGCGGACCAACTTTTCAGAGGGTGAGTTTTGGCTACACGTATTTTGAAGCTTATGAAGGATACACTTTATAGTAATCAAACATTATTTACTTACTGCAGAATTTTATTTAGTTTTGATTTTACGCAAGTATTCAACAAAAAGGAATAGAGTTCTTACAACATTTTAACATAAACGTCTGACATACATACATAACATATGTATATTATGCTAATTAACCGATTTCACACTGGACGAGGATACATAAAAAAAATATCGAAAAAAATTTAGAACTGCAATTTTATAAAAAGAGTTTTCATTGTGTTTGCTTATGCATGTATGATACAACGATGATAATATGTACAAGTCACAGCGTTATTTTAAAATATTTGTCGTTTCATGGTTGAGTTCCGAGGACGAAGAAGTGCAAATACGTTAAATTTACGATTTAAACTCTTATAACACAAATACTTAATTCCAGATTATTATGTGTTACATACTTTTGAAGTGTTCAATTCGTGCGAAGTCAGAGCATAGGTACCTAAATAAATTGAGATAAAATGGAGTCAAATATTAAGCTGTTGTAGCTACACTAGCATTTCAGAACCTAATATATTTCATCCGTAAATATTGCTGGAACGTTATTTTTTCCCAGTATTACTTGGCTATTCTTGTCTCGTCTCGTCTATTTATAACACGAAACTGACACAAAACCGGAGCAACATAGCTACGAAAATTTTCAGAAAATTTCTTCGTAAAGTGAACCAACTCCCTAAGGAATGTCTCGGCCTGCATTATTGATAAAAACAAAAGCGAAGTGTTGAGACGTCGGAACATCAAATCACGTTCCAAGTAGCATTTTAATAACGAACAGTTTCACACTTGGCTGTCTCTGAAAGCAGGAAATTATTCCGTTTTGTGTATTGAATCCCTTTTATTGAATGCCGGAAGTAAGCGAATGGATCCGGGAACTGTATTCGTTATATTGGAGAAGCTGTTTATATCACTTGACGAATATGTTGGCAAAAATAACAATTTATTCGATTGATGATATTGTGATCGTACATGGATGGTAAATGTAGCTACGTCTCAAAATACAATTTTCTAATATTAGTACAAAATACTTAATTGTTAAATGTAAAAACGTTGAAACATTGAATGAAATTAGCAGGCTTAAAATGTTATTCGCCAAATCTGTCCTTCCCTATTTATCGTCTTATATAGTGTTTATAAATGACGTTTCATTTAGTTCACTCATGTTTCAATTGTTCTATTCAATGAGTACATATTAATAATCCTATTAAGTTACGGCTGGTCTAGTCGGGAGAACGGCGCCTGCCGATCCGGAGACCCCGGGTTCAAACCCCACATGCACCCACTGTCTTTTCGAAGTCATGTGCGTAATGCCGCTAACTTAAAACGGTGAAGGAAAACATCGTGAGGAAACCGACATGTACCTAGAATCTTTCGAAGTCATGTGTCATCCACCAACCCGCACTGGGCCAGCGTGGTGGATTATGGCCTTAACTCTCTTCTTGCGAGAGAAGGCCCCGAGTCCCAGCAGTGGGAACGTTGAGTGGGCTGTTAATGTTGATGATCAAATGAGTAAACCCCTTATTCCATTTATGTTAACAAAATACTTTCAGTAATATCTACGAAGTCACAGATGGGGCTATTTTAGTAAATGAGCTCTACTTTGAATTGAAACTGTTCCAGAGAAGGCGTATAAGTTTATTGGATGTGGCATCAATTTGAGATTCAAAAATATTTTCTCTCTGAGTCGGTTTTACTATACATAGTTTATCTCACTTTTCAGAAGTAAGTAACTTTGCTAACATCGAAACTGTGTTTTAACACTGATTTCGAAACTTGGCTTATTAATATTACTTGTTTATTTCTTTAGTTTTTAACAATGTTTTTCTTAGGGTATCCCTACTTAGGGGAGCGTGGGATATTCATGTATTATCTATACTCAATACTAATATTATAAAGCTGAAGAATTTGTATGTTTGTTTGTTTGTTTGTTTGAACGCAAGGATCTCTGGAACTACTGGTACGAATTGAAAGATTCTTGCTTTGTAGGATAGTCCATTTATCGAGGAAGGCTATAAGGTATTTAACATTACGCTACTATTAACAGGAGCCGAGCATGAATGAAAAATGTCACAAAAACGGGAAAAAATATTGCTTTTAGAGAGCTTTCGTTGCGTGACAGTATTTGTCATATGTTAAAGGTTGTGTCATTAGAACCTAAAGTAACCGAATTTGTCCAAAATTTTAATTGGTACTACCAATTTTCGATAGATGGCGTAGCAACGCGCGCGCGTTCAGCTAGTTAATTAATATAACAAACGCAGTGATACAGTAAAATTATGTGTTTTGTTGAAGTTTTATGCCTTAGTTTGACCAACAATGGTAATGGTCTCAAAAGAACAAGTCCGAAATGCCAGGAAATGTATGTTTGGACATTTTGATCATCTTTCCGTCAGTTTATCAGTGAACATGGTACATGAAATTGCTTCGAAATATCGAAGACACCATATAGCCACGCTAAATACCGTAGTACGAGTATGTTTACGTAGTATCGCTGACGTATAAAAATACAAAATATATGACAATCTAGTTTGAATTAACAAGTACCTACCTTAAATTCATAAAATCTCTCATCGATGCCAAATATCTCATGAATACTTTTTTATTATCAATTTTATGGGAGTTTGTAGCTTATTAACTTAATCTACATTCTAACTCAGACGTTTTATAACTATAATTTCCGAGTTTTTAGCAAAACTGCCTCATAAACTAAGTTCACATTTTCATCAGTCTACGTGAACACGCGACATGGCCGCCCATCTGTCACAGTAAAGGGGCCGCAGCAAATTGCGGGCCTTCATCATCCCGTGGGGAATGACCTGAGCGCGGCCCGCAAGGATTTCTGGGCTTTTCAGTAACCGATGTTGTCTCGTTCTGATTAATTGTTGCCTTGATGAGCGAGCTAATGATTTACACGATCACAATGTGATAATTAGATGCAAAATACCTGTATCCAAATAAGAATGTACCAAAGACTCGAACTAAGAGGCTTGACTTTACTTTTGTGATGAAAACGTCTAGGCTCTAGAATGCGTTGCCGGAGTGGGTTTTTCCGGATGATGGTTGCAATCTTGGTGTCTTCAAATCGAGAGTGAATCAGTTTCTTCTAGTTAAACACGCTCCATCGTAGACGGCATCGTCGCTTCAGGAGAGATGGCGATCAAATGTAAACATATGAAAGTACCTAAAAATAAGAATTTAAATAAAATATCTTTAGTTAGCAACTGTAACAGTTTAGAAATTTAATAGTTCAATCATCGAGAGTCAAAATTTTAGCGACGCCGAAATACTAAAGAAATTTTCAGCCTTTGTGACTTGAAACAAAAACTGAAATATTTTGTGTAGGTAGTTTTTGTAATACAGCGGGTCGTTGTTGTGAATGATTAAATTAATTTAAATTCTTAATAATTCATGTCAGTGAAGTGGTCTCGCAAGGTTACTCATACAACAAGCATTAAATGCGCGCGTCTCACTTTTCGGCTCCGCCACCGCTCCAACGCTATGCCACATGTCGATGATACGAACCCAGAAGATTTTCTCTAATCAATAAGTACTCAACGCGGCTTCATAAGTTGTAACTTCAAGAAATTGACCATATCTGTTCTACTAATCCAACTAATATTATAAATATCAATGTTTGGAAATCACATCGTAGCGTCTGAACGGAGGGTCTACCGCCTAACTGTCTTCGGTTTGATATTCACATTTTTCACATTTTTAGTAACAAAAACTACATCATGTTCATCCACAAAAGCGTTGGAAAGCTTGGGTTCTTGCTGACCTACGCCATCAGCAAATCTTGATGCAGCATATTGCTATCTCTTTTCCATTCACTTGAACTTATAAAGACAGCAAAAGTAAAGCCAAAGCCGATTTAGTTAAGCGGTAGAAGGAGGATCGGGCTGAAATTTGAAACATCAGATTACAGAAATAGCACATACCTAGGCGTTTCATCGCAGGAATATAATAGAACGGGAACTGCGCGGGTGAAATTGAGGGGGCTATAGAGGGGGAAGGACATAAACCAGTGGTAGGACTCTTTGCAGAGTCCTAGGGACTTCTAGGGAAGTACACACCTTTGCCAGTTATTCTACCGCCAAGCAGTAACGTGCAGTTATTACTGTGTTCCAACTTGAAAGGTAAAATTTCCAGTGAAATTACAAGACAGAGATAATACATCTTATATTTCTAGGTGACGAGAGCAGTGCAGTGCTAGGTAATGATTTGGCCTCTTTTTGTTCCAATAGCTGAGTGTCACTGTATTGTTATGTGACAGGCATGTTGCTTACCGTTAGGCACGTGCCCTGCTCGTCTCGTCACTCTATACTACTAATAAATAAACCGTTGGTATATGAGACGAGTAGATCTCCAAAGAATCTCGCAGAGCTGTGTTTGCATCTGACTCACTGCTCAGGTGAAGGTGTAATCTTGTGCGCGAACTTTTCTGTTTATTTTCGCTTCCAATTTCGTCGGAGTGCCTGCCGACGTGTTGTCTGATGTCGGCTTAAAATATTAAATATACGGACAGCCATAACACCCAGCATGTTCGTATTTAAAACAAGATTAATTTAGTCATGAAGTGGACATGATAAACTTGGATTGAACTTATTTTACCCGGTTTACATTATTGCAATCCAGTAATCCAGCGAGAATCAAGTCCAGTGCTATTAACGTCTACATTATTCCAGCTATTTAGAAGCAGTTGAAGTGTGAGCACTACAGTGACGATGGTTTCAAGAAGAGATCAGTGTCGTAAAGCACTGGAATGGCTCTGGATTGGCCGTCTACATTCCAATACACATTATTCCAATTGCACTGGATTGGTCACACTGGATTCAAAAGTAAACTGCCAATCCAGTTACTGGACTGGAATGCTAACTGGATCAATTGCATTTCAGTAGCGCTGGATTCGATCGCTGGACTGGAATAATGTAAACCGGGTATTATGTCTAGTCATTTAGTGCTTTTAGGTCAAACATTTTTCGAAGTCTCCTAACATTATGATTGAGGTTTCATTCGATTCCGAATGGCATCTACTAAAGGCCGATTTACATCAGACGAGCGAATGCTCATTCTATCGCCACTGTATCAAATTCATTTGGTGTAAACAAACGTAGAGCATTCTTTCGTTGTTTTGTTTGCGTGCGCAAAGATTCTATGGAATATATAATATGGAAAACGTTAAGAACGATCTTTCGTTTACACTAAAATATCGAGAAAGAATGCTCTTGTTCCAGCTCTATGTTTGTTCAGTTTAAATCGGCCTTTAGATGATTTTAAATTTTATTTTTTTGTTCGGATGGACATGCTTCCCGTATGGTCCCACATACTTTTTATCGAGATCGGTGTGGTTTTTGAAATATGAACAAAAAAATAATATTCGCATACAATTGACTGGATCGGATGGAACTGGATAACGTAGTTGTAGATTTCACAACATTTATGACATTCGATCCTATCAACACGAAATCGTGTAAAAACATGAACGAAAACTTGTTCTACACTACAAAGGGTAAAATAAACTATTTTATACATAAAAAATAATCCGACTTCAAGACACACAATAAGCAGTCAAACGCGAAAAATAAATTGAAATAATTACGTAAGCGCTACTCACTTATCTATTTGAAGTAGGTGCCAGCCAAGTCTAACAGATACCTACAAAATAATATTTGGCTACTTACTAAAGGCACTACTTACTAGCTTTTGGCTTGAATGCTTGACTGGCACCGACTTCAAGTAGATAAGTGAGTAATGCTTTATTACATTAATTAATTTTTCCCTTGTGGGTGCTTATTTGTGGGTATGAAGTTGGTTTGTTTTTTTTGTATAAAAATAGTTTTATAGTATACTAATGTTGTATTAGGTCCTAAAAAAATGTTTGTCAAATTCTCTTGGTTCTTTTCTAAAAAACTAAATTCTATTATATTGACTATCACGAAATCGAGTAGAAAAATATCCATCCGTGTGTTTCTGTAGACTTTAACCAGCTTTTAAGTTTTCTAGCAGTTTTACGCCGGTACCTAGTCAACTTTGTTTTTAAAAATCACAAAGTTTCCGCAAACTGCTAGTTTTCTTTTACTTCATTGTAGACTTTAAATCAATCTCATTTATTTAATGAAAATAGTTATAAAATACTTCTAAGAAGTTACATGCAGTTGAAACGTAACGGAGATGTTTCAGTAATTTAAGGGAATTCAATTATTCACTAGTCGTGAAATCAAGAAGTCTAATCGTTGTACAAGACTTTACTTAAACTCAGTTTATGTAATTGTGTATATTTAAAATCAATTCGTCAAAACGAGTCTTCGTAGACTCTGCCTGCGAGAGTACCACACCTTTGCTAGTTATTTTACTGCTAAGCAGTAATGTGTTAGCATTATGTTCAGGTTTGAACAGAATGCACTGGTTTCGGCACTGTTTCTTAAGAAAATACAGAGCTAAGGGATAAAAAATCATCTTAAATGTATCTCAGGATGACTTAATGTAATGTAGCTTAGGTTAGGTAGCAATTTGAACTTTTCAAGTTCAATCATCCGCGTGATATTGTAGACAGGAGTGTTTCTTACTATCAGGCACACATCTTGCACGAAAGAGCAAGATTCTATATTTTAAAAAAAAAATGTTTATACAGCATATAAGTCAGATCCGTCCCCGTTCTACGACTATAACTAACTTTTGTACCAACTTCAAAAAAGTCGAGGTTCTGAATTCGGCTTTATGTTTTTTCTTTTGCTTGTATAAATGTTTCGCGCTAGCTACACCAAACGGAAATCAATTTGAGTCTTTTTTTTTTCGTCTGGTGGATAAGACGTCAGAAGTGGTTCTATATAAAGGAGACGGCCCATTTTCCATGGGCATTTGCCCCACAGAAAAAGTGCAAGAGACTTGACCAAAATTGGATCATTGAATAGGATTTTTAATATATATTGAGGAACCGTTTATGTTTTTATCCTGCATAGCGGGGTTTAAAAGATATCAACTAAAACATTGAAAAAAAATAACGCCGCAAGTAGGTAATCAAGAACGTGATTATGTACTTACTACTAAAAGAAGGTAGTGAATTCATTACTTTGCGACTTAGATACTGTGCTCAAAATAATGTCGACTCAACACAGAGAAGGACCGGAGATTCGGCCAAACCGCAAAAACAATACGAAACCTTTGGAAAATTAGAGAAATTCAATGTGTTGTGTGAGTTTCGAGCGAATCGATTTTCGAACGAATTCTTACTGTACGTAAACTTCAACTAAACAGTAAAAGAGAAAAACATGGCTGACTTTGACTATAATCTGTACACATAGGTACAAATAATAAGAATGTTCTAATTGGGTACTGACCCGAAGACAAATTGCGAACTAAACCTTAACAGGCTTATTTAAATTCACAAAAACTTCGCAAGCGTGTTTTAGCGCCGTACAACGCCATCTAGTTTGGTTTTATGGAACTACAGTACCTTAATACAAAATTACAAAAACATAGTCATTCAGGTACTTTTAAACCACCAATTTGCAATCCCCGCTTGGCAGGTTAGTATTGAATGGACAGTTTGAATTATTTAATTATATGTTATTTTAATTAAATAACTTGTTTAGGTCTCCGGGGCTAATTAAGTACCTAAACTTGAAACGACTTGGGGCAGAAATGAGCCGTCTCCTTTTATCGACGTCGCGTCGGTTTGGCGGTTTTCGAAATAGGTTATAACAAAAATCTAAAATTAGTTAACATGTATGATATCAGTGTGTTTAGTTAGTGTAGTGTATAGTGTATCCAGTGTTTATGGTGGCTAAATAGTAAAAAAAACAAAAAGTGGGCAGCTTATACAGTATAATGAAGATTACACAAACAGCTTATACAAAAAAAGTGTAATTTTTATGGTACTTTAAAATTATTCAAACACCTCCTAAAAATCTACATCAAATCTTAATAAATAAAAACTTTTTGCCAGATCGCAAAGGAAACTTTCCCAAAACAAGGACCAAACTAACCAATAATAGATAAGTAGTTAACCCAAAAACAGAGCACGCGAGCGCGTTGAAAGGGAAAACATAACGAGGAAAAGGCTTTTACGTGCCCGAAATCCTTTTATTATTTACAGGGCATTTTCCGCAACTACCTGCGAGTTACGCTTTGATTCCCACGTAAAGTGTACGTTAGTAAACTTACCGGAAGAACTGTACGTGTCGCGTTAGTTTACGTGAGTTTACATACGAAAGTCGACACGAGTCCGATGTTGTGGGCACTCTGTAGATATATCGCTGTTTTTTTTGTATGATCGATAATAGGTTTTCACTTGATCGCCATCTTTGATTTGAATAATACTCGTGGAATGACGGATATCGGCGTGAAATCAAATTTAACAGTAGGATGTTAAAAGTAATTACATTTAAATATAAATCACAAGAACTGTTTTCATCGATAAAAACTTTGACTTCTTCTGCCGTCTCGCTTAATGCGACGCTGACGTAGCGGTGCATGATGAAGATTTAACCTATAAAAACCGTTTCACACTAAACTTAAACACACCCAGATTATATCCATCCGGATTTATCAATTCAGGCAATGCATTACAAAGTTAAGAAACCAGGTAACTCAGAAAGTATTCCGAAAAAAAGTTTTTATGTATAAGACACTGGCCACTTGTTATTATTTTGTAAACTTCGATTATTTAAAAGTAAAAATACATTGTTCGATTTTCAAATTTCCCTCCGCATTTTTTTGAGAGCCAATTCAAATTTTTTGTCTTATTAAAAAATGGATCTGCTTCGAGAACATTTTCGTGCTATGATTTTATACGATTTCAAATGTGGCTTAAAACCTGACGAGTCATTTGATCGACTTCGAATTGCTTTTATGGATGAAGAACCTTCAAAAGCAATCATCTACCGCTGGTATAGCAAGTTTAAACGCGGACTTTTTACTTCGGGGGATGATTAAAGGAGTGGTCGTTATATGACGGCTGTCACCGAAGAAAGTGTGCTCAGAAGCAGGCCCGTGTGGATTGGCGCCGTGTTATGATACAAAAATTTGATGCAGGCTCGTCG
Organism: Ectropis crepuscularia; assembly: GCA_963693475.1. Lineage (NCBI taxonomy): Eukaryota > Metazoa > Arthropoda > Insecta > Lepidoptera > Geometridae > Ectropis > Ectropis crepuscularia. Next base: position 9,998,027 of record OY856343.1, on the reverse strand, counting down.
CGGCGCGTTTACGACATTGTGACAGGTGACGAATCCTGGATTTATCAATACAATCCAGAAACAAAGCGTCAGTCGACAGTTTCAAAATGAACCAACACCTACGAAAGTGAAGCGATCGAGGAGCGCAAGGAAAATTTTGATCGCTAGTTTCTTCACTTTGACGGGGTACCTAATTTCAATTCCACTTCGAGACCAAAGCAGTATTAACGCCGAATGGTACAGCATAAAATGCTTGCCAGAAGTTTTTTCTGCAATGAGAAACAAGTGACCGAACACCGGGCTCCGCGGGGTCCTTCTTCACCACGACAACCGCCCGCGCACTCTGCGATCAAAACAAGGGACTTCCTGGACTCCACATCGGTCAAAGTCTTGGGGCACCTCCTCCTTATACTCCTTATACTCCCTCCTTACAGTCCTAATTTGGCTCCGTGTGACTTCTTTTTATTCCCTAAAAATTAAAAATTAGCTCAAAGGGATACAGTTTACATCACCGGAAGACGCGCTAACAGCGTTTGAGAAGGCCGTGGAAGAGGTGTCTGCGGAGGACTGGAAAAAATGTTTTGAAAATTGGTTCAGACGCACGTAACTTTATTTATAAAGGCTGGTGGAGAGTTCTTTGAAAAGATTTATTAAAAATATTTTTTTCATACAAGTTAGTTTTTTAGTTTCTCAAAACTTTCTGAGTGTCCCAGTGGAGTTAAACCTCTTCGTTAACATTATCACATATTGACATTAACCATAAAACGATGTCGCTTTCTGGAGATACAAGCTTTCCGACAGAAAAAATGACATGATGGTAAGTATTAAATCATGCAGATCGATTGAACACTCTTCAAAATGTATCTGATAAAGCCTTATAAACTTGCAACAGTGCGGCGAGATTCAAGACAATGTTTGCCTATGAGCCTTTGGCACGTATCTTGATTAAGTCCAAAACCCCTAACTGTATTTTAAATACTTTCGAGCACAGTCATTGTAATCAGTTTGTCGAAGATATTTAATTGATGTGTTAGTAATATGTTTCTTTATAATGTAAAGCAGAAGTGGGCAGGCGGTAGCCTTTTTGTTATTAGGACCTCTAGGCTGTGGCATGCGTTGGCTGAGTAGGTTTTCTTAATGGACTAAATCTTAGTATCTTCCAAGTAGACAAGCTAAATCGTTTATCGCATTATCTTAGTCACAATATCATAGGGTGTAATCGTTGCCCACGTTTCATCAGAGGAGATGATAGTGAAGTATAAACAAATAATTATTATAATAGTTTAAAAAACTAAAGAACACGCTTTTGCATTTCAAATAGCCAATCCGCCACCTTGGAACGGCCTCCATGTTGGATTTAGGTTACGTCATTATTTTTTTCGTATCCCATTCAGCAAACCCTTTCATTTAATACCCATATCATGGGGATGCATTTCAAATAGGCAATCCGCCAACTTGGATGTTCGCGATGCTGGATTTAAGTCACGTGACTATTTTTTTTCGTATTCCTGGCAGCAAACCCTTTCATTTGATACCTATATCATGGGGGTGGATTTCAAACAGCCAGTCCGCCATCTTGGGGAGGCCGCCATATTGGAAATGTAATGACGTTTCTTAGCTAGTCCTGTATTGTCATCAGAACTCAGAGCGTGTCCAAAATTTAATCCTAATAGAAGACCGGGAAGTGGGTCAAATTAAGATTCCAATATTTTCTTACATAGATAGTTAGTTACAAGTAAAGCTAATAAAAGCGTGTTAATAAAAAAATATATATACGGTCGAATTGAGAAACCTACTTTTTTTAAAGTCGGTTAAAAAGGGACTTTACTGTCTAAAGCTAACATGAAAATTATTATTCTAGAAGTATTACATAATGCAAAAATTAATATATGATAATATGCATTTAAATTATTATATGGATGTTTTTTAGCCAATCCTGTTGTAAGGAAGGCATTAACGGATTCGTTTGAAAGGACAATGCCCACGTCCCATACATTGAAAAACCTGTCAAACTTTTTTTGATACTGAAAGTGCGTAGAGATGAATAGTGTCTAATTAGGATTGTTCATGCTTCTAAAAACGTCTGCTGTTGGTGTTTTTTATTTCCCAAATACCAAAATTGAGTTACAGTTAAACCAAAAGTAAGGTTATGTTTACTGTCAAAATATATTAGAATAATGTTTTCTTTCGGATTAGAACTGAAAAGAAAAGAAAGAACTATGGTATTATCTTTCAAAACATATTTCTTATCAGAATAAATAGGAATAATAGTACTGCTCACTACCAACTGATTACCATACGTATGAACACTTCATTTGCATAGAAATATTGTCACAGAAGGGAATATCTTAATTGTGATATATATATCTCATTATTTTGATATTCGAGACAGTGGCCTTAGAAGGCCCAGAACAATCGAAGGTTTCCATCAGGCAACACAAGCATTTATGGTTTTATGTAATTATTACCACAATTATTTAGGTACCTAAGTAATAAGGAGCACTGAATCACATAATTCCCAGTTTTGTTAAAACCAATATAAATTCCGTCACAAAAACTTGAGTTGTTGTTGATGTCCAATTAGTAATTAATAATATTCTTCTTATTCCCTATATTTCTCTACGCACCGCAAAGAAGCTCAAAAAATGTTATCTTCCTGCAGCAATCTCTTTTGAACAATCGGAATAATTTTACTGTGTTTTAACTGAAATCCGACATTGAAACATTGGAACTGGTAATCGGAGTTCGTTGTGGTGAATAATGCATAAATATTACACCGCTTAGAAAACAAGAAGAAAACTATAATATAGGAAGAAAACAATTCATTTTGCTTGTTTACTTTTTTAGATTTGACAATTTGTCAATTTGACATTAACCTTTGACCACAAAGATTGTTTTACCTCTTTGTTTGACCAATTTGGATTTGGTGAAAAAGTTTCGTTTCACAATTGCGTGCTAACTTCTTCCTCGTTTACACTGCTATAAAAAGCAATGATAGTTTCTTTGTCGCAGTAATTACATATATCGCTATTTAAATATGTAAAAGTGGTAAAAGTAGTAAATAAACGACATTGTGAAAGAAATTGACAAACATAACATCCATATTCAATCTCAATCTAACGCGGATCAATAAAACGAAACGCAAGTACCGTTTCGTTATTGCAATATTTTCCAAGTCAGCTTTGTTGGAAAATGGTTGGTTTAATTTAAACAAATGTAAATTATTTTATTTTGCAATGTTAGAAAGTTACATAACTTCACACACGAGTACAACAAAAAATCACCGATTTTTTAATATACAAGGTGTTGCAGAAAAGTGCAACAATATTTATGGTAGTTCATCTACATTAAGTTTTAAATCATGTATGTGAAAATTAGGCATGAAAGCTCAAAATTATTTTTCCTTAAAAAAAATGTTTTTTTCGGTTGTTATTTCATTTGACATACCCCTAATGGCCAGATCTCCGCACGGATTTTTGTACGATGTCACGGCGTCGGCGGCAAGGTCGTTTGTCTGCTGTACATGCTTTAGGGTTGAAGCTGGTGATTTGGTGGGAATTTTACGTCAAACTTTGACTCGAATTATCTCGTGATCTACCGTGCTGAGGGGGAAAGCGACCTTGGGTGATGAAGTGTACATCAGTGTTAGAATGGACTGTTAAAATATTGTTGGGGGTAAATCCACCACGTTGTATAACTCATATGTCTACACGACAAATATTTTGGCCGGTCAAAAATGGACATTGTCCTTTGGAACTTAAATTGTAGTCTGAAACATCACATTGGTTTTTAGCGCGAGAAAATGACAGTATTTTAGGAACAAGCTGTTTTCTTAGTTACAAATCAAATACAGTGTCACCAACAGAACAGGAGGTCGAGACAAGATCGCTGGATCGTTGCTTTCCCAGCAGCTAGTGCCATACCTGGACTAAATTAGCACAACAATGAAGCAGATATAAGAGAATAAGGGAAAAATTAATACCCAACAATGAGATAAAGAATATGACATATTTCAAAGACCAAAAAATTTTCAATTTCTTAAAAAGTAATTTCTCTGATTGATACAATACGCGTCTTCCACAAACCAAGTTTATTTTGCGTCATAGAAAAATGCGTGGAAAATATTATATATTTTCCACGATATGTCAAGATGTTTTGTTATATTTGAAAAAAATGTTATACGGTTACTTTTAGTTCTTACCCAAACTTTGACTTTGACAAAGTGACTTTGCGACGAGGATTTCGTAGTACAGTAAATATAATTATGTATGTACCTACAAAGTTTATTCGTGTTACCGAATAGATAGAAAACTAAATAACCTGACAATTTTACCTTAGTGAACACAAGCATAAGGTTGAAAATGATTCTAACATTTTCAATACACATTCAAAACAGCGATTTAAAGTCACAATTTTTCAAGCTTCTCATTTATAATGCTGCCATTTATTCATAGTCCGGATATACCGAGCTATTTCGGGGAAAGGGTCAGAAAGCCGATTACAGGTCGCCTTAGAAACGAGAGAGCTTTCGCGTGTAATCCACTAATGTGTGGCTTTGAGAGGGTAGTTTGATAAACCTATTGATATCTTAGATCTATTGGATACTTGGAGTGTTAAACCGAGAAATTGGCGGTAAAACAGTCCACGAATTTTGGTTTACCATTATTGTAGAATTAGTAGATCATTTGACGACACGAATAGTTTTATGTTATGAATAAATATTTGTGAATATTCTGTTCCATTTATAATCTATTCATCATACCTTTAAACGAGCATTTCTTGTATAGGTAAATATTTATAAACTGAATCTCGGAAACGACTCGAACAATTTTCATGAAATTTATAATGCGGCGGATTCGCAAGTGGTAAGTCGATCTAGCTTGGTTTCATATTTAGAAAACGTCGCTTTATGCGCGTTTTTAGACATTGAAAAATAACATTAACATTAGAATATGAAGGTTAACTTCGCAACGTTGCGCGACAGAACGTATAAAACTACTCAGGTGGGAAGTTGAACGGTCACGGAATAATAGATCTGGGTTCGAATCCAGATGATTCCCCTTTTTTCAAGCTCCTTCTTTTTTTTGGGAAAATCTATCACTGGGAGCTATTTACCTGTAGCTAGGTATATTCAGTGTTTAAACAGAGCGAAGCTCGGTCACCCAGGTACTACGTATCAAATCAGCTATCTTGGCTTACATTTCTCTAATCACTACTGGCTTTACTGGCAAAAAAAACATTACGGGAGTACCAATGTATCGCAAAAAAGAAATTTTTAAATAGGTATCTAATCTTTTCTTTTGATATTTCTCGAAAACATGTGTAATCCAGCAACCCGCATATAGTCAGTGTGGTGGATTATGACATTGAATCTATCCTCGTGAGACAAGCCCTAAGTTATGTACCTACTTCAGAACATTAAAATGGCTGCTTATGAGTTACGCGATATTCGCACTTGAAGACATGGAAATTCTGAGACACAAAACATTTGTTGTAATGCACTATTTTCTACCTACATTAGTGACTACTACAAATCCTTTATCACACAAATATTTGTCCACCATACACAAATAAACTAGACATTTTTACGTAGAAATCTCAAAATACAGCGTAGAGATCAGTAACGTTGCCAGTAAGATAACTTCAGCTAAGTTACATGACACAAAGCGACCGGCTACAAATCCGGAGCACACGCAAGGCTATAAACTGGGAGCACGTCCACAAATCCTGTGTTGTTGCGAAACTTTGATTCTAAACGCGGAATTCTCGACGTGAGTTAACAACTACCATTACTGTAGGATTTTCGTTCAAATTTACTTTAAAATTATATAGAATTGTAGCGATAGGACTCCTTGCAAAGTCTACCTGGAACTTGTAACAATTGCCAGCTATTTTACCACTTAAGCAGTAATGTTTCAACTTTATTATGTTTAGACGAGTTTGAAGGGTGACGTTTCAACAGATATTACAGGGAAAATAGATAAATCATTTTTTTTCTGTCCTGTGTTGTTACGAAACTTTGATTTTAAACACGGGATTCTTAACGTAAGCTCCCAACTGCCATTACTGCTGGTTTTTGTTTAAATTTACTTTAAAACTACATAAAGTCGTAGTGATAGGACTCTTTCCACTACAATTTTGTTGGAATTTTATTTTAAATTTACATCCAAATTGCATAAAGTTGTAGTAACAGGGCTCATTGCAAAGTCTGCTTGCGGAATAGTTACACCATTACCAGTTATTCTACCACCAAATGAGTTATGTTCCAACTTAACTATGTACCAGATTGATGGATGACTTTTCTAGAACAATTACAGTGCAAAGAGATAAGTAATTAGTAATAGTATTTTTTATAACTGGGTGACACGCTATGCTGTACTGTAGCTATAGGTATGTAGCTGCTACTCTTGTGTTCAAATAACTGCATGGAAATATGCTGTTAAGCGTGATTTTTATATCTTCACTGTGTATTTGTTATACCTCTAAAAAAGGTAAATCTTTACTGTGTATTATAAAAAAGGCATTCAAACGTGTGCGTACAGCAAAAGATAACATTAATTTGTTCTATTTAAATCTACATTTTGACTATAGAATTATATGACAGACAATACAAGTAATATCTGTGTGAACTTCCAGGACTTTCCGCAATTTAGGTAGAGGTATATACCAATACGGAAGCAGCGAGCTGTTATTTTAATCTATAACCATCAATAATGAATTCAATCAATTATCATAAACATACAGACGTATAAAGAGACGCAACGGTTTCCTCCATGATGTTGTCTTAACGAATTGCTATCTATATTAGCAAAACTACATCGATATTTATACAAAGTTGAGTCTCTCGCGACCCGAGAGCCACTAACAACCCTTGTTTTTGTTCCAGTTGCGAATGGAAACAATAGTTTATACATAATTCATTTTGCGGAATATATTAATCTTTGGAAGTGAATCCGGTCTGCTTTGGTTTTGTTCGTGTTTGAATGGGACGTTGAGGGCTTATTAACTACGTGTCTATTGATAGCAGGGAAGAAAATACTTGATTCTGTTTAAGAAAGTCTTAAAATATCATATCAGAATATTTCGCCGCTCGGCTGTTGTTTCAAAGTTTGAAAACGTACCAAAAAATATTTTCAATACTAGTTTTATTACTATTAAAGGTACAAGTTCGCGCTGAGACCGCGACCGAAGACCGCGACAGGAGACCGCGACCGGAGACCGCGACAGGCACTTGACATTATGGAATAGTATGGGCGCCACCGCGACACGTGCGTGTCTCGGTCTCCTGTCGCGGTCTCGTTTCGTCTCGCGAATTTCGTTTAAATTAACAACTAGTAACCGCAAAGCCGGGCCGGACTGCTAGAGTTGTGCCTATTTAGTTGTTGTCGGTCTCGAAAACATTTTTAATATGAATTAAATTTTTCCTTTACACAATCAGAACTGGAACATTTTGACGTGATAACGTCTCATAATTCGATGAAGCCGGCTGCACGCCCACAAAACATGACGTCATGTACCGTTACCGTCGGTCGTTACCTCGCCGCATGTTTGTTACAGTTGTATTAATTATTTCGACCAGTAGTTCAAGCGGGGATGTAGCTCAGTGGTAGAGCGTTCGCTTTGCATGTGAAATGCCCCGGGTTCGATCCCCGGCATCTAAAAGCTTTTTTGCATTGTTTTTTGCATTGTTTTGATTGAAAATGACTAAATTCTACTGATTACTTTTTACATACAAATCTATTAAACAAATGAAATTAAAATTTTCTTTTTAAAAATGCTACCATTCCATCAGTATTTTCTTAAGACGTTGTCACGTTCTATCGTCAGTAAACCGACTTTACAGACAAACATTTTTTTTTTAATAGTTTACAGATTATTCACTTTCCGTGCCAACTGACCAACCGTTTCATTCAAATACTGCATTTATTCTTCATTACTACGTTACTTGACTACAACTACTTTATTTAAAATGACTTAAATCATCATCTACATTTTTAGGGACATTGGTAACCATATTACGCGACTCTAATAGCGCTGACCCGGATACATGGCCAGACGTGGTGACAGTAGGTGGAGTAGATCGCTAACAGAGTAGCTGACGATAAATATTCCGTTGACAAACCACCAGCCAGTTAGATCGATGAAATCAGGTCTATCGCGGGGATTACATGGATTAGATAGGTTTAGAATAGAGATCAACAATAAAGGGGAGGCCTATATTCAACAATGGATGGGTCCATACAGGCTGAAAAGAGTGATGAAAATAAATAAATGTTGTTGGACATTTCACACAAAACATCGTCGGACAAACTAAGCAACACTTGTACAATGGAAGCCAGGTATAATATAGCCTGATATAATACTTATACCTATAGTTGTAAATACAAAACCTACGAACCCACGATTCTCGGCTTCGCAGGCAGACCTACTACCATCTACCATCTAAGCCATAAGGCCAGTCAAAAGAATAATGACCGAACTGATTCTACTTTGTTTATCATAAAAAATATTATGGTATCTTAAATTACTGCTCAACAATAACAGGCATGATCTAAAGCTATTTAAATTATAATTTCCGAAAATTTACTGTCTCAGACCGGCAGTGAAAACGGCCGGGACAGTCCCATAAGCGCTATTACTTGTCCTGTGCCCTTGCTTGATCCCTTCCTTATGACTCAAGGAACCTTGGAACGGGAATCATAGGGCCCCTGAGCCCACTGCCGTTATATGGAGGTAGAGACCATTCCGTGTACAATTTTTCTTCATGACCCAGAAAATGGTTTTGAATTTGATGGAAATTAGGCAGTTTGTTTAAATTCAATTGTTTAAGTCCAGAGAAATTACAGGGCTTAGAGATACAACATCTTAGATCTCTGGGTGACGAGCGCAGTGCAGTGCTAGGTAATGATTTGGACTCGTCATGTTTTCCTATAGCTGCATGTCACTGTGCTGTTATGTGGCAGGCATGTTGCTTACCATCAGGCAGATGACCTGCTCGTGTCGTCATTCTTTAAAAATAATAATTAGGGGCAGTTTTGATAATGATAATTATCCATAATATCTGAAGATTTTAATGTTTACTCGGTTTACTACGTGTGGAGTTGCAAGCCCATATATAGTATTTTTAACCTCTTTCTATACATAGGTACTACTCACAAACATTTGTGTTTTTTTTGCATGTATGAAAGACACAAGTAGAATATTTGTGCTTGATGGTATAATAATAATAAATAAAATGAATAGAAAACTCTTTATTAAAAGACCACACAGAGTAAAACACAAACAAAACAAAAAAGAAACTTAGTAACTAACGGGTGAGACTCTTAATTGGCGGCCTTATTGCTTAAAGCAATCTCTTCCAGGCAACCTTGTACGGAAAAAGGATATAATTTGTACAAAGGTGTACCTTAACTTATTTAGAGATGGTCAGAAAAAACACAACTTACACATACTGAACAATCTATAGCAAACACTGAATTAACAGAAACACAAAATTATGTACATAATATGCAACACTCATATACCTACATACATTTTACTTGTTACATAAATTATACATGCATACATAAATATAATTTATCCTCATCCTCATCAGCCCACTAAACGTTCCCCCTGCTGGGGCTCGGGGCCTTCTCTCGCAAGGAGAGAGTTAAGGCCATAATCCACCACGCTGGCCCAGTGCGGGTTGGTGGATGACACTTGACTTCGAAAGTTTCTGGGTACTACATGTCGGTTTCCTCACGATGTTTTCCTTCACCGTTTTAAGTTAGCGGCATTACGCACATGACTTCGAAAAGACAGTGGTGCGTGTGGGGTTTTAACCCGGCGTCTCCGGATCGGCAGGCGCCGTTCTCCCGACTAGACCAACCGTAACTTTAAATATAATTTATACATACATACAACTACAGATATACAATAAATTTACACGCATACAATGCGCCTGCTCGTAGCAATACTGCGTCATGCAGCTATTGTAATATGAAGAGTCCAAATCATTACTACACTGCACTTGTGATTCAGAGATGAAAGATGCTTTATTTCTATGCCCTGTAATTTCTCTGGAAAATTTCCACTGGCCAAAATAATCCTTACTAATTTTGAAACTGCTGTTTACAAAATTTGTAAGGATTCGCCAATTTACTCGCTTATTTAACCCAAAGTTCTTCCCTTCATTGATAAATCATGCACCACATTAGAGTTCTGATTAATTAAAATATCACAGCTCCATAGCACCCGGACTAATATGGCTGCACTCAGCACCCTATAAATAACGAAAACAAACCAATACATGAGTGTATTTATCGGATTCCGGATGCAACGTCCGAAAGGGCTGTTCCCTATTTATCTATAAAACCGTCCGTGCATGAAGTGTTAGTAAACTAAGTACCTCATAATAGTATCTTTAGTACCTACTAGTAGTCTCCAAGTGGACAGAATATGACCATAAAACAATATTAATCTATTATCAATTTGACCAGAGACTTTAACAATAAACAAAAAAGTTATTCTGCGTGTGTAGCAAATTGTAATGTTTTTTTATTGATTTTAGGTATTAATATTTATGCATAATTTTTGTGACATAAATAGTCATGTTGAGTGATGCTCTGGATGCGTTTGCAACACAGGTATGCGTTTTACCCAATGTGGCACAGCCCAACGATCTCAATACAAAGATGTGCCCTCTCAAACCTCTGGGCGCACGGAATCATGTTATCATTGGGAAGAGTGAGCTCACTTTCTCCGTTCTAGTCGGTTGCAGGAAGCGGTGAACGCCGGACGTTTTTACCTATCACCATAGATAGATAGATAGATAGATAGATAAACTCTTTATTGCACTTAATAAAACAAACAACTTAAAAAAACAATCTTAAAACATAGTAGCAAATGGCGACCTTATCGCTAAAAGCGATCTCTTCCAGGCAACCGTGGGATGGAAAAAAAAAATTTAAAATAAAAAGACGGGAGTAATCAAATAAAGAGTAATTTGATACCATACGTTGTCAACAACCAAAATAAGTAAAACCACAGCATATATCGCTGCAATTCTAGGGGCCAAGTAGATTGGTTGTTAGTAAACAACTTACGATACACACAGAGACACAGTTTATTACCAATTTAAAGGTGCTCAGGGCACATCCATTGGTTTATATCGATGGCACAGCCAATATGTCCAAACCGTTAAGAAAACTCGCTTCAACATTTCTTATCTGAAAAATATAAATTGTTTAGCGTCTTGCCTATGAGACATTATTTTTTTAGACATCCTTATATTTTTTAGGGGTACAATGTATTTTAAGATTTGAAATTTATACAAAATTAGCAGAAACATGTTAGATTACTTTTTGTTTTGGCGGACATCCAATAGATGTCACTTTTAGAACCACGGATATAGAACGATTTAGAGTTAGCGGTATACATTTTTCCGTCATAGTTTGAATGATTCAATGCTCTATACAAATATGACGCGGGTTGGCAGCAGGATATTATATTGAAAAAATGTGTATAGGAACAATGATATATAATTTAGCAACATTGGTGCTCAACAATTAAAAATACAAATTAAGATAAGATGATCATACAAATTAAGATAAGAACATTCTTTATTAAAAGCCACACATCCATACAAAAAACAAAATCACAAAATAAACTTATGCTAGACATTTTAATTGGCGACCTTATCGTTTAATTTTAGTACTACATAAATTTTAAATACAGTATATTTGACCGTGTGTTATAGGTACACTGCCATAACTGTCGCTTTCAAGATTAACAATTAATAGTGGACCATTCAAGTTATCGTGTTTTTGTACTTTTGTGTACGAAAAGACCAACGTAGCCGAGGGTCGCGACGTAAATGTTTCAGTTGTATTTACAGGGGCGCGTGGAATATGGTGGCTGTATGTTTGTCTTTACTTTGCTACACGTCAACACATGTTTTGTTCTTTGTTTGTATGAAATCAAGCAATAAATACATTTTGGTGCACATTCCTCACACAACACCAACTAGCCCCAAAATTCGCAAAACTTGTAGTATGGGAGCCAGATTCCTGATATAATACCTATATAGCTGTAAATACAAATACTTATACTACTAAATACTTATTGTACATAGGTCGATATACCCATATACAGAATAAATATTTGTACACACACTAGGTTGGTATACTTACTTGCACTATGTGCTCTTAAATAATTATGAAGAGCCTACATGGAGAAGAAGATGGCTTGTTCTAAAAATATTTCCCTTGAGAACAGGTGACATTTGTGTACTCACACACCATCGTGGTCTTGACTTGTGAAAGAAGATCACGAGACTAAGCAATGGAAATATAAAGTACACATTTTATGCCTGAGGCACTCACCGTGTGCCTTGGTGGGACAGTTGACTTAACTTTCTCATCGAGATTAAGGCAAGCCCTCATAGAAAGATAGCAATTAGTTTGAAGCACTAAAAAACATGTTGATAGTTAGTACCAGTCTTTGAGTGCGGTTAGAAATGAATCGAATATAAATGATAAATATTTGCCACGTTACGCTTATTTGACTTACTACGCAACAACAAAGATTTTTTTTGTATTTCGATTGAAAGTGACATGTTACTAAAAATGTAGACATGCTGATGGACATGACGTGTACTTATACTCTCACTATTCTGTAGTAAGTATGGAACTCGGACTTGGTCTTGGTCAAAAGAGAGAGGTAGATAAATTCAAATAAAACAGAAAAAACGAGCTACGGAACGCAGTATCTTGAGCGTAAAGCTAACCATTTGGTGAAGAAACAGCATACTGCGTTCACACAAACAAATACCAGAAATTACTTTAAGGGCGTTCTATTTCCAGGGCAAGTACGCTAAACGTCTCTACGCAGACGCATGTTAAATGAATGTTGAGCTAATTTCACTAGCCAGTTAAACTCAGATCGAAAATAATATTGCGGTAGACCTAAAAAACTTTGGCTGGACGACTTCGACAACTATCTTAAAGAGTGGTTTGTTTTAACTCAAGACGCACAAAGTGACCGGCTGAAGTGACGTGGCTTTAAGAAAGTATTTAGTCAATATTGGGACAAAATGCAAGCCGGCTTTAATTTGGCTTAAATTTTGGACAAAATGGGGTCTTAACACAGAAATCTAAGTACTTATTTAGATTTCTGTGGTTCTTAATAATACAAAAAGAATGTGGATGCAGAATAAAGTTGAGAGTTATAAATATAATACCGTATAAAAGTAGTCATTTTGAAGTTTAAATTTTCTTCATACACGGATAATGCAGGCATTCCTTACTCTTCGTACTTAGTTTAGTTTATTTGTATTGTTTACCTCTTTTTACAAAGAAGACCGCTATAAAATCAAGCCACCAGCCCATTCGTAGTCGAAGCACCTTTAAACCCCATTCAATTTATTGGAACGACAGTAGGATAACCGCAATGATGTTGACAAATCGAGTGCGCGTCCGGCCCGCCTTTTTGATGTCCGATCTTTAGCGGTTGTTATCGAGTCGTCCGATTATTCATCCGATACTCCAACAAGCTCGCAGATTGGGGGACATGGGTGACTGATTGGTTTAACTGGAGTACGCTTTAGAATTTCAATTCGTTTCAATTTTATACATATTTGTATAATGTGTACCAACGGAAAAGAAAAGCCATTAGGTTACAAGGTTTTTCGTGAAAAAAAAACGGGATATTTCAGAAAAAAACACTCGTACCCTGGTGCAATGAATCGCCCGAAGATATATTGATTGATACATGTTTTCAAGTAACGTTTTAGGAAAATATTAATGTAAATTGGTGTAGTAGTATTTGTGTCGGCCGGCAGGCCCCGGCAGGCGGCACCCATTTGTCAATTATTTTTAATCGTTAGAAAATGAATGGGTCCCGCCTGCCACCAAACATTATCTAATTTATTTAACTTAGAGTTTCAGCTATGTAACAATGTTTCAGTCCACAATTTATTTTGTCAATCTTGTTTTGGTCTTTGTAGTGTTGTTTATCTATTGTGTTTAGTCGGGTTTTGTTATTTTTTAAATTATTTATTATTTTGTACTTTTTAGTGTTCCTTTCTATGAACGTAAGCGTGTAGTTTTATTACCTTTGTAAATGGAACAAAAACTGATTGATAAGTACTGATGGCGTGTCAAACAAAACAGAACTGAAATTACTAAGATTATTATTTAAAATTATTTTATTCTTAATTTTAAACAAATATATTCGAATAATTGAATTAAAATGCTTGTAATTATTCCAAATGGCAAATTTCAAATTTAAATAAAGAACATTATGTACATATTTGTAATGCTCTTTGAATTCCCTTTATTTAGATACCCTACTCGATATGCTAGATAAAATTATTTTTTCCACTACTTACAATTTTGCGTCAAAAATCGGCCATGTTGATTTTTTATTTAATACCTATCTAAGGACACTTGGGTAATTGAGACAAATGTAACGATATCTGAATCGTCAAAATCCATCCAGCTGTTTGGAAGATACGTGGGAATAAATAAATTTACATACATACAAGATACGCGCGAAAAACATAACCCTTCTTTCAGTCGGGTAAAAAGGAGGATACGCAAGTGTGAACAATTTCATACTCCTCTGTACGCGCAATTTTCGTAAAAAAGGGGTACAATTTTTTTGCTTCAGGTATTAAGAGAAATATATCTATACACCGGTTTACATCAGTTTCTCACATTTATTTCCTTTATCGTTAATGCCAGTGATAATGACTAATCTGTACAAACTTGAAACTACAATCTCACGATTTCGATATTAGACGTTCTCGGCAATATACATACCACCATAGCCTTATATTATTGAACTGTATTTAAATCCAACACAAAACTTCCATTACCGAACACAGTCCCATTTTACTCAACCCATTTTGATTCAACAATCTCATCAGAATCACTGCGAAAGGAACCAAGGGAACTGATTGAATTGAACCTTTACCTGACGTTCCAGGCGCCATACTTCTTTTCCGGTTTCCCTAAATTGAACTTTTACCAACCGTATACTTTAATCTGATAAAAGTTACGACTTAGATAAATTGCTGCAAAATGTGCGGCGTTACTTTGTAGGTATTATTTATTTTGAAACGGTTCAAATTGAAATCGAAGTGAAAAGTGTGATTTTAAAAAGTTTGTGTGGAAATAAATAAATAGAAACGTGGGTAGCACGGTTCTTAAACTATATGCCACATTAATATGACCCTATCGTAAATCTTTAAAATGTAAAAGATAAAAAATATGTTCAATTAACTAATTAAAACTTCTATCGCGCTTTTTATTGATTTTATTTTATTCATGTTATAAATATGATAAAAAATCAGTATTGGCAAGTACATACAATTTCGCGTTAAAATAAAAAAAAATAAAGTAAATGTAATAATAACCAACGAACAATATAAAAAATAGTTGTAATTTCAATTTAATTATTACAAATATATATACATATTCAAGTATACTTTTATTAGAATAGTAACATCATTGTTGGTGTACGATAATTAATTAAAAACAAATTATTCTAGAGTTCTGTTGAATAGTCTTGTTTTGTGTTACTTAACCTGTTAATTAGGCAATGAGGGCTGGCGGGCATACAAGATTATTTTCACGAATATCGGATTATTTTGTGTTCAAAAAAAGTCTTACAAATAAATCGATTTTTAATACTATCGGGAATGCCTTAAATAAAAAGTTATTTTTAATGTGGTTTATGTTATATAAAAAGTACGAAGAGACAAACATTAGTTCATTTTATAAATAAATCAACACTACTAATAAAACTTAACAATGAAGTTTATTCGATTAAATCAATACGTCTCCTAGCCTTATAAGAAATGCATGGTTTTCCAGTTTATTTATTTACATGGGGTTAGTTGCGATAAATCCGGGACTTCCTATCGGATAGGGGACTTTTATTGAACTTTATATTTAGTCCACACCCCATCGATCGATGTGAAAGTTTTGTTGCAGTCAACCGTTGGGTGATATTGTTTGAACTCTTTCTGATTTACCGTTTTGTTTTTGAAGTGAACACTTCTACTTCACTACTTATGGGCTCGCGTCACCAACACGTTAATGTATCGGCGTAGTCGCTTATCGTTGGAGCGGTGTTGGAGCAGCGAAGCAAAAAGTGTAAGTACGTTAAACGCTTTTCGGATGGGTGAAATCTTGTCTTTTTGTTGAAAAGTTACGGCGGTTAACTTAAAACGGTGAAGGAAACCGACATGCACCTAGAATCTTTCGAAGTCATGTGTCATCCACCAACCCGCACTGGGCCAGCGTGGTAGATTACGGCCTTAACTCTCTCCTTGTGAGAGAAGGCCCCGAGTCCCAGCAGTGGGAACATTTAGTGGGCTGTTGATGATGATGAAATCTTGTCAGTTTCTAAGTTATAAGTTTTAACTGTATTAGCAGTTCCTATGACTGCATTTTTTTTTCAGTACAAACGCTTTGAAATGTTTAGTAGCCAAACAATTCGCTTTAAATTTTTACTGCTAGGTATTTGGCCTCTTTCTTATCAGAAAGAGGTCACCGTCATAATCTACTACGCCAAGTGGATTTGGCAGATGGGCGACTGAAACGTTACCTTTAAAAGATATTGTCTGTTTCTTCTCAGTGTTTTCTTTCACTATGAAAGACAGTATTAATACCAAAATTACACATGAAAAATACTTAATAATGTAGACGAGGTGTACGACCTACGATCTCGACAAAATTGGATAGGCCTAGGTATATTTAAAAACATAATTACGAAAAACATAAACCACATCTAGTTTGGAACTAAATTTACTTGTACGAGTATGAAAAATTATTCAAATTTAACTTTAAGTACCTAATGTATTTTTACACCTTTAGACCTTTACATCAACAAATTTCGTATATCGGACACTCAATCTATACTAATACTAGCAGCGCCTCGCGGTGTTACCCGCGTAGTTCCCGTTGTTTTTCCGGGATAAAAAGTAGCCTATGTGTTTTTTCAGACTATAATCTGTGGTCCCAAATTTCAACCCGATCCGTTCATACGTTAGAACGTGATTGAGCAACAAACATCCATACATTGACATTTATAATATTAGTAGAATGGATAGTAGGATTATAAAGGTGAAGAGGTTTTTTGTTTGAACGTGGTAATCTCAGGAAATCCTGGACCGATTTCAAAACTTCTTTCACAATTATAGGTATGTATTATACGTGATCCCTGAATGTAATTATAGTTTTGATCGTGATTACAGTCCCTACATTTTATAAAACTTAGTGTTTAATATTGATCTTGTAAAAAAATGTTTTATATTAATAAACAAAATAAAGTATTTAAAGTTCAAAGTTGAATAACAATGTAACTCTGTAGACGCATAACAGCATGCATGCCACATTCTACGATGCTACGGGCTATCGTTACTCGTAGAGTCGCAGTCTACGGTCTGACTACCCATGACAAATTGGTCGCGTCCGCGTAGCGTTAATTGCATGCGCTAAATAACACCAACTGACTCGTGTTGTGGTGTTCGGTCTAGACCCCGACGTGTGGTGGGAATGCAGTCACGTTCTTTTTTTTATTAACAAAGGCAATTATAGCATTTTTCATACAATGCTACTTCTTGAACTAGCGTGAATATGTGTGTAAGGGCATGCGTTTGTACGTAACCATGTGTATGTATGTTTTGTATTATCAAGAGAGTTTGTGGAAATATACTCGTGTATATGTTTATGTATGTGTATGCATATGCATATATGTACATTTACTCCTATACAATGTAGCCGCTAAAGAGTATGTTACATTTTATAGATGGTAGCTTTTTAGCGGTACACTGAATTATTGTGTTTCGTATAATCATTCAGTGTACCGCGTAATAATAATACTACTGTATAATAATACTACAAATTATCTCCAAAACTCAATAACATATATTTACACCCCAAAAAAATGTCTTAAAATAGTTTGATAAGTAATAATGGTGCATAGTATTAATTTGCGAAATTAGTGATGACGCATATTAATTTGATTACTTAGCGCTACATTTTAGATACAGCCTGAAATGCTTTCATGGAGGTTAATAATTTAACATTTGGTACACAGACAAAGCTAACCAACAATGACTAGATCGAACTCTATGACATAGAATACGCGCCATTACGTTCAATCAACTACATATTCCAGTAAGGGAAGTTAACACTGTTATCCAATTAAATTGGTTATAAATTACTAGCAGTGTCCTGTGGTTTTATCTTCTGTTCCCGCTATTTTTCCCGAGATAAAAAATATACTATCCTACGTGCTCTTTCAGACTATAATAAACTGTGTTCCATTTTAACCAGACACGTTCAAACGTTACGGCGAGATTAAGCAACAGAGATCCAACATTGACATTTATGAAATTATTAGGATGTCAAAATTGATTACATATTTGTACTAAACGTTACTTCTAGTTTTATCGACAACAAAAAAAAAACAATTAACAGACAACATCTTGACATTATTCATATTTTATTTGTATTTACGTAAGCGAGTAAATTCCGAACAATACATCATTTTTTTGTGAAATGTTCAAATGATATTACGGTAATGAATAAAGAACTGTGACTCTATGACACATTTGTTAAAATGCACCTATAGTTGTTTTGGCCATTATTGTGTGAATAGGCTTGTTTCCACTAAGAATGAATCGGATGGATTAGAGGTTCTTACTATTAATTAAGATATAGAGATTCCAAAAAATAAAACAGTTTATCAAAATAAGTAAAGATTATTAATATATTTAGTAAAGAAAATCTGAAGAAATAGGCATTGAGTCACGTGACAGTGAGAGCCAATCAGAAAATGTGACGTCACGCCGTGCTAAACATCACTTGACATTACTAATGTTGTTGACATTTTCATAGAACTAATATTATTATTTTTTATTTTTATATATTCTTCGCCATGGATACTAGTTCTTCAGCCGATTTACTGAACTAGTTTGTTATTGTTTTACCACTGTTCTTGAGGAAAATTATCAGTTTACATTTACATTACTAAGATTATACTGTGTCAAATACTTTCATCAAAATGATCTTCACAAAAATACATTCTTGATTTAGTGGCCATCATTCCTCCTCGCAAGCGTTTGCCACTTTTTTCGTATTTGTGAATCGTTTGGAACATAGATGAATAATTTGTTTGGCGTATTTATACTTGTGCTTGTACACTGGGGTACTACGCAGTTCTTGTAATACGAGGGATTCATTTTAAATTAAAAACATTGACAATGTCCTTACACAAACACGTATGTTTGCCACGGCGTGACGTCATTCAAGATGTCATGACAATCTGGAGCGTTTTTGTGCAGAAATTTGTTTGATATTTTGAAATGCAAAATACATATTGTAAATGTAAGTTTTTTTCAAAAATATGGATGTTTCGGATTAGTATAATCATTAAGGTATATTATTAACTAATTTTTAAAATTTAGTACACAAGCCTATTATACAGGCAACACTTCTGTTTCTTTTTCCTACCCTCTCAACTCAATCTTCCTTCATCCCAGTCCTACCCTTTACTTTTGGTTGCCTAATTTGACGTGTAATTCTTGATTTTATATTGTGAAACTAATCAAAGCTTCAACCAGCGTATATAATCATTATTTTGTATGCTGAGTCTGTCATTGTTTCAAGATGTTTCTCCGAAAGCGACTCCTCAAGCAAATATGAACTTAGTTGAGGTAAGACCCGGAGCAAAAACCGTGCATTTCCCCATACCGATGGTAACTTGAAATTGACTCTGTACCAAATAGCTATTCTACTACAGATCAAACTGTGCACCGTCCAAACGGACGGCGCGGTCAGAGAGTGCATTACACCGGAAACACTACGATTGTTGCGGTGCAGCTGTAATGGGCTTAATTCTGATGCGGCTTTCGGCTTTTACCCGTTGTTTACCTGCCTGAAGCTTGTTACGTGAATGATTTGAACTTTACGTCTATAGACATAAGTTCTACATTCAACAAAACAAAACAAAACGTACGTCAATACTTGGAGTAAACATGTGGCTCGTTTTGGCTTTTTAGAGTAGAATATTCATATTCTTAGGATATTAGATTAGGACATCCTGACACACCCAACACATCCATAAAAAAATCTTTTCCTATTTTTTGTAAACGTTTTTTTTACACGAGAAATTTTCCGAAATCATTTCCGAATTCATGTTTTACAACGACGAAATGCAGTTTGTGTGAAAATACGCATGTAAATGTTTATGTATGGGTATGCAGTAAATTACATGATGTAATGCACTTTCTGTGTTCAAAATGAAACAATACGATTTCAACCTTTACGTCTATGAGTATATTTAAAAAAAAAACTGATAATTAAATCATATTTTGGTATTTTTAATAAAATATTTCTACCATATTATTCGTAATCAAATTGCCTATTCATTGTTGTAAGTATAAAATCCTAATAATGGCGGCTTTTCGAGTAGTTTATATGAATTTGTCTCCACCACTTACTTTGACGGTGAAGGTAAGCATAGTGAGAAAACCACCATATGCCAAGACAAACAACAAGGAGATATCCTTGTTGAACCCCAGCAATAGGAAAAAATAGCAGGCTCCTTACTTATCTCATATTTCTAGTCAAACTGAACATTTAAACTTTATTCACCAAAATGTATTAGCCAGTCCTAACTACCGTAATAAGATGACGTCACGTGCAGCCTTTCTCTCATTGGTCGAAAAGTTAAATTGAAACTGGTAGTCAAACCACAGTGACATGATATATTAGCCACATGCGAATACGTTACACGCTCAACCAGTGTTTTATGTGTATATGGTTCAACTAGCAATGGTAACGGGATTTGTCTGATAATGGTAGTTAAAATTAAACATTATTTGAATGAATGAATGAATAAATGAAAATTCTTTATTGTTCACAATTTAAAAAATAACACATTATTTGTGTATTTTTTATGAAATAATTTTATGGCTACATGGGAAGTAGTTTGAAGGTAAGACAGAAAGCTTGATGTACCTATATATAAGAAGTTTTTACCAATCTCACAGAAATCTTACATGATTCAAATAAGGATAATGATTTATGCCGTAACTTTTTTTTTAAATTTATCATAGCGTGTAAAGCAATATCTCAGTAGGTTGTTAACAGTACAAATTTGTTTATGACAACATAACGTTGTCCCTTCATTATAACACTGTTTTAAATTGACTTTTTAGAGTTATTTAACAATTATATGAGATCGTTTTTGTATATAGTTTCTTAAAATATTCTGCTTTATAATTTAGATACTACCTGAATAAAAAATAAAAGTTTGATTGAAACTGTAACATGTGCTTTTTATACAATTTTACATTATTACGAATTTGAGCTACGTTTATGGGTATTCCCAAGATTATTATCTATCCTAAGGTTGCCTGGTAGAAATCTCTTTACCTTTGAGACCATCAGTTGATGTTTGATCTTAATGTTTTTCTATATCGTGTATATTATGTACATGCCATCGTAGAATTACAATCACTGTCAGTTTACAATACGATATTCAAAATTATAGAATAATCCACTGTACGTTAGGTAAGGTTATTTTTTAACACTTTTGCTCGTACAGGGTCTTTTATTTCCCCAATTTCAATATCGTAATGTAATCACATTCCGTACTTGTGCGGGAATGTAATGTAAAACGCACGGTTTATCAAAATGTTCCGTCTAAAACGAACGGTACATTTTTAAATCTTAGCAAAGAGTTTTTATGTCAGAAAAGTGGTCAACATTTTGTGAATAAATAAACATAAAGAAACAGAATAAAGACACATATAAATACATTAATTTTGACCACAAATTACATATTATGTGATATTACTGTAACAAAACACAAAAATGTGAATTTACTTTATTATTAATACTGGCTGGTTTTGTGCATTTGCTTTAAAAAAAAAGGAGCCCGTCGCTAATTTGTGAACAAGTAAAATATATTTCGCGCGCTTTTTCTTTTTGATGTATTGTTTTTACTTGAAAATGTCGTCAGAGTTTCCTCACAAATATGTTATAAAACGTCGTATGACATACGTGCACTTTGATAACTACAGCCTCTGCTTTCTTGTATCTCGAGCCGAAGGCGAGAGCTAACAATATCGCCTGGGCTGTAATTTTCAACTTACCGCACTTTTATCTTAATTAACTATTATAATAATCTAACATTGTTTAATACTAATTAATGCTTTTTACAATTTTGGGGTAACAGTAGATATTTTATAATAAAATAAAATTGTGTAAACGATATTTAGGTAATTATCAACTAACCAGTCAAGAAAGAACAGTTAACCTTTTAAAAAGACTTTATTATATTTTTTACAAACAGACATACTCCATATTCCCCAACACATTAATAAGTGTAAAGCATTCTATACATATACGGAAGTGTGTAATTGAGAGCGTGTATTGTACGAGTTTAGGGTTCCGTGGGGATTCAAGGTTTACCTACAGCATTGCTGGCAACATTATCGTTAAACTTAAAGTCGTAAGCACTTCTGTGTTTAGCTCTAACGGCTGAATGTAACGTGGAATGTTCGAGGAGAAATGTTAACGAGAAAATTAATTTGCGAAAAAGACAATTGTATACTTCCTAAGTTAGTAATGTTTGCTCTGAGGATTACCAACTAACGTAATGATTTTTTTGCATTGAAATAGTTTTACCATCGTACGAGTATTATAAACATTTAAAACACCTGAAAAAACTTCTTAAAATAACCTTTATTTACAGCAAGATTTAGCCTAAGCACAATTTTGTATGTTTCTTTGAAACAACGGCGTCACACATTATCTAAAAAAAATATAAACTGATTTGATGTTACTCAAAAAACTTGTTGTTTTTGCTCGCGCAAATGTTGAGTAAATAGCAAACAATTAGTTTCAACGGAAATACACAGATATTTTGATATTCATAAATTTAACACGTCACGTTGTATGTCTGCAATTGACACCTAAACTACTTCACCGATTTTAATCAAATTTGCACGCCGTGTGTAGTTTGATCCAACTTGAGAGGTAGGATAGCTTTTATTTCAGCTAGTGATCTTATTACGTTCAGACCTATCCACGTAAAACCGGAACTGGCTGCTAGTTAGTGTTAACAAGCAGTAATGTGCAAACATTACTGTGTTCCGGTTTGAAAGGCAATGTTTCCAGTGAAATTACAGGGCTTAGAGATATAACATCTTAGATCTCTGGCTGACGAGCGCAGTGCAGTGCAAGGATTGATTGGACTCTTCGGGTTCCAACAGCTGCGTGTCACTGTTCTGTTAAGTGGCAGGCATGTTGCTTACCATCAGGCAAATGTGCTGTTTGTCTCGTCACTCTTTATTTAAAAAAAAAAGTTGGGATGTAAAGAATACATATTATATATATTTTGAGTTGGAACTTAGATTCAACTTATATTTTGTCCTTGTGTCTAGGAAAACGGGAATTCTAAAAGTAGTCAATAGATACCATTGCTTAAGCCCTAAGATACTAACATACAACAAACTTATAATAAACTTACAAATCACATCTTTGAACTGACAAAACAGGGTTTGGGAAACAACTTAGTCCCATTGATCTAGCCGGCGAGACAAGACCGGCAACAATTGAAACTACAATTTAGACGGGTCAAAGGTAGCGATAAGACCGCTGTAGATAAAGCTGCGGTTAATCCAAGAACAAAGCACTGGGGCACGGTCATGGACAGCCCTTTGAGGATACGTATCTTGAAAGTCACTCGATATTGTTAACATTAACAGTTTTGAAGTGAGACAACTACTTTACCAGCTTTGCATTATTTTTAGTAGGAGAAAGTCCTATGAGTTTGCGTCACCAAATTATGATAATACTACAAATGTGAAAATTGGAATGTCTGCACGGATTGGATTTAAATTTGAAACACGATTAGGACATGTTCCAGGACAGGATCTTTTTTATTTGCGGGGAAAGAACGAGATCAGGACTACCCCAGTAAAACCTCGGCGAGCTTTTACTAGTTTTATTAATCTTCACGTTTAAAAATGCGTTTTCAACCGACTTCATATAAATAACTGTAGGAAAATAACAAAGTAAACATTTTAAAAACAACACCGTATAATATATGAATTTGTATAAAGAAACTCTGTGATTTTATTTTTACAAAAAAACCTTCAAAAGGTACTCTTTCTTTAAAAGTTGTTATAGAGTTGGACATTCTATTGTAAATTGTTTTTAACACCTCCAATAATTGCTCAACAAACCTCTAATAAGTTAGCTTAATTCTGCCACTTTATCTTAACGAATTTATTGTTTACTGCCACAAAATTACAAACATCTATTCTTTCACCATCATTAACCATCGAAAACTTTGTGGTTCACGTATGCCTTCAATAAATGTTTGAACTACGGCGAATAAGTTTGAGAATAGCCGCCGAGACTCCAAATCCTGTCCAGAGCTCGTCGACGTCTGCGTCTGAAACGTTATTATCTACCCTCAAAGGTTTCACTTCCGTCTCAGTGATCTCACTAAATGTTTCTTTTTATCGGTGTTTATGATGTTATAGGGGCAATAACGGAGTCACTTTGAATATAAATTTTTTTGCCCAAAACTTTTAGTTAAACAAAATAAGACATATAAACGTACATCGTTATTATAAAACATTGAAGTCAAATAGTTTGGAAACAAAGAAAATAAAATTATATTTTGTAACAAAAATACGAATCGTCTGCACCTTAACACTGCGTAATGAAAGCAAGGTTCATTTCGAAAGCTTTAGCTTTCGAGAGCATTAGCTCAAAGGTGACTTCGTTTTACGTCACTTGAACTCCTTCTAAACGGTTGGACCGATTTGAATGATTTTTTGTATGCATTTGGGTGGCGCCCTGAATGGCTTAGATTCACAAATTAGCCCGACAGATCGCGCTGCAGTCGGTATCTAGGTTATTATCCGAGCGATGCCGGTTTAATATAGATTACTTTTCGTTCTAATAACAATCATAATATCACAAAATAAACAAAAACATCATTTATCATAAATATGACTACCTACATTATGTAGTATTGACGTATTATTAGTGCACAAAAGTATGATACAATAATTAAATAATATTTAAAACACGAAACACTTTATTGTGCACAAAACCAACTACAATTTCACAAAAGTAAAATCGAACGCAATCTCACTCATTAGGTACTAATATTTATTGCATATTATAATAACGTCCAATTTACTTAAATTTAATTTACAAACTTTTATCGAACAAGAACACGAGTCATTATAACTTATTATTAGTATTTTACCCTGCAGACTGCGGTTTGACTTTAAAGCTCTCTAGGAAGACTTAGCGAACTCCCCTCGAAGCTCTTTGTCTAAGAGCTGTTGGTACAGAATCACGTCGAAAAGTTGTCGAAACTATAAAGAGAATACTTAGGTGCGGGCGAGAATATGCGGAGGTGTCTCCTTGCCACGAGGAAGTTCGGGTGTCTTTGTTTCTCTTTGGTTTTTACATGGCTACGAAAACGAAGCGTTACAATATAAATGTTTTAAAGAAATACGTATAAAGTATTTTTTTTAGTAATATTCTAGTATTTATTTCAAAATCATGGCCATAGAAATACCCAATAACTTAGAAGAAGAAACAAAAATGTTGTTTACCAGAGTGTTCAATAGTTTCCGCAGCGCAAGCGATATAAGACACATCATTAATTTTTTTTTAATAATGGTACTCGTTGTACTACTAAAGTTTTACTAGAGATCCCTAGTTTTTTTTTGTATTAAATTTAAACTAATTGTTGTCATATTGAATAATAATAATAATAAAAATTCTTTATTACACCTACAAAACAAATATAAACATTTAAACTTAAAGACTAACAATAAATCAGAAAAACAATCTTAGTACTAATTGACATTGAACTATAGCCCCGTTCATTTGGGTAACAATGCTATGCAGTGTAAGGGCGGCCTTATTGCTTAAAGCAATTTCTTCCAGGCAACCTTTGTATGGAAAATAAAGTTTATGGAATTTTTGAATGCAGGTGGTGCTGTATGACAGCAACAAATATAGATAATTATACATAAATATTATCTATAAAATATTAGCAATAAATAAATACACAAATACCGATAATTATATTATATACGTACATATACAAATACATATATACCAATAATACAATATACCAATTAGGAAGAGGAGAGATAGTAATCGTATACCAGATTTTTGAATATAGAAACGGACTTAGCTTGACGAATTAATAAAGGTAGTGAATTCCACAGTAGGACAGCCTGCACGTTAAATGATTTAGTAAAGGAAAGGTTAGGATGTGTGGATGAGGGAATTTGTAGTTTAAGAACCCGGGTCGAACGAAGGGGATAGGATTTAGGTTCGATGAAATGAAATCTTTCTTTCAAATAGGAGGGGGTAGCAGGATTGAAGAGAATTTTAAAAAGGAGGGAAAGAATGTGAGAATTACGGCGAAGGCGGATAGGTAACCACTTCAGCTTTTGACGAAATTCAGAAATATGGTCGTACTTGCGTAGACCATATATGAACCGTATAAAGAAATTTTGAAGTCGTTCCAGTTTGTCTAGCTGCTCTTCGGTTAAATCCAGATAGCACACGTCTGCGTAGTCCAATAGAGGAAATAAAAGAGATTTTACGAGCGCAATTTTAGTAGTAATGGGGAGAAAGTTCCGTAGTCTTCTAAGGGAGGCCGCGGAACTAAAAATTTTACGGCTTACTTCCGCCAGCTGGGGACCCCACGAGAATTGCCTATCCATTATGATACCTAGGTTCTTAACGACTTCACTGATGGGAATAGGAATCCCGTTGAACATCACCTGGGGAAGCCGAGACCAGTCTACCGTTGAAATCAAACGGGAACTCCCAATGATAATGGTTTGTGTTTTGTTAGGGTTAACGGTGAGACCGTAAGATCTACTCCAACTCAATATCATCCCCATATCGGCATTGGTAAGCTCGATTGCCTCGTGTAATTGTTCTAACGGAGCTTGATTATAAATTTGCAAATCATCTGCATAGAGATGGTAGGAGGACGTCAGGTGCTTTGATATGGAATTTATAAAGATTGCAAAAAGGAGTGGTGATAGCACGCCGCCCTGAGGAACACCGGCAGTGACACTACACCATGATGAGTAGGTGTCGAATTGAAGTCGAATTGAAGTGCTGTTTATTGTATTATTAGGTTCCTAATTTTTCTAGTATTAAATATAAATGTAGCACTCAAATGCTGAAGGAATCTTTGAGCCTGTCTAGTAGTTTTTGGGTTTTAATTCACTAATAATTATTCTTTATAATATTAATGTAGACTGTGGTTTTGATAAATAAAATGAAGCAATTATCTAAAAAACACCGGAAATATAAAAGAACGAAAAACAGCGCTTACTTTCTTCTCTATGAGAAAATAGCACCCTAACAGCACAACAAGATAATTCCAACAAAAAGGCAGTTTATTTCTTTTCTCCTAAAAAAACTCATCACATTATTTTCCCCCATAAACACGCATTAACAAAGATGGCATCAAATTGAAAAGCTTCTAATGGATCAGTATTGAACAATGTCGGAAAAATCTTAAGTATATTGGAGTAATAAATAATTAATTTGGTGTCCCAAGTTTTACCCCGAAAAAAATTAAGTCGACTCAAATTTTATTTTTCGTATTCTGCTAACTTCAGCGGTAAGCGTGTACTTTTGGCATTTTCAGAAATCCGTTTATAGATAGGTATAAAATCATATAATGTAAAAGCCACCTGTTGTCTTTGTTGTTCATTATTTAATTTTGCTGTGCATAAACTGAACTTTTAGTTTCTGCATCTGGAAAGCGGGATCTCCTCTCACAAAGAGACCGTCAAGATCATAATCCACCACGCTGACCAAGAGCCTTACCAAATCTGCTTTATTTAAACAACTTTCCAGCATAGAGAAGGATTTTTTTTATTGAAAGACTATTAAGTATTTCAACAAAATTTGCCCCTAGAGAAGTCGGTCGGTCTATTCAGTCTTAAAGTATTTTTTTTTAATTATTTCATTTTACGAAATAGCAAACTCATCTAAAGTAAGAAACAACGTCCAAAAGAAAAAAACAAGCCGACCAAACTTTGTTCCCTCGGGTCTAACACAAATTATACCCATGTCTAAACACCGACTAAGCCTAATTAATCCGGAAATCTACCATATAAATTTAGTTTCTTATTCTGGATTCCTTAATGAGGTATTTTACCCAACTGTGTCAAAATGAATGTATTTTGAGCCTGTGTACCAGTTCGACTAAATCTAATGATAAATACCGTTAAAAAAGAGTCGCAGAAAGAATAACGATATTTCAGTATTAACATCATCCGAAGTAGTCATCCGAAATTCGTTTCAAAGTTTTACAAATTGAAACGTACGTCTTATTGTAATGTTGCATTATGGTCCAATGTTTCATAATAACACGTACTGTATTTTTTTTCGTGAACATACGAGTGCGTATACTTACTCACATTTTTGGTTTTCGTCAAACCAATATCTGCTATAATACCAACCGTAAAAAAAATTGGCAGTCGTAGAAACTGCCCATAGAAATGAAACTTATAACTCAGAATTTGATAGCTTACTTTGGAACCTACGTGGGTGAAACTGGAGGGAGTGGCCATGAGCATGGCGATCTAGAAATGCGTCAGCAATGGGAAATGCTTACGCATTTCTAGGTGGCCAATCGAAAATGCTCGTGCATTTCTAGATGGCCAATGAGCACGGTCACGTCTTAACCCAAAGATTTCTTATCATTTCCGAGCGTGACGCTAGAATTCAATTCCTAGCCCACGAAAAACCTGTTTTTAGCAAAAGAAGTTTTCACATCAAAAAGATAAAATTTTAAACTGAGATGGATTCATAAATATATTAGGTACATTTATCCCAAAAAGCTGCAGAGTCTTATTCTAAATTCTTCGTGGATTAGGCCATGGAGAGACTAGTGGACTAAATGGGATGTCGATGTTTATTTGTTATTAATATACTTATTCTAAAATTAAAATACAAGGAAGTTTGGTAACCCGTAAAACCGTTTTCATAAGCAAAACACCACAGTTGTAATTACTTCCTAAAGATGTTTCGAGAGGCTTTTGACTTTCCGTTAATTATTTAACAGCTTCTAATTATTTCGTCACGCAGGTAATTTTGTAAGAGCAGTAAAATTAACTGTTT
Organism: Ectropis crepuscularia; assembly: GCA_963693475.1. Lineage (NCBI taxonomy): Eukaryota > Metazoa > Arthropoda > Insecta > Lepidoptera > Geometridae > Ectropis > Ectropis crepuscularia. Next base: position 9,968,850 of record OY856343.1, on the reverse strand, counting down.
ACGTGTTTAGCTATATTATGTATTTACATTTTTGCACAATTTTTAGTAAAAATTACACTTGCTTGGAATCATCGTGCAATTTAATACCCTTTGCGTTGTCGGGAAATACCTTCACATTTACATTTGTAGCGTAATAATAAGGGGGCGCCTAAAGCCAGAAAACGAAAAAAGGACATTTTCGACGCCGCTCACTGAAGTTAAGAAACTAAAAACTATGACAAAAAAAAAATTTACATGTGGGTACAATCAAGAAGAAGCACAATAACCGAATAGAATTTTAAAAATTGATCAGAGTTTTTTACAATAAAAAAATAAAAATGACACCGAAAAACCCCGTTTTAATTCGAGTACTCGAAATTATCAGCGATGACCCCACATTATTTTTTGGTAAAAAAAATCCTATTTGTACGTTCTAGTAAAGTAACCGAACACTTTTTTGAATTTATGTTTAGTTATTGAGTAATTAAATAAAACTTGGTCAAAAATGGACTCCTGATTAAATATTGATTTTTCCTCCAAACTGTGTCATGCTATTCTCGACTTTATGTACATCACATTAAGAAACGCGTCGCGCGGGTGAAATCTGATTTTTTCCTGGCTTTAGGCGCACTCTTCTAAATGTGCGCATATTAATAAAACAATGACGTATGTATACAATGGACGCAAAAAACGTACAAATATTCGTAATAATCTACGACCTGACGACTGTAGATTCACCGTCGCACTTTTAAACAATAAAAACGTAACATCAGAATCTTTACATAGAAACAGACACTTTTATTTCTTGTTTTTTTTTGTATAAATCCAAATAATTGACTGCTGTAAAAAATTCACTGACTTATGAAATCACTGATCAAATTTTATGGAACCAAACATTTGGGTAGGGTAGGCTCAGTTATGCAAACTTTTTGGGGTAGGCCAACTGCACACTGGTCCAATGATAAGATATACAATAAATATTAACATATTGTTGATTTTTTTTTTTGCAAATCACTAACGATCAGTCAATGATATCATCTAAAAGTTTTATTTATTGTTTATCAAAAGTATGATCTTTGAAGTAAACAATGTTTTTTATCAAAACCGCTTGTTTTCGAGTAATTGGTGTACATATAAATGCGATGCATTAAAAATAAAGGGATCCTTTTTGTATAAAACTCCTATTTTTATATCAGTACTTAAAAAGTAATATGTAGTAGCAAGTGTTTTACAATAATTTTATAATTGCTGCTCACTTATGGTACATGGAAAAACTATTTATTTTTCAAATTTTTGTTCTACTTTCAACATAGTTATCAAACGAAACAATGTTTTAATAGAACATATCATTGTGATGACAGCAAAGGCTGCACAGAACAAAATTGGCACGGGTTTCGGTGCTCCTCTGTCCAATCAGTTATGGTAATGAAGAGGGTATTGATACTCTGTCTGGATTTTACGTGCTCTGTGCGCCTTTGTGCGCGCAGAGAAATTGCCAATTGTCTGGTTTTAGAGCCAGTACGCACATGTGCTTTGTGCAGTCATGCGTATTAACTAGACTTGTTAATTAGTTATCGATTTATAATGCAATATATCTAAAACTAATCATGCATATCAATATAAGTATACGATCATTTTTAAAGTTTTCCGATATGTAGAGTCTGTATATACTATCAAAGGACATATGTACAAACATAGTGTTTTTAATTTAGTAACCAAACAAAAAAAGTCGTGCATCACATCGCAATGTTTGTATTGCGACATTACCTAGACGTTTTTATCGCAAAAGTGAAGTCAAGCTTCTCTGTTTTTGCCTTTGAAACGTAAACCATGAAACATAGTAATTGATCAAGCTACTCGACATTGATTTTGTGCAAAAAATTACTTGTTTTTAGAACTTTAAAAGGTTTACACTTGACCGTCATCTCGTCTCGCCTTGCGTTGCAGCCTTGAGCAAATGTTTGGAGTAGGTATGATGTTAAGTTCCACCTAATTATTCACGGTTCAAACGGAATCCACTACACAACTTTATCATAGCAGACATAAAACAACAAACACAACTCAGTGAAAACACACATCAACATCACAGAGCGCTGTACAACTGTACATATCTTGATCCCAAGGGCGCCCTTCCGTATAACGGCACTAAAGTTATCACACGATTCGTTGAGTCCGTGCTAATGAAATTAACCCCCATTTGCCGGGAACGAAGGCTGTAATGAGATGTTTCTGTAACTACACGCGTGTTGGATAGTCGGCGGACTTATGGTCGTTAGAGGAAGGAATTATGTATGGGAATGCTTTGCGAAGCGAATAATTAAATTAGGTTCTTGCCTTTTTTGCGGGTCGTTCGCTGAACGTTCCGTGTAAAGTTTCTAAAACGCTCAAGTTTGTGAAGTGCTTGTTAGAAATTGTAAGAAATTTAGGTGAGTAGGGATGGTTCTTTGTGCTATTTTTTATGACTTTTCCTATAACTTTATACGAATGGCAAAAAAAAAATTAGAGGGTTTGTAGAATGAAAACAACCAGATATAAATAGTTCTTCAACGCACAATATGGGTAGCGTTAACGTTTCATTTATATTTATAGACAAATATTTTCATTAGACCAATTTCTTTGTCCAAGTATTCATTTTCTGCGAGCTTTCAAGCAAAAAATCTTTTCCATTACTTTTAATAAAATTGGAATTTCATAATTATTTGTAATGTACCAAATTAATTTCAGATTTTTCTTTTATTTAAACCTAAGCGTCATATTTATACTATATAGCTATGTAGAAAAATTATATGTTTAACATCAAGACATTGAATTATAATCTAAAATAGTTCATAGCTTCTAGACATGTTAACTGAAATTTCCTCGTTATAAAGAAGTTACCTTAAAGTCAAAGGTTAAAATTTCTCCTGCACCTCTGAGTATATTTCCAAATTTGTCAATCATTGGCTTTAACGGTGAAGTTTAATAAGTAAAGGAAACCGGCATCTTTCAAGCCAAATATATTTCGAAGGCGTCTCACTTGCTAAAACCCGCACTTGGCTAGCACGGTGGTTTAAGGTCCCCCTTAAGCTTTCAAGTTTCAATAGTGAGATCATATAAAATGGGCTACATAATTATGTTTGTGAGTGTGTAAAATATGCATGATCAATACCAGTAACTTCAGATAAAGACAAACTTTAAAACACGTAAGTATTCTCTTCATCAAACTATTCAAAATTGTATACCTATTCAAAAAGTAGCAAAAAATAATTTGAATTTGTAAAGTTAATATCATAAATTCGTAACAATGTGTCGTATGGTGAAACAAATTAACCTGTAAACTGGCTGGATTTCGACACACCACGCTAATTGGCTCACTCAACCATCGTGACCGCTCAATTTCTGCAGCAGAACTGGTTTGGTTTATTCAGTTTGATTGCATTTTTCTTGTAATTTATTTAACATTTTGAAAATGTAATGCTTACAATGAATCTGTAAATCTATACTAATATTATAAAGCTGAAGAGTTTGTTTGAACGCAAGGACCTCGGGAACTACTGGTCCAAATTGAAAGATTTTTTCTCTATCGGATAGTCCATTTATCGAAGAAGGCTATTTATAGACTATTTAACATTACGCTACTATCAACAGGAGTATGAATGAAAAATGTAAAGAAAACGGGAAAAATATTGCTTTTTGAGAGCTTTCGTTGCGTGACAGCATGTGTCTATATTTTAAAGGTTGCGTCATTAGAACCTAAGGTAACCGAATTTGTTCATAATTTGAATTGTTACGACTAATTTTCGATAGATGGCGTAGCAACGCGCTCACAGTTCAGCGAGTATACGAGTATTATATCAGTGCTAGCAAAAATCTTAAGCAATACTTAAAGAAAAACAATTGGAAATTGCGGTAGCTATTCTACTAATATTATAAATTATTCACGCAAAAACTGCTAAAGAGATTCTACATAGATAGATTAATAGTCTGGTATAACACATAGGCTATGTATATTTTTTCCCCGGTAAATTAACCGGTTCGAGAATTATGCGAGTGAAACCTATGTTAGTGCTTCATAAATAAAATTGTACTTTTTCACATCAATTTTGTTAGGAGTTTATGCAAAATATTAAATGTACACCAAACTTTGTTCCACTTTTTCGAGCGTTTTGCGCCGAAAATCTAAAAATTAACACTCGGATCACGTTCGGGGCCCTTAATTAAGAAGTTAATGAGATACGACCCGACCTCCTTTAACGCTGATCAATAATAGTCTATAAATTACAAATTGAAATTTGATTTTAGTAAAGAATATTTTCGTTAGATTTTATATCTTATAAAACAAAATCTATTGCAATATAGATTTACAACTTTTGCAATCTTAAAACGACTATGTGGGGAAGACTTAAAATATGCAATATTTTTTGTTTTTTCTGTAGATATGCAATCAAGGTATATTTATATTTACAATGCCATCTACTGGCTAGTAGTGGTAATAAAAAAGCTATTTTCTTACAGTTCCAGGCATGTTATCATTGCAAGAAATAGACAAAACTACCTACTCTTTGAAGCGAAGAATTTTTTAAATCGGTCCAGCAATATTTATACGATATTAACATAACTTAATTGTTTTGTCCCCCCGGAACCTCTCAACTAACACTTGATTTTTATGTACGGTGCTAAAGTTCAAATAGATTTTTAACTATTATACGAATCGTTTGTATAGGAGTATAGAAATGTGTTGTTGTCATACTTTATCAGCCATTTTCTTTGGTTTTTCTCTGCGTATGAATATTCAAATACCACCCTTACCACGTACTACGTACTTCAAGGAATATTCAAAAAAATAATTGGCGAAATCGCAGCTGAAGCGATTTCGCCAATTATTTTTTTGAATATTCCTTGAAGTACGTAGTACGTGGTAAGGGTGGTATTTGAATTTTGGAAAATCTTGAAAATTGCGCTTAGCAATACATTCAGCGATTCATTTTTAAATTATAATATTGCGATATAATGCAAATTGTCAAAGACTCAGCTAAATGCATGATTATCGGACCGCATTTCGGGGCATTAAGCACTAATAGTTCAGCTGGTTGATTCACCTATAATCTCACTTCCATAATGCTCAGCCTGACGTCAAACGCTACACCTACGTCAATAGAACTAATGTGATACTGTAGGAGCTAGAAAATAATTGCTTAATATAAATAAATAAATGTTGGTAGACATTGCTCATACGATACCATCTAGCCCCAAACTAAGTAAAGCTTGTATGTTATGGGAACCAGATAGCTGATTTAATATCTGATTTATCTGATTATATAATTGAAAATACATAGATAGATAGATAGAAACTCTTTCTTGTAACACAAAATTATTGCTGAGCGGCCTTATTGCTGAGAGCAATCTCTTTCAAGCAACCAGCATCAAGGAAAAAAGCCTACAATATTTAATACTGCTAAATATATATTTATATAACTACATAAAATAATAAAAATTTCCCTATAAATATGAATTTATAGAATTACTTATAAACACCCAGAAACAGAACAAATATATGTATGTATTCATCACACAAATATTAATACTGGATGGGAATCGGACCTCTACGACCAACAGCATTGAAAACTCACTACAAACTAACCCACGTAGTTAATTTTCTAGCAATTCTTTGTTTATAATTATTGTATCCTGCAAATAATACTGATATTGTTCGCTGTCAAATATACGTATAATTAGAATGTGGGGACTGCCGATGGAAGTGCAAACATACCTATAGCTGAAAACAGCACTACTGTTATATGCTCGTAATGCTAATTATTACGCATTTCAGGGAAGTGAGCTTACAAGATTTCTCCCATTCAAAAAGCATTTAGCGTACGTACTACCGCCCGACATGAGTAGGTCGGTTATTCGAACCCAAAACATTTTTCGGTATCAAAATTTTGAGCACATTTTGGTAAAGCGGCGGCTAAAGAAGTTTTTACTTAATAAACTTTCCGGTTTGAAGGGCAATGTTTCCAGAAAAATTACAGGGCTTAGAGATATAACTACTTAGATCTCTGTGTAACGAGCGCAGTGCAGTGCTAGGTAATGATTTGGGCTCTTCATGTTCCAATAGCTGCATGTCACTGTGCTGTTATGTGGTAGGCATGTTTCTTACCATCAGGCACATGTCCCGCTCATCTCGTCATTCTCTATTTAAAAAAAATAAAAACAACCAAATCGATCTTAGTCAAACGAAATATCAGCTCTCCACATAATCAATACATGTTTATCCAAACTAAGCCTAAAGCACGCTTAAGTTGGATCGTTATACCTACATGAATATCGAGGAGGCATTACCGCTTTCGCTAATAGCCAATATCTGACGCCAAAATTGCTTCCCTAACGATATTTCTGCAGCGAGTAATAAAACCAAGTAAGCCTATTACAGCCTGGAATCGTTTTTGCCCACGTGGACATTAATATCGGTCACGGCTTACTTACCTAAATCAAGAGATTGTTGATCGTCCAAGTCGCGTATTTTAGTGGTAGGCAAAATGAAATTAATCCTACTAAAATGATATAAAAGTTTGGATTTTTGTTGCTTAATCACGTAACGGCCGATCGGATCGGGCTGAAATTTAGAACACAATTCTATTAAATTTATTTATTCGAACCATCATTTCAAAATAACACTTGGTGACGTCACTTACAATTTTTAAATTATTCTGTGTACATAATAAAATAATACCAAAAAATAATGTCAAATAAAAACTAATTAGCTGTAAAGGGGCCTTGTCAATTAGATGCACCTGTAAAAAGGATTTGTTCCGACAAAATACAAACTATCCAAATAATAATAGATACAGTATAGGTACTTACTTAGAGTAAGGAATACAATATAGAGTTACAAAGTTCCTGACTACTATAGTGCTTCTCGTTCTCTCAATTACAATTCAATTTCAATTCAATTTTCAATTCAATACTCAAAAAGTATTGCCATAAAGAAAATATTCCACTAGGTAAGGGTAGTGCTGCGATAGTTTGATGAATTCAGCCTGTGTTCTATGCATTCTAAAATTACATTTTAAAAAGGGGTTTAATATAATATAACTAAAATAGGAGGTACTTAAATAAATACCTAATCAAAAACAGGGCAATAAAACATTTATTTCAAATTGTACTTTACATTCAACGTTATAAAAATATAGTTTGCCTGTCATATTTATATCATAGTAGCAGCTCGCCCAGGCTTCGCGCGGGGCAACTCGGAACTTAGGTTTAAAACATTTCAATGTTAGTAGACCTTGTTGTAGTAGACAGGCTACTATTATTTAGATGTTGTGGTAATTCAGAATTATTGATTTATTTGATAATCTGTACTTCATGAAAAATATTGCTTTATTATTCACACAATATTTTTATCCTCTTCTTCGGAACGGCACATCTGCGAAATAATAATTAATTTGAATAAATAAAACAACCCAAATTATTACCAGAAATCTAGTGATACATTTAAGTTGCATAATTATTTCTGTAAAAGTTCAAACAAAAGGGTTAAATCAGAGGTGAAAATGTGTATGAATAATCTTTTATTTTGAAAGCTTAGAGCTTCATATCTACTCACACAATAGATAGGTATCTTGTGTGAGTGGGTATGAAGTAAGTGTAGTGAGTAGGGTTTATACTAAAAGCATGATGTTATCTTGTTAGCGAGATGAGATAGTGTAAGTTAATGGGAGTTTGATGCAATTCCTACTCCAGAAAACAAGAGTTGGAATGGCAGTGGTAGAGTAGAAACAGAAGCGTCATGACCATCTAGACTAGATATGTATAATGGTAACCATGGTAACACGCCATGACCATCTAAAAATGTTTACGCATTTGTGGCCATAGCTCCGAGTTCACCCGAAGATTTATTTCATTCCCAAGCGTGATGTTTGAGTTCAATTCACGGCTCACGAGAAATCTGTATGTAGTGCGCCAAAGAAAGTTTTCACTTAAAAAACTAACAAATGCGAATCCGCAGGCAAAATCTAGTACGTATTATTAGTAAACGGTCAGTAAATAAACTGTCAATTATGTACCGACTTGTATATTTCATGGGTAATTTTGTAAGAAATAACTGGTCACACTTTTTTGTTTGTTTTGTTATTTAGGTTATGTTTACATTTTACATATTTTGCAAATTTTGGATTAGATACTGCCGTTATTGTATAAATTTAATTCACGTAGATATCTAGAAGGCATTAATATGAATTTCTATCAAGTCGTCATAACAAATATTGTCTACTTACGTGTAAAATGAGATTCCACTGATTTTTCTTTCACAGAGGCTATTGCAGCTTATAACACTACACAACGCACATTGTTTGGCATAAATATCACCAATCTCTTAACAGTCTTTCACAAACAAGCTTTAAATCTTCTTTAAATACACACAATATTTAATAAAACATAAAAAATCCGAGTCTGAGCTTTGAACAGACTTTTGTATGGCAACGCCATGTCAGATTTGTAATTTAGCCAGAGAAAAAGCCGGCCACGGTGATAAGGACGGAAAATCAGTATCTCTTTCTCTTTTTTTCACAAGTGATAGATAATTAGACTATCTCATTTCCGCAAGTCGTGACGTTACTTATTGTGCCCCCCTGGGTACTTATAACAATTTACATTGATGTCCAGTATTATTTGACCTTATTCAATAGTTACAGTTTTGACATAATATTCCTTTTCCAAACATTACTGTCCTTTACAAAATCATCTACAGTGTAATATGCTTTGCCCATTAGCTTTTAATTTCACAGAAAGTTTATACTGTGCAATAACATATAGGCTACTTTTCATCGTGGTAAAATTAAGAACCGCGGGGTAAGTTCTAGTAAGTATAGTTCTTCTAGTAGTACGCTTTTAGTAGTAGGTAGGTTATTTATTTCTTCTCTTGCAACATTGTCGTCACGCCAACAACTGACCGCTGCCGCTGCACATAATAACGATTTGATTAAACATAATATATTTTGTTGATGAACGTTCGACGTCAAAAACGTAGAAAATAGACCGATTTTATAATAGAAACTTATTTTTAGTATTCAGATTGACAGGTTTTTGAGTCGCATAATCTTTGATATAATAAATGTTTAGAACATAGGTAAAAGATCGAAAGCAGCTTGCTCCTAAGAAACTGTACATACATCGGCAAACTTCTTTTTTTGTTACTTGAAGAAAAAGTTCAAACTGTACTGATCTTAGTTTGAGTCAAACGAATGGGCAGATGCGATCATCTGAAGGCCGATTTAAACTGAACGAACACAAAGCTAGAGCTGGAACAAGAGCATTCTTTCTCGATCTTTTAGTATAAACGAAAGATCGTTCTTAGCGTTTTCCATATTATATATTCCATAGAATCTTTGCGAACGCAAACAAAACAACAAAAGAATGCTCTACGTTTGTTTACACCAAATGAGTTTGATACAGTGGGGATAGAATGAGCATTCGCTCGTCTGATGTAAATCGGCCTTAAGATTCTTGCATAATCACGTGATATACATGACTGTGTAGCTTAGTTTTGAACAAAACATTTAGTTTTCTACCCTACCGAGGATACAGAAACAATATTTCAATTTACTAATTTGGAGTCATTCTAAGCAAGCCCCAAAAGCGGATTTGACCACGTTTCAGGATTACAAAGTAAATACCTTTAACCTACTTTGCGCGCGACACTGGCACACATGTTTAGGTAAGTCCCTGTCAGCGATTCGAAAACGCTTACCAGAGTCATTAAATGCGAGTGGAATCGACCGATATTGCCACCTTAACGATGTTACCACCTCAAACAAAAGCTTAATTTTATTAGCTGCGACCCGCATACACCTTGGTTGGCTAACTGGGGCTTGCAAACAGTCCCTAAGTACTCACCTGCGTAGCTGTGGGTTGGTGATGCGATTCCATGAAAATGTTTAATTCGTTTAGTGTATCCTTACACTAAGTTGTGCGTGAGGTAAGCTAGGTAGAATAACATAGCTAACTGTTTCACCTTTTGCTGAAATAGTCACAAAGTAAATTTTTAATAAGTCTTCAATTATATTAGACGCTTGATAAATCAGAGCCTTTTTTTAAGAATAGTAGGTACTTATAGAGTGACAGGTGACAAAACAAGCAGGGCAGGTGCCTGATGCATCACAGTCTAACTATTGGAATGAGAGTGTTTGTCATCCACAGATATGAGATAATTTATCTCTGCTCGGTAATATCTCTGGAAACATGGCTCTTCAAACTGGATCAGCTATGTTTGCACATTAGGTACTGCGTATCGGTAAAACCGCTGGAACAGCTGTCGTACTTCCCCACGAAGCCTCGGCAAAGAGTCCTACCATTACCAAAAATAAAAAATAAATCACACCTTTGCCATTTATTCTACCGCCAAGCAGTCATGTGCAAACATTACTGTGTTCCGGTTTGAAGGGCAATGTTTCCAGAGAAATTACAGGGCTGAGAGATATAACAACTTAGATCTCTGGGTGACGAGCGCAGTGCAGTGCTAGGTAATGATTTGGACTCTTCATGTTCAAATAGCTGCGTGTCACTGTGTTGTTATGTGGCAGGCATGTTGCTTACCATCAGGCACATGTCCTGCTCGTCTCGTCATTATTTATTTAAAAAAAAAAAAAAGTTTTTCATTCCTAAAAAATATACCAACCACTGTGTCTCGATATACTGCTCTCGAATATTGTATTTTGTATTCAATTATTCCAACAATAAATGTAATATTTTCCAAAATACATCTGTACACTTTATGGAGAAATGGCAAAAGAAATTACAGTAACAGGTAAAAATGAACAGAAACTGAGAAAATAAATTAGATTGCAAAAAAATTGGCCGTCAAGTAAAATGATGTATGATCCGCCGACAAAAAAATATCCAACGCGGTATTGACCTAGTTATATTATCTTTTGATAAATTACTCTTGTTACGTTTCTGATAAAAATGTCTGACTTTTGTGACTTTGTTCTTTTTTAACAGGGATATAGAGTAAAATAACTTTGGAACGATGAAACGTTTAAGACTTGGATAAAGACGGATAATTAGTTAAAAGAAATTTTTTTTTGCTTAAATATTAATTTAGTTATATTGTACTGTTTATTTACTGTAACATAAAATATATAGTTGTTATTTTAGAATCAGTTTAAAATTATTATTATTATTATAAAGATATGTATAGTTTTATGTGCGTCTATTTTCATAAATGAACGATTTAAAGAGCCTTAGACATTTTATGTGTGCTTATTTATATCTGTATTTGTATCTGTGTCTGATAGTTTAGCTTCAAATTTAGCCAATTTTATTAAACTGGAAATATCATTGTTTTAATCTATCGCGATTGTTCATTCAATTAGTATTATTAACTCGAAGTAGAGTGAGTTCCCAAAATTTCTATGCAGTTTCATAGAAAATCAAAATGAAATTATTGCAGTTTCGTAAGTTTACAATGACCAAGGTACATGAAAGTCTCCGCTTCTGTACTTAAGAACCTGTTTATTTTATATTTGCCTGTAACGTAATTAATAAATGGATTTTTAGACAGTGCAATAACTCGAAAAAAAATTGAGAAAAATAAACATTTAATATGGTCACACAACAACTTACTTTGAATTTTGACAAACTTTAATTTTCTTTTATATTTATAGTCTTAAGTTATCCAGAAGGTTTTTTACTAAAATCCTTTACGATGTTCCAAAAAAATAGCTTAGATAAAACTTTTTGCGTAGAAAGTGCAGTGCAGGAAAGAATTGTAGCTTTACAGCAAAGACTACTCTAAGAATAGAGGGAGTATATAAACGTAGGTGTTTCTAGGAATTCTTGAAAACGCTTTGTCTCCAAGCGTCGGAGGCTGATTGGAGACTCAAATAAATTCGCCAACGTCGCGACTGTTCGTACACACGTGTTCGTGATCAGAATAAGAGATAGAAGTTTTATTAGGTTAAACTTCAGAATGCTGAAATGCATCGTCTGTTATGTTTCATCGTTGATTGAGTGTATCCGTATTTTATGTGCATCTGACAACGCGACAGTAGCAACATTTACCTACTGAGTAGTGAGTACCTACTATTTTTAAACGACTTCAAAAAAGGCGGAGGTTCTCAATTCGCTTGTATGTTTTTTATGTATATGGATACGTTTGTGTTTGTGTGTTTTTGTAGTGGTAGGACTCTTAGAGTCCGCCTGGGGAAGTACATCTTTGCCAGATATTTTACCGCCAAGCAGTAATGTGCAAACTTTACTGTGTTCCGGTTTAAAGAGAAATGTTTCAAGAGAAATTACAGGGCTTAGAGATATAACGTCTTAGATCTCTGGGTGACGAGCGCAGTGCAATGCTAGGTGATGATTCGCTCTCTTCATGTTCCTATAGCTGTGTCACTGTGCTGTCATGTGGCAGCGATGTTGCTTACCATAAGGCACATGTACTGCTCGTCTCGTCACTCGTTATTTAAAAAAAAACGTATATGGTACGCGATAGCTCCGTCAATTTGTGAATTAAATTTTATGTCTGTTTTTAATATATGCAGTAGGTATATAGGTAACGAGTGATACGAGTGATAGAGGTGACAAAACGAGCAGAACACGTGCCTGAAGATAAGCAAAATGCCAGTACAATTACACGCAGCACGAACACGAAGAGTAGGTACAAAAATCATTACCTAGATAGTTACGTTTAGTATGTCACAGTTTAAAGGTGGTCCCATATAGGTACATTTTACCAAAAACGAGGTAGTGGTTTTTGAGATAAAAACAAATAACTAAAATTTACTATGTGGCATATGGGTGACTTGATGGTAGATTTACCAAAAATAAATTGTAGTCAGTTTTTGTTTTTCCGAGGAAAACTATATAATTAAGGGACCGATATGATGTAACAGGAAGCCTGAATTGGGTAATGTATGTGTTGAGTTTTACCTAAGTTTATTTTATGCAAGCATTGCATTTTTTTGGCCGTAGATCCGCGGCTATCCCTAGCCGCGGTGGTGAAGGCGGACCTCTCGCTGCCGATCATCTTCACCATGAGAGGTGAGATGAAATCCTCTCGACAGTGAGAGGTCGTGTGAGAGGCGGAAGTGGACACGGAGGCGAGCCTAGAGAGTCGCCAACTCGGGGCCCGCACCCCGTCTCCACAGGAAGGCCTGGGGCGTTGGATGTTTAGGGCCGTCCGACGCCCCACCTAGGGATAGGCCTTCGAGGAGGTGACGCGCCGCTGATTTCCGGTGCGTCACTAGAGCCAAATGCGGGGGTACTAACGGACCCCGCGAGGCGGGTCCGCAAGGACAGTGGCAGGTGGGTCAGGGTTGTTGTAGGAGTCCGTAAAGTGACCCCGCGACCCTGACCCCTGGGTATGCAGGAAACATCTGTGGGGGTTTTAGTCGGTAGTCGGGCACCATGTCGTCGACCATGGTGTCGAGCCCGACATACCCCACCATGCCCCTGTATGGTGGGCATACATAAAAGTATTTCATAAAAATAAAAGTAAAAGTTGTATTTATTCTTCCGATTTCTGTTTGAGTTCATCTTTCATGGAAGTTTGTTTTAAAGTTTGTGGTTTATATAGTTCAACTCATAACTGAAATAAAATAAATTAATAATTGCCCAAATATATCAAATGCGAATTTAAAATATTACCAGTGAATTTAAATTCCAAGTGAATTTGTGTGCATTTTAAAATGCCAAAATTCACTACAGTATAATATAAGGATCCTGCATAGAATATAAAACAAATCTTTATTATATAAAACTCAAAATACTAACAAGTAAATTTCGTTTTCCAAAGTGAGATTTCAATTTGAATCGTGGCAGTCTTGGTGCTCACACCATCTTAGTATGTAAATCATATCTTTCTGTAATGATCTCTTTGAAGAATTGAATCGTGGTGAATCTGAAACAGTACATCGCATTCGTATTGATTTCCGGAAATAGGTACTTTTATTTGCATTTCACAAGAGAAAGGCGGATCGGAACAATTCTGAGTTACGCAGAGAGTTAAAACGAAAAAGCACGACCTAAAATTATAAACTTACCTATAGCAGTCCGTTCCGGCGTCGCTCGGATCTTGTTATTACTATTATTTAATAAAAAGTATCCTCTCTCTTTACTTGGACCAGATTTCACATTTAAATACAAAGTTTCGCCAATATCCATTGACACACTGTAGAGTTCAATTGGAACACACATTGACACTGGATTATTTATTAACTAATACATAATTTGTTCACCTTAAATAATTTATCAAACCACTAGCTGGGTAACTAGCACCCACGGCCTAAAGGTATTTATAATTATTATCATCCTGTGGTCATCTACTCCTGGACATGGTCTCCTCATAATTCGCCAGCACTCAGCCCGAGCCTGATATCGTTACTCCATCTAGTCTCAGAGCCAAAAATATTACATCATAATTTATTTTCGCCAGACACTATTCACAGAAATCTTTCACACGAACTAACTTCAATTGGATTAAAAGTAGCCTACGTGCTAATTCAGATATGATTTACTATAGGGGTGAAGATCGGAAACCTCCAAATAGTGCACTATGGTTCGACAATTCTTCTCGATGAGATCTTATTGACTAGGTTTTGTTAACACTACCAAAGCCAACCTGGGTTTTGTGAGTACAATCAGTTTTTAAACAGAAATAAGTTTTTTTTTTTTCAAGTTTGCTTAAAGGTATAAATAAGGCTAAGTGATATGCAAAGTCAAATGGGCGGTAGACTAAGCAAAGAAAATAAAATCCTTATTGTATGAATTATTCACGGATATTATGACTTCAACAAAACTCAATTCAAAGTTTACTAGAAATTTAAATGAAAATTCCTTTTTCTCCGTTCAGAAGTCACTTTTACTTATGAGAGAGATTAAGAATTCTTTGAATGGACGAAGCGAGAGTTCCATAATAAAGGAATATATTTTTCACTTTGTTTTCATTACGTATTCGGATTTTCTTAGCTGAGTTTGAGTTTGAGCGTCCACTTGGGTTGTGCGAAGATACAAAACGATGAGTGAGGAAGTTTTGCCAATGGCAAAGCTTTATTTTTCTGATGAATGAGGCTGATCTTGCTATTAATTGATATTATCGTAAACTATATCACGTTTTTGGTGGATATTCTGCCTTCGTATTTAAAACATTCTTTTAAGGCTTACGCTAGCCAAAAATCTATCAAAATTCTAAAATTACACTGCAAAACAGGTCATTAAAATATAAATATAGAATAAGCAGGTTATGTTCTCACTGTTATAATAATACTCAGTGCCTTCTCTCAAGAGTAAAACCATAATTCTGCAGGAGCCTATTAGAGACGATTCACACGGCGCGGCTGCCAACCGCGCCCGCGCGCGGGCGCGGCAGATTTCCATATAAAATTGAATTCAATACACACGACGCGGTTTACGGCCGCGGCGACTGCGGAGTAGCTTTCCGGAGCAGAAACCGCGAAAACCTGCGGTCTCGTGAGTATTGAAACAAAACAGTCGCGCGGCGCGGAGCCGCGCCCGCGCGCGGGCGCGGTTGGCAGCCGCGCCGTGTGAATCGGGCTTTAAAACGCAAACATTTTTGTTCCTAATTTACTTTATCATAATGAAGGTAGCATAATGTCATAATGGAACTTTCGCATAATCATTTTTGGCGTCATGTGTTTTAAGCATAACAATCTATTGTACTACATTTAATTTGACTATTGATGAGACGCTTTATAGTTTTTAGGCATTTTTTTACTTGTTCTATTTTTTTAAGGTGCCGTTTAAATCGCATAATTTTTGAAGTGAAAACTTCTTTAGGCGCGCCTAGACAGATATTTCGTAGGCTGTGAATTGGATTCTAGCATCACGCTCGGGTATGATAAGAAATCTCCGGGTAAACTCGGGACCATGGCAAATGCTGAAAGGGCGTGGCCTCGGCATCATGCCATGCCATGATGCCCAGGCCACGCCCTCCGGTTACACACGTGTAGTTTCCAAAGTAAGCTATCAAATTCTGAGTTATAAGTTTTCACTTCTATCGGCAGTTCCTATGACTGTCAATTTTTTTCCCCCTAATTTACTTAATGAATGTAGCATAACATATAGTGTCATATTGTAACTTTTGCATAATCGTTTTTTGGCGTAATGTGTTTTAATCATAAAAATCTATTGTACTACATTCAACTCAACTGTTGCTCAGACGCATTTAGGCATTTTTTAATTATTTGTTGTGCTACGTAATATATAAGCAGGTTATATAGGGTCCAGATCCAACTCGGAACACCCCGAAACCACCTAGTCTTGTCGCTACTACCCCTAGAGTATATTTAAAAATGCGGGAGCCAGAAGCTCAAGGGAGGGAGAAGTGACACTCAGGGCTGACCGCAGAGCTTCTGGTTGGGGCCCACCCGGAGTCAAAAAGTGCACCATATGTCTTAGGTGTAAGTAGGTTTTCAAGTCCTAAAAACGTTATGTCTACATAAATTAGTACAAAAATTGTTATACTACTGCATAGTCCTGCACAGATATTCCATTAAATTAGTAGATACCTACATTACGAATAATGAACATTGTTGTAGAGTACCCACCCGCATTTCACACACCCACGTATTTTATTTAAATAATGTTGCTACAGTCTGCTCTTTGCGCTTGTTTTTTAGTTAGGCGTTTAAAGTTTATGCCTTTGATCATTATGCTTAAGTATTGTTATGCTTTTCACAATGTGTGCCTTTAAACATTATGCTATTTATAGTTATTCGTCGAAATATTATACTAAGTTATCTGTATGCTATATATGGCTATGCGTTTAAACATAATGCTAAGTTATCGTTATGTCATATATAGTTATGCTAGTTAACATTATGCGAAGACAGTTATGCGTTTAGTTGTTATGGTAAATGATCATTAGTCCTAAAAACGTTATGCCTACCTCAAATAGGACAAAAAATGTTAAAAGGGGTGGGAACCCCTTAAAGACCCTAATTCTGCACGTTGGAAGTTGTGGCAGACGCATGTCCTCGAAAAATGTTTATCTTAGAGCATGTTAATTTTTACGCTGTTTCCTTCATTGCACAAAGCCAAAGCTGCTGACAAATATTTACATCTGTTCTTGTACACTACACTAAAAGAGCAGATAGGAAATACGGCAAAATACAATTCTGCAGGTCTACTACGAAGTCCGATAAACGATATATCGGCCGAACTTATGAAGTTTCCGACCACGAAAGACAATCGGTCGGTTGGTCGGTTTCGTTCGATCCGACCTTCATCCGACCTAAGTCTATAACTTCCGACCCGAAATGTATCGATCCGAATGTTTTTCGTGGTAGGCTACAATCCGATTCAGCTGTCGGTCGGATGCGATCATTCGGAGTTTGTTTTCGTAGTAGACCTGCTGTCGTCACAATATAGGGTTTAATTTTTAAACGTTCGCGATTTCAACTCATATTGAAAACGATTTGGATGGCTAAACCAGTAAACCGTACCATCTAAATGTTTTTAATCACCTTCTGACTTTGTCTTAAGTAGCTTTTTGTGACCACAGCCATTGTAACGCGACGAAAACGTTAGAAAGTAACAAAAATCATTCATACCGCGTCGTATAATATTCTAGATCAACATTGGGTAGATACGTTTACACAGTAACCTCAATATATAAGTAATAGTTTTCATACGAAAACTCTCCTATTAATAAGATGACCCAATCCACCCCTAAATTCAATCAAATATTTTTATAACACGGGTCAAGATGTTATCTTTTAATATCAGAACCTTGACTGGACCTCGTCTGGTAGGGGATTTTAATGACATCTAGAAAATATACGTACATCTGAACTATCGTCTCAGCAAAATTAAACGAGGATTTTATGTTTTATTCATGTACTAGCTGACCCGGTGAACTTCGTACCACCATGTATTTTTTCGTCTACATTTTCTAACCTTTCTGCTGTACAAATCTTTTCCCGACAATAATAAATACATAGAGAAAAGAATCATCATATTTAGTGCAGTCATTCAAAAGTTATGAGCGTACATACATTTCGAAGATCCATTTTTACGGTTCCGTAAAACGTACTAACTGATCCGTTATGGGTTCGTTGTGTCTGTCTGTCTGTCCATCCATATGTCATAACCACTTTTTTCGAAACTATACTTTTCACTTTTTTCAACAGTATAGTTATATACTGTTGAAACTTAAGAGATGTATTCTGTGAACCGCATGAAGTAACTATTTTATGAAAAACATAATTATTTATTTCCACGTACATAAACATTTAAAAGGTAGTAATAATCTTTTTATGCAGAATGCAGAAGACCGCACCTTGTGGCGTTCATTAGGAGAGGCCTACGTCCAGCAGTGAACGAATATTAAATAGGCTGATGATGATGATGATGATAAATACCTTTATTGTTAATCAAGTTATTACCAAAAATCAGTTTTATTTTCATTGTAGTGCTTTGTAATATACGTTGTTTTTTGTTTGATTACCTGGCACATAGACAAACAAATATGATGGTTTTCGAACACGGGAGGGAATATTATGTAACATAAAATCGAACATGTGAGAAACATGGGTTTTCTAGATTAATACCACAAACATTTACACGCTCAGCGCCATATGTATCGTTTAGGATACACACTGTCGTAAGGAGTGTGTATAGTTTATGATACACACTACTCATTTCAGTTAGCAGTGTGTATCCGAATATTTTCCCAGTGGTTTTGGGTTGGGAATCGGACAATCAGTTAAGGAGATATTAAGAGAAAAATTATAATCACCTTGAAATATTTAAAAAAAAAAAACAAAGTTTCTTAGAAACTAAATAATCAATTTATTAAGTTCAAAATAAATCAGTAAATATTATTGAAACATTTTTGACACAGAAAACTTTCACATACATACATTTTGTAGTTGTTTGAGCTGCTCTGAAAGTCTTGCCACCAATAACTTTCCTGTCATCATTTTTATAGCACATCTTCAGCGTACAATTTTCTCTCCATCTTTGTTACTTATGAGATAATGTTTTCTCTTAAACGATCTTCTTGTCATAATAGGGGCTGATGACACTTCATCTCCGGCTAACTGAGCAGATCGTTTTAGTAAAACTACAATTATTTGTTCCCTGAATTGTGTGATAGTAAATTTCTTGAGATAATATTTGGTTGAATAATAAATGTGCTTTCTAGAGAGAAACAAAGAGAAATAACATTACGAAATGTGTATCTTTATTGATACGCATGACCTGGGGAATAATTTATCTAAATAAAGTATTCCCAGGCCACGTGTAAAAAATATACACACCGGTAAAAAAGAAAGGGATGACGGGGGAGGGGGGTGTGATTATTTTCTATACCATTTTAACATCTCACAACACAAAAAAATATTAAAAGTTGTGAAAATTTGGTAGTATATTTGCATATAGGGCTTGCCGCTAAGCGTGTTATGGTTGGCCCTGGGACTTGTTTATGGTCATAGCAGAAGCAAGCCCCACTGGAAACTGTACTCGTTTAAACTCAAATGGTACATCAGTTGGAATCATTGGGATTCGTGGTATCAAAATGTCTTCCCCTTTATACTTTCCTTTCAGTATAGTTGCTTCTATCACGTTGTTCAGTATTTTTATAGCTAACCGTGTGCCGTTGCAAAGACGCGGTTCTTTGATATTTCGCAACATTTTAACTACCGATCCAACTTTTAATGAAGATGGGAGGTGGCAATCCTGGAAAATCCAGCGAGTTCAAAAATTCCGGTGGATAGTAGTTGACGACATCATCTTGATAAGTCACCGAATCAACTGATTTATAAATCCTCAGTTTGCCTGTAATATGTTCTTGAATTTTAAACTTAAATTAATTTGCATCTATCTCATTTACGTAATGTGTATTAATATTTATTTATCATGTGGCTGTCTTGTTCCAATGTTGGGCAACGGCTTCCCTCCCTCCACTTTTTCCTTTCTATGGCTAATACAGTCCAGTCTTTCCAATATTTGTGGAGGTTGACTTGTCATCGTTTCTTTGGTCTGCCGCGTCGACGTTTGCAATCTGGCTTCCTCCGTGTGGTAATTTTGGCCCAATGATCATCCGACATGCGGCAAACATGTCATGCCCGATCCCACTTCAAATTGGCTGCTTTTTTAGTCACATCGGCTATTCCGGTTTTGGAAAGCAGTATGGTGTTTCGTATTCTGTCCGTTAGTTTTACTCCAAAAACACTGCGCTCCACAGCCCATGTGTATTTAAATAATTTTGCACAGATATTAAATTAATAATTCAAAATAATAAAACAATTTTGTTACGCGGTTTGTGTTTGACTGACACGTGACTGACATTTGATTGATATAATGACGTGAAAACTGACGCATTTTACATCGCGTTCCGAAACTAAATCAAAATAAATAATGTCGTGAAGCCGACCAAATTGAAAATCATTACGAATGATCTATGAGTCTTACGTTTTGTGACTATTCAATTTGATCTGGCTCGCGATGTCATCTCTTTTGTTGAGTGTCTTCTGAGTGAGTTTCGGAACGGTGACATCCGGCGACATCCTCCTATTCTGCAACGCACACACGCACACTGTTTTGATACATATGATGGAAATTGAACTTTGTGCATCGGGAATAAAGTGCAAATTGACTCCTTGACGTTAGGAACACACATGATATTGCTTAGACATAAGTGAGTGCTTGTTATTTAATATGAACTTTATTTCTTAGGAATTAAGCTCAAATTGCCTTAACAATTTAGTTAGAAAACGTTTGTATGGGAAAGCGCTTTATTTAATATGAAATTTATCACATAGCACTAAAGCTCAAATACCCTTAACATTTTAGTTAGAAAACGTGTGTATGGGAAAAAGAAATGGGCTGTTTTCAGGGTTTTCCCGACAATTATTTGTTTTTTTCTCGCCGTAAAAACCATCCTTGGACTTCAACGAACATTTTAAAAAAAGAATTGTCCAAATTGGTCCAGCCGTTGTTGAGTGATGCGCTTACCAACACATTTTGCGATTCATTTTTATATTATAGATTTTCTGAAATGTGTTATTTCGGCAACCCAACCAAGTGTCACAAAAATTAAAGAAGGAATAAATAATTAATAACATCACTGGGTAATAAATAAATTAAAATTTAATAATCTATGTTTTCTAATATTTTATATTACATATTGATTAGGTAAACGGGTAACTCACGTGTAATGAGGTCGGTCAATCCGACTCGAGTTTCGGCCGCGTCCGGCGGCCTTTTTCAAGGAGAGTGTACGCGCCCGATGGCTTCCCGTTTGGCACCGCGAGCTGCCGCGCGGCGCGCACGCAAGGTCATCTGTTGCGGGGGTGCAGGTGAGGGGGTGCGAGAGGGTTGCGCAGGAATACACTCGAATTCTTCGTCACTGGTGAACAAGTCGGGAACGTTGCAGCACACTGAGCTCACTGTGTCTTCACTCGTATTACGAACACAATGCCGAGTGCTATGTAGCCACGGCTTCCAAGCGGGCGGCACATGCCATCCTCCATCTCTATTAAACGTGAGTTACCCGTTTACTGGCCTTAACTCTCTCCTTGCGAGAGAAGGCCCCGAGTCCCAGCAGTGGGAACGTTTAGTGGGCTGTTGATGATGATGATTGATACCCGTTTACTTAATCAATATGTGTAACAACCACGTTAATTTTAATTTTATATTACGACTTGAGATATTCAGATTTACATTTCCGAACACTGCTGTCCTCCTTATATCGTCATTCCATCCATTCTTAGTGTATTCTACACTACGTTTGCTAATTTGCGATCTCCAAAAACACTTAACATCTGCAATGACTAGGAATAATAAATATGTATTACGATTAAACTTAATTTATCCACTTACATCAGAGTAACAGAAAAATATCACGACCCAATTTCTTATATCTATCATAAAAGCTTGTCCAAAACAGTATCTCCCTAATGCACGAAATACGCAACGTCATCGTATTCTCAGAATGACGTTTTGTTTAAGCCACGGCCGGCGAGATTTTTGCCTTTTTTCGCACCAGGTGATGGATCGCTGGTGTTTTCTTGTGTAATTTCCGGACACTAATTGCCGCGAGCATCCGTCACGTTACCACGGGAAAATGAAGAAAAACCCCACCGCTAATGTTAGAAGATGGAAATAAATAATAGCTCGTGTTACGAACAAAAAGTTCTCGGAATGTTATTGTTTCGTATTTCTGTTGTGGAGATACGATGTTTTTTTTGTCTTGTAAGTTTCGGAGATGTGGGGAAGTTTGTTGCGTAGTTTTTCTTGTTATCGTTTGCGTAACAGTGACTCAAATCGTCGAGAGAAATGCTACGAGTCATAAGGTTATCTGTTTTATCACAGGAATTTGCGTCAGATTAGGAAACCATTACTTCCTACACGTGACCTAATTTCTAACGAGCTAATTTTAATAAAATCTACCTTATTATTAACAAAATCTTCGCAAAAAAGTCTCATTATCTCGCATTGTTTGTTATCATAATATATTTTTTAATCATTTCAGTGTTTGTCGAAATGTAGATCAGGTTATACCGCACGGTTGCTTTGTACCAATCGTAAGCATATAAGGTCTATGTTAGCTATGGCTACATAGTGATGTGCCGCGACAAAAGTACGATACTGCCACAAGAGGGACAAGACAAGAGCGATCAGACCCGTGCTTTCGGTGTAAAGCGTTTGTTCTAACTTTATACGTAGTATATGTAAACTCTTTGCATTGAGTCTATTGCTTAAATATTAATTCTATTAAATTAAGTTCTCTAAAATCATTTTACTTAGCTACCCTAGGTTCACATGTATAGTTGTATAGGTATTGTAAAAGTGAAATCCTATCGTAAGTTTAAATGCATAAAAAAAATTACCCTTTCTTTCGAATTCTTCATACACTTTTCTTTCTATAGGTTTCATAAACAGGTAAATTTGAAGGCGGAAATCGGGTGTGAAATCTCCATTTAGTCGTATCCGGCATTGATCCGGGATGAGCTGGCTACCGCCGGACAGGGTTAGACCCGTGACCCCAATCTTGCACGACAAAAAGGGGATTGGTGTTGCAAAATGGAAATCCACTCTGTTTGATGATTCATGAAATCAGATTGATTGAAATACTGGATTATTCAGGACTAGTGGACTGCACCGAAAGAGGCCAATACTCATCAACATCGGTACATCTTGTTATGGGACCAAAGCCTACATCACTGAAAAATAATTAAAAGTTTCTCATCCTTTTATTTGTCTAAGTTGCTTTGTATATCATTCTCATGGAAAATTATAAATGAAAGGTTGCTTTATAACGATATTGATCGTGTTAGCACAAACATTTATTGTAGCATGGCATTTAAGAAAAAAACTGTCGTGTAACTTTTTTTTCTGATTCAAACACTGAAACAAAGTTGTTTGACTCCGTTTTCGTAATAAAAACATCGGAACGATGTACGAATCAGAACGATACACGAATACATTGCGTATTAAGGTACTGGCAGCACCCTGCGGGTTTGCCCATGTCGTTTTCGTTGCCTTATTTTACCACGGCAAAAAGAAGCTTATGTGATATTCTAGACTATTAACTCTCTGAGTTCCAACCCCTATCGCCTAAATAAATTGGCTTTAGTTTTGCTATTGCCATCTCTATAATTTCAAGCGAAAAGAAAAGAGAGCAATGTCAATGCTAAAATCATTTTCCTTAGGCGGTAAACTCCCCGGTCTGTTGAGCCGTTCCGAAATGATTGAGTAATAAATCCAAACTTTCACATTACAATTTTAGTAAGATTCTGTCGTATAGAATTTGGCCATATTTAAGTCCAGATAGAATCGATTTCTATTTGGTTAGCATGCACTCTCGTAGACCAAATCGTCATTCGAAATGGCGGTCAAACCAAGGTTTAGTAGCTATATATATGAACTTCTTAAACTAACTTTTTTGATAAATTTAAAACGTTAGGTATTCTCCTGCAGTTTAATTTTTATATGGTCAAATTTATGTCCAACACAGATTCAGTGAACAAGAACAAAGTAAAAAAAAATGATTTACCCCCGACTAACTCAGATTTGTAATTTATACAATATTTTACGAAGGCCATTCATTTGATTTGAATTGAGTGTGTTTGTGAAAAAATATTTTGTGTGTCAATTTGCCAGGCATTGTGGAGGCGCCATCTTGAATCGATATTAACCAAACATAGCTATGAACCACCAAACAGAAGCTAACCTTGAAATAAAAAAACCTCATCGGTCCATCCGTTAAAGCTCTCCGGTACCACAGACATACAAACACACAAACAGACACACATACATCGACGTCAAACTTATAACAACCTTTTTTTGTCGGGGGTTAAAAAGGACTCAGAAAAATGAACACTAACCAACCACAAGATACGTTAAAACAAAGATAACATTTTTTTCTGACGATACGAAACGCTTGAATTTATTTGTATTTTTATCTCAATAAAGGGAAATTGGTTGCTATATGAACCATGAACTCTTGATCCCCTCAAGAAAATCTGCACTCAGTCGGAAGGTACGATAGTACCTACCGGCATTCCGCAATTTATAGATATTATTTTCCTCGTAAACGTATATTTTAGACGAAATCAATGTGTAATTATTTGCAAAGATACATTGCAATATTCAATTCTTTATTCTAGACATTTGTTTAAGGCTTAGTCCGATCAAAATCAATTTGAGTAAAGTCAAATCTTTAGAAATATTCGATTTTTGTGACGTCAAACCAATTAAAAAAAACTCAATTGAGCTAAAGGCACTTTTTGTTTAAATTTGTTTTGTAAAATATATAAGATTATCATAACTGCTATATTTGCAACCTGTCAGTTAAATACATATTTTTAACATTCCACTAAAGACAAATGTACTTATGTTTTAATTTTTTACGACCAAGCTGTACATACCTTTAAGCGTCGTACACTATTATTTATTTTCTGCCATTAAAATAAATACAAGTACTTAATCTTAGATAATTAAATCAATTCCAGCCTAAATCACTAGATCTTTTACAATACAAAGAAAGTTTTCAACTGCAATAGCACTATGTATAGTAGAGGTAGACACTGACACTAGTACAAAACACATCAAACAACTTACGGAGTTTGCCAGTTCATTATACATTTTTAGTCATGTTAATTTGTTAATATGAAATACAGTACCAATTAACGAGTACATTACAAGAACTTAAAACAACGCCTTATATTAAAGCTTTCTTCCCAATCACAAGGAGTTCACATCGAATCTTTTGTTATATTTTGAACCAACTTCAAAAAATCAGGCGGACCAGTAGCATAAACAGCCCACTAAATGATCCCACGGCTGGGACTCGGGGCCCTTTCTCGAGGACGAGAGAGTCAAGGCCGCAATATTCTAGGTGTATTTTTTTTTTAGTTAGCGGCATTACGCACATGACTTTGAAAAGACAGTGGTGCGTGTGGTTTTGAAGCCGCGAGATCTCCGGATCGGCAGTCGCCGTTCTCCCGACTAGACCACCCGTAACTCGGCAAAACAAAAACAAAAAAAATCAGGCGGACCAGTAGTTCCTGAGATTAGCGCGTTCAAACGACAAACTTCTTGAGCTCTATTATAAAATAGTATAGAACTAAAATATTTTCAACAAAACTTAATCCTCAAACTCGTAAATAGAAATAGCTTTATGAATATTCAAAAGATGTCTCCAACCGGCACACACAACTGCGGTCACGTGAAATACGTCTTTCCAGCTTCTAGGGCCTAACCGCGGGGCAATTTGAATGATTAATGCATTAGAGCGACAATGCGAATACTGAGTTATCTAACCCGGACAAAGAAGGGCGTCTATTCATACATCATGAGCAGAGTTGACCCTTCCTTCACCGCAGGACGGGAAGTGATAGTATTTGTCGTTATGGAAGAGACCCTTTAAATTTAAGAGGTTTCTTGTGTTGTAAAATAATTAAGATTATTGAATACTAAATAATGCGCAGAAGTCCTGACTCGGGATTTGTCAAGAAACAATTGAACGTAGTATTTTGGGCATTAATATACAAAATTGCATTTGTAACACCATACTGCTTTCCATTACAGGTGTAAGAGGTGTAGGAGATCAACCTAGCTAAAATAAGAGTGGCCGGGTCGATCGGTGGGCCAGGGTTTCTACGGAGTGGACGTCATTGACTAGTCGGCACAAGACAGCTGAGGTTATTAATTTGTAGATAATAAAAGCACTAGAAGAAATTAGGTCTGTAAATTAGTAGCACCTCTTTTACTTTAACCAACGACAACAGGGCATATTATTATGATTCAGATTGAGATCCAGATTCTGATATTACTTAAAGTAAATTTCAGATTGCATTTATTCCACTTTTTATTTGCATTAAGTCTTAAAAGCGTTATCGTAGAATAGATGTAAGCGTAATATAGTAACAAACAAAGGCACGTACACACATAATTTTGAATTTTTGTAGTTATTCTGTGTGAATGGATAAATATGAGTTATTGCCTCAATATACATAGTCAATTTAGTTACATATTGAAACACTTGTACAAATATTGTGGCCTAAGCAGAATGGAAATACACACAAAACAAATAGATTTTGTACATAGTTTCCGGAACAATGCCATAGTACGTAAGACAAATGTTAAAAACAATAAGGACAAGACGTGTGCTATCGCAGTTAATAAGGCATTTTTGAGTCGTTTTCTGTCTCACTTTTTCTACATAGAAGTCTCATATGGAGGTCGGACCAGATTTCATATTTTAACTTCTGCTTATCATAAGTAGTCCACTAGATGTTGTCATTATTGGAAACGTATAGAAACGCATTGCTTTTTAGGGGTTGGTCTCTGAAGATTCCGCCTGGGGAAGTACCACACCTTTGCCAGTTATTCCACCACCAAGCAGTATGGTGAACATCACTTTATTCCGGTTTGAAGGACAATGTTTCCAGTGAAATGACAGAGCATAGAGATAAAGCATCTTGTATTTCTAGGTGACGAACGCCGTGCAGCGCTAGGTTATGATTGAAATTCTTCACGGTTCAAGAGCTGCGCGATGAATCAGGCTCATGACTTACTCGTCTTGTCTCTCTATACTACAAAAACACATCGGGACCTTCTCTCACAAGAAGAGAGCCAAGGGCATAGTCCACCTTCACTGGCCTAGTGTGGATTAGCAGACGAAGGTTGATGCTGATTTCTGCACGACGTTTTTCTTCAACGTTAAACCCAACGTTCAAAAGTGATTGCGAATTGTAGAAGTATTTGACCCAAAATGCGCAAAATTATTTTAAACCAACACGTCAAACGCTACTTAGTCGACTAGACTCCAGGTTTCTATGGCGGAAGTAAGATTGATAGATCTGTTAAGTCACCGATGCGTCAACTTTAGCTTTTGATCTCTCAAACGTTTCACTTTGTCGCCCCTATACTCCAATACCTACCGTATACCTGCCAAGTTAGCCAAGTTACTGTAAGTGGATAGGGTGATCGGGTTAATCTAGGGCAAGGTGGTTACTTAACTTTTGGGTAACTTGATAGAACTTGTATGGTTGTTTCGCTGATGGATAGTGATGGATATTGAGAGACGTAATCTCATTTAACCTGGAAACCAAAGAGAGTGATAGTTATTTCGGAAAACTTCACAAAGAAATCAACGTATTAAACATAACGTTTTTATTAGTCAACACAATTGTGATTTTATTTTTAACTTAACCTAGCAGAGCGTATTCAAAACGATATTAAAACAAAACTAAGTTTATTTAAGATAACCATGTTATGTGGCAGGCATTTTGCTTACCATCAGGCACATGACATGCTCGTCTTGTCACTATTTATTTTTAAAAAAAACTATAGACCGAGAAAAGTCTGGAGATAATCAAAATCCTAAAGTCCATTCAATAGCATTTGAAGAGTCTCCAACATGATAGCGGTATTACAACGCAGAGTGGCAATGCTTATACGTTGAACGATATAAAGTCCACAGGTTCTTTCCTACCTTGACTCTTATGAGAGAAGACCTCGAGACCCAACAGTGGAATGGTAAAGTGGGCTGTTTGTGCTGTCATGAAAATCATACAACAGAAATCTGTAACAATTTCAACAGTTTAACCGATGTAATTAAGCGATCTCTTAGTGGATTTCTCAAAACTTTGCAATTAGAAGTTCCAGCCCACTTTTATATCTTCGTAACAAAGTATCCTTCCCTTCATTCTCTCCTAAAACTTGAATTGAAATGTTCAAAACATTGAAAGGACGTAACACGTTTTATGTAATTAAGTAGATGTCTAATTTATTAAACGGTTTCTGAAATACCTGTTAGTGAAATTTGGTAATTGTTCTAGCTGTCAAAAGTTTTTTTTGTGAGAAACCTCGCAAAGAAAACATAGGTCTACCACCGTGAGAAAGTTTTCATAAGTTCATTTTGAAATCAGTACAAATTTGTAATAGAAATACTCAATGTCACAATATAAATTCATCATCATCATCCATAGTCTTCTTAATCCTACTGCTGGTTATAGGCATCTCTTTTGTAATGCCATCTTCGTCGGTCCTGTTTCATTCATAATATTGACGCCTTTATAAAACTATGGTGATACGATAAGCGATAGAGAGATAACGAGGATAGACTACATTATGAACTCTGAGTGATATTTATTAATGTTTGATTAAACTGTCTGAAAAATTTATTAGTGACAAATATAATAACAGAAATAAACATATTTTTAGCATAACTCACTTTTTTGCAACATATCACGTTTTCCTCCATTGCGAAATTCAAACATGAAGCACTGCAATGACATTTGCCAAGAAATATGAGAAGACTTATCACCAACAAAACGCCGCCTGTTTTGCAACAGTAACTTGTGCCATTAATAACTTTGTAAATATTTTTCTTCTCACAGTATTCTTTTGAAATTGTGAAGAAATAGCTAAACAACAAATTTTGTACGCCACGATACGACTCATTTCCTCACTATTTACCGCCAAAATTTGCTCAAGACAAAACTTTGTAAAATGGTTGAGTAGTAACAAATCGATAGACTAACTTTCAATTTATGTAGCGTCCAGCTAATTAATATAAGAATAAAAGCGGCCAAGTGCGAGTGAGACTCCCGCACGAAGGGTTCCGTACCATTAGCAAATTAACGGCGAAAACCTCTTTGGCTACTAAAATTTTGATTTTATTTGATGTTTCTAACGACGAATTCGATACCCCCTTTTAGTCGTTTAGTGGCGCCATCTAGTTCGCTTGGGACGGACTAATCGAGCAATAAACGGAAAAAATCAAGTTTGTTGTATGGCATTTGTATAAATATTGATATTGTATTGATATATAAATATTGATTTTATTTCATTTTCAAAATATATAATAATTAGTAGGACAAAATAAATAAGAATAACGTTTTATTTCAATAAAAACTGTAAACTACTTGTAACATGTAAATTCTTAACTAAAACTACTCCCGAAATAACCCACCCCGAACCGTTCCCGGCGCAAAGGTGCCCATGATGCTGGCTGCGTTCCCGCGTTGGATGGCAATGGCCAACCTTTACTCCAGGAACAAGCCGAAGCGGGAGTCACCCGTATATTTTCAAAATAGTTTATTTTTTCTTTCTGCACGGCTATAATTATGTTTCTTTATTGAGGTTTAACTTTATCATTGGCATTTTTGTGTACATACAGGGAAAACAAAGCACCTGTTTCAAAAGAAAAACTTTCACGTTTACTTGTAATTATAAGTCATTTTTACTGACCCGTGAAATCACGAAAAAAACTAACTTTCCGTATAGAAAATACCTTTGAACTCCACAAAATGAACCAAAATGAAAAATTGCGATCGTGTAATGTAAACACAACAAAACTTGCGTAAAGTTTCGGCGAACAAAGGTAAAGAGTTCGGCGCCGCAGGACAGAGTAAACAAGTGAAACGCAATTTGCCAAGTTTGCAGGTTTATTTAGAACACTGACACCATATAGTTGAGGAAGAAAAGAAAATATATTTCAACATGACGGTCCAATGCTTCTGCGCGTTATTTTATCTTTACTTTTACCTCTCTTACCATCACTATGAACTCAAAAAATATGTAGACCTATTCCAGACCATTTATAGTGGTAGGACTCTTGGCAGAGACCGCCTGGGGAAGGACCACACATTTGCCAGTTATTCTTCCGCCAAGCAGTAATGTGCAAATATTACTGTGTTCCGGCTTAAAGGGAAATGTTTCCAGAGAAATTACAGGGCTTAGAGATATAATATCTTAGATATCTGGGTGACGAGCGCAGTTCAGTTATGATATATATGCAGTTATGCGCTAGGTTATGATTTGGACTCTTCGGCCCAATTTTCACGGCGCGGTTTCAAACCGCGCCCGCGCGCGGGCGAGGCACCGCGCCGCGCGACGGTTTTGTTTCAATACTCACGAGACCGCAGGTTTTCGCGGTTTCTACTGCGGAAAGCTACTGCGCAAGAATCGCGTGCAGCCACGCGGGCGCCGCGCGGCTGCCGCAGCCGCCGCGGCCGTAAACCGCGTCGTGAGTTTTGAATTCAATTTTATATGGAAATCTGCCGCGCCCGCGCGCGGGCGCGGTTGGCAGCCGCGCCGTGTAAACCGGCTCTTAATGTTCCAATAGCTGCGTGTCACTGTGCTGTTATGTGGCAGGCATGCTGCTTACCATCAGGTCCTCCTCGTTTCGTCACTCTTTATTTAAAAAAAAACATAGTCTACCTATGTTCCAAATTTCAACCCGCTCTGTTGAGGTGTTTCTGTGTGATTGAGGAACTGACATTCGCATATTTATAACACTAGCAGCGCCCCGCGGTTTCCCGACCCAGTTTATCCATATTTTCCAAACTATTATCTAAATAAATATGCAAAAAAATTTGTTCAGATTCTTTCAGTAGTTTTAGCTTGACAGAGTAACAAAGATCCATAGGTACAAACTTTGGCATTATTTGTACTACTAGCACCAACCCGCAGTTTTACCCGCTCAGTTCCCGTTATTTTCTTGTAAAAGTAGGCTATGTTATTTCTAATACATCTTAGAATATGTGTACAAAGTTTTATGATGATCGTTTAAGTAGATTTCGCGTGAAAGCGTAACAAACAAACATACTTAATTTATAAACGTAATTACGTTCACATTTATAATACGAGTACTTATTAGTAGAAATAGTAGTATGAAGTATCTTGAACATCGCCGCAAAATTGCTAGCTTGTCAGTTTTTGTCGGATACACTTCGGAGAGTGTGCAGCTGATCTGCATAATCTAATTCCACCTTGTCCTTTTTTCTATCGGACTTCTCGTAGCTCGAAGAGGCGGCACCGGTTTATGGTTGATGTTCCAAAGACACGAACGAAGAGATTTGACTCTATTTTTGTGATAAGAACGTCTTGGCTTTGGAATGAATTGCCTGAGTGGGTTTTTCCTGATAGTTATAATCTTGGTGTGTCAAATCGAGAGTGAATCGGTTTCTTCTAGGTAAACACGCTCCACCGTAGACCGCATCGTCGCTTTACATCAGGCGAGATGGCGATTAAGTGTAAACCTATAAAAGTAAAAAAAAAAGAAGTGGGATTTTACGAAACTCAAAAATCAAATGAGTCTCTAAAATAGGCAGTTATCAAGCTAAGTTTAAAAATTGACTCGTAATTCATCATTTAACTCTATGTTAAACATTCATTTGTAGTTCAGAACTTAACAGCGCCAGTAGTGTTTTGAGTACAAAACATGCAGTCCATTTTGCTTGCGGCTACACACAAATCCCCTACTTTTTTTCTCAAAACAATTTTTTTAAATAAAAAAAATATTTTATAAATACAGTTTATGACGCCGACCGCCAAAGGTGCGATCCAACAAACCTAATTATCACTAAAACAGATCGTAATTTCTCGTTAATAGACTTGTCATATTATTACTTTTTATCCTAAAGTGGTCTGGAATAGATCTATTATAGCGATAAAGATAAGTTAACACTTATCACACTAGTTTTAAAGTATATTGTTAGTTCTTTTTGTGTACTTTCTATTTGTTTTGATATGTCTATAAATCGTATAAATAGTATCTATCGATGTAATTTCATAAGTGTCGAGACGCAACAACATTTTTGGCATACCGGAAACCTTTAATTGGATATTATTGTAACGAATTACTGATATGGATTGGATATCGTTTTCGTACTGACATACAATAGATGCACCAATAAGTGTACCATGTATCTGTACGTGTCCAAGTATACGTGGTGTTTTTTACATTATTTACATACACATTTATTTAGAAAAAGTGATAAGTCTTAATGAAAACTTTTTAATTAAGTCACTTTAAAACAGCAATCAAAAATTTAAAAAAGTTTGCATATCTTTATGTTGATTACAAATATCTAAAAAAAACATCGAATGTTTGTAATGTTACAAATTATTATCTATTCTAATCACTGGATTTAAAAATACTAAAAATAATAAACTTATACCAAAGCTTCTAGGCAGAAAGTACCTTGTCATTTATACGAGTATGTTTGGATGTGAGGTGTGCGTGCGTACGAACATCCGTCTACGTGGTTATATGAGTATAATGATTAATTTCATTATCAAGCTAGTTTTAATGTACACATTATGGTAGTAAATGATTTACTTCACCGAAAAAATAAAAACAA
This sequence comes from Ectropis crepuscularia, assembly GCA_963693475.1. Taxonomy (NCBI): domain Eukaryota; kingdom Metazoa; phylum Arthropoda; class Insecta; order Lepidoptera; family Geometridae; genus Ectropis; species Ectropis crepuscularia. The sequence continues at coordinate 9,936,268 of OY856343.1, read as the reverse complement.
AACCGATGTCGATGTAAAAAAAAACAGACACACGGCCTAATTTCATAAGAAGCTATCACTACGTCGCGTCGACTGTCGACTAGATTGAAATCAAATTTTAGTTTGTGTTCAAAACGCAACAACTTAGATAAAATATATAAGAATCACTTCTGAATCTACCTACTACTAATATCTACCAAACAACAAAAGGAACCTTCAGAATCGATTCACAATTGGCGGAGCGTAACAGATATGCAAAAAAAGAATTGGCAGTCATAGGAACTGCCGATAGAAGTGAAATTCTTATAACTAAGAATTTCATAGCTTACCTTGGAAACTACACGGGTATAACCGGAGGGCGTGGCCTCGCCATCATGGCATGGCCATTTAGAAATGTGTCAGCATTTCCCATTGGCTCACGGATTTCTAAATGGCCATGCCATGATAGCGAGGCGATGATAGCCCTTTCAGCATTTCCCATTTTTCATTTCATTTCATTTCAATCGCCAAGGTCCCGAGTTTACCCGAAGATTTCTTATCATACCCGAGCGTGACGGTGAACTCAATTTACACCCCACGAAAAATTTGTCTAGGCGCGCCTAAAGAAGTTGTAGGTGTTACTGGTACTGAAGAGGAAATGAAACCACGTCACTGTATAAACTGCTGACTATATTGATCTTAAAACACAAGTGACGCGGGGCGAGAGACTGATCGCTCGACCGCTGTCATCTTCTTATATACTAGTTCTGACACGTACAAACGTGCCCCCACATACACCCTTTTCTTAAAAAAAAAAGGAGAAAAACATATCTATAACAATCCACAAAAAAACAAAATTACATCACACCTTGTTTACACTATAATATAACTATCAACTCGTCACAAGTTTCTTCCGCTGTTAGGCACATTTTTCTTCAGTGCTAACCTTGGCATATTGACGTCGAACCGCTTTGCTCACTCAGCGTTCTAGTTTGCACTACTGACTATTGATTTATATTTCCTCTTACGTGACGCATATCACTTGCAATCCAATCTCTAAAATATATGACCATACCCGAATAAATCGCCAGAAGTTCCTTGTCGTATACACAGTACTTTTTCTGGGATTCCGTGGGCTTCTTTGCAAAAATAATCGAGTGTTCTCCAAAGACCCTTTTCCTTCTGTGCAATACCGTGCCTATACTAATGTCTGACGCGTCTGTCATAAGAGTTAACCTTGCCCCTGGACCCGGGTCCTATAACTTGGCAGCATTCTTCCGACGCTCTAATTGCCTCTTTTAGTCCATACTTCTATTATCTCTTTTCTTTGCACCATGTAAATATCTACCTAAAATTCTTTGTACTCTTGCAGCGTTTGGTATGTATGCTCTATAAACATTTTACATTCCCAAAAAACCTGCGTAACTACTCTATTGTCTCCGGTTTGAGATAGTCCTGAATAACCTTGACTTTGTCAGGCAAAGGACTTATTCCATTTTCCGAGACTTCGTAACATAAAAAATCTATTTTACTTTTCTCAACATACAGTTACCTATTTCAACTTCCATTAAATATATCTGTAAACGTTCAAATAACCTACGCAAATACTCTTTATGCCAGGTTGCATTTTTCGAGCCAATTTATTATGTTATCTAAGTTTCTAAGTACGCATACAAAACTGATTATTCAACATTACTACCGCTGCCATTGACACCATTATTCATTTGTTCTATGTCAGCTAAAACGTTCGTGTTTATAAATCTCTGAAACGTCTGCGCTGCATTTCGTAACCCAAAGGTCAATCTCGTAATTTCTAAAATACCAAACGCGTAATAATTGCTGTTTTTCTATATCCTCTGTCCTAGTTTTCTACCACCAGCTTAAAATTCCTTGAACAATCGGCTCCAATTATCGGCTGTTTAACATTGCATAGCAATTTTCTTGAACCGGAAATGGGATCTGCACAGCCACTCTGGCTCACCTGGTGCCCTTTTCTTCCGCGAACCAGTCCTATTTTCGCTCCATTTTTGGCTGCTTTGGCTTCTTCCGCGTTCTTGGCCTTGAACCTTACTGCGTAGTGAAGCTACTTCTAACTCCAGCTTCCTCATCTGCTTGACTAGCTCCGTTAGAGGTAAATGGGGTACCTGTTCGTTACTCCCGGACACAGCAGCAATGTCGTAGCACGTGGTGTTCTCTATAATTTTGTTCATGGTGCTAAATTCTTGTCGCTCAGCACTATCCTCATAAACCTGCAGCAGTCGGTCCTTCAGCGCCGTATACTTGTTGTTCACCGGCGTCTGGAATGAGTCTCTCCCCAATTTTGATATAACCATGTTGAACTTTCCTCCATCCCTTTGTTTCTGCGACCATCACTGCTTCAAACTGGGCCAACCATAACCGCGGCATGTCAACCCAAAAATCTGGAAGTCTCGTTGACACACCTATAGCGGCCAGGGCACAATCAGCGGAATTCGTTCGCTCGTCTTTCAAGCCCTGCTAACCCACTTGCCCACTTACTGGTGCAGCGATCGGAAACATTGTTCAAAAACAATCTACTAACGCAGTAACACCAAAAAAAATTCTGAATCTTCTCTTTAACTCACTGATCAATCGTCGGGGTCACCACTGTAACCACCACTGGATCACGTCGGGCTGGATCACGTCGGGGTCACCACTGTAACCACCACTGAATCACGTCGGGCTGGATCACGTCGGGGTCACCCCTGTAGATGTTACTGGTACTGAAGAGGAAATGAAACCACGTCACTGTATAAACTGCTGACTATATTGATCTTAATACACAAGTGACGCGGGGCGAGAGACTGATCGCTCGACCGCTGTCATCTTCTTATATACTAGTTCTGACACGTACAAACGTGCCCCCACAAAGTTTTCACTTCCAAAACCGAATTGAGAACCACCTCCTTTTTTTAAGTCTGCTAAAAATATTGTATTAGTACAGTACAGTGAGAAGTTTAAAAATAGAACGGATAACAAAAAATGGTGTTGTCAGTAAAATAACTGTCAATTATTTTTACTATTGTTATTTTAGTTCGACAGATAGTAGGGGCTATAGTTTAACTCTCTAATGTTCGGCTTTGTTGAAAATTTAACTACATACATTTATATTATTTGGATGTGAAAAGTTTTTGGTATTAAGGCATAGCCTGTTTCAAAAGTAGAAATAGACTCAACAAATTAGTTTTAGTACTTCTTGCGGAATACACCAGGCGAGGCAGTTATTTTACCGACAAGCAGTTTACAAACATTGTGTTTTGGTTAGAAGGATAATATTTCCAGAGAAATTATAGAGCAAAGAGACAATCATACTTCTCTGAGTAGATAATCATACTTCTCTGAGTAAAGAGTAAAGTGTAGTGTTAGCCATTAATTTGAACTTTGCCGTCCTCTTGCCTACTAATACCTATCTATTATATATGTGAAAGTTTGGATGTCTGGATGTTTAGAAATTTATATTTTATAGGTATTTGTTGCTCGATCACAGCGGGACGTTTAAACGATGAAAAAAGATGGCGGTCAAGTGTTAACCTATAAAAGTTAAAAAGAAAAAATCAACACACGTACTGCTCGTCCTAGCACTTTCATTTGGTATATATGTACAATTTTTTATCAGCTGCATTTTTTTACGCTTGATCGTCATCTCGCTCTGATGTTACGTGGGTAAGGAGCTCGTTTACTGTATTCATGGCTATGTATTATTTATTGTTTTATCAAAAAACCTAATCCTACATCTATATCTATAAAAGCGAAAGGTCACTCATCACGAAATCTCAGAAACTACTAATGCTAGGAGTCTGAAATTTTGCATGGAGGTGCTTTTTAGCACGCCTAGCTCGCTAAGACGGGTTTTTGGGAAATTCAACCCCTAAGAGGGTGAAACAAGGGATGGACGGTTGTATGAAAATTCCGTTATTTTCGAAGCTATGAACATGAAATCCACAGTACCGATTTTAATGAAACTTAGTACACAGATAGATTAGATCCCAAAAAAGGCCATAGGATACTTTTTATCACGAAAAAAGGGTTAAAATGGGGGATGAATATTCATCATTATTGAAGATCAAACCATGAAATTTTGCGACTAGACACTTGATATCCATAGGTACTAATATTATAAATATGAAAGTAACTTAAGTAACTCTGTCTGCTACGCTTTGACACCTAAACCACTGAATCGATTGTTATGCAATTTGGTGCATATATAGACTAGACTCGGGAAAGGACGAACCCTCTACTTTTTATCACAGAAAAAGAGTTGTCGGGATGGAAATGAGTAATGAATACTACCTCAGTTCCCTTAATATTTATTTCGCGCGGGCGAAGTCGCGGGTAAAAGCTAGTATATTATAAATGTCAAGCTATCGATGTTTGTTGTTTAATAACGGCGTAGCATCTGACCGGATCGGGTTGAAATTTGGAAAACAGCTAGATTATAGTCTGGAAGAACACATAGGCTACCCAGATTTTTTTTATCCCGGCAAGATAATTGGAACAGGAACTACGGGTAATACCGCGGGGCGCTCCTAGTGATATCATAATTATGTACCACCGATTGGAAAAATGGGTCCGATTCTCGGCTTAGTACCTATTTATTTATTATGTGTGTGTTTTCTGTAATTGTATATATTCTGACAAACTTTGGCGCACTCGATGTCTTGATTGGAGCGTAAATGGAAACCTTTTGGCGCTGACAAAATTAACAGAACCAAGTGCACTTCTGCCGGGTTAAATTCAGTCGACAATTTGGCTTTGCAGGGTTGTTGAAAACGCAATACGATACACAGTACAATTAAATTTTATTAAAAGTTTGAATTATTGTGTAACAGTGTGAATTTAAAAGTAAAAATATACGAGTAAAAGTCATACCTACACATAGTTTATCTATGTCATACAAGTTTGAGTTTGTATGATAGGTACTTAATTATAGTTAACTTAGTAATATTTTAATTGGATACATATGTTTTTTATATAATTAAATCAAAATTAAATAATATTATTATAATTAATAAAAAAATATGAATTCACGGTATTATACATAATGACACAGTATAATCATAATTCCTCTCCCTTTTGAGCAGTGCGAGTAAGGGCTGGGGAAAAGTGCTGAGACTTGGGAAGGTTACTCGGCTGATACTGTTATCGGCCAGGGAAAGTTCCTAAGTCATTTAGATGAGGGTACTACTTCACAAGCATTTTGATTAGCAGAGCGCTCAGTCGCAAGCTCGCAAGGGTCACAGAGACGGAACCGCGGCTATCCCTAGCCACGGTTGTTATCATCGGCCATCTTAGCCAAGGTGCTCGACGCTGAGAGGTCATGTGAGTTGAAGGAGCGAGAGTTAGAAACCTCTCGCTCAACCACTGAGATGTAAGTTGACATGGAAGCGAGCCTGGAGAACTGTCACTCTGACTGGCATCCCGTTTCCACTGGAGAGTCTGAGGTGTCGCACGTTTAGAATCGTCCGGCACCCCATCTGGGGATATGCCTTCGGGGAGGTAACGCACTGCGAGTTTCCAGTGCGCCACTAGCGCCAAATGCAAGGGTTTAGACGCCCCCCGCGAAGTGGTGACGGTGGTGGGACAAGGGCGGTGGCAAGTGGGTCAGGTTCGTTGGTGTGAGTGTGAAAGTGACCCCGCGACTCTGACTCCTGATTATGCCGGAGAAACCCCTATGGGGGTTTTGATCGGTAAGGGCACCATGTCTATCCATGGTGGCGATATAAGCCGCCATGTCCCTGCATGGCAGTTATGCGTAAATGCAGGTCCCGCACATAAAAAAGTTGAATAACCCACCCAAAATGTATGAAAAAAAATCAGTGTAAATGAGGCAGTTAGGCGCAGTCATATTAAGTAATTGCATATTTTATCAACTTCGAGAAAAAAATACAACAAAGAATACAACAAAAAATACAAGAAACTATGAACATAAATCACACACTATTTGTTATTTTCTAAGCAATTCCTGAAGACACTAAAAAGAAAACGACTCCAAGTATGTAGAACCAAGTATAACGAAATATTCCACCAGTTTTAGAACACAGCCCTACAGAGCACAACAAAATTATGTCAATACATTTTGTTCGAGGGAACACATCAAAAGGTTTATTTTACAGTGGCTTGTTTTTGTGCCCAGTAATTGAATTGGCAAACTTTTACGATCACGAAAATATTTATTGGGAAAATACTGAAAATATAAATAGTTCGGTGCCGCAAGCGACGCTTTTGTTTGATGATGAGATACGATGAAAACATCGTAGTTTCTTTGTTCTTTTGTTTGCTTTTTGTTAATATTCACAGATTTGGGATATCTGTACTTTGATGTGGGATGTTCAAGAGTAAATAATATAATAGATATTTTTCGTATCTTTTACTTATGTGATTTGTAGATTTATAGGACGTTCTTGAGGTTGTTTGATTTTCGAATACGTTATTTACGACGTGGTAAGTTTATTTGTAACGATTTCTGGAAGGGCATATTATACAGTTAACAAAATTAATTATTAACTCACTCAATCGCTAACCGTTAACCCTTTTACATTCCTATTACATGCATGCAAGCAGAACCATATTTCGTTACCATTTACAATTTTATTATGGTTAATTTTGTGAAATGCATACAAAAATTGTTAATTTTCCTTCTTGTAACATCGTGAAGGTATCGTACTCGTAAGTTACCAGCGATTAGATAATTGCCATTTCGACAATTTTGAGACTAGCTTAATTTAGGAAATTAATAGCATAAGTTTACACCCACCAGCTGGAAAATGAACAGGAAGCTAGCACCCATTAAAAAAAAATGCGAATTACAATTCGTATTTTTTAAAGTGAAAACTTCTTTTGGCGCACCATAACAGATATTTCGTGGGCTGTGAATACGGTACCAGACTGGGTCAAAAATACACCATCCTAATTAGTCCGTCAGCTAGATCATGGAAAAATGTCTATCTTCTATCTTCTTCTATAATATAAAAATGAATCGCAAAATGTGTTGGTAAGCGCATCACTCAACAACGGCTGGACCAATTTGGACAATTCTTTTTTTAAAATGTTCGTTGAAGTCCAAGGATGATTTTTACGGCGAGAAAAAAACAAATAATTGTCGGGAAAACCCTGAAAACAGCCCATTTCTTTTTCCCATACACACGTTTTCTAACTAAAATGTTAAGGGTATTTGAGCTTTATTGCTATGTGATAAAGTTCATATTAAATAAAGCGCTTTCCCATACAAACGTTTTCTAACTAAATTGTTAAGGCAATTTGAGCTTTATTGCTAAGAAATAAAGTTCATATTAAATAACAAGCACTCACTTATGTCTAAGCAATATTATGTGTGTTCCTAACGTCAAGGAGTCAATTTGCACTTTATTCCCGATGCACAAAGTTCAATTTCCATCATATCTATCAAAACAGTGTGCGTGTGTGCGTTGCAGAATAGGAGGATGTCGCCGGATGTCACCGTTCCGAAACTCACTCAGAAGAAACTCAACAAAAGAGATGACATCGCGAGCCAGATCAAATTGAATAGTCACAAAACGTAAGACTCATAGATCATTCGTAATGATTTTCAATTTGGTCGGCTTCACGACATTATTTATTTTGATTTAGTTTCGGAACGCGATGTAAAATGCGTCAGTTTTCACGTCATTATATCAATCAAATGTCAGTCACGTGTCAGTCAAACACAAACCGCGTAACAAAATTGTTTTATTATTTTGAATTATTAATTTAATATCTGTGCAAAATTATTTAAATACACATGGGCTGTGGAGCGCAGTGTTTTTGGAGTAAAACTAACGGACAGAATACGAAACACCATACTGCTTTCCAAAACCGGAATAGCCGATGTGACTAAAAAAGCAGCCAATTTGAAGTGGGATCGGGCATGACATGTTTGCCGCATGTCGGATGATCATTGGGCCAAAATTACCACACGGAGGAAGCCAGATTGCAAACGTCGACGCGGCAGACCAAAGAAACGATGACAAGTCAACCTCCACAAATATTGGAAAGACTGGACTGTATTAGCCATAGAAAGGAAAAAGTGGAGGGAGGGAAGCCGTTGCCCAACATTGGAACAAGACAGCCACATGATAAATAAATATTAATACACATTACGTAAATGAGATAGATGCAAATTAATTTAATTTTAAAATTCAAGAACATATTACAGGCAAACTGAGGATTTATAAATCAGTTGATTCGGTGACTAATCAAGATGATGTCGTCAACTACTATCCACCGGAATTTTTGAACTCGCTGGATTTTCCAGGATTGCCACCTCCCATCTTCATTAAAAGTTGGATCGGTAGTTAAAATGTTGCGAAATATCAAAGAACCGCGTCTTTGCAACGGCACACGGTTAGCTATAAAAATACTGAACAACGTGATAGAAGCAACTATACTGAAAGGAAAGTATAAAGGGGAAGACATTTTGATACCACGAATCCCAATGATTCCAACTGATGTACCATTTGAGTTTAAACGAGTACAGTTTCCAGTGCGGCTTGCTATGACCATAAACAAGTCCCAGGGCCAACCATAACACGCTTACCGCCAAGCCCTATATGCAAATATACTACCAAATTTTCACAACTTTTAATATTTTTTTGTGTTGTGAGATGTTAAAATGGTATAGAAAATAATCACACCCCCTCCCCCGTCATCCCTTTCTTTTTTACCGGTGTGTATATTTTTTACACGTGGCCTAGGAATACTTTATTTAGATAAATTATTCCCCAGGTCATGCGTATCAATAAAGATACACATTTCGTAATGTTATTTCTCTTTGTTTCTCTCTAGAATGCACATTTATTATTCAACCAAATATTATCTCAAGAAATTTACTATCACACAATTCAGGGAACAAATAATTATAGTTTTACTAAAACGATCTGCTCAGTTAGCCGGAGATGAAGTGTCATCAGCCCCTATTATGACAAGAAGATCGTTTAAGAGAAAACATTATCTCATAAGTAACAAAGATGGAGAGAAAATTGTACGCTGAAGATGTGCTATAAAAATTATGACAGGAAAGTTATTGGTGGCAAGACTTTCAGAGCAGCTCAAACAACTACAAAATGTATGTATGTGAAAGTTTTCTGTGTCAAAAATGTTTCAATAATATTTACTGATTTATTTTGAACTTAATAAATTGATTATTTTGTTTCTAAGAAACTTTGTTTTTTTTTTTAAAATATTTCAAGGTGATTATAATTTTTCTCTTAATATCTCCTCAACTGATTGTCCGATTCCCAACCCAAAACCACTGGGAAAATATTCGGATACACACTGCTAACTGAAATGAGTAGTGTGTATCATAAACTATACACACTCCTTACGACAGTGTGTATCCTAAACGATACATATGGCGCTGAGCGTGTTAAAATGTTTGTGGTATTAATCTAGAAAACCCATGTTTCTCACATGGTCGATTGTATGTTACATATATAATATTCCCTCCCGTGTTCGAAAACCATCATATTTGTTTGTCTATGTGCCAGGTAATCAAACAAAAAACAACGTATATTACAAAGCACTACAATGAAAATAAAACTGATTTTTGGTAATAACTTGATTAACAATAAAGGTATTTATCATAATCATCATCATCAGCCTATTTAATATACGTTCACTGCTGGACGTAGGCCTCTCCTAATGAACGCCACAAGGTGCGGTCTTCTGCATTCTGCATAAAAAGATTATTACTAGCTTTTAAATGTTTATGTACGTGGAAATAAATATGTTTTTCATAAAATAGTTACTTTATGCGGTTCACAGAATACATCTCTTAAGTTTCAACAGTATAGTTATTATAGTTTCGAAAAAAGTGGTTATGACATATGGATGGACAGACAGACAGACACAACGAACCCATAAGGGTTCAGTTAGTACGTTTTACGGAACCGTAAAAATGGATCTTCGAAATGTATGTACGCTCATAACTTTTGAATGACTGCACTAAATATGATGATTCTTTTCTCTATGTATTTATTATTGTCGGGAAAAGATTTGTACAGCAGAAAGGTTAGAAAATGTAGACGAAAAAATACATGGTGGTACGAAGTTCACCGGGTCAGCTAGTAATAAATATTAACACGTATTTTTTGTTTTTTCATAATATTAAAAATTGTCTAAGATATAGACCATCAAACTTCGAGAGTGGGGGGTCGCAACGTCACTCGTGAGTAAAAATCGTACTCACAAGTGACGTCACACGGAACTTCGAAGCGCTGTATCTTCGTCATTTTTTGTTTGTGAAACAAAAGAAAAAATAAGTGTACAATATTTTTTGGCAATCTAACTAACGGGCTACTTTTTTGAGGATTGTACCCTATTGAGCTCAAGCAAATTTACGAACGTAAAATTAAATAAATCTTGGGGTAAACTCAGGACTATGACCACGCGCTCCGGTTTCGCCCGCGTAGTTTCCAAAGTGAGCTATCAAATTCTGAGTTATTAGATTCCGCTTCTATCGGCAGTCCCTATGACAGCCAATTTTTGTACTAATACAAGTAGGTAGTTATTAGTGTCACTATTATAATAAGGTTTTGTAGCTAGTTATGGACTAGTTAGTTATGAGATGAATATTAAAATATACGAACAAACGTATTTATCTACCCTTTGTTTGTACCACCCCTTTTTCTACTTTCAAAACTACTTACTTAAATAGTTTTGCACCTAACGGTTGCCTGGAAGAGGTAAATATGGTGATGTTACAGGTCGCTACATTATTTATTTTCCTTTTGTCGATAATTTTGAATTTGAGTTCAATAATTTATTAAGTTTAATTGAAATTTTATCAGAACTTTAGGTTCTGTCCTTAAGCGATTTTTTGGACTACAGCAATTAATCTATCTTTCTAGGCTCATTTTCAACAGTCACAAAATAAAATTAAAAAGTTACGAGACTACGAGAGTCTACAACAATTCCGTAACCATCCGTACAAAGAGCCAGGGACGGATTCAATCCCAGCATTTAATTTAAACAGACAAACCTCATTACATCCGACGGGATTCGCGGGCGAACTTTCTTAATCTGTTCCCCATTCTTAGTTTTCTCATAAACGTGAGAAACAACATAGGTTTCTACGGTGGCGTGGATACATGTAAGAATAAAAGGAGATATTGGACAATTTAGTACCTACCATCTATACTAATATTATAAAGTTGGAGTGTTTATTTGTTTCATCGCGCTAATCTATGGAGCTACCCGACCGATATCGAAAATTCTTTTATAACATATTTGCTCGTAAAGGGTCTCTTATTGGACCAATTTCTGTATCGTAATGTATCTTATTACGCACTAGTGCTGTAATGTGTAATGTAAAATGCACGGTTTCAAAATGCTCCGTCCACAGACTAGGTAGAGAGATATGCTCCGTCTAAAACGAACGGTACCTTTTTAAATCTTACTAAAGAGTTTTTATGTCAGAAAAGTGTGGTCAACATTTTATGAATAAAATTAACTTTGAGAGGTAAAATATAATAAAGAATTATTAAATTCGTTAATTTAATTAATTTAGACCATAAATTACTTTAATTTTTCTGTAACAAAACACAAAAATATTAATTTACTTTATTTTAATGGCATACCGGCTGGTTCTGTGCCGTTGCTTAAAAAAAAAAGGCGCCGATGCGCGCGCATTGCTAATCTGTGATTCATAGTGATTACTTACTCTGTGCTGTGATCAAGTAAATATTATTACGCGCGTTTTTTTTCGCTGTATTGTTTTTATTTGAAAATGTCGTCAGAGTTTTGTTTATTTCCTCGCAAATATGTTATAAAACGTCGTATGACATACGTGCGCTTTGATAATTACAGCCTCTGCTAATTATAGCTCTCGCCTTCGGCTCGAGCTAGCAATAAAGCCTCGGCTGTAATTATCAACTTACCGCACTTATATCATAATGTACTATTACCGTTGGATAAATGTAAGTGATCCCTAAGTGCCATAAGCCGTACTTATAAATATGAACCACGGGCGAAGCCCGGGTAGACTGCTAGTTAAGCAAAAGTATTGGTAAATCTTTACTAATAGTATAAAGCTGAAGAGTTTGTTTGTTTGAACGCAAGGATCTCGGGAACTACTGGTCCGAATTGAAAGATTCTTTCTCTGTTGGATAGTCCATTTATCGAGGAAGGCTATGGGCTATATAACATTACGCTACTATCAACAGGAGCGGAGCATGAATGAAAAATCTAACAAACACTGGGAACAATATTGCTTTTTGAGAACTTTCGTTGCGTGACAGCATGTGTCTATCTTTTAAAGGTTGCGTCACTAGAACCTAAGGTAACCGAATTTGTTCAAAATTTGAATTGGTACGACCAATTTTCGATAGATGGCGTAGCAACGCGCGCAGGATCAGCTAGTAATAACATAATCATGCAATACATTAAATGTTTTTTATAGTATAGAGACCCGGGACAAGCAGGTTATGTGCTTAACGGTAAGCAACACGCCTGATTTATAAAAGCAGTGTCACGTGAGTAAGCATTACCGAATTTTAATTCTGATCGTAGTAATGGTGCGATAAATACTTTTTTGATATGTACGAATCGAGATTCAGTGCATGGGATTCGAAATGTTTGATATTAAGATATCCCCCATAAAAAGAAAAGTGGGTAATCAAACCGTGAGTTACTGTTTTTATCACCTGTAGCCTCACAGGACAGATATTGTTCTGTGTGTAGCCTAGTCTTGGAAATCATCTTCATCAAAAACCTTAACCCATCGTTCACACATGATATACGTAGTGCCATAATTGAGAAGTACACTTCCGCTTGTTAAGAGAGCGATACGGGATAGTACTGACAATATTATTAATAACAAGACATTTACTATGGTTGTATAGTAGCGCAAATCCCTATATTTCGATACAATTTCATGGCCATATCCACAGGTACCGATTTACTTATGAACACCGTGCATGAAATCACATCGAAGTATCGAGTAGGTACTCAACAACCTTATAAACACGACACATACCTATATAAACACGACAAATATTCTTTAATTAATAATATTAGTTAACGACTGTGCTAGTCTAAATCAATACCTATTTTAGTATTAAAATTAACGTGGTTGGTACACATATTTAATTTGGTAAACGGGAAACTCACGTGTAATATGGTCGGTGCCAAAAGGGCAGCCATCGAGCGCGTGCACTCTCCTTGATAAAGGCCACCGGACGCGGCCGAAACTCGAGTCGGATTGACTGACCATATATTTATAACGCGTGAGTTTCCCGTTTACCAAATTAAACAATATTTTGTTTTTTAAATAAATATCGACGAGACGAGCAGGACATGTCCCTGATGGTAAGAAACATCCCTGCCACATAACAGCACAGTGACACCCAGCTATTGAAACATGAAGAGTCCAAATCATTACCTAGCACTGCACTGCGCTCGTCACCCAGAGGTCTAAGTTGTTATATCTCTAAGCCCTGTAATTTCTCTGGAAACATTGCCCTTCAGACCGGAACACAGTAATACTGCTTGGCGGTAGATAACTAGCAAAGGTGTGGTCCTTCCCCAGGTGAACTCTGCCAAGAGTTCTACCACTACCAAATAAACCTATTATGCCTACTTACTATTTAGCTATTATATACTATTATAGCCAATAGCCTTTTTTTTGTAGAAAAAATTGCAAATAGTTTGAAAACTAATCATGAGTAGGCAGGTGGAAACGTAACATTAATTCCCGATTTAGATCAAGAAGCAGGAAAACGAATGCCTCCAGTAATACGTTTCTTCAGCGGCACCTACACACCTCAGTAATGGGTCGGGCAAAGTGTTTAAAGAAACATTAGAGGATGGCACAAGTTCGCCCATTAGAGCATCGCCACTCGCCACTGGCCAGATGCGAAAAACGATGGAGCATCTATGGATGTTAATAGTTTGTTTTGTGTGAACTAACTACAACTTCCTACTCTATTTTGAATGAACACATAATCTAATACCATTTATGTCAGCCGAAATAAGGGTTATTGCCGTATCAAATTTAATTATTATCTGCATAAAGTAAAATAAATAAATTTTGTGATATCGGTACAACTTACACATCAGCCTTTATGAGTTACTAGGATTATGTGTAAAAACTTTGAAATTCTTTAGTTTCCCATAAATACATATATCACGGTAAAATAACCTGTAATTAATAAAATCCTTGTGTAGTGAACGACTGTTATAGCATAGAATAGATAATACAGATAGAACGGACACTCCCCACCCCCCGCCAGTTTCAAGCTTCCTACCCCGCAAGGACGCGAGAAACACTCAACGAAGGGTTATATCGGACGACAATTTTCTATGAGAATACGACCATGACGCTGTGTTGCTGTGTTATTTAAATTTAGGTACCAATTTTTTCATCTGTTCAACGAAACATGAATAACAGATTTTTAATTTCATAAGAATTTCTATAATATACTAGGATTGAATCGTTTTTCTACTGTGTTTTGATAAGTTCACAATTTTAAGTTAAGAATAAGAGATTTTTGATTTCATAAGAATTTCTACAAAGATTGAATCATTTTTATAAACTTTGTTAAGCTGTTCTGCGTAGCGATTCTGAAACCATTCGGGTCGGGCTGTTCCACGGAAACTGGCCTCTACCGACTGGTTCGGGCAATTTGCGATTCTCAACGCCAATTCCGATTACTTTTGACGTTTGCAACCGACTACCAGCTGTTTTCTAATCGGATGGGATTCTGACACCTTTTTTGTCGTGGATAGCTAAATACGATTTTCAGATTATTGTATTTACTTGATTTTTCTCTGTTTTTCTCAATATTTCTGTAAGATTATGGACAGTAAACGAATTTTTATTAACTTTAATGTGTAATATGTGTTTAGTTTTTGGAATTTTGGGTTATGACATTTTCAAAGTTGGCAGTTTGTGCTCAAAAGAATTGCTAGAAATAGATTATTGCCACATTTGATTTGTTGATATTGTTTATTTTTTGAGATGAAAATATGAAACATGTTTGTTGTTTGAGCAAAAAGCCAAGAAACCACAAAGAAACATTGGAAATACGAGACATCACGTCAAACAACGATATAACAGCAAGAGCGGAAACAACTTTGGCCCCAGTGGTCAGTGGTGGTCACAAACATAGTCGGAGCTAACTAAGTAAGAAGACCGTGTGATAAGTGCGTGCGTCTATAATATTACTTAGTGCCAGCCCAAAAGTGGTGACCCACGAACCTCTCTGGTCCTTGTATAACAAAAACAGTATTTTCGTACCTATCTGTTCGACTTTAGTTCTATCTATAGATGAAGGAAAGGTTACTTAAATGTACTTCTGCCAGAACTTATTGGTCCCCAATCCCTATAATGACAACGCAGACCCCGTAGGTGTATATAAAAGTAGCACCTTGCCGGTGTACGGCATGTGATTTAACAAACATTAAATTTACTTAGATATAGCTAGATATGTGGGACAAAATCCCCAAAGTTATAGGTACTATGACAGGTAGGTAGGAGTCTTGGTTCAGATGACCGATCCACTTCAGGTAGTCTTCAGTTTGATGACAGACTTCTGGCATATGTGCAGTGAAAATGTAGGATTATTGATTCAGATGATCGTTGGAGTGTAGATACTTTTGTTAGTGGTTACTTTTAGATATGTTATATATAACTGTAATGGACAAACACTATGAAGCTATTACTTTTTGTTGTTATTTGGTTATTTCCAAACAAAACAAACAATAGTTCCGTTGACTTTGACAACATCAACAGATTGACAAATTGAAGGTAAAACGAAAAATGTAAACTACGATTTATTGTGTTGCAGATGCAAATTTCCAGAGGTTATTGTTCGATTTACTCGTTTATTATACAAATTCTATGTAAAAAAAGTCATTCAAAACCACAAAATAAACCCGAAATACAGTTATTTGACGATTTGTATATTCCTACCATGAGTTAACTTTTCCAACAAATTTGTATCTGTATTCGAAAACTAGGTGGGATAGCTTGTCTTTGGTCTGGCCAAAAGACATTCCTACGCCAATCCGATTGGCGTTGTGAATCGCAGATTCCGAACCATTCGGTAGCGAGACCGCTATCGGATGAGTCGGTTCGGGTGCAACCGACTGGTTTCAGCATAAGCAAACCGATTGTTGATGAAAGTTATATTTAGCTACATTAAAGATCGAACACTAACTAGGTAAGATTATAGGACACTTAACACAGGCAGGTGAACTCACGGGTCATAGCTATTCTATAAAATAATTTAGTAACCCTAGATGACACGCACACATGCGTAAATGTGTTCGAACGACATATGCGTAGTTGTGTGAGTGTAGGTATGTCAACTGCACCGTCTGTATAGATTTTAGGCCGAGTGTCCGGGGTGTGGTTATAGGTACCTTAAACAATGAAATTTTTTTTTTAATTTTTGTTTTAAATTTCAAAATCCTTCATGTAATTTGAGCTCACATTTGAATTGACATTGACACGTGTTTTTCTCTTTGCCTGCCCGCAACTTATATGTATTATCTGCCCGCAACTTTCTCTGCGCAAAATTAATTTTAGAAAATGACCAAAAAAGAGTTCCTTAGGGTATTCCCTAAGAAACTCTTTTTTGGGGATAAAAAGTAGTAGTGTGCAATTTCGTATAACATAATCTAACTGTATTCCAAATTTTCACCCGATTCATTCAGCCGTTCCGTTGAACAAACATCCTAACTCTGACATTTATAAAATTAGTAGAATGAGGAAAATTTCACTTTGGCTACAACAGAACACTCCTTGACCTAAATTCCATTATCTGAAGCCGCGTGGAATCTCAAATTATAATAAAAATAAAATATAACATTAACGAAACGTGTTTACCGACGAAAACAGACCTCTGGGTTTTGGGGCGAACATTAAAAAGTTTTAAATACTTTCGCGTTGTCACTGCAAGTCGTATAGCAACACACTTATCTCTACCGTGTGATCATGGAGCTACCTTCGTAAATTCATATAGCGTTATTAGAAATGAGTATTCTTTTGTTTTATCACCTTACAGAGATAAGTTGGTGATGCTCTAGGTAAGTCTGGCCTCAGGGGCGCTGTTGCTACGTTCAATGTTGTTTTGAAAGTAAAATGTCCTTCTTGAGTAATGAGGATGGAGATAAACTCGTGAAATATTTGTGTCGAGATTTTTTCTTTTTGTGATATAAACTTCTTGGAAATATCTGTTGAAAAATAAAAGTAATAAATTTTAAGAAGATATCTTAAAATGTATTATTTAATGAATTCAGTAGGAACAAAAGGCAAACAACATATTTTTTAAGATGATTTAATACATATTTAACCGTTTTGTTTCTAGTATTTAAGCACTTAAAGTTTTCGTGAGCTTCGTAGGGGATGATTGCCCCCTTAGATTGGTCTTATTGTAAAAAGCAACAAAATAGTTGTCTGACGTACATATTTACAAATGGAGCATGATAATTTAGGTGAAATTAAATTATTATTTTGGAGTTGTGAAGCAAAACGGCTGACGGAAAGTATCTGGGAGTATTGGGACCTTGTTTTTAAGGATGTTGCCTACAACATACGTGAAAATCACTTATTAGAAAATACGTGAAGTAAGTAATGTTTGTATGTACCTTCATTACCCCACATCTCAAAATTGGCCGTTTAAGCAAGTTGGCGAGTAAGCATGTATTCTTAGTACTTACTAACGCTATTCAATCGTCCACATTTCATTCATCAGAAAATAGGTGACGTCTGGCAGCTCTGGGATCTCGGACTATATCGGAACTACGCACTCTCTCCCCGCGGCACGCCAACTTTTTTCTAATTCAAGCTCTACTCGTTCATCGTTGCCGGTGAGACAACTACCTTAGACAGGTTTTCTAACACGATAAATAAATTAGTTATTATTAATAAACACGGTAAATTTAAGAATTAATGTAATTTTAAGCTACTACATTTTTATTTTTTACTTTTACTTAAAAAATAAGCACCTGGATTACCGTAAATTTCTACGCTTAAGTATCAGGAGATTTCAGCTATAATGGGCCACCGTTTCACGGCAAGCGATACATCAATCTGGTAGACAGCTAATTTTGGCAAACAATAACTCCGATCTGTATTGTCTGGACCTCAGGTCGCTTCTTTCATCCAATAAAGGTCATCATTGTAATTTCAATATCATTATTCTTCTTATTAAACTTAGTTCGAAACATTTACTTATAATCAAAGCTTACGTTAGGGAAATCCTGACAAATTTTCTAGTCATACGAATTTGTTTAAACAAAGTTCTGGACGTCTACTCTATTTCTTCGAAAACGTAATTTCGAAAAAAAACTCACGACTTTCCTGCTCTCGTTCTACTTCGTTTCGTCCGATACAACATTCTTTGACGTTTAAATATCCTAAGCATAGTCTGATTAGTGTAG
Organism: Ectropis crepuscularia; assembly: GCA_963693475.1. Taxonomy (NCBI): domain Eukaryota; kingdom Metazoa; phylum Arthropoda; class Insecta; order Lepidoptera; family Geometridae; genus Ectropis; species Ectropis crepuscularia. The sequence continues at coordinate 9,917,893 of OY856343.1, read as the reverse complement.
GCTTAGAACATTTACGGACAAAAGGACGGATCGAAGTAGAATCGGAGTTGGAAAGTCGCGAGTTTATTTCGAAATTACGTTTTCGTAGAAAGAGAGTAGACGTCCTGCTTATGGAACACTAGCATCGTTCCGCAGTTGCTTAGAGATATAACATCTTAGATTTCTGGGTGACAAGCGCAGTGCAGTGCTAGGTAATGATTTCGACTCTTCAAGTTCTTCAAGCTGCGTGTCACTTACCATCAGGCACATGTCCTGCTCATCTCGTCACACTTTATTAAAAAAAACAAACACTATTTTTTTAAAATAAATATTGACGAGACGAGTACGATATGTGCCTGATGGTAAGCAGCATGCCTGCCACATAACAGTACAGTGACACGCAGCTATTGGAACATGAAGAGTCGAAATCATTACTTAGCACTGCACTGCGCTCGTCACCCAGAGATCTAAGATGTTATATCTCTAAGCCCTGAAATTTCTCTGGAAACATTGCCCTTCAAACCGGAAAACAGTAATGTTTGCACGTTACTGCTTGGCGGTAGAATAACTGGCAAAGGTGTGGTACTTCCACAAGCGGAGTATGCCACAAGTCCTACCCTAGCCCTGGATGGTTTGGATTCACAAATCAGCCCAGCAGATGGCGCTGCAGTTGGTATCTAGGTAGGTAGGTAGCGAAGCCGGAACGGGCCGCTAGTATATCCATAAAAAATGACCTAGATAGCTTAATAAATAAAAAATATGATTACTAAATGATACAATTATTCAAATACGTAATTCAAACCTATATCACCAACATTTTTTACATTTTTATAACTAGACGCCGCAAACAAAGCTGTGTAAAATCAAACAAATCAAAGAGAATGTTCGCGTACAAAAGGAATAGCATTAAATCTCAATAGGTCCTGCTTGCAGAGAAAAAATACACAAAGAAAGAATCCAATTAAACAAATTGATAGATCGTACTCGCAGAGATCTCCGCGAATAGGGCTGTGAGACGAAGAGTAAAGTAAAATGAAGTGAACCGAAGTGCACCGAAGGGAAGTGATGTGAATTGAAGCGCAGCGAAGTGAAAGTGAAGCGATACGAAGTGAAAGCTAAGCCAAGCAAAGTGAAAGCAAAGCGAACCGAAGTGAGGTTAAACATAAAATAACTATGTATTTTCATGGGACAACAATTATTTTTGTTGCAAGTAAAGTAGGCACATCATATTTAAATGGTCATATCCTAATTTAGCTCGTCTGTATTTCCAGACGATTCACACAGGGAAAGACTCAACGCCATAATTCATTAATTAAGTATAGGATGACATTTAGATAAATATAATTTAAATAATTAACACACTACAGAAAACGGATAAAGAAACATGTCCGCAACAGATAGGTACAACAACAGATATCCTTTCGTGTACCGACACGTCGTTGTCATCACTTTTTTGTCTCTACGGTCAAAAGCCAGTAGCGATGGACTGGCTATTGGCTACTATTTGTCATCAGACAAATTAGCTCATGGGAAAATAGTCAGAGGTGCTTGCATGGTAAGAACTTTGATCTTACGTGTACGCTCTTTTATAAAGGGAGTTAATAATTTGTACAACGCGTCTATTTCTGATGTAGTGGCAGTGAGCTGAACACATCTGTCACAGACTTGATAACCATTGGGGTAGACTGGCTCTGCAGTAGAGACCGCGAGTCGGTAAACGTAAGAATCGGTATAGGACGCCCTGAGGCCAGATGGAGTGGTGAAATTCGAAAGGCAGCTGGTGACGGTTGAAGACGCAATACCGAGGATCGGCGTATCATGGGAGAGGCCTATGTCTAGCTATGGATGAATACAGACTGATGATGATGTCTATTTCAGTTTAGTAATTCTGCACGACTAGAACCTATACATTAGCAGTTTTTTGCATTGGTGTCATCTATCAAAATGTCCGAATATACTTTTTCACATTCGTCAATTTGTTTCTGAGGAGATGACAGAATTTATTATATCGTTGTCATTTTTACAACATCATCATGTTATGTTTTGATGCATGCCTCGACATGCATCAAAACATTTATGGGCGTCAGTTCGCGCCTAGACCGCGACCGCGACCTGTCTCGGTCTCCTGTCGCGGTCTCGGCGCGAACTGGGGCCCATATAATTCCATAGTGTCAAGTGCCTGTCGCGGTCTCCGGTCGCGGTCTCGTGTCGCGGTGTCGCTTCGCGGTCTCAGCGCGAACTTGTACCTTAACAGTCTACAGCTCTAAACCAATGCAATTCTGAATTGAGCAATAAAAATTACAAATATCAAACTATTTAAAAAAAATGAATGGCACTAAAGTTACCATAAATAGGATATTTCAAAATTAAAAATACGTAACAACATTTGACTTCATATTGCTATTTTACGTGCACTCCTCCTAATATTTTTCGCAAATTCTGTGTGACGGTTCTCGGGGCGTTCTCTCACAAGGCTGTTACTTTCTAGTTTTCGTTGACCCATATCCACAAAATATTATGTCTGATGTTTTCTTTCACTAATAAAACCAATACACAACTAACTCGTACATCAGCACTTGTAAAACTTTCATAGGTAAACTTCACGAATGGCTATAATTTTTGTAACAATAGTACCTACAGATTTAAAATAATGAACGAAAATCGAATTGTCTACGACTACAATAGCAAAATTTTTAACAATACATTATTTTTCAACTTTTTAGAAATAAATCTTGCTGCCGTGGCAGCCCTAGCTCACTCGCTTTGTGATCGGCACATCTTCGGCTATCAATCCCTTTCACAAAAGAAGTTTAGAGACCTTTGCGATCGTATCGGATACTACAATCTGTATGATCTTGTTGCCTAAAGAAAATTCTTTGGACCAATGCGGAGTTAAATAATGCGAGTGTGTGCTACACGATTTCTATCAACAATGTTATTAGAACAAATTCTCCTACGAGTAATGTTGTAAATGCGAAAGTCTGGATGCTTCTGTTTTTATGTTTAGATATGTGAATGTTTGGACGCTTGGACGTTTGGATGTTTTGACGTTCAGGTGTTTGGATGCTTGGATTTTTGTTGCTCAAACACGTCACAACAGCCAAACTAATTGGTTTGGAATTACTGTAGCATAAAACCAGTTATACTACAATCTGTAATAAGACATAAGCTACTTATTATTGTACAAAATGTTCAGAAACGTGAACTACGTAGGTTAAACTGCAGGGCACTGCGAGTGTTTTAATTAAGACTGCATGACTGAAGAGTGACTGTGTAGTAAAAATGCGATCAAAATGTATCTTAAAAAAATGGTTGTCTGTAAAGTCGGTTTACTGACGATAGAACGTGACAACGTCTTAAGAAATCAGTACGCTGATAGCGCGAGTAGTGATACCGCTCGACTCGGCGGGTGGCGCCCTCAGCGCTCAGCTTCGTCCGCATGGCACGGAAGACGAACTAACGGTAACGGCGGAACGTTACAGTTTTGCGGGCGTGCAGCCGGCTTCATCGAATTATAAGAAGTTATCACGTCAAAAACAAAATACACTGTGATACAGCCTTAATATATCCTAACTGAAGTATTCCAAACATTTATTCAAGGCTTACGCAACCTTAAAATCTGTAATATAAAAAGTCTGACGCGAGGATAAATTTCGTATAAAAGATTAAATGTGTTGAATTTTTTAAGTTTGTGCCGTCCAACAAACTCAAATCAACGATTGTAGGTACCTAAGTTTTTAAATACGACGGTAAGACCCCACCATACCTTCGTTACAATAGCCAACAATTTTAGTTGTGTAGTTGTTTTCAGTAGGTACCTACTGAGCAACCCCCTTTCGCGGCCCGCTGACCTAACGTACAAGTATTGATTTGTATAATGTCGCAAAACCTGTCCTAACCTGTGTAATTGTCCTGTGGAGTGAGACAAGGAGGGCTTACCTCTCCCGACCTGTTAAATCTATACGACAATGAGCTGCTCGAGGAGCTGAGCAGCACTCCCGTCGGGCTCAGATTAGCTGGCAGATATGTCAACAATCTGAGTTACGCTGATGATATGGTGCTGATCAGCCCCTCAATTAAAAGTTTTCGTAAACTCGTAGCTATCTGTGAAAAATATGCTCTAACACATGGCTTAGTCTACAACACCAAAAAGACCGAGGTGATGATTATTCAGGTCGGGCAGGGGACCACAGAATGTACCGTCAGTGAGACTTAGCGGCCAGCCAGTGGCTATAGTTGACCGTTTCAGGTACCTAGGCAACATCGTGACACCCAATCTATCAGATGACGAAGACCTGGAAAGGCAGAGAAGATCTCTCTGTGTGGTTGGTAACATGGTAGCCAGATTTTTTTCGGGCGGCACTTGACGTGAAAATTACATTGCTTAGGTCTTTTTGCCAGTCCTTCTTTCTACACGTGTCAACTCTGGACCAGGTACACCCAGAAGGCACATAGCGCGTTACGTGTGGCCTACAATGATATCTTCAGGCACCTGATGTGCCTGAAACGGTACTGCAGCGCTTCCACGATTTTCACGGAATGGCGAGTAGATTCTTTAAACGCCATTCAACGGAAAAGAATAGCGTCATTTATGTCCAGATTTGACGCGTGTAAAAATACGATTGTCTCGCAGACCGACTGCATTTAACTACAACATATAAACGTTGGGTGGCGAATCGCCACCTAACTTGTTTTTTGTTTAGTGTGACAAATGTTTTACAGCAATTTATTATGATGACGAATTTTATTTCATTTTTTTTTTTGTTGTAATATGGAACTATGTTTTCTGCAATAAATGACTATTATTATTATTATAAAACCCGACTGTAGCGACGCTTTTCAGTGGACCAGTTAAGTTTGTTCTGTTTGCTTTGCAAAACAATAGTGGCCTATTATTTATTACCAAATTCCGACATCATTCATTTAGACTACAGCTGGTGAAAGAAGCTATGATAATCTAGATCTAATCGTATCGATTCTAGATATTATGATCTCGAATTAACAAATAAAATGTATTTCATATCATTCATCAAAGTATGGTACGGTAGTACCCTGTTTACATTCTGCAGTTTATTATATACTACTAATTTCATAAATGCTTAAGTTTGTGTGTATAAATATGTTTCTTTTTCAAGCAAAATCCACTTAATAGATGAAATGTGGGACATAGATAAATAATAGTAATGGAATCTGAATTATTTTTGGTACATAGACAGATAATAGTCCAGAATAATATAATATAGACTAGGTACTTTTTACCCCGAAAAAATGACGGAATTGGTAACTAGGAGAGTGAAACTGCGTGATGCTACTAGTATAGTTTAATATGTTATATTCACCATCGATATAAATCAATAGATGTGCCCTGAGCACCTTGGAATTGGTAATAAATTGCGTCTTTGTGTGTATCGTAAGTGAAACCACTTACAACCAATCTACTTGACCCCTAGAATTGCTAGTAGCGAGATTTGCCGTGGTTCTACTTATTTTGGTTGTTGACAACGAATAATGATAGGTAAAAATGTCCGGCGTCCACCGCGTCCTGCAACCGACTAGAACGGAAAGAATGAGCTCACTCTTTCCAACGTTGACATGATTGCGTGCGCCCTAAAGTTTGAGAAGGCCCATCTTGGGTTCTACGATCTATGATATTCACATTAAGAATTTTAGTAGGATTCTGTAGTTTATGTAGATACTGTACCACTAACAAAACTATAACAAAACACATTTTCCTAGATAGGATACTAAAATCAACATTTCAAGTATAACGCAATAAAATATTTCAGGCGTGCACAACACACAATACACAGCCCAGTTCGATATAGATTGAAAAATAGGCAGAGAACATCTGGCGCTGTAATAACACCAAATTACTTCCCCCGTGGCTGACGCGGCTCTACGTGACTCTAGGCAGTGAAACGTATTGTCTATACCATTATCACGATACTTTCCTCGTCTTTTCTTTAACTTTGGTAACAGCGCGTTTGAGTATTCTGCCTGACTCAGAATGATTTTGGCGGGAACGCGACGATGCAAATGGCCTCCAAACATACATTATTTCAAACTAGTGTCATTTTGCCGTTTAACATGCATAGTTCCTATTTTTGTCATGTACGTGCAGAAAGGACCATGTTTTGTGTATTATTAGTTCAGGTTATAATTCATCTCTGTATCGAGTTTCATTAAACTCCTTTCAGTAGTTTGTCCACAAAAGAAATACTTACTAACGTACCAGAATGTACCTAGATTCTACACGTTGATATTTTCACACAAACTTTCTCAGTTCTAATATTAATTGAAAACTAAACATTTCAGAATGAGAATAGGTATATACTAGGTAGGCATTCATACAAAAGTTTTGGTAAAAGAATCATTTACATATTTTCAACCTTGTTTTGATACACATTTTCACAGAAAAATAACTTTGGATAGTTATCCAAGGAGAAATAAAACTTATGGTACAAGAAAACTGACTTGTTTTCCCACTTCTATTGTCTGTTTCATAATAAAAGTTATAGACTACAGGCCCGTGAACAAAATTTACGGGTCAAATGAACCACCAGGAGACCTATGTAGGATGATAGAAGGGTATAAAGTAATAAGATTCAGCACTATGCCGTCACTTGCAAGCTGTCCAACTGAGTACAGTTGAAGAGGGGGGGTTCCAATCCTCCATCATTTCTCCTTGTCGCATGATTTTTGTACGGCGCGGCGTTGCGAAATAATGGATTAGAAGAGGTATTGAAACTGTATGGAACCAATGCCGTACTTAATCAAATGACCAAATTTACACTGTAAATCGTCGGCACATCATATTTTTTCCCGACAAACTAATAATTAAAAATCGAAAATTTATATTTTTTATAGTTTCCATACCTCTTCTAATTTATTATTCCGCAACGTCGTACAAAAATCATGCGACAAGGAGAAATGATCGAGGATTGGAACCACCCCTCTTCAACTGTACTCAGTTGGACAGCTTGCAAGTGACGGCATAGTGCTGAATCTTATTACTTTATACCCTTCTATCATCCTACATAGGTCTCCTAGTGGTTCATTTGACCCGTAAATTTTGTTCACGGGCCTGTAGTCTATTATTCATTTATTCAACTTGTTTTTTTGGTGGTTAAAATTTATATTCGCCTGCTTAAAGTGAAATTGGGACATTTATGCAAAAGGGTAAAGGCATAACAGGTACCTACATAGTATTAGTTTCTCCGACAGATAGTATTTGTGATGAGGTAACGAGAACTAAGGTCACAGAGATAGCTCAACACATTAAAAGGTGAAGTGACAGATAGCTGGTCATATCTGTCGCAGAACCGATAACCATAAATTTATGATAGACGGGTTTTGGAGCGGAGTTCGCGTACCTATAAACGTACGACGCCCATAGAATAGACACGATGATTCACAAATGACGTGGCGGTTGGAAAGGTAAAGACGAAAATCGGGCTGTGTGTCTTAAAAGATTGGGTTTTATAGCAATAGACGAGTACGGACTCGTTATGGTGATGATAATAATCGAACACTAAAGAGAAAATTGTATGTGAATTAAATATATCCCATCTATATTATCATCACCTACTTTGTATATCAAGTTGAGTGCTACCTCATCTGTTGTTTCTAAATGCCCAAAATACAAGCTCATCTGAGTATGGGATCCACTGGAAATACGGCAGAGCTACCTTAGCTTTAGAGTTTATTATAAAAGTTACGGCTGATCTAGTCGAGAGAAGGGCAACTACCGATTCGGAGCCCCGGCTTCAAATACATGCGCATGATTGTCTCTTCGAAGTCATGTGCGTAAAACGGTGAAGAAAATCATGATCAGAAAACGGACATGTACCAAGAATCTTTCGAGGTGATATGTAATCCACCAACCCGCACGGGATCAGCGTGATTATGCCCTTGACTCTCTCCGTGCGAGAGAAGACCCGTACTCCCGGGCAATGGGAACATTTTGTGGTCTGTTTATACTGTAAGTTAAGTTTCAACAAAAGTATTTCATCTCCAGGAAATAAATTATTATTTGCTTTATTTCTAAGAAACCTATACCAGTTGACCCTAGACGACCTTAATGCCTACCGAACAAATTTGTTCACTGCACTTCGAAATAAACTCAGAGGTACAGGTGCGATTCGAACCTACGCCCACGATATTATGAATCGCACGTTCTAGTCACTAGGTTACCACGTGTACTTAATTAATCCGACTAATATTATACATGTCAACGTTTGGATTGGTAGTGGGCTTGAACATCTTGATTATCTCATCATCATCATCATCAGCCCGTTGCCGTCCACTGCTGGACATAAGCCTTTCCAATGTTGCGCCACCATATCCGGTCCTCGGCTCTCCGCATCCATCCGCTTCCTGCCACTCTCTTCAGGTCGTCGGTCCACCGAGCGGGAGGCCGCCCCACGGGACGCTTCGAACGTGGTCTCCACTCCAGAACCCGTCTTCCCCAACGTCCGTCGGCTCTGCGACATATGTGACCCGCCCACTGCCATTTCAGCTTGCTTATTCTCAAGGCTATGTCGGTTATCTTAGTTCTCCGTCGAATATCCTCGTTGCGGATTCTGTCCTTTAGAGATACTCCGAGCATAGCCCTCTCCATAGCCCGCTGTGCAACTTGGAATTTGTGGACGAGGCCTTTTGTCAGTGTCCATGTTTCCGCCCCATAGGTTAGGACCGGGAGGATGCACTGGTTATACACCTTAGATTTCAGGCATTGAGGCAGTGGTGACTCAAAGATTTGACGCAGTTTCCCAAATGCTGCCCAACCCAAACGTATTCTTCTGTCAGCCTCTTTGTCGAAGTTGTTTCTACCCAGTTGAATAACTTGACCTAGATAAATGTATTCCTGAACAACTTCGATACTGACATTATCGACTGTGATTGCAATTGGATCTGCAAATGAATTGAACATGACTTTCGTCTTGTCCAAGTTCATTCCCAAACCCACCAGTCTGGAAGAAACACTTAGGCTCCGCAACATCTCCGACAAGTCTCGCGGCGACTCTGCCATTATAACTATGTCGTCTGCGAATCGCAGGTGTGAAATGTATTCGCCATTAATATTTATACCTAAACCGTTCCAGTCCAGTGTTCTGAAGACGTCTTCCAGAGCATTGGCAAAGAGCTTCGGAGATATAACATCTCCTTGTCTCACTCCACGCTGCAGAAGTATTGGTCTTGTCTGGATACCTTGGATTTGTACGGTCATGGTTGCGGCTTTGTATAGACACTTCAACACCTCGATGTAGCGCCAATCGACTTGGCATCGCTGCAGGGACTCCAGTACAGCCCAGGTTTCGATGGAGTCAAAGGCTTTCTCGTAGTCCACGAACGCCAAGCAAAGAGGGCGATTGTACTCTTCGGTCTTCTGTACTATCTGCCGCAGCGTATGTATGTGGTCTACGGTGCTGTAACCTTTTCGAAACCCAGCCTGCTCCGGCGGTTGAAACTCGTCAAATCTTCTGGCAAGGCGATTTGAGATGACTCTTGAAAACAGCTTATATACGTGGCTCAGAAGTGATATCGGTCTATAGTTCTTTAGTAACGTTTTATCGCCTTTTTTGAAGAACAAGGTGACCACACTTCTAGACCACGCCTCCGGCGTTATACCTTTCTCGATGACAGCATTAAATAGCTTCCGAAGCTGTTCCAGGACTGGACGCCCACCAGCTTTTAAGAGCTCAGATGTAATGCCATCATCTCCAGGCGCCTTGTTGTTCTTAAGCTGCGCAAGAGCCATCTCGATTTCGGGAATCTCGATGTCCGGTAGCTCGTCCGTGAAGTAGCGGGTTAATTTAGCACGTCTGTCGTCTGTAGCTCGAGTCGTGGGCTTCGGTGCGTGTGAGGAGTACAGTTGTCCGTAGAACGTCTCGGCTTCTACGAGTAGATCTGGCTTTGCTGTAAGAACTCGACCATCTGACGTCGTAAGCTTCGTCAGATGACTCCTTCCCAATCGCTTTGCGAATACCTTCGAACCTCTATTTCGACTGATTGCAACTTCGATTGCTCGAGTGTTGCTTTGTCGTATGTCGAATCGTATTCGCTTCTTTATACGCATATTGAGAAGGCGATAGTCTGACGAATCCGCTGACATCTCCCGTCTCTGTCTCATCAGATCCACTGTTTCTGCCGAGAGCTTGGACACCTTACCCATTCGTTTCCGTTGGTAGAACTTCTCTCCCACGTCTCGGACAACAGTCGCAAACTCGTTGACATATTGATCAACGTCCTCAGTAGTTTCCAGCAGACTGAATCTGTTTCGCAATTCCAGCTGGAATTCTTTGGATGCTGCAGGGATATGGTACGGTGACGGTCGGAGCGTCGACTTTATCAGGCGATTTCTCTCGAGTCGGAAGTTTATATTCAAAGTAGCTCGTACAAGTCGGTGATCGCTTCCGGTGTTAAACCTGTTGATCACTGTGACATTTTTGAATATATACCTCTTGTTCGTCATAATAAAGTCGATCTCATTTTTCGTCACCCAATCGGGGCTTCGCCAAGTCCACTTCCTATGAGGCTTCTTCTGAAAGAATGAGTTCATCAGCGATAGCCTCTGGGATTCGAGGAAGTTAACCAGCATTTGGCCCCTTGGGTTTCTACTGCCAATACCGTGCGGTCCAATTGCAGATTCTCCGCGTTCCTGTACTCCTACTTTGGCGTTGAAGTCAGTGCCTGATTAAGAGTTCCGACCGCCCTAGGCTAACCATGAAAACGCGCCCCTGCACGGGTCAGCCTAAAAAGTAGTATGTATATTTGTATATTCGTTTTGACTTTGCTTACTAGTGTTACAGTTTTAACATTGTTCATACTAAGTACGCAAAAGTTCTCAAATCGATCGATCTTTTTTTAATTTTTTATAAGGCTTGACGCCATCTCGCATGAAGCGTACCTATTTACCTAAAATAAATCGGCTAAGACTGTAACCATCGAAAAAACCCACTCAGGCATCGCAATCCACAACCTAGACGTTATTATCACAAAATTAGAGTCAAACCTCTTCGTTCGAGTCCTTGAAACGTCAATCATGAAACCATGTCGCTCTTTTGAGCTACGAGTAGTCCCATAGAAAAAAGCAAGGTGGTTTTGCTTAGATCATGCAGTTCAGTTGCACACTCTTCGAAGTGTACCCGTTTAAAAACCCAACTAGCGATTTTCAAGATTTTGTTGTTATGTTCAAGACTGCTTATGAGCTTTTTGGGTACGTCTCTCGATCTATTCCAAGGCCTCAAGCTGGTACTTAGCCGAGCCACCGCAAGGGTGCGAACAGTATTCCATACAAGAATGAATCTCTGCTTGGTACAACATGAGCAACTGTTCAGACTTGAAGTACCTTCGCACTTTTGAGAGGACACCTAGTTTTTTGGCAGCTAATTTAGTCTTGTGACATGAGAGGGTGTTGCCCTTAGTCGCCAAACTGGGTTGGCGACCGCAGGGGCACAACTTCTTGTACTGGTGACGCTGCTGCCCATCACCGGCCGGGATTTAAGCTGTGCCATTACTGTGATGGTTTAACTGGCATCAGTTATATCATTTCCCATTTGTGGGCTCTTAATACAAGCAAGGGAGACCGATGCCCGGGGAGGGCCACATCCTAGGGATACTGACAGTCAAAATGGTCCGATAGCTCAAAGTCGTTCAGCGAGGTATTTAAAAGACTATGCTCAGGGTTTCACTAAGGTATTGCATCCGCAATGAAGTAATTCGTAAGGGAATTAAAGTCTCCGACATAGCTCAGTGTATTAGCAAACTGAAGTGGCAATGGGCCGGGACCCGATAACCGTTGAGGTAGACGGGTTCTGGAGTGGCGACCGCGAATCGATAAACTAAGTGTAGTAGGACGCCCTGAGACTAGTTGGAGTGATGATATTCGAAAGATGGCTGGTGGCAGTTAGAAACGTAAGACTGAGGATCGAGATGAGTGGCGTATTATAGGAGAGGCCTATGTCCAGCAGTGGACGAACAAGGGCTGATGATGATGATGAATTTAGCCTTATACTCGATGAAGAGTTAAAGAGGGGCATAGATCTCAAAGTAACGCTCAAAAGCTGACTCAGTAACTGAAACAGAGAGAACCTCGAAAAGTAGGAGTCACATGAAGTGGACTCCTTTTTGGGCACCGGCTCTCGCGTGAGATATGTGTTTTTTTACGTCGGTGCTGTCATCTGCGTGCCCAAAGATTTAACAGATCATTGGTATATAGCAGAAATAACGTTGCAGAGAGCACCGACCGAGGGACTCCAGCATTGATTGACAATTTGATCCAACACGCAGAAATCAATGACCACTCCATTGATCCCTCGAAAACTACATTGGTGTGAATCCATAAAACCAGGAGACAAACCAGAAGCAGAAAACTTCTTCTTATAAGGCTATCCTACCACACGTTGTCAAAATCCTTCGAGCTATCCCGGGGATTCCCCGTAATCCCGTATTTTTCAATAGCCTCACTACATATATGTGAGTGATGTAGGTAAACGAAAATAGGCTAAAATACCCCTAGTAGACCGGTTTCGGTGAAACCCATATGAAGTATGAAGATCATAGAGGAGGTCGTTAGACTCTGGGTACGTCAGGATTCAGGATGTTAGGAGCCTGTGGCTCAGACATGTTCCATAGTGGACTTTGGACTTTATGTTACTCGTAACATAGTAGTAGTAGTGTTGAGGAGTATGGACGTGACCGAGATGGTCGTGTAATTGGCAGGGTCAGTACGACTACTGCCACTCTGCCACTGGTTGCACGATAGCAAGCTTCCACGACTTTGGTTCTTGCTCAATTTGGGCAGAGAGTCTAAACAAGCGTATCAGTACAAGCGACAACTCAGACGCCTTCGCACAAGCCTTCAATACTAGCAGAAACCAGCCAGCTGGGCAACTCGGTTTATTCACATCTAGCTAGCTGTTGCGGCCATTCGCCCTGAAATCTTATCTGTAACGGGTCATCTGAAAACTCTAAAAACTTAAAATCAAGGGACTGTAAAGCTTTTTAGTTCATAACGCATTTAGTTATAGTGTTTTATCTCGGTCTAGTTGAAATGTGTAGAGTAGATGCAATGATGCTACTCGTAGATGAATAGTGCATGCTACACACCAGGGATGTAACGGAGGTGATCTTATCGGAACCGAAGTCGGAGTCGGAGTTTTTAAATTTGATTTATCGGAGTCGGAGTCGGAACCGGAGTCGGAGGTAGGGTCAGAAGTAGTGGTAGGAGAGAGATTTTTATTTTAGGACAAATAAAACATTCACTCAAACTTTTCATTGTTTTGTTTCATGAAATATCACAAAAAATTAAAAAAGAAATGGAATATTCAAAAATAAACAAAAAATTCAATTAATTGAATCCCAAAGTGCCATATAAAGTATGTTAAATGAACAAAAGCTTTCAAACAAATTAAATTAAATACGTTGACACCAAAAGTGTGTATATGTACTTCATGAACATAAGCTTTGAAGCTGTCTCAGTCTAAGATTAAGAGTAAGAGAGATCATTAAGCTTAAGAGTGCGCGTAATGCCAGGAAAAAATCTGATTTCACCCGCGCGAGGCCCTTCTTAATATGATGTGTATAAAGTCGAGAATAGCATGACACAGTTTGGACGGGAAATCAATATTAAATCAGGAGTAAATTTTTGACCAAGTTTTATTTAATTACTTAATAATTAATGATACATTTAATAAGTGTTCGGTCTAATATTTATTCTGTGGTTCGGTTATTTTAATAGAACGTAAAATTAGAAATTTTATTATCAAAAGGTCGGTTAAAAAATAATGTGGGGTCATCGCTGATAATTTCGAGTACATGAATTAAAATAGTTTTTTCAGGACCCATTTTAATTTTTTTCTGTAAAAAAATCTGACCTATTTTTAAAATTCTATTCGGTTATTGTGCTTTTTCTTGATTGTACCCACACGTCAATGGTTTTTTTTTGTTATAGTTTTTAGTTTTTTAACACCAGTGAGCGGCGTCGAATATGTCCTTTTTTCGTTTTCTGACACTAGGCGCCCCCTTGTAGATTAAATCGACGCCACCAAAAAGATATTCGCTCGCTACCGAGCCTGGTGGACACAATAATATTGGCGGAAATTTAATATAAGGTGCTGGAATTTTGCGTTTTTCTATGTTGTGCTCATTTAGTATACTTTTCATTACACTCGTGCGCGGGAGAGATTCCCTGCGCGACATGTTCCTGCGAAACTGTTCGTTAATGTCGGCGCAGGGCGCCGCCGCTAAGTTATGCTTCGACATCCGATTAACCTCCGATTCAAAAGTTTCCGAACCGGAGTCGGAACCGGAGGTGTAAAACTAATCGGAACTTCCGACATAACGGAGTCGGAGTCGAAGCTCCGTAACATCCCTGCTACACACAATTTCACGCGCCCTCCCGATCCTCGCGCCCTAGGCTGCAGCCTAATTAGCCTAAGGGTTAATCAGGCCCTGGTTGAAGTCCCCCATAACAACGGTGTAGTGGGCCGTGGTGGCTTTTGTTATGTCTTCGTAGACAGCCTCGACCTCTTCATCGGAGTGCGTCGACGTCGGAGCATAGACCTGAACTACCTTCAGAGAATATCTATTGGTAAGTCTGAGTATGAGGTATGCTACCCGCGTAGACACACTACCAACTTCCATCACGTTGTTACAGAGAACTTTGTTGATCATAATGCCAACCCCACCCTGTGACATCTTATCGCCCTCCCGATAGTAGGTGGCCTGATTCTAGGGTAACCGTGTCCTCTCCCTGTCTTCGGACTTCGGATAATCCCAGAACATGCCAATTTATGTGTCCTAGCTCTGACTCGAGTTCAGCAAGATAGACATCTTCCTTCAACGAACGAGCATTATACGTAGCCAGAAAAAGTCGTTGTGAGTGGTGACCAGTCCGTGCCCGGAGATTCTTCGCACCCTCTGTCCCGCGAGAACTCCGGCCGTCACCACGATGGCCGGGATTAGCGGGACCACCGGGAACTGAGGGCCTTATTGTTGTGCTACTCATCATTGGAAGATTTGCCCATACTCGCCACGCTGGGCAAGGGTGGATTGGCGAGCGCAGTACCGTGCCGTCTTACGCATGTGACGCTGCTGCCCGTCACAGTTATATTTACAACACGGCTATTTGGATGGATATCCCGCCATCGGTCGGTCGTCAGAGCCTCGTTTGTTGGTCGGCAGGGCTTGATTATCTGTAGACCTTCATTGGTCTTTGGATAATAATTCAGGTGTGCTTAGTGTAAGTAATTAGTTAGGTATGTAGCGTAGTGTAGTTCTCATTGTATTTTAGTTTTGATAACAAAGGCTCTGCCCACGTTTGGATATTTGGATGTTTGTTGCTCAATAATATTAAATGACGTCATAACATCTAAATGGATTTGGTTGAAATTTGGAATACAGATAGATAATCGCCTGGAAGAACACATAGGCTTTTTTTTATCGCGTAAATACTGGAAACGGAAATTACGCTGGCAAAACCACGGGGCACAGCCAGTAAAAAATAATTAAATATTCTATTTCGTGAAATTTCCCTGTGCGAAATAATCACTAAAATATTCATCCGGTCCGAAAAACTCCCAAATCTAATCCGACAAACGTTTTCGAATTTTTAAGTTTGCAAAGTAATAAGAGTATTCTCGCCCGTGGTGCTAAGAATCCGTTAAGCTCGAACTTTCATTTCTTTCAGGAGAAATACTTTTTCACAAACATCAATCTTGCTTTAAGGAAAGAACTTTTCGGAATAAGGTCAGACGGTTTTCCACAAAATTCTTATGACCGACGTTTTCAACATTCCTCGGCGATGTTAAAAATGTTGCCAAGTTTTTCGGCATTATGTTTTTGCTTATATAAATTAAAAATGAAAAAAGAAACCACAATTTTTCAACGTCCAAAATTATTTTAGGTTGTTACCTAATAGTAAGCTAGTAAGGCTCTTTGCAGAGTCCATCAGGGAAAGTACCACCGTTTGCCAGTTATTTTACCGCTAAGCAGTAATCTGCAAATGTTATAGTGTTCTGGTTTAAAGGCCTCTTTAGCTAAGGTTTCCGAAGAAATAAATCATCTGACATCTCTGGGTGATCATTGCAGCGCAGTGCTGCTATAATTTGGACTCTTCATGTTCATATACAGGGTTACTGGTAATCAGCCTGCATCCGTTTAAGGGCATGTTCTGTATATTTAAACAAACAACTTTTGTTCTACAACTTTCGTTAAAACTTAATAGATAACCCAAAAAAAATTTGTATTTGTTGCCCTGTTTTGTACTGTTTAGCGACTTTTTAGTGTTTATTCACTTCGGTACATCATTTTTTGCGCGAAGAGCGTACGCGCTCTCGTTACGAATTATTACGAAGAGTTCGATACTTTTAGACCGTGAAAATGCACTTTTTATTTATTTTGTAAAAGAAAAATAAAACATTTTTTTTTTTAAACTATAGAACAAAAGTTGACGTATTGAATGTACCTAACATCCCCTTAAAAGGATGCAGGCTGATTACCAATAACCCTGTAGTTACGTAGCACTGTTATGGTTAGGTGTGTTGCTCACCACTAGACACATGGCTTGTTCGTCTCATTTATCAATGATAATAAAAAAACGTGTTTGACATACGGCACTGTCGTGATGTACGAGTAAAAAATCACCCATTTTTTCGATCATGTTATCGACCTACTTAAAAATAAGTACACCAAAAAAAATTGTTTTAAGATAATTAAAGTAAACATCGCAAAATGTATCCAATCAACATATCCAAAGGAAAACATGGCGCAATAAAAACAGCGAGTAGCGCTGAAAAAAATATAAATATTTGCATGACAAGGTAAATGAAAACCTTTCATGCTCTCTCATAACATAACGTAATAAATAAAGGTACATGTT
Source organism: Ectropis crepuscularia (assembly GCA_963693475.1). Taxonomy (NCBI): domain Eukaryota; kingdom Metazoa; phylum Arthropoda; class Insecta; order Lepidoptera; family Geometridae; genus Ectropis; species Ectropis crepuscularia. Next base: position 9,901,032 of record OY856343.1, on the reverse strand, counting down.
CGTCATATCAGTATATTGTCTGGTCGCTTGGCTCGTGTGCAAATGTTCAGTCAGTAGCAGAACTTATGACGTATTCTATTTTCAAGTCTATATCACGAAATGGATGACTTTGAAGCAGTTTTTATGAGGACCTATGGAAGTCCCCGTTCCCGTTGTTCCTGTTTTTTTATCCGGGATAAAAAGTACACTATGTGTTTTTCCAGACTATAATCTATCTTTGTTCCAAATTTCAGCCCGATCCCTTCATAAGTTAGGACGTAATTGAGCAACAAACATCCATACATTGACATTTATAATATTATAGTAGGTATTCATAGGTATTCATGGGTAGGTTACGTGTGATATGGTCAGTTCAGGCCGATTCGAGTTGCAGCTGCTTCCTTTTTCTGCAGCTTTTTTTCAAAGAGAGTGAACGCGTGTGACCGCTGCTCATTTGGCACCGCAGTAAATCATGCGAGAGTTTAAAAATGTGACGTGAAACGTGAATTGATTTAAAATTTCGGTTGAAATAAAAACCAACCACGTTGGTTTTCACGCTAAAATCTAAACTTACTTAATAGTTACACTTACGTTGGGCAGGTGTTATCGACATGTCTAGAGATATAAAGGGCTTAAAGATAGACTAGATTTTATTTGGGACCCGAGCGCAGTTTTGTGCAAGGTATCGGACCGCAGTTTTATTATCTGGACTCTTGAATAGCTTCAAAATTGGAATTCAAAGAACTGTGTGGCACTAAGCTGTTTTGGGGCAGGCTTGATACTTAGAATCATCCTCATCATCATCAACAGCCCACTAAATGTTCCAACTGCTGGGACTGGGGGCCTTCTCTCGCAAGGAGAGAGTTAAGGCCATAATCCACCACGCTGGCCCAGTTCGGGTTGGTGGATGACACATGACTTCGAAAGATTCTAGGTTCATGTCGGTTTACTCACGATATTTTCCTTCACCGTTTTAAGTTAGCGGCATTACGCACATGACTTCGAAAAGACAGTGGTGCGTGTGGGGTTTGAGCCTGGGGTATCCGGATCGGCAGGCGCCGTTCTCCCGACTAGACCGGCCGTAACGTGCTTACTACTTAGAATCACACGCATGTTTTGATCGTTCCGTCAATGTACTTATATTATAATAACAATAGACGAGAATATACTCGTATCTATGATGATGCATACTGGAAACTGTTTTGAATGCATTCCATAAACTTTGTCACTCGCTTACCGTACTTTACCAGTACTACCTATATCTTATATTTGCTTTACCATACGTGGACGACGTATTTGTATTCGTAGATTTCACAAAACATATTAAATATTGCCAAACTTACTTCTCTACTCAGTCGAGGGATGACCAGAAAAAAAATGTGACGAAATATACATTCTGAAAGCTGTGTATCATCTAAAACAACCCAGTGAAAAAATATTACAGTCATATATTGCCAAAATGTGGATAGAGGCGGACTGAATTCAGGCGTAACTGAAAAATGGGCAACACCTTGCGATGCTTCCAAGTTGTTATCTCAGTGTAACTGTTTCGCTGACATTTTCAAAAAATACGAGCGCACATATACAATACAAAATGGCCCGATAATACCAGGTAAAGGAAGCGGTATTACTAACAAAAGTAAGTATTATAAAGAAGGGAAAATGTAGGCAACGGTTATTAGATCGACGATCAAGAAGGGTATAAAAAAGAGACACTGTGACGTATTTGACTGGCCTCGTGGCTTAGTTGGTAGTAGCTCGGCCTGCGAAGCCAAGGGTCGTGAGTTCGATTCCCACCCAGTCCAAATATTTGTGTGATGAATTCAAATGTTTGCACTGTGTCTGGGTGTTTCTATGTATAATAAGTATGTATTTAAAACTATATCAGTATTATATCAGCTATTTGGCCGCCATCACACAAGCTTTGCTTGGTTTGGGGTCATATGGATCCGGAGACCCCGGGTTCAAAACCAAGCGCACCACTGTCTTTTCGAAGTCATGTGCTTAATGCCGCTAACTTAAAATGGTGAAGGAAAACACAGTGAGGAAACCGATAGAATCTTTCGAAGTCATCATCCACCACCCCGAACTGGGTCAGCGTGGTGGGTTATGAATTATTATTTATTTGGTTATGTGTTATTCCAAACATTAATTTATCTATTTGTGTTCTAAATTGTAACCCGATCCGTCAAGCGTTCTGACGTGATTGCGCAACAAACATCAATCTAAACAACCAAATTATCGCATTTATAATATTAGTAGGATTATTATCTTTAGTCATGTAATTTCAGTTTTGTTCCCAGTTAAATGCTAAGGGTTTACTTAAATATTTAAACGGGTCTTTTATTTTTGGTAAATTGTGATAAATAATCAATAAAATAAAATAAATATTGGTGGACAATTCACACCCAACACCATCTGACCCCAAACTAAGCAAAGCTTGTACCATGGCGGCCAGATAGCTCGTATTATACTTACATACCTTTAAATATAAATCTACTAATTACACATCTATCTATTTTATTGTCGCTATTTAAATATTGACTTGGTTTGATGTCGTTTTTTTTTGTGTTAATGAACCTTCTAAATTTTATTTCAATGCTACTTCAATGATACTTTAATAGTCTGTGAAACTAGGTCTAAAAACAGTTGACAATGTCAGGGAGCATAATATGGTCTCACTAGTCCCCACCATGGATGATATATAGATACTTTTTTGTTTCTGTTATCAAGGGTAGTCCCTCGATAACAAAAACAAAGCGGAGAAATTGATTCTGATGAATTTCATCTCAAGAATCTACTTAAAATTCTAATCCGTGTTTTAATGTGTAACATAAATAAGGACAAACCGCGCTATAATCTAATCACGTCTCATCTCGTTACAGTAGTTTCAAAGGGAAACATCAAAAACAAAAGAATTAGTTGGGCATGACACGGGATGACCTTTTCAGGAGGAAAACCTAATAATATTGCCGTAACAAGTTTAGTGCCGAAGGCGGTAACGTGCTGGGAAAACTCGGGCAACAGTCCTACTTTTCGAGTTAATTAACCATACAAGTTTTCATCTTTACTTAGTGGAGACGACTATTTATATTTCATTGAAAAAACAATTTTAGACGAAGAATATTTTTTCAAATCGGTATTATCTAAACACTGCTTTTGTTGCCATTTTTTCAATATGGCGGCGCGAGCGGCAGCCATACGAGGTGGCAAAGTTGAAATTTGGCAAGAGCATACCAAAATCTATAAAATTGTCAAATTTCAAAACTCCCGGAAAACTTTCCAGGTAACCTCTATTTTTTTGACCAATTGACTGTACTATATATAGGTATAAAATATAATTATTACAGTCGAAAATGTATCATCATCTTATTTTTTTTGTGAAGTTATATATCCGGTTGAAAGTTTCCAGGGAAATTACAGGTCTTAGAGATATAACGTCTTAGATCTCTGGGTGACGAGCGCAGTGCAGTGCTAGGTAATGATTTGGACTCTTCATGTTCAAAAAGCTGCGTATTACTGTGCTGTTATATGGCAGGCATGTTGCTTACCATCAGACATATGTCCTGCTCGTCTCGTCACTTTTTATTTAAATATATATATTCGTATTTTTTTACATTTTGTGGTTTCGCTCCCGATAACTAAATTATGACATTTCTAGTTTTACTAGAGTTAGTAGAACGACTGATGACAATGATACCCCGCTGCGCTGCGCTTTGAGTGAGTTTACGTTTCCGTGTGGTCGAAAATGGAACACAAAGGCACTGCCAATTAACTAGATCTAACTGGGGCACTTTTAGTTCCAATCTAGGGCTTTTCAAGCTCAGCGTGAATACATGGGATACCGATTTAGATTTGGGTATTTTATTTTGTAGTTACTGATTAGTTCACTCTTTGCCACAATCTTGCCTAACTTTAAGTAACCATTAGGTCTACGATGGAGACGAATTTACTCTTAATTTGACAACAACACCTAGATTTAGACCACTTGGCTTAACATCAACGAGTTTACTTTGAATGTATGGAGAATACAAATAGTGACGAATTTACTTTAGGACGAATCGCCTATAACCCAAACAAATTGGTGTTTTGACATTTCAAAAGTTTAACTTCTGACATGAATTGAAAGTAATTTAATACAGATAAAAAAATATATATTTAATATGAAATTAAATTGAAAACCGAATGAAAAATTGTATACCCATAAAATTGTGTAGAAACATAGTATCTGAATGATCGAGCTTTGCTCGGTTTAGACACGGTTAACAATGATTTTTAAAAACTAAACCTTGCTAGACCGATTGAACGCCTCCAAAACCCCTGCATATTAAAGATTAGTTGGAGCTACATATTTCCGAGATTCACATTATGTACATAGATTGAAACAAGAATTGCTCGTTTAAAATTATCAGATAAAGTTTAAATAAAACCGTTCTTATGTCGGATCGTATAGTTTGTCGAAGATCTACAACTGGGATAAAACCGTGCGTCGTTTGACTCGCGGCGAATACCAACAGTAAGTACGTGTTTGGAACTCCAAAAGTGAGCAAAGCAACTTTGGACAATAGAAACAGCTTGTTACTTAATTAGACATAGGTTAATACTTTCCCGTGGCGGTCTAATGGCATTGGATTTCTCAATCTTAATTAGTCGTAATAGATCGAAACATCACTTACAAAAAATTGGCAGTTATAGGAACTGCCGATAGAAGTGAAAACTTGTAACTCAGAATTTGATAGCTTACTTTGGAAACTATGCGGGTAAAACCGAAGGGCGTGGCCAAGAGCATGCCCATCTAGAAATGCGTCAGCATACTAGATGGCCAATGGGAAACGCTGACGCATTTCTAGATGGCCAATGGCAATGGTCCCGAGTTTACCCCGAATGAGTCCCGATTTCTTATCATACCCGAGCGTGACGCTAGAATTCGATTCACAGCCTACGCAAAATCTGTCTGTGACGCGCCAAAATTTACAAGAAGTTTTCACTTCAAAAATATATCTTGTGAGAAGATGTGTCATCCGCTAACCGGCAATTGACCACTGGCCAGGGTAGTGACTTGCCTGTCTCCTTGTAAAACATTAAATTCTTATTAGCAATTCTTTCTTTTGTAGTGGTAGGACTCTTGGCAGAGTCCGCCTGGGGAAGGACCACACCTTTGCCAATTATTCTACCGCCAAGCAGTAATGTGCAAACATTACTGTGTTCCGGTTTGAAGGGCGATGTTTCCAGAGAAATTACAGGGCTTAGAGAAATAACAACTTAGATCTCTGGGTGACGAGCGCAGTGCAGTGCTAGGTAATGATTTGGACTCTTCATGTTCCAATAGCTGCGTGTCACTGTGCTGTTATGTGGCAGGCATGTTGCTTACCATCAGGCACATGTCCTGCTCGTCTCGTCACTCTTTATTTTAAAAAAAATTATATACATATATATATATATATACCTCTATTTATCTATGAAATCTGAATCTAGGAATTTCGGAATGGCTCCAACAATTTTCATAAAATGAGTACCTTTGCAGGGTTTTGGTGACGATACATCATCAATTTAGGTTTCATTTTTAGAAAACATATTTTTTTTTGTTTTTAATCAATGAAAAACCAAGCAAAGTTCGGTCATCCAGGTAGTGTGATTTAAGAGTAATCTATCTGTCTATGCATAATAAATTACTTTCATAATTTTACTGTTTTGAATTTTTTTTAAAAGTGTTGATTTGGTATACTAGGGTATCCAAATTTTCCAAACATTCACGCAAGACATACGCGACCACGAAACTGCCAAGTTTTAGTGCAAATCGGTATGGAAATGTTTGATGCATGAACATCAAACGAACTCAGACCGGGAATATTAAACTTGTATTCCGGGTTGGAAAATAAATAAATTCGGTAAAATTAAAGGGAAAAAGAAATTAAACACCCGATTTTTCAGGAATTCGAGTGGTATTTAAAGGCCGATTTAAACTGAACAAACATAGAGCTAGAGTTGGAACAAGAGCATTCTTTCTCGATCTTTTAGTGTAAACGAAAGATCGTTCTTAGCGTTTTCCACGTTAAGGCCGATTTAAACTGAACGAACATAGAGCTAGAGCTTGAACAAGAGCATTCTTTCTCGATCTTTTAGTGTAAACGAAAGATCGTTCTTAGCGTTTTCCATATTTAGATATTCCATAGAATCTTTCCGAACGCAAACAAAACAACGAAAGAATGTTCTACGTTTGTTTACACCAAATGAATTTGATACAGTGGGGATAGAATGAGCATTCGCTCGTCTGATGTAAATCGGCCTTTATATATTCCATGGAATCTTTGCGAACGCAAACAAAACAACGAAAGAATGCTCTACGTTTGTAAGGCCGATTTACATCTGACGAGCGAATGCTCATTCTATCCCCACTGTATCAAATTCATTTGGTGTAAGGCCGATTTAAACTGAACGAACATAGAGCTAGAGCTGGAACAAGAGTATTCTTTCTCGATCTTTTAGTGTAAACGAAAGATCGTTCTTAGTGTTTTCCATATTTATTAAATATTCCATAGAATCTTTGCGAACGCAAACAAAACAACGAAAGAATCTAATAGTCAGAATATTCTTTGCTTATGATCCAGTACACACCTTTTTTTTTTTTTTTTTTTTTTATTGTGTAGGGGAATGCATTTACGCACGAGTTAACAGTGATGGACTCGGTGCCAGAAAGGCACAATACCAACTAAACCCCCGTCACAAGATTTCCCTACCATGGTGCAATGTCAGAGTTTCGCTTGTAGAACCGCTTTCGCATTCGCCCGCGCAACTCTGACATCACCATGTCACCCTTTCGGGCCCGCCTCGCGGGGGGTCGGAACCCCCGCATTGTGGCTCCTGGGACGCGCTGGAAAACCTATAGCAGCGCGTCCCCCACCTCGGGAGGAGCGTGGGCCATCAGGCAGTGCCCGATGGCCCAGGCCCTCCAAGCGGAGACGGGGTGCGAGCCCTAGTGGCTCGCCCGCGTGTCCGCTTCCGCCTACAAGGAGGAGCGAGAGGGTCAAGCTCCCTCTCTCGCTCCTCCGTCTCCCTCCGTGAGACAGTAGTCTCACAGAAGGAGACGAAAGCTTCCCATGATCTCTCATTGTCGAGCATCTTGGGCAAGATGGTCGGTAATGAGAGATCTGCCCCCAGGACCGCGACCAGGGAACGTCGCGTGTCCTCCTCCCCCGGGCATGCCTCCAGTGCGTGTTGCGCGGTGTCTTCCGCGCAACCGCACCGGTGGCACAACGGGATCCAGTAGACACCTTGGTCAACTCATCTCGTCGCTAAATCTTATACAAATGTAAATCTATACTAATATTATAAAGCTGAAGAGTTTGTTTGTATGTTTGTTTGTTTGAACGCAAGGGTCTCGGGAACTACTGAGTCGAATTTAAAGATTCTTTCTCTGTTGGATAGTCCATTTATCGAGGAAGGCTATAGGCTATTTAACATTACGCTACTATCAACAGGAGCGGAGCATGAATGAAAAACGTAACAAAAACGGGATTGCTTTTTGAGAGCTTTCGTTGACACACGTGACAGCACGTGTCTATCTTTTAAAAGGTTGCGTCATTGGAATCTAAGGTAACCAAATTTGTTCTAGATTTGAATTGGAAATTCGATAGATGGCGTAGCAACGCGCGCACGATTCAGCTAGTAATACATATTTATCGTTGGAACCATTGCGCCCGAGTTTTTTGAGAAACTAACTCAAGGAGGGGTTACCTTTACTTTTTTGCGTAAGCCCAAAATTATTCATAAGACGTATAGAGTTTTTTGAAACCGACTGTCATATGTTTCGTGAAAAACGTTTTTTTTTTTTGCAATCAAAAGGTAAATTTTTCTCACGCATTCCATATATTTTTTTTACAACATGAGGCTGCCAAACACTCATTTGGGTAGTCACCACTAATTTGAAATCTCACCTTAAAAAGAAATAAAAATTAATTATTTTGAATTCAACACTCCACGATAAAACCAATATAAATATCACCTTTTTCTTGTATAAATAGGAAATTAACAGCATAGCGTTAGCAAAGTCTGGAGTTTGGAAACAATAATCGTGGTATATGATATCAAATAACAAATTATACATACATAAATTTAAATACGCACCTGTATCGTTATTGATTCAATGTATAAAAGCTGTCAGCTTTATAATTTACACGTGTTCACACATGTTTGTACGTAGTTTTGTAGGCTGCCACTATAGAATCGCAGCCATGTTTTACAGGGTCGCACAAAAAAGATAAACTATTCATTGAGTGAATTCAAAAAAGGATGAGGTCCTCAATTCAGTTGTGTTTATTTTGTAGGTATGTATGTCACACGATTATTGCTATATTAATCAATTTTGATGATTCTTTTTTGTTAGGTAATTAGGTAATACTTTTGACCCATTTAGGCAGCATGATCCACAGGTTAGACGTTAAGTGAAGTTAGATGATATTAAATCATGCAGATCAGTTGCGTACTTTCCGAAGTGTATCTGATACAAACTCATAAGCAATTTTTGGTACCATTTACCAAGTTGTGAACAGAAATTTTCAAATCAAGAATAAATTGCTTCTTGCTAGGTAACACGCTCTATCATAGCCTACAACATGTGTAAACATCAGGCGAAATGACGGTCAAATAAAAATCTGTTTTATAAAATAAAAACTGAACTAGTTTTGTGCCCATAATTAAAGAAAATAACAAAATACTGGTAATCTGTCTAAATAAAAAAAATGTGCAAGTGATTGACTGATAGGACAACGCATAGTTAGCGCTGGTTTAGTTCTTAGTGTATGTATCATTCATATATATCATTCGTGTTTATTGCTCGGAAAGAACAGACGCGCCTTGTAATTCGCGCGCAACCAGTGCAGTGTCCGCTGACAAATCATAACAACGACGTTCGTCGCCCGCGCGTCAGGTGAGTCAAATATGACCTAGATACTGACATGCGATGCCTATCGCGGCAAGCCTTGACTAATTTTATTAAGGCGAAGTTAAATCTACATAACTAATGGACAGTTCAAAAAACAGCCCGATGAAATTAATAACGGAAAATGAGCATCTGTTATATAAACATTACCGCGAAGAAAAAGCAGAACGGGAAAAATTAGAAGGGGTCTTAAAAACCCTTCAGAAAGAAATAGAAAACCTCCAAGAACAAGTCAAGGTTTTGAAAAATGAGAAAGCCTTATCCCAGACAGATACGAAAGAAAGTTCTACACAACCCGTGGACTACTGCACGGATGACGGTGAACTAGCCAGAGAAACAGAGTGGATCAGAGAGAAGTCCAGGAAAAAAAGGAAAATTAACACGTCACCCACTCCAGTCACTCCATCATCTCAAGGAAAAAACTGCATCAGAGCAGATCCAGAAAAGGTAGCCAAAAAGGTCCCACAGCCACCACCCATTATAATCGATGACGTCACAAATTATCAAACTTTTTTTGATGACCTATCAAAAAGCCAACCAGGGAAGACATTCCAAGTCAAAATGATGAACGGAGATAGCGTTAAAATAAACGCAGCTAACGAAGATGCATATAGAGCCATAATTAAATTCTTGAATGAAAAAAAATGGCTATGACACTCCTTTGAGAATAAACAAGAAAGACCTATAAGAGTAATGGCCAAAAAACTACACTCAACATGCAAGCCAGATAGGATTGTAGAAGATCTAAAGCATCAAGGCTATAAGATTGAAAGTGCAACAAATAAATTGAGATGGAAGAACAAGGAACCACTCAACATGTTCGTACTAACATTCTCAAAAGAAGAAGATATTAACAAAATATACGGAATTAAAACCGTATTGGGATGTAAAATTGAAATACAACCTTTAAGAACTATGAAACTTGTCCCACAGTGCAAAAAATGCCAAGCGTATGGACATACGCAAAAATACTGTTCTAGAGAGCCCAGATGCGTCAAATGCACTGGAAAGCATCTAACAAGAGACTGCGATAAACCAGCAAAAGCAAAACCGAAGTGCATACACTGCGGTTCACCTCATCTCGCCAGTTACAGAGGATGCATAGTAGCTAAGGAGTTCCAAAACCTTAAAAATAAGACATTGAAAAAGTCTCATATTGTCAGCAACGACTACCTAATAAAAGCTGTACTGCTAACAAATCAACCGTCTCAATGAGCCGACCCATAAATAAAGATGTAACATATGCGCAAGCTACATTTACAAATATTAACAATTAGATCAACAATAGAAAGATAACAAATTAGATCAGATTCTTGCACTAATGAGCTCGTTTGATGGCCGACTAAAAATACTTGAGAACAGCAAAAATCCAGCTGTTTTTAGAAATAATAAAGCATAATGCATAACTTAACTATTATGGCTTGGAATTCTAATGGACTACTTCAACATCAAAAAGAGTTGCAAGTTGTTCTAGATACAAAAAAGATTGACATTTGCTTGATTTCGGAGACGCACTTCACCAAACAATCCTATGTCACATTCAAAGGTTACAAAGTATATCATGCGCTCCATCCTGATAATACAGCCATGGGTGGCAGTGCAGTAATAGTAAAAGAAAACTTATACCAATATGAGGAATTCAAAAATGAAGAAAAAGAGATTCAGTCAGTGGCTGTTTGTATCAAAACAAAACTGTATAAGCTCACGATTGCGTCTGTCTACTGCCCACCAAAACATGCTATAAAAAGAGAACAATATTTAATTTTTTTAAGCAATACAGAGACAAGTTTATTGTTGGAGGAGATTTTAATGCGAAAAATTTATATTGGGGCTCCCGACTCACTAACACGAAAGGGAAGGAGCTTCTGCCTGCAATTAAACAAATTAAAGGAGACTCTATCTCTACAGGTCAACCAACGTACTGGCCAACTGATCCGAAGAAAATACCTGATCTTATAGACTTTTTTGTTTATAGGAACATATCAAGAGCTTATTTAGACATAAACCCATCATTTAATATGAGCTCAGATCACTCTCCTATATTTTTATCGATATGCGACAAATTTATATACAGAGATAGTAAATTAAGTCTAGTAAATAAGCACACAGACTGGGAAAGCTTCCAGATAGACTTAGATTGCATAATAGATCTTAACGTTTCACTTAAGACACCGGAAGAATTAGACAAAGAGACTGAAATTTTTGTAGAAAACATACAACAGACAGCCTGGAAAAATACACCACCCATGAAAAAAAGAGCCAGTGGTACTAACTACCCTCATGAAATTATGCAACTACTGGCTACAAAGAGAAAACAACGAAAAACATGGCATCATACCCGCTGTCCAAATGACAAAAATTTGCTGAACCAACTCACTAAAAAACTTCAAAGAGCAATAAAAAACTATCAGGACAACTCCATGAAAGCCTACCTTCAACAGTTGTCTTGTGACAGCAGTACTAACTACTCACTTTGGAAGGCAACTAAAAACATGAAAAGACCAACTACCCATATTCCCCCTATAAAAGAGCTGGATGGAAAGTGGGCCATTAGCAATGAACAAAAAGCCCAAAGATTTGCTCAACACTTGGAAAAAATCTTCCAACCTAACGAAAGAGCCGCAACAGCTGTAAATCTATCTAATCTAGATCAAGCCATACAAGATGATCTGGAGATAAAGCTTGTTACTCCTAAAGAAGTTTTCAATGAGATAAAATTAAGAATAAAACCGAAGAAATCACCCGGATATGATCTAATCACGGGAGACATCATACGACATCTACCACGTAAAGCTATAGTTAAACTTACCACACTTATCAATGCTGCCTTCAGACTGAGGTATGTGCCTGACTTATGGAAAGTAGCTGAAGTGATAATGATAGCAAAACCTAGCAAGCCTCCTCAGGAAGCAGCGTCATATAGGCCCATATCTCTGTTGCCTATCATTTCAAAACTGTTTGAAAAACTTTTGCTCAAGAGACTGAAGCCAATCATAGAACACAAAAACTTGATACCAGATCATCAGTTTGGATTCAGACAAAAACATTCTACGATAGATCAGGTTCATAGAATCACTAAAACCATAGAGCAAACCCTTGAAGAAAAAAAAGTGTGCTCTACAATATTTTTAGATGTAGCGCAAGCATTCGACAAAGTGTGGCATGAAGGGCTAACACACAAATTAAAATTACTGTTACCTAAACAATTTTCTGATATTTTAACATCATATATTTCGAACAGATTATTTAGAATTAAACAAGAAGACTCATATTCGTCGCTAAAACAAATTAAAGCTGGAGTACCACAAGGAAGTGTACTTGGGCCTGTACTTTACTTGTTGTATACTAGTGATATCCCAGCTTTAGACAACAGCACTATCGCAACCTTCGCAGATGACACTGCTATCCTGGCAATAGGTGACACCCACGCAGAAGCCACAGAGAGGGTGCAAATAGCAGTTAATAAAATACATGACTGGACAAAAATGTGGCGTATTAAGCTAAATGAGTCCAAAACTGTTCACATAGACTTCACAAACAAGAAAAAACAATATCATCCAGTATTCATAAATGGACAATGTATACCATACGAAAATAAAGCCAAATATTTAGGCATGACTCTAGATGCGAAGTTACGCTGGAAAACTCACGTCAAAAAAAAGAGAGAGGAACTAGCTATACGCTACAAAAACATGTATTGGTTACTTGGTAGAAACTCCGTGCTGTCAATACATAACAAAATATTATTATATCAACAAGTCCTAATGCCAGTGTGGACTTATGGTATACAGTTGTGGGGCTGTACCAAAAATAGCAATATCGAGATAATACAACGCTTTCAAAACAAAGTACTCAGGGATATTGTCAATGCGCCCTGGTATGTGAGAAATGCCGACATTCATCGAGATCTTGGAATGGATCTTGTTGGCAAAGTGATAAAGAAGTACGCAGAAGCACATGAACGCAGGCTTCATCATCATGTGAATGTCGAGGCTATCCAGCTCCTTGATAACACGGACACAGTGAGAAGACTTAAAAGAACAAAACTTTTTGAGTTAGTATAGTGCAGTGTCAGTGCAATACAATATAAAACAATTAAATGTGCTAAGTCAAGTGAAAGAAGTGACTTCCCCTTAACAGTGTCAATAAGAAAAGTGCTGATGGGCACCTTCTTATGTATAAACTATGTAGCAATTTAAGTTAGATATAAATTACTCATTAGCCTAGACTTAATAAATTAGGCTAGATTGTAATAAGCATTAGGATCCAAGGATACTTGGTGAATAATTTTAGAAAAAAAAAAAAAAAAAAAAAGTGTATGTATAATGTATACGATAATAATCGGCATTCAGAATGTGACAAACGTAGTGTTTGCGGTCTTGACTCTCTCCCTAAAAGCTCCGCGTCCTAAGAACCGGGAAAATAAACTTAAAGGCTATATATAGCCCACTTATACGAATCTGATCTTGCACCGCTCCCACCCAACACAGCCCTAAACTAAGACGACTGCTCGCTGTTCACGCGCCAATAGCTAGCAGGCACTCAGCTGTCCGCGCGCGCGCTTATTTACTATTTTCTACCAGCTAACCGGCACCGCGCGGAGAACGCGCAGTCCGCTTGCTTACAGCGGGTGGCCGACCAAGCACTAAGCACCAAGGGTGGGTACCAAGCAGTCGGACGGCAGTAAGTTCAATATCGGGGAGCTGTCTGCTAATGTATGTTGCCAATGTAATCTATAACTGTTATCACCTCTATTTTGTTTACCGTGTATTTCACTATAGTATTATATTTAATACTGGGATTTGAGTTTATATACGTGTCATTTAGTGTAGAGGGCGCCGGTGGGATACCATTCACTTCTACCCGCCATCTCAAAAGAGTTTTAGAGGGGTTGGCGCTATAAGTAGATGGAGCTAAGCCGTTGAAGAGCATTCCTTTGTGAAATTTTATATGGGAAAGATCGAACAGTTGTCAATATTAATTCTTACATTTATTCAATTGGTTTACTTTTACTCAATTGATAATATCAGAAGTGCTATGAACACCATGCCTGGAGATCACAACGGTGATGAGAAATAATCGGAAAAGCAAGCGTCGCCCGCAGTTAGTTAAAAATGTTATTCTTGGATCAGTGGTTTCAGTAAGTACGTAATGTACACGTGAGTAAGCAACAGTTTTATATTACGATTTACTTTGAAGAAACGATTTTAAAAATTGTGTTAACCTTGTTTTTGCATTTCAAATGACATTTTTGCATATCACCGACAAGTTAAAACTATTAATTATTATCTCGTTAGGGAGTACTGTAAAAAAACCTTCAATTCCGGGAACTGCAATCAGACCATTTCGTAGAATGAAACACCTTCGGTTTTTTTTAAGTTTGTGGATACTGTTTTATGAAACTTTATAATAATAATATACGTGTCATTTAGTGTAGAGGGCGCCGGTGGGATACCATTCACTTCTACCCGCCATCTCAAAAGAGTTTTAGAGGGGTTGGCGCTATAAGTAGATGGAGCTAAGCCGTTGAAGAGCATTCCTTTGTGAAATTTTATATGGAAAAGATCGAACAGTTGTCAATATTAATTCTTACATTTATTCAATTGGTTTACTTTTACTCAATTGATAATATAACGGATATGGAATGGATTTTTTTAGTGGTAGGACTCTTGACAGAGTCCGTCTGGGGAAGTACCACACCTTAGCCAGTTATTCTACGACCAAGCAGTAATGTGCAAACATTACTGTGTTCCAGTTTGAAGGCCAATGTTGCCAGAGAAATTACAGGGCTTAGAGATATAACATCCTAGATCTATGGGCGACGACCGCAGTGCAGTGCTAGGTAATGATTTAGACTCATCATGTTCCAATAGCTGCGTGTCACTGTGCTGTTATGTGGCAGGCATGTTGCTTACCATCAGGCACATTTCATGCTCGTCTCGTTTATTTAAAAAAAAAACATGGCATAAATTCCATATTTAAGTGATATTTTATTTGTCGGGTAATAGCCGAGTCGTATAATAGACTACAGGCCCGTGAACAAAATTTACGTAGTAAATGAACCACCAGGAGACCTATGTAGGATGAGAGAAGGGTATAAAGTAATAAGATTCAGCACTATGCCGTCACTTGTAAGCTGTCCAACTGAGTACAGTCGAAGAGGGGGGGGGGGAAATTTTCCGACGATTTACAGATTAAATTGGGGCATTTGATTATGTACGGCATTGGTTTTATACAGTTTCAAAACCTCTCCTGATCCATTATTTCGCAATGCCGTACAAAAATCATGCGACAAGGAGAAATGATCGAGATTTGCAACCCTCCCTCTTCGACTGTACTCAGTTGGACAGCTTATCCCTCTTCGACTGTACTCAGTTGGACAGCTTACAAGTGACGGCATAGTGCTGAATCTTATTACTATAAACCCTTCTATCATTCTACATAGGTCTCCTGGTGGTTTATTTACTACGTAAATTTTGTTCACGGGCCAGTAGTCTATAAGTGAGAGTTTATGTTGGTAAGATATGTTTGTTTCATACAGTTCAATATACATACCTACCCAAGCACTTTTACTCTAGATGTCCTCTACCAAACTAGTTACCGCATTAGACGCACGGCGCTAACTGATCCCTATATGCATAACATGCACCTATACCTTTTCTGCAGAGCCCAGTTATTGTTACTATACGTTACAAATTGTCTACCGTTTTTTTGAGGTCAATGCACAGGTACGACTCCAGTCGGCAGAAGAATAATAATTTAAGACAAAGTATTATATACATCTTTTATTATTAATGTTTTACATAACTGCTAAAATAAGAGATTGTTATGTTTCTGGGTTTTTGTAAACACATACTTGTACTATGTACTTACTTTTCTCAATTTTTCAACAAAAGACGCTAATAATGCTAACATAACTTAATTATTTTCGACCACAGTATCTATTTATGTATGATTACATTAACATGTTTGCAGATTACTTACCTTTTTGTCATCATTTAACATTAATATAAAATAATCATATTCATCCGTGTGATATGTTAGATATTTTATTTACGCATAGTTTAGCTACTTTGTACATCCTGAGCCAATTATTTAGCGGCCTCAACCGGCGTTATCCGGGAGGACTACTATCATAGATTTGTCTAATTTATCTTTATACCTATAAAATGTTATTTACTAGCGGTCCACCCCGGCTTCGCCTTCGCAATGTATAGCACTCAGGGATCGTAATCGGGACGTACAAATGCAGCTGCAATTTGTAAATATGATATAGGTACGTCCTCAACCCGTACGCGAACAAAATGGCGTGTTCAGCTAGTCTTACAATATATATACTTGGCAAACAAATTTCATATTATACCCAAGCAAATTTGCAGCACGTTTCACGTGAAAAAATTCGAGTCTTTTACATAAATTAAGAATACAATAAATTGTATAATTTGCTAATCTTGATCAAATACTTGTAAATTTTTACAATCAACGAATTAAAATGGTAACATACTGAATCAATATTAAATGTTTGTAGACTAATTTTCAAATAAATTTACCACTTGATAAAACAAATTGGATTTATGAGGAAAACTTATTTTTCTACTTAATTATGGGCTATATATAAAAAAAGTTTATTAGATTTCTGAAATAATTACAAGCCTCTGTTCACTGGGTGCGGACCACTAAGACATTTGCAGATATGTCTTCAATTCACTTCCTAGTCTTCTTCGCCCAGGCTTGCCTGATCCTAGTAAGTTTAAATATTGTTAGCAATATTATTAAGAAATATTATATTATATACAATACGAGTATTAGCACGACATTAGCAATATTACGTTAGTTGCAGTCAACCGCCGTATGTATACCGAAAATTAAAAGGCTTAAAGCTTCTGGGAGTAAAAAAACTGACAAATATTTTGTAGAGAGTACTTCTCCAGATAGGTTCGTTGCTGAGTCTACCTGGGGAAGTTAAGTGGGGAAGCCTTTCAGTTATCTGGGCAGTTATTCTTCCACCAAGCAGTTACACATCGCACATTACTGTGTGGAGGAAATATTTTCGTTTACCCCATAAGCATTACTGTATTCAGGTTTGAACGGCAATATTTCCAGAAAAAATACAGAGCAATTAGATAATTTATCTTAGTTGTATCATTAAGCGATGAGCATAGTGCAATGCTAGCTAATGGTATGAAAATTTCATGCCCAAATACCTGTGCAGCACTGTGATGTTATATTATAAGCTCTGTGTTGCTCATCATCAGAGACGTCTTTCTTGTCTTGTTACATTGTAATAAGGAAAAAATATGCGATTAGTAACAATATTGCTTAGCCCGTGTTTTGAATTAACGAAGTAAATTGTGAACTAGCAAAGAAGTCAAGAATTAAACCACGTTTGGATTTATTGATTACCTACTATAGTATATAGATAACTGAGCTTGTCAAGTGATTTAAAGCACAAGATATAAAATGCATTCATGTTATATATAAAACGATTTAGCTCTAACGCCGAGAGCACATGATTTGGTGCGGAAAAAGTGATTTTTAGGCCTAAAACTATTTTCGTGCTGGATAGGCGAAAAAATACTTTTATCTTTTAAAATGTTTATCATGTCAAATATTTTTAACAAAATGGATATCATAGTCATCATTCTAGCCCACAGCTGGACATGGCCTCAAATAGCTTGCCACTCGGGTTCATTCTCAGCTTGACGTTTCTATTCACAGCATGCTGTCTTAAGGATATTGTCACATCATCTAGTCTCATAATATCATGTACTACGTTTACCGATTCACGGTCTCTATTCAAGAACACGTTTGCCCCAGTGGTTTTACTATAGATATGACTGGTCCATTTTTACTTCAGTTTGCTAATGCCTATGATGATGAGATGAGATATAATGAGCTATGTCGGTAGGTAATCGTAGTGTTCAGGACGTCTACTCTAATTCAACGAAAACCGTAATTTCGAAATAAACTCGCGACTTTCCTATTCCGGTTCTACTTCGTTTCGTCGATCGAACATTGTTTAAATGATCTAATCATAATCTAATAAGAGAAAGCTTAGAACATTTAAACGGAAGAAACGACGGATCGAAGTAGAATCGGAGTAAGAAAATCGCGAGTTTATTTCGAAATTACATTTTCGTTGAATTAGAGTAAACGTCCTGATGAACCACTTCATTTCGAATACAAAAAGTGAAACTCTCAGTGAACTCTCAGTGAAACTACATGCATAGATTTTTGCACAGCTCACTTTGTGTCTTTGAATTATTAGTGGTCCGCTTTAACTGTACACTTATGTACATTTATCAACTTCAACTACCTGTTCAGTGCATGTTGGTGAATTTACTATGCCATGTTAACCATAGATGAATATATATTTTTTAGAACCCAAGATGTCAGGTGAATGTCACCCTTGTCTATAGCCGAATATGCGCTCACACAGCTTTTTTCTTTGAGATTTTTTTACCGTTTCCTTAAATTTTGAAGAAAAATCTCAGTTTTTGTCAGTGTTTTTTAAACTTTGGGTAGAATGGCTGATAATTAATAATCATTACGACCATGACCTTCAAATAAAGCAGTGATTATACAGTTCAAAATGCCCAATTTCGAAGCATAAGGTCCTTAACCTAGTCTTAATAAAATAGCCTTCCCTGCACCGTTTTCTCCGTGATCAAATAAAAAAAGTGTATCCTTCCTTAGTACTTTAAAATATTGGTGGACTTAACACACAACACCATTTAGCCCCAAACTGAGCAAAGCCCCATAACACAATAAGTCGATAATACAATAAAATAGAGTCCACAATAAATCAATCAATTAAAAACCACACCTCTAACAGTACCCGGCACAAAAGTGCCCATTACGCTGGGAGCATTACCACGCCGAATAGCGATGGACAATATTTGTGCCAGGTAGAAGCCAGAGCGGGAGTCACCGCCATTTTCACCGAATTTATACTTCACCGAAGATAGAACTTTAGCTGAGATTCATGGCGTTATTGCAATTTCAATCGCAACAAAATAATGCTTTTGTAGACTTTATAGATTACTAGCTGACCCCGCAAACGTTGTTTTGCCTTAGTGAACAACCCTTGTCACTTAGGTGTATGAAAAATATCTAGTAGCCGATTCTCATACCTACAGAATATGCATATAAAATTTGGTTAAAATCAGTTAAGCCGTTTCGGAGGAGTAAGGAAACAAACACTGTGACACGAGAATTTTATATATAAGATTTATTAGGTACTAAATAATTTGCAAAAGCCTAACATTTAAACGAAAGGTTTGCAATATGTTCTTACCACAAAGATCAGCTATCACTTCTGTTATTCATGTAGACATCTAGATGTATACCTATCCCTCAAAATAATACCATTATATTACTAGACTATATATATATATACTTCGATAGTAATCGAAGGGTCTATTGCCTAACTAGAATTGTCTTAGCTTTGACATTGCTATCTCTTTTCTTTCCGCTTTATATTATAAAGACAGCAACAGCAAAGCCAAAGCCGATTTAGTTTTCCGGTAGACGGTATATCGGTAAACCAGACTATAATCTTCTTCTTCTTATATATAAAATTCTCGTGTCACAGTGTTTGTTTCCTTACTCCTCCGAAACGGCTTTACTGATTTTAACCAAATTTTATATGCATATTCTGTAGGTATGAGAATCGGCTACTAGCTATTTTTCATACCCCTAAGTGACAAGGGTTGTTCACTAAGGCAAAACAACGTTTGCGGGGTCAGCTAGTCTTAATATATATGTTTAGTCTTATTATTCGTAAAGTAACAACATCTTTTGTATTTTTCAGAGTTTCGGAAGCATCCAGGCGGCGCCATTACTAGCTGACGTTGAACCTGTTGTCGGTGGCTACGGGTCACCTTGTGCTTACGGTGCCGCTCTTGCAGCGCTAGGCCTTCCCCCCACATTCCCCGGCCCCTACGGCTACGGAGGAGGTTTCGGATATGGTGGAGGACTCTATGGATACGGCTCTAGAGCTTACGCACTAAATCCTGGTTATCCTCGCTACGCGTATCCTCAGGCTTCTCTCGGTCCTCTCGGTCCTCTCGGCCCCGGTCCAGTACTTCTTTAAACGACAATAAACGCTTTGCACTAATTTTCTTATATTTTATTGAATTTCTTGTCATGTCTTGTCTTTGTATTCTAAACTAGCTATTAGCTATTAGTTCATCTCAATTTCGTTTCTTTGACTGACTGAATTTTGATGACAACATTAACAACAACATCAACAGCCCTCTAAATGTTCCCACTGCTGGGACTCGGGGCCTTCTCTCGCAAGGAGAGAGTTGAGACCATAATCCACCACGCTGGCCCAGTGCGGGTTGGCGGATGACACATGACACTTCGAAAGATTCTAGGTACATGTCGGTTTCCTCACGATGTTTTCCTTCACCGTTTTAAGTTAGCGGCATAGCACATGACTTCGAAAAGACAGTGGTGCGTGTGGGGTTTGAACCCGGGGTCTCCAGATCGGCAGCCGCCGTTCTCCCGACTCGACCACCGTAGCTTATAGCGTGAATTTTGATGACACAAACCTCAAATTGCCAGTTTTCGGTTAACAATATACTTAGTAAATTTTTTGTAGTTCATAGTATAAAAGTAATTTTTTGAAATAATAATAATTAATGTGCAGAACTGACAATATAAGAATTAAAAAGCATATCAAAATATCTCACTTTTTGTCATGTTATGAACATTGAATAGAACAATAGCAATCAGCTATGCTCATAAATTTATCTCATTTGGCTTCACAATATTTTCACAAAATGAATCTATACAAAATATAGAAACTATGAGTTTAAGTTAAAATTTTTAGTCAAACGCACATTATAGGTACTCAAGTAATTACAAGTTTGTTTTTCTCTTTTCCTTATTTAGGCAGTGAATGTGTACTTAATAGTTTTTTTTTAATTTAGTAGTGACGAGACGAGCAGGACATGTGCCTGATGGTAAGCAACATGCCTGACACATAACAGCACAGTGACACGCAGCTATTGGAACATGAAAAGTCCAAATCATTACCTAGCACCGCACTGTGCTCGTCACCCAGAGATCTAAGTTGTTATATCTCTAAGCCCTGAAATTTCTATGGAAACATTGCCCTTCAAACCGGAACACAGTAATGTTTGCACATAACTGGCAAAGGTGTGGTACTTCCCCAGGCGGACACTGCTAAGAGTCATACCACTACAAAATTTTTTGTTGGTATTTTCTTTGACTGAAAATATACAGAGTAATTTTCACCAATAAATACCAAAAATCAATATTTTCCAACAAACTTCATCTTATAAATACACATCGTAAATGTCAAGGTTTTAAACATTTGCTACTCATACACATTAATTATTCTTATTTTTGTAGAAGTAAGAATCTTCGCAAAACCCACTTGAGGAAGTACCACGCTTTTGCTTGTTATTCCATTGCCAAGCAGTAATGTTCAAACTTTACTGATCTAGTTTGAAGACTTAGCTGGTTAAGTCAACCTGCGAAGCCGAGGGTATGGGTTCAATGGTACGACCACAGTGTAATTTTTGGATTGAGACCCCATTTTCTCCCAATTATGAGTCTCCGGCATTGCCAAAAAGTTAGACAGGCCCTCTTAATTTTTGTATCAATATGACTCGCCCAGTTCAGTTTATTATCAAGGATGATGCTCAGATACTTCACTTGCGATGATAGGGTGAGTTTGGTACAAAATAAAGTTACCAGAACTACAACTCTCAAAACTATTTAATACCAAACTCACCTCAGGCCCAAATAAAAATATGGCTGCAGGAAAATACCGAAAAAGCACATTCAATGGAATGGAGAAACATTAAAGGCAAACGAAAAATGCTGTTCTGGTAGCAACAAAAACTTGCCCGGAACCTTATCAGATTGAGCAGGGATAGGATCCGTAAAGTCATAGGTACTATGACTGGCCACTGTCCCCTTAACAAACACTTATTCAATTTAGGTGTGACAGATAGCCCTCTATGCAGGGGATGCATGGAGGAGGAAAAACGCCACAACATGTGATTGTGGAATGCAGGAGCGTGGCGGATCAACGGGCAGAATTCCTCCACTTCCCAGCAGCAGTCCCGGAGGCCTTCAACAATCTGAATAGGTTGCTTGCCTTCTGGGATAGCCTGGGATGGTTGGAGTAGAAGGGTAGTATGAGCCACGCACAATGGCCCAATTTGAGAGGCTAAGTGCGGAAACGGCCTCGTCAAACTAAACTAAACTATGGGTTTAATCCCCACCCAGTGCAAATATTTTTGTGACTAATATATATTCTGTGCCAGGGTGTTTTTATGTAAAATAATATGTAAAACTGTATAGCAGCTATCTGGCTCACATAGTACATTGGGTCAGATGGTATTGTGCGTGAAATGTCCACCAACATTTATTTCATTATTTATTTCTTAAAGTATTTCCAGAGAAATTGTAGGGCAGAGAGAAAAGTCAAATTATTTCTCCGGGTTATAAGAGCAGTTAGTACAGTGCCGGGCAATGATTTTATATATGTTTGAAATTGATTTTGTATTCTGTAGTGGTAGGACTCTTAGCAGAGTCCGCCTGGGGAAGTACCACATCTTTGCCAGTTATTCTACCGCCAAGCAGTAATGTGCAAATATTACTGTGTTTCGGTTTGAAGGGCAATGTTTCCAGAGAAATTACAGGGGTTAGAGATTTAACAACTTAGATCTTTGGGTGACGAGAGCAGTGCGGTGCTAGGTAATAATTTGGGCTCTTCATGTTCCAATAGCTGTGTGTCACTGTCCTGTTATGTGGCAGACATGTTGCTTACCATCAAGCACATGTCCTGCTAGTCTCGTCCCTCATTACTTAATAAAAAATCTACTTGCGTGTTCAAATAGATGCGTAACGTAAACTTTGCGTAAACTGAAACCTATTAAAAATGCTACGTCAAAATGAATTAATTACCTACGTAGTAGGTACATACGTACAAGACGACAGCACAAAGAATGTTCATAATAACTTTATTATATCGTCGCCAATTTAATTAGTCTTAACAAAGACATTCCTCGATTCCTTCACTAAATTAATACCTACTCGTAATAAACTCATACATTCTTTCGGAAAGAGGGACTTTTAATCTGGCTTATAGACCCTTGAAAATTAATCAAGGTGGGGGGTTGCCGTACCCTCGACACAAGAGTGTGATTTCTGAAAACGTGGATGAATTTAAAGTTGATTTTGTACTATCTGTGCTCGGCGGTTTTATTATACGTAATGTAAGATTATTCAGTATTTTTGATAAGACAATAGCACAGACGTGGTCTAAGATCCCGCTATACAACGACCTGCACCAAGATGCTTATTTGATGAAACGTATTTTACATGTTATTTAATAGGTCATCAAATAAGCATCTCGGTGCAGGTTGTTGTCTAACGGGATCTCCTACCAATGCTTATTTGACATGAACACACTTTTAACCGATTTCAACGCGGAGGTTCTCAGTTGATAATTTGTAATCGTTCTCAAATTTAATAAAACTAACTAATTATTAGTATTGTTTTTTGGAAACTTTGTAAACAATGTACCTATGCAAATTATCCCTTATTGTCGAACAACTGTTAGTCTAAACGTGCTCAGCAAAAAGTAGGTATAGTAAAATTAATTTACATATTTATAGCACTGACGCTAAGGTTGTACTAAAAAGTTTATAGTAAAAAGTCGTTACGTTTATTTTAGCACATATTGACGCGGGCTAAGCCGTAGAGCACAGCTAGTTACATAATTAAAAATATGTGAAAATTCTTACAAACATTATTATTATGAAAACTTATATGGATGGATAGCTTTCATTATTGTATGTTTCGATGTCAATTACTATTTCATGCGAATGTAACTTATTGATCTAGTTATAATTTGGCGCAGATATAAATAGTAGGTACGTAGGTTCCTAGAATAATAAGTAGATTCTTTGATTACGCGACTAAAACAAAGAACGGAAAATATCCGAGTAAAACCGTTGGATTAGCTAGTACTCTATGATGCTGCAATTTATGTACATTTTAATAAAGTCAAACATAATCATATGGTTCATCGAACTGCTCCATATTCCAGTTAAATCGTATTATTGCCAGCAATTAACATATTTCACGGATTTCAATCCGACAACTCATTTTTAAGTACTTACTTGTAAAATTTTATGTTGAATTTGGACGATTAGGTACCTTTCTGTGCTATATTTTAGAAGAGTTTTCATTGTCAAATATGTTATTATTATTTACATTTGTTGCAGTATAGGGCAAGGACATTCCTTTATATTTTACGAGCAGTGTACCACGGGTTTACCCGGACAGTTTATAGGTATCTATTCATTTTGATATAAATGTTAGATTGAATATATCTTTCGTATTTTATTTTAAATAAATAAATATTGTTACGTAAGCCCACAAAACTAAAATGAAATAAATAATGGAGAATTTACACTTACACTTAAATTTTGAAAATTTGAAATTTATGAATTTTTGAATTTGAGCCTTTGAACGCAGTGTGTGTTTCTTATGCTGTTATTTTTACCATACTACCAACTAAGCCATGGCGGCTAATTACAACTGGGTCAGGACAGAGGTAAGTAGAAAGAGGATAGAAAGATTTTTTCCTAGTATCGGTCATTTCAGGCTCTTAATAATAAACTCTATGAAAATAATCTCATCATAGCGAAAAGTGTAAACCAATATCGTAAGACGCTTTCGCTGGATGGTTGTATCAAGGATCAGATGCAAAAAGAAAATATTAACAGCACGCATCGTCCAGAGGATCCTTACTCAGCTCAGGTGCACTGTCGCGCTGCCGGTGACGTTTTTATATTATTGTTTTTACATAACCTAAAATCTTAGTCTTAAGAATGAAAATAAATACCTGATATAACAACCTAATTCTCGAGAAAAACTGTTTCAAAAATAAACGTCTAGCCAGATAAATCCGGAACTATAAACGCTAGCAGCTGCAGTTATGTTGCCGTTGCAAGTGACACAGCACGGCGACAATCACATGGCTCGTTGGTCCGACGTAATTAAATACGCCACACTGGAATCCTACCACAGACATCGTATTGGATAGACACATTTTAATGAATATTCAGGCATTTATTTAATTAATTGATTAATTTATTTTTGCGAATTGTGCATCTTGTCTGCAGCATTCTCAAAATTTGTAAATGTTTTGAAATCTCGAAGGGCGTCCAAGTCACAGGCTTAGCCTAGTTTGGAGCCCACGGATACTTCTAATATGTATTAATTTGTGCTAAACTACCAAAATGTAAATTTAAATGTAAGCTGTATTTAATACTTTTTTGGAATAAATTATTATTATTCACTCATTTATTTTCTTTCTTAATTCCTAAGTTTTTTACAATACATATAAAATAAATATAAACATTATAAAAAACTTAAAAACTAGGGTGCCGCCAGCAGCGGGGCAGGGCCCAAGCTACCGGTGGTTAGGATTGCAGAGAGAGGAACCTCCTGACGATGCGCGCTGTGTCTAGGATGACTGCCTTCTGTATCTGACCCTTGATCCAACCGTCTAGCGAAAGCCTCTTGAGATGTTGGTCGAGGCTTTTCGCTATAAGGCCATTTGCCGACATGACTATTGGGACTATGATCGTCGAATCAACATCCCACATGGCGGTAACCTCGTGAGCCAAGTCAAGGTACTTGCTTAGCTTGTCCTTCTCGGCTTTCACGAGGTTCTCGTCATGTGGTACGGTGATATCGACGATCACAGCCCGGCGCTGAGACCGGTCTACCAGCACGATATCAGGCTTATTGGCGACAATAGTCCTGTCCGTGATGATTATTATTATTATTATTCATATTTTATCTATACAAGATCTCTCGTTGCCGAGGATAGTTAGCATTCGCGGGCTTTTGGCCAAGCGAATGCTAGAAAATAGAAGTGTATATAATACCCAGGAATGGTGATTATTAATCTAGCGACAAAAATTTTCTGACTATTCTGCAGGTGTTCAAAATAACGGCTTTTTGGAGTAAAACGGAGGTTAATGGATGTATGTTAAGATTCTGCAGACTGCTGTGTAGTGTGTAGGGAATTACACCGGTGGAGGAAAGAATTATTGGTATTGTTTTTACTGTTTGCACTCTCCATTGCGTTTTTAATTCAATGGCAAGATCAGTGTATTTAGTGAGTTTTTCAGTATAAGTGGAAGTTAAGTTATGAGTATTTGGGATAGCGATATCAATGAGAAATACGAGCTTTTCAGTTTTATTATAGATCGTGATATCTGGTCTGTTGTGATGGATGGTTTTATCAGTGATAATTGTCCTATCCCAGTACATTTTGTAATCAGCTGACTCTAAAACAACTTCAGGTGAATACTTATAGTACGCTACTTTTTCTGTAATAAGTTTGTGTTTGTATGCAAGATACTGATGTATTATAGCAGCGACCTGATCGTGACGATGTTTGTAATCTGATTGGGTTATTGACCTACATGCTCCTGTTATGTGTTGAATTGTCTCAGAGGCACTGTGGCAGTGTCTGCAGAGATCGGAGGTACTATCTTTTATGATATATTTTCTGTAATTTCGCGTATCTATTACTTGGTCCTGTATTGCGAGCATGAACCCTTCTGTTTCCGGGAATAGTTCACCTCGATTTAGCCACATGTTTGAAGAAGTTTTGTCTACGTTTGGGTTCAGCAAGTCTCGTCGGTGTCTACCATGTAAAGATTTCTGTAGCCAGCTTTGTTGTTTTTCCGCGGGAGCCACTAAAGTCTCATTTTTCTGCCTAACGTGATCATGTAAGTTAAGTGGTGTATGTTTACGGTCGGCATTAACTACAGCTCTGTGCATAGATGACGTGTTTGCTTTTTCGTGGAAAAATGATCGTAGTCTGGTTACCTGTGTGTTGTGCAAGTTTTTTATGTCAGTTAGCCCTCTGCCTCCTTCTATATTAGGAAGTGTTAACCTTTCAATGCAAGAACGAGGGTGATGTTTTCTGTACTTGGTCATCAGTGTGTGCATCATTCGTTGCAATTTTTTAAGATGTGACTGGGACCAGTTGACAATACCAAAAGAATAAGTAAGGGTAGGAATGGCAAATGTATTTAAAGCTTTAATTGTATTTTTGGCATTTAATTGACTGTTTAAAATTTTATGGATTCTGCTTTTGTATTTTTGTTCTATTTGATCCTTAGTTTGTTTTTGGTGAATTTGTTGTGTTTGGAAAAAACCTAGATATTTATAACCGGTCGCCTGATCAACAGGGTTAATTTGTTGACCATTAGTGAGCTCATATATGTTTTGATCTACCCGTCCTCTGCTTATTGATAAGATTTTACACTTATCGATCCCAAATTCCATCTGAATGTCTTTTGAAAAAGATTGCGTGATGTCAGCTAAGCGATGAATTTCTTCGAGACTACTGGCAAAGAGCTTTATGTCATCCATATATAAAAGGTGAGAAAGTAAGTAGCTTGTATTGTCATTAGTAATTTTGTATCCAATATTACTATTGTTCAGCAGATTTGATAATGGATTTAATGACAAACAAAACCAGAGAGGACTGAATGTTTCACCTTGAAAGATACCTCGGCGGATCGGTATGGGTTCTGTTTCTATTGAAGTATTGCCTGCATGAAGTTTAAGTATAGTTTTCCAGTTTGACATGGCAGTTTTGAGAAAGTTCACGAGAGTGGGGTGAACTTTGTAGTGGTTTAAAATGTGAATTAACCAGGTATGAGGAACAGAATCAAATGCTTTCTTGTAGTCTATGTACATTGTATATATGTCTTTCTTTTTAACTAAAGCTTGTTTTGAGGCTACAGAATCAATTATCAACTGTTCCTTACATCCTTGGCTATTACTACGACATCCTTTTTGTTGTTCAGCTAGAATTCCGTTAATTTCTGTATGTTTGTATATTATATGACTAATACATGAAGTAATGATTTTGTATATTGTCTGTAAGCAAGTAATAGGTCTATATTTTGAAGGGTTTTTTAAATCTGTTTTATCTTTAGGTAGCAAATATGTAGTTCCTAAAGTTAAGTACGTAGGCATAGTTTCAGGTGATTGGATGAACGTGTTAATGTGTTTGAGAAGGTATGGATGTGTGAAGGTAAAGTATTTGTACCAGTAGTTGTGTATTTTGTCCGACCCTGTGGCTTTCCAGTTGTGTGTTTTTTTAATTATTTGTCGAAATGTGTCAATCTGGATGTTTTCGAATTCCATTATGGGAACATCCTCCAAAGATTGGCCATCTTGGTTAATCCAATCGCTATTCTTATTATGCTCTTTAGGGATAGACCAAACTTCGTACCAAAATTTGTGGAGTGTTTCAGGCCGCGGCAGGTCAGATTCTAAGTTAGTATTTAATTGTCCGTCTGTGAGATTTCTGTAGAATACTTTCTCGTTTCTGTTGAAAAGCTTATTCTGTGATTTTCTTTTTGTAGTGGCAACATATCTTCGTAATCGGCTAGAAAGTGCATTTAATTTTTGTTTCAGAGTATCTAGGAAGTGTATTAGTTCTGTGTTTTCAGCTTCGTGCTGCGAGTGAATTTTATGATTTAGTTTTATTTTGTCGACATGTTTTTGTAATCGTGAGCTTGTGTTTCCGTTTGTGTATTCAGTTAGTCTACCAATTTTGACTCTTAACTCTTGTATTCTGGTTTCAAGGCGTCTTTGCCACCTAGGTTTTAGAGGTGGAGTTTTCTGTGTAGTTGTTGAGTCTTTAATACTGTTTCCACTCACTACTACACTAGCATAAGCAGCGCTGTAAATTATGGTCTGTAGTGTAGAAAAGTCCGTATCAGCAGAGATATATTTGGTTAGTAGGTGGGCGTTTATGTGTTGAGTTATTATGGATAATTTTTTTGATGGTTTCCGTTTTGGAATTGCAGGTCTTAAAGTTGGGTCACTGTTTTTAAATTTTGAAAATGTTTCTGTCAACGTATTTTCGACTTCAGTTTTTAGTTCTACTGATATATCGGAGATATCGTGATAAGTTGTTTGCTGTTCATCGTTTGTATGAGATTGCTCTCCTGTTTGTGTCCTAGTATTTATGTGGAAGATAGTGTCCTGAGTGTTCAAATTTGTTTGAGTATTTACCAATACATCATCTAGATTAGCAGTATCAGTTTGAGAAGCCCTCCAGCCTTGTAGTGTATTTTCCTGTTGAGTGTGAGTACATTGTGTTGTGTTCACATTTGTCCGTAAGGGTTGCGATGGTGTACCTAATTCGATTGAAATTTCGTCCTGTATTTGCTGTAATTTCTGAGGATCAATCAACTTATTGTTAACTATAACTCTACGCTGGTCGGCTATCCGTTGTTCTGAGACGTGCGATATTTCAGGATGTTGATCAGTAACAGATTTGTGGAGAAGTTGTCTGTATGCCGATTTGTTCGTTTCCATTTGGGTTATTCTATAGTAATTTCGCATTATAGTTTCATTTATTTCACTCCTCCATCTCATTCTTTGTGTTCCCCCACTGATTTGTGATTGGAGTTGTGATAGTGTACTATTCTGATTGTTAGATTGTGTAAGTTCTGAGTTTACTTCGTCGCGAATTTCCTTAATTTTATCTGATGGTAGTAAATTATTATTATAATACACTGATGTAAGTCTAAAGAGTCGTAAATGCCTGACTATTAGGGCTAAAAAGTTCAAGGTAAATAATAACTTTTAAATCTAAATGACAAACATGACGTACGTAATTATGCTATTAATAAATGCTGTCTGATTGTTTCTACAAAGCGAGCTTATTTAGAGCTCAAATAATAATAAAATCAATAAAGTATCTCCATTATCGGTTATGAAACCTACTAATATTATACTTCTAAATGCGAAAGCTTAGATGTTCGGATGTATAGTGTTTTTAAGCGTGTTGAAACGCCTGAACGAATATAATTTAAATTTGTGATACAGATAGATTATAGTCTGGAATAACACTTCTGGATAGACTTCTTTAATAACGGGAAAAAAATAAAAAACGGGAATTACGAGGGGAGCTGCATGGTGAATATAAATGACAGGGCATGTCAAGCCTACTCCTGCTACTTGTCATAAGTTTTGGAGGCTAAGGGGGTCGAATTTCAAGTGCGGATTTCCCGTCGTTACCGAACTCATGATCTAATAGCAAAAAAATTACGGCCGCATTAGGCCATCCTGAAATAGTAAATCATTTGTTCGAGATTAAACTAGGAGTTTGGACTAGTCAGCATTCAAGGCTGGATTTTTCCAGATTTTTGTTATCTCAAAGACGATAGAATCGGCAGATCGATCTAGCACAAAACTCTTCTTGATAGGTACGTATCTACAATGTATCGTGGATCTTGCTCATTTTTTTGCAATGTCTGTATGGGAAACAGGCATTCGTTTACAAACTTTAAGTGACGAGCGTAGTGCAATGCTGTTTAATAATTCGAGCTCTTCATATTTCAATAGCTATGTGGCACTGTTGTTTTGGGCAGGCGTGTTGCTCAACATCGCTCTTTACCATAAAAATAAGCCTCTGTAAAAAAAAAAATTGATATACTTCCGTTGTCTATGATCAATGATATCTCCCGTATTGTAGAAATACGTCGTACCGGTAAATACACAACATTGTAAGCACAATCTTCGCCAAACATGTAAATGCTTGTAATTATTCAAGATTTACGTCAGTGCCTTGAAACAGCTATGTAAAGACGTGGGTACGTTTCAGCGTAATTATAGTCTATTAAAATAAATATTATGTCGGTTACACAACAGCTTTCATAGTATTTAAAACGTTGTGCTTACATTTCATTTTTTCGAATTGTACCCACTGCATAACAGAACGTAAAACAATGCAATACTCAGCATTATGTTAGCGTAGAAGTAAGTAAGCTTATACATGGGTGCCATACCTGGCTGGCTATATTGGCTGGCCTCGTGGCTTAGTGGGTAGTAGCTCTGCCTGCGAAGCCGAGGGTCGTGGGTTCGATCCCCACCCAGTGCAAATATTTGTGTGATGAATTCAAATGTTGCCACTGTGTCTGGGTGTTTATATGTATAATAAGTATGTATTTAAAACTATATAAGTATTATATCAGCTATCTGGCCGCCATCACACAAGCTTTGCTTAGTTTGGGGTCAGATGGTGTTGTGTGTGAATTGTCCACCAATATTTATTTATTTATTTATACACATAGGCGTCGGCGTTGCCGTTGGTGTAGACGTTGGCGTTGGCGTAAACGTTGGCGATTACTTTGACAACGACGGCGGCGACCGTTTTGCGGTTGCGTTGGCAAAATATTATAGTCGCACCGTCGTCGGCTGGAGGCGAGACCTAAACGAGCGGCCCCAAGCCAAGTTCTTCTTCGTTTCACCGTCAGTGACCAGCGTAGCGATTCTGAACCCAGCCGGATTGATCTTGAAACAGAATCAAACCTCTCGGTCTTTGTTTTATCCCTTTAGAATAACAGAGACAATAATTGTCATTCCAAATTTGAGTCTTTCGGATAGCGTTCAGGGTCAGGACGTCTACTAAGATATTTCTGCAAAAAACGTAATTTCGAAATAAACTCGCGACTTTCCTACTCCGGCTTTACTTCGATCCGTCGTTTCTTCCGTTTAAATGTCAAACAATGTTTGATTGGATGAAACAAAGTAGAACCGGAGTAGGAAAGTTGCGAGTTTATTTCGAAATTTCGTTTTTTGCAGAAACAGAATAGGCGTTCAATACCTACCCAGGCCATGGTTACTAAGACCGCGATAATGCGGGGATTAGTCGAGGGAAAACGCTGTATAGCTAGAGCACAACCAGATAGCAAGCTGGAGTTGCGTAGCAACTATTTGGTAGTATAGCATACCTATAACTTCGAGCGTAGTAATTTGTAAAATTAGAAAAAAAACCTGATTAACGTAAAGAACGGTTACAATTTTTTTAATGTTTTGTCATAAAAACGAAGTAAAAATAAGCAAAAAATGTTAATATTTAACAATAAATTGGTGGGTAAAATAAGCCCCTCGACGAAAACGAAGGCTTCGTAAAGTATCATCCCCGTCACATATGTTCTAGCGGCGTTTTGTCTAATGTCCTGCGATGATAACGGCCGTTATTGTCGGCAGCGACGGGAACGGCGGAGGAAACTCATTAAATACGAGTGGATTTATGGCCTCAGGGCCTTGATGGGTGACTGTGGGACCTCGTAAATACATACTGTCTAGTATGTTTAAATATAGTAAAAGATAACACCTAAATTTTACGAAGACTAATACCAAAAAAAATATCTCAAAAATGCCTTTAAATAAAATCACTGTCGACATAAAAAAGATTTTTCCAGCGTTGATTAGATTTTTATATATTTTAGTTTATTATGACTTACGTAATATATTGCGGTTAGATATAGATTTTTTTATAAATTATAAAGTGACGAGACGAACAGGACATGTGCCTGGTGGTAAGCAACATGCCTGCCACATAACAGCACAGTGACACACAACTATTGGACCATGAAGAGTCCAAATCATTACCTAGCACTGCACTGCGCTCGTCATCCAGAGATCTAAGATATAATATCTCTAAGCCCAGTAATTTCTCTGGAAACATTGCTCTTCAAACCGGAACACAGTAACGCTCACACATTACTGCTTGGCGGTAGAATAACTGGCAAAGGTGTGGTACTTCCCCGTGCAGACCCTCCCAAGAGTCCTACCACTACAGAAATTACATAAAAGGATATTTACATAAAAGAATAAATATTTATAAACATTTTTCTTAAATACTCGTACAATACTTATATAGCAATATTATAGGTATTATAGCCCCAAACTAAGTAAAACTTTATTTTATTTTAAATTTACATTTTACTAGTCGGACGCAAATCCAATGAAAATTAATCTGAAACAGCTGATTTTACTCAAGAAATTTCAGGATAACATTATTTCTACATTGAAATTGTTCATTGATTAAAAGAGCAGTTTTAGCTTAGTGGTGAAAACTTTAAATTAAACATAAAAATATGATTTCGTAGGTTCGAGTCACGGTTTCGAACCTACGACTTCAAAAATATTAATCGCATGGTCTAACCATTACACCACACGACATTTACCACCTTGATATGGTATGGTAATTTGATATATGCAAATGTATAAAAAGATTAAAATATCAAAAACCGTTCAAAATGGAAATCAAAAGTGAATTGTAAAAACCGAGTCTGTCTGAGAAGTTGAACCAGTTCGAATTAATTCCGGAATCCACTTTGAATGCGGATCGCGTAATTTGTAACTTTGTATCCGGTATTGTATGCCCGAATTAGAATTTCAACTCGAAGCGATAAAGTTTTTTCGGTTCCCCAATAAACTCCAGGTTAAAGCTATGCAGCTACAAACTAATAAGGTAGCTTGGAAAAGAGAACGGCAAACTAATTAAATGAAACAACCCAATAATGAGCGAGAAAATATGCAAAAATATTGAAGATAGAAATAAAGAGACATGTTACTAGAGTTACAAATTACAAATGATACCTGAACCAACTTAATATAACAATAAATGTATAATGTATGTACGTATATGCAGTTGAATGTTAAAATGAGATTAGATGTTATTTTTACTTATAAGTGCTTTTGTTTTTTTTTCTTCTTTTGTATTTCCATTTTTCTTTCTCGTCACACACATACGCACACACTATTTTGGCTGGCATTACAGCGATATTACCAAGCTCGCGCTAACCCTATAGGGTTGAAACTTGAGACCATGTCACAGTCATAATATCTTCAATCGCACGCTCTCATTGGTCAAATCAAAAGGGCGCTTTCTCGGTTTCCTGTAACACATTTGCGTTCCTTTTTACCAAAATCATTCCCACAAAAAAACCAGTAACGAGAAGAAAGATGATACACATCAAACATTAACAATACAAGATATTCCTAAGTTATAAACTGAACACTTTTTTATTCAACTTCATTGATTAAACGGTAAAAGGATTTTTTTCAAATAATTTTGGTTTTGTGCTAAACTTTCATAAATATCCCATATACAGAACTACTGTGTTTAAAAATGAAAATGACGGATTACAAATTTAATTAAACAATTGCCGTAGTTAATTTAAAACAGAACACCAACCATCCCATCCAAAAGTCAAAATAATTAAAGAGATTACAAAATACAGCGTGATTTCCCTTAATAATAATAAAATCAAAAGAATCGTGTTCGTTATTTACCCCAATAATAATCTCAACGAGGGAAAAATATCTTTTATCTTCATTCAAAGGGATGTTCTTGCCGTGGTTTCTGAGCAAAAAAAACACTTAATTACAAAGGGAAGAGGCCGAGAGTAAAAGAAAATGGAGCAAATAATTTTCTGAAAAACAGAATAAAATAACTTGCTCACAATTAATTTGTTTAAATAAATAAATAAATATTGGTGGACAATTCACACACAACACCATCTGACCCCAAACTAAGCAAAGCTTGTATGATGGCGGCCAGATAGCTGATATAATACTTATATAGTTTTAAATACATACTTATTATACATATTTAACATAAAGGATTTGAGATTTTGGTTAAATGTTAATTTAGCTGCTGTTAACTGCTCTTGACGTAGTCTGGTGAAGATGTGTTCACTAAACATATCACATTAGTAACGCTTACGTTAAGGAAGGTACCAGTTTCAGTCTCTTAGAATTAAGCACGCTATGAATTACCCTCTTAAGAGAATTATGGATAAACATGTTTTGAATCAGTCTCTACTACTATTTAAATGTGATTATGATACACTAGCATCACCCCGTGGTTTTACCTGAGTAGTTCCAGTTCCCGTTATTTTCCTGAAATAAAAAGTAGGCTATGTGTTCTTCCGGACTGTAATCTACCTTTGTTCGGAATTTCAATACGATCTGTTAATATGAACCGATATGATTGAGCAATACATATCTAAACATTGACATTTATAATAGGATTATATTGGTTTTAAAAAAACAAACTGTGGTACTATTGGTAGATGAAAGAAAAAGTTATGAGAAAGCCGGCATGTTCTATGAAACATATTTATCGAGAACATACACGATTTGGCACCCCGTCGCGCCGTTGGCCAGCGTTGAAGGCAAGTCTCCGAGTCCGAATCTTAGGACACATGCATTGGAGTGTGTGAACATGATGTGGACTGTTTTTACTATTATGTATTTAATACTTCAGCCAGTTATGATCATGTAACTTTTTTATACCAACATATTTGTTCTTGGTAAAAATTGAAAGTACCAAGTTTGTTTTAGTTATCCAGTAGGTAATAGTTTACATTATAAAGGTGAAAGGGTTTTTTTATTTGAAGGCTTTCATATCAGGTAATGACAATGTTTTTATAATATCAACGGATTGAACTGTGGGGCACAGTAAACTTAAATCCCTTTACGATATTTACTGCAATAATAGTTTGTTGGTACATTGTGATATATGTGCGCTAAGTTGATAATTACAGCTGAGGCGTTATTGTTAGCTCGAGCCGAAAGCGAGAGCTATAATTAGCAGAGGCTGTAATTATCAAAGTGCACGTATATCATACGACGTTTTGTAACATATTTGCTAGGAAATAAATAAAACTCTGACGAGATTTTCAAATAAAAACAATACAGCGAAAATAAAAGGGCCCGGAATAATTTTTACTTTTTCACAGATTAGCAATGCGAGCGCATCGGCGTGTTTTTTTTTAAGCAACGGCACAGAACCATGCCGTATGCCATTAGTAATAATGTAAATTAATATTGTTGTGTTTTTTTAAAGATAAATTATTGTAATTTATGGTAAAAATTGATCAAATTAACGAATTAAATAATTATGAATTATATATTACCTCTCAAAGTTAATTTTATTCACAAAATGTTGACCACATTTCTGATATAAAAACTCTTTACTAAGATTTAAAAACATACCGTTGTTTTAGACGTAGCATTTTTAAACCGTGCGTTTTACATTATACATTACCGCACAAGTACGTATCTCATTACATTACGATACAGAAATTGATGCAATAGGATACCCTTTACGAGCAAATGTGTTATAAAAGTATTTTAATGTTGTATACCTTTTAAAATTATGACCATCTCCGTTGCTAAAATGAACTTTTAAATCATGTTACTAACTGGGATTTAGGTAATTTCGTGGAAAAAACAACTTGAGATAGAAACTGAAAATTACTGAAAAGCTTTTCAGCTCAGGCTCTTCAATTAACTGCCTACCTCCATATATACACGACGGGACACGTTCAAAAGTTAAATTGCTCTAATTTGGGCCCCTTGCACCTTATTGCAACGTCCCCTTTCAGGGAAGGCATTGCGCAGCGATTTCTACTAGTGACGGGGCGAAATCATATCGATAATGTAACTAATTGTATTTCAAAAATTGGTATGATGACTAGGTCCAAAAAAAACATTGTAATTAGTCCTTCAGTTAGAGGTTATAGAAACATAATATGGGACACGTATTCTACTGATATCGTAAATATCAATATTTGGATGTCTGTTGCTCAATCACGTCATAACGTATGAACGGATCCGACTGAAATTGGTACACATTTAGATTACAGCCTGGAAAAACACATAGGCTACTTTTTAACCCGGGAACTACGCGGGTATAACCACGGTGCGCTAATGGATTTTAATTTATCAAAGTGTAATAATAATTGACAAAGATATAGATATAGATCACCAAACTTCTGGAGTGGAGGATTGTGACGTCAAGTTTTCGTAAAAATCTTAGAATAAGGTGACGTCACCCGAAACTTCTGAATACTGTAAGTACAGTAAGTTTTGGTTCGAGAAGGTATAATTATTCTTTCGTAAGTATTATTATACCTTCGTCATTTTTATAATCTATCTGACGTACTAACCAGTTTGTTAGTATTCATGGTTATCTATCCTATCCTACTAATATTATAAATGTCAATGTATGGATATTTTATCCGCAGAGCGCTCGTTTCAGCCGACATACTCTGTGTCCTCGAGCCTCCCGGCCTCTCCCGGTCGGACGGAAAACGACCGGACGGACTCACGTTAATCCCTTGGCAACGTGGTCGCTGCCTTATTTGGGACGCCACGTGCGTAAGCACTTTTGCGTCCTGCCATCTCCCTGCAACTCAGCGAGTTGCAGGTGCGGGTGCAGAAGCGGCCGCTAGAGGTAAACACCTGAAGTATTCCGCATTGGAGTCTGCATATGAGTTTGTTCCGTTCGCGGTGGAAACGGCGGGCCCATGGGGTGCGGAGGCCAAGGATTTTGTGTATGCGTTGGGTCGACTCCTGAGAGATAAGGGGTGTGATCCCCGGTCCGGTCGTTTTCTGGTTCAGAATGTCTCCCTGGCGATCCAGCGTGGGAACGCCGCAAGTTTAATGGGTACTTTTGGGCGGGGATCTGACGATCGCGGGACTGTTTAAATTTTTTTTTGACTTGTTTTAGTTGATTGACATGGTATTATAGTAAGTAGAAGTTAAGTTAAGTAAGTAGTTTAGAATCCACAATTAAAAATTAATACAATAACAAAAATGTATGGATGTTTGGATACTTGGATGTTTGTTGCTCAATCACGTCCTAACGTATAAATGGATCGGGCTGAAATTTGGAACACAGATAAATTATAGTCTGGAAGAACACATAGGCTACTTTTTATCCCGGAAAACAACGGGAACAAAGGGATCAGGAACTACGCGGGTAACACCGCGGGGCGCTGCTAGTTCAAAATAAATGTCTAGAAAAGAGATAAGATATTTTTAAATTATAAAACCGTTCAGCTTTCATTAGACGCTTATGTATGTATATACGTTTGAAATGATCCACGACAAAGATAGGGAAAAATACGGGAACAGCAGGTCTGCTACGAAGTCCGATAAACGATATATCGGCCGAACTTATGGAAGTTTCCAACCACGAAAGACAATCGGTCGGTTGATCGAATCGGCCGTTTCGTTCGATCCGACCCTCATCCGACCTAAGTCTATAACTTCCGACCCGAAATGTATCGATCCGAATGTTTTTCGTGGTAGGCTACAATCCTATTCAGCTGTCGGTCCGTTCCGATTTGTTCGGAGTTTGTTTTCGTAGTAGACCTGCAGATCTCCGCGGATCAAGCTAAACGGGGCAATACTCATACTAGTTCAAACTAGTTTTATCGATAAATTAGTGTTGTGTCTACGCGTGTCCGACGTTTAAACGAATGCGTCTACATTTTTCTCCCCCGTTTTCTATTCAGAAGGTTATTTGCCTCGTTTTGCTTGTGAAAGCGCATCTCCTTTGAACTTGCCTGAATTATTTAATCATTTAATAGAATTACGGTGCTTTGAACAGCCCCTATCTGTTGCTCTACTCTAATTGGCCGCCTATGAAAATATTTAGTATTGACTTCTCTTTGACGAGATGCATTTTTTTCTTTAAGAAGTGCTGAAACGGAAGTCAATTTCAACTGGTAACTTGTGTACTATTAATGAGATGCAAATAAATTGGCCACTTTGAGGCGATGCTTATTTTGTGGTTTCTTGGCGTTCACTTGTAGTTATCTCTACTCAATAGATACGGTTTGTAATTTGCTTGCGCGTTTTGTACGCTGCATTAGTCTCGAATTTAGTGTTTTATTAATAGATAACTCTTAGTTTTAACTGATGGACGCAAAGACGCGTAATTTGAACTTAATGGCGTGAGCGTAAACGTTTTTCAAAAATCAGGTACCTAATGTGGTCAAGTTACAATTTTAGGTGTGGGAAGATTTCACCGAGTGCTGGCTGAGCCTGCGTCAGACGCGGCCACTGTTCGACCTGTTTGGGTGTGTGGCTCACCTCAACTGACCCTCTTACATGATGAAATAACCCTTAACGCCTTTTAGTACCTAGCTATAATTATATAAATATAGTTATAAATGATGGTACTGCCATGTGACTAGTCATAAAAGTTCCATAAAAAAATAAATCTTACAGGTGTATGTACTTAATAATAACAAACAATTTATTTCAAGCCACGACTAAAGCTTAATATTGCTTTAATTGTGTCCGGAATAAAATTAACCTTAGTTATTCTCTGAGACAATATAATTGTATCAAAAATCACTTGAATTACCCAGCGAAGAAACGAAACGACAAACTATCAATCCAAATATCTAATAGTAAAATTAACAAGGAAATTTAAGATTAGCTGCTGCTCTGAACGGCGATTCAACTTCCATAATAATTAATTCCTGCCATTATTCTGCAAAATATCCTGCACTTCAAATCTAAAGACCGTATGAAGACATTAAAACGTTGACTGGACCGCTAATTGGGAGTGACGAGGGCAGGAGGGACAAATTGCCTGTTTTAGGGCGACAATAAATTGATATGGGCCGAGAAATTACCATGCGACCGTGAACGTAATTCACAATTGCTTTAATTGCCCGCTGGTAGGAGTAGCAAGTGCTAGGAATGGCTGCCTCTTGCTATTGACAGCCTTCGCAATTGATTCCCTTGTAAGTGTCTACTTGTGGCATTGGAATGGTTGAAAGGGTTCGTGTTATTGACTGTGTTTTAATTGTTGTAGAATAACCGTACCTAGGAGATTAGGACGTACATTTAATGTAAAAACCAAAGTTATTTTTCATTGTAACTTTCTATTAAAATCGTACTTTTTTGTTAATATTGGTCAAAATCAAAATGTTTGAACACAAACTACACAAGTGTTATTTATTTATCTACATAAATATTAACGTGAAATTTCTCATGTCCATATGCAAATCTCTAATAATTCGCTTCAATTTATTGGCCATCTTGTATTCACGTTTTAACTGACGAATCGCATGATTTGACACTAATCACGCGTAGATATATATACTAGCTGAACCCGCTACTTCGTTCGCGTACGTTGATCTTGCGACCTTATTAGTACATCAGTAGTAATTACGTAAAAATATTTGGATGGGTGGCCATTACACAAACAGAGTGATTTGTTTTTCCAAACAAAAATATATTTATTTAAGTTTAGCAACTTCATATTTTATATTTTAAGCAACATCAAACACACTCGTAGTAAGGTTGTGGAGTATCGAACATAGCCGCAGTGTTAAGTTTGTAGGATTTTTATAGGATACATTACAAAGAGTCTGTAGCTGATGTGCGTGATCTGATACTTACCCCTTTGTACATTTTTACAGGATGATATCCTAAGTAGTAGGTGAAAGACTTATTAGCCGATGTAATATTTAAGACTCTAAACCATGTGTGTTTCAAATGTCAATCTAATTGGTAATGTCATTCTGTCGTTAATATTTGTTTCGTTAGGGCCCATGCTTTTTCCGAGATGATAGGTAGTATATGAGACTATATAAACTATCTGTGTTTCAAATTTCAACCAAATCAAACCTTTACATAATATACACATAAAATACTTAGTAAGATAACATTTTGTTCAATTTTAGAAAAACAACGTTTTGCTTTGGTTCTGCTTTGGTTCTGCACCGAAGCTTGTTGAACACTAAATTTAGTACAGTATTTGGATTGAAATAATATCCGAAAAAACAAAAACCGACTTCAATTATTATCATTTCACGTCAACTAACTAATTTCTAGTCAAGTAAAAAGTTCACTCGACTAATTTAAGAAGCTATGACTACGTCGTCCAGATAAATAGATACTGGTGAACAATTCACACACAAAACTTTGGCTTTTTCCACCGCCAATGTTCCAGCCCTACTCAAACCGGAGTGATCTTACGCGTGACGATGGCAAAAGACCTGACGGCATGAGTTTTTTGCCTCG
Source organism: Ectropis crepuscularia (assembly GCA_963693475.1). Taxonomy (NCBI): domain Eukaryota; kingdom Metazoa; phylum Arthropoda; class Insecta; order Lepidoptera; family Geometridae; genus Ectropis; species Ectropis crepuscularia. The sequence goes on along the minus strand of OY856343.1, from coordinate 9,860,384 downwards.
GAAGTTGAGTCGGCCCCTAGTGTGGGACGCAGCTTGTGTCGATACTCTGGCACCATCACTTCTTCAAGAGACACATGGTAGGGTCAGTGCGGCGGCTAATTCAGCTGAGCGTCTCAAACGGCGGAAATATGCAACCCTCGGTAGTGGTTTTATATTTAAGCCTTTTGGGGTTGAGTGTTGAGACATCGTGTGTGTGAAGGCCGGGAGCTGACTTCATCTTCAAAAGCCTTTCCGAGAGCTTCGCCGACGCAACGCGTGACCAAAATGCCAGCGTTTATTTGGCCCAACACATATACATCGCTATTCAGCGTGGTACTGCCGCCAGCAAGCTGGGCACGCTTCCGACTGGTAGTGGGCTTCAACATCTTGCCATCCAGTTTTTGTTAATATTCAAAAAACCGCCTCCCTGTTTTCCATAAACGGGACCCTATTACTGAGACTTCGCTGTTCGTCCGTTCGTATGTCACCAGACTGTATCTGAAGAACGGTGGTAGCTAGAGAGTTGTAATTTTTACAGATAATGTATTCATATTGTCGCTACAACAACAAATACTACATTACATATTTTCTAAGCTCATGGTACGAAACACAATCTGATATTTAGATTGTGTTTCGTACCATGAGCTGCCATTTTGTAAAAAAACATAAGACAGGTACTGTCATATTATTACCTGACGATAGATGACGGATGACGGATTTGAGTACTGTGTGTGTACCAGGAAAGAGCTCGAATCCGACTCCGATAAGTCGGAACTTCCGATTACTATTAGACCTTCGGTTCCGACTTCGGCTCCGAAACTTTTAAAACGGAGGTTATAATCGGAGATAAGGTGTACAAATATTGCAGATAATCCTTTATTGTGGTGAATAGTAAATTAAAATACAAAATCCCAACTTCCTAAATCAATTGCTCGTCAATGTTTATCGTGTCCACGTGTTTGGCAAAAAAAAATATACCTACCCAATAAAAACGTATCTCCTGCCGCCACTTCTAATCCTGCCTATGCCTCCGACTTCGGTTCTGAGTCCGATAAATAAAATTTTAAAACTCCGACTCCGCCTTCGAATCCGATAAAATGACCTCCGTTACATCCCAGCAGGTCTACTACGAAAACAAACTCCGAATGATCGCATCCGACCGACAGCGGAATCGGATTATAGCCTACCACGAAAAACATTCGGATCGATACATTTCGGGTCGGAAGTTATAGACTTAGGTCGGATGAGGGTCGGATCGAACGAAACGGCCGATCTGATCAACCGACCGATTGTCTTTCGTGGTCGGAAACTTCTTAAGTTCGGCCGATATATCGTTTATCGGACTTCGTAGTAGACCTGCTGTTGTTTACATTGTCACAGAATACTTAGAAGTTAGTATGTGCCGAACTTATTAATTCCGTTATTATTTAATTTCTATGTTATTTCCGAACCACACGACCAATAATGCTAAAATTTTGATGAGACTATATTAGAAATGTGTTCTTTCTAACAAAATAAGAATTAACGAAATTGAACAACGCAAACATGAGTTACAACCAAAAACACATTCTGACTTTAACTCCTTTCTGCACGAAAACCGTGCAAAATTTGGGGATTAAAAGTAGACAGCTACCATCTACTTTGTATGATCTTAAATCATGTCAAGTTTCATTTGAATTGAATCAGTAGTTTCGGCGTGATGTGAGTTCCCTATACACACAGACAGACAGACAGACATGAAAGAAAAAAAATGCAGTTTCGCCATCAGTATCGACTATGGAGTGCCCCCAAAATTTTTTTTTCAAAATATATTCAATGTACAGAATTCGACCCGCTACAGTTTTATTATAAGTATAGATTATTATACTTAGTATAACTAACTATCCTCGTAGGTACTCAGTCTTTGACAAGATTGCTATCGTTAGTCGTACTCGAACGAAAATCTCAACAAACACTCACGCTGTTTTTATTATTTGGAACACAATTAAACCGCGTATTTTTGCTTTTAATTACCCTGCAAACGTATGTATAGTGGATGCCGGATCAATCCACTATACATATTGTTTACCGTTAATAACTCAATCAATATTATAATTGTAAATACTTATATACTTATGATACATAGAAACAGCCAAATATACTACAAACATTTATCATAGGTATTCATCACACAAACGTTTGTCCTAGATGCGAATCCAACCCACGACCTCCAACTTCGAGGGCAGACTTACTATCAAATAAGTCACTAGGTCAGTCAAGATGTGTACTTCGCGATAGATGAGCCTCAGTAGTTGTATAATGCAGAAGTAATTATCGGACTGTACGCCCTCTCCATTTTACTTCTAAATACTTAAACACAAGCGCATCAAATCGTTGAAGCCTAAACGCGGCGCTTACGAGCGGGGGTCGCAAACAGGGGTTATTTTAGCCCGACTATAAATTAATTTCGGCACAGGGCATCGCAGTTAAGCCGCCATACATTTTAATTGCTTCCATTATCGTCCTTTTCGAAATAACGGTCCATATTTTTGTGATCGAGTATCTAAGGTTATGCTCGAAAATCGAATTTACATTAAAACAATTTGTGGCACAACTACACGTCTTCATCGTGAAGTTGCACTCAACTCTGAACTAAGAAATTTAAAATAAACTGATGTTCACAAACATTACAACTCCTTTGCTTCACGCAGTCGGGTAAAAATACGGTACCTGATTGGATGCAGTTTGTTTGATGCATTCTTTCAGATTGCTCTTTGTGTGTGCGTATGTGCATTTAATAAGTTTCGAATAGTAGCACGCTGCTTCTCTTATTAGCTTCTTGTTTGACCAAACTTTAAATTATACTATCTCAATACTTGGAAGGTTTTAGTTACATTAAGATTCTAATTCTGCACCCATGATTATTAATGTTATTTGAAACCGATTCTAAAACTATTTGACTTCACGATAAGAACATTTTAACTGTGAAATACGTAGCTGGAGTGGGTTTTCCTTCGTAGATATAATCTTGACCTTGAAAAGATTTGAGTATATTTGGATATTTGTCATTATTTTTCACAACAATATCGTCAAATGAAGATTTTTCTTAAGGGAAAATAATATGAACTTTAGTCACTGTTATCTGCATATAATACCGTTAAAACAACGACACGATGACAATGGCCTCGTATCATACGAGCTTAGTGCTTAATTTTTGAAAATGACAAATTAACGAGGACCCTGATGCATTTTGGCCGGCGGCAGGTATCTACGTAATGATATTGTTTGCTGTGGTGGCATCATGTCAAGGCACTAAAAATTTCATTAACAAACGATCATCAAATTGACGTCTATATCTAAAATAATCGTTATTGAAATCAAAAATTTATTGTCTTTTTTTAGATATAGGTATTCAGATATTTTGTTAACAGTTTTTTGACGTGACAGCGTCTTATAATTCGATGAAGCCGGCTGCACGCCCGCAAAACATGACGTCGTGTAACGTTACCGCCGTTACCTCGCCGCCGGCGTTACCTCGCTCTAAGGCGTAGTTGAAGTTGTCACGTTCAACTAACGTCAGTAACCCGACTTTACAGACAACCATTTTTTTTTATAGAATAGAGAGACGTGGACCAGGACTTGTACCTTATGGGAAGTAACAAGCCTGCCCATAACAGCTCAGTATAACGAAGCTATTAGATCATGAAGAATACAGATCATAACCTAGCTCTGCACTGCGCTACTACGCTGACGACACCGACGACGCCATCGGTCGGTTCGTACGGCGAGCGTTGGCTGCATCACCGAAGACCATCCGAGAGTTCAACCTACAGATGGCCATCAGGGACAGAAATGCAGCCGTAGTGGAGGCTCTGGGCCGGGAGGAGGCGGCTTAGGCAAATGGCAATTAGGCAAAGAATCGATGTGGAGTCTATTACTAGCGGAATCCCAACCGGTAGTGATCGGCTGAACAGACGAGCACTAGTATTAGGTTTAAAATGTCCCCAACTCCCCCCTTATTTTCTTCTTCTTCTGCTAATCCTTGAAATATATAAAAAATTATAAGATTGAAAATGACAAAAGTCACGGACCCCGGAGTCTGTGGAGTGACAAATTTAAATAAAAAAATCAAATAAAAAAAAAGTGCACTGCGCTCGTCACCCAGGTATTTATTATTATATTATGTTATGCCTTTATTATGTATCGGCAGCTAAATTCATTTTGTATTATAGAGTCCTAGTATGAAAAAGGTGCATTGCTTACTCGTCACCCAGAGATATAAGGCTGATTTTAGTGTCACGCCGACCGCACGCGCACCGTCGGCGCTGATAGCTCAGCGCGTAGTTCTCCAAACAACGCGCGCGCTGAGAGCCACGCGTCATTCAAAAACGCTTCCTCGAAGTTTATATATCTCGGCCATCAGCGCCGACGGTGCGCGCGCGGTCAGCGTGACACTAAAATCAGCCTAAGGGTAGTGGTGGCTTTTGGTAGTATATCTTTAAATCGGTACTGTAGAATAACTGCCAAATTTTGTGAATCACGCTCAAATTGTCCTTAATAATTACTAAGAATTCGACACTTACGTAATAATTTCCGAAAAGAGATTGCTTTTCATTCCGAGAAATAATCTAGCATGTATTAAGTCTAATCCCTTGCCTAGTTTGAACGAGGGATGACAAAGAAAATCCAATTCTCATTTTCTCATTACTGGCCTCTTTTACTGTCCGTTCTTTGTTTCCGGTAGAAATACATTAAAAGAAAAATGTCAGCCAACGGGTTCAGCCAGACGGAAGCTATTTTGTCGATCCGGTTAAAGAGTTTTAAATAATTTTTGCTCGCGGCCAAGCCATTTTAGGCTACATTTTGGAATAATACAATATTGTTGGTACATTGATGAAAATCGGTTTATTTAGAATGTGAACAGAGGACTCTTGCCCTGACTCGTTTCTGATACAAAGTCTGACGATTATTTTTCAGTGGGACAAACAGGCAGCTATTTGAAGTAATGTAATTTTAGCAACAAAAATGTGTTCTTATTTATTTTTTCGTAATAAATGTACAAAACATTACTGACTTAGATAGTAATATTGATATAAAGACTTTGGATAGTTTAATTAAACAAATTTGAATCACACCAGAAACTGTTTACTAGGCTAACTGCATAGCTTGCTATAATGGGTTTCAACTTAGGGCTGTCTCATAGAGATAGAGCTTTGCTTATTTTTATCGCAAAAGTAAAGTACTTTCTTGTAATTGGTATGATCAATTATTTGATTTGAACATGAATAAATAAAAAAATACACAAACATATTTACTGTTTACGCGCTACAAATCTCACAAATGCGATATTTACGTCCCACGTCCTCGTTATCATAATGATAAGGTATTGTGAGCGCGACGTTCAAGATATTTTGATGCTTATTACGCGATTTCACGCAGCGCAACATGATTACCACGTGAATGAGAAACGATTCGTGAAAAGCTTGTACATTTTACAAAATTACTTCCGTTTCAGCATGACACGTCTAGCCGGCGCCAGACCCCTACCAATTTCGGGCAACTATATCTTCCCTCGCCAATAAAATATATATCTCCCGCAACTCAAATTATAGTTTTATTTCTCTATAAATGTCGCCTGTATCGTTACGGTTCCTTTATGCCCCATGTCCTTTTAATCCGGGCGAGCGGAAAATCTTGATAAAACAGAGATGGGTTTATCTTATTCCAGTATCGGAAGTGTGTCACGGGCTAAATGAACCCTTCTCCTTTGGAGAGACAAACTAAAAAAGATAAAATGTTCCTTAGCGTACATTAAAGTGCTGTCGGCTTGCGGAAGAGCCGTAAAAAGGCGGCCCGAGTCCCGCTGGGACCACAGACCTCGCTCCTGTCCGCTAAGCCAAATTAAACTATAGAGTTGACAATGTAAGAAAAGCGAAGACTTTTAATATAAAAGACTGATACAATGTAGATCGAAACTTTTGATTTGGAGTAAAAAATCAAATTAACAAATTTAAAATCATAACTTATTCATACGAGTATTAAAATATATTCATAATTGACATACCTACGTCAATATGTCAAATGATTGATCTTTTTCGACTACTTGGTCGACGCGACGCGTGACTAAAATGCTCGCGTTTAAAGCGGGGTCACACAGAGGCGATCCGATAGCGATAGCGATCCGATAGCGAGACCATATTTTTTGTAATGTTCGAATTTGTATGCAACCTGACACACAGCAAGCGGGCGCGATCCCATACTCGGTATCGGATCGCTATCGCTATTGGATTGCTATCGCTACTGGATCGCCTCTGTGTGACCCGGCCTTAATTTGACCTAACGTTGACATTCACACGTTGGCATTGACATTCAGCGTGGTCATGCCGCCAGCATGCCGGGTACGCTTTCAACTGGTACTGGGTTTAATCATCTTGATTATCTTAATACCTTCAATGGTTTATGGATAATTCAGAGGTGCTTAGTGTTAGTAGCTATTTAGGTATGTAATATAGTGTAGTTTTCATTGTAATTAATTTTTGTAATAAAGGATAAATCTGTGCCTGTTAAAAAAATTACCAACATTTGACATGTAAATTACAAGCTTATTATCTACAAATTCTACAACCCAGACTACCGTGTGGTCCAAAATTTTTTTTGTAAGTATCTACTTAATAGCTTAACACTTAAGAATCGCCATCTAACTAAGCTTGCATTTGTTTTAATAGTGAGGAAAACGCGACGATACCGAAATCTTTCGAAGCTATTTGATGGCGGCTAGATAGTTGTAGCTGTGTAATTGGCCAGTATGGGGGATTACAGTCTTGACTATTCGTTGTCGTAGAGAGCCCATAATCCTAGTAGTCCTTACATAAAATGCGCTATTTGATGGTACAATGCCACTTCTAAGATTTCTCAGCTCTACAACTCTGAGCCGATATCAGCCGTGCCTTCTCCAGGATGGTAGTTACAACATTTCAACCGTGAAATTTTATCGAGAGAATTAATCTTCAAAAGTTTCCGTGACCCGCCCTTTTGTTTCAGATGCGCCTGTAATAAAATTCATTCAGTGATCGCACTAGTTGCAAAACTTGGATTCGACTGTGATTTCGCTTTTTGGTTTTGTTTCTTCTGTCTTCGAGAAATTGATATTATTGAATATTTTGAATCCTTTTGAAGTAATTTTACACGAAAATAAGATGTATTATAGCGTAAAGATTAGTAGGCATATATTTTAGATACACAAAGATATTTTATTTAACGTAAGATAATCTCGGGTAATATTTATATCCTAATAGTATTAGACTAGAATAGTCCTTTCAATATATTGTGTTCGTTTTGATCAATAACGTGATAAATATGTAAAAGATATGTACTGGTATATAGTATCTGGAACATGTTTATTATCGTCTTTCAAAATATCAGATTTCATCCAATGAAAAAACTACAACTATTAAAATGATATCGCCTTCCATACGGGACCTATTGCATTACTGTGACCTCAAAACGTCGCGACTTGATAAACTAAAACTATCTAAGGTCTCAACATTTTCTTGGCATTTACGCGAGTAAAATATTTTTTGTACCTATACATTTTCACAAATTATTTTCTTAGTTAAATAAATTCGTAAAAACAATTTGCCACATTTGTGCCACAAACTCGAAGAGATAAAGTTCTGTATCTATTTTTTTAATTTAACATTCGCCTATCATTTAAGCACAACTCACTTGATATAAGAAATATAAATAAATTGTATTGCTTAAAACCGGCTGATAAAAATGATGAAAAAAAATTGGCTGGGATGCTTCCACGAAGACTGAAGAATTTCTTCACTTTGTTACTGAAGAGATCCGGTTAATGGGCGGTAATCTACAACCAGCTCAAGACTACAAACGATATTATAAGTTTCTTTTGTGATTGTTCTTAGCTTTGCGTGGATGTAAATACAAAGGACAGACATACAGTCTCGAGCATTTTTATTATTAGTGAGATTCTAATCGGAAAGAGATAACTTGGAGGGTTGGAAGCAGGTCTCTAGGGTGCGACTGACTCGATTCAAGCGATGCAGTTCAAATCGGGAATTAATGAAGTTAATTCTGAAGTTATTGGTTTCAGGGATAAGTGCCGATAAAGGAAATTAGCTTTTTGAATGCAAATGGGGCGAATCAATAGCGATTTTTATCTTATTGATTGAAATGAAATAAGAACTTATATTGGGTTTAGTGTAACCCCTATCCTAGGCAAGGCATAACGAAATAAAACAAATTGGCAGCCATTGCTGACATAAGTGAAAACTTATAGTTTATAATTTTAGTCTCAGAATCCCGACTCCTGCTCTGATTGTATAAAGTGGAGATAGATCTTTCTCAGATGTAAGAGTTCGTCATCACCGCATAACAGTGAATGAAAGTGTCGTGAGAAAATCGATATGTTCTTGAAAAGATATTTTTCGAGGTTATGAGTCATATCTATCTGCCAACCTGTTCTTGGCCAGCGTCGTCAATTATGGCCTTGACTTCATTGTAACAGCAGTCTCCGAGTCCAAGCAGCGTAAATTAACAATGTCGAAAGATTCTAGATGAATGCACGGCTTTGATTTCAATAATCTGCTTGATTTCTTAAAATTTGCCAAACTACCTTTTTGTTTATAAAATTTAAGCTAATAAATAATTCTGCTAATAAAAATAATCATGCTCTACCGTAAACCACATCGTCGTTTAACATCAGGCGAGATGGTGGTCCAGTGTAGGTATACCTACAAAAATAAAAAAATACATTAAATATAGTCACGTTCTAGATGATTTTTGATCAGTCCAGATGGCGGTCAAGCGTCAAAAGTTGTAGAAAAAATCCTATCGTTGTTGTTAAAAAATGACGTCCTGATATTTCGGTCACGTTGCAACGGCCATGGCCACGAGAAAAATCTTATTCTCATGACCACGTAATAACTCTAACGAAACGCCGGGAGGCAATTCAAAGTCAAAGTTTCATTCATAAATGCACGTCAATTCACAAAATGAGAACAAAATAATAAAGTGGCCAAGTGCGAGTTGGACTCGCCCATGAAGGGTTCCGTTGCAGCAAGTAACATAATATACATAGTACACATAGTTCTTGTAGTTCGTTGTAACTTTGATCGAAGTTTTAATAATAGTGTATTTATGACGTACTAAAAAAAACTACTCATCAGATCGAGTTCAAACTAATTTTCGTTGGTAGTTTTCATGGTAATGTACATCATATATTTTTTTTAGATTTTTCATTCTCTTACTTTAGAAGTTAGAGGGGGGGGGACACACATTTTACCACTTTGGAAGCGTCTCTCGCGCAAATTATACAGTGTAAACAAAAATTATATTGGAAACCTCAACATCATTTTTGAAGACCTATCGAAAGACACCCCACACGTGTAGGTTTGATGAAAAAAACATTTTTGAGTTTCAGTTCTCAGTATGGGGGGCACCCCTAATTTTTGTTTTTTTTAAAAACTTTTGTAAAAATCTTAATGCGGTTCACAGAATACATCTACTTACCAAGTTTCAACAGTGTAGTTCTCATAGTTTCGGCAAAAAGTGGCTGTGACATACGGACGGACAGACAGACAGACAGACATACAGACAGACAGACAGACAGACAGACATGACGAATCTATAAGGGTTCCGTTTTTACGTTTTACGGAACCCTAAAAAAGAGCATACAAATTGTATACATTTTCAAAGTTTGAACTAAACATTTCATTGTATTTTGAATCGTAAAATTAAGTCTACTCTAATGTTTTTAACATAGTAACAGACATTTAAAGCGAAAATGCACAGACACTTTAACAACTGCAAAGATTATTCCGTTCTACAGCTTTATCTCTAACACACACGCTTGCCATAACCATTAGCTGCAAAGAATAATGCCGCAAATTGTCGTGGAACTGTTAAATGCCTGTGATATTAAACTCATTACGGCGGAAACAGCTTTGCATGTCGAGCTCTCTAGATGAAGGGGAGGACGTTTGTTAGTCGCCTACATTTTTTTTACATTTATCGCGTTTGCAGTCTTTTCGGCGACGCGTCGTGTTGGCTTAATAAGCCGTGGCCTGGTAAGAATAATCAAATTTGCTAGCAGTCTTAGGTACAAATCCCGTCTGAGAAAATTTTGTAATGAGTATAGGTAAGTGCAGTTCGTTTTTTTTTATTTATTCAGCCATTTGCCACAGTCAAAATGAAATAGTTAAAGAAATTTGTGTAAGCTGAAAAAAACAATATAAATGTATATTGGATGCACAATGGACATAGTAGTCAGATTTTGTGCAAGTGTCGTTGTCAGTCTGCAAGTCTATGGAATTATGGGATGCAATGCCTTGTTAAATAGACCTTGTTGTAAGTACCCGTAGAATATCTCCCTACATATGATCAATGACTCGTGGTCCCACTAATTTGACCCACTGGTGGGACAGTGTGTCGATTTAATGGGCTCGTGGTCCCACTGTTTGGTGGATTCTGTGAAGTAAACGTAACGTCATTTCTAAAGCGTCTAAAAGTATTTGAAAATCATTTATCAGATTATGTACAGCACGTCCACTACCAGAGCACAGTCTTGAGACGAGGACTGGACATAATTGCTAAGTTTAATTGCAAAACTGTTTGGATGCTCCAATATGCTAATATAATAAGTAAAATATGCTGCACACCACACCTTATGAGGACTGTAGTATTTTTTAGCTTCAAATAATTAACTATAGCACAGTAACAATACATGAAAAATTACGAATAAATATTGTTTATGTGGTGCCACCACTTACAAAGTAAGATATACCTGCTATGATTTATCTTCGTCTGAACATTTAGATTTTGTTACTATTTAAGACGAAATTTTCGTCTTATTAATGTTTTAAGACGAAAATAAACTTTGCTAGTAGAAAAACAGATTTTTCAAGTGGGAATTTTAATTGTTTACTGTTGAACATTCTTGTGACTCAGGTTTTATACCTACATTTACAGTTGTGTACTTTTTGAAGTGAAAACTTCTTTTGGCGCACCGGTTTTTCGTGGACTGTGAATGAAGCTTAGCGTCACGCTCGGAATTGAAAGAAATGCGACGATGACGTTTTGCTCATGCAGCAGTCAAAACTTGAGACCGCCGAGTACCAGAGCGAGAAAGATAGTCAGCTGCTGCTGCTGTCTGTCTGCCGCCACTATCTGTTCTTACAATCACAGATACCGATAACTTATAACTTATTCTTGACCAATGACCATGAATACAGAGTCTTGCAGCTGTCACCGTCGTGTCACTGTGTTGACTTTATTAACTTTATATGTAACCGTTTCTATGTTTAATTATAATAATTATTCAATAGTTTTAATGGTTATTTGTTATTTTAGTTTTCACTCCTGCCGTGCACATAAGCACACACATTTTTTTATCATAGAACTTTTAAATCAAATAAAATATGTTGAATGTAATAAGTACGACGTGAATGCCCCGCCCCGGGAGAACCACACGCTTTTTGTAATTTCAGTGACAAATGAACAGCGGACTGAGCAGCGGGGGTTCCGGAAAGAGTTGATTTTAACACAAAGATTAGTTACTGCAGATATGATAATGCTTTAGCAGATTAACGGTTTTACAATTTATAAATATATATTTTTAAATAAAGAGTGACGAGACGAGCAGGACATGTGCCTGATGGTAAGCAACATGCCTGCCACATAACATCACAGTGACACGCAGCTATTGGAACACAAAGAGTCCAAATCATTACCTAGCACTGCACTGCGCTCATCACCCAGATATCTAAGATGTTATGTCTCTAAGCTCTGTAATTTATCTGGAAACAATGCCCTTCAAACCGGGACACAGTAATGTTGAACGTGAAATCATGAACATAAATGTAGTTGAGGTCGTAAGTCACAATGGCGTACTTGATCGATTTCTGAAGTTCCCGCTTGTCTAGAGTCGGGAGAACGGGGACTATTTTCGAAATCATATGCAAAATCACCTAGCCTAACCTAATCTAACCTAACCCGTACTGAACAAGCGCAGCGTCGCGTCGTGGCTATTATGGCCTTGACTTTCTTATTGAGAAAGAAAGCTCCGAGTCCCAGCAGTGGGAACATTTTCTTCAAAATCGACTGGCCTCGTGGCTTAGTGGGTAGTACTCTGCCTGCGAAGCCGAGGATCGTGGGTTCGATTCCCACCCAGTGCAAATATTTGTGTGATGAATTCAAATGTTTGCACTGTGTCTGGGTGTTTCTATGTATAATTTTTTTTTTTTTTATAGCATAGAGTGACGAGACGAGCAGGTCATGTGCCTGATGGTAAGCAACATGCCTGCCACATAACAGCACAGTAACACGCAGCTATTGAAACATGATAGTCCAAATCATTACCTAGCACTGCACTGCGCTCGTCACCCAGAGATCTAAGATATTATGTCTCTAAGCCCTGTAATTTCTCTGGAATCATTGCCCTTCAAACCGGAACACAGTAAAGTTTGCACATTACTGCTTGGCGGTAGAATATTTGGCAAAGGTGTGGTACTTCCCCAGGCGGACTCTGCTAAGAGTCCTACCACTACAATAAGTATGTATTTAAAACTATATAAGTATTTTATCAGCTATCTGGCCGCCATCATACAAGCTTTGCTTAGTTTGGGGTCAGATGGTGTTGTGTGTGAATTGTCCACCAATATAATTAATGATTCGTTCCATTTGCAACTAACGGGATATAATATATAAAATATATCATAAAATCTGTAATTCGTCTACGTGAACATAACCCTTAAAGTGGATTTAAACTTATTTTAATCGCTTCTTATTTTTATAAACTAAACGTTTACAAGTTAGCAGAAGTATGTTATCTTCATAGTTAGTGTTTACTAGTTTCTTCTAGATAAGAAAACAATAAAATATTCTTAGTTATAAGTATTTTTGTTATCAAGTTCAAGAACAGATTTGATCAAAACTCCAAGACTGCTTCCTTGAAACCTTGTAGGTAACTTTGGCAACTCTAAACGTGACTTTTCTGATTTCAACTAATCTTTGACTATAATTTCGGCGCGTTGAAGCGGGCTCCTACTCTGCTTTTTGAGTTAATGCTCTCTTACAGAGGCCTATTCATTTGAAATTTAACAATGCGTTTATAACTTTCCTAAGTTATATGAGACAAGTTGAAATCGTATTGAAATTATGGTCCTGTTTATGAACACGATTTATTGTCGAATGTGCATACGATTTCTATGTTGCAGAGGTATACGAGTACTTTGTTATACTAGATTTATATTTTTGTAAAATTTAGCGAAAATAGACTAGTCACGGACAAATATAGATAGTGCATTCCACGAAGACGCGCCCCACCAATTTTTTTCTCCGCCAATCGCGTTTGCTCCGAGCGTCAGTCGCGAACCATTCACCAGTCATTGTAGTGTGCGTGTGCATTCATAGGTAATTAGTGTGTACCGATAACACTCAAACATTGACGGAAGCTTGCACACAAATATACTATAAACGGTTAGGAGGAATAGTGGGGCGCGTCTTCGTGGATTGCACTATCTGTATGTACCTGTATATTGCCAAAATATTGCCGCGCTCAAGAGATCAGCTCAGTATGTTGTAGGTCCAACTGTATATAACAAGCTGGTCAAATAAATAACTACTATACCTGCTATGGGCAGTTTCAAGTCAAGGCTCAAGCGTTGGCTTATTGACCTGACGTTCTACAGTTATTATAATAAATTGTTTGAATACAAATGTTAGATATCGACTTATTATTTATTTAATTTAAAGTACAATTCTGTTTTTTAAGAATTTTGACAGGGCCAATTTATATAAAGTTCAAAATTATTTGTAAATGCTGTCATGTTATGAAGAGTTACTTTTGTATTATATTCTGAGAAAAATATTTTCTACGTTTAAGGTTTTTTTTTCTCTGATTTTAGGACATAGTAGGCATCGATATAACTCAATAGATGTGCCCTCCTTAACTTCAGGATTATGTCATCGTTGGGACGAGTGAGCTTACTCGTTCCGTTTTAGTAGATTGTAGGAAGCGGTCAACGCCGGACGTTTATATACCTATCGCTATTCGTTGCCAACAACAAAAATATGTAGAACCCCAACATACCTCGCCGCTAGCGATTCTAGGGGTCAAATAGATTGGTAGTTGTAAACCACTCACGCTACACAAAGAGACACAATATGTTAACAATTTATTATATATTTTGATTTGTGTAGGTATAATGAGTAGGTATGTATTTATAACTATATAAGTATTATATCAGCTATCTGACCGCCATTTTAAAAGGTTTGCTTAGTTAGGGGTCAAATTGTGTTGTATTTGTTTATATTTAGTAGACAAATAATATTATATCTCAACACTCTCCATAGGCTGCCAATCACATCCACGAACCCGCACTAAGCTACTAGCGTGGTAGTTTATGACTTTAATTTTCTCCTAGTGCGAGAAGGGTCCGAGTACCAACTGCAGAAACATTAGTACTTACCTAAATGTTATGCTAAAGGTGTATTAATATTAATTAATACGGAGTCAATTAGTTTTAGTTTCACTCTAAGACCCAACTAGATATTTATAAAGTTATAGTTTACGGTGCACTATTTCAAGATAAAAAAAATTGTACATAATTTTCCCAAACTCAAATTCTAAGTAATTTAATTTGTTTGATTTTCTTTACTTCTAACGGTTTACACTCGACCGTCATCTCGCCTGATGTTAAGTGACGATGCGGTCTACGATCAGTTGCATACACAATACACAGTTTTATTTGCTTGTATCACAAAACACAACGTACATGACTACTGACTAGTATTCGGTATAAAAGTAGCGTAGCAGCCATCAAAAGCGCGTAAACATACATCCTCCCATAAGCGACAACCCTAAATCCCACCACTGCGTAAGCACTTACCATAAAATCAGGATAGTGACTACCGTGGATATGACCCGATGGAGAATTGACGATTTTCCAGGAATTATCACCTACATCATGAAAAAAATATCGTGTTTTTTTTTTAATGAATGTAAATGTTGACGATCGCCGAGTCAGTGTAGCAATGGCCTAAGATATAGCAGACTTTCTTTTTATATTAGAGAAGCAGGAAATGTGCCTGATGATAAGCAACATGCCTGACCACAACAGCATACTGTCACGCAGCTATTGGAACATGAAGAGTCCAAATCATTACCTAGCACTGTACTGCGCTCGTCACCCATATATGACCAGACATAATCACCCAGACAGATGTTTTAGCTCTATGACCTGTAATTTCAATATTGTGAAGGCAACACACTACAAAGTGTACTCACATATGCCTACCATTAATTTTATTTGATGCACAAAATCTATAACATAATTTATTATACTTTGATGTTTTCGTTAGTTTAGAAGTTAAGATAAAATCAAATTATTACAAAATCGATGATAACTTCAGTTCATAAAAAATACGGCTAAAGTCAAATGTAAGTTTTTTTTGTGTTTTGTTACTTTAGATGCTATTTCAATAATCAATGTGAAAATTGAAAGGTTGTAATAATTGATGTTTAAAAAAAAACCTACGCTCAAATTTTTTAGGGTACCGTAAAACGTAAAAACGGAACCCTTATAGATTCGTCATGTCTGTCTGTCTGTCTGTCTGTCTGTCTGTCTGTCCGTCCGTATGTCACAGCCACTTTTTGCCGAAACTATGAGAACTACACTGTTGAAACTTGGTAAGTAGATGTATTCTGTGAACCGCATTAAGATTTGAACAAAAAAAATTTAAAAAAAGATAAATTAGGGTTGCCCCCCATACTGAGAACTGAAACTCAAAAATTTTTTTTTCATCAAGCCTACACGTGTGTGGTGTCTATCGATAGGTCTTCAAAAATGATATTGAGGTTTCTAAAATAATTTTCGTCTACACTGAATAATTTGCGCGAGAGACACTTCCAAAGTGGTAAAATGTGTGGGGACACACTGTCTGTCTGTCTGTCTGTCTGTCCGTCCGTATGTCACAGCCACTTTTTGCCGAAACTATGAGAACTACACTGTTGAAACTTGGTAAGTAGATGTATTCTGTGAACCGCATTAAGATTTTTACAAAAGTTTTTAAAAAAACAAAAATTAGGGGTGCCCCCCATACAGAGAACTGAAACTCAAAAATTTTTTTTTCATCAAACCTACACGTGTGGGGTGTCTATCGAAAGGTCTTCAAAAATGATGTTGAGGTTTCTAATATAATTTTTGTCTACACTGAATAATTTGCGCGAGAGACGCTTCCAAAGTGGTAAAATGTGTGTCCCCCCCCCCCCTCTAACTTCTAAAGTAAGAGAATGAAAAATCTAAAAAAAATATATGATGAACATTACCGTGTAAACTACCAACGAAAATTAGTTTGAACTCGATCTGATGAGTAGTTTTTTTTTAGTACGTCATAAATACACTATTATTGAAACTTCGATCAAAGTTACAACGAACTACAAGAACTATATGTACTATGTATATTATGTTACTTGCTGCAACAGAACCCTTCATGGGCGAGTCCAACTCGCACTTGGCCACTTTATTTATTATTAAAACAATTGCACTTAAATATTAAAGAACTGTCTACTGAGTAAAACCTCTTTCATAAAACTCCAAAAATTGTATAAGTATAACTTGCTTGTCATATAGGCGTTAAGATCTTACTAGGCTTGGACATGAAATGAGAAATTTAAAAACAATGATGATGATTCTTAAAAGTTACGTTAACTTGGCACGTAAAATAGACAAACTTTCTATCTCACTGCTACGTCTTCACGTTGGTATTCAGATCACAGTCTCACACCGCAACTTCCGAAATCAAAGTAAAGCAAACACTCGTTGAAAATGCGGTGTAAATAATAAAAAGGTACCGCGCAATACCCCTCAGTACTTTTACGGAAAAGGCACCTGTATGCCGTGCTACGGCAGAGTTGCCAGCCTTGGCTTAGTAAAACACTATAAAACAGTCGTAAAAAGCTTTTACCAGTGTAAAAACTTGTAATCTTTTTCAAAAAAAGATGAAAACCATCTATAGCTAGAAGAACAGTGAAAACTTTAAAAATGATGTGTAAGATATTAATTTTATGGGTCACAGTTTTAAATAACAATATTAAAAATATGAATTTTTATTTTTGTTAATATGTAAAACCATTTATTTTCGGAATGTTTTAAAGATAAAAATAATACAACACAATTCATCTTTAAAATTATATTCAGCCCAAATATAAACATTATATTGTACGAACGGTCACTGTTGCAGATCCCGTATAGGTCTCCTTAGCCGTCACCGGAATCTCTTGTTTATCATGATGCTACTTAAAGCATTTATCAAAATGAAGTAATGGCAATTATGGTGATTCTCGCACCGGCGCGTTCCTGGAGCAAAGGTTGGCCATTGCCATTCAGCGTGCGAACGCGGCGAGCATCATGGGCACTTTTGCGCCGGGAGCAGTTAGCGGTGGGTTATTCGGAGATTAGTTTTTTAATTATTATTCTGTATTTTCACTTGTATTCAATATTATGGCGATTCAGTCCAATAAGAGTATAAATTTAAAGAATAAAATAAAATATTTATATAAACAAAATATTTATAATTTTGGCGTAGATAATTACCATTGGTCTGGATGGTAAGTAACCAATCATGTTAAAACGATATATCATTCTTAGAAATGTATGTAATTTTTATTCGGTATGGTCAAACAACTTAAAGTAAAAAGCAAACTTTAATTGTCTCGCCACAAAGATACATTTATCATCGTGTTTCAAATATACTGAAGCGTTTTTGACAGGTTGTAGCATTCATGTGAAGTTCTGAAAGCCCTTCATTGTCATACAATTTTGACGTATGCGAAGTCAAACACATTTAAAGAAAAAAACTGAGCTGAAATCTAACTTTATATTACGTATCGTTAGTATATGTTAAGTCAGAACCGTAGATCTACAATTATAAAACTGTAGAATTTATTACAGCAGGTAGGTACTCGTGCCGTAGTGTATGGTACCGTAGGGGTCCGCCTATTCCCCTTCGTTGAGATTCAATATGCACTAGAGACGTGAAATATGGCGGGCCATTGACGCGGGCCTGAATAGATTTTGGTCATTTTAACATGGCGAAGCCTTTTTCTAAAACTTTTCTATTACAACAACATTCAAGTTCATGTATTTGTATTCTCTAATGCTATAATATGGTTCAGCTAAGTAAAAAAAAATTAAAATAATTGTAGCTTAGTTAATACGGCGTTTTTAAGATGCAAAAAAGACCTGTCAAAGATATTATAGTAAGCACAGGACTTCACACAAAGGCGATCCGATAGCGATACCGATACCGAGTAGGGGATCGCGCCCGCTTGCTGTGTGTCAGGTTGCATACAAATTCGAACATTACAAAAAATCCCGTCTCGGATCGCTATCGCTATCGGATCGCCTCTGTGTGCACAAAAACTTTAAAACCATTCAAAGATAGTGAAATTCTCAATGTCACAAAGTGTGGTGCCTGTTTTGTGATGTATATTTTATTTTGTGAAAGTTCTCAAATCAAGTGAAATATTAGCGCCACCTATGATGAAAGTGGGAATAATTTTTGAAAGGTTTATTTGCATCTCGAAAACGCATCATTACGAACAAGGATGAAAAATATGGCAGCACAGTGGTTTGAATGGTTTGAACGCTTCAAATTACTGGGTGGCACTGTACTGTCATGAACAGCCGTATGGCCTACCACCCGTATTGTTCATGTTATCCCTGTGTTTTGTGTGAAAAAATGAATTTTAATCAACTATTTAACAGTTTATAAAAGAGGGTAAAACGACCCCAGCTATGTTTTGTTGAATGCTTATATAAATTGAAAAACATAATTTCATTTCGTCAACTACCTACGTACATCTCTGATTGACGAACGCACTATACCTACTGCAGGTACCATACTACGACACTGAAATGGACTCCTCGTGTTCATGTTCATGTTCGAATAGCTGCGTGGCTTGGTGCATTTATGGATCACTAGCAGCTCCCCGTGGTTTTACCCGTGTAGTTCCCAGTCCTGATGATTTCCTGGGATTAAAATATGTATGTTTATTCCAGACCATTAAATATAAATAAATATTGGTGGACAATTCACACACAACACCATCTGACCCCAAACTAAGCAAAGCTTGTATGATGGCGGCCAGATAGCTGATATAATACTTATATAGTTTTAAATACATACTTATTATACATAGAAACACCCAGACACAGTGCAAACATTTGAATTCATCACACAAATATTTGCACTGGGTGAGAATCGAACCCACGACCCTCGGCTTCGCAGGCAGAGCTACTACCAACTAAGCCACGAGGCCAGTCATTATACCTCTCTATGTAGGTAGGTACCAAATTTCATCCAACTCCCTTTTGTACTTTTTGCGTGAAAGAGAACATACATCCATACATTCTTACAAACTTTCGCGTATATAATACTAGCTGTGCCTCGTGGTTTTACCCGCATAATTACCGATCCCGTTATTTTCCCGGGATAAAAAGTAGCCTATATGTTACTTGTAATACCTCCAAAAATATGTGTACAAAGTTTTATGATGATCGGTTAAGTAGTTTTCGCGTTAAAGCGTAACAAACACACTTATACCTTAACATTCGCCTTTATGATATTACTAGCAGCGCCTCGCGGTTATACCCGCGTAGTTCCCGTTGTTGTTTTTTTTCGGGATAAAAAGCCTATATGTTCTTATGCCTTTGTGTTCTTTCAGACTTTAATCTAACTGTGTTCCAAATTTCGACTCGATCCGTTTATACGTTTCGAGATGATTTAGCAACAAACATATAAACATTGGCATTTATATATATTAGTAGGATTATGTATAGGATAGGATACGATTAGTAGGATGTAAGAGTTTAAGTTTACCCTTCGACGCATCTTTTGCGCATCCCATCACTATAATAATAATAAAAAAAAAAAAAAAAAATAATAATAATAAATTTATTTTCGTTTTAACATTGTGGCCTTATATGATAACTTATTGACTTAAATAAACTAACATGCATTATTTTTAGTATCAAATTGTAACCCTAGCTCCCACACTAGGATTCCCTGTGTTTGTGGGAGCTAGTTCTCTTCAGTTGTGCTTATTTCCTTGTGTGTGTGAAGGTGTGTGTGAGTGTGTGTGATGTTTGTTGATGTGTGGGGCTCTTTCTGTCTGTGAGTGTGTATATACATACATGTGAGCGTTTTGTATCATCTGCAAAGGTATATATGCATATATGTATATGTGTGTGTGTATGTAAGTATAGATGAGATGATGTGCATACGCGTGTGTGCCTGTGTGTGATAAACTGGTTTTGTAACAGCGTCGTATATATATTTAACTGAGAATACAATAATACTCTGAATTTAAGAAGTCGTGGGTAGCTTCAATTATGTAGCAGTCCTAAGCAGAGCCTCGGTACCCTCGTAGTCCAACTGCCTAAGAAATCCTATTATTTTCTTTTTGCACTCATTTTTAGTATTATTTAGTATTTCAAGCTTTGTGTCTAGCTTTTCATATATAAAGGGGCCTAAAAAACTGTAACTTCGTTGTCCCTGACAAGTTCTTCTTCGAGGGAGATCCCATCTATGGGTCCTTGGCATTTTATCAGATGTTTTCAGGTTTTTGATACTATTACGTGCTATTGAATGGAATCTTAGGACACACTTAAGAATATATAGTTGTCTGACTCTGAGTTCTTTGGTGTCACGATATAAAGCATCGGTTGAATATAAAAATGTTTTTTTATGTGCAACCTTTAGGACCAATCTCTGCGCACGTTCCAATTTCAGCATATGTGTGGCACACGCTGCACCCCATGAGGTAATGCAATATGTAATTAGAGACTTGCACAAAGCAGTGTAAACCATAACTATGGTTAGTTCATCTGCAACATTGCGTAGTTTTTTGAATATAAACAGTAGTTTACGTAGTCTTGATCTAGCTGAATCTATTTGTTTTGTCCATGACAGTAGTTCATCTATGTATATGCCAAGGTATTTTACGTCCTTTACTTGTTCGAGTATAGGGCATCCACATGTATGGGGGCTAGATGAATCAGATTGGCAGGTATGTAGTTTAATAGGATTAGGGTGTTGAGGGGCTGTGCGATGTGAAGTACGGAAAGCCACAACTTTTGTTTTACTCGCGTTTAATGTTAGTAAATTATAAAGCAGCCATCTGCTAACAACACGAAGTTGTGAAGTAGTAGTTTTAGTAACTTCATCCCAATTACGCCCATGAAAGATGATAGCCGTGTCATCGGCGAAAGCGAAAACCTTAGCGCTGTTTAGGGGAAGTTGACAAAGGTCATTTATATAAACAATAAATAGCGTAGGACCGAGAACACTGCCTTGGGGGACTCCATAACAAACTTCTTTATAGTCACTATAGAATTCTCCAACTTTGACACGTTGCCATCGATTTTCTAAATAAGAACCAAACCAATCTAGTGCAGTGCCTCTCACGCCAGAGCATTCAAGCTTCTTGAGTAGTAGCCTTCGCGAAACACTGTCAAATGCCTTAGCAAGGTCAAGAAAGACGCCGATGCATCTCTGCCCAGAGTCTAGTATTCCACCAACATGGTCAGCAAGTGATGCC
This sequence comes from Ectropis crepuscularia, assembly GCA_963693475.1. Classification (NCBI taxonomy): domain Eukaryota; kingdom Metazoa; phylum Arthropoda; class Insecta; order Lepidoptera; family Geometridae; genus Ectropis; species Ectropis crepuscularia. The sequence continues at coordinate 9,838,804 of OY856343.1, read as the reverse complement.
ACAGCGTCTTCTGTTGACCTGCCAGACCTAAAGCCAAATTGGCTTGGAGAGAGAATATTCTCTTTTTCGAGAAAGTTTACTAAGCTTTTGTTCGCTACTCTTTCTAAAATTTTCGAAAGGGACGTTAGAAGAGATATTGGCCGATAATTTGACGCTTGCTCTGAATCTCCAGCCTTGTAAATAGGACAGACATTTGCCTTCTTAAACGAGTCTGGAAAAATGCCAGTCTCAAGGCTGAGGTTACAGAGAAACGCAATTGGGGCAGCAAGTGTATGTTTTGCCATTTTAAGCAACTTATTTGGAATACTATCTCCTCCTGGGGCGGATTTAATTTTAAGTTCGTTTATAATTTTCATAATTTGGATCGGATCTGTAGGCGCAAAAAATAAAGACTTAGTTGGAGAATTGTAAATTGTAACTAACTTCTCTAGTTCTTCTTCCGAGAGATTTATGTGGTCACTAATTTCGTTTGCTAGGGTATTACCTATCGTGGCAAAGTAGTTGTTGACTATATTCAGTGACAGAGTTGGTGTGGGAGCTGTATTTAGGAGATCAGTATTGGTCGTGACTGTGGAATTTATATTACAGACGTCCTTGATAGAGTTCCAAAGTTTTTTGCTATTGCCTATGTTTGATCTTATTTTGTTACGTTCATACTCGTTTTTTAGGTTCTGTATAATGTTATTGCAGATGTTTCTATATCTTTTATACTTATCGAGTAGGCTAGCATCATTTGGTTTCCTCTTTGTTTTATAGTGCAGATCATCTCTTTTTCGCATAGACTTAAGTAATCCGGGTGTGATCCAATCTTTACGAATGTACTTGGAGTTGCGCAAGTTCTGTATAGTTTTATGCTGTTTAATAATATCGGTCAGTGTAGTTTCAAGTTCATTTGCTGCTTTGTTAGGGTTAGTATGAGAGTAAAAGTTTTCCCAATTTATTGCTCCAATATCGTTAACAACTTCAACATAATTTATATCAGTGTATTGTTTAAAAGTGTTAAGAACTTTGGGTTTACCTGGAATTGAAACAATCACTGCATCGTGATCAGTCACGTTGCTTGAACACACTGTCACTGAAAGTTGATGTGAGCTCTTAATCATTGCGTGGTCTAAACAAGTACTCCCACGTGTTGGCAATTGGTGTCCAGGAAAATAACCCTTACATGCCAGTGTTCCTAAGTATTCCTCCGCCTTTTTCTCTTTTACCGAGTTTTGCTGATTTGGTACGATATCAATGTTTAGATCTCCAGCAAGTATACATGTATATCCCTTCATTTGGTCTAATATCTTTTCCAATGATACTAGGAAGCACGTTATATTATTGAAAGAAGGGGACCTATACACTGCTAGGATCGAAAACTCATTAGCTATGTTAATCAAGAGACCAGTGGCTTCGCAGAAAGACGGCTCAGATACACTTACAGGCATATTTGCGCGAGATAGTACAACTACGCCGTCGTTTTGATTTTTGTTTCGTTTCGAGTATGCGCAGGTATAGTTTTCCAGATGAACCCCCGCAAAGGAGTCATCTAGCCAGCATTCTGTGAGGATTATTATGTGAGGTGAGAACTCTAATCGTGAAAGAAATACAGTTAGTTTGTCAAAATTGTTGCTTCGGATACTTCGAATGTTTTGAGAAACAATCAGTAATTGGTTTTGATTTTCGTGTAGCCTTAGATATGTCTGACACATTTCTGGTTGTAGGGTATAGTAACTGTGTGCCGGATTTGTGTTTTCAATATCTATCATTACCATTTGCCGATCATCCATTTCTATACAGTTTTATTATACTACGTGCAGAAGCTGTGAACCAGTTGATTCTGTTACAGTTAATACGTATTGTCTCTCTTGTCTGTTGATTTGATGTAGTACAAGGTGAATGCATTTCCAATTTAGTGGTGTGGTTGGATAACAGTGTGTTCTGTAATGGGTTGAATGGCAGTATAGAGGCGTACGTTATTAACATGGCCAGGCAGCGAACTGAGTACAATACGTAATCTGTTGTAGTTGTATACCCAAAGTGACGAGGTGAGTGCTTTGCCCTGTTGACGGTCTGTTTAGATGTGTGGTATGTTAGTAATGACATTAATACGAGTAATACATTGTGTGAAGGTGAATTAGATAACTTACGAGCTGAGGGCAATGCACAGGTCGGGACGTGTTTATTGTGGCGGGAATAGCGCTTTGTCCGCTTGAGTATGAACTGAGGTAGGTGTGTATGGTGTGTTGGTATTCTTATGGGTGTGAGAAGTGTGGTGGTGTGTGCTGTTGTAATTTCCAAGTGACGAACCAAGTACCGTGCACGATCAATTAGACGTGCAGAGTAGCGGACTGAGTGTTTTGTCCAATTTGAGAGATGGACGTGTAAGTATGAATGTTGTGATGGTATTATTTGAATAATGATGAAGGTATGTGCTAAAGTAGTCAAGTGACGTGCTGAGGGCAGTGCACATACAGGGACTTGTGTAATGTGATAAATTGAGTGCTTTGTCTGCAGATTGGTATGATAAGGGAATTGTGTGTGGTGTAATAATATTGTTATAGAAGTTACTATGGTGGTGTGCAGCATTGTATGGAATAGGTGACGAGCTGAGTGCACTGCGTACATAGTTTGCCGAGGTGAGTGTTTTGTCCAAGTAATCGTATGGTTATGGAATTGTGTGTGATGTAAAAGTATTGATATAGAAAGAACTATGGTAGTGTGTACTATCATAATAGATAGATGACGAACTGAGTGCAATGCGTACATATTCTGACGAGGTAAGTGCTTTGTGCATTTGTAGATGGGGTCGGGTAGCAGTGTGTGGTATGGCGATGTTCTTATGTAGGACAATATGGTGGCGTGTGCTGTTTTATTCGTGAGATGACGGAGTGAGTACATTGCATTGGCCGGGACGTATGGAGCTTGACGAGGTGAGTACTTTGCCGGCATAATGGTATGTTTGGGAAACAGAGTGTATTGTGATAGTATAGTTATGATGTTCTGTGGCATTGTATCACATTGCTGCCGAGCTGAGTTCATTACACTGACAGCTTCGTTATCGATGTTATGAAAAATGGAATCCGATAACAGTGTGTGATGTGTTGTGTGTGTTGGTATGGTCGCGGATTCTGTTGTATTAGTTTGGCGACGAGCTGAGTGCAGTGTACGGTCTGTTGTGTGACTGACGTGACGAGATGAGCGCTTTCTCCAGTTGGAGGTGTGGCTAGGTGTGTGGTATGTTGGTAATAGCAGGGTGTTATGTGTACAACGAGTTGAGTACAATGCACAGGTAGGTACCTGTGTGGCGTGACGAGGTGAGTGCTTTGTCCACATAATGATATGGTTACAGAACTGCGAGTGTTGTATTGGTTCTGTTCTGAAAGGGCATATGGTGGTTTGCGGTATCTTAGTAAGTAGTTGACGAGCTAAGTGCAATACACAGGCAATTACGCACACAGTGAGACGTGGTGAATGATTTGTCTTTTTGTAGATGAGGTCGAGTAACAGTATTTGGTGTGTTCGTATTAATAAAAAAGACATAATAGTGGTATGTGTTACTATACTTGTTGGGTGACGAGGTGAGTACATAAGATAGATCGAGTCATGTGAATCATGACGAGGTAAGTGTTTTGTCCAAGTAATCGTATGATTAGGGAATTGTGTGTGATGTAATAGTATTGGTGTAGAAATAACTATGGTAGTGTGTAGTATTGTATTAGATAGATGACGAGCTGAGTGCAATGCGTACATATTCTGATGAGGTGAGTGCTTTGTACATTTGTAGATGAGGTCGGGTAGCAGTGTGTGGTATGGCGATATTCTTATGCAGGAAAATGTGGTGGCGTGTGCTGTTTTATTCGTGAGATGACGGGGTGAGTACATTGCATTGGCAGGGACGTATGATGAGTGCTTTGCCCAGTTGAAAGTGTAGTTAGGTAAGTATGTTTGAAATGGTGGTACAGTCATGTCAAATAATATGGCTGTTTGCAATATCATAATAATAGCTAGACAGCGAGCTGGATGCGATACACAAACAGGTGCGTGCGTAGTATGATGAGTCAAGTGCTTTGTCCATGTGGAGATGCCTAAGTACTTGTACTTAGGTACCTGTGTGAGAGAAGTTGCTAGTGTTAGTAAGTATCGAGCCAGTTTTTTTGTCAATTTTTGCTTGAATTTGAGTAGTTGTGTATTATATTTTTGTAAATGTGGGTATGTTGAAGATAATAATGTGATAACAAATAACATTTTAAAGGCTAGATAACAGGAGCGTGAGAGTCTTATGTGGTTAAATAGGTATTGTTGGGTTGCAAGTACAAAATATAAAAATACTAAGCGTACCTTTACCGTGCTATATAATTGTTTAGGACGAAATGTTTTTATGTCATATTGCTGGGGTAAACGTGCCAAGTGAGCCCTTAAAAACAGGAATATTGTTAAATTAGAAGAGTGTTGATGTTTATGCCGAGATATTCTATTGGGTAGTAACTCGAACGTACATATATATAGTTATTTCCGTCTTGTCCCACTCGCGAGTACATCCAAGATTGTTCCTTAAAATTGTATGCAGTTGGTAATTAAGTATGCTATTTTTCTTTGTTGTGTGTTTGGATATTTGAGCTGGATGAGTTTGTGAATTTGGTTTATTAGTAGGTGACCATGAATATGTTTTTTCCCTATAAATGACGTAGTTATGGGGCAGCCAGGAAGAAACCGATTGTATTCTAACTACGTAAGATTTTTGAGGGTGAATTTCAGATAGTAAGGAGATTGATGGTGAGATAATGACGTTTATTAAGAGTGACGCAAGGCATTGAGCATTAAGTGTTAATGTTGTAAATGTTGGCCTTAACCGTACGTTTAGGTTGACGAATATATAGTGAGATGGTGTGTAATATGAGTAGTACGGTATATAATTATTGTTGATCATCTCCGGTTTTTGATCATATTTAAATGGGAATATACTCGAGTTAGTAGTGAACACCCATTGTTCGTTCGTACCTATTTCGACAAGAATTATATGGGATTTCTTATTGACCAAGAAAAAACTATACAAACTGGTTGTTTCAGTACTTGGGGTTATAGGTAAGTTCACAGCTATGCAGTTGCAACCCCATGGGGTCTCACCTGTCCGGTGCACCATGCGACACGGTTTGCCACGGGTTAGTTTGCGAATTATCAGATGACGAGCAGACGTTGAGTCACGCACTTTATTATTTACAAAATAATTGTTTTTTTGTTGTTGTTTGATAAAGAGTGTTATGTTTTGTGCCGTGTGTGTATAGATCTTGTTCAGTGTATGTGCTGTGGAAATTATGAAATAAGGTGATTGTGGCGTGTGTTTGTAAGTGGGCGAAGATATGACGCTGTATGGATTAAAGGTGCAGGTGCTGATGCGGTATGTACTCTTTATAAGTATAGACGATAGGTAGTATGTCAGGCGAGGTATTTTGCTCAATGTGTTGACTAGTGTTTGTGTCGTATTTGTGTTTGACCATGATTTGTTATAACTTACATTAACATAGTAACAAAAATATATAATATATTTAAATTTCATCCCTTTGACAGACAGGGCAGGACTAAAAACATGTATAAGATGCACAATAAAATGCGCAGATATTTTTCCATAACATGCACTGATCATAAGTAAACATACGTATATTAGATTAGCTTTATGATCAGTTTTCATCGAAAGAACAATTTTTTGTAACTGGTAGATTGCTAACCTTATATTAATTACAAAACAAATAACAAATAATAAAACAGTAGAATGGAAAATATTCGCCGTGGTAAGGATCGATGTCGCCAGTCAATTTGGTGGCTTCTGTGATTTCAAGTTATCTAATTGAGTTGCGGTTTTAATCCAAATATGGGGCATTCCCTCCTGTTTACGCAGGTATACCATTCCGTTCGATGTCCAGCAAAAAGCATAGTTGTTTGATTTCGCAAATTCACGGGCTAAAAAGTGGAGTCGTCGTGTGAGTGGGGTTAAATGTTCGGATATGTATAATGTGGAGGGGGTTCCATCCAGTCCAAGGTCGAGTGTACACAATTGCGAATGTTCCTTATTTAGGTTAAATTTTTTTGCATTACTGAGTAAGGATCCTTTTGTGAGAGTAGTGGAGAACTCCGTAATTATTGTTGAAACTCCGCTTTTATACTTTATTGGAATGCGGTACACATCGCGTATATCCGACGGTGAGTACTCAATCCTAAGCTTTGTAAGTAGGTTTTCAATCATAGCACACAAATCGTCCTTTTTTTCACCATGTTTCTTTGGGACACCTCTAATTTCGATACAGGTTTTAATTATTATAATACTCTACTAAGTTCAAAAAATGTAACATGGATGATGATGAGTCGGTACCTACATATTATAATAACAACACACGATATTATTAGTTACCTTCAATACATAATTAATGTTGATATTCGATACAAGTTCATAGCCCGTCGGGGAGGAGCCGAATCGATCACAACGAACAATATAATCCGCTTTTCTAGTCTTGCTACGTACACCCGCACATTCTCTGTAATTTTGTCTATTTCCCGAGGGAGTGCATTATTAAGCCAGCTTACTTGAATTTACTTAGTAAGTTCAAACGTTTAGGTAGTAAATAAGAACATGTAAAGAGCTGGTTTTAGTATACAACCGTCTCATTGATGGCCCATTAGATTTTCTTTGTTGGTAAGTAATCTTGGTGACTACCTTTGAATTTCAGGCTCTTCTTCAGCGACTTGATGGTCTATTAGATTTTCTTTATTGCAAAACTTGATGACACTTTAATTTCATTGAGATTGACTTAGCCTTAAATTTCAGACGGTTCCAGTGGCCTTTTTTGAGGAGACTTTCCTATGAACTCATCAAATATGTGTTACAACCAGATTAGTTTTCATACTAAAATGGTGATTACCGTTCTCACCGCACGCTGCGCCGTTATTTGCAAACATTGCTTCTCAAACGTAGGTACAAATCCGATTGGACTACCACCAGAACCACCATCAAGAATACGTCTGCCACTTGAACACACCGATTATATTATCTAACCTAACGCCTTTCAGGCGGGTGTTTTTTTCATAGGTTTACCTTTACAATGGGCAGAAACCCTGGCACCTAGTCTTCTGTACCTTGAGCGGGATAGTGATAAAGTGAAAGCCATAGAACGGTTTGTATTATTTATTCTTCCATTCTCCTGCCGTTATCATAGATCTTCTGTTCAGGTATCCTGCTCTTTTTAAATGCGAATTTATCACACTTATGTGACCTGATAAGGGTACTAGGATGGGACTATGTAGAGTTCCAAGTAGTTCCGTAGATCAAAAGACAGGCATTTCTCAACACGTTGTTGGACGCTTCATTACTTTTATGTCAGACTAGCAGCGCCCTGCTGTGTTACCCGCGTAGGTCGCGTTCCCGTTACTTTACCGGTATAAAAAAGTTTCTAAAGTATTTGTCTATCTATCATTATTATCTATCATCAGTAACCTATCTGTGTTTCAAATTTCAAATCGATCCGTTTATACGTTGCGTTCATCGTTACCACTTAGAACAACAAACATCCAAACATTAACATTATTACAACCAAACACAAATACCATATAATCATGTATCGTATTTAACATAAATACAATATTTTCGCGAAATTATTAATTAATTATCAAACTCAAGGACCAAAGAGCCAAATATTTACTCAAATCACAACAGTCAAACCTGTCACACCTGTCGTAAGTTGTTATAGACTAAGAGCCCATGAACCCCAGACCTTCGTTATTTTATAAAAGCTGAAAGTTTGTCAGCGTATGCTCCCAACACAGGTAAAAACAATGGTCTATAATGAAGTGCCGTTTAGCAATTATTGGTGTGATTTTTAATAATATTAAATTATTAAATTATTAGGTATTACCCACATATCAGACTTTATAATTTGACAAATTTAGATCAACCTTTAGTACCAGTTATCTCCCAAAGCCAGGATGACCCAAACTTCATAATGGTCCATCGTTCTCATCTGTGTTAGGAGCATCGCGCAGACAAGTTTTTAGCTTTTATAAAATAACGAAGGTCTGGGGTTCACGGGCTCTTTCTCTATTAGGTAAAGTGTATCTATCTACTTAGGCTATAGTTAAAGTAAAAAAAATCAGCAAATATATTTTCCACCTTTTTCACAACAAATGCACTCAAAGTTCAAAATTGTAATACGGTTTTATGTCAGGTTTCTTGAAACGCCAGGCAAAGTACATTTTTCAAAGTGCAAGGAAACACTGAAGTTTCTTTAATATTGTAATAAACTAAAACCGACTTGATTAGTGAGATATTATAGTGAAGTCTGCTAGTTGTTTAGTTTTAAATAGTCGGTAGAAGAAATTTTAAAACTTCAGTGTTGTAGTAAAGTAAGATTACGAGATAGTTTTTAGAAAGTTTGTAATAAGCTGATGTAGCAATTTGTAACATATTAAAATAAATCTAACCTTGCTTCAAGCTATTGCCAAAAATTAATATATCCCTCAATATCTTCTCACCTTATTTTTAATTTATATTTTTATGTTCTCATCTCATATGATGTCATCTGTATCACTGTATCTTATCCCCACTAATATTAAACGTGAAAAAGTAAATGTGTATGTTTGTATGACGTACTTTTTGTTATGCTTTCACGCTAAAACTACTGACCCAATTTAAATGAAATTTAGTACAGACAGTATATAGCCTGAGACAGGAAATAGATCACTTTTAATACTAAAAAAAAAATTGTTTGAAGGCGTAAAACATATTTTGGGAACCCCTTGAAGAATTCTCAGTAGATATCGACTGTTTCGATTTCGATTATTGCCCGACTCTAATACTTCAATATTTATACTCTACTATTTTAGGCATAGGTACTTTGCAAAAAAATGTAAAAATTTGTAGAAATATTTTTTGTTTTTATTTCATAACTAGCATCGCGGGGCTCTTCGTAGTGCCCCGCGGTCTCATCCGCCTAGTTCCTGTTCCCGATATTTTTCCGGGACAAAAAGTAGCCTATGTATTTTTTTTACCATAATCTGACCATGTTCCATATTTCAGCCCGATAAGTCCAGACGTTTCAACGTGTTCGAGGAACAAATATCCAAACATTGACATTTATAATATTTTTAGTAGGATTAGAATGTGGCAATTTCTTAAATATCTGTCAGAGATAGTTCGCAATTTCGCAAAAAGACGAAGAAATGACGCCTCATCTCAATTTTACCTTTGGGGATATCCAGGACTGTCTTACAGGAACATTTGTGTTCTGAGGACGCCTTATTGTATTATCAACTAAAAATGAACAACTTCGACAACAAAACCGATAACGTTTTTAACTAAAGACCAAAATTTTGGCTCGGTAATTGTCCACTGAGTCTACTAACGCAAAGATCAAAACTTCAAAAGTTCGCATTTTGCATTGACAAAATAACTCCAACTTCATTTTGGAACGGGTCCCATGTGAAACCTTCAAAGTCCCAGTATAATCACCGCGATGATGGCTTCCATAAACGTTATGAGTTAGCAAGTGAAACGATTGCGCGCATCTGTGATATCCTCACATTCGAGGCTGTGATGGATACTCTCCATTTATAAGGTGTGCTAACTTTTGATTATGATTGTCATAGTAAGTTTATTCTAGGTTTAATTGTCTCTAAGTGTTTGTGCTAAAATGATATTATATTTACCTAGGAAAGATAAACACAATTGAATACAGTTTTATCATCATAAATATCGTCATAACTCATAACCAAATAATCAAAAGTAGATCTAGACTACATACGACTAGGATGCGGAATGCGTTGCCTGAGTGGGTTCTTCCCAGTGCGGTGGTTACAATCTTGGCGTCCTTAAATCAAGAATGCATCGGTTTTTGCTCGGTAAGCAACCTCCATCATAGACCGCATCGACGCTTAACATCAAGCGAGTTGGGGATCAAGAGTAAACCTTGAAAGTAAAAAATAATAATTCCAAATTAGCGATAATGGATATTTAATATTGTATAGCCACAATCATTTGTTTATTTAATTTTAAGTAAAAATAAATTTTTCTCGTAAACAATAAAGGAAAAGCAAAGGTATAGCTAGTCACACTGAAACAAAAATTTCGGCTTTACATTTGTTATTCAGCCCAATGACATTGACAGAACCTTAGATTTAAACAAATTAGGTCCAAGTGAGGATAAAAAGTGTCACATAGTCACCATCTAATCATCCTAAGGTTGCCTGGAAGAGATCGCTTTTAGCGATAAGGCCGCCGACTGTAACACTAGTTTTTAATGCTCTGTTTGTTTTATTGTATTGTTTTGGTGTGTACAATAAAGAGTATCTCTATCTATCTATCTATAATATTCATCATCTATTCAAATTGAGAATTAAAATATTGAAAAAAATGTCATATTTCAGTTTTTTTATGCTGATTACGCATTCTATGATAACATTACAAATGAACCCAAAAATATAAACAACAATTTATAACAGACCCAGAACTGTGTATGAACTAATGAGCTGCGTCAAACTTTTAAAGGCACTCACCTCACTTTGTCACTTCCACTCAACGAAATTAATCAGCCAATTGCACCCCACAACTTTCCATACAAATGCTGTTTCTTTAAACTTCGCGAATGTGCTTTCATTTCGTTGTTCCAACCTTTTCTGTCACGAAATCAATAAAAAAATAAAGGCGGTAACACGAAATTAATTTTACAAATACTTGACTGAAAATAAAAATAAAAAAATAATCTAGCCATGTCATGGGTGATATTTTTTATTATTAGTAGATATATCTATAGTAATTTCGATTTAATGTCAAAAACTCTGTAGAATTTATTTACTCACAGGTTTAAGCACAAACTTAAATGTTTCCTTCTAGATAGGGCTTATTATAGTGTTAATGAGTATTTGAATGAAAAATTTTAATCTTTTGACACGGAATCTTCTTTTGACATTTATTGATATTTTAAACTCATTTGTTTTCTAAAACGCTGACATATCAATTGCTTAATATTTATTATCTGATACACTGACATTGTTTTATAATTTTGACATTTAATTATGACTAAATGATTTCCGTGCTTTAATTATTATTTTGTGTGCAATTTATGTATGTTTACTTCATGGTTTCCGAATTTTCAACTATTTTCTTGTTTGCAATGTATAAACTGAACTAATGGTTATTTTATTTTAAAATGTGATGTTATTTTGCATGCCGAAAGGCAGATTATGGCGCTCTTAATATTCTGTTTACATCTATTTTGTGTACCCATAAACGCGAATAAAGATTATGATTATGATTATGAATTTTATGTTGTAGAATTCCTATAGAAATATATTCACAGGATAGTGAATTGAAACGTAAAGTACAATTTTATAGCCAGTTAATCTGCAATTGTCCATTGTTTGGGCAGTTTTAAGCTCAAATTGTTGGCATGGCAAAACAACGAAATTTATAAATAAAGTTTTGCCTTAAGTAATAAGTTAACGAATTCATAAAAAACCTTGTATTTCAGCTATTCTCTTAGACCCAATAAAGGATCAAAGTTGGTTTTGGGTATCGACCAACTGGGGGTAGCCCCAGTTGGTTACAGTTAGGTATACCGCCTTCTCTTTTTACCTATTCCGTGTCTCCGACGCACAATATACCTTGAGCACCTTAGCGGTTATTACCTCCAGCAACCTTTGTTAGCGCCCCGCTCTCCCCTACTGAATTTAAATGGAGAAATTATTTTCAAGTATTTTTCGGCAGAGAAGTTTTATTGTATTGTTTGATTGCGTGTCACTCTGATAGATGAAGGAATGGCTTTCAAATGGCGTCTCTTTTGTCGTTCGGAGGCTGTGTAATGTATTTTAGGATGGGTGGTTGGATTTGTTTAAAAGTTTACTGTTTCAGTTTAAGGGATTTTGGGAACTGTCGAAGTTTTGTGGGTTTGTGCTCTTTTGAATAGAATTATATTTGGCTCTGCAAGTAATGATGTAATATATAAAATTTGGTTTCACTCAAAGAATATAACGTTTGTTTTTCACATTTTCTTTCCAACCTTTTTTTTCGGTTGTTGCGTAATATCAGGCATTGAATCAGCTACTTGGAATGACATACTTCCTAGTACATACATTACTATTGTAATGTTATATTGCAAAGAAACTCATACTCAACTTGCTTTTACTTATTGCTGTCAGACGCTTCCTACCAGCACGATATGTTGATGACATTCGGAATACCACAGATAAAGCCTTGATGAGATTAATGCAAAATAGTACTATATTTATTACCTACAAAAGTTCTTGAAAATAAACTGATATAATTATTAAAAGCGCTACTCACTCATCTATTATTTAAATTCGGTGCCAGTCTAGTCAAAAAGCTAGTTGATAGATACTATGGATGTAGTAAGGCAGCAAGTAGGCAGAAAGTATTAGTATCTATCTACTACCTGTTAGACTTGGCTCAAAAACCACAACACCGATTTCGATAAAATGTATATGGGACTATTCGGGAAGCATTACCCATTCGAACACAAAAGGAAATTTTGAAATTGGTTTGGGCGTTATCGAGAAATCAGGTACATACATAAAAAAACATGGTGGTCGAATTGATAACCTCCTCCTTTTTGGAAGTCTGTTAAAAATCGGCAAGATTGTGATGGTCTGATTATAATGATTGGCCTATGGATAATTAAATATTATTTGGGAGACAAACACTTTTTTCTTCTACAATCCTTAATATTAAAAAGCAACCAAAAACAAACGAAAGTGAGATACCTATACAAATGTAAATAGAAGGCTTCTTTCAGTATGTATTTTTAATCTTGTCTATTTATCACTAGATTTTTGTACTCTACGCTAGATAATTCAAAATTATATGGAAGACGAAACTTTCCTCTTCTACAGAGACCTAATAATCCCGAAAGCAAACGAAAGTCGGATACACAAATGGAAATAAAACGCTAAGCAACAAGGTAACGACTGAAACAAACCCAGTCGCAAAGTAAATTGTAATTTTATAGATATCCGGCCGCCTCGCAAACACTCCTTACCCAAATTGTGTTTGTCTTATTTTGTTTGAGACCATCTCTGGGGTGCGCAGTTTGCACCTAATTTCCCGTTTTAGGAACTCGGTAAATACTGGTTTTGTTGCTGTTTTAATATTTAATTCCTTTAAGTGCGCTTGGGGTGGTTGCGTTTTAGATTAGGATAGCTCTGCTTATCTTTGCTACTTAAATTCTAATTACGAAATTACATTTTCGAAGTTACTATCAAGTTTTTTCAAAGACATTTTTCTACAGTGTTATTAACGCGTATCGAGAGTATCGAGTATTCATTCCATCATATGAAATGGCACGTATTACTTAGAAATGTAATTTTAGCCTTTGCCCCTTGTACACATAGCCTTTAGCACTCAGGGATCACGTACATATCTAACGGTGTAAGAGTTTTTGTAATCGGTCCAGTAGTTCCTGAGATTAACGCGTTAAAACAAATAAACTCTTCAGCTTTATAATATAAGCATAAATATAATTTAAAAAAAAGTTCAGAACTATTTTGTACAGTTATGAACTGATTTAAAATAGAATTTCTTTCTTCATTCCTTTAAGTTTACCCTTTTATAGCTCTAACATGTTAAATTGTAAAGTACCGTTTTCAGTAAGTAAATTCAAATCTCCAGCACTCTAACCTGACCTTTATACTGACAAGTCTCGCGAGGTTCTTCTAAAATATTCATTACATTTTCAAAAGTTACTTCATAAAAATTATTACAAAACGCCATGCATTGATTAAAGCTATGAAAGTTTAACCTGAAACTATGAAAGTCCACGAGCGCCGAGCGGTGACCCGGGAAACGCAAATGAGATCAACTTGGAGAACATTTTACATATTCCTCTTTGTGTAAAATGAATTGTCTGAATTTAAATTTGTCCCACTTTAGTAAAATATTTAGTCTCAGTACTATAACTAATAAATTAGCAGCTATTACAAATATTTACAAGATTTTCGATTGTGTAATAATCGTGTATGTGGCAGTCTGATTGTGTTCGTATTTTAACACAGTAGTATGAATTCAAACAGTGATCTACTCGTACCAATTCTCGTTGAGTTAAAATGTGAGTGTGTTTTAGTTTATTCTCATCAAATATAATTCACATAAATAACTGTCTTCACTAAAGTATCCAATCACAACCTTGAGAAAAACAAAGACCTATTCAAAAAAATTGCAGTCACAGGAACTACCGATAGAAGTGAAAACTTATAACTCTGAATTTGATAGCTTACTTTGGAAAGCACGCGGGTGAAACCGGAAGGAATGGCCACGAACATGGCCATCTAGAAATGCGTTAGCATTTCTGTGGCGCGCCAAAAGAAGTTTTCACTTCAAAAAGATTTCGGACTTCTTAACTGTAGTAAACACTTTTTTGGGTACCTTAAGCACTTTTTATAGTGAAATCTGAGGTGTTCGCGTCACAGACATTTTAATATGGCGGCATAGCATCGGAAGAGTGGCGGCGCCAGTTGCGTTTTTTTTTTATAGCAAAGAGTGACGAGACGAGCAGGACATGTGCCTGATGGTAAGCAACATGCCTGCCACATAACAGTACATTGACATGCAGCTATTGGAACATGCCAGTCCAAATCATTACCTAGCACTGCGCTGTGCTCGTCACCCAGAGATCTAAGATAATATATGTCTCTAAGCCTTGTAATTTCTCTGGAAACATTACCTTTCAAACCGGAACACAGTATTAATGTTTGTACATTACTACTTGGCGGTAGAATAACTGGCAAAGGTGTGGTACTTCCCCAGGCGGACTCTGAGATTAAGTGAGTATACTCGTAGTTTGTTGCTATTATGCATGTCGGTGACGTAGATATACAGGTGACGTGTTGTGCAAGATCAGTTGCTTAATACTAAAATTCCAAGTTTAACTTTCACTTCTAATGGCAGTCCCATGACTGACATTTTTAACACACTTTTATTAGGTCGACCTATATGTAACTATGTAATGAAATCTAAGGTTAACTAATTTAACCATCTTCCAAAGATCGTAGCGACATGAAAATTGCCAGCTGTACCTATGTAGTTTTGATGACAATACAATAATATGGTGCTACTGTCGAACTGATCTGATGATGGACCCAGAAGATATGAACTGGAACTTCATAATGGAACATCATAATATCATAGCTGTATTTGAATTAGTTAGAAAAGTCTTGTAATGAACCGCGACCACGATTGGGTTTCAAGATCTGATGATGAAACCGGATGCATGTTTTTATAGTGCTTTTAAAACTATTAATATAATTTTAATAATCGGTGCATGCTGAACTTCCATCTTACTTCATACAAAACGTTGATACGATCTAAGGTTGATCACATTTCCCATTTCCACAAAAACAAACGAATTTAGTCTTGTCTGCCACGAAATCACTCAAATATTACAAAACAAAATCTCAATATAACACTTGGCCCAATTCCTGGCTGTTAACCTACCCTAGTCAGTTAACCTGAAACTCTGGGTACCATGGGACCAATCCCAACGTTCGTTACCCTACCTTATCCATGCTCGGGCGAATAAACGAATTTAAGCGAACAATTCTAACCCACGGTTAACTTCGGGTACAGAGAGAGGTGAAATTTTTGGATGTTACGCACATTTGTACGCTTAATGAGTTAAGTTGTTATGTTTGTTTGAATTTACCTTGTTGGGCGTTTCGCAGGTGCGTGTTCTTGCGAGTATGAGTAAACGCTTGGAAGTTTCGAGAACTAGCGCAAGAACTGCGTTGTTGTTGTTTACTGAGCAAATGGGTCTGAATTTACTTATGTTATAATTTTACCTTGACATTATCTAAATACTGCTCCACGGTTGTAACAATGAAGTTCCCGCTCTGGTCATTTTTCCTACAATATTATCTAGTTGTCCCATGTTTTATTTCAGACCATAATCTAACTTTGTTCCAAATTTCAACCTGACCAGTTCAAGTGTTCCTACGTGATTGAGCAACAAATATATCCAAACATCTTAGCTTTTACATCCAACTAATACTATAGATGCGATAGTTTTTAAGTACCTATGGACGTTTCTTACTCTTTGTTACGTAGACTGATTATAGTCTAGAATGAGACATTTATCCTGGAAAAATAGCATGAGCGGGGCCTATGGGTGAAACCGTGTGGTGTGGAATTATTTTTTAATACAGGCTTCCCTACAACAACTCCATTCGGAAGCCTTCCCGCAGCTGACAATACTTTGAACAATAATGCGATTTTTACTCATTTTAGTTTTAGTTAGTTTACAGATCCTGGCTGCATCTGCCCACGACTTTTTCCGCGTAGAATTTAGAAGAAAATTACTGTTCACTGAGGAACTTAAAATTTTAAATATTTGTTCTATGTGATATTCCAGACTAAAATGTATGTGAGTTCCAACTTAAGAACAAGCCGTATAGTTCTTACTACGTGATTGAACAACAAACATCTGAATAAAGAATCAGATTTACAATATTAATGTGGTGTCTTCAAATTCGAGGGTGAATCGTTTTTTTTTTCTAGGTAAGCAAGCTCTATAGTAGACGACATCGTCGCTTAACATCAGGCGAGATGGCAGTCACGTGTTAACTTATAAAAGGTAAAAAAATACAAATTACAAATAGGATTACTAGATATTTAAAGATATTTATGGGTTCTAGATATAGATACTGTAGTAATGTGATAGAGCATTATGAGTGTACCCATTAACACAGTGCATGAAACTGCATCAAAATAATGGTAACTTGCTCCAACATACACCACCATAGTAGTAAATATTCATCAATGAATAATACGAGTACTAATAAAATAAATTAATTCTTCTATATCAATCAATACTTTAGATAGTAGTCTAAAAAATGATCTCTGAATAATTTTACAGCAATGTAATGCAGTTATACACTTGAGGGTTTTTAATACTTAGCGTCCTTTAGGGAATTCAGTGGCAAATGATAATATAAAGCATCATTCTCCCCTAGTGGGCTCTCAACTCTCAACTTCATTCGTGTAAAACCTCCTTTAAATTTTAGACAACCGCTTAGAAAAGAGCGACGTATTTAGCGTAGAAAGTTTCTATCATTACGTACCTACATGTCAAAAAGTGCAGACTTGACCTTACTAAAGTTCCAATGGACAAATTTACAGACGAACAGACACTTTAAGAAGCTTCGGATTCTGACACTGGAGATCCTAGCCATATTCTTCTCTTACAAAATACTAATAAGCGCGCGAAATAAAGGTTGACTTGCTGAAGTGCGCTGGACGATAACAAAAGTCAGTCCAATCGACGCATGTTGTGAGTCCGACAGTGTGTAATACGCTACCGAAGTCGATTGCTTCTTGGTAGCTTTAAATTTAGGCTCAAACGCTGGCTTACCGAGTGCACGTTTTATAGCTATGATGAATTTATATACAAACAACCAATCTACTTGACCCGTAGAATCGCTAGCGGCGAGATTTGCTGTGGTTCTACTTATTTTGGTTGTAAACAACGAATAGAATAGGTAAAAACGTCTGGCGTCCACCGCTTCTTGCAACCGACTAGAACGGAAAGAGTGAGCTCACTCTTCCCAACGATAACATGATTCCTTGTGCCCCGTGTATATATTTATTACATTGAAAATGATATATTGTGTTTAACGATGATATAAGTTGACATTATCAATTATATTATTATCTTACTTCAAAATTTTATACCAACAGCGAGCGAAATCTAAAAAATATTTAGATTTATGTGGTTATTGCAGACCATTTTCCATCTATGTACTAACTTTATCTCTTCAGTTGTTTTTGTCGTGAAAGAATAACAAACATGGATGTATGTTATATTACATTCTTACAAAGGAGAATGGGCAAATATGTATGGAACGTGGTCCTGGACCCAATACGAATATGATTAGTGTCATATGATAGGTCTTACTATATAATACAAGTACACAAAACGTTTTTCTAAAATCAACCGGGTTTTAGTACAGTCACTAACAAAAGTTTATTTTAAAGAGAGCAAGATTAAGATGCTTGCCCCCTGCCAAGCGTGGGGATTATGGCAAACCGGGGGGGTTTGCGACGACCATCTCGCTTGATCTTAAGCGACGATGTGGTCTACGATGGAGCGTGTTTACCTAGAAAAAAACCAATTCACTCTCGATTTGAAGACACAAAGATGGTAGCCAACAGGGAAAACCCACTCAGGCAACATATTCCACAGCCTAGACGTTCTTATCAAAAAAGTAGTCGTTCGTGTCTTTGGAACATCAACCATGAAACGATGTCGCTTTTTCGAGCTACGAGCATTCCGATAGAAAAAAGGACAAACTGGTATTAGATCATGCAAATCAGGCGCACACTCTTCGTAGTGTATCCGATAAAAAACCGATAGGCTGGCTATTTTTCGGCGATATTTAAGACTTTGAAGTCTTTTCGCACAAGAGAGTCTTTCTCACACAGTATTCACTTTTCTCTCACCCACCATCTACGCGGCCGCTCTTTATCTGTATTTTTATAACTTAGTATGCTTATTTTTCTACATAGAAATAATTTAAAACACCGATAATTTTATTGACCGAATAAAACATTTTGGACCCGACTGCACAAGTACCCGGTTCAATAGATTTTTTAAATTTTTTTTTCTTAATGTATGTCACATGACCTATCACGAAAACATAGTCACCTGTGTATTGGTTATGAGGACCAATTTGTCGCATTCTCCTTTCGCATATAATATTGGTAAGATAAATTTACTTAATTCTATCGCTGTATGAATATATTTATGCTCCTTTCCCAGACGACTCCGATTAGTCCAATTTTTATCTCCCTCGCACAAAGCGGGGATATAATTAAAATTTCAGTGCAAGCCGAAGCCACACACTCGAATTCGTGACCACGAATAATTTAGAGAGCCGTCTATCCGTCTATTACACGCTTTGACTCCGCGATTGTAGACTTGATGACGCGCAGAGAAATGGGGGATAATGACTGACATGCAAATCTGGCTATTATGGCAGGTATAGCGTTTAAAGCTTGTGGCATACCGATTACCGATACCGATGTACCGATTCAGCACAATATAATCCTACTATTATTATTTGCTTTTTCGCATCGAGTACCGTTAGGGGTGAGTAAGTAGATAATTATAAATGGAATTGAAAAAATATGTATTGTGCGACTAACAAATACGTTGCCTGAGTGTGGTTTTCCCGATAGTTACAATCTTTGTGTCTTCAAATTGAAAGTGAATCGGTTTCTTCTAGTTGAATACGCTCTGTCGTAGACCGCATAGGCGCTTAACATCAGGCGAGATGGCGGTCAAGTTTAAACCTGTAAAAGTAAAAAAAAAACATTCTTGAAACAAAAGCACACGAAAAAGTGCATACAAGAAATTAATGGAACGTCTAATACGAAATTCTTGTGTTAGTGTGTTCTGGATCCTACATTAGGGTGACCTGACTTGTAAGATCCAAGCTCTTCCTGAATTTTATACGTGTAAAATTGCGAAAGAATCAATAAAAAAATCAAATACTACTTAAAACAAATCTATTGAAATATGGAAAATTGCAAAAGAGTCAATAAAAAAACTACTTAAAAATATCGACCTCCTTAAAAAATTTAAGTCGTTTAATAACTCTTTCGTACTATTTACATGTACGAGTATGTTTTATCTTTGCACTTGATATGAGGGTACAATTGGGCCAACATTTTTGTTTTAGATAATAAGTAGTTGGAAATATTTTAATGGAAGAGTGTGAGTAAGTAGTAATTAGTACTCGTATTGTTGTATGTGTGATGAAAAACTGATATGATAGTTAAGTTTAAAATGCAGTCGTGAAATCCCAATAGTGCCGGTAGCCGAGTATGCGTTGACCACAACGCGATCACACAAGACGATTACTTTCCTGGCATTCTAAAAATTATTGTTTTTAATAATCTAATGTTAAGTATGTTTGTAATAGTGTTCACTAACAATTGGGAATAGGAAATCCTACTAATATTTTATATGTCAATGTGTGGATGCTTGGATGTTTATCACTCAATCACGTCGTAACATATTCACGGATCGGGCTGAAATTTGGAATACAGATAGATTTTAGTCTGGAACACATAGGCTACTTTTTATCCCGGCAAAATAACGGTAACGGCAACACCACGGGGTGCTGCTCGTGTATAATATACACGACTAGCTCTGCTGTTTTACCCACGCAACGTTCCCGTTACATTCTTGGTATAAAAAGTAACCTATCTGTTATTAAATATAATAAATATTGGTGGACAATTCACACACAACACCATCTGACCCCAAACTAAGCAAAGCTTGTGTGATGGCGGCCAGATAGCTGATATAATACTTATATAGTTTTAAATACATACTTATTATACATAGAAACACCCAGACACAGTGCAAACATTTGAATTCATCACACAAATATTTGCACTGGGTGGGGATCGAATATATTCTATATCATAAACTAGCTGTGTTTCAAAATGCAACTCGTTCCCTTCAGACGTTCCGACGTGAGTGCGAAACAAGCATTCGAACTGTTGCATTTTTTATAAAACCTATGTATAGCCCAGCATAGTTCTCGATCCCGTTATTATATCGGAATAAATAATAGCCTATGTATTCTTCTCGACCATAATCTAACAGTGTTCCAAAATTCAACTCCATCTGGTCCTTTTAAAGATGTTCCGACGTGATCGAGCAACAAACATCCAAACTTTTGCATTTATAATAGGATACGCTTCCCCATAAATTAGAACTTTTAACGAATAAGTAACGGAACTTGCATCTGGAACACAAGTTAGAGCCTTGGTCACAAACCCCGACCATAACTTGAGTAACCAAATGTCGCCTTTATATAGGGGCTGTTGACTTTACATAAAGTTACAACACAACCATCTTACGCTATACTTCGAAGGCGAGCCACTATCGAATCTCCTGAAGAGAACTCATATCAAAACACTTATAGTTTGAAAGTTTTAGTTCCAAACATAGCATATTATGTTGGTCGCTTCACAGTCACAATTTGCTCTTAGTAATTGTATTACAATTTCTGTTTATTTTGGCCGCTGAATTTCAAATTTGTTTCGAGTTGAATAACTAATGTAGTTATCGGGCCTTACCTTAACCATTCATGCAAAATCTAGAATATTAGTAATTTCAAAATCAACCACTTTTTTATCTACAGAAAACGAAACTTACTTTTTTTATAAGTGTTTTCCCCACAATAGGTTGGCACTTGACTACCATCACGACGCTGCAGTCTATGATGGAGTGCGCTTACCTAGGATAATAAATATTTATACTGATTCATTCTATACTTTTTGACACAAATGTTGTATAGGGCCGTCCATTGGAAAAAAACCACTCAAGCAACGCATTCGACAGTCTAAACGCTCTTATTACAAAATTGGAGTCAAACCTTGTCAGTATAGTCAGTAAACCTTTGCAACGTCAATTATGAAATGATACTGCTTTTTGCCTCGAGGTGTAGCACAATACAAAAAAAAAAAAATATGATAGAAGTGAAAACTTATAAGGCAGAACTTGATAACTTACTTTGGAAACTACGCGGATGAAACCGGAGGACGTGGCCATGAGCATGGCCATCTAGAAAAGCGCCAGCGTTCTAGATAGACTATGGGAAATACTGACGCAATTCTAGATGGCCAACGGCCATGGTCCCGAGTTTACCGAAGATTTCTTATTATTCCCGAGCGTGACTCAAAAATAGGTGAAACGATTAAAAAAAGTAATTAGTCCGTCAGCTAGGCCATTAAAAAATATTGTACACGTATATTTTCTTATGTTTCACAATCAAGAAACGACGAAAATACAGTGCTTAGAAGTTTCAATTCCCGTCACGATATGGTACGATTTTACTATAGTGTGACGTCACAACCCCCTACTCCGGAAGTTTGATGATCTATATCTTTGTAAATTTTTGATAATTTGATAAAACAAAAATTACGTATCCCATATTTTTTCATGATCTATCTGACGAACTAATTATAATGGTATATTTTTGAACCTGTCGTCATGCCAATTCAATTCACAGCCCACAAAAAATCTGTCTGTGGCGCACCAAATGAAGTTTTCACTTCAAAGGGCAGGGTAGTAAGATAAGATAAGAAAATTCTTTATCAATCGACACACCAACGATATTTTCCACATTACTTATTGGCAGTGGAAAATCTGGCAAAGGTGTAGTATATCCTTTGGCGGACTCTGCAAAGACTCCTACCATAGTCCTTTAATTAAATCAGGGATAACTCACGTGAATAAACAATAAAAATCGGACTAGACTGACCATATACCTACCATATCATACATTAAATTAAGTAAGCACGAACATCAGCAAAAATTGAACAACTAAAAAAACGCTCGCCACAATCGTTCCAAAGAAATCTTCGTTGGAAGTCTTCCGAGATTTCTCACAACTTGGACAGTTCTAAAAGTATTAAAACTCGGAATTGCCAAGAGCTTCGTTGACAAATGAAAGAAACTGGCAACTCTGAAGGGAAATGTACGCACATTTTTCTGTAACGTTGTTGTCAATCAGTCACAGCCAGTCTTCAGTTCTCCCTTTTCCACTTTTCTCCTTACTTTGCTGATTTGATTGAAATCTCCCCTATACGCACCTGAGTCGCTAGCGCATTATTGAGGGATAGTTTCTTAAATTTATTTCACCGTAAAACCAAATCTGTCATACGGTTTCACAAAAATGTATCTTAACGTCCGTTTTTCGGCATTGCAACACAAAGTAATTTTAACCGACTTCAAAATATGAGGAGGTTCTCAATGTGGTTGTATGTTACGACGTTACGAGATAGTTCCGCCAATGAGAATCGATTTTGATGATTATTTTTTTGTTTGGTAGATAATAAGAAAGAAGTTCAGAAGTTATCCATCGTAGAAAGTTTATCAAGTTCATAGAAATTTTATCGAAATCGATGATGCTGTTTTTGAAATATCGTCATAAATATAATGTAATATCTACCTCGATTATATATTCGTATCACTTTGATGTCTCATCGTTGTAGCGTGTTTAGTTGATTTGACAAAAAAATATTAAATGTAGTCTGAGTTTAATTTTAAATTTAAGTCAGTTTTTCTTTTTATACTGATCTCTTTTGTGGATAATATAATATAGTGTTGCAGTCTGAAATATTCACTCTGTTACTATTTTGCATTTAGTATGAAAAGTAATAAAATCTTCTCAAAATTTACTTGGGAAACTTTTCTTATAATCTACTACTGCCCCGCCCCGCCCCGCCCGGCTTTCGCAATGCTGATACTAAATATCCTAATATATTATTGTGGGTGATTATTGTGGGTTATTTCTAAGAGATAGACATATACTATTGCAGACTTGTTTTGTAAACCTTTTGAAAGGGTACAATACTGCTGTACATTATTTTGATCTAGCTCATAGGGTTCAGGCCAGCGTTTGCAATGTAAACGCAAAAAATGTGACATTAGGTACATTAGAAACCTTTGAATTATTACTATTTTGTGTACGTCTTATACACACAAACCTTCCTCTTGAATCGCTCTATCTATTAAAAAACACGTATCAAAATCTGTTTGGTGGTTTTAAAGATCTAAGCATATATATATATAAATATAGGGACAGACCGACACGGGAGGTGACTTTGTTTTATGCTATGTAGTGATGGTGAAGATGAAGCGTCATCAAATCTAGAATAATTTTTTTTTCTTGGTAAGCGCGCTTCGTTATGGATCTCATCGTCGCGTCATTTAACATCAGGTGCGAACATATTTTCGACAAATAAATTATAAAGTGAGTAAAGTAATAACATAATAAAAATAAGGAGCCCGTTTATATTCCAACTGTTGGAACTCGGGGCCTCTTCTCACGAAGAGGAAGTTAAAACTATTATAATCCATCGTGATGGCCAAGTGCGGGGACGGAGCTTTTCTCCGACATGGCGTTTTCTTTCACCGCACCGTTAAAGCCAAATGTGGACTCGTACGTCCGCTTAGAAAAATACGCAAAGGTACGGTATTTGAATCTACAACCCCACCATTATGAAATCGAATGCTGTAAGCCCCTAGGCCACCACGTTTTTATAAAGTAACTAGCTTTTGCCCGCGGCTTCGCTCGCGTTAAGCGTAATTATTAACTAAGCTGAGTTTCAAGTTTTCAAGATGTAAATTTCATGCAAATATCTCAAAGGAATATAGATATATATAAGACATAGATAGATAGAAGATTAGAAGATAGAAGATGAAAAATAGATCGCAGTTTTTTAGTTTTTAAGTTACCGAATGTGACTAATGGGTAACTTTACCGTTGTACTAAATTTTTACGAAGTTACATGCAAATATGTCCAGGGGATATAAAATCTCATACAAACTTTCATCCCTTATTTCACCCCCTTGGAGACTGAAATTTGAAAAACGTTTTCATACGTGCTTCATGATTTTACTTGAACTTATTGTGTACGAAATTTCATGCAAATATCTCAAAGGAATAAAAAGTTTCATACAATCGTTCATCCCCTATTTAACCCCCTTGGGGGTCGAATTCATCAAAATCCTTTCTTAGCGGGTGCCTACGTCATAACATCTACCTGCATGCCAAATTTCAGCTCGATCCCTCTAGTGGTTTGAGCTGTGCGTTGATAGATCACTAAGTCAGTCACCTTTGAGTTTTATATATATTATATAGAAGAAGATAGATAGATGAAGATGATAGAAGATGTAAAATCGATCGTAGTGTTTGAGTTTTTAAGTTACCGAATGTGACCGGCGGGGTAATTTAACGGTTTTACTAAATTTTTACGAAGTTTCATGCAAATATGTCCAAGAGATATAAAAAAATTCGCACAAACTTTCATCCCTTAGTTCACCCCCTTGGAGACTGAAATTTGTAAAACGTTTTCATACGTGCTTCATGATTTTACTTGAACTTATTGTGTACGAAATTTCATGCAAATATCTCAAGAGAATAAAAAGTTTCATACAATCGTTCATCCCCTATTTAACCCCCTTGGGGGTCGAATTTATCAAAATCCTTTCTTAACGGGTGCCTACGTCATAACATCTACCTGCATGCCAAATTTCAGCTCGATCCCTCTAGTGGTTTGAGCTGTGCGTTGATAGATCACTAAGTCAGTCACCTTTGAGTTTTATATATATTTATAGATTTATAGAAGATAAATTTAGTCCTACTTTAGTTGCAGCAAACACTATCGTAATCATTGTATTATCTTTGCTTTGGTTGTTGTTGTAGAATAAAACCGATTCACTCTCGATTTGAAGACGCAAAGATTGTAACCATCGGGGAAAACCCACTCAGGCAACGTATTCCACAGCCTAGACGTTCATATCACAAAAGTCAAATCTCTTCGTTCGCGTCTTTGGATCATCAACCATGAAACGATGTCGCCTTTTCCACGAAACCACGAAACAGTTTTTGATGCGGGTTTTTAATAGATAGAGTGATTCAAGACGAAGGTTTAGCGCTTACATTACAAGCAGTAATGTGCAACCATTACCATTGTACGGTTTGAAGGAAAATATTAAAAAAAATATCGGGATAGGAGTACAATGCAGTGCTAGGTAATATTTTGGAATCTTTGCATTCTTTGGAATGGACTGCATGACACTGTCTTTATGGACAGACGTGTTGCTTACCATCAGGCACATGCACATATGTACCTTTCTATGAGTACAATACACAATACAAATTAAAAAGTAACAAAAAATTATCTTCATAAAATATGAAGTGAGATAATAGTTGCATTGCACGATCAATTACCCCAATACATTTATTACCACAATTAATTAACAAAACTTTTCCCCGCAGATATTCAATTAACAAAGGCAATTAATTTCAATACACCCGACGCAGTCTGACGCAACATTTGTAATCAGACCTGAATCGGGACAATGCTTTTATTAAATCCACAAACTGAATTTTGTAAGTAGCTATAACCAGCGGAACATACGTTGCGTAAACAGTAAGGCGCTTTATACACTTGTTTCATGAACACTTTAAGGTGACAGTGAGTATTTTTTTACAGTTTTAAAAAAAGAAGATATGTGGGTATCGCGATAGCTCCACTAATTGTTAATCTTTTTTTTTGTGGAATATACTACTTATGCTTACGCAGTACACACATTTATTCAAAGCTAAAGGTCTGCACCGACTTATACGACTCGGTTCCCACCCGACAAATGAAATACACTCAAATATGGGCTTCATGCCATGCATGTTAAGATACAGATTACATTGGCAACACAAATTATCAGACCGCTCGCTGACAGCCATCTGCTAATTTATGTTGCCAATGTAATCTATATTATCTCAACACGTATGACATAAAGCCCATATTTGAGTGTATTTTACTTGGCGGATGGGAGCGGAGTCGTATAAGTAGGCGGAGAC
Organism: Ectropis crepuscularia; assembly: GCA_963693475.1. NCBI lineage: Eukaryota > Metazoa > Arthropoda > Insecta > Lepidoptera > Geometridae > Ectropis > Ectropis crepuscularia. Next base: position 9,812,389 of record OY856343.1, on the reverse strand, counting down.
CTTTAGACTCAGGTGAGGCAAACAGCTTCCAAATTGCAGGAGTCCAATTTAAAAAAAAATCTAGAAGTGTGTGTAGTCTCAACAACTTCAAATATTAGAATTGGTCATAAGTCAATTTTGTAATGCACTAGTAAGACCTACTGTAGTTGATACTTATTAGGCCATTAACCACAGATTATCATTATTTTTGTATTATTTTATAATTATGTATTTGAATGTGGTTAAGGAATAAACCTTAACATTTTTAATTTTCGAACCTATCTGACACACGAGTGTTGCATACCATCGAAGCGATTATGCCTGAAACGATAAATTACTATTTCTCTTACTGTGTATACTGACCAAACTGTTTACAAAATAAATTGTTACAAGATTACTGAAAGATACACTCTGTCATATCTCTTTGTGTCCGAACACAATAGACACTTAGCGGGAGATTCAGCAAAAGGATCTGGTCGTTGTAAATAATTTTTACCCCGAAAAAGGCCAGGTTTATGAGGTTTTCGGGAAGCGGGTGGCGGGAGTCGTAAAAATGAGATTCGAGGTTTGGTAACTGTTTTCGGAGCTCCGTAGATTTTGAAAAAGATCATACATTTATTGTTTCATTTCATTGGCATTATTTAATAACAGAATTGTTGAGTTTTTTAATATTAAATATTTGAGTAATGTTTTAATACAAATATTATATTTTTAATAAACACTGTCCTTGGATCGTACATAATTTTAATGTTTTTAACCGACTTTAAAAAAAAGTAGGTTTCTCAATTTGACCGTATATTTTTTTTTATTTTTTTATTTTTGGGATTCAGATCATTAATCTAGTCAACAAACGTTTTTTTAGGTCGAAACTTTTTCGTATTTTCCGAAAATTCTGATTGAGGCGTCTTTCGATTTGTAATGGCATGTAGATACTTTTTGGTATCTCCGAAGAAACCGACTTCAGTTTATAATTAAATTCAGACAAACGACCAAATTTCATAAGGATCTATCACTTACAAGAAAGAAAATGTTAGTTTTTTGTTCATATTTCAAAAATCGCCTCACAAATTTCAGTTAAAAATAAATGGAACTACCTCGAGACTATGATATACCAAACAAAAAATTAAAACTCAGAAAGACAACCATCAAAATCGATTTACGATTGGCGGCACTATCGCGTAATATACGTCCAAAAAAATGCATCTAAATTGAGAACCTCCTCTTTTTTTTTTAAGTCGGTTAAAAATTCAAAGGTCATTCGCAAAAATACCAAAAGATAAAACCAATGTATCGTGATAGAATTTTGTTTACAACACAAAAAGACAATCAAACCGCGCTTAGTTACGTGAATCGATTCAGCCGAGTGTAACCGTAGCGCTGAAGTGTCGACAAGGATACGCACTCAGGGCTCCGTAGATAACAATGGTAGAGTACGGCGGAGTGTTCCTACGCTTTCTTTTATTGTGTTTCCGTTACTGGATTAGATCTTTTGGAAATAATTTTCCATACTAACGAATACTGGGTTACGCGAAATAGTTGTAGTGAGGTGAAAAACGTTATCGTAATCCTGAACACATACTCTTTTAAGTACATTTCGTCGAAAGTATAGTGTAATAATATAGTATAAGTGTATTAAGATTAGTAAAGATGTTTTTCATTCTGACTTGTAATTTACCATTACCTATTAATAAAAAAATTGTACTTGTTTTCAACTAATGTTTTTTTTAATGTTTGAAGCATTTCGTAGTAAACGGGGTCTAATGAGTTACGACTGGTCTAGTAGGGGGAGAACGGCAACAGCCGTCGCGAGCCCCGAATTCAAATCCTACGCGCACCACTGTCTTTTTGGAGTCATGTGCGTAATGCCGCTCGGTTAAAAACTATTTATATACCAGGGCTAGGGTTATGGGTTGTAACTCTTTCCTTTTTTTTACTTTTATAGGTTTACACTTGAACGCCATCTCGCCTGATGTTAAGCGACGATGCGGTCTACGATGGAGCGTGTTTGCATAGAAAAAAACCGCTTCTTGCTTCAAAAATTACGAAACTTTCACACAAATTTGCTTCCCCTATATCATTCTTATTTTCGCTTTAAATTTCTGGTGTTATTTAATGTTTGTACCAAACATTTTAATTGGTTAAGTAGTTTAGACATAAAAGCGTAACAGACAGACACACATAGTTAATTTAGAATAAAGACGTACAAAAAATAATTATTATCAAACCAGGGATTTGAGGGTTAGAGGTGTTTATTTACAAACCCGGTATTTCGGTTTCTATCTGAACTATGTGTTTAGATATATGCCACGTTATAAAAATTCACCCCATTCAAAGTCTGCCTCAATTCCATTTTCCATTGTCACTTGACGTGATTTTCTTGAACGCGGTAGTGACGTTTCCGCTTACGTCGGAAACTAGAAACGTAAATGTTGCCAGCGTCATGTTTCGCATACCGAGATGTACAATTTTTATTGGTTTCAAAGGTCGGAGGCGCCACTTGCAGAAGTTCGAACTAAACTTATATATCCGCGTTGAAAAGTTTTAGTGACATTTTTCAGTGCAGGGTGAAGATAAGTTGGTTTTATAGTATCGTGATATTTAGTAGGTAGCACAGAAAGGACACGGAACTGATAGCGGCTCACATTTCAATTTAATTTTACAAGGTTGGTTTTTGTCACCCAATAAAAGATTTATGTAACATAGAGTGAGAGAAAATCAAGAACTGCGCTGATAGTAAGCAACACGTACCTACTAATGCAATTAGCTTGTTAGAAGGCGAATTTCCTATAACCTGTCTGGATGAAATTGCTCTTAGGAATAAGGGCGCCATTTGTGGCAATAGTTGATAAGTGTTTCAGTTTTTTTGTGTCACATTAAGCATTTTTCCGTGTATCTATCAATCAGTTAGCTGTTGTCGAACGTAAGCTGTTCATATGACTACATAACACTGCACTTGTCACGGAGATTTTTAGATGTCACTTGATTTTTAGATGACTACAATGTGATTGTACCCTAATGACACATTGGAACATCGTTTCATTACAAAATTTAAATTTGAAAATGACTAAAATAATTAAATGATAAACTATTTATTACTTATTTTGTTCCAAATTAGGACTGAGCTGTCTTACAAAATACTGCAATTATATTATAGTCACAAAATAAAATCGTACAATTGCACATTATTTCCTTTTTGTTGATTGCCTGAAAGATTGATTTCAGCAATAAGTCATAAGTATTTTACTCTAATATTTCAATTTGCTTGTGTCACAATAATAAAGAGTTTTCTCTATATCTATCAGTTTTGTGACTCCAGAGCTATTGATGTATCCTTTCGTGTTAGCACACTCTTCCTGCTTAACCCAGTCTGTCGTGATGCCACGTAGACAAATTGAGTGGTGTATCGTGCTCTCGACGTAGGTGGATTGACTAGAGGTGCGCTTGCTTGACAGAGTATTTGGCACGGTATGGTTCTGACACACAAATTGGAACTGTTTGATTGCCAGTGTCGGTGTGCTCAAGTTATTAATTACTTGTTTGAAGTGTGTATTTATAGATGTGTGATATGAGCTGTTAATTCGATACCGTGTTGTCAAATGTCATGGATAAGTTGTAAATCGAAATCAAAGAATATACCCTACCCTATCTATGTTTTTTTTTTTACTTTATTAAGTTTACACTTGACCGCCATCTCTCCTGATGTTACACGACGATCAAATGTCATGGATAAGTTGTAAATCGAAATCAAAGAATATACCCTACCCTATCTATGTTGACTTTGAGTTACACTTGACCGCCATCTCTCCTGATGTTAAGCGACGATGCGGTCTACGATGATGCGTGCTTACCAAGAAAAGATCGATTCACTCTCGACTTAAAGACGAGGTTATCATCATCGGGAAAAATCCACTCAGGCAACTCATTCCACCGCCTAGACGTTCTTATTACAAAAGTAGAGTCAAACCTCTTTATACGTTTATTCTGATGAATAAACCACAAAGTTACTAGACTGATTATCAAAATTCTTTAACAAATTATAATTTTTTTTCTAGTATAAAAGGACGAGACGAGTAGGACTACCATTAAAGGACAGTGACAAGCAGCTATTAAAACATAGAGAAAGAAGTAATTTAGGTAAATGAAGAGGACCATTAATTTTATTTGACAATTGATCCGTTTGTTATTTTATATGCCAAATGAAGATTTTTGGAGTCAACTACTCACCTACAAGATCAAAGATAGTTTTACTAACGGTAAAAAATTTAAATTATTAAAAATCTTTGTTTTCTCTGTAAATTATACCTACGATCAACCAGTAGTAGTCGTGATATCAGATTTCATGAATTTTCAAGTACGGTTGTGGGTTGAGTTTTACATATTCCATCTTGACCATCTGCAATGGTGCAGTCACGTTCAGGGGTGTTTGCCTAAGGGTGTCGCGGTGGCGTTTGAAATATTTATAGCACATGCTTCCGATGATACGAGCTGATATTGGCTCGAGTTTGCGACTTGCGTTACGGGAATTTGTTTGCCTTGTCGTGTTTTTTTTTTGACAAATTCTAAAAAGAAAACTTTCAATTTAATCTAAATCAAAATTGATGATAGCAGTGAAGTCCATATTCATTTCAAACTTTTAATCCCATTAATACTGTAAATGCGAAAGTTTGTATAACATACATACACGTTTGATACTCGTAGGTACTCTTTCAAGCAATAACTACTGAAAGGATCTGGATGGAATTTGGTATATAGATAGATAATAGTATAGAATAACTCATAGACATGACTACTAATACGCAGGTAAAACCGCGGAAAGATGCTCGTTGTACGTACTGTGTTGTACAGCTATACCTTACTCTTCTACACTGTTCCAATACACATGGTGCATTCGACCGTTTTGTGTCAGAGATCTTATTTACTTATTTTATTGAAATCAAAGAAATTAGAGATATTTCTTTGTTTGTTGTCTAGTTATTTCAATGACTAACGTAAATAGGGCCACATCGACATTTTCTTACTTTCCCCTAATGGGTACGCTATGTAACTTCTAAATTGTACTTGTAAATATTTATGTATTTATTTTATATATTTAAAGGCACTTGGCCGATATCAGGGTCTTTATCAGAAGCCTCCATGTTCATACACGGGCGTGGATTATCGGGCGAGAGGAATGGAAACCACAATTTTAGTACAAGACACTCTAATCAACTATTTTACAAAATATCACTAACACGGTCTCAATATTTAAATCAACGATGTACGAACGACACTCCGCCGAACACGTAATGCGCATATGCGATGCAAACCGATTTCTAGCTCAAAAACCTTAAACTTCGACCACCATTTTCGTTTGCTTCCCGCACGTCGCCCATTAGCGTCCGGAGTTGTGTCAGAGTGAAGAAACGTCAACTGTTATCGCAGCTGTCTGTGTCAGTTACGTTCCTCGCCACTCTAAAATAATCGACGCGCCGTCACGGCCGGACTGACATTCGCACGTCCTCGTGCGTTCGCTGGTGTAGATACAACCCTCACTCCTCATTCAATCTGCAAAGATGAAACACAGCTGGAACACTCATCATCGCTCGCCTATTCCTGACACTGTATCTCAATTTGTTACTCAATTAGTTACTCGTTAAATCTCATCTCAACATCTGTCCATCACGGCACGTCGCATCACAATACACTGGACCGGACAACCAACTCTGGCGTCCCTTCGACCAGGCCACATCAAATATCAACCCAACACCAGCATAGCGATATGATCCGGAACTTCGGCCAGTATAAGCCAGTCCCTTAGACCGTCCACTAGCTGCACACGACAGGCACACTCTGTGCCATACACAGGCACACTCTGTGCCACACACAGGCACACTCTGTGCCACACACAGGCACACTCTGTGCCACACACAGGCACACTCTGTGCCACACACAGGCACACTCTGTGCCACACACAGGCACACTCTGTGCCACACACAGGCACACTCTGTGCCACACACAGGCCACACCGAGGCCACACACAGGTATTGTAGACTGACTGTTAAGACATCGACCCATATGAGCCAGTCCCGTAGACCAGCTACTTTACCGTCACACAAACACACACGTAAAAGCCCACATAGAGACATGAGAATTAACATGGACAGTAAACTGGGATTCATATTTATGTGAAGTAGGTACTCACAACACACAACTCACAACCCATTATTACTCATCACGCTCAGAGGCAGAGAGAGGGTTCCAGAGCTAGCGGTAAGAGTGCGACTAGATACCGAGACTATCACTATCATCAGATGGCACCGCTTCAATCTCTTGACTATGGACCGCCGTCTCGGCCTCCTCCGAGTCGTTTATTAAGCAAGCGGCTGCTTCAACTAAACCATCATAGCCTCCGGGTACTGCGCGCAAATTTTCGTGAGCATATTTGTATGTTCGATTAGACCCATCAATGTCTCTTAGCTCGTACCTATCGTTATCTAAAACTCGGGTGATCATAAATGGACCTCTAAATTTTCGCTGTAATTTCGTCTGATTACGCTCGCTATATTTTATGAACACGAAATCGCCTTGAGAGAAGGGTTTCACGACTGCCCTACCGCGGTTGAAACGATTTGTATCCGACTCTGCCGTCTTCTCAATGTTTTCGGAAGCATTCTTTCGGATCGAGTTTAAATCCAAACGAGGCTCAGGTTCCGGGTTAGGGGATATACTAGACATGCCTAATGACTGTGCTCGCGTACCGAACAATAGTTCCGTGGGTGTGTAGCCCGTTACTCTAGAACGGGTACTATTTAGTGCGAGTTGGACCTCGGGAAGCTCGTCACGCCATGTCTTGTTCGGATCATTCTCTACAATTGTAAGCAAGCTCTTCAAGGTGCGCATAACCCGCTCCACCTGGCCATTAGCTCTGCTAGAGCCAGTGGCAATGAAATGGAGCTCTATGCTATGGTCACTACAAAATTGTTTGAAGTCTGCGCTAATGTAACATCTACCCTGATCTGCTACAATTCGCTTGGGAGCGCCGAAAAGACAAACCGCTTTTTTTAAGAGCTTTAATGGCACTAGCCGCATCGAGCGAAGCGGTGTACTCCAGAAGAACATACTTAGTAAAGGAGTCTATTATTACTGAAGCATATTCTTTCCGGTCACTCTTCCCACTAAGCTTACCCGTGATGTCAACATGTATCGTGTGTCAAGGAGTGGCAACTTTTGGGATCGGGTGGAGTTGGACTTGTTGAGCTCCCGAACACCCTTTTGACGCTTTACACAAGATACACGAATCCACAAATTTTCGTACTTGCTTAGCCATTAGTGGAGACCAATACTGCTCATATATCTTGTATAGAGTCTTTTCTCCGCCGAAGTGCTTAATTTCAGTGTGAACATGATTGATCAATGTCCATGTCAAAGATCTTGGCACAACCGGGAGCCAATTTCCTGTTTTCCAGTAACCGGGAGCCAATTAAAGGAATTTCTGTTACACTCGATTTTCCTATAAAGTATACCTTTACGTACATCATAAGTATGAGCAATTGCTTTGGGTAACTCCTTATTATTATGCTTGCTTCCCTATAATCTACGCACATCCTATCGGTGCCGTCCTTTTTCTTGACCAACAGAATAGGACTAGCAAACGGTGATGTGCTTTCCCGAATAATACCTGCCTGCAACAATGACTCTACCTTTTCTCTAACTATTTATTTTTCCGTGGGAGCCAGTCTATAAGGACGCCTTTGTACGGTTTTGTTTGGATCAATGGGATTTATACGCAGAACACCGTTCGTTACACGTCGTGTCGGTATGCCGTCGATGAAAAAGTCACTATACTTTTGTAATATCTTAATTAAAGCACTTTTATCATAGCCTTAATGTCAGTAAAGTCAAAGTATTCAGTTTTTCAGCCACATTGACCTCTTTTTGCAACGAAAATATCACACGCGCATTGTCAATATTAACTTCAATCTTATTTTCTAAGAGGTCTCTCTCTACCTATGAGCTCAGCGATGGCACCATCAGGCACTATATGAAAAAGCAATGATACAGAGATGCCTCATACATTGATAGGGCCAAGAACCTGTGAAACACGTTGCACATTGTTGCTACCTATACCTTTAAGGTATACCAAATCATTATGCAAAGTACCCGGAAACTTCTCGGCAAAGCTACATTTCAATAACGCGCACTATCAAACCCAGGCTGATCTCCTATCAAACAAAAAGGAAACGGGCTCACCAGATGATGTAGTCAAGGTGCTCTTAGTTGCTTTGCGCTCGCAGATATGAACTTCTTTTACCACCACTGCGCCACCTGCACCACCTCCTTTTCGGTCTGGACACGCCGAGGCAAGGTGACCCGGTTGTCCGCACACAAAACAGGTGATCGTTCGTGCTTTGTCGATAACCCTTGGCGTTTGGTTCACATTCTTGTCAACAGCAGCAGGCTCTTCCCGTCGCTTGCGGCAGTCAAAAGCTCTGTGCCCCGGTGTACCACAGCGATGACATGTTCCAAAAAAACGAGATTCACCGTAGCGAGGTCTTTTCACATCAACCTCGTGATTTTCATTACCCTCGTACTTCCGCTTGAGCGAAATTCCATTGAGCACTCGAAAGAGTTGAGATCTGGTAGTCGGGTTATGCGAATGGAGCTCCCTTCGAATCACAACATCCTTTTGACACAATACCGAAGCCACAAAACCCGTTACTATATCTTCGGCCATTTCCGTACGTGGAATTCTCTCTATAATACTCCAAAGACGCATCGCCGCCTCGCAAGCAGTTTCTTTTGGAGCGATTTGAAAACGCAACACTTCATCAAAATAGTCTTGAGCTAACATGGGCTTGGCAAATTTCGCTAGTAGCAGCTCTTTTATTTGAGGCCATGTCAACTGGGAAGCTTGCAGCTTTGTTAAGCAGGTAGCAGCTTGTCCTTTAAGGGCATGCGTCAGCAACAACAATAACTCGGCACCTTCTAGACTTCTGCTGTTAACTATTATTATCTCGGTTACTTTGCACCAACCTTCAATGTCAGCTTCGGCATCATCGGGGTCAAATCGGATCAACTGCGTTGTTGTACTGCTCGTGGATCGAGGCTGAGTACTTGCCAATACTCTGGACAGCAATGTCTCCATATGAAGTAACAGGTTAGGCGCCGTGGACGAGTTAGGCGCTTCATTACTTTGTGTATTCTCCTCTGAACGTAGCCCTGCGCATCCCACTTCTGATAAAGGCACTTGGCCGATATCAGGGTCTTTATCAGAAGCCTCCATGTTCATACACGGGCGTGGATTATCGGGCGAGAGGAATGGAAACCACAATTTTAGTACAAGACACTCTAATCAACTATTTTACAAAATATCACTAACACGGTCTCAATATTTAAATCAACGATGTACGAACGACACTCCGCCGAACACGTAATGCGCATATGCGATGCAAACCGATTTCTAGCTCAAAAACCTTAAACTTCGACCACCATTTTCGTTTGCTTCCCGCACGTCGCCCATTAGCGTCCGGAGTTGTGTCAGAGTGAAGAAACGTCAACTGTTATCGCAGCTGTCTGTGTCAGTTACGTTCCTCGCCACTCTAAAATAATCGACGCGCCGTCATATTTATGTATAAGTATTTATGTTATGTTAGGATAGATATATTTTGTTTATTTTTATTTACTATGTATATATATGTATCTTTTATAGTTGTTAGTACTTCTATACCAATACCACCTACACTTATACGATTTCTGTCGCAAGTTTTCCATACAAAGGTTGCCTGGAAGAAATTGCTTTAAGCAATAAGGCCGCCCTTTACACTGCCATTTACTATGTACAAATAATACTAGCTTAAAATAGACTAAATTAATGTTTAATTTAAGTCTGTTACTTGTATAATTATTTATTATGATTTTATGTATACTTTTAGACTTAATGTATTTTTTCTTAATTAATTAGTTTTTGTTAAGACTTTATGTATTTTTGGTGGGTGTAATAAAGCATTATATTATTATTATTATTATCGACTAATACAATACATTTTTGATTTCAAAACTCTTTGAATTTTGTCTAAAGTACTAAACGACTGATATCCATGTTTTACTCTTGAAACTATGTTTTGTACCTTGTACGTTAAAATTAACAGTGTCAAAGTACCGCATGAAACAGACTTGAGAAGAACAAAAGTGGAAACAATGTTGCTTGGAAGAATCCGGCCGCCGTTAGGTTGCTGGCCTTGCTATTTTCCTCCTATTTTGTACGTATCTTTTAATTGTGTGAACAATAAAGACTTTCATTAACATTCATTTCACTGCTGCCAACCTTAACATCCACTCTAATTTTCTTTAGTTAATACATTTTGGATTAGGAGTACCACAAGTAGGATTTAATTACAGAATATTCTGCAATAACACAGTTATAGAACCTCAAGCATATTAAAGGCTTATTAATCCATTACCGACTTTATTTATTTCGATGGAGAAACAGGCGTGAAATGGAACACAAAGAAAACATTTAAATACAAACTGAATTCAAGTTACCTTAGTTACGCTAAACATCAAGATACGAAACTTTCTTTCGTCCCATTTGAGTTCGGAAGCAATTCTCTTGGCAATATTTCAGTAGCCTTCGCGTTGAGATTTACTCGCATTCAGATAAGAATTCAGTTGGAGTGGACAGCGGGCGGGATAACAATGCAATTTACACCCGGGGATTCTGGAATTGAGTAAGTAACGGCTGAGAACGTTTTCTGTTTTTGGAATATTTTATGTTGAAAAATACGAAAAAATATGAACACCGTTGAGAACGATGATTCCGAGAGATGCCACCAATTTTTCGGTAGGTACCTAATTTAGTTAAGCTGAAAACTTGTTACTTACCTCTCCTATTAACAGGATCTTATACCCTTAGGCTAATTAGGCTGTATCCTAGAGCGTGAGAATTGCGAGGGTCGTCACAATTAGCCTAGGGTGGTCAGAGCTCTTGAGCAGTCGTTGTCTAGTATATCCCAACACGAAAACGCAGACCTGGCTGGTGAGTAGTGGAGCTATGTGTTAAATAAAACATTTTAAAAACACAAAAATTGTATTGGCCTTTGTTCATAAAGTAAGATAAATAATCAGACAATGCTTGGTGTGTATTTGAGACTGTAAAAAATAGAAGGTAAAGGGTTGCGAAGGTTCCGAAGTTCCGATTCCGATGTACCAATTTTAGATACCAACAAGAATGAGTAGCAGCCATTGACATAGTTAATTATTGACATTTTAATTATAACTCGTATAACTATTTTCAGAAACTTTCGTTACGAAAAGGCTAAATCGAAGATACAAAAAATACTTAGCTACTCTAAAGTATGCAAATTAAAAAATAATGATTTAATGTTCTCTGGAGTACATTTTAGAAGTATTCAATATTATCGAGCCTTTAAAATTTCAAAAAAAGAACAAGGCGTTGGCTCCACCTTATTCGACGACCTATTTCACTCTCTCAATATAGAAAATGTGCGAGAGACATACTCAGTACTCGTTTCTTGAAAAAAACAGACTATAGTTTCTTTATACAACGCTAATATCAATGGTCTAACCCAGGTGGAGGGCGGTAGTCACTTACCGCTTCTAATACAAAATGACGGTAGGTGTGAAACCCAAGCTGGACCCTTGTCCGCACTACGTTTGACGTTTATTAGGGTAAACAACAACGTACGTATGTAATTCGATCTGTCTATAAAGCGAGCTAAACGTATTACGTGCCGGCTTGTTTTTGTGGACTCTCTTATAGGGCCTCTGATTGGAGACGTTCTATTTGAACAAAGGGTTGAAACCTCAAACTATTACTATGAAGATAGACTTAATATTTTGCATATCCACCTTCTTACGGCAACCCTTTTATTCACAAAAGCCCTACAAATTGTTAGTTTCGGCAGAACAGAAATAGGTGTTACATTTTTTTTAGATAGAGTAACAAGACGAGCAAGAAATGTGCTTGATGGTAAGCAACATGATATTAAGTAATGATAGTTCATAATATTAGGTGCCACGCATTTATTTGAAAGTGAAGCTTTCGAATCACTACCTATCACTGCACTGCGCTTCTCCTAGCATAGCATGTAATACGATAACATTAATTAGAAACTACTATACTTTGTTTTCAGATTTATGAAATACTATCTACACTCCTTAATTATACTTCCCCTCCTCCTTTTATGTATGTTCTTCCATCCTACAACACAAATTTCTTTACTTGTTGTTTTTTCAGTATTTTTGAAGTGAAAACTTCTTTAGTCGCGCCTAGACAGATTTTTCGTGGGCTGTGCATTGAATTCATTCGTCACGCTCTGGTATGATAATAAAGCTTCGGGTAAACTCGGGACCATGGCTATCGCCATCTAGAAATACGGCCAATTAGCCAATGAGAAATGCTGAAAGGGCGTTGACAGGCCATCATGTCATGGCCATCTAGAAACTCATCAGCCAATGGGAAATGCTGACGCATTTCTAGATGGCCATGCTAAGATGGCGAGGGCACGCCCTCCGGTTACACCCGTGTAGTTTCCAAGGTAAGCTATCAAATTCTGAGTTCTATCGGCAGTTCCTGTGACTGCCAATTTTTTTTCTGTATTTTTATTTTTATTCATCAATTCTATCCACTTTCAACGTTGCTTTTGGGCTTTGGGGTATTTTTATTTTTAATCTCAATATTAAATAATATAAATATTAAAAATTATTATAATAATATAAATATTATAAATGTCAATGTACGGCTGTTTAGATGTTTGCTGCTCAATATCACTGGAGTACAGTTAGACTATAGTCTGGAAGAACAAATAGGCACAATTTTTTATCCCGGCTAAGCAATGGGAACAGGAACTACGCGGGTAACACCGCGGGGCGTAGCTAGTTTTAAAAAAGTCGTTCGTATACGTATTTGTATGGGCAATTTCCGTCGATACACGCATATGTGTGGGTTTGTCTATATGTGTGTGCTTGTGCAAAAATTTGGAGTGGAACAATTGTTATTGTAAATTGAAAATTATTGGGTTTTTCAAACCATTTCGTATAAATTTCATTCCACATCCCATGTAAACTGAAAGCAGAGAGACGTACTTACGTATAGATACGGTGTATATTATTTTTGCATTTTTGTCAAGGCCCGCTCCCGCTACTGAAAATGTGGGGCAAATCTGGAAAATAATTTCTCGCATAAGCTCAAGGATGTAGAACACTGGAACAGAAACATATATTTTTAATTTACGTATGCATCGACACATAATATGTATAAATAGCACAATACACTACAAATACATATGTTTAATAGTTGATACAAACAAATAAATAAATAAATATTGGTGGACAACTCACACACAACACCATCTGACCCCAAACTAAGCAAAGCTTGTAATATGGCGGCCAAATAGCTGATTTAATACTTATATAGTTGTAAATACATACTTATTATACATAAACACCCATACACAGTGCAAACATTTGAATTAATCACACAAATATTTGCACTGGGTGGGAATCGAACCCACGACCCTCGGTTTCGCAGGCAGAGTTACTACCCACTAAGCCATGTTTGATTCGTTTTCGCAGGGCGATTAATTATTTATTAACCTTTGTAAAATGTAAGTTTATTACAATTTCGATAAAAAGTAGGTCTATGAATAATTCAGATTAGTTTTTTTTTAAATAAAGAGTGACGAGACAAGCAGGCCATGTGCCTGATGGTAAGCAACATGCCTGCCACATAACAGCACAGTGACACGCAGCTATTGGAATATGAAGAGTCCAAATCATTACCTAGCACTGCACTGCGCTCGTCACCCAGAGATCAAAGTTGTTATATCTCTAAACCCTGTAATTTCTCTGGAAACATTGCCCTTCAAACCGGAACACAGTAATGTTTGCACATTGCTGCTTGGTTAAAAGTAAACTGGCGTTAATGTTACACAGTTTGAATTTTTTGAATAATAATAATAAATCTTTATTTCAATGAAAAATTGAACATAAATGAAGTTACAAAAAATATACCTTAATAACTATAAAACATTACAGTGACCGCTTAACTTCATTTGGAGGTAGACCCTGCGTCCCACACTAGGGATGTCCTGTGTTGTGGGATTCAGTGTTTTTATCCAGGGATGTGGCGGTTTCAAACTAAATATGAGTAGGTGGACACCTACATCAACAAAAAAAAAAGAGTAAAATAGTAATAATTTTTTTACATATTATTAAAAATGAACATAAGTAGCTCAAGTTCAATCGTGATTTGCCTTCAAATGTGTCTCTGTGTATGTTTGTATGTATTTAGGTGTGTATGTGTGGATGTGTGGATGCTTACATAAATATAATGTGTATGGAAATAGAAATATTTAGACATGAGGTACCTCAATGTGGATGAGTTTGGATGACCGTTCGTGTAGTCGTTTAACTAGAATCGTTATTCGTAGAATATGTTTATGAAAATATTAGGTAAGTATTTTTTTTTTTTTTTAGAGGTTCTACGAGCGCAGGCAGCTTTGGGACCAGACTGCTGGCGAGTCTATTGAGCAACTGAGGTTATTCTGATGGCTTAGATAATTAAGCTAGGAGAATGTTGCTCTAGCTCAACCGCTGCAGCAGGCCCCATTGCGGTCATAAAGCGTTAGACACTAATATTGTCTCAGTTTCTGTGTAGTTTAGGGAAGATAACCATTGTTTTACATTTCTCTTACACAGAAATCGCGACAATTTCAGTATATTTAAAGAAGCATCGATATTTTGATACAAAGAATTATTTAATGGGTTGCTCACACGTGATGTGGTTGGTCCAGCTCTGTGAAATAGTCACACGAAAAACGGTCGCTAAAAAATTAAGATACCATGTGCGAGTAAAACTTAAGTCAGGCTTGGCCAACTATAGCACACCCTAACCCATTATTTTTTAAATTTAAATAATTTTGTCCATAAATTACAACAATTTATCGCGATGAAGCGCGCGCATCTATCACGTAGTGGTTACTTACTCGGTGGCATCGCTAATCTGGGAAAAAGTAAAAATAATTCCGCGCGCTTTTTTTTCGGTGTATTGTTTTCATTTTAAAATGTCGTCAGAGTTTTATTTATTTCCTCGCAAATATGTTATAAAACGTCGCATAACATACGTGCGCTCTGATAATTACAGCATCTGCTAATTATAGCTCTCGCCTTCGGCTCGAACTAGCAATAACGCCTCAGCTGTAATTATCAACTTAGCGCACTAATATCATAATGTACCTACTATTATCTACTGCTATCGGCGAAGCGAAACCATACATTGTTACCCTACCAAAATTCCTCAACTCGGCTAAGAAACTTTTCTCTGCTGAGAGATTGTGCTTGTTTAAAAACGATTGGTACTTAGCATGCCTCATCCAGCTCCGTTCTCTCCGTGAATAGCGTCTCGTATTCTCCATCTATGCACATTCTCGCAAATGAAATGTAAATAGGAATATGGGACGTACCACTTCGCTGCCTAACTGCGCCGGTTTGGATAACCGCGGGGCGCTTTAATTATCAGAAGTTTTCGTATCATTCCGACTTGTTGTGATAACCAAATGATATCGAATGGGTTTAACGACATTGCGCAAATTGTGTTGATGTACTTGTAGTTTTTGTGTCACAAGCCCGCTGCTTGGTCGCGGTTTTGAAGTAAGAACTTATTTTTAAATAAAGAGTCACGAGACTAGCAGGACATGTGCCTGATGGTAAGCAACATGCCTGCCACATAAAAACACAGTGACACGCAGCTACTGGAACATGAAGAGTCCAGATCATTGCCTAGCACTGCATTCCGCTCTTCACCCAAAGATCTAAGATGTTATATCTCTAAGCCCTGTAATTTCTCTGGAAACATTGCCCTTCAAACCGGAACACATCACTACTTGGCGGTAGAATAACTGGCAAAGGTGTGGTACTTCCCCAGGCGGACTCTGTCAAGAGTTCTACCACTACAGACTACAACTGCTACAACTTGGGCACGTTGAGTAGATACTTTTTAGGTCAGCAAAAATCATGGAACTTGGGTCATCGTTACCAAACGCTTTCCGTGAGCTAAGTACATAATATTACTCATTACCGTCATCGACACCTTTGTACATAAGTACGTACATTTTCACATAATTTTAAAAGTATTGTGTTTTCAATTCTTCTTTTGGCACGAACAAAAAAAATCGAAATCTGGCACACCCGGAGCTTCGCTGGGTTTTTTTTATTTTCTCATTTCTCCCTAGAGCGACGTTGCTACATAGAAGGATATGAACTGGCTTCTGATTTTTGTCCACATTACGATTAACGGGTAGGTACCAGTATGGATGGCTATTTAAATTCGTTATTATACTATTTTTACTTATTTATGTTTGCATGAATACAAATAAAAGTGTTTATATTGAAATTTGTTACCAACCTAGAACTATTCAAAGCCAGTCCTGACTACTGTTGTGCCCATTGATTTAAGATTTATCATAATATAGCTGCGTTTTCGAGCTGTCATTGTCATCTTATACATCCGAAATCTATGGTTGCGCCAGAATTTACTACAAATTTCCTGAAACTTTGGAAAACATTTAAGTATATTAGAAACAAAAATAGCACCACTTAATTTACATTATAAAAAGCTACATGGTACTAAGTTTGTTGGGCAATCGATTTACTTACAATTAGAGACAATTTTTACTCGTCCTGCGACACTACATTACAAAAAAATATGTTGACTGTTTCTTAGTGTTTCGTATTTGGGCCAGTGGCATGATGATCTCATTTATAAGACGTTTTAACTCTACGAGCTAAGGCAAAGGAACTTCCAAGAGAAAAGTGAAATTAGCTTACGCATTACGCAGGCCTCGAAGGAGCATCAGACCGGGCGGAGGCCACCTGGCGAAAACATTATTATCTCATTAGAGAAGCCCTTTCCGTTTCCTCAATTTGGCGTAAACAAACGGAATTTTAATAATAACCAGCAGAAGCCTGCTTTGTAATGCGAAACAATTTTTGTTATTAATTCATAAGGAAACATCAGAAGCGGAATCCGAATGTAGCGAAGGTTGCGCTGTTAACATTATTACGACATTCTGTTGTGAATAAAAATTATGGTCATGTTTGTGTGAGATAAGCAAAAAGCCGTTGGCAAAACTCTTTGCAGAGTCATGACAAGACCCATGGTAGCCTCGAAAAACTTTTTGAAATGAGCCGGGTAGACGGGAAAAGACCATGACTTACCTACCCATTGGTCAGACCGAGTAAAGAGGCTCACTGGCCTATCAATAGCCGAAGCTTACAATACCACCGAAGGAAGAGAAACGTGGAAGAACAGGAGCACCGAGTGACCAATACCTCAGATTAGACACGACCAAAGATATCGGATGCAAAGCAAAAAAGAATCGAAATCTATGGACACGACCATCCATTTACGATACCAGTTATAGGTAAGTATTTTATGTGTTGTAAGAAACTTATTTTAACTTTCCGCCATTTGTGGCACTAGATGTAAGTAGGTATTTTTTTTTGTAGTTTGTAAACTTTTGTTATGTGTGTAATAATAGTTATCAGTTGTGCAAGAATGCAAAGTTGCTTTTTAACCGCGTGCTCAATTTTGATGACCGAGCAAGCGAAGGATTCTAAAATTCTAACAATTGATTTATTTAAATTAATTAGGTACGATGATTTAAATTAAAAATTTAAATCCTGAGCGTAGCAAGGGAATCAAAAGTACACAAGGTGAAAAGTATTTGCACTCGAGTGCAATACGTCATTTTTCATCTCACCTGAGCGAGGAAATGACTAAGTGCTTTGCGCATTATTAACAGTTTCAGTCAATTTTGTGGGCGTCAAATAAAACTTTTCGTCGCTAGAATCACCTATTAGGTTTTTCACATGTTTTCAAATTTAATGTTATTAACCCAACGTTTTAACAAATAAATAAAATAAATAATATATATATATATAAGTAATATACATACTTATTATACATAGAAACACCCAGACACAGTGCAAACATTTGAATTCATCACACAACAACAACAATATAACGTGAAAATTTAGAGGATTGAGGTGCTAGGTATATTCTCAAATTAAAAAAAGTGCAAAGTGAAAACTTGGTGCAAAGAGCACCAAGAAGGATCCTAGTCTGAGTTTTAACAAATTAAAAACCGTTTTAAAATTCTGTTGGCGCTATATACTTTTTTTTTTCACTAGAATCACTCATTTTAGGTTTTTTACATTTTACAAGTTTCCTTCCTGTTTTTAACCAGATTTTAAGAATAACAATATATTATGACGTGAAAATTTCGTTAAAATAAAATTGCGCGCTAAGCAAACGAAAAAAAAGTACATCAAGGAGTTTCCGAGTCTGAGTTTTTAACAAATTAAGAAAAGTTGTATATTATAAATTTGGAACCAAGGAGGTTGCAGTAAATAGTGAATTCACAAAATTAGTGCACCTGATGTTCTAAATTCAAATTTACTTTACCCTCTAGAGGCTTTGAGGATAAGAATAGCTGTTCTGAGTCTAGAGGTCTAGAAGGTAAAAACGGCTTTTGCACTCAGATATCGAAGAGCAAAAATACTCTTTCCGAGGCGGTGGGATGAAAAAGTACATTGTTAATAAACGAAACTTATTCACACTACAATCCTACAGGTAGAGAACATAATACCGCATTACATAGCAGATTTAACGGCTGCAGTCGGCACGTAAGTCGTAACTCAGCTCCCAGGTGCCCGTACCGGTTACCCGTAATTTTACCTTCGCATTGGGATTTAATAAAATTCGCCTTTCAGTTTACGATCAGAAATATTGTTATGACAAGACAGTGTTGAAGATTTGGAAGGAGAATGAAGATGGGCTGGATGGAATGTGTTTGCCTACGTTTGGCCAGCTATAGGAACTAACAGTTTTATAAAACTCGACTCATTTTGTTTTTCATTATGAAAATTATAAACGTCGAAAATATTAGTGCGTGTTTCTAAGTACATTGAATGTAACATGTTAAATGTAAAATGTTTTTCCAAGCGCAGATGTTCTGTAAATACATTTAAAAATGTTTATAGAAAAAACGCTCAAAAGTGCATACGGAATTAGAACCTACGAATTTTGTCACGGGCGGTTGTGAGAATGTTCTTATTTGGTCATCACAGTTTTACAATACAACAAAGAATGTAGTTCAAAAATGAACATTAATACAAACAACATTTTTAGAAATACAACGAATAAGCTCTAAAATTACAAAAAACAGCTGTACAAAATATGGCCTTAAACTCGACAAACTGAAAAGCGTTAGTTAAGTAAAGTTAGCAGATCAATATATACTGGGGTGCGTTGCTCAGGAACCTCCACGAGGTGTAGGTACCCTGGACATCACACAACAACTTGCCCCGGTGGCATCTTGTTGTGTGATGGCGAATCCCGGCCGGGGCTGGGAACTTCTGCACGCGCTCCTCACCCCCTTGAGCAGTGCGTGTAGAGGTCGGGGAGGGGGACTGGAAGACTTGGGAAGGTTACTCGGCTGACATATCGTCGAAGTAAAATTTCTAAGTCTTCCAGATGAGGGTCCTCCACGAGCATTCTGATCAGCAGAGTGCTCAGAGGAAGGACAAGGGCCACCGTGCGGCCATAGAGGCGGAACCGCGGCTATCCCTACCCGCGGTGGTGAGGGCGGACCTCTCGCTGCCGACCATCTTCGCCGTGGTGCTCGACAGTGAGAGGTCGTATGAGTTGGAAGCCTCTCGCTCCTTAACTGAGGCGGAAGTGGACACCGGGGCGAGCCTAGAGAGTAGCCAACTCTGGGCTCGCACCCCGTCTCCATAGAAACGCCTGGGGCGTTGGATGTTTAGGGCCGTCTGACGCCCCACCTATGGATAGGCCTTCGAGGAGGTGACGCGCCGCTGATTTTAGGTGCGTCACTAGAGCCAAATGTGGGGGTACTAACGCCCCCTGCGAGGCGGGTCCGCAAGAACAGTGGCAGATGAGTCAGGGTCGTCGTAGGAGTGCGTAAAGTGACCCCGCGCCCCTGACCCCTGGCCATGCAGAAGAAATCTGTGGGGGTTTTAGTCGCTAGGGGGACCATGTCGTATCCCATGGCGTCGAGCACGACATACCCCACCATATCCCTGCATAGTGGGCATACCTTAAAGTATTTCCCAAACATATAAAAAAAAATCTATGTATACTAAAAGTTCATGATAAAGGCCGTTTCGTTTTCATTCATCATTATTTTCATACGGAAATTGATGATGAATTATTTCTACTCATTACTTCATACGAATAAAAAAATTCAAATTTAAATTTTTCGATCGAAATGACTCATGTACAATCCGCAAAATTGCTTTGTCCAGACCGTATTTTAAATAGACTTAAAATTGCTTTCAATAACATTTCTACAAATCAAAATCAATAGGTATCTAACTTAAACAAAATAATAATTAATGGAGTCCCAAAAGTCAATGAATCTCATTTTCTATAATAGTAGGAGATCCCGCTATACAACGACCTTCACCGAGATGTTTATTTGATGAAACGTATTTTATATGTAGGTCAATAAATATATTGCATATGGGTTGCCTAACAAATTTTAGTTAATAAATGAAAAAAAATTGCATCGATACTGCATTTTGCAACAGTCTGATTATTGAATTGAAATTAAATAAAATGAAAGATTATTTTATCATGAACACGGTGGTATAGGGCTGCCTGCGAAAAGTCAGACCAGAAGTCCGTTTGCCTAATTTTTAAAAGTAAAATATTGCTGCAACCTTGGACCAATATCTCGGAAACTATAAACTTTAGGGCAAACATTATTGAAGTCGTTATTGTAGAAAATACAATTTTGCATATTTTGTGGCATGAATATTTTTCTGTGACATGTACCGTTTACGATTTAATAGCAGCGTTTTACCTGAAATAAAACGCATATTAAAATACTTACCTGTCTGGAAGCTTTTATAGAGAGAGCATATCCGTTTCCGTCGTTTTACTCTGATATTTAGTTCCCCTTTTTACCGCTCGGGGTGGCGCCACTGGTGACTTCCGGATTTTATTAACTTTAAAAATCCAGCCACCATTTTTGGTCATTGCTTAGTTTTCTACCAGGCAGAAATTGAAGTGAAAGCTTCCAGACAGGTAAGTATTTTAATATGCGTTTTATTTCAGGTAAAACGCTGCTATTAAAAGACTTGACCGTGTCTGGAAGCTTTTATAGAGAGACTGTTTGTTTTCGCCTGGTGGTGACACACCGAGTAAGACTTCAAAATAATGTAAAAAACGCCAATGTGATTGCTGTTTCTATAACCTGTATGAATTATGTTACAGAATGTACAAGTCTCAGGTTTTTTAAAACTCTTAACTAGTATAGTTATAACTGTATACTTAGGTAATCCTTGATACAGGCTTTATACCTATAATATTTAGTAAATAAATATAACCTGCATGCAACTACTTAAGAAATGGAAGGATGCCAATTTTGCTAAAGATCATAAACACTTGTGTTACTTGAGGTATCTACTAGACTCATTGTTACCTTATTATTAAATACAAGGACAAGGCATTCTATTGGTTTGACTTCTTGTACAATTTCCATTACTATCTATGGTCAGATAATTATTTTAGAAATATCATTATGACCATTAGATCCATAATAACACCTATAGGGAAACAACAGCATGCCTGTCTACTTAGTCTGTGGAAAACAACTTCCTTGTATTAGTAATCATTTGTCTTACGATAAAGCTTCGTTATACTGTCCGATTATTGCGGGAACTTCTTATGGAGGCTATTTAACATACTAAGATAAATGGTATCTGTCAGATATTTAATGAAAGTTGCAAGGTTGGTTAATTATAAAAATGTGAGTATTTAGATACTGCAAGTGTCCGCGAGAGTCTAGCATAGACATATTAGTGATATGTATGAAATTATCAGGAAAACTTTAAGGTACTCATTTTTGAAATCACAACTGTCATTATTCCTACGTGTTTAAGAATGGGGAGAAACATGGAAAATAAAACTGGCATTTATAGTTTCATAATCTCTTTTATTCTCAATGATCACTTTCTATATTATATGTATATATAAATACAATCATCAAGATTATAGTTATTCAAAACACATGTTTTAATTAGTAGGTTCAAAGAAGTTTAGTACGGTTGGAGAATCATCATTATTTGTAACTTCTCTTCTGTAGAATTTCTTAAAAGTATTGGCCGATTGCCAGTTTCCTCGTGCCATAATATCCTCTACAGGGGTATTTATCAACCAGCTCTTGGAAGCAACTGCAGACCGAACGCTCCCTGGAGTATCCATGATGCCAGCCTTTTTAAAAATTGTTTTGACCCACCCGGCTATCACTGAACGTGATGCAGGTTTGGCAGGACCTCGAACTGTAATAAAAAGACTATTGGATGCTGCGGCGATTCGTCTTTCGTTTAGTAACATTATAGTCCTCTCTATCCAAAAGATTGGATTAAGATTTCGATTATTTGGATTAGAAAGAAATTTCCAGTTAGATTGTCTGTAGTTATCAGAGTCTGTACTTATCAGAGTCAGTTTTTGAGCCAAACTCTGGTATAAAAATAATAGCCTCCCTTTCTTCTCTGTAATGTTGAGAGTCTATGCTTAGTAAGGTTAGGTCATGTATGCGCCTACCAGAGCACAGCAGCAATAGTATGGCCGTATGGCGTGCTGTTTGAAATAAGTTATCCGGGTTTACAGAGTAGCTGATTAAGAAAGAGCTTAATTTATCCATATCCCAAATAGGACCTTTAACGTTTTTTGGATGTTTTAGGCCTATCGATTTTAAAATATGTTTTACTAGAACATGCGAGCTCAGCTGGCTCGATGTCTCAGAATTGCATAATGTTGACACAACTGATTTATGTAATAGTATGGTATTATAAGATAACTTATGAATCAGGAATAGATCTGATAGAAATTGAGCTAATTCAGAACCGGTAGGATTTTTGGGGTTGATATGTTTACCAGTACACCATACGATCCATCTTTCCCAAGCTACTTTGTATGTATTTAGAGTAGACCTACGCCATGAACTTTTCAGTAGGGATAACTGTTGAGCATTCCATGAGCTTACTGCTTCAGTCCACCCCCACATTTCCACACTTCCAGGATCAGCTCTCCGACTTGTGGTGGAGGATGGCCTGTCGATGTGTCGATTAGATGGATTTGCAGGTTGTTCAGGGTGAAAGGGGGTGCGAGCGCGCGAGCTTTCAGATCTGCTCGCCAGAAAACTTTATCCCAGCGGGGAGTTACTATAAGATATGTACCTATTGATTGATTGAGATGGGACAATACTTTGGGCACGAGAAATGGGGGTGGGAATACCCATGCCAGCGGGTATCTCCATGGGATGCTGAAGGCATCGTGAAATAGAGCTTGATGGTCTCTCAGATCCCTCGACACATAGTTGTGGACTACGTGCGCTGTTTTCGACGCGAACAGGTCTACCATGGGTGTTCCCCACTTCGCAAACACCATTTCCACACAGGCTGGTAACAGGTGCCACTCCGGGGGTTGGCGATGACGTGATAAGTGATCGGCATGATTGTTGTATTTGCCCGGGATATGGTGTATGCTGAAGTGTATCTGACACAGATCTAGTAATGTTAAAATTTGATAGGTTATGTTCATTAGAGATAATGATTTCGTACCTCCATCCTTCCGTAGTTGAGCGACTGCGGTCTTTTTGTCGCATTGTATCAAAATTGAGTTGCCTTTCAGTGCACGAATGTTGTACCGAATCGCATGTAGTATGGCTAACATCTCTTTCTCGTTGGAGTGTAGATTTTTCTCCTGTGGGGCCCACTTGCCCCAGCAAGTTCGATTGTTTACTTGACCACCCCAAGCTAGGTCCGAAGCATCGGTCACTACAAAATAAACTGGAGCCGGGTAATGTAGCACTGTTTTCTGATGACAGTTCCGAATCCACCAGTTCATTTCTTCGCAAACGCTTTCTGTCAGTGGGTAAGTTTTCATAGATAATTTGGGAAGTGCGTTCAAAAACATTAACATTTGTCGGTGGTAAAGGCGGCCTCGTGGAACTACAAAACTGGCAAAATTTAAAAACCCTATTATTTTTTGTAAATCTTTTACACTCGCTCTTTTTACGTCGAGAACTTGATTTACTTTTCTTTTTATGTTTTCTACCTTCTCGGTGGGTAGACTTTTTACGTTTAGCCAAGGGTTCCAAATTATACCTAAGTAGTTTATGCTCTTCTGAGGAGTTAGAATAGACTTTGCAAAATTTATTTGCCATCCTAACCCTTGTAATATTTGTACAGCGAGCTGAACATAATCTTTTAGAATTGAGGTGTTCTGATTCACTATTAGATAATCGTCTATATATACCACAATCCTCATTTGCCATTGTTCCCGTAGAATTTGGGCAACCCAGTTTGTTAGAATTGAGAAAGTTCTTGGTGCTGTGCTTAGACCGAATGGTAGGCACGTCATTTGTAATAGTTCCTTGTTGTATACGAGCCGAAGAAAGCACTTTTGGGATTCTGTCATTTTTAAATGATAATATGCTTGAGATAAATCTATTTTGCACATCCAGTCCTGCGGTTGTAGGAAGTCTGGTATCTTGTGCATATTTATCAAATGAAAGGGCTTTGGCACTATGTACTTGTTGAGCAATTTCAGATTGAAAATAGGACGGGCAGATCCGTCCGACTTTGGTACCAGAAACAGAGGGGATATGAAACTTGGTGTGATTGGGGCTATTTCTAAAATGCCTTGAGCTTTCATATTTTGCATGATTGCTGTCATTTCTTTTGAAACTGGAGTTCGAAAAGCGCAACTTGTCACATTTGGAAACACAAGAGGCGGTTTTTGAACAAATGGTATGCGGTACCCTCGAATCATTTTTAAAATCTGTTCTGGTGCCCTCATTTTCTGCCACTTTCGGTAAAAAAGCACTAATTGACCCGCTCGGAACTCTTTCGAGTCATTGTTTTTTGTTGAAGTTACCACGGCGGCCTCTGGAAACCCCTCGAGAGTTCCCACGGCCTCTGTTGGCACCCCGGTAAGGCCTCGAGCCTCTATTAAGAAATAAACCTCTCTCATTATGTTGGTGAGAGGAAATTTGTTGAAGAGGGTTGTTCATAAACATGTTATCACCCCTCGAAGGTGGATTATATTGATACGTGGGCATGTACTTATTTGGATTTGGGAGCCCTCTGAATCCAGAACTCTGTGTAACTTGTCTAGATCGATTGGACAGGTTCGCTCTAGGTAGCAACGAGTGCGATTTTAGGGGGAAAAGCGTCTTGCGCGCCCCACCCGATTTTTCTAACGCTAAAGTGAAGTCATCGGCATCAAAAATATGCGTCACTGAAGGTGGGATTTTATGCAATGTAGCCTTAATTAACGGATCCCGAACATGTTTTACTATATTATCGCGACGCGCTTCGATACTTTCCGCCCTGTGACCACACACTATTTGCAATAGGTCAGAGGAAGTCTTAAAAAAGTCGCTTTTTAAAAATAACTCTTCTACTTTCATGCTTAAATTGTCTACATTTACATCTACACTCTGTGCCCAGACGAGAAGGTTGCGAATACTTTCTTGAATTGCTATTTTTTGCTTAAGCACACAAAAAGTTAAGGCTGCGTATGATTTGTCCGACTTAGCCTGATCCCGTAGGCCGTCATATATTTTTACTTCCTCATTTACTTCCAGGTCTGTGAAACCTGGACTAAAATTGTACTGCTTTTGAGTGTCTGCATATCTAACCTCGGACCACGATGGGCTGCCCAAACGCTGACAATCTTGTAACATTTTTAGACATTCGACTGGGGTTCTAGGAACCGATGGTTCCTTTAATTTCGTCTCGAGTTCGAAAGCGAACATTTCTTCATTATTAGAAGAATACTTTGGGCACGTTGTCTCAATCGGTTCAATGTCGAGCTGTTCGCACAACTCTTCGTTTGGACATAGTGACAGAGTGTCATCGCAATTAATGTCATTCCGATTCGTGTTAGTAAGGAATTCTTTCATCTCACCCATTTCCTTGATAAGCACGTCGATTCGTGGGTCCGTTCGAACAATACGCTTACGTTTCCTGTGCCTACGCCGACTGGCCTTCCTCTCGTGATCCGTGGAGGAGGAGGAGCTCTGCGAGCTGCTGCTGCTGCTGCTGCTGCTGCTGCTGCTGCTCGAGCTGCTCCGTCTGTGCCGCTTATGGCGTGCTTCGCCACTGGGGCCGGCCTTAGTCAAAGACTTGTGTGTCAAGCTGTCCTTCTCCATCTAAAAATCGCAAAGGAAAATCAGAACACGCTTTAAAAAACACGTAGGTACACGTGTTTCTCTACGTAATTATTAGGTTAAATCGAACGATAAAATCGTTAATTCACATAATTTGAGGGTAGATTGATACTCACCGTGTGAATGCTTCACCACTTACTTAAGCTCCTGGATTTAAAAATCTACAGTTACAGGGAGTATATTTCTTCACTTTTTATTAACCTCTTTAGCAACAGGAGTAAGTAATGAAAATAGCTGCAGACCTGTTGCTCCGACGGAAAATTCAACGCCAATGACCAAAAATGGTGGCTGGATTTTTAAAGTTAATAAAATCCGGAAGTCACCAGTGGCGCCACCCCGAGCGGTAAAAAGGGGAACTAAATATCAGAGTAAAACGACGGAAACGGATATGCTCTCTCTATAAAAGCTTCCAGACACGGTCAAGTCTTTTAATAAAAAAAACAATTTTTTTATTAATCATACTCTGGACTAAAATTTGTTAGGCAACCCATATGCAAAATATTTATAGACATATTAAATTACATATAAAATACGTTTCATCAAATAAACATCTCGGTGAAGGTCGTTGTATAGCGGGATCTTAGACCATAATTAATAATTATTAATCAATAGAACACCTAAACACTACATAATAACTCTCAATTGCATGTTGTGCAATCTATACCCACTAATATTATAAACTTAAAGAGGTTAGTTTTTGTTTGATTGCGCTAATTTCAGGAATTACTCGATCGATTAAAAAAAATCTTACACTATTGGAAATTTACGTGATCTCTAAGCCCTGAGTGCTATAAATTACCTATACTTATTATGTACCACAGGTGAAGTCGGGGAGTACCGTTATAACATAATTAGAAGTCAATTCTATCATTAAAGAACCAAATCAAGTTAATAAAAAACATAAAAAACGTTGAGTTTTTAATTAAAACACATATTTATGAATATTTCGTCATTTCATTGACCGAAAGAAAATCTGTTGAATATATCTTCTAATGACCGTTCTTCCCTTAAAAGTTTGTTTGATCATCTAGTATATATTTAATACTGGCCGGGATAACAAAAGGATTTAACCACACTGTATTACGTGAAATATTAAACGCCCAGTTATTACCGTACGGAAGACGTAAGGGTTTTATAACGACCTTATGGAATCAAAAGGAAGTAAGATGGCAGAGAGCTGGAATCTTTTTAGTCTTATCCACGAGCGAGGTATTTAAATAAAGCACTAGTTCTACGAGCAAAATAAACTACGTTTTTAGGGTTCCGTAAAACGTAAAAACGGAACCCTTATAGATTCGTCATGTCTGTCTGTCTGTCTGTCTGTCCGTCCGTATGTCACAGCCACTTTTTGGCGAAACTATGAGAACTACACTGTTGAAACTTGGTAAGTAGATGTATTCTGTGAACCGCATTAAGATTTGAACAAAAAAAATAAAAATTAGGGCTGCCTCTCATACTGAGAACTAAAACTCAAAAATTTTTTTTTCATCAAACCTACACATGTGAGGTGTCTATCGATAGGTCTTCAAAAATGATGTTGAGGTTTCTAAAATCATTTTCGTGTACACTGAATAATTTGCGCGAGAGACACTTCCAAAGTCGTAAAATGTGTGTCCCCCCCCCCCTCTAACTTCTAAAGTAAGAGAATGAAAAATCTAAAAAATATATATGATGTACATTACCATGTAAACTACCAACGAAAGTTGGTTTGAACTCGATCTGATGAGTAGTTTTTTTGAGTACGTCATAAATACACTATTATTGAAACTTCGATTAAAGTTAGAAGGAACTACAAGAACTATGTGTACTATGTATATTATGTTACTTGCTGCAATGGAACCCTTCATGGGCGAGTCCAACTCGCACTTGGCTAATTTATTTTTTTAATTTCTTACTAATAAAAATACAAGTTACAAGATCTATTTATTAACTTATTGATTATGTCTATTAGACTACAGGCCCGTGAACAAAATTTACGGGTCAAATGAACCAGCAGGAGACCTATGTAGGATGATAGACGGGTACAAAATAATAAGATTCAGCACTATGCCGTCACTTGTAAGCTGTCCAACTGAGTGCAGGTGAGAATTCAAAAGTGCAAGTAGAGTGGGTACATTTTGGTCATTTGTTTCTGTGCGGCATTCTTACCATCCAATAGATCCATGAAAAATAATGAGAAAACGCGTAGTGCCGTACAAAAATAGTGGTCCACGAAGTCGGAAACATTATTGATAATCCGGAAATTTTGAGGGAAAATTTGGTCATTTGATACAGTACGGCATCGATTCCATACAGTTGCAATACCTCTTCTAACCCATTATTCCGCAACGCCGTACAAAAATAATGGTCCAAGAGGAAATGATCTGGGGTTCAACTTCCTCTTTTCAGTGATCCGGAGGGGTGATTTGAAAAAATTTTTGATTTCAAAAAAGCTAGCTAAATAGCTTTACCATTTTTCAACAACCTAGCTGATTGACTAATTAGAATGGTAAAGTTTTGACCCAATGTCATCCTAAATATCTAATGTCGTCTGATATGCCATTAGGAGATTGCTTGCTAAAGATGAATGTAAGTCGACTGACTTAATGTTTTTTTACTTGACTTAATGTCGACAGATATATGGTGGCAAGTATATCATAGTAGTATATCGACGTAAGATAGATAAAACAATACAATGCCTAGTTGCAAGTCGTGTGGTAATTTTTTTGGCATTAGAGGCGTTCAACCAGTTCAAGATACTACTCAACTAGTAGACCTCGCTCGTTCGTCTCCCAGACGCAGTGCTTGGAACTTTTATTGTAGTGGACCTGAATATTTTTACCATCCACAAAACTTACATCCATCATGCTGCTGCATATGGTCAAAGAACAACTGCATATGTCCATGACGCGACAATGTGATTAACCTGTCGCTTGTGGAGAGAGGGACTAAGGGATTAGTAATGAAGTCCGCACATCACAAAGGCTGTCAGCGGCAGCACCGAACAGGTACGGGAATTAATCCAATGCAATTTTATCTAGTCGTGCAGTAAAGATGCTGACACAGTGAGCGCTGATTCTAAATCCTTCTAATATTATGAATTTTACAGTAAAGTTTTATTAGGGATTAGGGGAAGAACAGTTGTAGTTGGTCTACCGCCTTACTAAAATGGGATGGGTTTCATGCTTTTTCTTTAATTATCACTAAATTACAATGACAAAAACCGCTTTTACTCGTAGCTCATACTCAACTAATTACCAACAATAGCCACCTCTATATTATCCATAAACCGGTGAAGATCAAAAAGTTATTTAAGGAGAAATGATCAGGACAAAAGTTGCAGGACCTAAAGAATCACCCTGTTCACAACCGACGGAACGATAGCATGGGATTGTTGTAATAAGATAGAGCACGCTAACCGAGATGAAACTGATTTACTGCAGACTTGAATATACTCAGATTATAGCTATCAGGAAATACCCAAAACGAATCAATTGAGTCGTTCTAGATTGAAGGCATTTGACTCTACTCTCATAATAGGTACATATCTCCTGATGAATATAATCTAAGAGCCTTCAAGTCTAGAGGAAAAGTTTCATCTAGGTTACCATGCTCCATCATCGACCACACCGTCGCTTCAAATCACGCGAAATGGTAATCAGTGGAAAATATACTAAAAAAAAAATTAAATATCATTTTTAAAAAAATTACAAAATCATTTGCACAATTTGCATCCATTGTGTCTCGTCTCCTCCAATATTTAATTGGCCGTGCACAGCACAAGGGGCATCGTCGTCCTTTTGTAACATGATGTGACCCGCAAGGGTTATTCCGTACTAATTGAAATTCACAATATTTTATGGCCCATTTGAGACGTTAATAGGATTTAGAGAGTCTAAATTGAAACACAAGTGCTTAAGGGTTAAGTTAATAGTGTGTCTGGGTTGCATGTGAGGAATGTTATTACGGGCTGGTGGGGTACCTAAACGGTTAAGAAGCGACTGATATATGAAATACCTTACGATGAAATGTTAGTCTGGAGCTCTTTTATTAATAAACTAGGTTACCCTGCAAACGAATGTAAATTATGCATGATAAGACAAAATTACGCATTACAAAATTTTCATGTCATCTCGTCAATGAATGACAGTTATAATGCATAATATTGCTCATAAAAAATAAAATCAGGATTAAAAAACTGAGGGCAGGGCAAGATGGTGAAAAATATAGCATAAGCATCTCACTGAAGGCTACTGCTGGGACTCGGAGTCTTCTTTCGCAAGAAGAAAGTCAAAGCTATAATCCATCTGGCTAGCCCAGTGTCTGTTGGCGGTTGACCGGTTGACGTATAAACTCGATAGATTCTCGAAACATGCTGGTTTCTTCACGATATTTTCTTTCACCGTTAAAACCAGTGGTAACGACAAACTTGTACATCCGCGATTGGAAAAATATCTCTTTATTTTCAAATAGATACGTGGCACTGTACTTCTTTAAGTCGGCGTGTGATTTACCATCAGGAGTACATCTTCCTCGAGTCACATCACATAATCGTGTTCAAAAATGTAATAATACGGTGATTAAATTCAATACTGTTCTGAAAAATTTAAAAATAATGCAAATTCAATTCTGTGTTGATAAAAAATAGTTAACAGATTTAACAGCCATTTTGAAATAGTTGAAAGTTTTCAAGTAGATTTTTTTATGTTGTTTTGTTTTGTGAGCACATGGTTGCAAAAAAAAGTGTTAACATGGCGATATTACTAACTACTTTTTTAAAATACTTATCGTTTTATTTTTCTTTTAAATTGTTGTGTTACTCAGAATGCAAATTATATAATAAGCATTTTTTTAACACACAGGGCAGATCAGATATATCCACTAGAATGTAACGTATCCTTTTCTGTGCGAATTCCCAAGTCCCAAGACACACAGCGACCAAACTCCATAAGAAGATTCTATAAGTCAGCAAGCCGGCATTCCCACTATCTTGAAAGTGAGCTGTTTTAAACAAAAACAAGGGTTGTCTCAGATCGGCTCATTCGTTCTCAGATCACGAACTCACTTTGTTAAGAAAACACGGCGCCCTTTGACGGCGCAGCTGGTTTTTAATGCATATCTTGAACGGAATTATTGATAGTACCCGATGAAATAGATTTTGAACCTTTGACTTTTTGGGTATTGCAGTTTTCGTTTGACAAAATAATCGCTTGGGGAGAGATTTGCACTTCGAAGTGACGTCACACACACAATAAACGTGTTAGGTACTAAACTCAAACTAGAAGTACAATACCTACCTATTTATTTAGTAAGTTCAATACATTGAACCTATACACCTTTAATCCAACATCAGCTATCTGACCGCCATCATACATTTGCTTAGTTTGGCGTCAGATGGTTTTGTGTGTGAATTGTCCACCAATGTTTATTTATTTATTGTTGGAATATTTTACTTAACTCTATTTACTCGTATGTAGGTACATGTATGACATATTCAAAATATTTATGTAGTCCTTTGTTTTCATACGTATAAAAATAAGTAGTGATAGTAAAAAACTGTATTACTGTGTATAACAATAACTAGAATACACAGTTACCTATAGGTACTCAATGACTTGAATATATATTTATGAAAAAGAAATCCTGCTAATATCATAAATGGTATGGATTTAGGTAAGTTGCTCAATCACGTCTTATTTACTAGACTGAATAGGTTGAAATTTGAGACTCAGATAGGCAACAGATGTTAATAGTATTTTTTTTACCTAAGTTTTACTTGTTTGTAATTTTTGCAATATATTGATACCTTTTCTAAACACTACATGGACGAAGTCGTAGTTCATTTCAAACAAAGCTAAGTTTGTTATCTAAAGTAGTTTTTGGGACCCAGAGAGCTTATGTAACAGTTTTTCTTTTTATAATCAAAACTAAATAATCACATACACTGACAACTACACTGCATGCCTAGCTAACTATATTAAGCACATCCGAATTATCCATAGATCGACGAAATTCTACAGTTAAACAAGATAATTGTGCCCACTACCGGTAGGAAACGTGGCCGGCGTGCTGGCAGCGTTACCACGTTGAATGTATGCGTTGAGACAAATAATTTTGCTGGACATTTGCCTACGTACAAACACCTGCATTTCAGTTGTACGTTGCGTCGATCTAATAACATTAGGTACGACGGTACGAGTATATAACACACTTGTGGCACATTTCTACATTTTAACTCCTAGAAAAAGAGTTACAGAAAAAAATATCCAAGCTCCAGCAAAAATGTTTGTGAGTTTTATGGTGCATAG
Source organism: Ectropis crepuscularia (assembly GCA_963693475.1). Classification (NCBI taxonomy): domain Eukaryota; kingdom Metazoa; phylum Arthropoda; class Insecta; order Lepidoptera; family Geometridae; genus Ectropis; species Ectropis crepuscularia. The sequence goes on along the minus strand of OY856343.1, from coordinate 9,779,859 downwards.
GTTTGCATTTGACCACTAACTCACCTGATGGTGTGGTCAAATATATTGCAAGCTGACCTAGAAAATACCTTCTCTTACCTAGAAATTTCTAGATTATACAATGAATCCAAAACAACATCGAAAAATATAAAAAATGAAAAATATCTCATAAAATTTTTACTTAAGCCACTAAAAAAATAACCACGAAAGTTTAAAAAATATTTTACTGTTATTACTTACCCACTTTACGAGAGGTAAACGTAGGATATTGAAAAAGTAAAAAAACGAAGTTGAAAGATCTAATTTCGCGAGACCTTTAACTCGTAATGCGGAAACTTAGGTCATTTTTCAGAGTAAATCCGTTCCCCTTCAGTAATGAAACCAGAACTGAAGTGAACGTTTCGATTTCCGAATTTCTTATCCTTCATTCATTAGCAAGTTCAATCAGAAGGGGGGCGTTCGTTATTTATTACCTTGCAGTGGCCCTCACAATTACGGCAAGGAAAAACTTTCTCTATTACCGAACCTCGGCTTTCATACAAAAAATAAATTGCACGAAACGCGTGCGGCGTAATGGATCCGATGAGGTTTTTCGGTTTCGATTTCGGTTCGAATTCAATTGTATCGGAATGAATGAACGAAGATTGACGAACTAGGGATGAAATGTTTATGATATGAGAGTAGATAAGAAAGGGTTGGTATATATCTAACCAGAAACATTTTAAAATAAAGTAGCCCAGTGCGAGTTGGACTCGCCCATGAAGGGTTCGGTTGCAGCAAGTAACATAATATACATAGTACACATAGTTCTTGTAGTTCGTTGTAACTTTGATCGAAGTTTTAATAATAGTGTATTTATGACGTACTAAAAAAAAACTACTCATCAGATCGAGTTCAAACTAATTTTCGTTGGTAGTTTTCATAGTAATGTACATCATATATTTTTTTTAGTTTTTTCATTCTCTTACTTTAGAAGTTAGAGGGGGGGGGGGGCACATTTTACCACTTTGGAAGCGTCTCTCGCGCAAATTATTCAGTGTAGACAAAAATTATAGTAGAAACCTCAATATCATTTTTGAAGACCTATCGATAGACACCTCACACGTGTAGGTTTGATGAAAAAAATTTTTTTGAGTTTCAGTTCTCAGTATGGGGGCAACCCTAATTAATCTTTTTTTAATTATTTTTTTGTAAAAATCTTAATGCGGTTCACAGAATACATCTACTTACCAAGTTTCAACAGTGTAGTTCTCATAGTTTCGGCAAAAAGTGGCTGTGACATACGGACGGACAGACAGACAGACAGACAGACATGACGAATCTATAAGGGTTCCGTTTTTACGTTTTACGGAACCCTAAAAAGTATATTATCATGTTTGTGAATGTGTTTACTTCAATGAACGACAGTTAAATAAGTGCAGAATGAGAATTATTAATAGCTAAAACTGTGTACAAAATACGTTATTAGATACATTGGATATATTATGTGGGCCCAACAATCGTTATGTTATTACAGAAATAATAAAATCACATTAAAATTGAAGAGTATAAAGGCAGGAGAGGAAAAAAATAAGAAATGTTAGAAAAGAACGGGCAATTCTTATATGTTCCAAATATACATAAAACAATTATAATAATCGGTCGAGCCACTTTAGAACAGGGAATACAAACATCGTGACATGAGATGTTTATGTTTAAAAAGACAATATTTATTAAATTTACACTTTTCGACTCACTTAGTTCTTATAATCATACATAATATATAGAAGATGACAATTATATATATCTACGGATATTTTTACTACGAAATCAACTCAAAAATAGTGGAAATAAATCAATTCTTACATGCAAATACGCCTCTTTGGACTCGGCATAATGTATTTTAAGACCGTAGTCTGTGAGCGTGGGAAAATAAAATTGCATAACTACATTGACAACATTACTCACACAGATATAGCACTATTCGTATTCTGATAGGCGCCCACAGCCAGAGCCATAGTTTCTACGAAACGGGGTTCCGGAGCAGGTGCGAACTGCTACATATTCCATGTTAAGTTACTGTTACGTATTCAATATCATACACCATTTAGGAATATTAGACTTTAGTGTGCTCTGTTGTAAGTTGCATTTCGATTTGGAATGTGACAATAACAAACGGCTATAATCTCAATGTTCCAAACTGTCATTCAGCAAAACACATCCACATAATATCCAAACATTGACTTTCATAATAGGTACTAATAGGACATTTATCTCTACAGGGTTACTGTAACGAACGTGCAGGAAGGACAAAGTGCAGGGTTAGATAGAAAAAGTGTTTTACATAAGTGTTTTTTTTTTTAGGTTAAGCCATTAATTTCATATATGAAGTAAAAAAAATCGCCGAAAAATTACTAGCTTACCGGTTTTTTATCGGATACACTTCGGAGAGCCGAGAGTCGTGGGTTCGATTCCCACCCAGTGCAAATATTTGTACTGTGTCTAGGTGTTCATATCTATAATGAGTATGTATTTCCTATTATATAAGTATTATATCAGCTATCTGGTTGCCATATTACAAGGTTGCTTAATTTTGGATCAGATGGTGTTGAGTGCAAATTGTCCACCAATATATAAGTATTATTTATAATATTACCGTGAAATGGTTTTCCAAGCTTTGAGCAACACATTTGCTAACATTCAAACATTTACATACATTTGTAAAGACCAGCAGCTCCTCTCGGTTTTACGGTTTTAAGGTCTATATGGGGTGGCATAACATTTTTTGTCCTATTTTAGGTAGGCATAACGTTTTTAGAACTAATGATAATTTACCATAACAACTAAACGCATAACTGACTTCGCATAATGTTAACTAGCATAACCATATATGACATAACGATAACTTAGCATAATGTTTAACCGCATAGCCATATATAGCATACAGATAACTTAGTATAAAGTTTCGACGCATAACCATAAATAGCATAATGTTTAAAGGCACACATTGAGAAAAGCATAACTATACTTAAACATAATGATCAACGGCATAAACTTTAAACGCCTAACTAAAAAACAAGTCAAATGCGGGTGGGTACTTTGACAACAATATTTATTATTCGTAATGTAGGTATCTACAAATTAAATGGAATATCATTGCCAATAGTATCTGTTATTATCGCATTCGTGTTATCATACTGTTGCTGTGAAATTATTTAGTATATTCTGAGGATTAAGAATCGTTGGTCTGAGAATAACACCACATTTTTTTTTATGGTAAACACCATTTTTATGGTAGGTACTATAAACGGTATTTATGCAGTAGTATCCGCTTGCTACACCGGTGTTTAATATAGTACCCAAAAACTTGATGATGACGAAAACATACAAACTTAACTTTGCAGACGGGTTTTTGGCGGGGAATAAAATTTTTCGTGATTTTATTTGGAAAGGTATACCGATAAATTTGTGTTTAATGGCGTCTACTTGAACTAGTCTTTATTTGGATATATTTCACATAAAAATTAGAGTTCATTTACATAGAAAAATCGTAAAATTAAAAAAAAACTAAAAATAAAAATTTTGGCGGGAAAATGGTCCCGAAGTATTGAAAAAATTTAAAAAAATGTATTTGTGCTATCGAATGCAGTTTTTTTTGGTTTTTCGAGTTTGTTGTTTCGTATACAACACATTTAAGCCATAAAACCACTGTCTCCTTCATAAATTATTAATGTAATAGCTGATCGACTACTTGAGAAATCGCAAAAAAAAAACTCAAGTGTCAAAAATGTTAGTTTACATTTTAAGTACATTAATTATAAACAAACGATACCGCTAGAAGCGTCTTGAAACGCTCTTGAGAATAAATGGGTTCAAACGGATACAAGTAAGGCGGCACTTCATATGTCGAAGCACAAACACCGCGGTTTTGTAACCTGACACCCGTTTTCCCGCCAAAATTGTAAACGCGAAGAGCAGGCGGTGTAGCAAGCGGGTATAGCAATGTTTGTAGGTACTAATTTGTGTAGACAACATTTTTAGGACTTAAAAACCTACATACACCTAAGACAAATGGTGCACTTTTTGACTCCGGGTGGGCTCCCGCCAGAAGCTCTGCGGTCAGCCCTGAGTGTTGCTTCTCCATACTCGGCCTGCGCTCCACTACGGAGGTCACCGCCTCGCTTCGCTCGCCTTCGCTACGCTTGGCCTCGCATGGATCGATCCACTCAGGACCTCCCTTGAGCTTCTGGCTCCCGCATTTTTTAAATACACTCTAGGGGTAGTAGCTACAAGACTAGGTGAAGTCGGGGTGCTCCGAATCGGATCTGGGTCCTATGTAACTTGGTTATTTATTACGTAGCACAACAAATAATTAAAAAATGTCTAAATGCGTCTGAGCAACGGTCAAATCGAATGTAGTACAACAGATTTTTATGATTAAAACACATTACGCCACAAAATGACTGTGCAAAAGTTACATTATGACACTATAAATATATTATGCTATATTCATTATGACAAAGCAAATTAGGTGAAAAATAATATGCGATTTAAAAGGCACCTTAAAAAAAATTTGATCAAATAAAAAAATGCCTAAAAACTATTATGCGTCTCATCAATAATCGAATTAAATGTAGTACAATAGATTGTTATGCTTAAAACACATAACGCAAAAAAACTATTATGCGAAAGTTGCATTATGACACTATACATTATGCTACATTCATTATGACAAAGTAAATTAGGAACAAAAAATTATGCGTTCTAATAGGCTCCCACAGTTTTACCTGCGTAATTCCTGTTCCCGTATTTTTCAGGGATGACTATATCCTATGAGTTCTTCCAGGCTATAATCTAACTGTGTTCTAAATTTCAGCCCGATCCGTTCTCACTTTACCATGTAATTGACCAACAGATATCCAAACATTGACATTAGGAAATTTACCTCTACAGGGTTACTGTGACAAACGTATAGGAAGGACAAAGTGCAGTGTTAGAAAAAATGTTTTACACAAGTATTAGTTCATTAATTTCATAAGAAGTAAACCTGTTTTTATTCATTTCTTGGCTAGATATTTTTAAATTCGCCTGAGTAGGTACCTAAAATCAATATTCACAAAAATCGATCAATTGTTATTGGTTTAAAAAATTTAATCTGATGTTGTAAGATTATAACCCTATCATTGCTTTACGATTGTGAGTCATCTTCTTCTTTAAACTTTTTTAAAAATCATCATTCATCTCATTTCAAATCATACATTGTCACTACATAGTATAAAACAAAGTTACTTCCCACTGTCTGTCTGTCCCTATGCTTGCTTAGATCTTTAAAACTACCAAACAGATTTTGATGCGGATTTTAATATACAACGTGGTGGATTTACCCCCAACAATATTTTAACAGTCCATTCTAACACTGATGTAGACTTCATCACCCAAGGTCTCTTTCCTCTCAGCACGGTAGATCACGAGATAATGCGAGTCAAAGTTTGACGTAAAATTTCCACCAAATCACCAGCTTCAACCCTAAAGCATGTACAGCAGACAAACGACCTTGCTGCCGACGCTGCGACATCGTACAAAAATCAGTGTGGATATCTGGCCATTAGGGGTATGTCAAATGAAATAACAATCAAAAAAATATTTTTTTTTATGGAAAAAAAATTTTGAGCTTTCAAGCGTAATTTTCACATACATAATTCTAAACTTAATGTAGATGAACTACCATAAATATTGTTGCACCTTTCTGCAACACCTTGTATAGAGTTATTTAAAAAAATAATAAAAAACTCTTTATTAAACGACCACACAAGGAAAAAAACTATAAATAACTTATAAAATAACGGATGACACTTTTAATGACCTAAATAAAAATAATTAAGCTTAGGAACCCGCTCCAAAGAGAAACAAGTAAAGCCGCAGTTGCTTTTTGGCTTCCTGTGATGATGATGAAGGCAACATACCATTAAACTCTCCAACATTGGTGTTTTGTACAAAAAGACTCTGACGGAGCACTTCGTTTCGGACGTACTCCGTCAAAATATGTTAGACATCCTCTATCACATCTCACATCACATTCTGGACACTCCTTGGGCTAAACCAACTCCAGTAGTTCGGCATAATGTGACATTGTCATCTATCGGAACCAACAAGACTCTTTCATGAAGAAATTGCCATAGATATTTACAGAAATCTGATCCCACTTCCAAACCATCCAATACTTGCAAGAGACTTGTTATATTATTGACGTTGATGTAGGCGCTTTCTATGTCTAGTGTCTACAAAACAACCTGTAGTTGGATAACTTTCTGTGTGACCAATCTGAATATATGACCTAGCTAAATTATCAAGGCATGATCTAGACCGCCTAAAACCGACAGTTTCCTCTGAAAATCAGGTCTTTTTCTCAAGAAACCAATCAAGTCTACGAGTAAGTATAGCTTGTAAAATTTTAGTATGGACAGCTGACGTTGGCCGGTTTTCATTTCATGTTTTTGGTATAGGAACTATCTTAACTTTCTGCCATTGTTTGGAAACAAAATTAGTACTCCAAAATCGATTGTATAAAGAAACTAGATTACCTATATCTGGAAGGTTTTTAACCATAAAGTACGAAATATTGTCCATGCCGGGAGCTGTATCTGATCGTTTAATGCAGTTTGATAGTTCCTTTATCGAAATTTGATTGGATAAATTCTGATTACATTACATAAATTGGGCCATTTCTGGGGATGCAAAATCTGGTGTCAAACTATTTGGGGGCTGTTCATTAATCACATGATGTTTTTTTTAATTTTTAACCCCTCCCTCCCCCTTGGTGATACTTGGTGAGGTTTACAACTAAAACCAAAATCACGTGTATATTTAATTTCTACAAAGAATCCTAATTTTTTAATCTTTTTATTTAAATACTGGTATAAAGTAGAATCTAATCCTATTCTAGGCGCGCGAGGTCTTCGTTCGTTACCTTAACGGGGAGTCAAGATTTACACTACACGTCGATTTTCGATTTAAAATCACGCGGTTGACGAAAAATAAATACACGTGATATCTTACTATCACGGAAATGTCTATTTTGTATATGTTTAACTCTTGCTGAATTACCGTCTTGTTAAATTGTGTTGTATTCAAAGTTTCGGAAATAAATTATTAATTTATTATTTATTTTAAGAATACACCACAGCCCCCGTATCCAAGTGACTTTGAAGCCATCTGTGCATCCTTACTTTTCTGCTGCCACAGCTATATTTTGATTTTGCATTAATTTGGATATTGTATATAAACATATTGTTATGTTTATGGGTGCCTCGAGAAGTGTTATTTCTTTCAGAATCCGTTGCAGATTTTTTTAGTGTCGTGTTTCTATGTTTGTTCTTAGTTTTAGGGTATATGCCTTTATGATTAAACTAGCTGTTGCCCGCGGCTTAGTCCGCAAGAAATACAAATTAAATATTAAGGCAACTCGAACAGAATTTTCTCAATATTCCTAAAATCCGTACTAAACGGTTTGAGTCCACTTTTCTCGTACGTACAGATTTAGAGTGGAATAAGTTGTCGGCCTCCTTGTTCCCTGAAAGATACAATTTAGAACTTTTCAAGGTCAGAGTGAATACGTTCTTACTAGGTCAACGTGCGTCATCTTCGACCACACCGTCGCTTACCATCAGGCGAGTTAGTGGTCAAAAGAGGACATATACGCGATAAAAAAAAACTCACTGTCTTTATAGTAACCCTGTATACGTGTTTAAGAACAGTACCCACCTTTTGAAGAAGTCTAACCACCGATAGATGCAGCCGAACAAAACAACGTATAATTTTTATAACAAACGCGAAGCTTGTGAAGAAAAAAAAACATTATGAACGTTTGTTCATAACCACTTACTGTGCCCACCCGTTTTGAGGGTTTTCTTTTTCTAATTATTTTCCTCAAGTAAGAGTAACCTGTCATGCCTTAGGAAATCTTTAGTATTGGTAGGACTCTTGGCAGAGTCCGCCTGGGGAAGTATCACACCTTTGCCAGTAATTCTACCGCCAATCAGTAATACGCTAATATTACCGTGTTCCGCTTTGAAGGGCAATGTTTTCAGAGGAATTACAGGGCCGAGAGATATAATATCTTAGATCTCTGGGTGACGAGCGCAGTGCTAAGTGAGGATTTGGACTCTTCATGTTCCAATAGTTCCGTGTCACTGTGCTGTTATGTGACAGGCATGTTGCTTACCATCAGGCATATGTCCTGCTCGTCTCGTCGCTCAATACTGTAATAAAAAGAGATCAGCTACCTATGTGATAGTGCAAGTCATGTCATAATCGGTCCAGCCTTTTCGGAGATTAACCGGCACAAACAAAGAGATAGACAAAAAATAGTTTTTAGGTATAGGTACCGTAGGTATTTAGTTTCATTGGAGCTAAGTGAAAAGCTGTTAATTTGATATTACATACAGACGACCCAATTTTATTTATTTGTATAGGTATGTATAGATAATATTTTTATAATTTTATTACATTGCATTTAACAGATTATAGCAATCAATCAATACCTAGTATGTGAGAATTCTATATCGCACATCGGCAATCAGTTTCTACCTAGGTATACGCGAAAAAAATATTGAAATGCATCTCTACATGTAGGTATAAATACATACCTATTTCAACTCTTTCGAAACATAGCAAACGTAAGTACAAAACGAGCGAGCAACCAAACAGTGGCTGTTATTATGTATTCTATGGCTGGCACAGATTATGATAATAGTACAAGCCAACGTAGGTACAAAGCGAGTGAGCAGCCGAACAGTGGCTGTTATTATGTATTCTATGGCTGGCACAGATTATGATAATAGTTACTACTGTGAATAACGTGGCCGAGCAACTACAAAAACTCCTGTTGTTTGAGTGATAGCAAATACATTTGTGCAACATGTATTTGCTGTCACTCAAACAACAGGCGTATTCAGGAGGCTTTTTTAAAAAACTTTCAAAAACTATCCCTGGCTATCTGCTGATTAATAAGTAGATTGGCATACAAGATCTAACCCATATATGTATCTACATAAAAGTTAGAATCTTTAAAAACACGGTTTTCATATATTTTTTTCATATTAAAATTACGGGTGAAAACAAATTTGGCCAAACCAATTTCATAGTTTCAAGAGACAAGAAGCATATGCAACGATTTTTAATAGTTCAGTTTGAAATTCAGGATATGTGTAATAGTATGTATTAATTTCACACTTCCACATAATGTATTATGGCCATGAATTGGCTACAAAAACACATCGATTTCGTTAAAATCACAGACTCGCCTCTTAATGGTTCTATATTATTTTAAGGTTTTGTATAATTTGTTTTGAAACAATTGCAATAAAGAGTCAATCTATCTATATTTATCTTTTCAGTTATAACGCAGTATAGTGCTAAGTGCTAGATAGCTTACTTATACTATTTATGTTAAAATAACTGCGTGGCGTTGTATTGTTTTTTAGGCATCGATATAAACCATGCAAGTATGGTTTATATCGATGGTTTTTGGCTGGGGCTTAGTACCATCAGGCTGGCATGGGTTATGACAAAAAGGCAATCAAAAATTGTTAATAATACTGTAATTACACTCCATTTGTGTCAGATAATATGTTGGACAATAAATTGCTTGTCACTCTTTCCAAAAAAAAACATTATGTCAGGCTGAAAATCAATTCTAATTCAGAGTGATTGGCCTGCACTGACTTCCTAATAATCAATCTTGAAACATTCTTCTGAACAAACCAACACATTAATATGGACCCAAACTTCACAATAACAAACATCTTCGACTCCTTTGAAGTTTACAATGTCGATATGAAAGTGATAAAAAACATTAAACCATTTCACGATCACATTCAAGTTACTAAAGAGTAACTCCTCAAAAGATTGCTTCACAAAGCAAAAGAAAACTAATTGCCGCAAGCCAATATCTCATCAATACAGCTTCTTATAACAGGGTGTTTTCATCGTTGTCAACAAAAATATTGCCCAACTAAGGCAATAACGAGGGCTGTTAGCCAACTTCGTCCAACTTTTCCCACTTTGTCCAACTATTTTTGCCGGGTTATAATAGCCGAAGTTCGTGGCCGGACAATATGCCAGGCAATCTCATTGGTGGAGCCGTCTTTATTCCATTTAGTACGAAAAACACGAAGTTTTTAGTTTGTTCATGAATAGCTTGTAAGGTTTTTGTTGCATTGTAATGCTTAACTGCCGGTGCATGCCAAATAGCATGCTTTCAGTTTTCAAACGGTGCTTATTAACTTTGTTTGGAGTCGTTTATTTTTGCTTGTTTTTTGTACAAGACGCAAGTTTCTTTTGTTTATTTTTTAGTTATTTTTTTTAGTTTTCAACTTGTTTTGTATAAAAAAACAATAGTTTTCAATCTCGGAGCTCTTTTCAAAATTGTTAAAGTGTTCAGTGTCTCTTATAACAGAAAATTTCTCAGTGTTGCAATGAACTCTATTGATTTATTTTTAAATTTCAAACCGAAAACTTTATTTAAGGGATCGACGATAAAAAATAGTCATAGCTCATCTGTGGCGGTGACGGAAAACAGATTGTAAGCTACATTACCTTTTAAAGTAATGTAGTCGCATAACTTATTTCTTGAGGCGTTAATAAATTCTTCATTATCATTGTCATCCAACCCATTATTACCTGTCAAACATAGGCTTCTCTTCGTGTACAGCACTCGCCCCGATCCTGCGCTAGTCTCATCCAGATATTACCACCAACAGTTTGGAATAATTGATGTTGACACTAGTTTTAAATTAAGACGATATTTCAATTCAGCTTCATTCACCATATTCACGGGTTAAATATTGGTAGTGGACAATGTTGGTGGACAATTCACACAAAACAGCACCATCTGATCCCAAACTAAGCAAATGCATGTCATCATCATCATCAGCCTATCGCAGTCCACTGCTGGACGTAGGACTCTCCTAATGAACGCCAAATGGCTCGATTTTGCGCTTTTTGGATCCAATTTCTGCCAGCAATCTTCCGCAGGTCGTCCCTCCACCTAGCCTGAGGGCGCCCCACGCTACGTTTGCCTAAGCGCGGTCTCCACTCTAGAACTCGTCTGCTCCAGCGATGGTCGGTTCTACGAGCGATGTGACCAGCCCACTGCCACTTAAGTTTACTTGCTCTGAGAGCTATGTCGATAACCTTGGTTCTTTGTCGGATCACCTCATTACGGATCATATCCTTCAAAGAGACTCCGAGCATAGCCCTCTCCATTGCTCGCTGAGCAACCTTCAGTTTATGGACTAGTCCCACCGTGAGTGTCCACGTTTCGGCACCGTAGGTCATTACGGGTAGGACGCACTGATTAAAGACCTTTGTCTTGAGGCACTGCGGAATAGACGACGTGAAGATCCGACGAAGTTTACCGAATGCTCCCCAACCCAGCTGAATTCTTCGATTGACTTCTCCCTCGAAATTGTTTTTCCCCATTTGCAACTGCTGTCCGAGGTAGACATACTTTTGAACAATTTCGAGGGTTTGTCCGCTCACAATTATTGGTCCCGGGGTAACCAGTCTATTGAACATGACTTTAGTTTTGTCGATGTTCATCCCGAGACCAATACGCTTTGAAGAATCAACTAGGTCGGTAAGCATTCGTTGCAAGTCTTGCAGTGACTCCGCTATTAGGACTATGTCATCAGCGAATCGGAGGTGTGAGAGGTACTCGCCGTTAACGTTGGTGCCTAGTCCTTTCCAGTCCAGTGCCTTAAACATATCTTCCAAGGCACTTGTGAACAGTTTGGGGGAGATAACGTCCCCCTGTCTCACTCCTCGGCAGAACCTGATATGCTTAGACGACTGATTCTGTACTTGGACTGACATTGTCGCGGCGTCATACAGATCTCTCAGCACCTCGATGTAACGATAGTCTACTTGGCATCGCTGCAAAGACTCCAGAACAGCCCAGGTCTCAACGGAGTCAAAAGCCTTCTCATAGTCCACAAATGCAAGACACAGGGGCTGGTTATACTCTTCAGACTTCTGTATAACTTGCCGCACCGTGTGAATGTGGTCTATGGTGCCAAATCCTCCTCGAAACCCAGCCTGCTCCGGTGGCTGAAACTCATCAAATCTTCTGGCGAGACGGTTCGTGATTACTCTCGAGAACAGCTTATACACGTGGCTCAGGAGTGAGATAGGTCGATAATTCTTCAGAAGAGTTTTGTCACCTTTCTTGAAAAACAGAACCACCACACTTCCGTGCCACGAAATTGGAGTTCTCCCACAGCTGAGAACAGCGTCGAACAATTTTTGAAGCTCTCGAAGTATCGGTTTTCCACCCGCTTTCAAGAGCTCCGAAGTGACACCGTCTTCACCGGAGGCTCAATACTCAATACTCAATCATTTATTGCTGATATTATGGTACATTAGTTGGTCTTATTTATAAGTACATGTCATAGGTGTCATAAGTAGTTACCATAATTACCCTGAATGGGTGTGGCAATATAATTTGTATCGTGCGGAGCGGATCGATTCATTCTATAATAGTTATTGATTTGTCGGTAAGATATTCATCTATTGTATAGTATGATTTCTCGAGTAATACATTTTTTAAGGTTTTGACAAACTTTTCGTCAGAATTTATTTGTTTTAGTTTGTAAGGCAATTTGTTGTATATTTTTACTGACATTATATTTGGACCCGAGCTATGCAATGTTAGTTTTGAATGTGGTAGATTCAGATTGAGTTTGTGGTTGGATCTAGTAGGGTAATTTCGCCCGTCAGTCAATCTTGTGAAGAATCGCGGATTTTTTCGTACAAATTTACAATGTTCCAAGACGTACATGGAGACTACGGTTAGAATTTTAAATTTGACAAAATATTTTTTATGGAACTGCGCTATGTTAATGTTCGGGAGTTTAATGTTTGCTAGGATCCGTATGCATTTTTTCTGAATAACGAATATATCACTAGCATTAACACTGTTTCCCCAAAGGATTATTTCGAAATTAAGCCAGGAGAAAGCATATGCATAATAGGCTGATAAAGCGGCATGCGCGGCTCCAGGGGGGGGGGGGTCACGGGGGACATGACCCCCCCCAAAATCATATACCAGGTCACTTAGAAAGTTTTGCAAAAAAAGTTTCTATGTATAAGACACTTGTAATTATTTTGAAAACTTCGATTATTTAAAAGTATAAATACAACTGTTCGATTTTCAAATTTCCCTCCGCATTTTTTTTAAAAGCCAATTTTTTTTTTGTTTTATTAAAAAATGGATCTGCGTCGAGAACATTTTTGGGCTATGATTTTTTACGATTTCAAATGTGGCTTAAAACCTGACGCGTCATTTGATCGACTTCAAATTGGTTTTATGGATGAAGGACCTTCAAAAGCAACCATCTACCGCTGCGCTGGTATGTTCAGTCGGGGCAGACATAAAATTAGCCTGAAATAGAAAAAAATCCGGGGAGCGATTTCTTTTTTTTAAACGTCGAAGAGGGTCGTTGGAAGTATAAATCTCGATTTTCGAACTAATCCCGGTAGAGGGTTCGCCGCCATCTTGTTTTAAAGTTTTTGTGAAATACCTCAGCCTCCAAAGTTGAAATTACCTTCAACTTTGGAGCAAAAATGATGGAAACCAAAGTTGTTGGAAATTTAATTTCTCACAAGTTTGATTCATGTCATTTTTACGCTAGAATCAATATTTGCAGTGTTATGCTATCAAGCTTATCAAAAAAATCGTAATGGGTGGAATTTTATTTTCTTCAACTTTGGTTGTCGCACTTCTTAGGGTTCCGTACCCAAAGGGTAAAAACGGAACCCTGTTACTGGGACTTGGCTGTCCGTCTGTCCGTCCGTCCGTCTGTCTGTCACCAAGCTGTATCTCAAGAACGATGATAGCTAGACAGTTGTAATTTTCACAGATGATGTATTTATATTGCTGCTATAACAACAAATACTAAAAACAAAATAAGTAAAAAAAGTGCGAGAACAAAAGTTGAAGAAAATAAAATTACACCCATTACGATTTTTTTGATAAACTTGATAGTATAACTCTGCAAATATTGATCCTAGCGTAAAAATGACATGAATCAAACTTGTGAGAAATTACATTTTCAACAACTTTGGATACGGTAATTTTTGCTCTAAAGTTGAAAATTAACGAGGTATTTCACAAAAACTTTAAAACAAGATGGCGGCAAACCCTCTACCGGGATTAGTTCGAAAATCGAGATTTATACTTCTAAAAACCCTCTTCGACGTTTAAAAAAAGAAATCGCTCCCCGGAATTTTTTCTATTTCAATGTCTGCCCCGACTGCAGGTACTATAGCGACTTCAAACGCGGTCGTTTTACTTTAAGGGATGAACAAAAGAGTGGTCGTCCTACGGCGGCTGTCACCGAAGAAAGTCTGCTGGCAGTAAACAATTTAATTCAAGAAAACAGACGCATCATTACGTACGAAGAGATTCAACATACTCTGCAGATTGGTTCAGGAAGTGTTCACAAGATTTTGCACGAGCACCTTGACGTAAGGAGGATAGTTTCCCGCTGGGTGCCGCACAACCTCACCTAAGCTCAGAAGCAGGCCCGTGTGGATTGGTGCCCTAATATGATACAAAAATTGGATGCAGGCTCGTCACGGCGCGTTTACGACATTGTGACAGGTGACGAATCCTGGATTTATCAATACGATCCAGAAACAAAGCAGTCGACAGTTTGGCTGTTTCAAAATGAACCAACACCTACGAAAGTGAAGCGATCGACGAGCGCAAGGAAAATTTTGATCGCTAGTTTCTTCACTTTGACGGGGTACCTAATTTCAATTCCACTTCGAGACCAAAGCAGTATCAACGCCGAATGGCCCAGCATAAAATGGTTGCCAGAAGTTTTTTCTGCAATGAGAAACAAGCGACCGAACACCGGGCTCCGCGGGGTCCTTCTTCACCACGACAACGCGCCCGCGCACTCAGCGATCAAAACGAGGGACTTCCTGGACTCCACACCGGTCAGAGTCTTGGGGCACCCTCCTTACAGTCCTGATTTGGCTCTGTGTGATTTTTTTTTACTCCCTAAAATTAAAAATCTGCTCAAAGGGATACAGTTTTCATCGCCGGTAGACGCGCTAACAGCGTTTGAGAAAGCCGTGGAAGAGGTGTCTGCGGAGGACTGGAAAAAATGTTTTGAAAATTGGTTCAGACGCATGAAACTTTGTATAGAGGCTGGTGGAGAGTTCTTTGAAAAGATTTAGTAATTTTTTTTTTTCATACAAGTTAATTTTTTAGTTTCAAAAAAAAACAAAATGTCTAGTAGTACATAAACTATTTTTAAACGCGGGAAAACAACTGGAGGTCAACTACGCGGGTAAAATCGTGGGGCGCTACTAGTAAAGTCTTTTTTACTCGATTTATTTTATTTCTACTTGTGACCCCCCCCCCCCAATCTGAGGCTGCGTACTGGTGACCCCCCCCAAAATTCGAAGCTGGGACCGCGCCTGTAAATCGGTGCTAAAGTCTGTCGCCTTTCTCAATTCCCTAAGGGCATAAGTAAAGCTTGATAATTTAGCTTTTAATTTATCAATGTGTCGTTTCCAGTTGATATGTGTGTCAATTTCTATGCCTAGTAATTTAGTCGCGTCAACAAATTCAAATTTATAATTATTGTAAGTAAAATTGATGTCAAGGGGGGGTTTTTGATGGGGTCTAAATTGAATTAAATTAGTTTTTAGTAAATTTTTGTCAAGATTATGATCAGTCATCCATTTGATATAATTATTAAAAATGTCAATTAGGGTTTGAATGATATTATTATTATTTTTATTACAGGATGTCAATATTGATACGTCATCTGCAAATAATATGCATGGTTTGTCAATTGATTTTGGGAGGTCATTTATATAAATTAAAAAAAGGATACAGCCAATGACACTACCTTGGAGTATTGAATGATTTATTTTTGTAGGGTTAGATCTCGTAATATTTATAATTCCTGTGTTTTCGTCATAACTTTCAATTTCTACGTATTGCTCGCGACCCTTGAGGTACGAGCAGAACCACTTGTGTGCTACACCTCGTACACCTATCCCATACAATTTGTCCAATAAAATGTCAAATTTGACTTTATCGTAGGCCTTAGTCATATCTAATAGGATTCCAATTGCATATTTCTTATCGTTTAATATATTTAATATGTTGTCAATTAATTTATAGACAGCTAACACAGTCGAGCGATTTTTCCTGAAACCGTTTTGGGAATCATCAAAGATCTCATATTTTTCGCAAAAAGAATTCAACCGGATTTGCATGGCCTTTTCAAATATTTTTGATGAGGTAGGCAATAACGCGATTGGCCTGTAATTGCTGGGATCTAATTTGGATGATTTTTTATGAACTGGTTTTACCAGGGCTTGTTTCAATAGATCTGGGAAAGTCCCTTCCGCAAAGGACTGATTTACGAGTAAATAAAACGGCAGAGTTAGTTCTTGAGCACAGTGCTTCATTAATATTGGCGGGAGCTCATCTACACCATAACTATATTTACTTTTTAAATTTTTGATAATTAAATATATTTCCCGCGGTTCGGCTGCGCGTAAGAACATGGAATTGTTCGTCGGGCACATGACCGGCCGGCCGCGCGCCGGCTGCGCCCCGGCGCTCGCGGCGCCTACAGATGAGAAGTACTCGTTAAACGCGTTTGCAACTTGCTGCGGGTCTGATATGACATTATTATTATAAATATTTTAATTTTAAATTGGTTTTATCCTTTTTAATATTTTTATTAGTTCTTTCCCGTATTATTTTCCACATAGTTTTACTTTTATTTTCGGATTTTTTCATTTCCCGGATGTACTCGTTTCTTTTTGATCTGTTAACTGTCTTTTTTAGTAATTTTACGTATGTTTTGTAGTAATTAATCAGCGATGGGTGCTTACTATACATTACTAATGGTTTAAGTAATCGTTTGTTTCTACAGGCTGTTTTTATACCATGTGTTAACCAATTATGTTTCTTATTCATATTTATTTTAATATTTTTTTGCGGAATACAACGACCAAGAATATCTAAAAGAATACTATTAAATTTGATATAGTTCTCATTTATAGTTTTTTTTTTTGAAGTTAGTAATTTTGTCCATTCAATATTTTTAATTGTGTCTTTAAAATCATTCATATTGCGTTTATTAAACAATCTTTTCTTAGTTTTCCATACGATCGGTTTAATTAGGTTATTATCTTTTTTTATCGTTATTTTTGTACTCATGTGGTCAGAAAAGCCGAGATCTTGCACTGAAGCGTTTATTTTATTTGCGTTACTGCTTGAGAATATTAAATCTATGCAAGTAGCCGTAGTAGGCGTGATCCGAGTCGGTGTATTGATTAATTGTATTAAATTAAATTCTCGCATTAGATTAAGTAATGAAGCTGATTCCGAAGTATTTTCCAAGACGTTAATATTAAAATCACCGCCAATAACTATATCCATGGAATTATATTTCTTTAAAACCATATCTAGTAGTTTTTTTAGTTGGATATAAAATAAATCGGTCCGCTTACCATTATGATAAATAGTAATTAACAAAGTATTAATTTTGTGAATTATAATAGAACTAATTTCAATACAATATTCAACGGAGATATCCACTAAGTCCGTTATCTCCGTATATTCAAGGTCATTGCGCAATAGTATAATAGTTCCTCCTCCCCTATGGTGCTGTTTACAGAATGCGCTTGCAATTTTAAATCCGGAGAAGTCGATCAGTTGCAGTTTGGCTTCCGATACCCAGGTCTCGGTCGCGCAAAATGCATGTAATGTCGAGTAGTTATCCTGTAGAAAGTCTCGTAGTAGGTATATCTTGTTTTGCAAACATGCTCTGTAAATTTTGAAATATGAAGTTTAAGTTCTGTGTCTTAGTTCCGAAACTGATGGTTGTGGCTTTTCCATTCTTAAGCTGTTTGAGAGCAATCTCGATCTCGTCTTGGCTAATTTCTGGCAGCTCGTCTGTATAGTGGCGCGTCAGTGGTGCTCGTGAGTCCTCCTTACTTGGCGTTGGGCGCAGAGCCTGCGATTCGTATAACCGGGTATAGAAATCTTCTATCTCAGAGAGGACCCCCAACCTGGAATTAACCTGGAATTAAATGCATGTAATATGGCCAAATAGCTGATATAATACTTATATAGTTGTAAATACATACTTATCTATTTATATAAAAGCGAAAGGTCA
The DNA here is from genome assembly GCA_963693475.1 of Ectropis crepuscularia. NCBI lineage: Eukaryota > Metazoa > Arthropoda > Insecta > Lepidoptera > Geometridae > Ectropis > Ectropis crepuscularia. The sequence goes on along the minus strand of OY856343.1, from coordinate 9,761,686 downwards.
CTCATCAAGGTATCTCAGAAACTACAAATGCTAGGAATCTGAAATTTTGTATGGAGGTCTCTTTTAGCACGTAAGCGCTCGCTAAGACGGGGTTTTGGGAAATTCAACCCCTAAGAGGGTGAAACAGGGGATGAACGGTTGTATGAAAATTCGTGATTTTCAAAGTTATCAATTGTTGTATCTAGACACTTGACATCAAGTAATTAAATGTTTGTTCTATCAATTTTGTAATTTCGAACTGTACGGGGGTGAAATTGGGGTAAAATGAGGGATGAATGTCAATAATTATGGAAGTTCGCAACCGTTGAAGATAAAACCATGCAACTCTGTATATAAACACTTGACACGAAGCAAACGAATGTTTGTTCTATCAATTTCGTAATTTCGAACTGTACGGGGTTGAAATTGGAGTTGAAATAGGGGATGCAAGTCAATATGAAAATTCCCAACCGTTGAAAATAAAACCATGAAACTTTATGTAGACACTTGACACGAAGCAAACGAATGTTTGTTCTAGCAATTTTGTAATGTCGAACTGTACGGGGAGGAAATTGGAGTTGAAATGGGAGCCGAATGTCTCTTACACTTACACAACTGAACCAATTATAACGAAATTGTATACATAATTGTTTTATTATAAGCTGTTTTAGTAACCGTAAATGTGTTTGGGTATACAAATAGGTACTGCCTTAGTGGTGGTTACCTTAGTATTTATTTCGCGCGGACGAAGTCGCGGGTAACAGCTAGTTATACATAGAAACACCCAGACACAGTAAAAACATTTGAATTCATCATACAAATATTTGCACTGTAAATGCTGTAAGTACCTACTATTAATTTTTGGTTTTAGATATTTTAATCGTTTCGTAAACTCGTTGATATATTGTGTGATTCCATCTAACTAATAACTGGTAAATATCTCACAAATTAAAACTAGTGTACTAAACAATCGATTGCTGGAAACAAGGTTTCACTGATTTTTTTCGTGAATTTCATACGAGTATCTCTTGAATTGTCGACTAGAACGAATGCATCTCTTAGCAATTAGTATCAACCTGTATAAGTTATCTTAGAAACTTATAACATAAGTGCTTGGGTTTATTTCCAGCTTCCTCGGTTCCTGAATTCGCATCGAGTCCTCCGAGTGATTTTATTTCGCTATCATCAAAGCTGAGACGCCAAGATATCGAAGCGCTTACTTCCCTACAATTGAACAGCTAACATATCGCTCTGCTGCAAAAACTGGACAGTAACATAAAGGAATCGCAGACCGCATGCGATCGAATTCCATTTCGTGATATTACACGGTTTTATAGACTAGAATGTTGCTGGTATTGATCCATAAAATCTATTTTTATTTATATGCTCTAACAAAATTGGTTGTGGCCTAATCATAGATGCAGTATGACAATTTTACAGTTTAGTTTACCACATTTCCATGCAACTTCATCCAAAAAGGGCAAAAATATAAATGTTATATCACTGGGTGACAAGCGCGTGTGTGGTGTACTTAATCTTCGTTTTTAAATAGCAGTGTACTGCGATACTGGTCCCGAAAATCTGCATTAAAAAAAATTGGCAGTCATAAAGACTGCCGATTGAAACGAAAACTTATAACTTAGAATTTTAGTACCTACTACGTGGCTAAAGAAATGTTCAGAAATCAAAACAACAACACTTAGAGGTAATACCCTGAACAATCTAACGACCCTTAAGAACAACAAATAGAGATGTAAGATACATCCACATTAAATACACACTATGTTACTTAAACTATACACAGTTCTAGCAACAAATAACGGCCAGCCAACGAAACCATCTTTTCTCTCTCACACGTTTGTAATGTTCTAGTAAATGAGTAATCATTTCGCCATTAGGTTGTTGACTAGAGAGAAACTACAAAAGATTGCCGTCGAAGGATGGTGAGTGAGAAGTAATCTAGCCAGATACTTATAAATATGTACTAGGAGCCAAATAGAATGTAAGTTTGATAACATTTTTAATTACATTGTAAGCTTTGTTTTCACGTCAATAAAGGTGCTTTGATAAAAACATAGTCATCGGATACTACTCATTTGGAAATCATTTAAATATTTTATTCAAATTATTGTGATACATTAAATGAACAAAGTTTAAATAAAGCTATAAGCTACTTTGGAAATTCAAATTAATATTTTTATATGGCGCTTGAGACCTGGTCACTGCGTAAAAAACTGAAAATTCCAAGATTATTGATTATTGTTGTTCAGATTCTTGTATTTTTTTGCATTTTTCCCCATTAACTTCATAACGGAGGTTTATAATGAAAATATTATGTCACCCACGTAACATTTTAGGTTATTTTTCACATTAGGCTAAGAACTCATGGAACGATTTTCACCCGCGCCCGTCGCGGTTCCGCAACCGCGCTGGATTTATTTCAAAACTCACGAGACCGCTAATTTTCGCGGCTTCGCAGACGCCGCGAGTGAGATTATAGCCCGTGAACGTGGCAGGTTACGAGCGGGCGGTCACCGCTCGGAAACCGCGCGACAGTCGCGCGCGTCACGGACGTAAAGCGCGTCGTGAGTTGAGCTTTAAATTTTTACATACATATATAGCTGCAATGTACAGAAGCTGCGGGCCTACAATCGCAGCGGGCGCGGCTGCAAATCACTCCATGAGTTCTTAGCCTTTACTCTTCTATCAAGTTGCAATAGCACCTTAACCTCGTCCGACGCTGCCGAAGACACAGGACTGTTGCAAATACCAACATTAAACATGATTGTCATTTTATACCATATATTTTATTTAATCTTCGGTCCTGACAATTCTTCATCAGCATTTGATGAGCAACTACTACTACTCTACTATTTGACGAGTCAGCGAAGATTTAATGTAGAGCGACAATCAGGCATAGCTGAAAAAGATAAGCGTAATTAGTGGAAAACATTGCAAATTTATTCAGGCTTTGTGATGAAAAATGGAAACTATATTATTTCCAAAAAAGAGTTTTGAAAACTCATAGAATACTAAATTGTGGCGCCGCGTGTCGCATTTTCTTGATTTGTGGTGTGGACTCCATTACGCAATCTGCTCGTTTTTTTCCAAGGAATACCAGTTTATTCCTCTCGAGCATTATTTCCACATTCAGCATGTTTTTACCCCGTATATCGTCAGATAATTAAAATACTTGCGAAAGCAAATGGGAGCAAAAAACTGCTGGCAGAGCATTGTTTGAGGAAATTCATCGGAATAGAGCTACGAGCCGAGCTTGTTGTTAAAATATACTAAAAAGCAAGCAAAGATGTACGAGATTTTTATCACAAACAAACTTATGTACGGCGTAGATTCGCTACTTTTGCATGCAGAGGATGAAGCTATAGACATAGTAAGATAGATAGAAACTCTTCATTATCCAAAATTTAAAAAATAAATAAACATAAGCACACATTCTTAAAGATCTTGAAGAATCAGATGCGACCTTATCGCTAAGAGCGATCTTCCTAGCGACTGGAGCATAGAAATAACGTGACGCAAGGTGACGTAAGGTATTATAAATATACACAATACATTTACATATATTTGTAAATACTGTATATAGGTACTATTAAGATATAGGGGATGATTTCCTCCTTAGATTGGTCTGTCTTATTGGAAAAAGCTTTAAAATAGTTGTATGACGAACAAATGGAGCATGAGAATTTAAGTGAAGTTAAATTATTATTTTGGAGTTGTTAAGCAAAACGGCCGACGGAAAGTGTCTGGGAGTATTGGGACCTTGTTTTTAAGGATATTGCCTACAACATACGTGAAAATTACTTATTAGAAAATACGTGAAGTAAGTAATGTTTGTATGTACCTTCATTACCCCATATCTCAAAATTGGCCGTCTAAGCAAGTTAGCGAGTAAGCATGTGTTCTTAGTACTTACTAACTCTACTCAATCGTCCACATTTCATTCATCAGAAAATAGGTGACGTCTGGGAGCTCTGGGATCTTACTCTAATACCTTTCTCTACAATCAATCTATACTATCGTTATCTATATTATATACAAATACTTATTAGAAACCTGTAGAGTTTGTTTGTTTGAACGCTAGGATCTCAAGAATTACTGGTCCAGAGAATAAATATTTTTCTTTTGGATAGAGATCTAGTTCACTTATTAATTGAGGAAGGCTATGGGCTATATAACATTACGCTTTGAGAGCTTTCGTTCCGCGCGCTGACGTGCGCTGAAGTCCGTAACAGCATGTCTATATTTTAAGGTTATAATCTAATCTAAATAAACTTGTTATAATCTGAGTTGGTATGACCAATTTTCGATAGGTGACGTCGCAACGCGCGCAGGGTTCAGCTAGTGTATGATAAGTATGTTTTGTTGCGTACTTTCAGTGTGTTTTACAGAAAAGAACACAAAACATTTAATTGAGTTAGGTATTGGTTTACTCGATATTGTTCAGAGTTTTCATACAAACATCGTAAAACAAGAGCTGTGGGTACAGACGACGTCAAATTAGTTGCACTGTACCCTTGGAGATACACCTGAATCTGTTTATTCTTTAGCTACTGACGTAAAATGAGGGAGAGGTTTAAATGTAACAAAACGCAGGGACCATTTTAGTACGTCGATTTTTACCCGACTGCGACTCGACAAAGGAGTGGTAATGTGTTTATCAGTCTATGTATGTTATTTTGAAGCACTATACAGACTAAGCCCCTAGGACGATTTTTATTATTCACGCGTCAATCGATTCCTCTCAGTACGGCGAGTGACACTAAAGACATTAAATTAGTGTTAATTTAATATGGCGGCTACCGGACGCCATACTGCGTTATATATATGTATATTGTGCAAATAAAATAAAAATAAGCCAACAAACTATATCAAGAGGGGTATCGTTGAATAGGTATTTAAAAATATTTTTTAGTTTTCTCTCAACGTTTTTCGATTTGGCTGACCGTTTAGGATGTGTATCGATTTAAGTCGCGTAACAACTATTCTCACATTCATAGGTTTTTAGGTAGCAGAAAACTTCTTATAACTAACTGTACCTACGTACGAATGGTTTGAATGTGGATGGACATATTATATATACTAAAGTATCTAGTATAGGTATATTTGACTACCTTTTTTCGTACGTGGAGGAAATGCATTTGCGCATATCCTACCGCCCGGGGGACACGGCCGGGTTATGTTGCACTCTAAACCATGTATGGATATGGTGCCCCTATCAACTAAAACCAACCCTGCCGCTGATGGTGGGAACACGGAACCGCTCTCGGATTACTCCGCCTCGATCGCCCATCTCCAACTTCAAACGATTTAGCCCTCAACTTCAGTCAACAATCTATAATTATATAGGTACTTACACAAAACTATGCAAATTATACGCAGTAGAAAACCCTACCTATCATATCAGTAGAAACGAAGACATTTGGTGAAAAACCTAAAGATGTATACCTATTATGTTGAGCATAATAACATTCATAAAATTGTTCACAACTAAAAAGTATAAAATAAAAAATAAAAACTATTTCAATAACTCAAAAAACCCGACTGCGTAAAAAGTGAACCAAACTACGTACATAGGTACATACTTACTAAAAAAACTTGAAATAATAAAACAAGCACTTAGATTTCTGATGGTCTAGAATTCTATAAGTATATTATTGAATTAATACTATTGAATAAAATATATTCATAACAACTAAACAGTCGGGATCCATTATTATTACATACATACAATCTAATTGTTCAAATTCTGGTGACAGAAGTAGGTACGTAGTGTGGTTCACTTTTTACGCCGTCGGGTTTTTTGAATTATATATTTTTTTATTATCTGATCTATCTTTAGCTATACTTTGCAATTAGGTATTTAAAATATTATAATGTATCTTCGGTTTTAAAAATAACAATGTATAGTAGATGGAAGTACCTACTTAGGTACTACTTTCTTACCTATAATTTCACAAGCCTTGTCTTCTGCGGTAGTCAAAAGACGCCGCGGCACGTAGCACGTAGAAACGATTTTTGCCATAGATCTCTAATACAAAAAAACTATAACAATAATTCACGATCGCAATTCTATTTGTAGTATATTTTCCATAATACCTCGACCAAATTTCATGAAATATTTATATTTTTTTATGTTATTATAAAACATATACACTTTTTATAATCCCGTTTTGACGTAAAAGATATACTCGCTGTATATTAATGCGCCAAAAATGTATGTTGTTGTGAACATTTTATGTACACAATTAATTATTATTTTGTTGTTTCCTCCAGTTTCCTTCCCAGTTTTAAATTCTAGGGTCTGTTATCAAACGTCAAACCAAGATATTTATTTTCTGGGAACTGCATATATTAGTAGGAATAAGATTCACATCCATACTAGCTATAACTATATCTAAACTAATATTATGAAGCTGGAGAGGCTTTTTGTTTGGCCGCGCTAATCTCTTCTCTAACTACTGGACAGATTTCAAAAATTATTTAACTGTTGCATATCATGTACCTACGTGATCCCTGAGTGCTATCTGCTATAATATATTATGTAACACGGGCGAACGAAGCAGGGGTGGACCACTAGTCGTCTTCTAAACATCCAACAACAGCAGATGTTGTCTACTTAAAACACTGTCTAAAAATTCTGCAGCTGATTATACCTAGTCCAATATACGGGTTTACATTACATAACCGCGAAAGAAAAGCAATTGGAAAAGTTTTACCAATTTACCAGAATAAAGAGAGTTTCAATCAAAGTTAAAGGCAACACAAACTAAGAGTCTCAGCGTTCGCTTTCCGCAAACATTACTTACCTGAGCTTAAAACGGATAACTTGGATACCTAAATACGAAGTAGGTATGGTGCTTGCTAATGGATTTCTATGGGAAAGTTTCTGGAATATCTATTAAGGTAATTTTGGGAGCGTTTATTTAGTCAAATTTATGGAACATAAATTAATAGATTAATCAATGATCATTAGTATGAAAAATGTAAGCAAAGTTTTGTAATATAAATATTGATTTCTAACTTTGTTAACTATTTTCTTTGCTTTAAACTTTGAAAACATATTTATTAACTAAATTTAATTTAGTAAATGTTTACTTAGTAATTATTTTTTGTTAATTACTTTACTTCACATGTATATTTTTTAATATCCTTAAATATTTGCTTAACAATTTGTTTATTCCTATTTAGTTCATCTGTAACGAAAATAATACTAACGCAGCTGGAATAGATATTCTGCAAACGTCTGTACCTTTATCTTAATATTATATTCTAAAAAATGTTTGTCTGATAGAACGTGACAACGTCTTAAGAAAATACTGATGGAATGGTAGCATTTTTCAAAAGAAATTTTTAATTTCATTTGTTTAATAGATTTGTATGTAAAAAGTAATCAGTAGAATTTAGTCATTTTCAATCAAAACAATGCAAAAAACAATGCAAAAAAGCTTTTAGATGCCGGGGTCGAACCCGGGGCATTTCACATGCAAAGCGAACGCTCTACCACTGAGCTACATCCCCGCTTGAACTACTGGTCGAAATAATTAATACAACTGTAACAAACATGCGGCGAGGTAACGACCGACGGTAACGGTACATGACGTCATGTTTTGTGGGCGTGCAGCCGGCTTCATCGAATTATAAGACGTTATCACGTCAAAAACTCTTAAAAATGGAAGTAACTAGAAGCGCCTCGCGGTGTTTCCCGTTGCCGTTGTTTTCTCGGGATAAAAAGTAGCCTATGTGTTCTTCCAAAACTATTATCTAACTGTACTCCAAATTCCGTTCATGCGTTACGACGTAATTGAGCAACAAACATCCACATATTGACATTTATAATATCAGTAGGATATCTAACAGTCGGATGGAGTGAGTCGACACTGCCATCTGAGATGCCTACTGCCAACTTTGAGTAAAGTAACCATAATCCTATGGTTTTAGCAAGATGAATTGTAGTCGTCAAGGTTCATACACCCAGAAACATCCGCAAGCTTTTAACATTTAACGCAGTTAATCATTTATGATGCTAGTTCATTTAAGTCTGTTGCTGTAATATTTCAGTTACTTATTATGTCACAATAAAGAGTTTTCTATGTATCCGTTTATCTTAATCGGCATTTCGTCGCCTGTAACAAACCTCAAACAACTTACTTAGGTCAGTCATTTCAGTCCCAGTCATTCGAGAGCTATCAGGGATAGCCAGGTGTGTCTCAACTCAATTAATTACTATGATTAGTCGATTGATTAGCGACGCGACGTGTAACAGATATTGATTATTAATCACACAGCCCGCCTATTAATGTCCTGGTTGATTAATAGGAGCATTGTTTGCCTTCTTGATACGGTAAAGTACCTAATTAGTATTGAATTGATGTCCGTGCCTCTAAAAGTTTATTTAGGTATATTTTAAAACAAACCCAAAGAACTACAAACTACCTACCTACGTAAGAAAGTATTTAACAGTACCTATGTTGCTATACGGTATACGTATTACAGTTCCTACGGAAAAGATAATATTAGAGAATGTTTTCTTGTCAGTAAAACAATGATCAGTTGGAAAAGTCTCTAACGATTTCGACGAAATTCGAAAATAATATCTACGAGTACCTGTGTACGAATATATGTGTAAACAAACAAAAAGTATACTTAACCAAAAATGAAGACATGGTACTTCACAAGTTGGGAAATTATACTTTTTTTATACGGTATAGAATGACTGTACGAGCAGGACATGCGCCTAATAGTAAGCAACACGCTTATAATAGCACAATGTCACGCAGTTATCAGAACATGAACAGTTAAAATCATTATAGGTATGGCACTGAACTGCGCTCGTTATCCAGAGAAAGGTATAAGATATATTAGAGTAAGATCCCAGAGCTCCCAGACGTCACCTATTTTCTGATGAATGAAATGTGGACGAATGAGTAGAGTTAGTAAGTACTAAGAACACATGCTTACGCGCTAACTTGCTTAGACGGCCAATTTTGAGATACGGGGTAATGAAGGTACATACAAACATCACTTCACGTATTTTCTAATAAATTATTTTCACGTATGTTGTAGGCAATCTTATACCTTTAAACGAGCAATTCTTGTACCTATATAAATATTTTATGTATATATATATAGAATCTGAATCTCGGAAACGGCTCGACGGATTTTCATGAAATTATGTATGCAGGGGATTTCGGGGACGATAAATCGATCTAACTAGGTCTTATTTAAAAAAACGCATATTATGCGCGTTTTTAGACAATGAAAAACTGTCACATTAGACATTAGAATGTGAAGGTAAATTTCGCCGCGTGACGTGACAGCATTATTAGCTCAGACGGGAAGTCGGGCGCTCATAGCGGTCACGAATTAGTAGCTCCGGGTTCGTATCCAGACGGGTTCTCTTTTTTTTCAATTCGTTTTTTTTTTAAGAAAATCTATTTCTTGGAGTCTTTTATCTGTAGGTATCTATGCAAAGCTCGGTAACCCAGGTACTTATATTAAACTCGGAAACGTAAACACGTGGTTAAAAAATAACGTGCACACAAACCCAGTTATATTTTGTTACATCCTAACGTGAAAAAAACGTTTTTCACCGTTTACACTACAGCATTTCACAACACAACTGGTGAAACATCGCGTCGCTTCATTTTCCGCGGCCGGCGCCACTCGGACGTGTTTATTTTTCATTTCCGGACTGGCCGGGCCCCCGGGCTTTGGGACCCATGCGCCCCTGTGGTAACTGAGCAAGTCAGCAGATTATGGCGGGTTTGTACTGCGCTTTAGTTGCAAATTTACCACAGATAAATTCCTTGTATTACATGTATAACGATTAACACCTACCGCCTATTGCCTATCGCACATCTCTAATCGCCCATCTCCCATTTCGTCGTCATCATTTTTAAATAAGTGCGATAAAGAGTTTATCTATTTATCTATCTATCTCCCATCTCCCATTTCCCATCGCTAATCGCCAATTGCACATCGCCCATCATGTCATGTCAATATTATATTATGTCATGTCATGCAGACCTTTGATAAATATAGGGTATGTAGGTATGTAGCTACCTACTTAATTTTAATTAATGGGTATTATAATGTTGAAAAAATTAAGTTAAAAAATGACAAATTCATTTTGTTCATTTCTTGAATAGAAATCTTTTTCAAAAAACATTCAACTTCACAATACAAACTTCTCCTCTTGTGGAAAGGTACCTAATATATAATCTACCTACCGAGCGTTCCACGCTCGCCAAAGCATTTTATTTGTGCCATACAGCGACACACAACGACGACTGCAGAGCTATGGACCCATGGAATGGACTGAAATAATATTTTAATTAGGCTTTAGGTCCTTATAAATGTTTTGTTAATTACCGTACCGAATACACGGCCAGTTAATTCGTAAATACGGTTAAGTGCATGTTTTGATAATTTTCCGGAACTCTATTTTCGGGGCGCCCTGTGTTCCTTTTATTTGATTTATTATTTTTATTTTCAAGGTTTTGTCGGCAAGGGAGAGATTAAGTCGAGCTACATGTGAAATAATTAATTGCAACATAGCTGCAACAGTTTTTTTTATTACTTACTTGTCTTTTTCAACTTTACCATACAAAATGTTCATTATTTGGTTTATTTATGACAAAAATCTCCGTATATTTCCAATTTCTTTTAAATGACAAAGTTTCAAATAGTCCTGATTAAAGTTAATTAAAATAGTTGTCAAATGCGTTACAGAGCTACAGATGGCATTCTAAGTTTAATTTTGGTGGAGAAGATTAATTGCTGCATAAAGTTTCAAAAGACTATTATTTATTTTAAAATCTGAATAAAATCCCGTCAACAAAGCTATCGGCATCACATTGCATTTCCTGCACGCCACGCACGTACCTAACTTACGCGCCCCCGCGAAATTGAGACAAACGAACCGACACATTGGAAACAACACATAGGTACGAATAGGATATTAGGGAACAATAGAAATGCAGAAGAATATGAGAACACAGTTCTGTTGGTAGGTTTACTAGGCTTTGGTAACCCAAAACTAAGCAATCTTTGTTATGGGAAGCAGGTAGGCGATAAAACACTACCAAAACTACTACAAGTACCTAAAACACTACAAATACCTAATTGTAAATCTCCACTTATGTTCGTCTATCAGACCACCATCAGAAGTGCGGAATCTGACAATTTGAGTGACGTGACGTAAAGAAATGGGAGGGCTACGAAGTTGTAAAAAAACTCGTCTCTCATCGTCATTCTCGATTCATCGAATTTGAAATCTTTAGGTCTGCATGGTGCTATGCTGTTATGGATGGGCATGTTTCCCAACAAGCTGCTGTCTCTCGCCTCTCACGCCATGCAAGTTTCGTTCCTCATTTTGTTAAAAAAAAATTGGCAGTCATAGGAACTGCCGATAGAAGTGAAAACTTATAACTCAGAATTTGATAGCTTACTTTGAAAACTACACGGGTGTAACCGGAGGGTGTGGCCTTGCCATCATGGCATGGCCATCTAGAAATGCGTCAGCATTTCCCATTGGCTGACGCATTTCTAGATGCCCAATCGCCAAGGTCCCGAGTTTACCCGAAGATTTCTTATCATACCCGAGCGTGACGGTAGAATCCAATTTACACCTCACGAAAAATTTGTCTAGGCACGTCTAAAGAAGTTTTCACTTCAAAAATATTATAGGTACCTACAGTGCACGTTGTAGGTCCGACATTGAGATTAACGAACCGAGACATTGGATGCGTGCCTGCCGTTAGCAACTGTTTTAGAATTCAGAAGCGTACCACCTACCGTGGGTTAACTATCTTAACTCCAAAAAATATATTTATTGTTACGTGATTATTATTGAATTGCAGAGTATCAAAGTGAACAATCTATATGGAACAACCGTTGATTATTTACTTGTAATCTGTATACTTCGTACGTTCATGTAGTCCATTGAAAAGTTACATTTGGGGTTGCGTTTTTTAGAGGACGCAGTTTTATTTTTTAATGTGTAGGAGGTTCAGTGTAAAGCTAAAACAAGTTTGTGGGGTCGCAACACTTGTCTCACGGCTGCCATCTTGAAAATAGGGGTTGAAATGGTTTCTACGGTACCTATATCTCTTTAACTATTTATTTGATAAAAAAAATTGTTAACATGTTTTGTTGAAAATTAAATTCTCTACAACTTTGGTCCAGTAACTTTTTGTCGTAGAACTATAAATAAAAAAGTTATAAGCGAATAGCTAATAAAAAGAATATAGGTAGTTATCACTGAAGTTTAAATCGAAATTATTCGAAATCGTCTTCACAATTAAAAACAGAATAAAATACATCCGCACGTGGAGAAATATGTAGCACAACTAAAAGATATAGGTTAAGCGACAACTTCAACAAAATGTTATGAGCTATTCTTACAATAACAGAGGTTAGGAATAATAATAACAATAGCAGGCAGCTGTTCTTTTATTCCCTCATGCTCACTTGGATATTTTCGACCTGAACAGTATTCTCGGTAACGGCTATCAGATTTATAATTATTTTAAAAATCAATAATTGTTAAATTCTGTTATGGAGTGAAAAAGAGTCAATAATCAATTTTTTAAAATATTGCAAAATTTATATTTAAAAAAGTTACAATAACAAAAAAAAAATAACAAAAAAAACTGATTACATATTATTAGTACACACGTATGGTATAGGTATAGTTAAGAGTACTGAAAAATAGTACTCACTTCGGAGCGCTGTAAAACCTTAGCTATTGACTTAATGAAAAAATAACTTTAATAATCATATTTATAATCGCTTATAACTTTTTTATTTATAGTTCTACGACAAAAAGTTACTGGACCAAAGTTGTAGAGAATTTAATTTGCTACAAAAAATGTTAACATTTTTTTTTATCAAATACATAAATAGTTTACGAGATATACCGTAGAAACCATTTCAACCCCTATTTTCAAGATGGCAGCCGTGGGACAAGGGTTGCGACCCCACAAACTTGGTTTTATATTTACACTGACCCCTCCTACACATCTAATAAATAAAATTGCGTCCTCTAAAAAACGCAAGGTAAGGCCTAAAAAATGTAACATTTCAATGGACTAATGGTAATTGCGACAAAAGTAACAGACCATGTTTCAAACCCTTGTGTGCGTCTCACGCACACAAATGTTGAAACACACAGACACTAAGTGTCTGTGTGTTTCAGAAACAATTGATTTAAAACAAATGTGTCTCAGGATAGCATCATTTGACGCCATGCTTAAAAACATGTCACGAATACAAGACTTGTATTTGGCGCCATCCTGAGACACATTTGTTTTAAATCAATTGTTTCTGCAGCTAAATGATTATGTAAATGTTACTTACTGCTGAAAGCTAACGTTTTTATTTGTTTTAAATCGTCCTTTGTAATTTTTGCATACTTACTTTTATTGCGCAAATCGTCATTTTCAAGAGTCACAAAACGTGTTTACTGCACAATGTCAGTGTCGCAAACTCGCAATTAACTGACAGATCGAGCTATCAACCAACAGTTGGCTGACATTTTTTTTGTGTTTAGGTACCTATACGTTCGAACGGTCTATCTAGACAAGTGTACGAACGGTCTATCTAGACAAGTGTACCTACAATCAAAGGGACTGACCTTGCTTTTGTGGAAGAAAATGTACCTAGAATAGTTATTTGTTATACAAGAGTGCAAAGTGGCTTTTTAACCGCGTGCTCAATTTTGATGACCGAGCAAGCGAAGGATTCTAAAGTTGAATCACGAGCGTAGCGAGGGATTCAAAAATTAGAATCCTGAGCGTAGCAAGGGAATCAAAAGGGCACAAGGTGAAAAATCTTTGCACTCGAGTGTAACACGTAATTTTTCATCCCCCCCTAGCGAGGAAATTACAAAACGCTTTGCGCATTTTCAGTTTCAGTCGATTCTGTTGGCGTTAAATAAACTTCTTGGTCACTAGAATCACTTATTATTATGGTATTTCGGTTTTTCACTTGTATTCAATTTTATAAGTTTTAAACTTAAGTTTATTTAGCCATGGTTTAACAATAACAATATGACATGAAAATATGGAGAGTTGACCGATTGAGGTAAGGAGTTTCATGTGTACATGAAAAAGTCTCCGCCCAAATGCATTAAATTATAGTAGCGCTAAATTTCCATCAAGGTACATTTTAAAGGAAATTAATAAACGTACTATTCAGAATTCATGAAAGAAAAATATTGGCAGTCATAGGCACTGCCGATAGAAGTGGTAACTTATAACTCAGAATTTGATTTTACTTTGGAAACTACGCGTGTGAAACCAGAGGGCGTGGCTATGAGCATGGCCATCTAGAAATGCTGACACATTTTTAAATGGCCAATGGGAAAGGCTGATGCATTTCTAGATGGCCATTGGTTATGGTCACGAGTTTACCCGAAGATTTCTTATCATTCCCGAGCGTGACGCTAAATTGACAGCCCACGAAAAATCTGTCTTTGGCGCGCCAAAAGAAGTTTTGACTTCAAAATATTATATTGTACCTTCATGTTTTCTCAAAATAGTAATTATTTATTTGATGTTAAATTTACTACATTATTTTGTACCGTACACAAGTAGTTGAAATTATCTATTAGTTACTATTTTAGTAGTACAATAATATTTAATTATTTAACTCGGCAACTCGGCGTACTTCAATTCGATTACAATTTATTCATTCATAGCATTTCAAAATGTTTTGCCATTTGAAATAACATTCTTTACCTCTATCCTCCATACGTGAAAAGAAAATTGCGCGCAAAGCATTTAAAAAAAAGTACACCAAAGAGGTTCCGAGTATGAGTTTTTAACAAATTAAAAATAAATGTATGATGAATTCGGCACCAAGGAGGTAGAAATAAATAGGTTAAATTATGTTTTGAATTCAAAACCTCAGTACACACGATGTTCTAAATTCAAATTTACTTTAACCTCTAGAGGGTAAAAACGACTTTTGCGCCCTGATATCGAGGAGCAAAAGTACTCTTTCCGAGCTGGTGGGATGAAATAGTTATTTGTTTAAACCTACCTAGAATAGTTATTTGTTACTTACAAAAGAGTGTTGTTTAGTACAAGAGTGCAAAGTTGTTTTTAACCGCGTGCTCAATTTTGATGACCGAGCAAGCGAAGGATCCTAAAATTAAGAATTAAAATTTATAATTTTATACAATACCTGTTCTCTTCTACTCCATTATTTCGCAATGCCAAAGATAGTTTTACCTCCGCAATGCCGTAACAAGTAACAACGTACACCAACGAGGTTTCGAATCGTTTTTAACTAATTAGAAAAAGTTGTATGAAAAATTTGGCACCAAAGAGGTTGAAGTAAAAAGATTTATGAATTCACAGACTTATAAAGGGGCGTCCATAAATTACGTGAGGTGTTTAAGGGGGGGAGGGGGTCGAGTCAAATCTCATCTAATCTTACGTTGGAGAGAGGGGGGGTCTCGGCAAATATCACGCAATTTATTTTCCTTGAAGTAAAAAAAAATACTATTTTGGTCCATTTAATCCAGATTGTACATGCGTAAACATAATCGTAATACGAACGCCTCTCTGGCTGGATCGACGCCGTCGGCGTCGCGACGTCACACAAAAATAATAATTTACCTACTCAACAACGAAACCATATTTTATGTGTCTGTAAACGACAATGTACTAATTGATATATCTCCTATATCTCAGGCATCGAAATAAACGAATTATTGAGTATTTTTATTTGTTTTAAATGTTCAGACTTTGAACACCATTTTGTGGGTCGAGAAACAAAAAAATAAATGAATACTCAAATAGACCACAAAACGCGACGTTCTGTTTACCTACTCTCTAGAGGGTAAAAATTACTTTTTCGCATCGTAAGACCTTTATATTGTACCTACGGCAGAGAGCAGACGGTTTAACATTTAGACAAAGTTATTCATAACAATAACTTAAGACGCTGACAACAGCCAAATGGCACTTTTTTCAATACCAATTTAGCAAAATGTGTATGGTTTGAGATAATGAGTAAAATATATGTTATTCTTGAACATATTTATGAGTGACCCGAGGTCATAAATACAAGATTTGGTAAAAAAATCACGATAGAAAAAATTCGTAAACAAACCTCTAAAAATTAGTTTTAGACTTAGATATCAGTGTAATTAGGAGACGGACACTAGTAATTTTTTAAATTATGACGTATTATATTTTGACAAAGGACATTGCTGGTTTATATTTTGGTTTAATTAAAAAACTCACACTTATTTAATTGTTTTTAAAAAGTCGAAACGTATCGCATCTTCCTTCTCTTTCACTCTTATAAGATCTGACAGTGTCGGAAGAGACGTCTTGCTACACGGACGCACGTCGCTCTTTGCTCCGTTCGCCGTTCAATATTCAATAAATAAAAATGATCAA
This sequence comes from Ectropis crepuscularia, assembly GCA_963693475.1. Classification (NCBI taxonomy): domain Eukaryota; kingdom Metazoa; phylum Arthropoda; class Insecta; order Lepidoptera; family Geometridae; genus Ectropis; species Ectropis crepuscularia. The sequence goes on along the minus strand of OY856343.1, from coordinate 9,745,271 downwards.
TTCTTACAAACGTTAATTGAGTTCATATGGTCTAAAAATTTGACACCTTAGTAATCAGGAAGTTTGGCTCAACTTAAAACTTTTTTAAACTGTGTGATTATTTCGGCTTATGAGTTCCAAGGATGTCTTCTCCCTCCCTTCTCTAGATATCCGTCGCGGTAGGATTAACCTTTCAACTTTCTTAGGCTAAGAACTCGTGGAGCGATTTACAGCCGCGCCCGCCGTGGTTGCGGGCCCGCAGTTTCTGTAGAATGTAGATAATTATTTAAAAATTTAAAGCAAAACTCACGACGCGTTTTACGTCTGCGGTGTGCGGTGCGGCTCCCGCACGGTCGCCGCCCGCACATCACCCACCAACCCGCGACGGCTGCGAAACCGCAAAAATCAGCGGTCTTTGAGTGAGTGAGTTTTGAAATAAAACTGAGTAAAACTAAATGAGTTGTGAAAATCGTTCCATGAGTTCTTAGCCTTAACTAAATCGTCGGGCATGAGGTATGTTAATATGTCAGATCCATCACTTATCGAAGATAACAGGGACTGACAATCTATTTAAGAAATGGCAAAGTAAAAGTAGTACCTAAAAAACAGCGATGAAGAGATAGAGACATAATAATCAATATTATATGATTATTTATGATAATAAAACAAGACAGTTCACCATTCCACGACTATGATGTAATATTAGGTAAGTATATTTCATCTAAATTCAAGGATATAAAAATATAAAACAAAATTAAAATATGATATACTCTTTATTAAACATTAAACAACCTTTATTAACGTTAGCAACGTACCTAAGGTATTATAGCCTAACTACATACAGCCTATTTTAACTCGAGAATGTTTCAACTATTCGTATCGCAGATAGAGATATGATAGTGAGAAAGTCACATACAATTGCACAGACGACATTATGTTTTTCCACGGTAGCCATAAAAAAAATAGGTTAAAAATAATAAACATGTAAAGCACAGAACTTAATTACAATCTTTTTAAGGAGCCTTCTTCAGACGAAAAAAATATGAGTTCAAAAATATTACAATAGTACTTTACGCTTATACTCCACAACATGATTTAAACCAATTCTGTCTACCTAAATCTAAAACTTAATGTGATGTGGTTTAAAGATGCACATAGACATAGACCTCTAAACAATAGTTCATTAATTTCTCGACAAATTAAATTTTTGTATTGTTTTAGTAATCGAAAACGATAACAAATATGCGTGCGTTTGCGTTAATATGGAAGTCGCCCGCGTCTTACGTGCTCGTGTGTCGTCTGCGCGTTATTATATGACAATCATAGAAAACTTGGCAGTATTATATAGATAACTAGTTAACACAAAAAAATACATAATTTAGATATAATTCACCGGTTTGTTCAGAAAGGGCGGGCTAATATTAAACTGCATGGGAGTAAAAACGAAATAATTTAAAATTAAAAATTTGCTGATCTCGAGACCAGTTTTTTAACGAATAATTTCAATATGATTATGGATATAACTAAAATAATTAGCTATTGCGCTCTCTATCATTTCAAACGAAAAGAAAACAGAGCAATATCAAAACTAAGAAATTTTAACTAGGCGGTAGACCCCCGGGTCTTGAAACCCCCACCGTTGTTTTTTTTTATCTGTGAAAATACCATTACAAGCACTTGATGGTAAGCGACTGTTGGGCTCTAAACTGCCTGACATTGCATTGTACTAGTCAGTAAATAAGATAATATCTTATAATTGTACTCATATCAGTTTTATGTTAACATACCCTTTCTCTAAAAATTAAAACATACATTGAGAACATACAGAACTTAATAGCGATCTTTTTTATTTACCTCCCGACGATTTGGTCGCGTATCACCGGCTTTATAAATTACCTCCCGTCGTTTTGGTCGCGTATCACCGGCTTTATAAATTACCTCCCCACGTTTTGGTCGCGTATCAACGGCTTTATAAATTACATCCCGATAATTTGGTCGCGTATCAACGTCTATGTAAATTACCTCCCGACGTTTTGGTCGCGTATCAACGGCTTTATAAATTACATCCCGATAATTTGGTCGCGTATCAACGTCTATATAAATTACCTCCCGACGTTTTGGTCGCGTATCACCGGCTTTATAAATTACATCCCGATAATTTGGTCGCGTATCAACGTCTATGTAAATTACCTCCCGACGATTTGGTCGCGTATCAGGGCTTAATAAATTACCTCCCGACGTTTTTGTCGCGTATCAACGGCTTTATAAATTACATCCCGATAATTTGGTCGCGTATCAACGGTTATATAAATTACCTCCCGACGTTTTGGTCGCGTTGTTGTGAGAGGTAATTAGAAACAATATTTATCGTTTATGTAAATAGCGACAAAGTTCTGTATAATGTTTTCAAAATAAGTGTTCAGTAAATAGTTTATATTACTTTATTTCAATCAAGTAATATAAACATTTTTTTAAGTAGGCATTTTATGTACCTACATTTGTTTTTTTTTCACAACGTTTTGTTTATGTCACAACTATTATTTAAAAAATTTAACTACATGATGAATGGATCCTTAGTTAATCTTTTCTGAAGCATAATACAATCCTTATTTCTCTCGTCTATTATCACAGTCCAAAGATTTAACATTGTGATAAGTAAATACGCAAATTACTTACTAATATAAAGTTTACGCTGAAAAACTTTACTATGCCGAAAGGTTTCTCAAATAAACAACTTTTACTATGGAGCTAACCAATAAGTAAGAATCTGCAACCTGTCACGCCTAAAGCCGGGATTTAAAATACAGGTTATGTATCTTAAGCGTTTGGGCTTTTGGTTTCGTAGATAGTCATATATGTAGCAATAATGATTAGATAACGGTAAAAGCCCCAGGAATGGTCCTAAAACAAATTGCAAGAAATATACTTGGTGGTAAGGTGTTTTCTTACGGAAACCCCAGTATATTTTGTAAAAACTGCGGGGATATTATGTATCATCAGACATAGCTCAGTTGTACCATACCCCCAATTCAACAGAAGAACAAAGATATCCCTCTTCCATTGCAGGTTATCTATTACACTATATTTAAAGTTATTCTTTGTTTAAAATGCAGTTTTTTCATCACTGAAAGATTGGTTGTTAAACATAGTAAAAATAGTTCAAAATAATGGATAGAAATCGACCTTTTTCTGGCATAGTACAGTTATTCTTTACTTATTTTAAAACTATTACAAAATTTTGACAATGCGATTTGAATAAGGTGTTAATTCTATGCCGTTACAAATAAGCAAAACACAATATGGTTGCAGGTGTAATACTAAGATTTAAAACATTTCTATTCAAACGGAGATCCAACTATGCTGTTGTGTCTTGCATATTAATTATCGGGAATTCGCATTGCTTAGAACTCGATACACAATTTCAAGTTAATTTTACAATTAGGTAATAGGTATAATTTTTTCGTCACTTTTTTATTGCAGCTAGCGATGATAATTTACATTTCAGTTGGAAATCCCTGGTAATGTATTAAATATGTTTTTTGATAATCTACAAACAAAGGATATCACAAGCATGTCAATATGTTTATGTGTGAGAGTGGTACAAGAAAAATTAAACCTGCTTTTACATTCCTGATTCAATGAGAATAGAGATTTAGGACTCATCTCGTAACATCTAGCCCTAGCAAAAGCCCATAAACTAAATTTTACATCATAATAATCACTTTAACTAATATAAAAATAATTTTGACTTAACATGGCATCAATACCTTTCACAGTTCAAATTCTAATATCTGTTTTTTTTTTGCGATGATTTAGAATTTTCTACACTTTTATTTAAAATCAATAATATGGTCTTATTATTCTAGGAAATTAACATGGTTGATACTTGTAGGACAAAGAAGCTATTTGAAACCTGCCACAAGCCATATAAAATCGCGCTCAAACGTAGACCATTTAATTAATTACCCAGTGCCAAACGGTAAATGATCGCACACTCCACTAGTACAATTAGAACTAACCGCCAAATACGGTTGAAACCCAAATGTGGTTTGACGTTCAAGTGACAATGAGTTACTCGGCAGTAATTTACACTGTGTCTTTTATGTAAAATAAATCTATCTCACATTTAAATAACACACATTTACAAATGTTTTATAAACCAATGTAAAATGCATAGTGATTGCGCAATCCACTAGAACAACGCCGAATGCGGTTGACACTTGAGTGTGGGTCCCCGAAAATTAATTAAGTGTGATTTTATATAAAATAAAAAAGAACTACGTTTGAACGCGATTTGTCTATTGTTAAGTATTATCGCGTAAGATGTAACACGGTTAACCCAGAAAATACATGTTTGGTCATTTGTATTGATCTACTTTCCTTTGAAAAGTTTGCGTGAGATTGCTACACTAATTCCGACCGCCCTTGGCATAAAACGTTAAAAACATGTCGTCGAATTATTAAAAGCAATTCGTTATTTTGACGTCTTGATGTGTTTGTACTTATGAAGCTAACACGAGCCATGGTTGGACATCAGTACGCCATTGTCATTTGGAGACATTTTACTAGGCGAAGTACAAATTATCCAATTAATATTATAATTGCGAATGTCTACGGATTTACTTTCACATTTAAAAATTACCGAATGGTTTGGATGAATTTTGGTACGGAGATAGTTTAGAATCTGAAATAACAGACTAATTTTTTATCACTGGTAAATTACGTGGATTGACCGCAGGGCGCTATTAGTGTAACTAGCGTGTTCATTAACATCTCCAAAACGCTAGCAAATGTATGAAAACGCTAGCAAATGTACGAAAAACCAGCAGCGCTCCGGATTTTACCGGCGTCATGACCATTCCCATAATTTATCCACAATTAAAATAGTGTTTTTTTTTCAGATAATAAGTCTCTCACTTCATTCAGATCTATTCAGTAGTTTTTGCATAAAACAGTAACAAACGCCCATTAAATTATACAAACTTTCGTGATGCAACATTTTCAGAATGTCAGATGAATGCAATAAGTTATCAGAAACAGTTCTCGATTGCAGCACAGATGGCGTTAATGTTCAAGTTTTAGAGAAATTATAAATATGTTGATTAACAATTTGACACGTATTTCACTCATATCTATCATTCTGAAAATGCTTTATTATACTGAGGCGCTTTCAAGATACAAATAATATCGCCAGTTCGAAAACTATGGCATTGTTTCATATTTTTGTAAATGTTTTCTAACAAAATGAAACATAGGCGCCACCTATAGTGAACTTGAGAACTATATTTGTCAGGTATATTATTTGTATCTTGACAACGCCTCATAATACTAGGAATAAAATACTAGTAAAATAGAAGAACCGTATTTTCCAGACGACAGTTCAGCTAAATATTTACCTACAGATGGCAATGAATAGATTTTAGTGTGGCTTAGCTCAGTGCAATCAGGACTTTAAGAATGATATGTTTAAATGTCATGTACCATATTATTGCTTGCTTGAAATTTGTCACATCATTATAATTATTATTTTTTGTATTACAAAAATAAATATTGTACCTATTTGTTTGTTACTACAACAAACAAATACAATACCTACTTCTTCTTCTTACTTAAAATAAATGCGTACCTACATTTTATGTTAGTAAATTGTGAAATTTCATATAACAACATCAAAAACAATGTGAACAAAATAAAATCATGTTGTTATACCATCAATTATGTAACTGTAAATATTTATGTTAGTATTATACAGTATACACATCACATTGCTCGCATATAAGGCTCTAGATGCTTCTAATTTAGTAGCAAAGAAGCAATAGAAGTAAAACAGCCCAATTTAACACTAAGTTATTTAACAAACAACTGGCCGACGAAGGTCGTATCAATTACCGTATATAAAAGCAACTAACTACAATATTACCCTAGATAGAGGCTGTTTGAACATAATTTGTAGCTTGAACAACCATTTGCAACCAAAATGATCAGTAAATAAATATTTTCTAAAACATGAATTACACAAATATAATAGCTATTCAATTTTTTAGACTTTATTTACTTTAACAAAACATTTAAATACAATAAGAATTCGTTCAGAGAACATTAATGTAATACGGACTCCCAAGACCACGGCAAAAAAACAATTGCATAAACAGAAACTGTTTAATAAGAATAAGAATTACCAGGAATCTAATTTTTATGCACAGCCTAATTTGAGGCTTATAAAATATCTGCCAAGCTATTTTAGAATTTGAACTTGAGGCAGGTACTTTTTTATAACCAAATTGTTTTGAGACTAAATAAATTTCTTTTTACATTGTCTTGGCTGACCAACGAAACCAGGAAATTATAAAAATGCATGTTTTAGGTATTAAAGTAGAATGCACACACAAAACTACAAATAGGTACGCAAGCTACAAAATTATGCACAAGTAATTGGCAAAATTTTACAAATAAGATAAGTACAAACATAACCAAATCTTTAGACTAGCTCTCATACAAAAATAGTCTCAAAAATCATATTCAAGAAAATACTAGCATTTGTTTATAAAAATAAAGATTATCTTTTATAAAACAATGAAATGCATTACTCCAAGTCACAAATATAAGACAAGATTTGATTCACATTACACTGTGTTAGGGTTGATATTTGGCTGACTGCCCCAGAGTTTGGTGGAGTTTTAGAAAGCTTTCAGAGATAGGATTTTTATCAACTACAATCAATGATATTGAACTACAATGTATTTTTATTGCATCAATTTATTGAATGAGTATCATATTCTCACCATTACTTTAATATGATGTTGCATGTATGATAACAATTCTAAAATGAAATATCAATCATATTTATATTTATTTTATATTTGGAAAAATTAGACTGAAACCTGAAAGTTAAAATGGTAAGTGCTGTAATAATAGTTCTGGGTTGTAGCTATTTTTTGATCTTGATAGACATGGTACACAAAATAATTAATCATCTTACAAAAAGAATATTTGATAGAATATTTGCAAATATGTATTCTGAAATTGAACCATGTTAGACTATTAGTTGGTTAAAACACAATTTTAACTACGAAACGTATTGGCGATGACTCATCGACTCTATTTAAGTAATATTATCATTTATTTTGTAACAGTCTCAAAATCAAACCAATAAGAAAATCAAAATCCAATAAGGAAAAATTCTAATTTTTAATTAATGATCTGTAAATGGAGCCTGGCCACTCGAAGTCTAAACCAAATCATTTCAAAAAACCTTTATTTTGGTATTGGGAATGTAAGTGGTAGCAGCTGTACAGTACAATAAGTTCATTAAATAAATAAATATTGGTGGACAATTCACACACAACACCATCTGACCCCAAACTAAGCAAAGCTTGTGTGATGGCGGCCAGATAGCTGATATAATACTTATATAGTTTTAAATACATACTTGTTATACATAGAAACACCCAGACACAGTGCAAACATTTGAATTCATCACACAAATATTTGCACTGGGTGGGGATCGAACCCACGACCCTCGGCTTCGCAGGCAGAGCTACTACCCACTAAGCCACAAGGCCAGTCAATTACTTAATAAATGCTGAAATGTTACACATAACTGTTTTTAAAACATTATGTAAGTTGTACCTTGATGTTGTTTTAATGATAAACCAAGAATTTAAATCCAATATAAGTTTATAAACAATTTGTTGTTTATACACTTATATTGGATTTATATTTAAATAAAGACCCCAGTCTCTTTTTTATTCAAACATACAATGTAAACAAAACTTAGGCTCTAACTGGGAATTCCAATTTGAGATTTGCAGATACAGTTGAGTTTAAATCTACATAATCCATTAACAAAGTGACTGAAGTATTACATTTTAGTTACACAAGTCACAATTTACTTGACAATGTGACATAATAATTGGTCAATATCATAAATCAAAGGACACCCAGTTGCCATATTCTGAAAGCCACAATCTGCAAGTGTGAGACAAAGACAGTGAGCCCAAGCATCTATCTCTGTCAGCAAGCATTATGAGTCGCAAGACTTCAAAGAACATTCTGTACTTATTTCAATGTGAATCAATTTGAAAAAGAACTTAGCCTATGATAAAGTCTGTTTACTATTACTACTCCAATTAATGAGAATGTCTGAGCTATCATCATCTATGTCTAGGAGTAGTTGGTCTTTACCATCGTTCTGTCTCGGGCTCAGAACAATGTCTTCGTCTGTACCTTGAAGGTTGACATACGATAAGGACTTCTTCTTCTGTCCGAGATCAAATATTTCTAAATCCTCGTCTTCTTCTTCGTCAGATTCCATGGTCAATGGAACGCGAGATAGTTCGAGGTTGTCTCTTCTGTCGTCTGACTCCAGGACACCGTACCTGAATTGATTTGTGTCACTCACGCCATTTGAATTCCCAGCATCATTGTATTTGCTCTTTGTCCTGTAAAATGCAAATTAGTTGTTTGATTATTGTGTTCTGCATTTGTTTAACTGTTTCTGTATAGAATATAATGTTTATTTTGAAATGGTAATACTGCTTCTCAGGAAAACTTAAATAAAACAAATACCTAGGTCATGGAATATTTCACGCATTTTGTAAAATATCTTAGTTTTACAGATGTGTGATTTTGTGAATAGATGTACAAGGATAAACTCAATGTTACACATATTTCTATTAAGATTGCATTGATCATCCAGAGCTAAAATAAGGTATTGACAATAACATTGGACACAAATTTATAAAACAAAGCTTGCCAAAATTATTTTGTTAGTTTAGTTACTAACTTTTGCATTAGTTTTAGAAAGAAAATCCACTGCTACTTTCCAATATTTCCTTTTAGAAAAACAAAAGAGTTGTGAATATAAATTAAGGGCGTACCCCGAGCAAATGACCTTGAGTATTTCTTACCTTATCGCACACCGCAAGAAAGAGCAAGAGAAAAACAGTAGGATTTGTCGCTGTTTTACGCTATTTAATTTAATTTTAGAATAAACTCTTTATGAAATCAGATTTTGGTCTTTTGAAAAAAATAAAACTACCATAATGTTTCTTAATGGAATTGTCTATCCGTTAGTGTAAGTACAAAATCAAAATAATGGACTATTTTCGAGGAGATGCATGATAACTACAATTATTTAATTTTTTCATGGTTTCGTTGTGAGGCGATTATTTAAACAGTAAATTAAATAACAAAAAAATAAAACTACCATTTTGAAGCCAAGAAGTTGTAAAACTTTAATGTATTTTTTACCAGTTGATATTTGTTTTGGCTAATGAGTAGTGGGGTGTAAGGGGGAAGCGCTTAACATCTAGTTTCCCCAAATGTCAACCTCTCCTGCGCGCGGTACACCCTGCTGCCGACTAACGAGGCTCTGACGACCGAACCAATGGCGGTATATCCATTTAAAAGCCAGTCCTAAATTGACCTGGCCGGGGACGGGCAGCGGCGTCATCGGTGCAAAGGACTGGCTCCGCGGTCACCAACCCGCCTGCCAAGCGTGGTGACTATGGCAAATACCCCCCCATATGATGGTCACAACAAAGAAACGGCCCCTAGTCCCCGGCGGCTCCGTTATTCCAGGCGCTGGTGGCAGCCTTGGTTCCGGCGGAGCATGGGGTGCTAAGAATCCCCGGCAGACGCCCCGCCACCAAACCCAACGACTCGACCTGGCAACGTACAACGCACGGACGCTGAGGGCTGACGAAAAGATTGTGGAGCTGGAAGAAGAAGTGGACAAGTTGCGCTGGGATATCATAGGGTTATCCGAAGTCCGTAGACAGGGCGAGGACAGAATAACCCTCGAATCCGGCAACTTGTTCTACTACCGGGAGGGAGATCAACAATCCCAAGGGGGTGTCGGGTTTATCATCCGCAAGTCTCTCGTCAACAACGTGTTAATGATCGAGAGTGTGTCGAGCAGGGTTGTATACCTTGTACTTAAAATAACCGACCGGTATTCATTGAAGGTCATACAGGTATACGCACCGACCTCGACACATCCCGACGAAGAGGTTGAGACCATGTATGAGGACATCTCCAAAGCCATACATGTCTCGCCAACACATTTCACAGTTGTGATGGGAGACTTCAACGCGAAACTAGGCAAACGTAGGTGATGAATTGAGAGTGGGACAATTCGGATATGGGCAGCGGAACCCAAGAGGGCAACGTCTAGCTGATTTCTTGGAAAGGGAGAGCCTCTTTATGATGAACTCCTTTTTCAAGAAACAGCCACAACGAAAATGGACCTGGATTAGCCCAGATGGTTCCACAAAAAATGAGATCGACTTCATTATGACGACTAAACGGCAAATATTCAGCGATGTCTCTGTGATCAGTAGGGTTAAAACCGGCAGCGATCACCGTATTGTAAGAGGCACGCTGAATCTAAACATTAAGTTCGAAAGATCACGTCTAATGAAGTCCACGCTCCGACCAAATTATGCTCAAATCGAAGATCCCGACAACTTTCAACTCGAACTTCAAAATCGCTTCGAAGCCTTAGATGAATGCGTAACGGCGGATGAAATAAACGACAGGCTGGTGGAAACTGTTCAAGCAGTTGGCAGGGAATTTTATAAGAGCCGACGCCAGAATAGAACCCAAAAGCTCTCCGATCATACTCTGAATCTCATGGCGGTTAGGCGAGATATGCGATTGCAGTCTTCGGTCGACATGACGGTATACAGACGGCTCAATAGACAGATTTCTACTTGTGTGCGACGCGACATACGCTGCTTCAATACTTCGTGTATTGAAGAAGCGATCAAGCGGAATAAAGGCTCGAAAGTGTTCGCAAGAAATCTGTCTCTTGGGCAAAGTCAATTGACCAAATTGAAGACCGACAGTGGTAACGTCGTCTCGTCGAGGGCCGAGATTTTGGAGGAGATTGAGAGGTTCTATGAACAGTTATACACCTCTACGCAAACACGACCTGTCGTTAGCATGGCAAAAGACCCAAGAGCCAAGCTGACCCGACACTTTACCGAAGACATCCCGGAAGTCAGCCTGTATGAGATTAGGATGGCCCTCAAACAACTTAAGAACAACAAGGCACCTGGCGACGACGGAATTACGACTGAGCTTCTGAGAGCGGGTGGAAAACCGGTACTTAAAGTCCTCCAGAAGCTGTTCGACTCCGTCATACTTGACGGTAATACGCCAGAAGCGTGGAGCAGAAGTGTGGTGGTGCTCTTCTTCAAAAAAGGTGACAACACCTTGTTGAAGAACTACAGACCCATCTCACTTCTGAGCCACGTTTATAAGTTGTTTTCGAGGGTAATCACGAATCGTCTCGCACGCAGGTTTGACGACTTCCAGCCACCCGAACAAGCCGGTTTCCGAAAAGGCTATAGTACCGTAGACCACATACATACGCTTCGGCAGATTATACAGAAAACCGAGGAGTATAATCGGCCACTATGTATAGCGTATGTGGACTATGAGAAAGCCTTCGATTCCATCGAGACCTGGGCAGTGCTTCAGTCTCTCCAGCGATGCCGCATGGACTATCGCTATATCGAAGTGTTGAGGTGCATTTACAGCAAAGCCACAATGTCTGTCCGATTACAGGACCAGTGCACAAAACATATCCGGCTACAGAAAGGCGTGAGACAGGGAGATGTCATATCTCCGAAACTGTTCACTGCCGCGCTGGAAGATGTTTTCAAGCTACTGGACTGGAACGGACATGGCATCAATATCAACGGTGAATGCATCACTCACCTTCGGTTTGCCGACGATATAGTCATTGTGGCGGAGTCGATGGAGGACCTCGGTGCTATGCTCAGGGACCTCAGTAGAGTATCCCAACAGGTAGGTTTGAGGATGAATATGGACAAGACGAAGGTCATGTCAAATGTTCATGTCTCACCTGTACCGGTTATTGTTGGGAATACCACACTCGAAGTTGTTGACGAATACGTCTACCTGGGTCAAAAGATCCGATTGGGTAGATCCAACTTCGACAAAGAGGTCCAGCGAAGGATCCAACTCGGATGGGCAGCGTTCGGGAAACTACGGCACATCTTGGAGTCCAAAATACCCCAATGCTTGAAGACGAAAGTCTTCAATCAGTGCGTGTTGCCAGTGATGACTTATGGAACTGAGACGTGGTCCTTAACTGTGGGCCTCATAACAAAGCTCAAAGTCACACAGCGAGCTATGGAGCGAGCTATGCTCGGAGTCTCTTTGCGCGACAGAATCCGTAATGAGGATATTCGCAAAAGAACGAAAGTAGCCGACGTAGCTCGAAGAGTAGCTAAGCTGAAGTGGCAATGGGCAGGCCACATCGCTCGCAGAACTGACAACCGATGGGGAAGAAAGGTTCTCGAGTGGCGACCACGAACCGGAAGACGCAGTGTTGGACGGCCTCCCACTAGATGGACAGATGACCTCACGAAGGTCGCTGGAAACCGCTGGTTGCAGGTTGCGCAGGACCGTTCGTTGTGGAAATCTAGGGGGGGAGGCCTATGTCCAGCAGTCGACGTCTTACGGCTGATGATGATGATGATGATGATGAATGAGTAGATAGCTCTTAAAACTGGACAAAAAACTCGTTTTGCTGGGGGACGCGCCTTAAAAGGCAAATCTCTAGCAAAATTTTAGTGTATTTAAATAAGTTTCACCTTACTTTATTTATAAGCCTACTACTTACTACACCTAATCTTAGGAAGTACTATACCGATTTCAAAAAATATTTCACTGTCGGATATGTATTACCTAAGTTATCCTGAGTGCTATAGGTTATAATTGTATTATGTAACACAGGCTAAGCGTGTGGCGGCCCGATAGTGTTTTCGTATATCAATTTTCGAAAATCCATTTAATCAAGTTTGTAGCATTTTCCTTAAATCAAGCTATCACAAACATGTAATAAAATTTAAATTCTTAAAGTGGTTATTCCAGAAATATACACATTTAAATAGCTGGTACAGAATCATGAATCAGCTGTGTAATACATTCTGTTAAACAACATAAAGATAAATTTAGATCTATACTTCGGGAGCCTACTTCACAGCACTGGATTACGAAACTTATAGGCTGGTCATAAGGATTGTTATTGTGGTTCAAGAGTATCAATTGGTTTATTTTGAGTGTGTGCATAACAGGATGTATTGCCTTTCCAAAATAGACTGCATTAGATGAACAAATTGAAACCAAATGAGTTTTATGTTACAACACCTAAATGCAAATGCACACCATAATGATATTATAAAGACAATATTGTCAACCTTTTATGTCCACAGCAGGACAGATCCATCTCATTGCACACTCAGTTCCTTTCCTCATTTTTAAATTCATTACCAATTGTATATTCTAATTGTATTGGTACTGTAAATTTAGCCTTGATACAAATTGATCTTAACCAAAACTAATTGGTGCAGAACTAAACACTGTCATGGTATATTGGTATACAACAGGGATGTTACGGAGCTTCGACTCCGACTCTGATAAGTCTGTACTTCCGATTATTATTACACCTTCGGTTCCGACTTCGGCTCCGAAACTTTTAAAACGGAGGTTTTAATCTCGGAGGTAAGGTGTATAAATATTTGGGATAATCCCTTATTGCGGTAGAAAGTAAATGAAAATACAAAATCTATTGCTCGTCAATGTTTATTGTGTCCAGATGTTTGGCAAAAAAAATTGGCAGTCATAGGAACTGCCGATAGAAGTAAAAATTAAAATACAGAATTTGATAGCTTACTTTGGAAACTACACGGGTGAAACCTCCCTCCGTGGCTTGGGCATCAATTTTTATTGAGGATAAATATTGATTTTTGAAGTGAAAACTTCTTTTGGCGCACCTAGATAGATTTTTCGTGGGGTGTGACTTGAATTTTAGCGTCACGCTCGGGTATGATAAGAAATCTTCGGGTAAACTCGGGACCATGGCCATTGGCCACCTAGAAATGCTGAAGGGCGTGGCCTGGATATCATGGCATTGCCATCTAGAAATGCGTGAGCCAATGGGAATTGCTAACGCATTTCTAGATGGCCATGCGCCATCTAGAAATGCGTTAATTAAAAATTTATCCCCAATAAAAATGTCTCTCCTGCCACCACTTCTGATCCTGCCTGTGCCTCCGACTTCGGTTCCGACTCCGATAAATCAAATTTAAAAACTCCGACTCCGCCTTCGGTTCCGATAAAATGACCTCCGTTACATCCCTTGTATACAAGTAGGTATGGTCAAAACTATTGTTACGAAAAGCTTAAAAGTATAGGTATGCTTTCTTGTAAAAACAGTTAATGTTTCTACTTCGTTTTCTTTTTTCTTCTTTTGCTTTTTCTCACAAGGCAAAAGTCAAAGGCATAATATACCATGCTGGCTAAGTGAGGTGGATTTGTGTTGTGGTTAGTTGTTTTGGGGAAAAAGTGAAGTAGTGGTGAGATATTATGGTACTTCCCAGGCAGACTCTGCAAAGAGTATCACTACAAGTATATCAGTATTGAGTAGTCCGATATTCAGTAGCCTATACACTATGCTAGACTATAATCTATCTCAGTTAGAAGTCACAGCCTAATTGATCAGTTTCATTTTCATGAATAAACTAACATCTAAATATCAAATTTTTCATTTTTTTTAATTAATAGGCCTGAGATTACCATATACCATAGATACCAAACATATTTGTTGCTCCTACATTTTATAGTAAACTGTCTATGAGTGTGAACATAAGGTTATAGGTAAACATCTATAGTCTTATTTATGCTCGCACTCATAAACAGTTTACTATAAAATATAGAAGCAGCAAATTTATTCAATGATATAAGGAAAACTTAACTTCTTGGCACCTACACTAAAAGTCAACATCATGATTCATATTGTTTATGGATAAAAAGATAAAAACCGGTTCAAGTTTTTGCATTTTCTGAGAACATTTACTATGGTAATGTATAATTTTTTACACCATCAAAAAAAAGAGATTTCAACGAACAAAAAAAGCTTACAATTTTTTTGGAAAAAGCTGATATTTTGACGCGAGAATTTATGATTGAAAATTAGGGTGCTTTTTTGATAAAATAAGGCGAAAAAATAAATTAATTTATCCCATAATTTTTATCATATTCCCCTCCTTTTCTAATGGGTTTGAGCCTACCGTATTTTTTTTCCGATTCAAAAATTATCGACCCTGGTCTACTAGGACATAATACTTTGTATGCTTGTTGTCCATGTGAAGAAATAATTTGAAGACAACATAGTGGCATATCACCAGTCTGCCTGGGGAAGTAACAAACTTCACCAATTATTCTTCTGTGAAGCAGTAACATGCATAAATTACTAGGTTTTGGTTTGATGGGCAACATTTCCAGAGAAATTATAAAACAAAGAGATTTCTCATTTTATATCTGTAAGTGACAAGAGCATTAATTTGGATTCGCTATGTTCAAACTGTTTTTTGGGGAGGCTTGTTGCTTACTATCATAGTCTTATTCGTCCTGTCGCTACATTGTAAAAAATTACAGTGATTTTTCTTTGTGTTGATACCATTATTTTGATAATAAATGTGGGTCTCTAGTTAAAAATATGCATCAGATTGCATTGTATGTGAATCAGTATGTTTTAAACAATGTGATATGGATAGCACAATCCATACAAAGTATCATATTAGAAAGAAGAGAAAGTTGACAGTCTGTTTAAACTTTGTTGGATTTTGACCACAATGTTTTCAAAATTCACACATTGTGGTCAAAATTCAACCAAGTTTATATGTATAAACAAATACATGGTAGGATGTGTAATGTCTTTAATGTATTTTACTGGCATAATTAAAAAAAAAAAAATTGTATTCTACACTCCTTCTCTATATGAACTACCAATTTACAATATTTTTCCAGGATAATAAGTGGCTAATGTACTATTCTAGCCTATTTTTACCCGGTGAAAGTCCAAACAGCTGGATGGATTATGACAATTAAGATTTCATTAGATTTGTCTCAATCACCCAAGTGTCCTTAGTTAGTATAGTGTATCACATGTTTTTTACAGTTGGGTTGTTTAAACTAAAGTTATTTAACTGTGTTTCAGATTTCAACCCGATCAGTTGAGCTGTTCTGATGTGATTGAACAACAAAAATCACAACTTTTGAGTTTAGAATGTTAGTATGAGAAGCGAGGGAAATTTCACACTTCACATTATTTTGTTAAAAATGGGTTAAAATTTTTATTTCACACTAGCAGCGCCCCGCCGTGTTACCCGCGAAGTTCCCGTTCCCGTTGTTTTTCCGGGATAAATGCCTAATAGCCTATGTGTTCTTCCAGACTATAATCTATCTGTGTTCCAAATTTCAGCCTGATCTATTCATACGTTAGGATGTGATTGAGCAACAAAAATCCAAACATCCATACATTGACATTTATAAAATTAGTAGGTAGTAGGATATTAATGTTTAGATTATACATACCTGTAAAATATAAAGTAAGCCATGGCTAATAGAGCAAATCCTCCAAAGACAATGAGTCCTCTCTTTGTGGCTTCTGGGTTGCTCCAGTCCCATTGTTTGGCAGCCTTCTCAGCGGTCGTCCCATTATCATGAACTACTACAGGTGGAGTAACCTTCGGTGGAGTCACAGTTTCTGGTGTTGCATCTGAAAGTTTGAAATTAATAAATGTTACAGTATTATTGCCATCAAACAAGGAACATTTTAAGATTTGAGAAATTATTGCAATATTATATATTCTACTATACTATTTAACAGGCAAAAAAATAAATAAAAAAATATTGGTGGACAACTCACACAACACCATCTGACCCCAAACTAAGCAAAGCTTGTGCTATGGCGGCCAGATAGCTGATATAATTCCTTTTATAGTTTTAAATACATACTTATTATCTTATGACTACCAGCTGCCTTTCATATATCATCACTCCATCTGGCCTCGGGGTGTCCTACACTATGTTAACTGATTTGTATGTTTGTTTAAAAGTTACATTCTAGGGTCTTTCTCATACCTCCACATGGTATTTTTTTTTTTGAGCACAATAATTTTTTTTTTTTTTGTTTTAAAGTAGACCTTCAACATTAGTAATATTAGTCAGTTTTTTCACACAACACTATCTAGCCCCAAAGTAAGTATAACTATAGAAGCCAGATGAACATTTTTTTTTTTAAACAAAGAGTGACGAGACGAGCAGGTCATGTGCCTCATGGTAACCAACATGCCTGCCACATAACAGCAGTGACATGCAGCTATTGGAACATGAAGAGTGCAAATCATTACCTAGCACTGCACTGCGCACATCACCCAGAGATCTAAGATGTTATGTCTCTAAGCCCTGTAATATCTCTGGAAACATTGCCCTTCAAACCAAGAACACAGTAATGTTTGCACATTACTGCTTGGCGGTAGAATAACTGGGAAAGGTGTGGTACTGCCCCAGGCGGACTCTGCCAAGAGTCCTACCACTACTACAACAAAACATAAAAAATATGTAAGATATTCCTCAAACAACAGATAGGTTATATTAGACATGCAATTTTAAATACTAAGAACATTCTGACACACACATCTTTGTCCAATGTGGGAATTTAACCTACAAACTACTGGTTAAACGTGTCACTGACTGAGCTACAAGACCAGAAATAAATATGTAAGCATAAGCGGCCCACTTCATGTTCCCCCTGGGATTAGGAACTTTCTCCCACGAGGAGAAGGTCGAGGCTAATAATCCACTGCTCTTTACCTTTTCAGCCTAAGGTGATGAAAGTGCTACACTTAGGAAGATACTTAGAGGTGCAGGTGGAGTACAAACATCCAACCACACAATTGTGAATGAAACATTCTATCTACTACGCCACACCCTCATCACTGGCTAAACGGCGCGAGCTTTATACCTACTCGTTCGGGTCCTCCCGGGTGTACTAAAATCACAAGGTCGCCGACCGGTTGCCCGAGTTGACGTGCGAACGAACACCGAGTGCGCGCATAAATAATGTCGCGGCATTATTGTAATATTGTGAATGGCTGCAATAGCAAGACACTAAAATGTAGTAGTAATTTATCTTATTTCAAATTGCCGAAACAGGAAGCAAGGGAAGTGTTTTTATTGTTAATATTTATTTTGGAGCCAAATTATGGTAGTTTTCAATCGCACAGAATATAGAAATAGTAGTGTGTAATATGTATATTGTTTAATGTCTGTTTAGAATAGATACAGTAGAGATTATGCATCCAAATTATTTTGTCTAAAATACCTTTTTATCCCATCTTTATTATGTCTCATTAAGTTTAATATAATTTATGACGACATACTTTTTTGAATATTCATGTACCTACATACTGAATGATACTAATTTGTTCATTTATTCGACGGTATGAAAACAACTTACAACTATCTACATTGTAGAACTAAAATATACTCCAGTATTCATTGACTTTAAAACATACCTACCTAAAAAAACCGACAGAATTTTTGACCGGATTCAAAGAAGGAGGTGATTCTGGCCTTAATTTTTATTGGATGTAGGTAAGTATGTTTCGTGATAGCTCAGCTAATTGTGAATCATTTTTTAACCCCCAACCAAAAAAGGGTGTTATAAGTTTGACGTCGATTTTTTTAAAAAGGTTTTTTTTTGTCCGGTGATAGCTATGTTTGGTTAATATAGATTCAAAATCGCCCCCTCCACAAAACGGAGGACAAAATATTTCTTCACAACCTACCTCTATATCAAATGAATGGGCTTGTCTAATGGAATACTGTAATGGTAGGACTCTTAGCAGAGTCCGCCTGGAGAAGTATCACACCTTTGTCAGTTCTTCTACCGCCAAGCAGTAATGTGCAAACATTAATGTGTTCCGATTTGAAGAGCAATGTTTCTAGTGAAATTACAGGGCTTATAGATATAACATCTTAGACCTCTGGGTGACGAGCACAGTGCAATGCTAGGTAATGATTTGGACTCTTTATGTTCCAATAGCTGCGTGTCACTGTGCTGTTATATGGCAGGCATGTTGCTTACCATCAGGCACATGTCCTGCTCGTTTCGTCACTCTTTGTTTAAAAAAAACACAGTAATGTTTGCACATTACTGCTTTGCGGTAAAATAACTGGCAAAGGTGTGGTCCTTCCCCAGGCGGACTCTGCCAAGAGTCCTACCACTACTACCACCTTCCACCATTTCTTACAACCCTAGCACGTTTGGTCAGTGACGTAAGCCGACGACAAGTCACGGTATTTACAACTCTACGTGGGTGTGTTAAGGTGTATTTTTGCTTGCAAGTAATAGTAGGTAAGTAGTATACGACAGTTTAGGTTATTATCGTGTAGGTATTTGCACTTTTGTATGGCAGTGATGCATCTGTTACGAAGTAACTATTTTCTGATCTGTGACTACGCCACCACAGCTACATATATGTATACAAACATTAAACATTTAAAAACAAATGATGGTTTAAAGTATTTAAAGTTGATGCTACAACTTAATTAATCCCTACATAAACAGCTAGGTCAACAGTTGTGATATTATACTTATTAAATTAAGAGTGGGCCTAGTGCCAGGAAAAAATCAAATTTCACCCGCGCGTCGCCCTTCCCCTCTCCAATACATCGCGTCGCCGCGAGTAAGATAGAAGCTACGATCACTCAAGGTCATCGTTCCCCGAAATCCAGTATATGAAAACATTCAGATTAATCATAGATGTTTTTAAAAAAATACATCCATTTGTTTTTTATTGTCTATATACACACAATAAACCATTTATTGAAAAACAGTCGAATGAAAGAAATGAAAACTAAATATTACTGAATCACAAGATTTAGTCATTTATTTATTTAATATGTAGTCATGTTTTATAATTAAATAAATGCGTGGTTTACGATATCATGTATAAAAAGGGCAGTCTATTGCTTAAAAAAAATGTGTGCACTTAGACCGCACAGTAGAAGTGAACTCTTTATTAGGAGTTTTATTTATTAATTCTGTAATAATATACTATGTAACCGCAACTTTGATATATTTTGTAATACTAAATAGCATGACCATGTTAGAAGGATAAATAGAAAAAAGACATTAATCAAACTTTGTATTTTTAAAATTAAATATAAATCAAAATAGCACAGCGACACTGCAGTGAAGAGCAGCTGTATCTTTTTCATTCGGGTACCCTTGGCGGTCCTTAGTTCACCCGATGGAGCCTTTCATCTTGGATCGCAATAGGTCAGCTTCACTTACAGCTCCCGGAAAAAAATCTGGCGCACCGCCATATTCCCACGTCACTCTTCTTCCGCCGCGTTAGCGCTAATAGAAAGATACGAGCTAAGCTCACCTTAGGTCATAATATAACTAAGTACAGTAAGTACACGTAACATTACGATAAATAACAGATACTGTAAGAGTTACTAATGAATGCGCGTGTGGGTAAAATTATTAAGTTTCTATTTTTACATAGTATCTAAATTGAGGACAAAGAACGAAAGATGTTGAAAGAAAGAACGGGTGGACTGATATTTATGAGTTTAGATAAATATGTATACTAGGTTTCTGATTAACCTGTACTCTGCATTTATTTTTGGATAATTCAGGTAACATTCTATGTGGATGCTAGAACTTATAATTATTAGGTAGATAAATATTTAATAATAATGAAATTTACATAAATAAATGTAAGTAATATTTTTCTATTTAACAACCGCCAAAATGGGCCGTCTCTTTTCATTTGGGCTGAAAAAATAAAAAATACGAATGGTACTCCGCCATTTCTGTGTCGCGATCGTCCGACGCCATTTTGCCCCACGACAAAGAACATTTTTTTTAAACCGAAAAATGTAAATACGGTTTGTATTTTAATGTAATCTACTAAAAAAACTATGCAATGCAAATAATAGGCAAACGTGGTAAATTTAATATTATTTATTTGTTATAAAATTTGCTCGTAAAGGGTCTCTTATTGCACCAATTTCTGTATCGTAATGTATCTTATTACGTACTTGTGTGGTAATGTAATGTAAAACGCAAGTTTCAAAATGCTCCGTCTAAAACGAACGGTACCTTTTTAAATCTTAGTAAAGAGTGTTTATGTCAGAAAAGTTGTAAACATTTTAAGTATAAAACTAAGTATGAGAAATAAAATATAATGAGAAGTATTTAATTTATCAATTTAATTAATTTTGACCATAACTCACAACAATTTATTTATAACAAAACACAAAAATATTCAATTACTTTCTTACTAATGTCAATGTCATACTAGCTGGATCAGTGCCCTTACTTTAAAAAAAAGCGCTGATGCGCGCGCATTGTTAATCGGTGAACAAGAAATATGCCAGCCAATGGGAAATGCTGAAAGGGCCTAGCCTCTGCTAATTATAGCTCTCGCCTACGGCTCGAGCTAGCAATATCGCCTCGGCTGTAATTATCAACTTAGCGCACTTATATCATAATGTATAATAAGACTGTTCTGCTAAAACTAGAAAGAGCTCAAAGAGCAGTTCTAAAAGTGAGCCTCTCCTTGCCGTTTCGGTTTCCCACAAAAGATTTGTACGCCAAATCCGATGTTTTGTCGGTACGTCAATTGTTTATCCTGAACATTATCCTAAAACAACATGTTCAACTTGACTATAACCCATCATCTTTAGTAAATAAACGGCTGAAACACTTGGTATACCCCTCAACGTACCAGTGGTCCACAGCTTTCTCTGAAAAATTCTTTGGCTTTCTTGGGGGCTATTTATATAACAAAATTAATCCTAAAATCGAAATTTACCCCCTACAAAAACTTAAATGTAAAAAAAATACCTCAAACTTTTTAAAGACCGTTAATTATGACGACACTGAACAATTACTCGCTATACTGAAATAATTAAATATGAAATCCATGTAACGACCAAATCATCCCATATACAATCACACACGAGCATACATCTGCACACACTCAAACACACCCTCAAATACCTCACACACACGCACACACACACATCGACACACCCTCTCTCACACACACACACACACTATATTTACTTACATTTTGTGCTCTCTCTTACATCTAATAATAATTAACATCTACATGTTCATATATTAAAAAGTACTTACCTATCCATTGTCACCACTAATGTTGGAGAGTCTGGTGATCTGTCATACAGGTTTTCCTAGTACAGACACCAGTCTCTCACATAGATAATCTACCTCTAATAAATGTACTTGATTTATATCTCTATAATAATGTACTATAGTGTGTTGTGTTCTTTTATTAGTGCTGTGAAATCCAAAACTTTTTTACAACGGGCGTAATATGTAAACTTTGCATTTCGTGATAGGATTATTTAATGTAGTAAGTACCTAGAAGTTAATATAATAGTAAACTATATTTCAAGGGCTTTCTGGTGATATATACATATAGATATATAATAATACAAATAAATAATAATAAAACAAATATATAACAATATAATATAATATTTAATAAACACTGTGAATATATAATAAGAATATGTGATAATGATCTAGCCGGCACGTACGGACCGTTCCACGAGTTTTCTTCAAACGTTAACCAAAACGTGCAGGGTTAACCAAAAATATATATATGACACATAAATATAAAAGACACATGCTGGAAAGTTTACCATGAAATATACATTCTCCTTTCTCCCTATTTTAATAGATCTAATGCTCAGCAGACGTGCCACGATGGATCGTCTGCTGATAAACATATTCATCATTTTTCATTTCATCAGTTTGCATTTCTTTAATCTGAAAAGTTTATGTTAAAAAAATACTTAAAACATTATTTTCCGCAGACCTCAATTCATAAATATTTTCTGATCGTTTGTTTCAATTGTCACTAGAACTTAAAACTATTAATTTATTCATCATACAAAATTTATTATGTACACAATGACTTGTTTGGGTTTTTGCATGTACTACCACAGATTGCTCTTTTATTAAATTGAATTTTTAAAATTTATTAAATTTATTAAAAACAATGTTGGTAAACTTATCTTTTTAACAATAATAGATACCTACCTACTTTTTTACCTATTATTGTACATACTACGAACCTATTCCAAAACAAAATTTGACTTACCTAACTAAAACATACATTAAGTACCGGACTAAAATTCCAAAATGTTTACGTTTAGTTCTCTTTTTTCGCAGAAAACTTATTTATCGCATTATCCTTTCATCCCATTTTTTAAATTCACGCACGCATTTGCCTGACAGAGCGTCCGTAAACAACCTTCCACATCGAGCGTTGCCCGACAACTGACCAGGACCCAAAGGTCTATTTAATATCTAACCTGGTACGCATAAAGTCGAGAATAGCATGACACAGTTTAGAGTGGAAATTAATTTGAATTCGGGAGTCAGTTTTTGACCAAGTTTTATTTAATTACGCAAAAATTGAACATAAATTCAAAAAACTATTCGGTTACTTAAGTAGAGCGTAAAATTAGACATTTTATTAGGGAAAAATAATGTGGGGTCATCGCTGATAATTTCGAGTACTCGAATTAAAATGGGTTTTTTCGGTGTCATTTTTATTTTTTTATTTTAAAAAAATCTGATCTATTTTTAAAATTCTATTCGGTCATTGTGCTTCTCCTTGGTTGTACCCATACGTCAATATTTTTATTGTTATAGTTTTATCTTTCTTAACAACGGTGAGGGGCGTCGAAAATGACCTTTTTTGCGTTTTCTGCCTTTAGGCGCGCTCTTAACATGTAGGTATAACAACTCAAAAACATAACCACAATAAATAGATTGCATATTTAGTTTTGAGGACTGTATGTGTAGCTCATTGTTAATTACAATAGATCTCTGAATGTTTACAATAACAATTTTAGACAATAACAATTGGTAAAATAACTTATTGAGAAGATAGGAAGATCCTGGACTTACACATATTTATTTATAGATTAAAAAAGTACCTTTAGGAGTATTATTAGCTTTCTCTGGTGATTTCTCTGGTTGGTTTTGTGCATTGTTTACAGGTGACGGATCATGAACTGGGGCCATATCCTTTTGACTATTTGCATTCTCTGCTTGAGGTTTGGCATCACTTGAAGGTTCTTGTTCTGTTCCCTTTTCCTTTGCAACATTTGCTGGAGGCGGTGAATCTGGCAGAGAACTAGAATGGTTTACAGTATCTGTCGCGTTTTTAACCTCTGCATTCCCTTCACTGAGTCCTTCTGTTCCTGTGGACCCTACTTGAGAGTTAATGGCCGGTTGGACGACCTGTGCTTCACGTCGAATTCGCAGTAAAGCGTTGTATACCGACGGATGAAGTGAATAACTACGTTGTAATTCGTCAGTTACACCAAATAAACTATTACGGTCGTAATCTTTCGGCTGCACAACACTTATGATAGCAAGGAACAAACCACAACGCAGTAACTTAGTCATTTTTACCTCGCAAAAACGTTCATATGCCACAAAATTATTCTGAATTCTAATAACTGTAAACCATTATTTTTATTGGTGCTTATTATTCACGCTTAGTCGCTTATTATTCGTGGTGCAATATACAAAATTGAAAGTACTGAAACTGAAATGACGGAATGAAAATGGAAACGATACAATGTCAACTCCACAGAGTAAGTAATCCAGTAATCACTGTCAACTCTGTGAACGAAATGCAATATTTGACTGTTTCTATCTTTCTATGCCTATTTTTGACAGTGTGTCGCACACCCGTCAGCTTTACAGTTTACACACGACTTATCTATTCTATGACACGACGCAACTTACTGCTTGCTGCTCGCAATCGGTTGCAGGATGAAAACCATTTTTTTCTACTCTCTAATCTGCCGTCCGCAAACTACAATGCCGTTAAGTACCAAAATGTAGTTTCGAGATATCGCGGGAAAACTGTCTCTAAATTTTAAAATTATGCCATTTGATAAGTGGAATACATATTTCCATAATTTTGATACCTTTATATGGAGCGGAGTAAACACTTTGAAATGATAGTATTTTCAAGTAATTAAGAGGTGCGAAATAAGAGTTATAAGCGTTTTTGCATTCTAGTCTTGTAATTTTGTCTTAAAATCTTTTCAAAATCACCACTAAAATGCCGTTATGAGTAGTTTAACGGCATTTTAGAGTGATATTTTCTTTAATTTCATTGGATGGTACTTGACTATAGAATTTGAAATCATTCCAAAACTAAAATGCCGTTACAGCATGAAACGTCCGAGATTACAATGCGGTTAAAGTCATTTAACCGCATTTAAAAATAGCAAACTTCATATTTATATTTGTTTTAATCGATTATTTCAGAGCAATTTACAACAGTAAAATGCGATTAAATGCAAAACCTTTACCTTTAACTGCAATTAAGCTAAGCATGAATCACAAGATATTTAAGAAAATACAATAACAGTGATAATTTACGTAAAATAAGTGAACAAAAAATGACATTAAAAACTAGATATTTATTGGTATTAAAACATAACAAACAGCATTTTTTGTTAGTCTTTTTCGAATACAATAAAATTTTAAATAACAAGGCAAAATTACAAGGTAAAATTACAAAATTTGAAATTAAAATACTACTTTTATTGCCCTTACTTACAATGCAAGAACAAACAGATTTTCAAGAATCTACAATAGAGATCAATTGTTTTTGTTTTATTTTTGTTACAATCACTTAAACTTTTGGATAAATATTCCTACAAAATAATTAATAATACCTAAGACTCAAATATTTTTCTTGAGTCTAAATATTGCTTTACTAGCATTATCATTCTTTATCGTCGGTCGACAAGTTCTTCCAAAACAATATAGCTTATGTGTTGGCGCTATGTTGCATATGAATCGAACTAAATTAATCTTCCGCTTGGTATTTTTGCATTTTGTTTTTGACTTGAAACGAAGTTTTATAACTTCTGGCATTTTAAGTATTTGCCATTAAGGAAAGCAAAATAATATAAATAATTTTTCACGCAATAATTTTTGTACCCACAAGCTATCACAATAAAACTTAAAATCAGAGTAAATCTACATCTGCGACATATTTTTGAGATTAACTCTGGGGCTTAATTTGAATTGTTCTTTCTGAAGCGTAATTTGGCACAATGACGAAATTGTTTAGTGCTTTAAACTTCATATTTTCCTTTGAGTTGCTAACTCACACTGTCTTGTCAAAATGGTCAAAATCATATAACTTACCTTTATTGCATTTCTAACTTTACTTTATGATCTACTTGTTCGCAACTCATGAAACTGTGTTCAGATTTGAAATAATAAAGCGTAATTTGCTCTGTGTAGATGATTTTGCTATTTACTAAATGACACTGAGAAGAAGTGAATATAATAGTCAATTTTATTTTGTGCACTGCAACTGCATTGCACTGTTAACAACCCAATTGTATACATCAGATCTTTCTCTTCGATTCAGTCATTACTTTTATTTTCCAAACTGTCAACTGCTTTGTGCTCGTTGCATAAACATTAAAGTAGACAGGTTCTGATATTCACCAATTTCTATCATGTGTTTCCGCGTTTCACAGAGAGTTGGAAATACTAACAGTTTTTTGAGTTTCATTCATTGAGCTTCTACGCTTTTTCAACCAGCCTTCGGTTTGTTTTTCTGTATTCTGTATAACGGCATTGACAATGTTTTGTACAACTTTAAATGGTACTTACTGTTTTTAAGCTAGTTTTCTGTAGGTATTTATTAATGATGTTGTGGTTCTTAAAGTCAGACTTAAAATCTTTATAACGTGCAGGTCATCTGAATTGAAATCATACTGTAAACTTGATTGTGGAGTTCAAAACTTCAACAGATACTGTATGGTGCTATCATCATCTGGCTATAATATTTTATGTTAACTCTTCAAACTTAATGTTTGTTTTGATGATTTTGTAGAGAATTACTCTACTTTTCTTGTATGTCTGTTAAAACCTGATAAAGTTTCATTCGATAGATTTGTGATTTTATTATCTAAAGAAAGACGAGTACTGGAACATAATTTATACGTCTCAAAATGTATAAATGACACTGGAAGAGTCGGAACAAGATATATCTTTCCGTTTTTTTCTCTGCAAGATCTAGTTTGACTCACGTAGATGTGTTTTAAGCCATCGTAACAAGTTGGAGCGAACGAAAGCATCTTATTCATCTGCACTTAATTTCCTTCACATACTATCGTACTGCAAATGCAAGAACTTGTAACGGCATTTTAGTTAAGTAATGTGGCATAGCCGCATTTTAGTCTAGTATTGTAAAAAATAAATAATGTATATCACACAGCTAAGGTAGCTTTGTAATATTTTCGTTAAAATATTACAAACTTAAAATATTAAAATATTACAAATAGTAAAAGTATCGTTAAAATACCTTAGCGGCTTTTTAGGTAAGTATTGTTATATAACTGTGTTTTTGCGGTGGAACCATACAAAATAAAATGACTTAACGGCATTTTTAGTTTTGGTATCTTAAAAACTAACATAGCTAGAGAAACATGGGTTACACAGATCGATAGATATTTTTTTTCTGATTGTAGTGCCATTTAAATGTCCAAATCGACCTGATGTTGGATAACGGCATTTAATCCTTAAACAGGCCCCGAAGAACCGCTGCAAGAAATAAAGTGGTGTAAATGGATTTAGGCTTTGAGTAGCGCCCTGTATGATTCCTTATCAACAAATTTTTTGAAAAAGCCTGAAAAAAAAATGTGGGAAAACATAATCCCATTGCCTGGGTAGAGACTACAATTTATGTGATAACTATATATAAATGTCGAATGTTTGTTTGTTCATAATTTTTTTTTTTAGTTTATTTTTTTTAGGTTAGTTTAGGTTATTGGCGTGAAGTAAAAAAATATAGTGTATGAATTATTTATTATATATGATATTATGTATATGAAAAGGCTAGTATATAAAAGTTGATAAATTTGAACAGGCAATGGTTAAATAGCTCCCACAAATTAGTTCGACTCAGCAGGCTATGGTCACATGTTCCCCACATTGTTATTTGCCTTATTTTAGACAATTTAGCAAGAAATTAACTAGAAATAATGTAAATCTTGATAGAAAAATTAAAAATCTCTAATATATCAAAAAACTGAGTTAAGTTTTCACTTCTATCGACAGCTCCTATGACTGCCATTTTTTTTCAATAGAGTCACGAGACGAGCAGGCCATGCTGGCTATGTGACTGGTGGCAACGCAACATGCCTGCTCATAGCAACATAGTGACACACAGCTATTGGAACCACACCACACCGCACTGCGTTTGTCACCGGGAAATGAAAGGTGCTAGGTTAGGTGTATATCTTAGTCCAGTAATTTCTCTGGAAACATTGCTCTTCGAACCGGAACACAGTAATGTTTGCACACTACTACTTAACGGCAAAATAACCGGCAAAAGAGTGGTACTTCTCCAGGTGGACTCTGCAAAGAGCCCTATCACTACTAAAAAAAATGGCAGGCATAGGAACTGCCGATAGATATGAAAACGTATAACTCAGAATTTGATAGCTTACCTTGGAAACTACACGGGTGTAACCGGAAGGCGTGGCCTCGCCGTCATGGCATGGCCACGCCCTTTCAGCATTTCCCATTAGCTGACGCATTTCTAGATGCCCAATCGCCAAGGTCCCGAGTTTACCCGAAGATTTCTTATCATACCCGAGCGTGACGGTAGAATTCAATTTACACCCCACGAAAAATTTGTGTAGACGCGCTTAAAGAAGTTTTCACTTCAATTACAAAAAACGTATTGCACACAGAACAAACAAAAAACAAAATATTTATTTTGTCCTATCTCTGGGGCCGAAATATCCTTAGTCCACAATCTAAGTCCATAATCAAAGTTATTTTTGTGCGTTTTTGTCCTATCTCCTCAAAAATATTGTAAAATAAAAAGTTAAAAATTGTTATAAAATCAAATCAAAAAAGTACAATCAGTTCAAAAGGCTAGCTTGTTATGCATGATAAGGTGATAAGCCACTCTAGTCGTTTGGACACAGTGTGCAAGATCTCAAGAGCAGAAATTCCATAGTGGTGGCAGATTATAAAGTTATCACGATACAGTTAGTAGTAGTTAGAGTTTTCAATCTATAATACCTATCAGAAAACTTTAAATCTTTTAATCACCTGCGGTGACTTCCAAATCATCACCAAAGAACGTGCTATCTAATATTTTTAAAGTAAAATATTTTATTACATCGCCTCGAACTGTTTCGTCCTTCCATTGCATTTTACGTGACAGTCAACATAAATCGAATATTTCTCCAATTTTTTTAGTAAAATGTCTACAATGCGAAAAATGTCATTATGCAGCCAATTGCACGGAGGAAAGTTTTGGCTGCGTCGTGGACAGCGACAGCGTACCGTATCTCTCTAGCTCTCTACTTAGTCTGTGAGCGTACCTTTGTCCAGACAGGATTATAAGTTCATTTAGCACCTTTAGCACCTTTAGCACAGTCTCTGAAACAGGAATACAGGCACACCAGGCACAGTACAGTCAACTTCAACTGTCACCACGACGAAATTTCATTTTGTCTTGATTTTTGGCACTTCTATTTTTGTTATTTGCCTCCGAAGAATAACGACAAAGAGATCTATTATATTATCTATGAAAGAGTTTTCAGGATGTCAGCGTTTCATTCCAAATTCTTAATTTTCCGCATTATATATTTTCCAATTTCTTTATAATACATAATCTTATCAGGGTAGCGATTCTGAAACCATTCGGTTGCATCCGACACGGAATCTCATCTCTCCGTCTTTGTCTTATCTGTTTAGCATGACAAAGACCGAGAGATGAGATTCCGTGTCGGATGCAACCGAATGGTTTCAGAATCGCTACCCAGGTTAGCGATTGCTGTGGCCTCACCTATGGGGCGAATATTTGATAGCTTACTTTGAAAACAACGCGGGTGAAACCGGAGGGAGCTGCTAGTCTGGAATAATACTTCAAAGCTTTGTCATCTAGATTAGATGGGCATGCTTCTAACCATAGTTATCCCGATTTCATTTGAAGATTTATTTTATTTACAAGCGTGACGCTTAGCCCACGAAAAATCTGTGTATGGTGGGAAGAAGTTTTCACTTCAAACATAGTTGCTCAACCACATTGTATCGTTGTAACATCTGAACGGATCGGTTTGAAATTTGGAACGCAGTTGAATTTGGTACAGCTTGGAATAACATATAGGTACATGGACTACTTTTATCATGAGAATATAACGGACACAAGAACTATTACGTGGTTGAAATCGCAGGACACTGTTAGTATTATTGCATGTAACTGATTTAACCAATGACGGATGTACTTAACTGAATTTAATGCAAGAAGTTCGTATAGAAATAATGAAGACACTGTTAAATTTGAACTTGTTTAAATTATAGCTCTTATTAGACGATGGTCCGTAGGTAGGTAGTAGTAGAGAATTATTGGGTAGTAGGTACAAGCTTTGCTTAGTTTGGGCTCAGGACGTCTACTCTCTTTCTACGAAAACGTAATTTCGAAATAAACTCGCGACTTTCCAACTCCGATTTTACATCGATCCGTCGTTTTGTCCCTTTAAATAATGTTCTAAGCCTATTTTAATTAGAGTATGCTTAGAACATTTAACCGTCAAACAATGTTGGATCGGACAAAACGAAGTAGAATGAGAGTAGGAAAGTCGCGAGTTTTTTTTTCGAAATTACGTTTTCGTAGAAATAGAGTACCTAGCCGTCCTGATGGTATTGTGTGTGAATTGTTCAACAATATTTATATATTTTTTTAAATTAGCAGCGCCCGCGGTTTTTGCCGCGCAGTGCGCAGTATGCGTTTCCGTTATTTTCCCGCTATAAAAGTAGCCTAACTACCATGTATTATTTGCACGTTATTTGACTGTGTTCTAAATTTCAAATTGACCCGTTCAAACGTTACAACGTTATTAAGCAACAGGCAACAGACTTCCAAACTTTCGAATTTATAATATTTGGTATAATACAGGTACTTTTTTTTTAAGTGACGAGACGTGCAGGACATGTGCCTGATGGTACCTAAGCAACATGCCTGCCACATAACAATAATGATAAACTTCAGTGTTGTAGAGTGTCTAAATAGGCACAACCGAATTCTACCAGTACCTTATTATAAAAGTACTTAATGATACACTAGGATATACCTACATATTATGTATGTATAAACTTCATGTTGTAGAGTCTTCCCAAAGTGTCTAATAGGTGTCAAGTGTGTGATAGGTCACATCGGAAAGGCTGGTCTAATCGGGTTGTGGAACCTCGTTAGGATGTAGTTTTGAATATCCCGACTTTTTATAGCTTGAAAATTACGGCCTCGGGAACTAAGTGGATAAAACCGCGGGCACAGAATAAATATTAGTACCTACAAGTACCGCGGGGCGCTGCTAGTAATTACAGACGAATATTCTAGTTGTGAACTGAAAATAAGTATAATTGCAAATAACGAGAGCAAAAGAAATTACTAATTTGAATTTTAAACTATCATCAAATACTCGTAACTCCCCAAAAATTTTCAAAAATAACTTTTTATTTCCTACGAGTACAAGCAGTGCCCCGCGGTTTTACGCGCATAGTTCCCATATCCCT
This sequence comes from Ectropis crepuscularia, assembly GCA_963693475.1. Classification (NCBI taxonomy): domain Eukaryota; kingdom Metazoa; phylum Arthropoda; class Insecta; order Lepidoptera; family Geometridae; genus Ectropis; species Ectropis crepuscularia. The sequence continues at coordinate 9,713,776 of OY856343.1, read as the reverse complement.
CGTTCCCGTTTTTTTTTTTTTCGTGTAAAAAAGTAGCCTATTTGTACTTCCAGACTATAATCTCTGTCTATGTTTCAAATTTCAGCTCGATCCGTTCAGTAGTTTCAACATGAAAGACTAACATACATCCTTCCATCCATACATCCTTCCATCCATACTTAGGAAAAAGCCTTGTTACACTTTCTTCGGCCTAGATCAGAGATCTAGATTCTAGAGGATGGGAATCCTTTCAGAGTCGTGTATCTAATGCTCGATAAGTGCCGATGGAGTAAAACGAACAATCACGTATAATTATTTAATTAATTTATTCAAATAGACATTTACATAATATTATTAATTATAATAGATAATTTTATGTAGAATTTCCAAATTTTAATTTTTGGTTTCTCTCTATGTTAACACTGATTGCGTATGTCTTATCTTTTATTTAAGTACCTATGTATTGATGTGAGGCCCTTCGTACACATAGATATGATCTGATAACAACCTAGGGTACCTATGACACAGAATAACGGAGGAAGTGTAGTTAGGTAAAAGTCAATATAGTTAGGTACCTATAAGTACGTTCATCTGGGCTTAGAATAGGTGTTACATGAAGCCAAGAAGAGTGTTATATATTTGTAATACTGAACTTTTACACTTGACTGCCATCTCGCCTGACGTTAAGCGACGATGAGCTTTGGTAAAGGACTAAAATCGCTAAAAATCGGCTCTTACGTAGATCACTGCGATTTTTTATACATACTTAATGTTTTTGTATGAATTTTCGTTGCTGGTTGTTTTTCTAAAGGTATTGCTTCTATTTTCTAAAGATGAGAACGACACACATCACATTCCGTTGAAACTTCATTTCTACAGTCACTACGTAACCCTGCGTCATTATACCTATGAATAACAAATAATGTTTAAACGTCTTCTCGCTTATTCAGTGAGCGAAAAGATTTTTTAAGATGTTGCATTACGTCATAGCATTCACAGCTAATGTTATAAAGGTGCTTAACTATAACGGTGTGTACGATGGACCTTAAAAATAAATTGCGTAAGTAGAGGTACATACATCTACAATAAATCATCTGCTAAACAAATATTTTGATTAATTTCAGGGTAGGTATGTTATAGGTAGGTACTTACATAATTGGGTAAGTATATATTTTTTCCGTAACACTTTTACGCTCGTAAAGAGTATAATCATCTACAAAATTGAACATTTTAGAAATAGTATAATGTTATATCAAAGGGCTTAGACATTTTTCTATTGTAAAAATATCGGCAGTGATAAATAAGCCAAACTCGCTGATTGGTTCTATAAACATTGAATATGACATCGAAACTTTTACTCTTAAATCTTAAATACCAGAAATAAATACGAAGAACTCTAAATTCTTAATCTCTCGTAGTAAATCACTAAATTCATTCAAGTATAAACCCATAACTAGCTACAATCACTCAAATTCTCACATCGTAAGCACACATAACTCTCAGACTCCAGAGCAATAAGTTACCTTACATGTTAAATTACAAAAAAATAATAAATATAATTACCGTAATCGAATAGGTATGAGCTATTTATACAAAATCCATAACATCAAACTGATATCACGCATCCAAACTTGATGGCAGCTGCTTTGAGACTGGCTTACAAAAATAGATTGCATATAAATAATGACGAAAATATGTTGCCAAGAATAAATTACTTTGACCGGTCACAGCAGAACCTAGTTCCGCTTAGCTTTGATAAATTGAAACCCTTACATGGCCCTAATTCTAGTTTAAATTGTTAGCACGACATTCAAAAATTTTAACCGTAATATAATATAAGTTAATTCTAGTATTACCACAAAAGTTATTCTTTCTAATACAGCGTTACAAAAGTGCATTGTTTGTGATACAAAATGTTTTGTTTTATGGCCCCGTTGCAAAGATGTCTAGAACTCAAACACGTCCAAAATGTCCTGTACCAAGCTTTCTAATGGACCGAAAGCGGAACTTTGTCTACTCTTACATTGTATGTTCTATAAGTTTAAGTAAGTACTTTAAGTCAGATATTTCAATTGCAGACACATTACTACCCTCTTATCTATCTAAAACTATCAATGTTAAACCTTTATAATTCTACTCACTTATTTCCAATGGTATAACTAGTTGGCTAGTTAATAGGTATAATTTTATGTTGGCTAATAAATTTTCTGAAACTTTAATAACTATAGCAATCACGTAAATATAAATTTAAAATTTTGTAGACTCTATAAATGCAAGACATCAAACTTTTGCGACGATAAAATATTCTCAACAAATTCGATATTTTATTCAATCCTTCTAGACTGAAATTTCCCCTTGCCAAAGAATAACCATGAAATTATTTGTCCAATTTAATTTTGATCTTATCGCTAAAATCATGGCACACAAATTATACCTAACAAAGGAGGGAACACTTCACAACTGGGGATTATGTTGATACGTCCAAAACATTTTAGTAAGTAAGTATGTAAATATTTCTCATCAAAAGACAAAGAAAGTCACAAGAATAGAAATCTGAAAAATGAGCAATCTGCTTACGTACCAAAGAAAAATGAGCTGGAAAATATGTTTGGTCACATCAAAGTCTCCACAGTCAGTCTTTCAAGAAACCTAATTTTTATTGAAACTGTAAAAGTATGGAATGTGAAAGAAACAGAACAACGTAAGATAATAAAAATGGTAAGTGTCAACGATTTTAATAAGAATGAGCTGTGGGGGTTTTTATTGCGATTATAAATATAATTCTACCGTTTATGTATGCTGTGGTTATATGTTTCCGAATCCGGGAGGACATTAAACAACTCCTACGTATAACCGTACTAAATCGTCACGCTATACTAATATTTTTATGTTACTCGAGATGACATCGAAACTATCGGCGAATTGATTCACTCTAACTATAAAATTGCTATCCCGGATAGGACGAAATCGGTAGATACACCCTAGTTCATTCTAGGATGTGTCAATGATTGGACTGTGATGTATTCTGCCAGTGTTCACTCCAGACGCGCTTTGTAGCTGGTCTTCCAGATTTCTGCGAGGGTCACAGCTGAGTGGAAGCGGTGGAAGATGCAAAGCGGAAGAGTGAATCGCTGGACGAGAGACCAAGCCACGAAGCCGTAAAAGTCAAGTTGTACCTGAAATTATAAATTAAACATTTAAGTATCATCGGTTGATGAAGGAATCTAAATTTGAAAATACATAATATACTCGTATTATAGACTAAAGTCAAGTTTCATCATTTGAGCTTTCACTCTATGTCCATTAAAATCTTACTAATATTGTAAACGCGAAAGTTTATAAGAATGCATGGATGTATGAAATGGATTTGAATGAAATTTGGTACATAAATAGAAAATAGTCTGGATTAACACGTAAGCTATGTTTTATCCCGGGAAATAAACTGAATCGGGAACCACGAGGGTGAGACCGCGAGGCACTGCTAGTAAAGAAATAGAGGTGCTTTAGGTATATTAATTTGGTCGCTGCAAAGAAATAAATTAACGAACTATCCAAATTTACACATGTAGTAAGTTATAACGATACTAACCGGGTTAGCCAACACCTTCTGCGCCTCGAAGGTGTAGATGAACCACATGGTAACGTTGCAGATCAAGAGGAAGGTGACAGCCTGGCGCGCGGGCTTGCTGCGTTCTTGCTCAGGGAGGTGGACTCGACGGCGGGATACGTCTGCTATGAATAACAGTTGGAGTACCACCTGCAAATATGGTAAACAATGTATTTAAATAAATACACAGGCACACAAGCACATTCATAAAAAAGCGTGTGTGAAAAATTTATAAGTTTATGTGAGCACGCGAAAAGTTAATATTTTTTCTTAGTTCCTCGTACCAAGATGTCTCACTTCAACCATAGAATAGGTAAGACGTATTATAGACTACAGGCCCGTGAACAAAATTTACGGGTCGAATGAACCACCACTTACAAGTGACGGCATAGTGCTGAATCTTATTACTTTATACCCTTCTATCAACCTACATAGGTCTCCTGGTGGTTCATTTGACCCATAAATTTTGTTCACGGGCCTGTAGTCTATTAAGCTGAAGTTATTTAAAATGTTGACTTCACGGTGTCGGTTTTTCATGACAGAGACCGCGTGCAAATAAAAAAAAATACTCTCATTTTTTTTTCGTAACGAAAGAAATAAACTTAAAAAGTTAATGAGTATGAAAGTATTTGTACTAAATTAACGTATACAATAATAATATACAAGAACATACTCGAAACAAGGAACTTGAAATATTTGGGTTCATAAAAAACTATTTGGCAAAGTTACCTACTACACACCGTGAAATCTGATACTCGTCTAATCAGTTCTGTTTACAAAATAAATAGTAATGCAATGCAATGATAGCATAAGCAGGCCACTAAATGTTACAAGTACGGGGACTCTGCACCTTCTGTCGCAAGGAGAGCGTCAAAGCATAGTCCTCCACACTGATCCAGTGCGGGTTGCCATATACTACATATACTACTACACATCACCTCGAAAAATGCTAAGACCGTACCGGTTGACTCACGATGTTTTCGTTCAACTTCTGTTTGAAAAATACTCAGAGGCGTAGGTGGGATTTGAATCTACGATTCCACGATTATAAATTGCACGTTTTAGTCACTAGACAAGACGACTTTTACAAATACTTAGCAAAATAAAATAAAAAAATGTAAATTATCAAGTTTTAAGATGATTTAACGTTTTACTCAACACTATCAAACGATATTTTTATAGTAATAAATGATTGGCAATAGTTATTTAACTAAGTACTGACCTGTAGCACGCTCAAGCATCCGGTTATCATCACCAACAAGTTCGGTTCGTGGGTAAAAGCGCCCATTCCGCCAGCGATGACGCTAAACACAGCGTACACGAAGAGACCGAAAGCAGACACACGCAGTAGGATATCATTCAGGTCTGATTGCTCTTCAGAACGGAACTTCAGCGATTGAACCCTGCGAAGAGGCTCGGTACAGGAAGGGGGAACAGAGCTCCATTTCAATACTCGACCACTGGTCGTGATATAAAAACCAAAAATGGTAAACAAATAGGGTTGTTAGCAGAAAATAAGGAAAATGATAGTCGTAAAATAAGTGAACAACATAAACAAGGAAGCACAACAGTGCAAAATAATAATATTTGGAGCCATATTACAAAAAGGATAAAAGGATGCACAAAAGATGGTGTGGGAAAGGAGGAAAAAGAAAATAATCTAAATTAATTAAACAAAACAAAAACAACTAAATAGGTAGCAATAAACAAATCAGCAACACAAACAAATTAACTTAGTTTGAAACAACACAACTAGAACTAAAGGTGTAATACATTTAATTATCTATGTATGATTTGGAAATAATTTTAGATTTCGTTGAAATAACGACAAGCAAGTGTACTTATAGTTACTTTTAGTTAGAATCTTACCGTATAAATCCAATCAGAATTGCCAGTATAGATAGTATCATCAGAGCGCAATGAGAGACGTCCGCCAAATAAATCGATAAGCGCTTCAACTCTTGGTGTCTGATCAGAACGAAGAAGAGAATTAGGCAGATCAATGAAGCCACCAGCAGGAGAAGGCCGCAGAATAGGCCTTTCGAGGCACCAGCGCAATCGACTCTGTTTCCTCGTTGTGCAGCCGCCAACGCCGCCGCCCTGCGGGAGAGAACAGCCTCCAGACGTCTTTCCAGATCTTCATCGTTGGCCACGCTGCAACCAAATGCGGGCGACTTCAGTCGACGAACGCCATATTAAAGTTATTGAACTGTTTGGTTAGTTCATGCTCAAACGTATTTGTTAACTCATTAAGAACAGTTAATGTGCGCCAATACAATTTTAGTGAAGCCCAACTTTATCTACTGGTGAGAAATATCAGTTTTGATGCGATTTCTGGTACTAATATTTTTGTTTTAAATAGGTATTTACTATATTTGAATACTCCAATTAGTATCTAAAACATCTACTTTTATCAAACGCTTCTACTAGCTATGTAAATAAAAATACAATTCACCTTGGATAGCGACCAATATGCTTCCACATGACGTAGATAACCGCAGCTCCAATCAGGGAATACTCAATGATGAACGGATACAGGTAAGGAGCTGAATCAGTAACAATCGTGCCCATAATTGGGTTTCGGGCACAAACGGTTGTGTTATCTATGTTTGCGATGAGGGCAGCTGGATTCAAGTTGTCAAATGATTCGAAGATCTCAGCAGTTTTATTATCTGAAATATCACAATAAACATGAATATGTCAAAATTTTTTTGGCAGGCATGAAATTAATTTTTATTCATAAAAATAATAAATAAACTGAAATCACAAGCAACATTCATGCACGAGTAGTACAACGAACACAACCTAAAAAGACCAATGGTGTGAAATTCAACGCCTGGGATAAACGAGGATTAAAAACCAATACTGCTAACTGAACTGCAAATAAAAAGTGCAACGGCGAAAAACGTGAAGACTTAACGGCATTCCGACGACAAACCTGGCAAATGTGGTGGTTCGTCTACACGATAAGTCTCGACATTATTGCCCCATTCGTCTTTATCGGTGACGAAAGACACCGAAGACGAAGACGGGAACCAAGTAGAGATAGCGTTTACAACTGGTTTAACAGTTGTGGTGTGCAGATACTGGAAAACTTGTAGCATAGCTGTTTGCGTTGGGGTCATCGGTTTGTAGGCATCCGTTGTTACTGGCGCATAAGATGTGGTCGTGAAAGGATTATCATTAGGCCACTCCTTATACTCGCGCCCGTAATTCTCATTATCATAGCCTATAGTGCTTTTTATGGTGTCGATGAGTTTAAACTTAGGATAACCACCACCCATGTTATGATATGGTGTTGGAGTGGTCGCTGAAATTAGTTGAAACACATTATTGACACTTATGCATGCAGATGGGTTAATTCAGAGCAAAATACACCAAGACATAAAGGTAGCATATACTAACTTGTTGTGGTTGTTAGGGTGGTAGGAACGGCAGTGCTGGTGGAAGTGATGACATTCAGCAACTGTTCACCAGCATTTTTGGCAGAGGTAATTGCGGTGGATGCAATGGTTGTGGCAGCGGTGGTGGCGGCACCAAACACTTTACCAGAATGTCTCAAGGTGTGCTTACGGATGACTTCTGGTAGTATGAAACAAAATATTGTTATTGAAACTCAAAGCTGTGATTATCATGCAAAAGTATATTATGTACATAAAAATAAATAGCTACAATTTAATGAGTTTGCCAATAGATTTGGATGAGGAAGATAAAACATGAACAGGAAAGAAACGGGATATAGAGCAGACAGTGATATTATATAGATAAGGAAAGATAGCAGCATGAATGAAAATCTTACTTCCAAGGACGCCCTCACCAGGTACACCTTGAGGATTCTTGACGTGGTAGTCCGTTATTTCTTTCAATGATTCAAGAACTAAAGTTCTAATCCACACACAGATGTTTGTTGCTACTACATGCATTAATCCAAAACGAGCAATCACTTTGAATCTATGAATATTGAGCTGAAAAGTAAAGAAACAAATTAAAATTTTATAAATGCTGTCTAATAGGCTATTACACCCTCTTTCTAAAAATATTTGATATGTAATATTCAGTCAATAAAAGAGGATACAAACTTAATAAAAAAACAAATAATGGATAACTATAATTTTTAATTTTTTAAACTTTCATAGGTTACACTTGACTGCCACCTCGCCTGATGTTAGCGACGATGTGGTCTATACGATGGAGCGTGTTTACCTAGGAAAAACCGATTCACTCTCGATTTGAAGACACAAAGATTGTAACCATCGGGAAAACTCACTCAGGCAACGTATTCCACGAGCCTAGACGAAAACACCGCCAAATGCACCACCATCTTTATGACGTCACTGACAAAGTAAACAATACACTTTTTTAATTTTTCATACATACTTAAAAACAAAGAAAACTAACCCGAGAATTCATGAAAATGAAATACATCTGCATAAATGTGAAGACCATTTGGAGGACTGGATTCACTCCTTTTAGTATGAGATAGCACGGAGACTCCAATGGTAATTCAAAGAAAGTTCCAAATTCCAAGCCATTATAGACCATTGTCCCGAGGCCAAAAGCTGAAATCAAATGAATTACATTTTGTTTAATTTGCAATGATACAAATATTTAATCTCCTAGGTATGTATCAAATTAAGATAACATACCTATAGCTCCAATCCTCAAGAAAAAGCTTCCATGGCTGTGATCGTTCTGAGAAGTTTTGCGCCTGCGTATAGGCCTCGCAACTGGTCCGGCTTCCATTTCCACGATATCTTGCTGTTGCTGCAAATATGGTATTTCGAACATTCAATGTAATGCCAATAATGTAATAAATCCCAAATGCACTTACTGCAAGTAACTTTTTATAATTATCATTTTAACAAATTATGAAGAAGTAATGGAATCCACGATGAAAATTATTCTGGAAAGTAGCATTGTTTTTATTTCAAATGCAACTGCAACATTTCAGAATTTATTCAACTATCTCATAATGCATATTAGTATCTAAACTACAAGGGGAATCGTTATGTTTTTCAACGAAATTGATGCATCTTGTATGGGTCCGTAAATGCAGATTGGCAAAGAGACACACACACACAGTCTGTTTTGAGAAAGCATCTTAGGAGAAAGCAAAATAATACAGCGACAAATATATAACATTTCAAGCGACTATGAACAACTACAACAGCACATCCAAAGCTCTCCGCCATTAAACGAATGTAGGTATGATACACATGAATCCAAGCGGGATGCGTCAAGGACCTCACCTGTTCCTGCGCATACAATTGTGCCATTTGTAATTGCAATTGCTGTTGTCGAACTTTATCGCGCATCTTACGTGGATACACCTCCTGCCCAAATGATATGGAAAAAACAAAAAGTAGGCAGCGTAAACAAAACAAGGAATGCGCATGCGCCTGGTGGATAAAGCTAACGGAACCGCAAATTTGAGATGATAAACCATAAAAGTGCTGTATTCACAAAAGTTAAAATTAAACAAAATTTTAAATTAAAACAATTGATTATGTGGTTAACTAACACAAGACGACACGCGAAGCGACAAGAAAATGTGTATAAAATGTTAAAACAAGAATAATGGATGTGCTGTGTATTATGTGCTGAATGAAATCTCACCTGGAATTGACTTTGCTTCTTGGATTCTTTGGTTGGCTTCTCTTTGTCTTCCTTTCCTTTGTCTTTAGACTTGCCATCTTTTTTGCCATCTTTCTTCGCATCTTTACCTTCTTTACCATCTTTTCCATCTTTGCCTTCTTTTGCTTCCTTATCTTTGGTTTTCTTTTCCTTTTCTTTCTTCGGCTTTTTTTCTTTTGGAGGTGGTTTAGGTTTTGGTGGACTACCGCTGCAGCAAGCGCTCTCTGTGCAATTTAAGTGATAACTGTAGTATCGTGTATTTTAAGTTTATTTTTGTAGTAGTCACGGACCTTGCATGAACATATCTTACCTTGGAGGAGGAAGCAGAAGACGTAGAGCAAGAACAAAATGCTCATCCCATAGAGGTAAGTGAAGAATCCTTCGTAGTAGTAAAGCGGGAGATTGTGAGTGATGACATCGCTGATAACATACGCGACGCATACAACCACAAGAAGTTTCGCGTAGATAAAACTGGAGATGATGAATAATGAAGTTCTGTAAAGAAAGAAAAATATTGTTTTTAACTGTCCATACGCTAAGAGGAAAACATACGCCAAGAACAAACACCCCAAGTACCGGACACTGTAATTATTTCAATAAATTTTAAGTTACAAGAATTTATATCAAGATTAATTTGTTAATCTAGGAACCGCAAAAATATGCACTCAACGTAATTACTACAAAGGCCAACTATACACAAGAATCGAGGTTAAAAAACCGACCTGCAAAACATTTACTTGAGTCACTTCTAGGCAGGGTAAGTTCTTACACAGCGTCATTTCTTACATAAGGCAAATTTGAGTCAAATAAAAACTTATAACACTAAAGTGTCATACACAGGGCGTTAACCTTTGAACCATTGAAATCATTATATTGTCTACATTGTGTAACTATTCTGGCGCCACTTACGTATGACATTATACATATACATTATACATTGCATTATGGTTGGCAGGACAAGATTTTAGGTAAAATAGCTAACTAAACAAAAAATCACCGGAGCTCTGACCAACAGAGTTCTGAAATACTCCATAGGTAGTAGTGAGACCATCAAAGGCTACTTAATAATGATTTAAAATATACTATTGAGCACTGTGGTGTTTTGAGCAGATGCGTTGTTTTACTATTAGACGCGCGGATTGCTCGTTACACCAGTTATTTCCCCATAAAAATGTTAGTAACACATTGACATACAAACGGGTCTAACAAACCGTTCTTTTGATATGTTTGGATATCTTTGTTTATTAGAATGTTCTTAAAATAAGAATACCTTATAAGCTATCTGGATTTCATTTTACAAGCTCGGTTTAGTTTCTAGGTTTATACCTATTACGGAGTTGTGTGAAAAATTTCCCACCAATGTAATAGTTTTATATTTTTACTTATACCAGGCACCATTGCCTACTGAACTCATAATACATAAATTTATAAGTGCGATATTATTAAAATGTGTCACAAGAATAAAGCGAATTGTGATATAATCTCCTTCCTGTCTAATCAATAACCCATTATTAGATGGAAGATAACAATTAAGCATTGATTGACAAAGAAAAAAAAATCAATAAATGTACCTATAAAACAATTAAAATTATACGTTCCTAATAGTTATTGATTGCGTCTATAAATAAATTATTAAAATCTAATTCACCGGCTTCCAAAATACCGACTGCCGGACAAAGGATCCTATCGAAATCCCTAATTTACACGTACTTTTTCGACGGCTTTGGCTGCACGCATTTCAACTCCATCTCCTTGTTGACCGTGTTGTTCTTCTCAGCGATGGCGATGTCGCTTCCTTGCTGGCGGTGTTGTCCGACCGGCAAAGTCGCCATATTGTCTACCGAGTCCAACTCCACCGTAGCCACTTTCACCTCCGCATCGGAGGGAGGATGCTTATCCTTCCCCATTGCAACGACCCTAAGACCTTTTCACTTATCACCAGTCATAGTATGTTAATCAGCTTTTTTAGACAGGAGATCACAGGACGGGGTAAGGACACGGCCGCAACGGGAGCCCGGAAGTGCGAAGGTGCGGTCGAGACTGCCTCTCTGCGAGACTTGCGCACAAATGGATGCTGCGCGAATTGCTAGGGGCGGCACTCCCTTACGGACCCCATATTAGAGGGTCGTATTTTTTTCCACTGTGTGATTACGCTTGTTATAGGGAGGAATGCATCGGGGATCATTGATGTTTTCATTCGGAGGGTGATATCTTTGCGCTTTGTTCTCTTGCTGCACTTAACGCGTTCTTTGAAAGGTTTGACAATATTATCTTATTGTAATCTTCCCAGTTAATGAAGCGTTTGCACAATGAAAGTCTGAAGGTAATCACGTAGGTTGGAATTCAAATGCATGTAAAGTAGGCGGTTTAATTGAGCAATACAATCACGCAATTCATTATAATGATAATTGAAGTCTTTGATTCTCAGATATCTAAGTTGCAGCTATTACAGGTTTATATAAATGAAGAATATAATAGATAGAGGTAGTATCAAATAAATTAAACGTTTCTATGAATTTAGGAAGTTTTGGCAACCCTACCAAAATCTGGCGGCACGCGGTCGATACAGGCGCGTCTCTGGGATAGCTTTAGGAGGCTGCGCGAGCGACCCACTGACCCGGCCTAAAACACACCCCTAGCATCCAAACCACGATTCTTTGTGCCACCCCTACTGCACATGCACGTGCCCAAACACGCAATATCTCAGAAAAAAGAGTCTCGATGAAAGGATGAGAGACGCCATTCAATGGACGTCGGTCTTTCGCGCGAGGTCGATGAACTGGGACAAGTTTAGATTGAAGTACGTAACTACGTAGGCTTGTTTTGGTGGAGTGGCCATCACAAGTTTTTATGAATAAAGTTTTGAGTAGTGCACAACTGTAAAAACTTATACAACACCCCTTGAAGTGGCGAAGGGATAAGTTGGCATTTGAAATTCGGCAGAGTTCCTCCATAATATAGAAAGCTTGTTATCTATTATCCAAACCTATGAACCTTAACCTTTATTCCTATGAACACCTATTAACCTTCCATTCGTATGAACTAGGTCTACTATTGTTTATTCCTCTGCAGATCCGCATGAAATTAAATAATCAAAAGTCGCAATTTTTTAAATATTTTTTTGGAATTGGTCAAAAATAAATTAACTTGAAAAATTTATAAGCCGCGGCTTACTCCGCGAGGCGCAACTAGGTCATAGTTGTAACTATCCGGTAAATGACACAGGTAGAATAATCATTAGATTCTAATCATAGATTTAACAATAGGACGAACGGTGGAAGGAATTTACTACAAATGAGTTTTAGCATGAGCTACTGCAGATTATGAAGTCATCGATTAGCGGACGACAATTAAAAACACATGCGTTTAACTTGAAGGTAGGAACGCACTACGACTTGCGAATTGAGGCATTTTCTACAAAATGCAAATAAACCTGTCAAACATTTCTTAATTTCACCATAGGTGGTGACAATGTTTAATTTCATATAAGTAGGTACTTCAAGAAGTTTTAATAACGCTAACGCACAACTAATAAAAAATGTGATTGGGCAATTTTTTAAAAGAGACAGAACAAGTTGTTTGCCAAATTCATTGGTTTTTGGCTGTTAGTGTGCATGCGTATTGTTAAAAATTCACCCTAATTATTTCCATCATTTGTCATCACCAAGCGCGCCAAAAGAAATATAATTAACTTACATTTTTGTTCTTTTTGCCGCGTAAATGTTTGCAATACTGACGCGTTACGCGGTAAGGATGTGCAGTTTAGTGTTATATGATCTCAAAGCCTTGTAGTTATGACCGCCCATACATCTTAAATAGGACTATTGTGTCACCTTTGTAATTAGTGGAGTCTAGCCAACAGTCGGCTGCTAAAATCACCAGTTGCATCCTAAACAGAGGATTACGTAATTCCGCGACCTCCTTCGGAATAGGGGAGTTACTCCCTTTGTTCGAAGTCAAACGAGTTCTGTTTCGTTTCGCTTTGAATGAAATGTAAACTTGTTCAGCCACGTTTTCAGTTGAGCACTTTTGTGTAGGGGGGAAATCTAACAGGTTCACGTTACCGACGTGTTAATATAGTGGCACAGCGGAGTAGCGTCAGAGCGGCGGTGGAGCAACGGAAAGGAACGTGCATCATCAGCCTGTGTTCGTCCACTGCTGGAATAGAACTCTCCAGTATTACGCCACTCAGTCCGATTCCGGTCTTAGGTAAATCTCCAACCGCCACCAGCTGTCTTTCGTATATCGTCACTCTATCCAGTCTCAGGTTCGTCCTACACTACGTTTACCGATTCGCGGTCTCCACTCCAGAACTCGTCTACCCCAACGGTTATCGCGGGTCTTCGACAGATGTGACCGGCCCACTGCCATTTCAGTTTGCTAAATACGCTGAGCTATATCGATCACTTTAGTTCTCTGACGAATTACTTCATTGCGGATGCAATCCCTTAGAGAAACCCCAAGCGTAGCCCTTTCCATAGCTTGCTGAGTGACTTTGAGCTTTCGGACCATTCTGACTGTCAGTGACGTGCGCTTTGTACGATTTTTGGATGGATAAAATCCAATAAAATCACTTCACCGATATGCACAATAATAGTAAATACCTATAATATGTGTAGCTGTATAGGTGACGTAATGTTTGCTAATTCAAAATAATTATTTGGGTGTCCACAAACTTCAGTTTTCACCGTATTTTTTATTGTTGTTGCTCTTGTTGATTTAAATATCCAATTAAAACTTCCGATTACCAAGACTTACACACTTTAGCCACACTTGACCATAGCCAGCCGCTCGACGTAAACACTCCATAAAGTGGTTTATTATTTGTCTTCACGCGGATGTCGTCATTTTATCGTCTGTTGAAGTAACTGAGTGACATCACTAGTATCATTACGGGATATTTACCGTGGGTAAATGGTGGAATGAGATTCCGATATTTTGATGCAACTTTAGTTAGATACAGTATGCAGTTGGGTAAACTCGTTCAGTTTAAATGAGTAGATACTCTTGTAAATACTAAAACACATTTACAGTCAAACAATAACAATAATAAAACTAGTGCCACCCTCTCCGGTCTTATCGCGGAAAGCGATCTGTTTCAGGCAACTCGAGTTTGCCCGTGAATATATATGGTGACGAAGCCGAATACGCCGAATCGATTGATCGGACTACGCTGGCCTGGAGGGAATTTTGTTGAACAAAACTTATTTATTTTGTCTATTATGGTTGATTTCAAATTCAAGTTATGACGTAACCTTCGTCTTATTTTGTTTATGAAGAGCGAAAGAGATCATGCCAGTAAGTCTCAGGGTGTTTTTACAGAGAATATCGTTTTAGGTAGATACCTACATCATTGTACATACATATTATCAGTGGCATATCCAATGATGTAGGTAATAAATAAAAATATATTAAATAATATAATTATTTATTACTTCTGCAATTTCAAAATACATTTAACACAAATTAATGTAGTTTTTGTAATTTTATAATTTGCTGAACAAAAGGCGGCATTATCGCTTAAAGCGATCTCTTCCAGGCAACCTGGAATTTGCTTGCATTAAGATAATATGTATCTGTAGTATTTGTTACATGCTGAAATTCACATGTTGGTGTTTAATTCACGACTAAGCCATGGTAACGTAGTTGTGAGAACATCCGACTCTTAATCCTGAGGTCGTAAGCTCGAATTTCATCTGATTTTTTCATCATTTCATTTTCATGAAATGATGTATGTAGGGGTATTTCAAGAACGAAATCTAGTAGTTCAGGCGGGTAGATAGGCGGTCATGAAACAGTAGATCCGGGTTCGAATTCAGACGGCTCTTCTTTTTTTCCAAGTTCCTTCTTTTTATTTGAGAAAATCTATTACTGGGTGCCCTTTTTCTGTAGGTATCTAAAGTATACTCAGTGTTTAAACCGAGCAAAGCTCGGTCACCCAGATGATAGTTATATGCGACAGATATATTAATGTCTTGCTTCATTTCGCGTGAGAGGATGTTCCGAATCCCGGCAGTGGAAGCACAAAGGGGGATGTTTCTGCTTCCTCTTCATTGCCCGTTTTTCTTATTCCACTGCTGGGGGTTGTCAACCTCTATTTTACTATTACTGTCTCTTTTCCTGACTCTTGCTAATAGATCCATGATAGCGACAACTAGTAGCTAGGCGGCCAACGCTTCGTTTGTTTTATTTTGGTCATCACTTTGTCAATACCCCTAACCACTATACTTACTATTGGAAAATACCTATGCTACAGTGTCATTAGCGAGCAGGACTTTAGATTACACTTAAACTACCTATTTACATTTTACGCGGAGCAGGTGGTTATAGGTTCAATTCCCGCCTAGAACAAATATTTGTAGGATTAATAGAAAAAATATATATTTGTCCGGTTGTTTGTAAGTATCTAAAGTACACGATTACATATGTATTATATCAGTTATATGGCTCCCGTAGCTTTACTTTAATAGAGGCTAGTTAGTTTTGTGCCAATGTTCACCAATATAATCCACTAACATTGAGACAGGATTTTCATTGTCCCTATAACAAGCTCAACAAAGCTGAGTTTTTGTTAGTTAAGTAAGCAAATATAATCCGCTAACATTGAGAGAGGATTTTCTTTGTATAATAAGCTCAACAAATTCGAGTTTTTGTAAGTAACTAAGCTAACATTTCACTAAGCAATTTACAGTATATCATAAGGTGACCTTTACTTTCCTGCGTAAACAAGGGCCAGTCCATAAAAACGCTCGCTGAAATTTTACACTCCTTTCAACATCAAGGTAGTGTCGGGGCTCTCAAGCTATGGCAGGACGCCTCTGTCCACACATAAATTCGTTTGAAAGTGCCATTACACGAATTCATTCTTTATTCAAAGAACGCAAGGTTTACATTGGTCCACATCCTCTTTTAGTTTAGTAACATTTTAAATTATGGTTATGTGTATGGATCGTCGGCGGTATTTAATCGATTGTCCATCCATGCGATGGGAAGTGCTCTGATTACAGTTTCCTCCCCTTTATTTATTTTTAAATTGCCTGCGCAGGTATTTTGCTCGTTGATAAAGTATTGGTACAGTTTTAGTAGCTTTTGACTTTAAGACAAATAAATTTTCTTTGCATTTTAGACATCTATATTAGCTAATCCGTTTTATTTAAGTAATTATAAATGATTAACTTACGTATTCGAGATAAAGAAGACACGTGGATTATATTTTTTCGTTTCTAATTTTGTAGTGGGTTCATTTATTATATGAAGAAATATCATTGAGCAAAGTTTAAGCTTGGCCTTAGGTACCGCACTTTTCTACAAGACGTATGTATGTATGTACCTATGTACCTACCTATGGCATTTCATTACTCATACTCATACATTACTGACCTATTTATTTATATCGCCTGAAAATAAAACGTAATTCTTTGAAAATCCACAATTAAAATATTTTAAAGTTTTTGTTTCATAAAATATTTTGTTTTATTTTTGAAACAAAATAAATTCAATTCCCGAATAAATACAATAATCACTATTTATTTTATTTTTCCAAATAAGTATGTACAGTTGTATAGTTGTTTTTATATCATGCACAGCGCGGTGTAATGAAAAATCTTTGCAAGTTCTCTGTCCTTCTGTCACTTTTCGTGGAATTTGAATAAATTATTGTGTTAACTGCTCTATTTCAATTACTCGCATAGTCACAAATTACACTACGCTTAATTTTTGGCCATTATCAGCTCTTGAGAACTTTTTTGGAAGTAGTCGAAAATCTTATGAATTTGCGTCACTGACATAACTGTTTTCATG
This sequence comes from Ectropis crepuscularia, assembly GCA_963693475.1. Taxonomy (NCBI): domain Eukaryota; kingdom Metazoa; phylum Arthropoda; class Insecta; order Lepidoptera; family Geometridae; genus Ectropis; species Ectropis crepuscularia. The sequence continues at coordinate 9,696,756 of OY856343.1, read as the reverse complement.
CTTTTTCTTTTCACCAATATTTCAAATCACTATAGTGCTAAAGATCTAAGAATTCTCTTACATCTTAGTTTTCATCAATTGTTAAGTATGACAAGCTATTCACAAAAATAATAATTTCACAGTTTAGATATCCCAGCGGCAATTTCTTACCTAAACATAGGAATAATAAATAATTCATTGATAGTTCTCGCAGACAGATTAAATAAGCCGGAATTACATGTATTCATGAGCAGGCGCTTCGTGCCGATATGACTCGAGAATCTTAAGCCATTAATAAAACTGAATGTAGAAAAAACGTTTTAGGTATTCAATCCCTATGAATTTGTACGAGTGAATGAATGAAAGGAACAAAAAGTTAGATAAATATTGTAAGAATACTACATCAATCATCGTAAGCCGTGTCATGTTTATTGAGGTCTATAGACGACAAGCATCTTTTACAAAATAGGCTTTGATTCATGCCCTTGCGTTTGATTGAGGTTTGATGTTTTTTTTCACCCATTTCAGAATGATTGTATCAGTATTATAGTTTGACCCATTAATATTATGAACGTGCGCGGCAAGAATAGTCAACGCTCACAGCAGAAGCTATTGTTTTCGGTTTCTACCACGGTGCTTTCTTAAGGACCAGTAGACTTTTTTTTAAACATAGTAACGCCATAGTGAGATTGTGATCAAATAGTAGCTGGCTAATGGACGGAACGACGTCTATCGGCAATATATCATAATATACAAATATCAATTGGGACAGGATCGACGAACAAAGCATGATATCAGAGAGGTCCAACCCAACAGTGAAGGACCAGGATGAAGAAAGATGATGACGGTACCTGGCGCTAACGTGCAAATAAGGTGCAAAGGCGTTTCATGATGGATTTTCTAATAACTCGAACAAAGAGGTTTTTTTTTTTTTTTTACTTTACTTTTTGTGATAAGAACTTCTAGGATGTGGGATGGGTTCCATGCGTGGGTTTTTACCGCTGCTGGTAACAATCTTGATGTCTTCAAACATACTCCATCGACCGCATCGTTGCTTAACATCAGGCGAGATGCCGATCAAGTGTAAATCTATAAAAGTTACAAAAACAAAACGCTGCAGCATTGCTTCACCGAATAGCGATAACTAACCTTTGTACATCGATCAAACTTAACACACTCGGCCTAATGTTCTGCGCGTCAATTTTCGGAAGCGCTGGGCATCCCTTCTCGGAAGCATCCGACCTGGCGGCCAGATATGGCCTCTCAGTGCTAGACTGGTCACAGAATTACGGAAACTCACTTGGCATTTTTAGGCGTAGTATCGGGCTGGCAGCAGGCCCGATACCTCAGGATGGCGTCCGTGGGAGACAGTTCGTCCGTCTCCTCCGGCAGCACGTCACACTCGTCCGTGACGAGCGGCGCGCGCGCCGGGGAAGTGTGCGACCCGTACCCGTCGGAATTCAGCTGGAATACAACACCGATGGATTACTTCTAGATTTACAAAATAAACAAGCACAAAATTAAAAATTTTGATTTACTCTCGACTAAGTACCTCGGATTTGTAAATTTGTACAACATTCTACTATACCTCATTCCAAATCTCTGTGAATAAAAGGTAAACAAACCAATGTCACTCTCAATATGACAGACCAGCATTTCTCAACCTTTGTTTTACAAGATAGTTTGTAGTACCTTTCATTGCTTGCCCTTTTAAATTTTCATCGCAAAACAAGGCTAAATATATATGTATGGATATCATAAACACCCAAATATATGTTCCCACTGCTGGGACTTGGAACAATCAACACAATGCCGCTGTAAAAAATCGTCAGACACAAGAATCTGCAATTGCTGAACATCTGATTGATGCTAAAACTGGTCATTGGATCGAGATCCACGACCCGAAGGTTCTATCTACCGAATGTCATTACTACGCAAGAATGGTTCGGGAAGCATTGGAAAATAAAAAACATAGGTATATATTTCAACTACGACGCGATGACCACGATGCCAATAACCGAAAACTACCCGGTTTACGGTTATCGGTGTCGCGGAATCCTCTAATAAATAAATGTGTGCATAGCGCACTGAGTTTGGAGAAACCTGATATGATTAGTGTTGTTTGTAGTGTTGGTCACCCTGCAATTTTTTAAGCCTAAATGAGGGTAGATGGAGATCTCCTCTCATTTCATAATGAGAGTATAGCGGGCATACGTACATTTATTTTTCCCACGTAAAAAAAGGAAAGGCAAAGCATTTGAGTTCGGAGAAGAATGTAACACTAGAACCAGTGACTTAGAAAAGTAATTTAGATGTTTCCTTATATGAAAACGTTCATTTTATTTTTAACAATAATTAAATCTCGTTCAAATTGTCCTCGTATTACCCAAAACTGATCATAACACTATGATGTAATATTCTGGAAACACATACAAAAGTTTCGATCAAAATAACACAAAATTTATGGCATTTTAGAGTGAAAATTATACAAGTTTTTGGTAGTAAACAGCGTAATTTGGAACACGTATTTAGAGGTTTGCGATTTTCTCTCAACTCGTTACGACACAAGAAACCTTTTTCTCGGAGTTCTTTAGTCATACTCTTACTCTTTTATTGATAACGAGTAGTTACATGTCATAATATTCAAAATATTCAAATATTACCAATACAAGTCAATAATTAAAAAAAAACAGACGTCAATTTAAGATCCCATTACAATAAAAATCAAATAATACATTACATTAAAATCAAATTACATTACAATTAAAAATTCCAAACTAATGACAAAAATAAATAGAGTAAAATTAGTCCATACTTGAATATAATGGAAATGGGCATTTTTACAATATGGGCAGGAGAGGGGTATGTTAGAAAAATTGGCGCGTCCTTAATAAGAATAATTTGATGAAATGAAGATAAATGTCTTGAATGCAACATTGAGAGTTTGAGAAACACAGATCAAATTGCTAGTACTTAAAATCATATTTCTATCATCCTACCATTACTTTCTATAACTTTTAAAATAAGATAGTATAGAATTATTTGATCAATACAAATCCAAGTATATGGTATTTAAGATCGCAATAAAGTCGAATCCTATTTGTGAAAAATATTTTAAGGCAATTTCATAAAAATACTAAGATTAAACGATGTTTATGTTATGGTATCACCTTTTTTTGGTTTGTTTTGGTTTTCTACACAGCTTGCTGGAACGCACTATAGTCAAGCCCTTTCATTTGATACTCACATTGAATGAGGGAGTAGTGAAAAAATAAAAGTGTTTCGCCATTTTGTGGTAGCGATCATCCTGGATTTGAAATTTGTCATAATGTAGAGTATTCTACTAGTCAAGCCCTTTCATTTGATACTCATATTGAGGTAGGTTGTGAAGATATATTTTGTCCGCCATTTTGTAGCGTCTTGTGTCGGAGTTGTGTGTGTTGTGTATGTTGTGTCGTCGGTGTCTTGAATCTACATAATTATATTAAACAAACATAGCTAAGAACTACCACACGGAAAAAAATATTCAAATAAAAAAAAATTGGCAGTCATAGGAACTGCCGATAGAAGTGAAAACTTATAATTAAGAATTTGATAGCTTACATTGGAAACTACACCGGTGTAACCGGAGGGCGTGGCCTGCCCATCAGCCTATCCAGCCATCAGAAATACATCAGCCAATGGGAAATGCTGACCCATTTTTAGATGGCCATGCCATGATGGCGAGGCCACACCCTTTCAGCATTTCCCATTGGCTGACCCATTTTTAGATGGCCAATGCCAATGTTCCCGAGTTTACCCGAAGATTTCTTATCATACCCGAGCGTGACGCTAGAATTGAATTCACAGCCCACGAAAAATCTGCCTAAGCGCGCCTAAAGAAGTTTCGCCCATCCGTTTTGTGCCACTGGCAGACACACATACAGTCAGACAGACATCGACGTCACACTTAGAACACCCATTTTTAGGTCGGGGCGCGGGGGTTAAAAATGTGTGTGCTTAAGACCGCACGGGAGAAGTGAAAACTAAAATAAGAAATAACTTTTAAAAATGTTGAATCATTTTAATAATTACAATGATGACATATAGACATTGTATCGTAATTAGTAAACAGCAGCTGATTATCTTTCTCGATCTCATACTCGGCAGTACCGAGTTCATCCGTAAGATTCTTTCATTTACAAACGTGACGATGAGCTTAATTCACAGCCCACCAAATAGCACCTACGTGGTGCGACATAAAATAACTTTTAGTTTAAGTTTAAGTTTTCACTTGAAAAAACTAAGTAAGTACTCTTTGCAGTATTCACCTGGGGCATAATTACACTTCTGTCAGTTATTCTACCGCCAAACAGTAATGTGCAAACATTATGATTGTGTTCCGTTGTAAAGGGTAAAATTTCGTTATAAATTTCCAGAGAAATCACTGGGCATCGAGATGAATCGTCGTAAATCTCTGGGTGATGAGTGAAGCCTTTATCTTCAAATAGCTGTACTGTTATGGGCAGGTGGTGTGTTGCTTACCATCAGGCACATGTCCTGCTTGTCCTCTCTCTCTTTACTAAAAAAATTAATCCATATGAAATACTTATGTTCTGAGTATAAAGCAATTAAAAAAAAAAAATTGGCAGTCATAGGAACTGGCGATAGAAGTGAAAACTTATAACTTAGAATTTGATAGCTTACTTTGGAAATTACTCGGTTGAATCGCCCGAGGGCGTGGCCATGAGCATGGCCATCTAGAAATGCTGACGTATGTCTAGATGGCTAATGGGAAAAACTGACGCATTTCTAGATGGCCATTGGCCATGATCCCGAGTTTACCCGAAGATTTCTTTTCATTCCCGAGCGTGACGCTAGAATTCAATCAATTCACATCCGACGAAAAATCTGTCTGTGGCGCGCCACGAAGTTATCACTTCAAACATTGTTTAAATAAATCTGTATGGAATACTTTTCTTCTGCGATCTACCGAGTATAAATGCACTTCATAAAATCTTTCTTGTGAATTCGCGTCATCGACATGCATAATGGTAGTATATTTGTACAGATTTTTCGTGGGCTGTTAATTGAGCTCAAGCGTCACGCTCGTGAATGAAAGAACCATGCTTAAAAGAATAACTTATTTAGACGACAATGCTTTAAAGACCAGACTAGCAGTGCCCTCTAGTTACACCCGCATAGTTTACAAAGTGTGCTATCAAATTCCCAGTAATAAGTTTTCTCTTCTATCGGCAGTTCTTATGACTGCCAATTTAAATTCAAATAGCCTGTCTTATGGTGGACGGTAACAGCTACATATAGATATCTGAATCACTACCTACAAGAAGTGTTATCGGTGCGTTGTCAGCCCAGAATGATTTTCGTAGACGTATTTTTCTTTTTTATTGAATATCTTAGGAAAAAGAGAACGCATCTCGATCACACAGGATTTTTAATTCCGGAAGAAGTTACCGCGACGACCTCGACCCTAGTACGTCCAACGTCGGTGTCCAAAATATTTCTCATGCTACATATATCCTAGCGTAAATTGATACCAATTCTAACAGTGAAGTGAAGGGATTGAAGTTCGTCACCTAAGGAGATGACGTCATTTAGCATGGATCTTTTAAAATGCAGATCTAATTTTAGCAGAAACTAAACTTACTTTACCATATATATATGTGTGACAACTAATTGAAAGTGGTTTATTATTGAAGTTTTGATCTGAACAATCTATTTATTTAATTGAAATCAACTAATTAATTAGCATCAATTAATCAATTAACTAATCAATTAATTAGCACCGTTATAAATAACGATTTACACTAAAGAGACTAAGTTAAACGAAGAACATTATGGATAATTATGTCTTTATTATGATACAAAATCAATCGTTAAAAATAATGACAATAAAGACAAAAAAATATAATAAAGTACAATAATTCAATTAAAATTGAAATTTTTATCTAAATATATTTATGATATAGATAAATAAAAATTTGTCAAAGAAGTAGTGGTCATTGTGTAAATGCACATTCTAAGAATTAGGTAAATATACTAGAACCTAATAGTATTATCACGTGCTGGAACGAATTCGAAGTGGTATTGGATTTTTTTTACCGACGCCGACGACCAAACACCGAATGGTCTTAGGACGTCTACTCTAATTCAACGAAAACGTAATTTCGAAATAAACTCTCGATTTTCAAACTCCGATTCTACTTCGATGCGTCGTTTTGTCCGTTTAAATCTTCTAAGCCTACTCTAATTAGAGTATGCTTAGAACATTTAAACGTCAAACAATGTTGTATCGGACGAAACGAAGTAGAACGAGAGTAGGAAAGTCGCGAGTGTTTTTTCGAAATTTCGTTTTCGTAGAAACAGAGTAGACGTCCAGTTCTGCCCATAATGGCAAGGATAAGAATACCCAAACATTCTAAAAGGATGAAATTTGAAATTAATAATTCTAATGTGCACTCTACAACTAACTACTACGTGGTCAAGGACATTTATCTAAGTTTTCTATAATGGTTTATGAACACTGCGAAGAAATAAATATAACACAAACATATATTTTAGTGCAGATTTTCCTCTGTATTCTAAACCTTTACTTTAGAAACCACATTGTATCTTTGAGTTCGCGTGACGTCACAAACGACGAAAAATTATGCCGATTGAAAATATTACGTTGTCGTTCGCGAATTGGCAAACGTAGCGTTGAACACGCTAAAATTCGATGGAGTGACTATATACGTAAGGTTGCCCCGCAGCAGGCAGGGACTGGAAACTAAGCTACTAAGATAGGCTGATGCTAATGATGACGTTACTCATAAATTTACTATTTTTTTGTCTCGCTTAAGCCTTGAGTAAATGTTTAGAATACGCTTAAAGTAACAGAGTAAGAGATCAATGAAAATTTGTATATCTGGAAGTGGAAAATTTACTGGAAAATACACAAATATATATAATCATTTTTTTTTACATTTCCTTAGCAAAAAAGGACGCAATCTACTCACAATTAAGAATAAAATGTTTACTTTTAGGCTAACCTTAAAATCGCAAAATAGCCAACGTACATACATCTAAGTCAAAATCAATGGGTAGGCGTGTTGCTTACCATCAAGCACATGTCTTGTTCGTCTCGTCACTCTTTTCTATAAACATCAGCGCACTCCTATCAACACTCCTCTAGACCGTCACAGCAGAAAGTCAAAGCCATAATCCACCACGCTGGCAAGCGCGAGTTGGCGAATGACTCATGCACTCGAAAGGTCTTGCTTGAAACATGCTGATTTTCTTTTAACATTAACATTAACTAAAGCCAATGCTGGTTATGATCTAATGATAAAGCGTATGGTACGTAAATACGTACGAGTAGTGGTAGGACTCTTAGCAGAGTCCGCCTGGGGAAGTGCCACACCTTTGCCAGTTATTCTACAGCCAAGCAGGAATTTGCAAACATGACTGTGTTCCGGTTTGAAGGGCAATGTTTCCAGAGAAATTACAGGGCTTAGAGATATAACATTTCAGATCTCTGAGGGACGAGCGCAGTGCAGTGCTAGGTAATGATTTGGACCCTTCATGTTCTAATAGCTGCGTGTCACTGTTCTGTTATGTGACAGGCATGTCGCTTACCGTCAGGCATATGTCCTATTCGTCTCGTCACTCTTTATTAAAAAAAAAATATTGAGATGTTAAATTGTATATATAGGCTCATGGTAAAAGATGTAAGATGTACCTACGTAATCATGAGTAAAATGCGACCCTTTTGGAGTAATTACGGATGTATCACAGAAGTTCTGTGTTGGTTCCCTTACGTAGAAATAGCGAAATAAATAAGCAAATATAGACTGCTCCAGGATAATATTACCCGCTGCTGGGTATTCTTCCTATTTGAGTTAATAAGTCAGCTTAGCCAGAATTACGGGTATTACGGCTTTTTTGGCTTTGTGGCTCAGTTGGTAGTGGTACAATATTGAAAGTAATGTTGGGGCCCATTCTGATTTTGCAACTAAGATTAATCCAGTCGCCGTTTCTTCGAATACAGTCAACGACTACAGATGATGTGACAGGGATAAAGTTCCGTGTCCTCAGAATTGGGTAATTATACATTATGTATTTAATTTACACATTTTTTTTGTTTCTACCAAGGAAAAATATTTGTTTTATCAATTAGTTTTTTTTCTACGGCTGTCGCTTAGGAATCCAGTAATTAAGTAGGATAAATTAGTAACAAAAACATGAACCCAGTTGTTGGTGGGGTGTAATGTGTAATGTTCCACAATAATTACTTGACCTACAAGTATAAAAAAGAATCCTACTAATATTATAAATGCGAATGTTTGGATGTATGGACCATTTGATATTCAATCACGCCGCAACGTCCGAACAGTTCAGATTGAATCAGTTACAACAAAGCTTGGAATATCTCTTAGGCTACTTTTATCACGGAAAATACTATGGACCGAGAAAGGCGCGGGTAAAAACGGAGGGCTACTTAAAAAAATTGGCAGTCATAGGAACTGCCGATAGAAGTGAAAACTTATAACTCAGAATTTGATAGCTTAACTTGGAAACTACACGGGTGTAACCGGAGGGCGTGGTCTCGCCATCATGGTATGGCCACCTAGAAATGCGTCAGCATTTCCCATTGTTTTACGCATTTCTAGATGGCCATGCTATGGTGGCGAGGCCACGCCCTTTCAGCATTTCCTATTGGCTGACGCATTTCTAGATGCCCAATCGCCAAGGTCCCGAGTTTACCCGAAGATTTCTTATCATACCCGCACCTCTACCGCCTAACGAAAAACGCTTTGACGCTTTGACGCTTTGGCATTGCCGTCTCTTTCATTTCAAGCGAGAAGAAAAGAGACAGCAATATCAAAGCGTCAAAGCGTTTTTCGTTAGGCGGTAGAGGTGCGGGTATGATAAGAATTAGGCGGTAGACCCCCCGACCGTGACGGTAGAATTCAATTTACACCCCACGAAAAAATTTTTCTAGGCGCGCCTAAAGAAGTTTTCACTTCAAAAAGCTATAAGGCAGTAGTGTCGCGTGTTTGTCCCCTGGAGCAGTCTAGTTGTGAATGGTAATGAAACGACATCTCACTTTGACGACGGTCCCGACCTGCGGATCCGCGTCGCGCGGCGGCGCGGGCGGCGGCGGCGGCTCGTCAGCGGCGCCCAGCAGACGCTCCTTCATCTCGTGGATGTAGGGGCAGCGCTGCATCGCGATGTAGAACTCGCGCACGCGCACCTGCAAACAAACACATATCACATAACAAACATGACAACACATACTTCTTACTTAATGAACCTACAAACAAGTACATCTCACTAAACGAACTTGTGAAATGAGATGTATTCTCACTTAACAATCCTGCAAACATATGTATGTTACTTAACCGACTTGCAAACATATGCATCTCACTTTTTGACTGGACTCGTGGCTTAGTGGGTAGTAGCTGTGCCTGTGAAGCCGAGGGTCGTGGGTTCGATTCCCACCCAGTGCAAATATTTGTGTGATGAATTCAAATGTTTGCACTGTGTCTGGGTGTTTATATGTATAATTGTAATTCTAAGTATGTATTTAAAATTATATAAATACTATATCAGCTTATGGCCATCGTACAAGCTTTGCTTAATTAGGGGTCAGATGGTGTTGTGTATGAATTGTCCACCAATATATTTATATTTATATTACACTCTAATATAAATGCCCTGGGTGGTAATCAAACTAGAGACCAAGAGGCCGCGTTGGACGGACCAGATACGCTCCACACACGAAGCCACTGTCCACAACGCAGTCCACACCGTCGCAGATCGTCATCAATGGCGGTCGATAATAACCAAAAAGAAGGTGCTCAAGAGAGATCACAGCCCTCAGTAATTGGGGTATCGACGCAAGAAGGTTTTATACCAGGATTACCTCCTGACAATCAAGCTGAGCTGACTCATTACCGACTGAGCGAAGAGTTTATTTTTTATAGTACAGAGTGTCGACATGAGTAGGACATGTGCTTGATGGCAAGCAGCACGCCTGCCCATAACGGCACAGTGTCACGTTTCATGAAGAGTTCAAATCATTGTCTAGCACTGCACTTCGTTTGTCACTTATACATGTAACATAATATATGTATTTCTATGCCTCGAATTTTCTCTGGAAACATAGACATTCAAATCGGAACACGGTGGTGTTCGCACATTACTGTTTTTCGGTAGATTAACTGACAGAGGTGTGTACTTCCCCAGGTGGACTCTACAAACCTACCACTACACAGGTCAATCAAATATTAGAAACTCACGGAACAGTTTAATTATTGATGGAGATTTCACACACAGTACCATCTGATCCGAGACTAAGCAAATGTTTTGTACTACGGAATCCAAATAGTTGATATAATACTCACATAATGTTGAACACATACTTATTATACATAGAAAACACCCAGATGCAGTACAAATATTTGTAAGTTTGTATGCATCAGAGTAGGTATATCTCTACTTAGTCTGTGTATGCATCATAAAAATTATAAATATAAACACGGAAGCTTATTCAATTCCTGCAGCTCATATTGTTTGGTATAATATCTATAATGCTCATTACCCAGACCATCACCATCAGAACTGAGTTCCCATAAACGCTGCATCGTAATTTCAATGCAGTGGGCTACAATTAGATTAAAACCGCGCACTGTTCGATAAACACGGGCACTGGCCAGTAATCTCATTGATTACATAAAATTGACGGGGAAATGGACCATGACTTGAGAGATTTCTTACTAAGGAAATAAGACTAGTAAGATCAAAATATAATTATGTTTTTGTATTTTACAGTCGATAATTTTATGAATGTCGCCATTGTTTGCAAAAGCTTTGAGTATTAAGTAACCAAAGTAAGACTATTGTTGCTTAAACTCTAGTGTTTGTGACGAGAATTAAATCAGCGCATGGCAGCGCTCTTGGCAGACTTAAAATGAACTGTTATTAAACCGATTAGTAGTGACACGCGGATTTATTCACGTAGTTCCTGTTCCCTTGATTTTGCTGCGATGAAAAGTAATCTAACTATATTAATAATCTACGCTATCACAGACATAACAAGACGACATAGCATAAGCAGCCCACTAAATGTTCCCACAGCTGGGACTCGGTACCTCCCCTCACAAGGAGAGAGTCAATACCATAATCAACCACGCTGACCTAGTGCGGGTTGATGGATGATGCATGGGTTACATAGATTCTTGGAACATGCCGGATTCCTCAGAAAAAATTCTTTCACTAGTTTTTAAGTTACGCACATGAAAAGACAGTGGTGCGCGTGAGATTTGAACCAGAAGCTCCAGGTCGGCAATTGCCGTTTTCGCGACTAGACTACCCGTAAAAAGATAATATAATGTAACTACATTACAAGTTTCAACCCGATTGGTTCAGCCATTCCAAAGTAATTCTGCAACAAATTTACAACCCTTACATCGATGCATAATATTAATAGGGTAAAAAAATAGGTTCTCTATTCATCGGAATATTTGCTTTCGTTGCGGTAGGACTCTCTGCAGAGTCCACTAGCGGAAATACCACATCTTTGCCAGTTTCATTACCGCCAAGCAGTAATCTGCAAATAATACTTTGTTCCGTTTCAAAGGAAAATGTTTCCAGAAAAATTGGAAAGAAGAGATAATTTTTCTTATTTCTCTGGCTGATGAGCACAGCGCAGTGCTGGGCAATTTGGACTCATCCTATTTGTACCAAAAGTTTTTAAAATAAAAACTGTATGAAACAGTTCCATTAATTAAAAATGTAACCAACGCAAAAAAGACGAAGACGAGTAGTTACAATGTTGACCATAGATACTATTGTCGACGTACAAAACCCCTCGAATATCCCATCAACAGCACAGGAAAACTTCATTCAAAACATTTGACTCAATCAGTGTTATGAAGCAAATCACGAACAATCAAGTAATATAAAAAAGGTCCTTGACAGACCATTTGTTGGGTCCACGGATACGAAGTTCATAAGGAATCCCGCAAGAGAGTCCGCGCCATATTTATGTGGTAATCCGTACGTTGAATGAATCGGCCACTTTTTACGGAAGGAAGGCCGTGAGGTACATTTTGATGCCTTAGTGTGCGGTAACTGTGAAGTCACTATTATGTAGTTATTTAAATTAAATTGATTATGTATCTGCTTCCGGTATTTACTTCTCGACTGTTCATTGATAAAACTTTTATTTATTACCTACTATTTACCTACTAGAAGTATCCCGCGAATTTTTTAGAATTTCAATTCCGGAGTTCCCGTTTCCCTTTATTTTGCCGGTACAAAAAGTAGCCTATATGAAAATCCAGATTATAATTTATTATTTTTAAGTTATTTTTAAGATTAAGTGCACAATTTCAAGGTAAAAGATCCATCTCACAAACTTTCGCTTTTATAATGTAGGAAGACATTCACAATTTTCAATCAATATTTACGTATATTCAGACCGTATTCCGTTTTCAAGTGACCCACATCACACGGGTACGGCTTCCATGAACATATGCAAACAAATGATTGTTCATTTGGGAACAATGATCGCAGGTAGAAGTTATCTGACGAGCGACAGCGGCTTTGTGCGGCGACATGTGAATATGCGTCATCGGTTCTGGGAACTTCTGGCTTAGGAAAGTTAGATGTTTGATGGTATGTGGTACGTTCTTGTGTATATTATATACTAGCAGCATCGATATAAATCAAAAGATGTGCCGTGAGCACCTTGAAATTGTTTACAAACTGCGTCTCTGTGTGTACCGTGAGCGGTTTACAACTACCAGTCTACTTGACCCCTAGAATCGCTAGCGGCGAGGATGTTGCGGTTCTACTTATTTTGGTTGTCGACAACAAATAGCGGTACGTATAAACGTCCGGCGTTCACCGCTTCCTACAATCGACTAAAACGGAAAGAGTGAGCTCACATTTCCCAAAGATAACATAATTCCGTGCGCCTGAAGTTTGGGAGGGCGCATCCATTGATTTATATCGATGACTAGCAGTACCTACCTACTCTGCAGTTTTTCCCGCGTAGTTCCCAAGAGTCTACCACCTAAACATAACACTCTTAGCTTTGATTTTGCTCACTTTCTTTTTCTTTTCATTTGAAATTATAGAGACAGCAATATCAAAACTAAAGCAGGTTTAGTTAGTTAGACCCGCCGTTCTCGAAGCTTTGTAGCGATGAAAATAGTATAGTAGAGTAAATGCTATTTCAGACTACAAACTTCAACCAAACCAACTGTTCCAAATTTCAACCCGATCCGTTCAACCGTTGCGACGTGATTGAGCGACACACCTCCAAATATAGCAACTTATCTTTGGCAAATTTAATATTAGTAGGATTCTGGGTGGTCATCAATCATCATGCATCAACGGCCCACTAAATGTTCTCACTGTTGGGGCCTTCTCTCGCAAGGAGAGAGTTAAGGCCATAATCCACCACGCTGGCCCAGTGCGGGTTGGTGGATGACATAAAATATGACTTCGAAAGATTCTAGGTACATGTCGGTTTCCTCACGATGTTTTCCTTCACCGTTTTAAGTTAACGGCGTTCTGGGTGGAAATCGAACCTAATTACAATACAATACCTACAAAAAGTTATAGCACAAAAAAAAATTAGACCATACATTTTAAACGGTCTTATTAGAAGTTATCATTCAGCAATCACCCCATTAGCTGTATTAATTCCCTAATGCGATTCATAGCGCTGCGGTTAAGTGTCGTTAACCTTAATTCAGTGTTTCACAAGCTCTTTGTTTTTACTTATTTTGTAGCAATTTGGTTCTTACTGCGTTTGCTAAAACGTAGTAGATTCGAAATTTTAGTTTTAGTGCTTTATTTTTCGTTTATTTTGTGGATTACCTGTGTCGATTATATAAGATTTTTTTTTTAATTTTAACAAATGTGCTACTGGAGTAAACCTATTTATTGAAACAGAAACGTTTACCCGATAGATAGGTATATTATGTTTTGTGTTTAAAAAAAGTTTTACTACTTTGTTTTTTACGCGCAGAACCTTTATTAAATAACAAAACGAAATTACAATGAAACTATGCTACTAAAATGCTAATCACCTAACTACTTGCTTATCGAATTATCCGTAGATCATAGTCCACATAATAAATAGATAGATAAACTCTTTATAGGACCACATAAAAAAAAAACTTCTTATTAAAAAAAAACTTAAAAATTTCGTACCTAACAATGGGCGGCCTTATCGCTCTCTCTAAAAGCAATCTCTTCCAGGCGACCGTGGTATCGACAAGGATTAAAAAATAAATAAAGGAAAGGGTAACTTTCCTTTCCTTTCCTTCATTTACTTTTAAATCCTTCTATTCTAGCACTACTATGATACTGTGTCGGGATATTATACTTTCGTATGTGCAGTTTTTTTTTCGGAACACAGTTAAAACATAAGCTGGAATAACACATAGGCTACTTTTTATCTCAGGAAAGTAATAGGAACGAAAACTAATCTAATATTTGCACATTGCTGTCTCGCTTAGTGGTAGACTAACTGAAAAATTTACAAAATTATTTTAGTATTATTAATGTTAAAGTTTAAATGTTTAGCTGGTTTTAATATTAGGTGCTCAATCACGTTGCCTCAAGCTAAAATTTAGTATGCAAACATGCTATAGTAATGGCACATAGACCATTCCATGATAAAAATAGCAGAGTTCCTATTTTAGCTATTTTCTAAACTCTACACACATAATCACGGGTTTTTAAATTAAACAAATATTTTAAAACTAGTAAATACTTATTTTAAAATAACACAAAACAAAAATTAAACATCTTTCGTAATTAATCCATATAAATACATTTTGAGAACTTCCCATAAATTCGTAGTAATTAAATTTGTCTCAAATTAAATCACAAATGTTTCTAACACAGAAATTAGGTGTTAAGAAAATGCTGTGACTACACAAAGCAATCTAAACCTTATCTCGAAGATATAAGAGCTATAATATAAAACATCAGATAGTTAACCCTACTTACTCATTGTGGGTGGCATTCTAGACCAGTTTGTAACTGGATAAATCACGACAGAAGAGAATAAAAATAAAAGAAAGCTCGCTTGATGAACGAAATAGATAGCGTTGGACAGGAACACGGGGCTAAAAGAAGTACGGGACTTGTTGAGGAAAAATCGATGTTCGTTGTTAATTAAGATAATAAAGATAGATACAAGCTGTGGTATTATGCGTTGCTTGAGTGGGTTTTTCCCGATGGTTACAGTTTTGGTGTCTTCAAGTCGGGAATTAATCTTTCTATCTATCTAGGTTTCTTAGCAGAAGGTTATTTATCAGACAATATGGCAGGCAAGTGTAAACATACCATAGTGTAAAAACATATAAAAAACTATAACAAGCATGTAAGGAAACAGTTTTAGCGGCTATAAATAGCAATCGTAAATTATTTAGTGAACATTTCGATGTTTGGTTGCTCAATCAAGTTGTTAGAACTAAACAGATTAGTCTGAAAATCGATACTTTGATAGATTATAGTCTGGAATAGCACAATTGTTACTTTTGATTCCCAAAATGTGTGAGTTTTTTGAGGAATAGCATTTTTTTTTTCAATTAACCTTGCGATGCTAGTGGGAGATTTAGTGCGCTCTTGTTCATTGAGGCAGTTTTTTTAAGTATTAATTTACATAAATTGTACAATTCGTAAAGTAACTTTTTTATCGACAATAATGGACCTAAACTTGCCAACCTTCTCGCCTGATGTTAAACGACGATGTGGGTTGATGGCAGACGAAACTGATCGGCTGAGTGGCGATCCATGGGAGATGCCTATGTTCTGATGATGACAATGAACAAATACCTAAGTGATTTTCGGAGCCAGTGCATTTACTTGAAACATTTTTTACGATACAAAAATACTAGTTCATTCCAATTGATTTTATAGTAGTTTTCTTTGCCGACTCCGCTTGGAAAAGTATCACGCCTTTGCCAGTAATTTCTACCGCTAAGAGTAATGTGCAAACATTACTGTGTTCCGTTTTGTGGGGCAATATTTTCAAAGATAAATCATCTGATATCTCTGGTTAATGGGCAAAAGAGCAGGGCAAGGCAATGATTTGAACTTTTCGAACTCTGCAGCAATGGGAAAGCATTACTGCTTCCCATGGCGCACGGCTAGTATTTTCTCTTAATCGTCTGGACCGATTTTGATATTTTTTTTGTTTGTGTTCAAGTGCATTCGGTGATATTTGTTAAACCGGGCAAAGCCGGGTCGGGCTGCAAGTACTATACAAAAAAGATGGATAAACAAAGCTATAATTTCAACCTGGATTGTTATATGTATTTAAAACTTTATAATATAACTTGTTCAACCTATCGTGTTAAGTGCTATTAGCTGGTCAGGTTAGCGGCTATTGCGTGGTAAACGTAAACTTAACAAGTCAAATGGTTCTCACAAAGGACACTGCAATCGATTCAAAACCAGGTCAATAGGTCATTGTCCTATTCAGTGCAGCATACGTCATCAAAGGCAGCATATTCAGCCTACAGACGTATTACGCCTTGGTCGTAGTCAGCCCCAAGCATAATCTCCTCCTTTGTTGAATTTACCTTAAATTGTTAAAACTTGAATCTGGTTTGAAGGGAAATGTTTTTAGAAAAATTATGTTTTTTTTTGTGTAGGTTAAAGTCACGAGACGAGCAAGACATGTGCCTGATGGTAAGGAACACACCTGCCCATAATAGCGCAATGAAACGCAGCTATAGGAAATGAAAAGTACAAATAATTACCTAGCACCGCACTGTACTCGTCACCCAGAGATATAAGATGTTTTATTTCTATATTATGTAATTTCAATGGATATTGCCCTTTCAACAGGAACACAGTGATATTTTCACATTACTGCTTGGCGATAGAAAAACTGGCAAAGGTGGTAGTACTTCCCCAGACGAACTCTGCAAAGAGGCCTACCGCTACAAAAATATGTCTCCGAAAGACGTCTGTCTTGGAACACGACGATTTCCTCAAAAGGTTTTCTTTCACCGATAAAGTAAATGGTGAATTGAAAGGTGCAGACGGTTTTTTTTTTGACAATTCACACACAACACCATCTGACCCCAAACTAAGCAACGCTTGTATGATGGCGGCCAGATAGCTGATATAATTACTTGATTTGAAACTAACGATTGTGAATCAGACGCAAATGTCACTACACCTCTACTGATTCAGATTGAAATTAGAGATAGAGCAAAGCCAATTAGGAAATAGTCAAACGGTAGACCCCTAGGGCTTTCCACCAAAGACCCTCGACGTGAGAGTCCAAATAGGGAATGTAGATTTTTTCTGATATTTCAATTCCTGAATGGAAACACTTCAATATCATTATTCCGAGAGCGATATTTTGACTAGGTACTAACTTCTTTTGGTTCATGTGATTGAAAAGTCTATATGGGTAAAATTGATTTAAGAATCTATAAATAGGAGTATCATAAAACTTGTTTGATTAATAAATTTTAACTTTTCGCTAAAATCCAAATATTATTTCCAGTTCCGGAATTCCGATTTTGGGCTGGATACCCAAAATCGGAATTCCGGAACGGTAATTCAGTTCCGGAATTGAAAATCTTCCGATATTACAAGTCCAAGTGTAACTCGCATTTCAACGGTAAATTATTGTAACAAGGTTTATCTTAATTTTCAACTGACGATACTGAAACTAATCGTTGATCTAAATCGAATTCGTCAAGGCTTAAGGAAATTTGATCTTGTTCCGTTAACACTGGCCTGGACTCATTTGTATCACTGAAATGTAAATTTGTTCCTGACCCAATTGAAGAGTGGAACTCAATAGCTACAGTGTATATTTATTCATATTTTATATTGCGTACCTAAGTATAGTTAGTTAGTTTAGGTTAGTTAGAACTCTGCGTTTTCTTTACTAGGTCAAAGTTTAGTAATGTATTACCTTAGTCCGAGGCCTTAGTTGTTTTTTTTTAAAGCCATATAATTTTTTTGTTTCAAGTTGGAAAAATCATATTAAGTTGTTTATTTTCATACCTGAAGGTTCTATAGTTCCGGTTAATCTTTGAAACTGGTAGTCCTTTTTTAACAGAACTGTCATAGGCGTATTGCTGGTGTTATATTTTTTCTTATAAAAAATACAGAGTTCCGCGAAAACGTAATAGATCCATTATTGCTTTATCTTTAAAGCTTAGCTTATTAGCTTATTTATTTTACATAAATAAAAAAAAAATAGAAAACATCTCACGAATCATTCCCATCTCGCGTTCATAAAGAGCGTACAAAATGATCTGACACAAAGTCCCGAGTCAACCGGCTAACGCCTAGTACTTGAAGTGAAACCTTCGCCAGTGTCTTTTTGTAAGACGAGCTCTACACTCGAGCATTTCTTAGACCCAGCTCGAGTGTTTGCGAACGCGGTGATGCCGGGACCGTAATGATTTGCCGTTTTGTCACGATACTGCGGATCAGCAGAAACCTTTGTTTTATTCCCGCAAAAAATTAAGACATTAGTTGACTAATTTTAATAAATTCCACTAAATAAGGTAATGACGAGGTCTAAAGTGAATTACGCTCGCCCAAAAGCTAATGGCTGATAAGAAATTGATAAATACATTTCAATAATTTAGTGGCCATACAGTTAGTTGACATGTATACAACTTGAACTAGATTTTTCTTTGTTACAAAGCCTATATTATATTTTGGTACATAGGAACATAGATTTTAGGAAAATTGTCAGCTGCACATGAATTAAATTTTACTATGAGCATACCGTTAATCCTCTCTCCCACTGCTTGATTTAAATAGTTCTCGTTTTGTTATTGCTTGATAATTTCCAGCAATGTATAAAATGAGCTTGGAGCCAAGATAATTTCAGTTTTTTTTTACATAAATATTATCGATTGACAGAACCAGTAAACAAAACGCCGCGCCGGCCCATTACAGCACAATGCCACGCAACTATTTGAAAACAAAAAAACCTAAATCACTTACCAGCACTGCACCGCATTGCTCACCCTGAGATATAAAATAATAAATGTCTTTGCCCTGGAATTTCTCTGAAAACATTGCCGTTAAAACCAAAATATAGAAGTGTAAACCTACTCAGTATAGATTACCTACACTACATGACTAGATAGGCGATAGAACCCCCGATTTGTCTAAAACTTTGTAATACTTTGTTATTAAAATTACGATTGTAGAATCAGTTTCAGAATAAACAATTGGACACAACAGTTCTTCTGGCAAAAAAAAATACCAATCCACCCACAAGTATGATTATTTTTTACAAGATGAGCCATAAAAAATATTTGCGGCAAATCGTTTCGAAAACGAAACAGGTGGAACCATAAACCATTAAACGACTTTGAAAATTATTTTTAACGCGATCCGAGCGAACAAAGCTCTCATTAAAGTAGGTGTTGTATAAAAATATACTACAAAAGTGGGTCAACCGTGGTATACAGTGTTTAATCAACCTTTATACTGACCGCGTCGTAAACGTAAGGTACGCACCGGAGTATGCCGGGTGTCTGTGATGTTATAAATATTTTTGCATATACATAGCTCAGTCTAACTCAGGGAATACTAGTCGCACGAACGTGGAAACAGAACGGAGAGTTGGTTAAATGTTTCCGTTTATTTGGTTATTTGTCGATGTAATGATAAGATGTTTTGTTTCTGAACGAGACGTACAGAAAGAAACTTTTTATTATGTACATAACTTTAATTTATCAACAATAAAGAAAATTACCATAGACTTATACCTAATTTCATAAAGTGTATACCTACGATTTCATCGATTTTTTTAGGTAATCATTGATAACAAGAATCGTGCAACTGTTGAAGATCGAAACGAGCAGCATACAAATTAAATAGTTTTGGTGAAGACAAACCACCCTGCCTGACACCACCAAAAGACACTGATCTGACATATAATTTACCCATCGTACTTCGTTGGTTTGTTTTCTTATAGCAAGTATTAAAATATTGCTTATGCTAATGCAAACTAAACAAAGGTTTTCATCGCTTTTCACCCGACCGCACACAAACGGAACCAAATCTGGGTTGAACTGGAATTAACTGGATAGAAGTAGGTAAGATCCAATCGTGTGTCGGCCGTATTTCCTCTCATGAGGAAACTAATGTCGTTTCAGTCGATTCAAAGCTTTCAATGTTGCTCCCGTTGTTACCTAAATGTGTTATGGCACGAATAGCAAAATTGAATTATTATTCGATTTGTGGGTTATACGATACATAGGGTACGCATCTGCTTGAATTCCGTATGAAAATTTGGGTTAATTTGCGTCTTGAGAAACAGCTAACAGTTCAAATTTATGGAAAATAGAATTTATCGAACAGTAAAAGACAAAAATAATCATCTGGTTTCCAAATATAAAAGTAGAGTAAGTAAATATAAAAGATTTCTCTTTTTTTTTTTAAATTAAGGTGAACTTTTCGTTAGCGTAAGCAACCCACTTTATGCTATCATTACTGCAATTCGTGGCATTGTCTCGCAAGGAGCATGGCAAAGCCATGATACACCGCGCTGGTTAATACCACCGGTTTTCGAAGGGTGTAATTTTTTTTAAACACATAATTTTCTCTCACCGTTATATCTAGTCAAACAGGAATTGGACATGAAAAGCTCAAATGACCAACTAGCACGAGGCTCGTCACCCGGATATAAAAATGTGTTGTCTATTTACTTTGTATGTTCACTGCAACCATTGGCCCTCCAATCGGAATAGCAAAGGTTAGAATTTTTTTTATTACTTTGATAGATTTACGCTTGACCGCCATCTCGCCTAAGCGACAATGCGGTCTACGATGGAACGTATTTACCTAGAAGAAACCAAATCACTCGCGATTTGAAGACACAAAGATTGTAACCATTGGGGAAAACCCACTCAGGCAGCGCATTCCACAACCTAGACGCTCTTTTCACAATAGTAGTGTTACACCTTTTCATTCGTTTCTTTGGAACATCAACCATGACCTTTTTCGAGCTACGAGTAGTCTGATAGAAAAATGGGCAAGATGGTATTAGATCATGCAGATCAGTGGCACACTCTCCGAAGTGTCTAATTGCTGCTTGGCGGTAGAATAACCAGTAAAGGAGTATAATTAATTCGTTGTAATAAGACACCCAAAGACAATGTACAATTTCCAAGACTAATAATTTTGATAGTTATTTATTTCTACCCACAGCTGGCTGTTCTGGACACTCGTACAAATTAAGTATACCAGATGTAAAGACAAGCTGCGATTAGTAGAGTATATTTTACTGGATAGGGATATTATTATTTTTAATGACTTGCTCAAATGTCGCTCGGTAGTGCAAGATGCGCCGGCAATTGTCTCGGTCTTCATGATACCATTAAACCTTAAAGATAGGTTTCAACTTGTAACATGGAAGTATAATATATAGCAAAAATAATATGCATAGATATTATAAGTACCTATCTCTATGATAGTTTATTCTACGAAACATGTTAAACATTTTTTGTGACAATTTGTGACGTGTATTTGGTTGGTACGAGAACAGGGCGTAAAAAAGTGTTTCTCACTCTCCTGTCCTCAGTCTTCATTTTTAAATCGTAACTAACTTGGTAAAACAATGTTCCGTGTCGGGTAGTTTGAAATATAAGTGCATAAGAGACGAACTTCTTAGCATTCCATGGATTCACCGTGCGGGTGCCGGGTCCATCGTGTGGCAGAGATAGAAATCTCGAATAGACCCCAAGACTTGTGACTCGGGCGTAGGTTTAAAAGGGGCCCCTTTTGGTGACGTACGTCAACACTCACCTTCACTACTCGTATTTCTCTCCCTGCCAAATAGCCTAGCCAAATCCGATATGATCCTACTACACTTGATATACTGCACTTCTGGACAAGCCAAGGTCTTTAAGCAGGTTAAAGAGAGGTTTTGCTGGCTCGCTCCTACTTCTACAGCGTATAAATTAACTTTTTAATTTAATATAAAACATATCTAATATTATATTATCTATTAGAGAAACAATCATTACAAAACAAAATAATCTAGGGTCTAAAATTAACCATATTTAGTACAAAAATATGCACCAATATTGACCTTTAAAACGGTTTTTGCACATCGATATCACCTACTGTGTATCAGTTCAGTCCATCGCATCTCAAAGCGTCCTACGCAACATTTCTCGATTTGCTGTTCACAGAGTTATTGATCTAATATAATTAAAGCTATTCAATGATTAACTGGGGCTGTTTGGCAGCCAACCATCATTTAGCACAGATGTAATGCGCCAATATAATATTTCATGCCAAAACTGTAACTGACAGATGGACTGAACCAAATGTGTTGTACTTTTTGTTGCATTCAACAAGGGGTACAGATAGTGCAATCCACGAAGACGCGCCCCACTATTCCTCCTAACCGTTTATAGTATATGTGTGCAAGCTTCCGTCAATGTTTGAGTGTTATCGGTACACACTAATTACCTATGAATGCACACGCACACTACAATGACTGGTGAATGGTTCGCGACTGACACTCGGAGCAAACGCGATTGGTGGAGAAAAATATTGGTGGGGCGCGTCTTCGTGGATTGCACTATCTATAGAGTAACTTTGCCTTCTGAGGTGACTGTTTGAGTCGTGAAAAATTCACTGGAAGGGCCATAGGTAAGTATTTGGAAAATTAATATATTTTAGCTAGCAGCGCCCTGTGGTTTCACACGCGTTGTGCTCGATCTAATTTTTTCCGGGATAAAAAATAAACTATGTAGCTATTAGTCCAGCCCAGTTCTATATACCAAATTATATCTTAATTCCCTCAGTAATTATTCCGTGAAAGAGTAACAATACACATACGTACATACGTACATCTTTTCTTACAAACTTTCACGTTCATTATCATAGTAGGATAGTAGAGTTTCTTATTTATTTGTTATAGGTCTTTTATCAGGCGAAAATTGGTTTCTTCTTGGGAAGTGCATTCCATTGTAGATCGCATCGTCTGCATTGCTAAAGATCAAGCGAGAGCGCGGTCGAATGAAATCTATTATTGATAAAATTCACCGATTTTGATAAAATTTATAAGAACCTCTGAACTATGATCTAATAAAAAAATAACACAATCTACCAAAATCGATTCACAATTGGCGGCGCTATCCTGTAACATACATACAAAAAACATAGAACCGTATTTAACGTATTGATAACCTCCTCTTTTTGAAAATCGCTTAAAAAGTAGCCTATATTTCTAGTCCATATTCATTTAAATTTGAATTTGGTTCATTCAGTTTTTCATTTCAGTAGTTCGTTCATTATTAATTTTAGTGGTGTTAAGAAACATCTTCACAAAAACACAAGCTGAAATAAACACCTCGAGAGAGCATCTCGTAAGTTACGATCTATCCGTTCCGCTCAGTTCCCTCATAACATAAAGAAATTAAAAATAAAACCGGAAATACACCGTCCTACATTTCCCTCACATTTCACATCCCAGCTAAGAACCCGTACTATGAACACTTTTTGCAAACAATTTTATTATTTTGGCCAACTTATCTTCGTATTTCAATAACTAAGTACTAATTACGCACAATTTTTGATTGACAACTATATTGTTTAACAACTTAACTAATTAAAATGATGCATAATTTTTGACTGACAACTGTTTAGATAAACGAATATACTAATAAAATATTATGTACAATTTTTGGAAATGCCGTGGTTACATTGCGGTTAAAACGTGCGACTCACAATCTTGAGATCGTTGGTTTAAATACCGCTTGCACTTCTGTGTGCTTTTTCCAAGTAAAATGTACAAGTTTATTATCACCACTGGATTTAAAGGTGAAGAATCCGAAGAATGCTTAAGAAAACCAAATGTTTCTAGAATCTTTCGAGGTCATGCGCCATCTGCCAACACTAGGCCAACGTGGTGGATTATGGCATTGACTCTTTCCTTATGAGATAAAGTCCAGCGTCTGCACAATTTTTAGATCCCGAAATTATTTTATCGCCCCAGATTTTGAAAATGTTTTCTCGAAAATGTAGCTCAATATTTTATGTGCAACAAAGTAAATTATGTATTGAATACAGCGGATTATCACAATCACCACAACCGCAAACTTTATTTCAGAGTGATACGGTTCATAATCGTAATTTCGGCAATGTGGAAGCTGAATTGAATTGAAAAATTATCGAGCCAAGAGTACGGCCCCGGTTCCATCAGACTGTTTGTTTATGATCCATTCTCGGTTTCCTGGACGAGATTCTGTGTTCATCTAGTTTATAAATTAATACTGAATATTTATACTACCCGTAAATTCAGAACTACACAAAAAGGTTGATATTATGGCGGTTGTATTCCAACGAAGTAGTTTGATTGTACTTTTGTTTTTCGAAAGGTTAAAAATTGTTTCACCCGAGTAGTTATAAAAATTATACACTAGTAAAACATTCCCCACTTTGTTTCTATCAGGAAACACAAACGTACTCGTCTACATTTTACCGTGTAGATTTTCCTGAGAATAACTAAGTAAAGTAGTAATTAAATTCGAGTATTCGGAACGACGGAAATGGTGCTGTTTTTACGAATTTAACAAAATCCTACTAATATTCGGGTGTTTAGATCTTTGTTACTCAATCACGTCGGAACGTTTGAACGGACCAGGATGAAATTTGGAACATTGGTTATAGTCTAGATTCTAGAGTATCTGGCTACGATTAATCACGGGAAATAACTGACACAGGCAGTCCGCGGGTAAAACCACGGGGCACTGCTAGTTAATCACATAAATCTCCTGCACACTTATGGAATGTACCTATCTGATTAAAAAAACATTATTATGCGACGTCGAAGCGTGCGATATTTTATTTATTTTTGAAGTATTTTAAACTTCTTTATCGTTGAACAACACTGAAAACATTGCCCTTCAAACCGGAACACAGTTTTCACATTACTGTTAGGCGGCAGAATAACTGGCAAAGGTGTTGTAATTCCAAATTAGACTCTGCAAAGAGTTGTACCACTACAAAAACTCCCTCTCTCTACTGCCTACCGAACTTTGGTGGCTACCATAAATGACTAACCTAAAGTTACTCACTATGCTTACGTACATGCGTAGAATTTTTCAGACAATAGGGTACAATCCTCAAAAAAACTAAGTAGCCCGTTAGTTAGATTGGCAAAAAATATTGTACACGTATTTTTTCTTTAATTTCATAAACAAAAAATGACGAAGATACAGCGCTTCGAAGTTTCGTGTGACGTCACTTGTGAGTACGATTTTTACTCACGAGTGACGTCGCGACCCCCCACTCTCGAAGTTTGATGGTCTATATCTTTGACGATTTTTAATATTATGAAAAAACAAAAAATACGTGTCCAATATTTTTCCATGATCTAGCTGACGGACTAATTAGGATGGTGTATTTTTGACCCAGTCCGGTACCCTATTGGGATGACGACAGGGTCAAAAATATAACATTTTAATTAGTTCGTCAGGTAAATTAACAATTATAACATTAAAATATGGGACACGTATTGTTTTATCAAATTACCAAAAATTGACAAAGATATAGATCATCAAACTTACGGAGTAGGGGGTTGTGACATCACAATATAGTAAAAATCGTACTATATCGTAATGTGACTCGAAACTTCTAAGCACTGTACCTTCGTCGTTTTTTGTTTGTGAAACATAAGAAAAAATACGTAGACAATATTTTTTAATGATTTAACTGACGGACTAATTACTTTTTTTAATCGCCTCACCTATTTATTCTCTACAATGTTTTTACAGTCAATACGGGTACTGCACTCTAGGTGACTGAAATCTAACCATTGACTATAACAGATTACGTCATAGAACATTCTATTTGGCAAACAGGAAACGATAAAACTAAATTGACCATCAACAATTAACTCTTTTAAATAGTTAATTGAGATTTTCCGTAATCAATGTTTCAGGCCTGTAAAGGTATCAAAGGGAATTTTATAGGCTTTTAAAAAAGCTGTAGGAAATGTGATAGGCGCGGCCATTAATGTTAACGCATTGCTCTTTTAGATCAGCAAAGTTACTTCAAAGAAAGTTTATCTTTATAAGTAAGTGTGTAATCGATTTATTTTGTTATCTTCTTGAGTTTATGTAATAAATTCAAATGCATGCCGTTCAAACCTTTTCAATAACGCAATAGCTTTATCGAACTGCGGGCCTGTCTTGGTTTTCTACGGGTTAGACAACGAAGTTTACTGTTAGAATACAGACTGGAAAACTGTATCGTTCAAATGATTAAAAAATTGTTGAGTGATTCCGAAAATCACCTAATAGGTACGTATGAACAGAATTAGCAAAATCAGCGTAGGTTCTATGCACACGGGATTCGAACGATATGACTACGATTATGTAATCGGACATTATATGTACAGTAGAACCTCGATAAGTTAAAGTCCAAGGGAAACACAAAATATTTTAAGTTATAGAAGTTGTAAGTTATCAAGGTTCTGGGCTTTGGGCTCTAATGGGAAGGGAACATATTATTTTTTGAAGTTATAGAGGTTTTTAAGTTACCGAGGTTTGAGTTATTGAGGCTCTACTGTAGTCACAAAGCTTACATTTTGTTTTACAGCCATTTAGTTAATAAAATACTCTGAATTTTTGCTGATAACAAACAACACTCTAGTAATATAACCGTATTCGAGCGTAATTATTTTTCGCTGCTATTTTCATTTGCCTGTTGCTCACAGTGAATTTAATTATCCCTTCAATCGAATCCAACCCTTACTAATGGCCATTAAAGTTGAAAATACGAGTGATGCCAAAGCAGTCTGTACCTTGCATTCGCAGTTTCTCGTTTTAATAATGAAAGTCTGAATACGCAGGGGCCTTTTGTTGGGGCTGAATCCGCTTCATGGCCTCGCAGTCGCTAGTTTATTCATTTTTCATTCATAACTTATTTATCTTTAATTTAACCCAGCATTGGAATATAATAACATAATATAAAGCTATGATATGATCAGATGCTATTCAGAATGTTATTTCCTTCTTTTTGAAGTCATACATCCTCCTGAATACCTCTTTCAGTTTTATATTTTACTCCTAACTCACTTGGTGAGTTTATGTTTTTGATTAAAGATATGATTTATTCATAAATTGAAAAGGGACTCTGGCTAGGAACCATAAAAACACTCGCTGCGCTCCGCAATTTCACTCGCGAAACCGGATTGGTTTTTGTTTTTGAGATCAAAAGTAGACAGACTATCGACTACTCCAAATAAATGTATTCATGCAAATCATTCGTACTAATGTGTTTAGTGAGTTTTGAGCCAAAGAGAACCAAACATTCAACCCTTCAAAAATCAATCCTCATAAATAAATATTGAAGTAGACATAAAAAACCTTATAATTTTATAACGGAGTGCGGTGACGCAACGAGCAAGAAACACGTCTGCCCAAAACAGCCCAGTACCACGTAGCTATTTCAACACGAAGAGTCTAAATTATTGCCTATGCCTGGGGAAGTACCACACCTTTGCCAATTATTCTACCGCCAAGCAGTAATGTGCAAACATTATTGTGTTCCGGTTTGAAGGGCAATGTTTCCAGAGAAATTACAGGACTTAGAGATATAACAACTTAGATCTCTGGGTGACAAGCGCAGTGCAGTGCTAGGTAATGATTTGGACTCTTCATGTTCCAATAGCTGTGTGTCACTGTGCTGTTATGTGGCAGGCATGTTGCTTACCATCAGGCACGTGACCTGCTCGTCTCGTCACTCTTTATTTAAAAAAAAAAAAACTACAATGCGCTTGTCAGCTAGAGATATGTGGTCGATTATATCTTGCCCTACAATATTTATGTAAATACAGAAACGCTTGCACATTACTGCTTGCCTGTAAAATAGCTAGCAAGGGTGTAACGCTTCCTCAGGCGGAATCTGTGAAGCGACTTATTACTACAAGTAGATAGATTAGTATGATAAGCCAAATAATAGTAGTTATAATAATAATAATAGTTTTTAATTTCGATAAAATGTATATGGATTGAACTAAGATCTACTGAACCAAAACCATTGAAATCTATTCACAATTGGCGGAGCTACCACGTGGCACACAACAGAATAGAGAACCTCCTGTTTTTTAAGTCTGTTAAAATAACATTACCGGATAATCTCAAACGGGTATAACGGTTGGCTTGCTAATTGTAAAGATACTGATATTTCCTTCCCATGATAAAACAGGAATGAAATGTCAATTACCATGGAATGAAATAAGTACCTTTATTACATTGCAATTATACAAATTGCTTCGTGCTTTCCACTATAGAAATATTTTAATTGTACGTACCTAGTTGGAAACTTGTGTTTGCGTTGGGAACGATGGCTTTCACTTGCATATTACATTGTCATTGTAAGAATACGTTATTTGTAAAATACGTGTATGTGCTTAATGAAGACGAATAAATTTAATTGTAATGACAGTTTATTATAAACTTTATATTCTACTAGTATCTGCCCGCAATTTCGTATGTGCAGTTAAAAAAAATACTATGCGTGTTACTTATTTTTATAAGTTTAAAATTGCCTTTTGTTTCCAACTCATTTAACTTTTTACAATTATTCAGTATTCATGATTTCGATAATACTCGTAACAATGTTCAATCCAGTATTACATTGGAGTTGACTGTTATGGTAGTGTTACTGTTATGTCAGTAGTTTGTTATGGTATGATAATTCCAATTATTTACTTTTGAGTAAATAATTTGAGTAAAAAATTAAATTATTAAATTATAAAAAAATAAATTAAAATTTTTTTGGGGCTAGCCCATGACTGTGATTCTAGAATGAAATCTTTGTACCTACATTCCAAATATCAACCAGGGTAGCGATTCTGAAACCATTCGGTTGCATCTGACACGGAATCTCATCTCTCGGTCTTTGTCTTATCTGTTTAGCATGACAAAGACCGAGAGATGAGATTCCGTGTCGGATGCAACCGAATGGTTTCAGAATCGCTACCCTGATCTGTTTAGTTCTTACAATATGATTGAGCGACAAACACACAAACTTTCATATTTATAGATATTAAAACCTAATTTAACCGATTTCTTCAAAGGAAGTTTTCAATACTTTCAATCTATCGTCATACTCGACAAGTTTACAGACACGCAGATACGTAGTCACACAAACAAAATTGACAAACTTGGTACATTATCTTTTTAACCGACTCCAAAAAATCGTTTTCAATTTCAATATTTTTTTGTTAAGGGTTCTTGATTTCTACATCAAGGGTTCAGGTCTAGTACTACATTGACACGGACTTAACTCTCATAGGCTTTCTACCTAAGCATTATCATCGCAGTCTTCATATAAACTATAAAATTATAACTTTAACCTTTATATGTGACAGGGGTCAGTATTCCACATAAAATTCGTCTGTAATTTTATTATGTATCGCTACTCTATCAAGTTTCAGGACGTCCTACACTATATTTACCATTTCGCGATCTCTAGAATCTGGCTACCATAATTATCATTCTTAACTATCAAGCCTATTCAATCAAGTATATAAAGAATCATCGATACCTAGCTAGTATAACCTACTTATTCAAGTTTCTTACTCTCTAGCATCGATTCTACATTAGGAAAGTTGATGTCATTGCATAGATGACATCACTGCTCTTCTAGTGAATGTGTATTTCAGTTCATGACATATCCCTTGGCATAATTTGGTCGGCTGTTTATATGCGTATTCACAGTCCACATTACACTAATCTAATTTCAGTTTTAAGACGGTGAATGTGGGTCAGCGAATTCTAGATTACAAAAATACAGCTTTGAATAAAATTAAGTAACTAACAAACTTTTTAGCACTGAATGAGTCATCGCAGGTTTTCTTCTCTATTTGCTCGTTCTCTACTCTGATGTGCTGTTTAAGAAGACCTACACACCCTTGGTTGGTTGCTGTAATTTGCTGCTACGACTGCTGCACGTGCAATAAAAATGTAAGAAGCAAATATCACAGCTGACAAGCTTGCGTTCACACGGTCAACACGGTGCAACAATTACTTTGAAACCAACACCTTGCACAAACAACAATCAAACAACACAGTTTTTAGGCGGCTGCATCGTGACTAGTACCTACCCCAAAAAGTTATGCCTTGTTTTACAGCCCCTTGATAATAAAGCCTGACGTAAGCACAATTTTGTTTCTTTACGTACATGTTATGTCAGGCACCTCGAAAATTTCTGTTCCGAAATGACTTAGCTCAAAACTTTTGGGTCACGTAAGCCTTGCATATGTTTCAAATACGGAGGTGAATTTGATTAATAGTACCACACATTGTAAATTAATCTCACATACATACATTACAGAGTCGAAAGCAACCCGAACAGGTATTCGGGAATCCTTCTACCCATTAGGAGCTATTGGCTTATTTGTTATAGGAAATAAAAGTTTAAACAAAATAAAACTTTGGATGTACATAAATTGCTATTTGCAAAAATAATTTAAACAAAATTAATTCCCATGAAAAATAAAAGCTTCAATTGGAGTTACATATGGGTCCTAAAAATCCTTTCTGTTCAGTTCCAAGGGTAAAGTGAAGAATAGTAAAACGTTTGTGCCTTTCTATTTAGATCCTTTTACGGTTTTTATTTGCGGTTAATTAAGTATGAAAAGATATAATATGGAAAAAATAATCAATAACTAATGAACAAATCACATAACACTGTATATACCATAATTGTTACAAAATTTTCTTTTTTAGGTTGTTAATTCTTAAGATTTTTTATTTGTTTATTTAGTGCAATATAGAGTTTATCTATCTACCAAGAGTAATATATATTATAGTAAATCAACCAAGTAAATGTAAACGAAGTAAAATTGAATTTTCTATTATTTCTGAATTTTTCGTAAAAATCGTAACTTTAAATAACAATCAGACAATTGCCAAATTTCCGCAAATTTGTGTAATTTAAATTCTAATCACTAAGCAACAAAGTTTAGTTAAATAAAAGCTAGGTTTTATTCGTCCGAATCTCCAATGTCTAAAGATTTTGATTCAAGGCCAAATAGGTACAATCACTTAGTTTTAATATTTGCAATTTAGTGATTTGTATTAGAATCAGCTAAATACTTATTACGACATATACCTGTAGATAGAGGTAGCTTTTAAGTAAAGTTGCCGAAAGCCTTGACCTATTTGCAGCATCCTTGCGAAGGGAAAAGAGTCTGTGCCAGACTGACCTTCCCAAGAGGGTTTATTATGTGCACACCCAGAATAATAATATTATTATGATAATATCGAAAGAATCATGAGAATGGGAAGCCTTATGAAATGAAACCTGTTGATATAACATTATTTCCAATAATACGTATTGATAATTTCATGTACAAATGAAAACGTAAACTAAATTAAAAGGAATTGAGCAGGCATTGACCGTTTATGACTTCCTTCAAAACTTGCGTATAGATTTGAGTTCCCAAACAATTTAACGATCCTAACTAACCTGTAAATAGTACACGGAACTGAGGGCAATCGTTCCAATAACCGATAACTACGTTTTGCTAATCGAGTACGTTTGACATTTGCGGCGCACGAGGAAGTCACGCACGTTTCCCGGCAGAAGTCGAGGGTGTACGGGGTTGCGAAACTGGTCGTAAGGGTTTTGTATTTGGGTGGGTTTTCGGTTGCACTGGAGGTGGGTCACCAACCTTTTGACACTGAACCTCTGTCACGGCGGCTGTGTCCGCGGTCGATTCGGAAAAGGTAACGCCGCGGCGAACGCGGCGAGTTTCTGCGAGCGCCAGGGCGCAAGCGTCACTGGCCGGCTACGACGCGCCGCGCGCGGCTTGTCGCGCTTACGGGCCGAGACTGGCGGTTTCGGGCTTCGCGAGTTCGCGCGTTTTCCCTCGATTTCCCGGCGTGCGCACATCAAGCCTGCATTGTTCTGCAAATAGCGGGCGCTCGACGCGAGGGCTGCGCTGCTATCCGAGCTACACTGGACCGATGTGTGTGGACAACTTCGCGCCGTCAAAATTAGTACCGCCTGTTACACAATTGTAGTACGCGAAGTTATTACACAGGACATGTTTCGGAACAAGTATCTACGAGTAATTTCGGGTACTCTCGTTGTGTTTCGCGGTTTTATTTCTTCACACCCAGTTTACAAAACTTTTAAGTTCTGATTTGGGTTTGTCAATTAACAATTCCTTTCTGGCATGTGGCTAGATTAACAAGCTATTTGGAGAACGTGTAAAAGGGTGCCGTGTGGACTCAACACGAATAAACAATCAACATGTTGGCGAGTCGATCACAAACGTCGATCGGACTGACACACAATGGCGTTCCAAGAACGGGTTGTATGTGGCCCCAATGCACGCTAATGCGTTTACTCCAGGGAAACATATTTCCCTTATACCGGACATAGCTACAGTGAACAAACAGCGTAGGTATCTATTACATACATGCACGGGTGTGGGTGTGTCTATTGATACTTTGTTAGTTAGGTCAATGAGTAAGTAACTAGATAGATAATTAGGTATGTAGAATGTAGATACTTTTTATTGTATACAACAAAACAAAACACTTAATTTTTCAGGAGAATATAAACGTTCTAGTATTTTTGGGGTTCCAAGATGTTGGATTGACTTTATTAAATTATATTCATTTTTGATCCTTGTTCAACAATTAATAAACATTCAAACTGGTTTCAAACACAATTGAACTTGTTTTTGTTAACTAACTACTTAGTAGTTGGTACCTAATAAGCAAGACCAATAAAAAAACGAATTAGTCCGTTAGTTAGATAATTAGAAATATTGGACACGTATTTTTTCTTTTGTTACATAAAACAAAATATGGTGAAGATACATACAGTGCTTAGAAGTTTCGAGTGACGTCACTTCATGGTGCGAGTTTTACGATAAAATGACGTCACAAGTAACAACCCTCTTTTCCGGTAGTTTGATGATCTATATCATTGACGATTTTTAAAAATTTGATAAAAAAGTACATGTCCTGAATTTTTAGGGTTCCGTAAAACGTAAAAACGGAACCCTTATAGATTCGTCATGTCTGTCTGTCTGTCTGTCTGTCTGTCTGTCTGTCTGTCTGTCCGTCCGTATGTCACAGCCACTTTTTGCCGAAACTATGAGAACTACACTGTTGAAACTTGGTAAGTAGATGTATTCTGTAAACCGCATTAAGATTTTTACAAAAGTTTTTTAAAAAAACAAAAATTAGGGGTGCCCCCCATACTGAGAACTGAAGCTCAAAAATTTTTTTTTCATCAAACCTACACGTGGGGGGTGTCTATCGATAGGTCTTAA
Source organism: Ectropis crepuscularia (assembly GCA_963693475.1). Classification (NCBI taxonomy): domain Eukaryota; kingdom Metazoa; phylum Arthropoda; class Insecta; order Lepidoptera; family Geometridae; genus Ectropis; species Ectropis crepuscularia. The sequence continues at coordinate 9,663,452 of OY856343.1, read as the reverse complement.
AAAATGATGTTGAGGTTTCTAATATAATTTTTGTCTACACTGAATAACTTGCGCGAGAGACGCTTCCAAAGTGGTAAAATGTGTGTCCCCCCCCCTCTAACTTCTAAAGTAAGAGAATGAAAAAACTAAAAAAAATATATGATGTACATTACCATGAAAACTACCAACGAAAATTAGTTTGAACTCGATCTGATGAGTAGTTTTTTTTTAGTACGTCATAAATACACTATTATTAAAACTTCGATCAAAGTTACAACGAACTATAAGAACTATGTGTACTATGTATATTATGTTACTTGCTGGAACGGAACCATTCATGGGCGAGTCCAACTCGCACTTGGCTACTTTATTTCATTATCTACCTGACGCACTAATTAATTAGATTCAAAATTAGATTGGTATATTTTTGACATAAACGTCATCTCAATTACGTAACAAGTATTCCAAGAAGTAAATTATTAAGCGAATTGTAAGTTTAATTGGTATAGAGTTTCATTGAAATTTGTTCATTCGTTTTTGCCTGAAAGAGGTCACACATCAAGAACGTACATCGATCCAACCACGGTGGGTGTTTGCTCAGACTTTAATTGAGGAACAAACAAATAAAACTTTTAAAAAAACGACAGAAGGCGGCGTTTATTTTGATTACGCAAAATGTTTCTGTTCAAATGAGACAAGGTCAGGGAGTGAAAACACGACTAGCTGCTAAAGCCAATTTAACAATACAAAAGGGTACAATATTAATATATTAACGTGCTACATTAAGCTAAACTGCTAAGTTTTTTCATGATTTTTAAAGTGATATTTGGCTAATTTGTATGTATCTATAGATATTTTGCATATTTTTTATTTATGTTTTACGCAATGACGTCGAAACGCCTGAAGGTCGCAATTTGGACCACAGATTGATTATGGTCTGGAATAACATATAAGCTACTTTTTCTCCCAGGATAATAACGGGAACGGAAGCTATGCGGGTGAAACCGTGAGGCCAGCTAGTTTATTCATAAGTGTAAGTATCCGGGGCCTGATTAACCCTTATGCTGATTGGGCTGCAGCCTAGGGCACGAGTATCTGAGCGTGCTGAAATTGTTACTTTGCATTCCCTGTTAATTTAGCATTATTGCGTCTACCCTATTAGGCTACAGGCCTGTGAACAAAATTTACGTAGTAAATGAACCACCATGAGGATGATAGAAGGGTATAAAGTAATAAGATTAAGCACTATGCCGTCGCTTGTAAGCTGTCCAACCGAGTACAGTTAAAGAGGGGGGTTGCAACTCTCGATCATTTCTCCTTGTCGTATGATTTTTGTACGGCATTGCGAAATAATGGATTAGGAAAGGTATTAAAACTGTATGGAACCAATGCCGTACATAATCAAATGCCCAAATTTAATCTGTAAGTCGTCGGGAAATCACGAATTTTTTCGACAAACTAATAACTAAAAACTTAAATTTTTTATAGTTTCAATACCTCTTCTAATCTATTATTCCGCAACGCCGTACAAAAATCAAGCGACAAGGAGAAATGATCGAGGATTGGAACCCCCCTCTTCAACTGTACTCAGTTGGACAGCTTACAAGTGACGGCATAGTGCTGAATCTTATTACTTTATACCCTTCTATCATCCTACATAGGTCTCCTGGTGGTTCATTTGACCCGTGAATTTTGTTCACGGGCCTGTAGTCTATATATATTTCTGCTAGACCGAAACAAAACACAAAAAATAATGCGTTAAGGCCTGTTTTCATTTTGATTAGTGCGAGTGCGAGTAAGTAGTTCAGGTGTTGAGTGATTAGTAGCAAACACGTGTGGACACCGATTGATTTTTGCGACTGCATACTAATCAGTCGCGATTACTCACTCGCACTCGCAATCGCACTTGCATTCGCACTCGCACTAATCAAAATTCAAACCGGCCTTTAAACAGGCGTGTCCTCACAAATAGTCTACGACAGTCAGAACTCTTGATTAGTCGCTGTAAGTATCAAAAAACTAATAAAATATCAATGGTGAATATAACTTAATTAAATTAAGACTAACAATAGCGTCAGTCTTCAATTCTCTAGACGTCAGTTAATTAGTTCCGCTTTAGCTGAGTAATTCTATTACGGTAACTTCACGGTAGAGTCTCCGCGGAACCATAAACTAAAACTATTACGACTATAATTCACAGAAATTAATGAAACTGCAGTATTTTATTAAATGTTAGTTGAATAGTTCGGTTATCAAATTAGTTCAAAATGGTATAAAATATAACGTAGCGTATAAAATTGTAAAAAAATTGTTCAAATTTAAATTGGATGAAGCATACTCTTTCATATATTTAACAGACTTAAAAAAAAGAGGTTTTCAATTCGGTTGTACGTTTTTTTATGTATGTTATGCGATAGCTTCACCTATGATTTGGACTCTTCGTGTTTCAATAGCTGCGTGTCACTGTGCTGTTATGTGGCAGGCATGTTTCTTACCATCAAGCACACGTCCTGCTCGTCTCGTCATTTTATTTTATTATATTTTATAAAAAAATGTGTTTCTTGTATATTTTGGTTTGTATATTTTGGTGGTTCTTATTTTGTCCGGTAGATCAGAGGTGATTTAGAGGTCATGTACATTTTATTGAAATCGGTAAATTTTAGTTTTTTGTTCATGATTGGTGAATCAATTTACTTGCGTATACTTTGATGACTTCTTACGAAATTTGTGGACTAAGAGCCCATGAACCCCAGACCTTCGTTATCTTAACAAAGCTGTAAGTTTGTCAGTGCATGTTCCCAACATAGGTAAGAACGGTGGCCCATTATGAAGTTTAGGTCATCTTGCCTTTGGCAGATAAACGGCACTAAAGGTGTACAACGATCGAAATTAGTCAAATTATAAAGTCCTGATATTTTGGTATTACTTTCAGAATCTTATATATAAAATCTCGTGTCACAGTGTTTGTTTCCTTACTCCTCCGAAACGGCTTTACTGATTTTAACCAAATTTTATATGCATATTCTGTAGGTATGAGAATCGGCTACTAGCTATTTTTCATACCCCTAAGTGACAAGGGTTGTTCACTAAGGCAAAACAACGTTTGCGGGGTCAGCTAGTATTACTATAGATCACATCAATAATTGCTAGATACGTAACATCAAGGTAAACACTTGCCAGACACCCATGCTGTGTTGATGTTCATGTAATTATAATTCTACTTGCGTCGTAGTACATGCGCCGATTTTTATACATAATACTTGGGTAACAATTAGCAGCCTAATTATCATAAGCAGCCCACTAAAAGTTTCCACTGCTGGGACTCGGCGCCTTAGTACTGTTTATCTGCCAAAGCCAGTATGATCCAAACTTCATAATGGTCCATCGTTCTTATCTATGCTAGGAGCATGCGCTGACAAACTTTCAGCTTTGTTAAAATAACGAAGGTCTGGCTGGGGTTCACGGGCTCTTGCTCTATTGGGCATGTGTCTGAATTTAATTTTAAATTGAAGGCGGTTTTTTTTTCGGAGAAAATCAATCATATCTATGTCTAAAATATAAAACTATAAAACGTAGCGTTCAAAATTGTAAAAAAAAATTGCAAATTGAAATTCTATGAAACATGCTCGACTCTTACATTTCATATCAAACTTAAATATCAAAATTTTGTATTTTCAAAATTATTATTTTATTATTTGACGAAAATATAATTGATACTGAGATTTTCTTTAACAATAAAAAAAGTACAGTACCTACACATTACCTTTGGATGCTCGTTATACAATCACGTCAGGACCCCTAGAGAGATCGAGTGAAAATTTGGAACACATTTTATTGGATAGATTATAATATAATGTCGTATAACACATAGGCTACTTTTCATCGCGGAAAAACAACAGGACGGGATTTACGCGGGTGAAGCCACGGGGCGCTGCTATTTTATTTTATTACCAGCAGGTAATAAAATAAAATACATTAATTTCAGTTATGGTTACAAACCATAAATACATAATGTTATTTGTTTATTTTGCTTGTCCGGCTATAGTTTTCTGTAAAAGTGTATCAATAATTCGCCAGAATTATAACCTGCACAACACAGTGTTACCTTGAAAAGCTAGAGTATTATCGTGGCAGTTCTGCATGGTACCCTTAAACAAATTCACTATTTATTTGAGAGAACCTTAAACTTTGAAGAACTACGGACATATAACCGTATAACTAACTGTTAATTGCCTGTATACCGCCCATTTACCATTGAGTACCTATACTCTACCGCCATATATATATGATACCGCCTCACAAAGCAGCCGGAATGATCCCAACTCAAAAATCGATACTTCACGACGTAAATCAACCAAGTACGTATGCTACTACAACAAACGTATTGAGTTAAAAATTACCTAGAATAATAATGCCAAGAATATAATGCCTAGTCCCCTGACTTAGTGGGTAGTAAATCTGCCCCTGGAGTCGGACGTCGTTGATTCGATTCACCCAGGACAGATACTTTTCTGATGAATACAATAATTATTTGTTCTGTGTCTAGGTGGTTATGTGTATCATAAATAAATAGTAGGTATTTGATCAGTTACCTGGCTAAGTCATGCTTTGCTTACTTTGAGGCTCGATAGTGTTGTGTGAGAGCAATATCAACCAAAATTCATTCTACATAACATAGACAAAGGACACGTCACTACGCATTTTCAAAGTAAACATTTTCCAAATCGAATTAATTATAAGTACTACTTAATACATGTTACACCAAAACATACTTTCACCATTTCCTAGTAATTACAAAACGGTAAACCAAAACTTCATAAATCGTGGATACTCACATCTTGCTAACAACTCCGACCTCCAAACACCGGGCTATTTCCACCACTTATTAATATTCCAACGCACACGCACCAAAAATGTTAAATTTGTATCAACAACCCGTTAAAATACACAAATATATCGCAACATTGTCGATAAGTAATAACATAAACAAATTGGATATACTCTCGCGTACGGCACGCTTGGAAACGGACAAGGCTGTGAGCAGCAAGCAGACACCCTGTTATGGGAGTGAAAGAGATAGCAAACACCATAAGCTTTCGGGCAACTTCGGCAAGTTTCGTAAGGCGCTTGTTGTATGGTAGGAGTTGTGTGGATGCGACTGAATTCTTTTGTTTCAGCTGTAACTGTTACTGAAGTCAACAGAGAATGAAACTAATATTTATTTGACCGAGTTAGTAAAATGACTCAGTCAAATCTTGATTTAGATATTATTGCACGGCGGATAGCAGCTATCATTATTATTCCTGATACTTGCTTAATGCGGCGCTACCTGTACGTTTGACCACAAATTATCTGATGCGCGACCTACGATGTTTACGATAGTTTTTTAACAAACAATTTATAATACAAGACCAATCTTTGTAGGCAAAAAAAAAACTGGGACCAGGTTACGCGATAGCTGCGCTAATTTTGTATCGATTTCGATGGTTTTTTTTTGGTAGAAAGTACTTGACTTACTTGTGTACCTTGTGTTAAGTAAATTTTATCACATTCAGTGAGTTTGTTTTTAGAATATCGACAAAATTAATTAATTATTATAACACAAAAATATTGTTATAAACATTGATATACGACGTTTCTATAGATTGCGTGAGATACCTACGTACCAAAATGCCTTTAGGCATTAAACACTAAAATTATCCCATATTACTCCAACAAAGAGCAAATAACAAAACACGAACATTTTGTCTGACAATGCATTGATTCACGTCACGTAGCATCCGATTTAAGCACCCTGTTAAATGGACCCATTGTTGGGCCTATTATGGACTACTATCAAACTAAGGGCGTAAATATGGGCACATTTGTAGAATAGAATAGGATAGATTACAGATTTGAAACTTAGTATGTACGTTTAAATATTAATAAATTAGTTAACAGTAGATGCATATTAGGTCAACTGCTAGAGAACCTTAAAAATCAACAATTTATATCTAAATTAAAAAATCGTGTACCAATCGCAGATTTGCATATGACACAAATCCTCGAAACGTGGCTGTCTTGAAACAAATCGGTTTACTCACGTATTCTTGTTCGTTGTACTAATATTTAAAATAAAACGAGACTATTTTTCACTGTAGTTCTCTACTTGACCCTCCTCTTTGTGAGAGAAAGCCCCAAATCCCACTACTAGGAACATAAATCTAGCTGTTTTTCCTAAGGTTATGCTTAATAATTTTATTTTAGTAATTAGGTATCAGTAATATTAATCATTTCAGGCTAGTTTGCATGAATTCGTAGTCAGTAAGCATTTTCAAATGAATAGTTATCGAAGTTTTAAAAACAAAAATGAACTATTAAATGGTTATTACACGTATACATGTACACGTATTGTATTACGCTGACATAATTCTCTGTTATTGTTCCTTTTACCGAATCATACGCGCCATATAACGCATCCACAACTAGACACATTAGTCGCAAAACTCTGCTATTACCCGACGATTTATGACCATTGTGTGTAAATCTCTATTCATCAATCCCCACCCATATCCATACTATTCTGACAAACACACAAGACGTTGAATGGCCGACCACAGATGACATAACAGTGCAGGGAACACATGGGGGTGGCATTATTACACGACGACAACGATATATTTCAGAATTCAAACAAAGGAACTAATATTTTGAAACGTTTTATTCCAAAAACGATGTAGTGGCTCCACCACTTAAAGAAATAAAAAGATTGGTACCGTATAAGGGTTTGACCGTCCAAATGTCTCATACATTTGTGGCATTTCACACCAGCGACTATAAATAAAAATAGATGAGTCATATCTTCGCTCTGCGCCTCCATTCATGGTGTTGTTTTTACGATGCTCGTAAAAAGATGTTGCCCTAGATTTTTTGTTTTTATTTTGTTTCGTCATGTGCTTTGAATTTTAGTGACATAATTAGTCGTAATCAAAAAGAGCGGACACTATGCGAGACTTTTGAACTCCGTAATGATCTATTTTAAACTGTGTTGTAGGTATCAACATTTCGTGTGGAATGAAAGGGCAAAGATATCCTACTAATATTAGAAATGTTTGATGTTCGGTGCTCATTCGGAATAGAGTTCAAACTTGAAATACAGTTAGATAATTGTCTGGTATTGCAAATAAGCTACTGTTTATCGAAAGAATATAACGGATACAATATACGCGGGTGGTAGAACACAGTAATATTTGCACACTACTGCTTGTAGGTTTGGTAGAATAACTGACAAAGTGTGGTAGTTACTTAGCGGACTTTGCAAAGAGTATTGACTACGGCGGTAAGAATTCTAAGTGTTTCTTTAAATAAGGTAACTGTTTTACGTATTTTTTAAATAGTCAATATAAATTCTCTAGATAGAACATTAAACGTCCACACGTCCATTCATCTCATGCTCACAGGTTGTGCCTATAACCACCCACATTCTCCTAGAAAGAACCGTACTATCCGCTGTCGGCAGATACAAACAAACGAATCTCTGAACAAACAGCGTGCGCGTGCGCACAGATCTGTTTACCCGATACCCGGCTGTCATAATAACTACCTGTTGTATGACGATTTGATACAGCTTTATCACGATGTTCGCAAGAGCTTTGAAAATTGTATGTAAAACAGTTGTCTTCGTATTTTTATTTATTTAATAGCACTTTGGCCACTAAAGCCACAAGGGTTCGTGTACGAATCTTCATAATTAAAGTGTTTAATATGATCGATATCTTACATTATGAAGGAAACGTTAGAAGTAAGTTCAAATTTCTATTCAGCACATATCTACACAATGACAGCTAAGTACGTTCACAACTTGCTATGGAAACGTAACGTATGATGGTTAAAGGCACTACAGACGAACCCTTTTATCAGAGGAAGTTACGTAGAAATGACGTAAAAGAGGGTTGAACCCTCAACGTTTCCTAAATTGCCATACCCTGAAATTCGATTGAGTGACGATATAGACTGCAGGCTGGAGAAGAAAAGCCGATAGAGTTGAGTGGCGTATCCAGCAGTGGACTAGGGTAAACTGATCATGATGATTCGGCATTTATCACTGCCGTGCATCTGTACATATTTGAATAGGCTGTACAATAATTCTCAACTCCATGACCAATTAGTAAAATCGTATTTATATTTCGTTACACTCTTGTGTACTTCTCTACGTGTGTTAGTAGTGGTAGGGCTCTTGGCAGAGTCCGCATGGGGAAGTACCACTCCTTTGCCAGTTATTCCAGCGATGCCGAGGGTCGTGGGTTCGATTCCCACCCAGTGCAAATATTTGTGTGATGAATTCAAATGTTTGCACTATGTCTGGGTGTGTCTATGTATTTAAAACTATACAAGTATTATATCAGCTCTCTGGCCGCCATCATACAAGCTTTGCTTAGTTTGGGGTCAGATGGTGTTGTGTGTGAATTGTCCACCAATATTTAATATTATTATTTATTATTATTCTACCGGCAAGCAGTAATTTGTAAACATTACTGTGTTCCGGTTTGAAGTGCAATGTTTCCAGAGAAATTACAGGGATAAGAGATATAATATCATTGCTCTCTGGGTGACGAGCGCAGTGCTAGGTAATGATTTGGACTCTTGATGTTCCAATAGCTAAGTGTCACTGTGCTGCTATGTGGCAGGTATGCTGCTTACCATCAGGCACATGTCCTACTCGTCTCGTCACTCTTTACAATATATTAAGACAAAAATTAAACTTGTTATAATTACATTATTTAATTATTTTTAAAATACAAGTGGATCTCAAGCCGTTTGAAAATAAATCCAAATGTTCTTGTAAGTTCACGCGTCGGTTCCGGAAACGGGGTCACTGCTCGTATAATGTAATCATTATTCTGTCTGTACCGCTGATAAATTCGTCTATCTCTTAATGAATTATGTATTCCACTGTGTAATTATAGCCCGCATATAAGATTCCATGAGATATTTTATAATTTTCCCTATTTTCTACATTAAAAGCAAGCACGTTTTACCGAGGAGACTAGTAGATAAAGTAACTTATTTGTGCCACACTCAGGCTAGAAAGCCATTTTCAGTTCAACCAAAAGAAGGCCGAAAGCAGGCCGGAGAAGGAGATATAAAAATAGAGAAAAGGGCAAGCACTTTCAAATACTCAGGTTGCCTAAAAGAGATCATCAGTAGTGATAAAATGGCCAAGTGTATTACAATTTGGTAAGTTTTTACATTTCGGTGTTTTGTTTTCAAATTATGTGATGTGAAAAAATATATCCCTATTTTTCAGCAAAAGTACCACTGTTGTTCTTAGAAAAGTGAGTGTTCTAATATTGTTTATAATATGTTCCTCCAAAAAGTATTATGTAAATCATTGATAGAATTACGCTTGACCACCATTTCGCAAAATGTAAAATGACATTGCGATCTAAGACCAAGCTTGGTAAGCAGACCATGAAAAAAACGGTTCACTCTCGTAGACATCACCAGATTTTATCTAATTAGTATGCAATGGGATAGACTCTCTCGAATAACGCACTCCACAGTCTAGATGTTCGTATAAAGTGACATAAATATAATAATACATTACAAAAACTACTGAAGAAATAAGTAGCTGATTGGACGACAATCGAAAAATAAGAGTTGTGATAATCATACGACTTATGATAAAATAAAGAGAACTGCTCAAGTTCTATTGCATAATGTTAGTAAGTCACAGAAGTGCCGCCTCGCGTCAACTGACACAATTGGTGGCAGAATTCCAACTATAGTGCTCGCAGTATAAGTCTGCGCGCGACTGGTGGCGTACTTAATGTTGCCAGGTCAAGCTAATAGGTTCCCTTCCCGTTCATTGGGAACGTACAACTTCATAAAACAGGTACGGGAAGGGATTTTTCAGGGAAGCAATTACACGACAACTGAGACTCAAGAACGAATGTCTCGAAGTAATGAACGCCTTTGCAGTGCTGGTTTGGTTCAGTATGACCAAGTATCATTGGTAATTGGTACAGGCTGTCTGAGTCTCTTGCCACCAGGAAAACTTTATTATAGTTTATTACATTATAAAAAATCTATCATTTTCAACCTACACCAACATCGAAATAACAAAAATTTAACTTAAACTTGTAAATCTTTTATTGAGACCATAAATAACACTATTTGAAAATTTGGCGCATAAACGTTCTTTTAATGAGTCATTGGCTTCCATACAATCATCTTCTTTTTTCAATAGGGTTAAAATCATGATGAATCACGGCGGTAACCGCAAAAGTTCCTGTCCATGTTCCTTTAATAGTTATTCTACTTGGTATTGTGGGTCTTCTTTGTGCCTCTTTATTCGAGTAACTGCAGATTTGTCCTACAATCGTCGAAATCTATTTCATTTTTCTTAAGCCACTTTTGGCTTTCTTCTTTTACATTGCCCATTGTAGCCGCTTTATTTATCTGAGTGCAGTGGTATAATGCGTTGTCCATTACCACGTGACAGTACGTTCTGAAACGCCTACAATTAAAATACAATAGTGAATACAGAGTTAAGGATTAAAGAGCATCCAAGCTAACGTTGAAAAATAAAATAAGTAAAATTTCTTTTGGCGCACCGCTGTTAGGTGAAAGGGTCAATCGGGTGAACATGGAACCACCGAGTGTACCCGAGCGAGAAAGATACAATCAGCTGATCTTCACTGCTGTGTCACTGTTTTCTATTTTGATTTGTATATTATGAAAAAAAAACATTTATAACTAGTTTCTCACATTCGGTCTTAAGCACACACATTTTTTCCCACGGGTAAATTGGCGATAAAACAATCAAACCCAAAGCCGCACCTCAACCTGAAGCCTCAGCTTTAAAATATGCCGATAATAGGTGGAGATTTGATTGCTATGGTATCCCTACATGTTAGTTGTCAAATAGCTCTGCGTTTGGAAAACTGCACTTTTGGCCCGTTATTGTATCGTTCTTCTTCACAACCACGATTGATTTTCAAGAACCAGCCACGGCCAGCACTTTTAATCACTTTCGGCATAATAAAAGCTATTAATTATTTTGGAAATTAATAAATACACCAAACGTAAACAAACTTTTGTCAAATGACGTAAATAAGAAGTTGACGGCCTGTCAATTAGTTCCATATTTTGCTACGCGCAGAGTTATATTGCGAGCACTCTAGTATGTATTTACTATGGTGCTCACGCTCTCCCATCAATTTTATGTCAGTCAATAATATCCGGTTCTGTTGGTCATCCATACGATTTGCTATTAACAGTTAGGTATTCTACCTAAGTCGTGAAGCTCATAGGTAAAATGATGTAGCGTCAAAGTACACAATTAAAAATATTTGTTTAGTCGTTCATAAAACAGAAATAAAAACATAACTGGTATCTGGGTGTTTCTATGTACAGGGTTATTGGTAATCAGCCTGCATCCGTTTAAGGGCATGTTCTGTATATTTAAACAAACAACTTTTGTTCTACAACTTTCTTTAAAACTCAATAGATAACCCAAAAAAAAATAGTTTTTGTTGCCCTTTTTTGTACTGTTTAGCGACTTTTTAGTGTTTATTCACTTCGGCACATCATTTTTTGCGCGTTAAATAGCGTACGCGCTCTTGTTACGAATTGTTACGAAGAGTTCGATGCTTTTAGACCGCGCAATTTATTTTTTAATTTTTTTTGTAGAAGAAAAAAAACTCTTTTTTTTTTTAAACTGTAGAACAAAAGTTGACGTATTGAATGTACCTAACATCCCCTTAAAAGGATGCAGGCTGATTACCAATAACCCTGTATAATAAGTATGTATTAAAAAAAAAACAATATCAGTATTATTTCAGATATATGGCCGCCATAGTACAAGTTTTGTTTAGTTTGGGGTCAGATGGTGTTGTGTGTGAATTGTCCACCAATATTTATTTATCATTATTATTTATAATAGAAAAAAACTATAAAGATGTAGATTCTGTAGTAGGTATACTCGTATTATTGAGAGTTTATCAAGTGCATTTCAAATAATAATTATTAGTTTCGGAGTAGGAATCGACTACAAATCGAAAGAGAACAAACCCGTATCTAATGTGTGTCTTTTATTAATGTTTAATAATTTTGTAATTTTGTTTATGTGCTTGTGTCTATGGATCTTAATAGTCTGAAATAAAGTTTTATGAATATTAATTAATAATGCGTCTCTACGATAAAATGTACGTACTACACTCTTAATATTGAGCCGTTCGTACATTTTGACGGCTTGTACGGTAGGTACCTACGGTACAAATGTATAATTTCTTAGACGTTCTTGTGTCGCATAGGCGTTTATTTTTTTAAGTACTACTACAAAACTTTCTATGTACGGCGGAATAAGCAGAACTCAAATCATTTCATACCCCTTACTTTGATTTGGATCAAGTAACTCCATTGTTAATTTGTCCAAACAAGTAACACAATTGCCAGAAATATAATTCTCTGTGATATTTATATTAGCAGTTTTCTCGTAAGCGAGAGGTGACTCTGATTCTTTCTAGGAAATAGCTGTTCTCGTATTACCATCAACCGTGTTAGAGTATGTATGACGTATAGTTATAGACTTCAAGAGGTAGTCTAGACTCTAGGCTCTAGACCATAACGTGGTTGAGCATAATTTTGCTACAACGAATATTTCAATGAATATGTATTTTGTGATATTAAGATTTTAGATTTTAGACGCTTTAGTCTTTATTTACAAGTCAATATGAATATTTCAAAGTTTTCATCGAAAATACAATAGTTAGTCTTAATAACTAACTTTCAATGAGATTCCCCAACTTGCGAAACAATCGAACACAACCTGTTAGACTTTTGAATTCCGCTTCAGCCCAAAAAAACGGTCACGTAGGTAAATTAAATTAAATTAAATTAGTCGTGAATAGATGTTGTGGAACGTTATTAGGGTTGTTCACTGTACTATATTATTAAATAATCCTACTAATATTATAAATGTCAAAGTTTGGATATTTGGATGTTTGTTAGTCAATCACGTTGTAATGTCTGAATAATATAATAGAATATTTTGATAGAAATTTGGAATTTAGCTCAATTGTAGTCAGGAATAACACATAGAGGCTTTTTTTTATTCCGGGAAAACAACGAGGACGGGAACTACGCAAGTAAAACCGCGGGGTGCTGCTAATAATACATATTTTATCTCATAATTAATATATGATACGAGTACTTACTACGAGTATCCAGCCGTATTCTAAACATTGTCCCAACGTGAGCCAAAACCTGTCAAAAGTTTGAGCAAACCCATAATCGATATTAGCGTTTTCGACATATGTGACATCAAAATTACTCAGCATCTAACTAAGAAAACAAATCAATATTTGTTATAACGAAATCATGACCTAACTGAAACCAAATTACTCGTAGTAAGTGTAGCAAACCAGCCAAATGCACATTCATAAGAAGAAAATTGTTTTAAAGAACGACTACTCCAAAAGATAGTGACTTTATTCTAGTGTAATACGCAATCACGTTACCTATTCAGTTCAACGCAAGAGTGCATTTGCATAATTATCCTGGTAAAACTTTCGCATTAGATTCGAATCGTTGACATGTAATGAAATTAAACGGCAGGTGACTCATTGAAGCTTTATGCTGACTCTACGTAGCCAGCCAGCTGGAAACCATCTGCATTCACCTGTCTGCTTTGTCTGCTTACTAAATATATTGCGAATTCACTAAATAAATGATTCACTCGCCGGGATCCTCGTGCAAAATGTTAAACGTTTAAAAAAAATTGTTACTTAGTGATACTAATTTAGCTTTTAAGTTACGGCTGGTCTAGTCGGGAGAACGGCGACTGCCGATCCGAAGACCCCGGGTTCAAACCTCACACGCACCACTGTCTTTTCGAAGTCATGTGCGTAATGCCACTAACTTAAAACGGTGAAGGAAAACATCGTGAGGAAACCGACATGTACCTAGAATCTTTCGAAGGCATGTGTCATCCACCAACCCGCACTGGCCCAGCGTGGTGGATTATGGCCTTAACTCTCTCCTTGCGAGAGAAAATCCCGAGTCCCAGCAGTGGGAACGTTTAGTGGGCTGTTGATGTTGATGACTAATTTAGGTTGTTCAGTCTATATACCTACAATAAAACGACGAATCGGATCAAATTCTGCACTTACTATGGGATACATAGGTCTAATAATGGGAGGTTTATAAGTTTACTAAGAATTTAGCTGATCAGCTTGACTTATGCAATAGATTAGTCTCGCAAAAAAATGATTTCTTTGGGGTATTAGGACCATATAAGGCAAGTCGTAAGCAATGACCATAGATGCAATTTCTTATTCTGTACCAAAATGTGGCAAGTAGGTATCCAATTACCATGTGGCGCCCTCGTAATAGCCAAACCCAGAATTAACTACAGTAACTATGTCGGCATCCCATTGTATCCGCTTTTAAATTAGATATTGCTCGAGGCTACGATCAAATTAAAGTATACGTTGCGATGCGAGAAACAGTAGCCTAATGATTATCATCATTTTGGTAACATGGGACTGGTTTCATTCTGGCTCTCGTGATTATTAGAATTGCCTATTTCCAATTTTTGACAAATAACTGTTGTGTGCTGTGTGCTTGGTATATTTTGGCAGAATATTTACTTATTGGACATCCAAAACTAGAAAAACCTTGTTATATAAGAAATTTAACCAAATTTTAAAACAAATATTAAATTTTGGCCTTTTTCTGAAGGTCTGTCTGGCTTCAACGGCAAGTCATAATCTAGAACTTTATATGGTCAGAATGAAAAATGCATTGTTAAAATATATTATTTTATTTAGTTATAATATAAATATATGAAATAATAATTATGTAAATCAATTGCATATTTATTACTATTTCAGCGATTTAATTCTAAGACAGCAAAACGCACATCCTTCCTTTCCTGTCTTTTAAATAGGGCTGTACTTGCCATTGCACTTTAATATTCAAATTTTATCTTAACATGCATGAGGGTGCGCTAGACTGCTAGCCGCCCTTGCAAGGGGTGGTAGAGGTCAATGGACGTACCAAAACAAAAGGCCCACGCACCACCTGTGGCCCGCCACTAGCCTCGATCGATACCCATCACTAACGAGCTTCCTACCATCAAATACAACCAATAACCAACTGTAAGACGGTGACATAAAGATGACAGCTATAATGTACTTCCGTCCCTTGCTGGACGCCCTAATAGGAGGACATAAGCCTCTTTTAAGTGTGCTTTGAGACACTGCATTTCAAGCACTTGAATTTGAGTCGGTCTGAGAAAAACATGTTTTGTGTATATAGTGTGAGTATTGGTCATATTGACCATACGAAGACTAGAAAAGAAAAGCGTCGCAATTTTAATTAGCCCATAGAGTTGTCATGTTTTATTTCACCAATAAAAACAGCATATATTATTTATATTTATACCCATGGCAATAGCCATCTTTGGTATGTTACATTCAGCAGCAATCTAATACATTTAACAAAATTTGGTCAAGACGAAATTGTCTTGAAACGAATTCTGTTCGATATCTGCTTGCGCTTTAAAAACATCCCAGACTCGTTACAAAATATCCTTTAGGCTCTAAAAAGGACCCTACCCTACAATAAGTAGGGTACTTTTATGACCTTCTGTAACTTCTACATGTATTCTATCCAGAGTTGATATTGATATGTTCAAACCGCTTTAAATAATGAAACATTTAAACCTTTTTTTCCATCTTGTCGTAATAGCTACTGGTAGAATTCTCTATAGAATAAGAACGTAGAATAAATTCAGCCACAGTAAACTATTGCGGACAGCAAGCTGCTTCATCGATAATACAAGGCAATCATCATTTAGAATCTGTTTAATTATGTAGATACCGATCAATTAATTATTATACTGTCTCTATGGCGCAGCCAACTAGTTTTATCAACCGATCAATTAACAGCCTAGCATGTTTACAAAACAGCTCCTTTTAACTATAACTAGCAGCCTAAATAATATTCAGCCATATCGTTTGTTACAACTTTAATAAACTGCATGGCTGGCTAATGCTTAGGGCATCCGTAGTGTAGAACTTGTGCAACAATTATTTATTTAAATGCTGTAAAATGTAACTATGTTCGGTTTAGTTAGGTTAGTTTAGAAAACGGAACCATAAAATTGTTTTGTTAGACATTTTTACAGTTTGGCGATTTTTGGTACTAAGTGGCAGAATGTGGAACTAAATTCAAATGAACATGTTCATTTCAATTTAGTTAAATGTCAACAATCTAGACAAGTAAATAAATGTCAACGATCCAAGTTATTAGTACTGCTGTTCAATCAAATGGCTGCATGTCATTCAGGCCGCTAGTTTAATGGCGCTGGTTAGTGAACGGGCTGTTAATTAAATGGCTGGTTAAGCTAGTTGATTGCGACATAGAAGTACCATGACACGAAACTCTGACTACCGAAACCTCGCAAAACCGGAACAGGAGTGACCTAATCATATAGTACAGCCAACTTTAAAAGCAATAATAACAATAAAATTGTTGTCATTGAATACGTTTACGTCTCAATCACTCTACGTTTACGACAGGTAATAGCCGTCCACAAAACAAATTAAACGTACCTACTATCTATATGTATATTGGCGCAGTGCCAACGATAATGAACTTCCACGTTTTAATATATCCTTGAACCTCTGAGGAGCAAAAACTTACAACGTAAGTAAACTGCGGTAAGTCCCAACAACCAAACTTGTCGTTCCAAAACTTAGCTAGCTAAAACTTCGAGAATGTTCTCGAAGAAAAGGTCGGGAAGTTTTTAGTAATTAATAAAACTTAGGCCGGGTTTTTTACGATGAGTTCAAGGATTTACGAGAATGTGTTAGTAGGTTTTGTTTGCGGAAAGAAGCCCTATGTATGTGGTAAATGCCTTGGAATCCGATATTTTATCATTCTTGTCAACTTTACGTATAATATGACGTTAATACGTTACATCGTAGCAAAAGTTCTAATAATTCGGCAAAGCCTTGAGCGTTCGTTCTTGAAAGTAATTTGTTTATCGTTTGTTTTACAAAATATTTTTGTTATGATTGGTATATTACGTAGCTCGAAAAAATGACATCTATAAAATTTGCGTAGACTAATCCGTCGCAAATCAGTGGTTAAACAGTAGGTATATAATAAAACCCGGTTTACATTATTCCAGTCCAGCGCTGGATTGCTTACTGGAATAATGTAAACCGGTACTGGAAAACATTGGCACTGGATTGATGCTTTCCAGTGCCGGTTTCCATTTTTCCAGTAAGCAATCCAGCGCTGGATTCGATCGCTGGACTGGAATAATGTAAACCGGGTATAACAGATATTGATTTCCTGATATATTTCGATGTATAAATATAATCAGAATACAATTTATTGCGGAGTAAATCTGTCTATATGTCTTTATAGTACGCTTATTTCACAGTAACCACTTAAACGCTTTATATTTTGATGTAGGTATTATTATTTTAGTAATAATATTAACAAAACAAACCCTTTGTAACCAAAGTTAAGATTTAAACTCCCTTTAAAACTGAAAAAGCAACGATACCAAATAGTCGCACCATATTCAAACATCATGTTTTTTTCTTTCTATCTCGGCAATGCAAACGTTTCTCTTGAGAACGGACCCTTCACATGCGTGAGCCAGATTAATTAGCCGACTCACGATAGTCATGGTGCACTTTAAATTGATGGGAAAGGGGAGAATCGCTTTGTTTTGTTTGATATCATCCTACAAAGGTATAACTTTGATTGAATTGAAGATACTACTTTATTGGTACTAGAAAAGACGACGGTGTGAAATAAGCTTATTTTGGAGTATCAGGAAAACATTTTCCTGTTGATAAAAACAATATGCTTGACTGCCATTTCGACTGATATTAAGCGATGGTATATGTAGACTATAATAAAGCGTGCTTCCCTAGAAGTGATCGTTTCACTATCCAATTGAAGACCCCAAGATTGTGTCCATATGCAAATAAATCGCTAAGGCCTACACGTTACTATTACAAAAGTTAAGACAAACTTCTTCGTATTTGTAACATCAACCTTAAACCGAATTCGAAAAAAATCGGTTGTCTGTAAAGTTACTGACGATAGTTGAACGTGACAACTTCAACTCCAAGCCTTAAATGGAACGCCTCAGAGCGAGGTAACGCCGCATGACGTCATGTTTTTTCGTGCGTGCAGCCGGCTTCATCGAATTTTAAGACGTTGTCATGTCAAAAACTAAAAACACAAATAGAAAACACAGTACTGGAATTGGTTAGGTACCTATTTAGTATTAGTATTGTAAAAATTAAGCTCAATCTTGGATTAGTTTGACGGCAAAAACGACGACAATTTTTATTGACGGATTTTTGACACGCGTAAGTCTTAACAGAATGTTTGAAACCCGTCAGACAGTCACATTATGTCATTGCAGAAGCCTTGAACTCAGCTGAGAATAAACTTGATTTTAAATTGGTAATAAATATTCCACAGCTGCCGACCAGTTATTAACTGCAGCCGACATAATTATAATTTGAGGTTTCAAGATTTACTTCATCGTAAACTTAAAATGTTGAACTTACAGAAACTTCATTACTTTTTGTGTGAACAATAGAATAATTATGAAGCCTTTTGGTTTGTTAAAAAACAAAACCACAAAAGTTTCACGAGTAAAACGGAGCCTTTTAAATCTGATCGAATAAATATTTATCAGTAACGCTACTCAGATGCCGAGATGAACGACGACAAGAAACGCATTTAACGGTACCAAGTAGGCATTTACTGTGGGAACTGTTGTTGACAATCGTGATTGCTGCTCTGCAATGTACGTAGAATAAATGCAGTAGTCAAGTCCTATACACAGATGTAATTTGTACTATTATGCTAGCGGTCCGCCCTGGTTTCACTTTTGGTACATGTGTATTATGTACATCTAATGGTGAAAGAATTTTTGAAATCGGTTCGGTATTTCCTGAGATTAGCGCGTGACAACAGACAAATGAACTCTTCAGCTCTTTAATTACACAAGAAAATAGTTACTTCGATAATATCTACACTAATATCATAAAGCTGAAGAGTTTATTTGTTTGTTTGAACGCAAGGATCTCGGGAACTACTGGTCCGAATTTAAAGATTCTTTCTCTGTTGGATAATCAATTTATCGAGGAAGGCTATAAGGCTATTTAACATTACGCTACTGTAAATAGGAGCGGAGCTAGAATGAAAAATGTTACAAAAACGGGAAAAAATATTGCTTTTTGAGAAGTTTCGTTGCGTGACAGCATGTGTCTATCTTTTAAAAGGTTAGGCACGTCATTAGAATCTAAGGTAACGAAATTTGTTCTAGAGTTGAATTGGTACGACCAATTATCGATAGATGACGTAGCAACGCGCGCACGGATCAGCTATAGTGCATTCCAGTAAGGTGTGTAGAAAACCAAAACAAACCAAAAAAAAGGTGATACCATAACATAAACATTGTTTAATCTTAGTATTTTTATGAAATTGCCTTAAAATATTTTTCACAAATAGGATTCGACTTTATTGCGATCTTAAATACCATATACTTAGATTTGTATTGATCAAATAATTCTATACTATCTTATTTTAAAAGTTATAGAAAGCAATGGTAGGATGATAGAAATATGATTTTAAGTACTAGCCATTTGATCTGTGGTTCTCAAACTCTCAATGTTGCATTCAAGACATTTAATACTTCTTTTCATCAAATTATTCTTATTAAGGACGCGCCTATTTTTCTAACATACCCCTCTCATGCCCATATAGTGAAAATGCCCATTTCCACATTCAAGTATGGATTAATTTTACTCTATTTATTTTTGTCATTAATTTGGAATTTTTAATTGTAATGTAATTTGATTTTAATGTAATGTATTATTTGATTTTTATTGTAATGGGATTTAAAATTGACGTCTGTTTTTTTTTAAATTATCGACTTGTATTGGTAATTTTGAATATCTTGAATATTATGACATGTAACTACTCCTTGTCAATAAAAGAGTATGAGTATGACTAAATAACTCCGAGAAAAAGGTTTCTTGTGTCGTAACGAGAGTTGAGAGAAAATCGCATACCTCTAAATACGTGTTCCAAATTACGCTGTTTACTATCAAAACCTTGTATAATTTTCACTCTAAAATGCCATACATATTGTGTTATTTTGATCGAAACTTTTGTATGTGTTTCCAGAATATTACATCATAGTGTTATGATCAGTTTTGGGTAGTACAAGGACAATTCGAACGAGATTTAATTATTGTTAAAAATAAAAGGAACGTTTTCATATAAGGAAACATCTAAATTACTTTTCTAAGTCACTGGTTCTAGTGTTACATTCTTCTCCGAACTCAAATGCTTTGCCTTTCCTTTTTTTACGTGAGGGTAATAAATGTAGGTACGTATGCCCGCTATACTCTCTTTATGAAATGAGAGGAGATCTCCATCTACCCTCACTTGGGCTTCAAAAATCGCAGGGTAACTAAAACATTACACACAACACTAACCATATCAGGTTTCTCCAAACTCAGTGCGCTATGCACACATTTATTTATTAGAGGATTCCGCGACGCCGATAACCGTTAACCGGGTAGTTTTCGGTTATTGGCATCGTGGTCATCGCGTCGTAGTTGAAATACATATATACCTATGTTTTTTATTTTCCAATGCTTCCCGAACCATTCTTGCGTAGTGATGACATTCGGTAGATAGAACCTTCGGGTCGTAGATCTCGATCCAATGACCAGTTTTAGCATCAATCAAATGTTCAGCAATTGCAGATTCTTGTGTCTGACGATTTTTTACAGCGGCAATGTGTTGATTGTTCCAAGTCCCAGCAGTGGGAACGTTTATTTGGGTGTTAATGATATGCATACATATATATTTAGCCTTGTTATGCGACGAAAATTTAAAAGGGCAAGCAATGAAAGGTACTACAAACTATCTTGTAAAACAATGGTTGAGAAATGCTGGTCTGTCATATTGAGAGTGACATTGGTTTGTTTACCTTTTATTCACATAGAATTGGAATGAGGTATAGTCTCTAGTATAAAAATAGTATGGATGCAGCTAACTTATTCTTGGTTAGGTACTTCAAATATTAATTTAAGTCGGAAACAAAACAAATGGCAATCATAGGACTGCAGATAGAAATTAAGACTTAAGGCTTTGAATCTTAGTTTTAAACAGCACGAATGATGAACAATACATTAGCTACAAATGTAATGCTAAGTATTACGCAGCTCGGAATAGTGAACACACAAGATTTCATCCATCTAAAAAAAATCTAACGTGCACATCCCGATCCCGGTGATTGATTTACGAAGCCAATTCAGTGAATTCAACGAAATTCAAGTTGATCCACTGCTGAAATATGATACTGTGAACAAAATTCAGCTCAGACCTTGAGAACCAGACAAATAATAATTGAAGGCCTGACACCGTTCAATGGTACCTACGCTACGCCGTTTCCGAATAAAACGATTACAGCGTGGCATTGCTCATTTTAAAATTTAATTGGGTAAGTCATTCGTTGCCAAATTTAGCGTGAGAATTGTCTAAACTAAACTTCACCTTCAGTGAAAATGTGTGAGAATATTCTGAATTTGTTTATTTAGGTTATCGAATTATCAACTCCGGTCAATTTCAAACGTTTTCAGAATGAAGATAAAATTTGGGATAATAGTTCTTAATTAGAGGGCGTTTAAGTTGCATTTTGTTGTCGACATTTGAAGCATACGTCAATGTCAACATTTGTTGTACCTACTTTTTTACACCAATGAGGCGTTTTCCAGATGCAAATTGACTTGTCAAAGATAGTTATACATTTTGCCTAGTGTGGCACCACTGTTTGTTTTTGTGAAATTTCTCTAACAAAATAAAACATTGGCGCCCCCCTATGTTGAAATTGGGAACTGTCTTATTCATGTCTTTTTGCATCTTGAAAACGCCCCATTTATCCGTCAAATCTATCGTTTTGCAAACGTGTAATTAACATTTATGTGTTTACTTAGGTACTTCATTATGAACAAAAAAAAGTTTTGAAAGTAATTTAAAGATTACAAAGAAATGTTATCAAAAAAGTGTGTGTGAACGTGTAGGTACGTATGTAGGTTTCCACGCGAGAAGTTAATACTTCTCTTTATTCCACGTGCTCAGAAGTCTAACTTAAGTAACTATAGAATAAACAATATCTTCACCGCGAGATGAAATCACCTGAATTTGGTTACTATGTTTACTAAAATGTTGACTAGCTAACTCCACGGTGTTGTTTTTTCGTGACGTTGTGAACGCGCTTCGTCATTTTGCCCTAACGCGCTAAAAAAGCATAAAAAACTTAGAAAATGTTCAGTAGATGCAATTCAAGTAAATAGCGTGCGCCTACCCACTTTTCTGTGTCATATTATCCGCCCCTTTACAGGAATTCACTCTCACAAAAATATACAGCAATCAAAATAAAATATACCTATCACACATTAAAAAATTTAAGCTCTCATTACACATCGTGGTCGCTACAACGACACTTTCTACGTCGTAAGTTGCCATATATGACACTGTCGAAAACAAAACAACAGCATCTATTACGCAAGCTGTCAGATAAAATGGAATGGTCATAACTCATTAGGGCCGACTATTAAAAGCCTATTGCGCCCATTAGCCAAAGTGAAATGAACATGCGATAGTATCCGAGGAGTCAATGGATCTATCTACTATCTACCCACCTCTACCATGTCGTAAATGTGGAACAATGGAATGTAACATACAATAATTTTTGAAACAATATGCAGAATAATGTAATTATGCTTGTTGAGGAATTGGCTGGAAATAAAACCAATAATAAGCTTAATCTCGTCTCATGAGAGAGGTCCATGTGCAACAGTGGATTAGAATTGGTTGAAATTGAACCTTAGGATGACGTTTTTGTGTGATAGCATTATTTATTGTTTTTTTGCCAAGCTAAGAAAAGGAAGTATTTTCAGCGATAAGGCCACTAACTGTCGCACTAGTTAACAATGCATAGTTTTATTTATCATGTTTCCTTTTTTGGTGTATCCATAAAAAGTAGAAATCTAAGTAAAACAGTAAAATCGATACTTACTTGAATCTGAAGTACACTATTCCATATGTACAAAGACTACAACTAAACACTCACAACACAACCACAAACGTACATATGCCAACCAACTAGAAAATCAATGTAGAATCTAAATACAGTTTTTCCCAAAAATTTGAGGTTGGAAGAGGGTAGGTTGGGTAGGAGAGAGGTGTTGGGTTGCAAAAATGCACATAAAATATCTAAAATGTGTGAAGAAATTGCTGACAATTTAACATACAAATATTGTAATGCCACGTACCAAGTATGTTATTATGTATATTAAGCACGGTTTCCGCATCCAAATCCTACTTGAGTAACTGGATCAATTAATTAATTTAACATTCCAAGATTATGGTTTCAGTATCGAAAAATGTGTGCAAGTTTAAAAAAAAGTTAAAACTTGACACTTTTGCTATTATATTCAATACGCAAAACTTTTAAAGTTTTTTAAGAGTTTTTCAGTAAATCTTTAACAGAGACTATACATAACTTTATATTATTTCGATAGGTGTGTATCTAAAGTCCTGTGTTAAATTATTGTAGCAATGTGTCCATCAGATTCTTCTAAGTAACCATATCCTTCTATGTTCTACAAAGAACGCCAACAAGAAAAAATAATGGAAGACTCCTAGGTCACTGGTCTGTATAAACACTTAAAACACAATAATATAACAAACAACACTTGATGAGAATGGCGCCTTGTCAGTCGTTTGATCAAATTGACTGTCAATAGAAATGGACAGAAAAAGAATGGCAACTTAATAGCCTCTAATCAAGACGCGATAAGTCGCACGTCTGACTTGTCCGTCTAGATACGACTTTGTTATTTATGCCTATTAATACTATATCCGCTTTGCGGTTTCACTTCTATGCACTTTTTGGATTTTTTTTATGAAATTTGGTTTCACATGACCTTTGTTGGTGGTGTTGTGTTTTATGTACCTACCTACCTAGTAAGTGTTTCAATCAAATTTGTATTTTGAAAATGTAATTAACATGTGATTGACTACTACTGTTTTGTGAACTATTTTACAAATACAATTTAAAAAAATATATTCAACTTTAATAAGAGACAGCACAATTGATTTAGTTTTTCAGGCTTGTATGTTGTAGGTATCATGGTTGTCACAGTTTTCTATATACCTAATTTTTTTTATGTATTGCGCAGAAACAATTTTGCAACGTCACATCCTGGATCGTAAATATAACCTTTGTGCTTCTCATTTTTATGTATTTTGAAAAAAAAACTGCTTCTGCCTGACTCACTTTTCCAATGTATGTACCTATACCAACTCTTTTGAATTGAGATTTAAAGCAAATCACTTTTTTCTCATGCGATATTCCATACAAATGTACCTACCTAAAATGTTCCAAGGTCCTTTTAAAAGTAAGTGTCAGTGTGAAATAATTTTGTAAAATATTGTTTTTTTACAACATACTTTTGACACTAAAATCGATTAGCGCCATCTATCACCCATTTTTCATACCTGTTTACTAACTGAACTGACACATATATTTGAGGTTGCCAGGTTGCCACTATACGTCAATATATAGACATTAAACTTCGGCATTATTTTATACATATCTGTAAGGCAATTAACTTTTTATGTTGATTCTAGATTTTTGTCGGTCGCTGTAGTATAATACTTTATACTAGAATTTTAAATATGTTGAAAAACCTGTTGGTCTTACCGGTGCCTCATTTAGTTTCAAAATTGCAATGTGTGATATTCACGATAGATACATTTTTAAGTGACCTATGGTGGTTGTCCTCAGATCGGCTTATCTGGCTAACTTTGGGCCAGTGTAGATTTCTAGATTTGGTTATTTTAAACAAAGTAAAACCATATTTAGTATGAAATTTTTCCATAATTATTGATTCGTTTAAAAATACAGAAAAGAAACTAAAAAATCGCTCTAAGCGATAAGATCGTCGGTTCCTGCAGTTCTGCCAGGCAACTGTTGGAAAGAAACAGGAAGACGAAAGAAACAAATACCTAATAAGGGAGGATCTTTAAATATAATCTATAAATGGGTTAAAATATCTATAACTTGGTAAGAAAAAGAAGGCAACAAAAGAGAAGCCCCAATCAAAAATTATTGTAACCTATTGTTCAGTATGCTTGAGCAAGGAGTATCATCTGTGTCCTTGAAAAATTGACCGTCCAAATTAATTACATTGGGATGGCGCCACATTAGCATCAAGGTAAATTTTAAAGGAAACCAACAAACGTACTTTTCACAGTTCACAAATTAAAATAACTCTAGCTACACGTTTTCTCATTATAATTATATAAGGTTACTAGCGGCCCGTTCCAGCTTCGCTCGGATCATAATCTAGATTTTTGAGGTGAACAACCCTTATTACTTAAGGGTATGAAAAATAGCTAGTAGCCGATTCTCAGACCTACTGAATATGCTTATAAAATTTGGTAAAAATCAGTAGAGCCGTTTCGGAGGAGTAAGGAAACAAACACTGTGACACGAGAATTTTATATAAAAGATATTTTGTACTATTAGGTACGCAAGTAGTTGAAATTTTCTATAAGTAAGTATTTATGTCGACAACATTTTTTTTAGCTCGGCATCCCTATCTGCATACCCTCCATAACCAAGAGTTCGTAAAGTGACGTAACTAAATAACAACTCTATAGCATATTGATAGCATAAGTATATTTTTTTCATTTGCATTTTTTATGGTTGTCAAAAAAACATCTCATTATACTATTTTGACTTCAATCTAACTAAATATTTTACTAGCATTAGAAATATAAAGTAGTGTTTTTCAATCACAGGTCAATGGGGTCAAGGCAAAAACACTTTATTTGCACTCAAAGTAAACAGGTTTTTGGTATGGGTGCGGTACATATGATCAGACTAATCGTATTCAAATGTCCTCAAAAGGATCTTTCCGATTCTATGAATTTAGAGATAATAAAAGATGTCAACACAGACTAAAAGAAGTTTCACCCTTATTGTTATACACATAATAGTGAAACTTAATTATTCCAGATAAATGCCTCGATCGAACTTCATCGTGACAGACCATTTTTAACCGACTTCATAAAAGGAGCAGGTTCTCAATTTAGTTCTATGGTTTTTTTTAAATGTATTTTCGGCGTTTTTGAATGTTTTTTTTTTTGTTTGGTAGGTCATAGTTCAGAGGTAGTCCCATTTACCTACATTTTATCAAAATTGGTGTAGTGTGGTGCGGTGTAATCGCGCCGACGCAGTGATAGATTCTTATGAAAGGTCAAGTGCCCGAATTAAGTTTTAAATTGAAGTTGGATTTTTCGGAGAAAATAAATTATAAAATTACTTACCTATTTTGTTCAAAATCCTACGTATTTTTTTTTTAATAGTATAGAGTGAGGACGAGCAGGATATGTGCATGATGGTCAGCAGCACCTCTACCCATAACAGCAAAGTACCACACAGCTATTGGAACCTGATGAGTCCAAATCACTACCTAGTACTGCACTGCCCTCGTGAACCAGAGATATCAGATGTAAATTCTCTGGAAACATTTCCCGTGATGCATTGCTGTTACAATGTGGACTACTCGAAAGCTACGAAGCTACTAAGCTCGAAAATCTGAAGAAAGAAGTTCTTAGACGAAAGAGAAGGATCAGGAATGCCGCCCCTGACAGAGTTGAACTTGTAGTCGAACAGTACCAAATTGCTCGGCAAGACTACAAGGAAAAAGTCAAACAAGCTCAGACGGAGAGTTGGAAGGAGTTCTGCACGAACCAGGAAAAAGAAAGTATGTGGGACAAGATCTACAGAGTGATGAGAAAAACCTCGACAAGACAGGAAGAAATACTCCTAAGAGACATCGAAGGTAACACTCTATCCCCACAGCTATCAGCAGAACTACTTGCCAAAACCTTCTATCCCGACGACTCTGAGAGCACAGACCAACCGTGTCATACAGAGCTACGGGAGAAAACGACAGAAACGCCTATGGACTTACCGGAAAATGATCCACCATTCACATCAGCGGAACTGGAATCAGTATTGAGAACTTTGAATCCAAAAAAAGCTCCCGGTACAGACGGGCTAACCGCTGATATATGCGCCGCAGCCATACGTTGCGAATGGAAGATTTTCTTGGCGATAGCAAACAAATGTTTGTCCTTGAAACACTTCCCCAAGCAATGGAAAGAGGCGCACGTGGTCATATTACGCAAACCCGGTAAGACAGATTACACACACCCAAAATCTTACCGCCCCATAGGTCTTCTGTCCGTTCCCGGAAAAATCGTCGAAAAGCTTCTGGCAAACCGACTCCAATGGCATCTCCTCCCAACCATAAGTAGGAAACAGTACGGCTTCATGCCCCAAAGAGGCACCGAAGACGCCCTCTATGACCTGGTAGAGCACATCAAAAAAGGAGTAGACAGTAAAAACACCGTACTCCTAATCTCCCTGGATATAGAAGGCGCCTTCGACAATGCATGGTGGCCCGCCCTCAAAAATCAATTAGCGAAAAAGAGGTGCCCATCAAACCTCTACAACATGGTAAACTCTTACCTCAGCGACCGTAAAATCAAGGTCAACTATGCAAGAGCAGTCTTTGAGAAGGAAACAACCAAAGGATGCGTCCAAGGGTCCATCTGTGGACCAACCTTTTGGAATGTGATCCTAGACTCGTTACTGCGAATGCTAGAAGCCGAGAGAGTATACTGTCAAGCATTCGCGGACGACGTCGTTCTCGTATTTACAGGCAGCCCGACCATCATCGAACAGCAAGCGAGCAGGGCGCTGAGCATGACAGTGGAATGGGGTAAAATTAACAAACTCAACTTTGCAGCGCATAAAACCAACGCAATGCTTTTTACCAAAAAGTTGAAGTACGAACCTCCAAACATTGTCATGTCCGGCGTGCGGCTCGATCTGGTCGAGGAAGTCAAACTGCTAGGCCTACTGATCGACCGACGGCTCAACTTTAAAGCACATGTGACCGCCCAATGTAAAAAGGTGGCGAACATTTATAGACAGCTAGCATGTGCAGCGAAGGTGACCTGGGGATTAAATGGCGAAATCACGAGAACTATCTACGTCGCGGTGGTGGAACCTATCATCATGTATGCCTCAAGTGTATGGGCGCAAGCGGCAGACTTCGAGGAAAACAAGTCTCATTTGAACGCAATCCAAAGAGGTTTTGCCCAGAAAATCTGTAAGTCGTACCGTACTGTTTCTCTAAAATCAGCACTTGCCCTTTCCGGTCTGCTCCCCTTGGATCTGAGGATACAGGAAGCAGCAAATTTGTACAGAGTAAAAAAAAACCTCTCCCAAGACTACCTCCCACCAGAAGTGGAACTCGAACGGAACATTAACTACCTGGATCAACCCCATCCGTCCACACAGGTATCCGTAGAGTACGAGCTCATAGAAGACACCTCCAATCTTCCAGAAGGACCTCAAATTTATACTGATGGCAGTAAGGTTGAGGGTAAAGTTGGAGCTGCTCTAACATGGTGGGAGAATGGCAAAGAGGTCAAGAACTTGACCTTCAAGCTCCACTCCGAATGCACAGTCTTTCAATCGGAACTTTATGCTCTTTACCGGGCAACTCAAATGGCGTTAACGAGCAAGGACCCAGAAGTTAATGTCCTGAGTGACTCTCGATCTTCACTCGAACTGCTAAGTAACCCAAAAACGAGTCACCCCTTGGTAAAGTGTGTAAAGGAAAACATTGGACAGATAAATGCTGAAGGGCGATCTCTTCGTCTTTTCTGGGTGAGAGCGCATGTTGGCACCATTGGCAACGAAAGAGCTGACGAACTGGCCAAATTGGCGGCGCTCACCGAATCACCCAGGGACTACGAGGGGATCCCCTTGTCCTACGTCAAACGGAAAATCCGCGAAGAATCGGTCAAAACATGGCAGGATCGATATGAAACCTCGGACACTGGAAAAGTCACCCAGACGTTCCTCCCCGACATAGCAAACGCATATCGGGTGATTAGAACCACGAAACTGACTCCCTTCCAAGTACAAGCGTTGACGGGACACGGAGGAATAGCAGAATACCTGTACAGATTTAAGCTCAAGAGTAGTCCTGCATGCGAGTGTGACCCCGACCAACCCGAAACGGTCTGGCACGTGCTAGTCGATTGTCCCCGATTCATGGCCGCAAGACATGAGCTCGAATGTATGATCGACGGAAGGCTGGTTGTCTCGGATCTCCACAACATCTTAGCAGATCCAGATAACAGAACACGGCTTCTGTCCTTCATGGAGACCTCATTCCGCATAGCGGCCAAGAGAAACTCCACTATTTCAAATACGCACCCCCCTTCGCCACCACACCCTGCCCCGCTGTCCGTGGACGCCGCGAGGAATGCGGTTCCCGCCCAAGATAACTCCTCGAAGAGCATCTCCATCCAACAACTACTGGAGAACGCAGATCGAGGAGAGGCTGGGATCCGTATCCGTGGAGTGGCTCTCTTCATGGACAGCAACAAAGAAAGATTCGGAATAAGCTTTTGCTTCGCCTGGGAACGGAAACGAGCCCGTTTGTCGCCTGGATTGTCTTGCCTGCTTAATGGGAGTACCGCAAAAGTCACTATGAAGCGGAAAACCTACGACGCTATGCCGGTGTGCGAGGTAGACGGCCACCGATTTCGGTTGGTGCGATCGAAAAACAAAACGATTGCACTAATAGAATACTCGGAAGGTCGGACGCCTTTCACACAGGCAAGTGCGCTGCTCGC
Source organism: Ectropis crepuscularia (assembly GCA_963693475.1). NCBI lineage: Eukaryota > Metazoa > Arthropoda > Insecta > Lepidoptera > Geometridae > Ectropis > Ectropis crepuscularia. Next base: position 9,633,635 of record OY856343.1, on the reverse strand, counting down.
ACATCTGAGCAGAAATGCAGGTGAAGCACCCCGGGTGATAAGCGTGGATGCGATGGCAATCGAATACTCAAGAGCGAGAGTCGCAGACCGGCTGGGTTGCATTGAGGCCTCTAAGCATCATGAGGTTGTCGTATACGAAGACAGGGGAGAAAATCTGAGTTTCCTCAGAGCCCCTTCGCACGACCAAACAAATGCAACTGACAGCTGGGGACATCCTGTTCCTAGTTCGACCATCCAAACCGGCTCCGAAAGAGCACAGCAGAGGGCAGCCGCGGAAAAAGCTTCAGCCAATCAAAGTGTCAGCCGAGGCACCAAGACGGCCTTCATGACTGCCTTCAACGCAGCAGCAAGGAGCGTACTCCGAATTTCATCCCATTCATCACCCCCCTCGACGTCAAAGACCCCCAAAGCAGCTTCACAACAACAGATGAAGGCAAAGAATCGATGTTGAGTCGATTACTAGCGGAATCCCAACCGGTAGTGATCGGCTCAACAGACGAGCACTAGAATTAGGTGTAAAATGTTCCCAACTCCCCCCTATTTTCCTCTTGTTCTCCAAATCCAAGACACATGTAAAAAAAAAAAAGAATTGTAATGACAAAGATCACGGACCCCGGCGTCTGTGGAGTGGTTAATTTAAATAAAAAAAAAAAAAAAAAAAATGTGGACTACTACTATGAGACATAAAATACCTATTATTAATTATTATGTTATTATGATCATTCTTCATCAGTAATTGGCCGTCAAAGCAAAAAAATCAAATGTTAACAGATGGGGCCTACCTAACATGGTTTGAGCATATTTTGTCCAAATCTTAAGTTCAAAAACCATATCGTAACATTTAATATGAAAAATAATGTATTTAAACCTGATTTAGACAAAGGTATGTTGTTTGAACATTTAATTGATTCGTTCCTACGCGAACTACGTAATTCGAACGCAAGAGCGCAACTTGAGCCTTGAACGCGCCATTCTATATCTTGACAGACATACACACAGATATAATACGTAGTCAGAACTGCAAGCGAGTCAGTAATTGCTATCGAGTTAAACGTAGGCACAGTATACACCCATACAAGTAGACCCATGCATCATGGCATTTTCAGATCTAGCTAGATAATCATAAGCTTTTTTTAACAACGTAAAGTGACGAGATTAACAAGGCAGATAATATTTTATACAACTTTATCGTAACTCTATATTTTTTTTAAAAATATTTCCCTTCATACCAACATACAGAAACATATGCTCATTACTGCTTAGGCTTAGAATAACTTTGACACCACCCCAAACAAACTCAGAAAAAGAGTACCTACAACCACTTTAATTAATAAAAAATTAAACATTCACACACCAAAACTTTGGTCTTAGATGTTTACTTCCTACTGCAAAACTATTTTAAGTTTAAATAATCAAAAATACTCAACCGGGCATTGCAGAATTTATGAAAAAACGGGTAACCTACCTATGTCGGTATCTACAAAATATGTTTTGCATGTGTACCTATTTATTGATATAATAAGTGATAGATCATGGTTACCTACTGGTGATTCGCCCCTCGAATTGATAAAGTTGAAGAGTTTATTTATTTTTGTCAGAAGACAGTAATCTTAGAGATAACTAGGATTAGAATAAACTTTTCTGCCAATCCATAGGAAAGGCAAAAAGGCTATAACATCGATGAGTGGAAAGATGGAGCACAGCAAGTAAGTAGCTAAAAACACGTGAATGACGCCACAAGTATGCTACTGATCTGATACTATATTTTTTTCTAACGTTCTGGTCGAAGCTTGAAAGAGCGAGACCGTCGCTCCTGATTAACAATCATTTAGTAGTGGTAGGACCACACACACAAGTACCACACCTTTGCCAGTAATTCTACCACCAAGCAGTAATGTGCAAACGTTACTGTGTTCCGGTTTGAAGGGCAATGTTTTCAGAGAAATTACAGGGCTTAGAGAGTGCAGAGCAGTGCTAGGTAATGATTGGGACTCTTTATGTTCCAATAACTGCGTGTCACTGTGCTGTTATGTGGCAGGCATGTTGCTTACCATCAGGCAAATATCCTGTTCGTCTCGTCACTCTTTATTAAAAATAAAAAATAAATCATAAGACTAGAAGCAAGGACGTTTAAAAAAAGTCGGACAGAGCCCATCCAACGACAACACTGAGGCACGAAATTTGCGGCGGCTACTTATGTGTGCATGAATTCTGGGTTGCCATGATGACAAAATTTACACCACAAAAAAACACATAGGTAGGTAAAAGTAATCAATAGTAATATATTATTTTTCTTACTACTGAATCTTAGATAGAACATTTAGCTATTCGACGGAGGTAAATTGGAAGTAAGATATTTCGCTTCCTTAAAAACTTTATCACATTTTTGCGGGGCGCGGGAGAAACATACGTACAATCACACAAGTTAAACTGGAACCCGCACAAAAGCAACAAATCTCTCTTTGATAATTATAGTAGGTGCCTAATATTATTATTAATAGTAATATTATTACACTTTATCACAAACCTATTTACAAATAAATCAATGTACAATTAATTTACTCACGAATAATTAAGAACTAATTATCTTAGATCTTACAGTAGAGTACAGACAGAATCTTACAGACAGTAAAGTAATAATTAAAATAATAAAAAAACTCATCAATATAGTTATATAATACATACCTACTTCTTATACATAGAAACACCCAGACATAGAACAAATGTTTGTTTTCATCACAAATATTTGTACTGGGTGGGTATCGAATCCACGACTTTCGGCTTCGCAAGCAGACTTACTACCAACTAAGCTACGAGTTATAAAATACCATACGAGTTTTAACTTAGATAGTTAATTTACATTTCGAGGTATTGCATATGTAGCAATACGCCGGAACCCTCCTTTTGTTACATATATATTTTCAGCTTCGAAATGTTTACTGCAAATGACACTGTATTTGTTTGGGATCCAATCGCTTTCACAGTTACAATTTCTAATTATATTGATTCAGTCATTTCGCCAAACTACATTTTCTTTAGGAAATCTAGCAAACAAATTAATGAATTAAATACCTAGTGGCAACTAATATAAATTAATTAAATGTATAGATATAATGTCCGAGTCTTTATTCACACAGTTCACTAATTTTACTAGAATTAATAAATCAGCTATTAATGAATAATGACAAATAATAATCAAAGTCCCATATATTTCGGGTAATTATCACAGACTAACTTTGGCAACACTGCATTTGGAATTCCCCTTTTTTGTTTTAGCGAAAGAAGATTTGTTTTAATATTGAAAACGGAAATAAGTAATTGAATTATGCACCTACCTGTGAAAAGTGATTCCTGGATGTCGTTTGCGTTGGTCACTACGGCTTTTACAGCATTTCACATTAATTACGCAAGACATTAGGTATGTGTGATGAGATTTTCCTTTACCGTGAAACGTGTCGACTGGCTGATGTTTGCGCGCGTAATGGCCGACTGATGTATGTATGTAAGAGTGTCAACCTGTATGTGACAGGGCACTGGCCGACTCGATATACACAGCCTTTGTATTAGCGAGACTCTGTCCGCGTTTTTATTTCGTCCATGACTAGAAGGAAGAAGTTCCTTCGCCACTTTCGTTATACCAATAGCTAGATCGTGGTACGTGTAGGTAGCCCGAATGTAAAGTTATATATTATAATAAAAATTTGTAAAGAAATAATATAAATATTTGACTACAATAACAGAATTAAATAATCTCGACATCTTCAATTCGAGAGTACCTACATTGATTTGTTCTGCATCGCATTAATGATTACAGCATATTTGTTTTCAAGCTGAAGAAATACTTTGCACAAAACTGCAAAACAATCAATTTGTGTATGACCTCAATGTCACGCGTTATTTGGCAAACGCTCAATCGTTGATCGTGGTAACCTGGTAACCCAGATAAATAGGTTATAAGGTATGTGTATTTGTGTAGTGTTGTTACTTAAATTGTATGTGCCATCGTCACCGATTGTGTTGTAGCACACACCCAAACGAATTTACAAAAAGGAAATCAAATGCGTGATTACACTGTCTACTTGTTGTACAATAAGAAGGACCATAAAATGTGAGGATAGAAGGAGGTCCGTGCTAAAGAGTCGCAATTCTTCGTACCTTATGGCCGTTTTCGGATGAGCTTAACAAATATAAATTAGTTTATATTAAATAGGTAAAGAGATCATTCACGTGTGTCACGCGTGTTGTCGATTCAGCTCGATTTAAATTACAACTACAATTGGCGGCCATTACCTATCCAGAAGAGTACCAACGCATAAAGATCGCTTTTCGTTTCTCGTTGGTACACTCTTAGAAAAAACCGGCAGTTGCGGAAAAAACGCTCCATCGTAGACTGCATCGTCGCTTAACATCAGGTGAGATGGCGGTCAAGTGTAAATCTATAAAAGTTATTGGCATGGAGTACCTAAATCATATGTTATTAACCTTTGTGATTATATCTTAACCTTATTGTAACTAACTTTAGTTTAGTGATTAGTTTATTAAAATGTGAAACAAAAAATAATTTTCATTAAAATATGTTCGCCGCAATTCCTACAGCGTGAGATCATCCCAAAACGGCCAAATTGTACGTAAATGTACGTAAATAATATAACAATTCATACCAAATTGGACATTATGACAAGCGAATACGACAATAAGCTCAATAGCATAGTCTTCAGAGTGGCGATCGCATGATCGCACATTTATTACTAGATGACCTGATGAACTTCGTATCACTTAGGTACATGACCTTATACCTATTTCTGTAAAATTTATTCGTGTAGGCTTCAGTATCGATTATTGTTCTCTTTGCAACTCTTGGTTGAATGCCTCGTGCACAGCTACATAGGATGATCGTATGCTATCATTCTCAAACACAACAATACTTTACGTATCTACCATCAGTAAACACACGCCTTAAATAATTTTCAATATCTCATTGTAAATTAAATAAATATAATACAATTATCTGATTTCTCCTATAAATAAGTAAGTACGCTTATTTGATATCGTAATTTGTCAAATAATACGATAATAATCCCGATGGTCTTTGACTTTAGTTCAAATCATGTTACGCTTGAGGTAGGTAACAGACACCTCTAGTAACTTTTATTGAAACCAATTTTATGTTCCACCTAAATCGCCTTACAGATTTAAAATTTAAGATGCATTTGTATTGAATTTAAGAATTCGGAATCCTTTCCACTACAAATTTGTAAGTAATTTTTTTTTCATAGACCACTTGACAAATGAACGAAAATTATATTTAGTCAACGACTTGTCTTTGTCGCAGTCAACGAGTAGTCAAGACTAATAAATTAGGACGCATTTAGCTACCGATTTATTTTATGGACCAGGTACCCCTATTTGCAATAGTATTCAGTAATTAACTAATTAAACTTTGCATTTGTACATACCGACTACCTACGGTACGCCTGCGCACTGCGACTTCTTTTGTGCATGTTTTTTTATAAGGTTTTTGTATTGTGTCACTACTCTACGTACAAAAATCTATACCTATCTAAACTTAAAAATCTAATAGTAGGTAGGTGTCAAGTTTCAGTAACTTTAATTTCTCTTTTTTTAAATTTGTTAATTTTCTTAGCTACGGGCTGTAGGTCTCTTATCGATACTACAGAAATTACAATTTTCAAATTGTTTACCAGTACAGTAGGTAAGTAGTTATTTTAAATTATTATTTATGGACATTGCTCATGTTAATCCTATAAAATGTCATTTCACTGTATTTGAATGTCTGAAGCGTTGTCACCGACTCACCGTTTCCTAAAAGAAAACAAAACTAAAAAAGTGCACAATGCTTACGCTTTCATTTTCTTGAGACGAGAATTACACGTCGAGAAGTCCCATTGTATCCATTCAGCATTTGTAGTACGTGGTCTGCTATGCCACTTCAAAAAAAAAAACAATTACAACCAGTTTTTGTTCATACACTTTCAAACTCGTTCGTTTTTAAGAAAAAGTCGAAGTTTACGCGCCAAAATCGCAATACGAGCTGTCACTACATAAATTGTCTATTATTTTTATAAAATATAGAGTTCCAAATTCAAATGCGAACGCGCGATCAAGTCCGAAGCTCGGCCGCAACTCGTTGCGAATGCGCGCCGTCCGTCGAACTGCCATAGCTAGAGCCACGGGGTTTATTGTACCCATACTACGGGGTCTATTGTGCTATGGCTGCCAGACAGAAACCCTCCTGCTAACTATTTCGACTTATAGATATGTATTTGCCACCCTCTTGCTTCCTCGCCCGCCATAACATTGGAGAGGAAGTTTGTCCTTTATAGTTCAACTAATGCAAGTTCAATCGATTTTGTCATTTTCTTTGGATCGTGGGACGCATGTGGGCTGCATTTTACCATGAAAGTAGGCGGACAAGCGTAGGTTTTATAATGAAAGGGAATTTAAAACTTGCAAGAAGGTGGCAATGATTTACTGCTCCATTTTAACACCGTATCACAAATTACCATACATTTTCGGATATAAGTATCTTCAATTCGAAACGTTAACATTTTCATGGATAGTGCATTCTTTTACATAATTTAATTAGTTTACTATTCTGTTTACTTTCAAGAAGATAGTATTAATATTTCTTTTTATAATACATATCTACTTGGTTGTTACGATCTACTTACATTAATATCTAGCATAAGCACCTCACTTTAAATTTCCATTGTCAGGATTTGCGGTCTTCTTTAACAAAAAGAGAGTCCGGCCGCACTGGCCAAGTGCGGGTTGGTACACAATAATGTCAAAAGATGTTTGTGTGGTGACGAAAAAGTTGTATACCTATCTACATTTGGTAAGATACTCAGTAGTGTAGGCCGGATTTGAACCAACGACCTCACGAATGCGTGACTCAAACAAAATCAGACGTCAGACTTACTAACCGCTAGGTCACCAGCTAACACATCTAATGCTTACCAATTAAACAGAGAAAACAAAGATAAATTAGAAAATATACATATGTTTTCAAGCAGCATTTGATTTATTAATGTCTTCTAGGCACTGTTTGCCAGCCACTGAAGCGTATCATTTATAAGCAATGACCTAATCTACTTAAATTATACTCCGTACCATCGCTTGACACTAACTGCAAGTACGAGTATAAGGTCGTGTTTTTAGGGTTCCGTAAAACGTAACTTGGTAAGTAGGTAGATGTATTCTGTGAACCGCGTTAAGGTTTTTACAAAGAAATAAAAAAGATAAAAAAAATTGGAGATGCCCCCATACTTAGAACTGAAACTCAAAATGTTTTAATGCAAACCTATGCGTGTGGGGTGTCTATCGATAGGTCTTCAAAAATGATGTTCAAATATCAATTTTGGCTACACTAAATAGTTTTTTGCGCGTGAGACACTTCCAAAGTAGGAAAATGTGTGTCCCCCCTCTAACTTCTAAAATAAGATAATGATAAATTTAAAAAATATATATGATGTACTACCATGTAAACTTCCAACGAAAATTGGTTTGAACTCGATCTGATGTGTAGTTTTTTTTTGGTACGTCATAAATACATTATTATTAAAACATCGATCAAAATTACACCGAACTACAAGAATATATTTATTATGTTACTTGCTGCTACGGAACCCTTCATGGGCGAGTCCAACTCGCACTTGACCGCTTTTAATTTTAGGGAGATTTCACCAATTCAATGTGAATAATATTTTCGAATTTGGCGAGTTCCATCTTAAACCAAATCATTGTTTACGAGTACTATTGATATTTACAACCTATTTGCCTCCACGCCTGCTCATAACAGCACGATGACATGAAGTATGAAGCTATTGAAGCTATTACCTAGGTATTAGATACACTTTGTGCTCGTCCCCTACAGCTAAAAGTTTATTTACGTGACGGACCCACCATACCACTAGCCCTACCCCTGGTGGTAGGGTGGGTCCGAAACCATACCACCATAATGATGTGACAAAGTACTCATATTGTGATTTATCTAAGATGGTTATTTTTTCCGCAACTATTATTATCTATTTGTTGCAATTATTTCTATGTTCTGCAATTTATTTCTATTTTTGAAGTGAAAACTTCTTTAGGCGCTCCTAGACAAATTTATGTGGGGTATAAATTGATTTCTAGCGTCACGCTCGGGTATAATAAGAAATCTTCGGGTAAGCTCGGGACCTTGGCGATTGGGCATCTAGAAATGCGTCAGACAATGGGAAATGCTGAAAGGGCGTGGTCTCGCCATCATGGCATGGCCAACTAGAAATGCGTGAGCCAATGGGAAATACGGACGCATTTCTAGATGGCCATGCCATGATGGCGAGGCCACGCCCTCCGGTTACACCCGTGTAGTTTCCAAGGTAAGCTATCAAATTCTGAGTTATAAGTTTTCAGTTCTATCGGCAGTTCCTATGACTGCCAATTTTTTTTTTAATATATTTATTTCTATGTCCTGCAATTTCTCGGGAACCATTGCCCATCAAATTGGAAAACAGTGATGTTTTCACATTACTGCTTGGCAGTAAAATAACTGACAAAGGTGTGGTACATCCTTAGGCGGACTCTGTAAAGAGTCCTACTACTATTGGTATACAAACTGTAGTAATGAAAGTGAAAAACTTTGTGATATAACGCCATTGTTAGCATCAAATCTCATACATTATCATCTACGAGTAAATGCTCTAACTATAATTTTCGTCATCCAGACCGGACATTTTTCTTTTTTCTAGGGCTACGAAACGCATAGTCCTTGTAGAACTTACCGTACAGTGGGAAACTAATATGCCTAAAGACCACGCGATGAAACAAAATAAGTATTACGAACTTCAAAACGAATTAATAAAAATAAAGTGGTCAAGTGCGAGTTGGACTCGCCCATGAAGGGTTCCGTTGCAGCAAGTAACATAATATACATAGTACACATAGTTCTTGTAGTTCGTTGTAACTTTGATCGAAGTTTCAATAATAATGTATTTATGGCGTACTAAAAAAAACTACTCATCAGATCGAGTTCAAACCAATTTTCGTTGGTAGTTTACATGGTAATGTACATCATATATTTTTTTTAGATTTTTCATTCTCTTACTTTAGAAGTTAGAGGGGGGGGGGGACACACATTTTACAACTTTGGAAGTGTGTATCGCGCAAATTATTCAGTGTAGACGAAAATGATTTTAGAAACCTCAACATCATTTTTGAAGACCTATCGATAGACACCCCACACGTGTAGGTTTAATGAAAAAAAAAATTTTGAGTTTCAGTTCTCAGTATGGGGGGCAACCCTAATTTTTCTTTTTTTAAATTTTTTTTGTTCAAACCTTAATGCGGTTCACAGAATACATCTACTTACCAAGTTTCAATAGTGTAGTTCTCATAGTTTCGGCAAAAAGTGGCTGTGACATACGGACGGACAGACAGACAGACAGACAGACAGACATGACGAATCTATAAGGGTTCCGTTTTTACGTTTTACGGAACCCTAAAAAATGGCTATGTAGTTAATTTATACGCTGTAGGAGTAGGAGCGAGAGGTATACCAGCATAATCTCTCTTTGACCTGCTTAAACTTTGTATTATTATGTAATAAATGATTGATTGATTGATTAAAGACCTTGGCTTGTCCAGAAGTGCAGTAAGTTCTATACTAGAACGAGTATCTAAAGCTGCACTAGTAGGATCATATCGGATTTAGGATGGCAGGGAGAGAAATACGAGTAGTGAAGGTGAGTGTTGACGTACGTCACCAAAAGGGCCCCCTTTTAAACCTACGCCCGAGTCACAAGTCTTGGGGTCTATTCGAGATTTCTCTCTCTGCCACACCATGGACCCGGCACCCGCACGGTGAATCCATGGAATGCTAAGAAGTTCGTCTCTCTCGTATGTCTTGCTTGTCTTGTCTCTACATTTATTACAGTAATATTTAAAACGCGAAAGGTTGTTTGTGCTTGTTTAAATTAACTTATGAATGAGTGCACGCAGTGCTGGATATTTGATTTGGACTCTTCAAATTCCAATGGCTTCGTGACACTGGAGCATGTGTGTTGCTTAACATCAGGGACATGTTCTGCTCGTCTCGTCATTATATCATGCTTGTTACTTGTATAGTACTCGTCGTACTATAAAAAAAACAATGTATGATAAGCACGCTTATTTACAGCTAGTACAGGATGCACTGACTTTGCTTCGCATTGTACAATTGTATTGTACACTGATAGTACACTGTAACTGTTCTTATGCCGCTACCTAATTAGAACACGGCCTAGAGATCGTTGCGATGGCGAAAGTGCTCATGTCATTGGGAACTTATTATTAGACTACGTATCAGAAAAACTTTGCTGGCGCCTTTGATAATAAAAATAATCTCCATAATGTATCTAATGAGGCTAATTTTACGAGTATGTAGTTCATTAATAGGCCGACGTTTGACCACCATTCCACTGGATCTTAAGCGACAAGGTGGTACGATGATGTATATTTACCCAGAAAAAACTGTATTCACTCTCGACTTGAGGATACCAAACATGCATTTATCTTGAAAACCTTTAAAGAGGCTACGCGTTTTTTGAAAGCGTTGAACCCTTTTTAGAAAAAGTTGTAAGTTTTCTATTCTGTCAGCAGTTCCTATGACTACCCACTTTTTTTTGTAAAACAGACAGTTGGCCTCAGATAGTCTCTATTGAGTATCGAACTTTAGACAAGCTCACTAACCTGAGCTAACTAACTATACTTTCGAAATACATTGAGTACCTACTTAATAAACTCCTCGCCTCCCGAGCGCTGCGCGGGCGCCGCGACGTTCAGTATGAAACCTCGGCCACATTTGGTCGTTTAGGATATCATATACTTGTTGTAGTTAACGAGTAGGTACTACATCTCTTACGATGACTAGTCCAAGACACATATAGGATGGTAGCAGGAAACTATTCCACAGTATAGGTGTGTATAATAAAAGTAACATCAAACCTCGTTCGGAGCTTAGGAACGTAAACCCTGAAATAGGCTTTGTAAATTTATACTAGCGGCCGGATCCGGCTTCGCTCGGATAATGTCATACACATAATAAGCCAAAATTTTACCACAAAGAAATGGTGGCCATGTTACCTACCCTATTTCTCAAGTTGGACCAAATTACACAAAAATAAAAACTTTTGTGATTATCGATAGACTTGATGAAGATTTCAATGAGAACAAAACATCATGGCACAGGATTTTAAAATATTAAGATTAGTAATGTTACTAGTTTAATATAAATATTAGGTTTATGTTTATACTATGATTTATGAGTTTAATAACAGAAAAATGTAGATCCAACCGTAAAAAGTTCCTTCGTACTATTTTTAGTGTAAAAACAAACAACTATAAAATGCACCAGTCACAAAGTCGTAGATATATTTATTTATTCAATACAATGCAGGGGACGAGATTTTAATAAGGAAACACGAATAATAGAGGCATGCTTTAAGTAGATGGTTTCTCAAAGTGTTGTGCAAAATCAATCTAATAGGTACGTTTTAGAATTTTGGTACAGGCAAGCATGCTATTAATATTATTAATGCGAAAGTTTGTATGTTTGTTGATCAATTACGTTGAAACGGGCTGAAATTTGGAACACTATTAGAAAATAAGCTGGAATAGCAATAAGTTACTTAGTCCCGACAAAAAAAACGAAAATGGGAACAACACAAGTGAAACAATGGGGCGCTGCAAGAGTAAAATTAGTTTTCTGCAATAATGAGTCCGTCGACATTAAGACCAGTCCATCAAATAAGGCACCTTTATCTTCTCTACCCGCTCTACCGGCTGCAGCCGAAGTGTATCCTCACCAAGGATACCCTTCGGCTGCAGGTTTCTTTGCGATAATCGTCGTATGAGAAATTTTGAAATTTGGATAACTTCTTGCGAAGGACAAAATTCAACTCCGATGGGGAAGTCCAAAATAAATTGTTTATACTTAAAAAATTAAATTGCCTTTAAATAATTTATTGACTCCCGCTCGAACAGTTTTTTAGTAAAGGGTTTAGTGAATGCCTATGAGAGTGCATATATATAGAGAATGCATATGTGAGTACCTATGAGATGGCACAAGTGCATATGTATATAGCAATGGTACATACTTTGATTAAATAAATATATTTTTATTAAAAATATCAACTTTATGTTCCTTCCTTACAAAACACCAATTTCATATGTAAGGACCTAATACTTAGTACGTTGAGTACGGTAAGTACTTACATAGAATTATTTCAGGTGGGCACGTGATCAGTTCAGTAGGCCGTAGAGTGCACGTGAAACCTACCTACCTGAAAACTACCATAAGCTGCTACGAAAAAAATATCATTAAAACCTCGTTCCTTACCGCGCTCTGCCAACAAAATATCTAATAATTCATGAAACACGTTTACAACGGAACATTATGCACGTACCGGCCGATCTAGTTTGTTTTGATCGAATACCGCCAGTCATCCGGCGTAGAAAGTCGTCAATCTCGATCCGAGTGAAAGCTTTTGAACCAGTGGATCGGTAAACAGACATTAAATGCACGGAAAATAGATGCAATGGCACTGCACTAATATTTTAATTGCAGACTTTTAACGATAATTGTGTTGTTGAGCAGTATGAAAGTATTTTTTCAGAAGTAGTCTTAATAAACAGGGTGCAAGGTTTTCATTTGCAAAGATGTAAAAAAGCTTTGTGTTAAGTTGAACAATTTATATTATACAACATTTTGGATACGACAAAATTATTTACTGTAAATTGAAACACGTAGACGTCAAGAAAATCCTCCTGTACCGAAAATAATAAAAATTTAAATGGCAACACAGCTTGAAAAGTTTATGCTTTGAATCAGAAAAAAGAAATAAAGCTAAAGATACTTCCCCAGGAGGACTCTGCAACTGTTTTACTATTCCAAAAATTACTAGAAGTATTTAATCTATCTATTGAAAAAGTTTAAGGACCAGTGGATAGTTAAGTACGGGCATTAGTAGCAGTGTGTGATGCATTGTGAGGGTGTCTGAGAGATCCGAATAGGGGTTCGAATAGAAACTGTAATCGAATCTATGGATCGCACCCTGCGTTGGTAAGTTTATACGGAGGATCAGTAAGCAATGATTATTCATGCTGGAGGTGGTATTACTCTTTACTCGACTACACAAAAGTAAATGGGTATTTTTTACAATATATAGTGACGGGACTAGCAGGGCATGGGCCTGATAGTAAACGACAGGCCTGCCCATTGCAGCACAGTAAAACGCATCTATTGGACCATGACGAGTCCAAATCATTACCTAGCATAGCATAGCATACGCCTTGTAATTTCTCTAGAAACATCTTATTTGACCGTCTATTAATGTAGTAACGTGTTTGTTTCTGAATTCATGTGTCCTAATGCTACAGTATACAAGGTGTTGCAGAAAGGTGCAACAATACTTATGGTAGTTCATCTACATTAAGTTTTGAATAATTTATGTGAATATTAGGCATGAAAGCTCAAAAATTTTTTTGCATAAAAAAAATATTTTTTTCGGTTGTTATTTCATTTGACATACCCCTAATGGCCAGATCTCCGCACGGATTTTTGTACGATGTCACGGCGTCGGCGTCGGCTGCAAGGTCGTTTGTCTGCTGTACATGCTTTAGGGTTGAAGCTGGTGATTTGGTGGGAATTTTACGTCAAACTTTGACTCGAATTATCTCGTGATCTACCGTGCTGAGGGGAAAGCGACCTTGGGTGATGAAGTGTACATCAGTGTTAGAATGGACTGTTAAAATATTGTTGGGGGTAAATCCACCACGTTGTATATCAGAATAAATGTAATAAAATACTATAGATTTTTTCATTCACTGACAGGATAACAGAATCGGCCCTTTTATCTAGAGATTTTCATAATAATCGTTATAATTTAGTTTTGTTTTTATTATTTCATCATATATACATATTGTAATCTACTCTTGTAGTATTACAAACAAAACTGGCTATTTACTGTCTTTTTGAGTTACAGTTACATAAACAGAAAATTTCTATATCCATTTGCATTCGACTAGGTTTTGACTTACGTAACCGTAACCTTTGTAAAGTTTTGGAGCAATAAAGACCAACATATATCTGTGTATTATTTCAGATTATAATCTGTGTTTTAAATTTCAACCCCTCCGTTCAGTTGTTCTAAGGTGATTGAGCCACATAACCAAACATTCGCATATATAATAGCTTTTAGCGATAACTACTAGGCAAATGTGGAATAAAAAAGGAGTTATAGGAATACTAATATCACACATAGTCATACCAATATGCCTACAATCATAACAGCTTCACAGCATACCGATTCCATATCTCTTTTCCAAGCTCCAGAACACCCAGAACATAGCACGGTCGCGATACAAACTGTCGCGCTGCACTCGATTCACCGAGTGCCTATCGATCTACTTCACGTCGAGGGGTGTTTGTTGCACCCCTTGAAAACACGTACGAGTAGCTCCTAACTGCATTTTCAATTCTTTGATCACGCCAAACATTCTCAAGTGTAGTTCCAAGCATGCAGCTTATATCGACTCGTTTTCTATCAAACGCTACCTACGGAAAAGTTGCATGATTTTACAAAGATTTAGATTTATGGCAACATCACATCTTCCAGGGACACATAGTAGGGCTGGTGCAGTGGTTAATTCAGCTGAGCGACTCAAACGGCGCATATATAAATGCAACTCTCAGAAGAGGTTACATATTTAAGCCCTTTGGAGTTGAGACATTGGGCCCGTGGGGGCCGGAAGCTCACCTCATCTTCAAAAGCCTTTCCGAGCGGTTGGTCGACGCGACGCGTCAGACGCGTGACCAAAATGCTGGCGTTTATTTGGCCCAACGCATAAGCATTGCCATTAAAGCGTGGTAATGCCGCCAGCATGGTGGGTACGCTTCCAATTGGTGTCCGAGTGGGCTTGAATGTCTATGGATAATTCAGGTGTGCTTAGTGCAAGTAGTTAGGTATGTAGCGTAGTGTAGTTCTCATTGTATTTTAGTTAATAAAAAAAAGATTTAGTCACATTTTTTTAAAGGATTCGATTCAAAATATGTGTGTGATGAATACAAAAATTTGTTTTCTGTCTGGGTTTTTTTACCTACCTGTAATAAGTATGTATTTACAAATACTTACATACATTACATACATAAGTATTTGTAAGTATTATATCAGCTATCTGGGTTTCAGTACAAGCTTTGCTTAGTTAAGGGCTAAATTTAATGGTGTTGTGTGTGAAATGTCCACCAATATTTAGTTATTTTATTGACTAGCTGTGCACTAAGGTTGGACCTGAGAATGTTGTAAGTATAGAGTGTAGTGCATTGTATACCTACCAGCAAAACAAGAACTATCTACACTACGCTACATACCTAACTAACTACTAACACTAAGCACATCTGAATTATCCATAGATCAGTTAAGGTACAAAGATAGTCAAGATTATCCAGCCCACTATCAGTCGGAAACATGCCCAGCTGCTGGTGGCATTACCACACAGAATGGCAATGCTTATAAGTTGAATCAAATAAATACCAGTCGCGCGTCGCGTCGACATAGCCCGTTGAAGGCTTTTTAAATAAATGAAATAAGCAAATGAATACTTTTTTATAACATAAAGGGACGGCATGAGTAAGGCAAAAATCTGACAGTACCTATTATACAAGTCTGCCCATGAAAATTACATACCACACGTGCCGTACAATTTCAAAGTATCTAATTAGATTTTGTACAGCACTGTACAACACTTGTCAACGATTCAAATACATGATTTCCTTGAAATGACATTTATTTAAAAGCTAAACCAAAACACAGTCATGTTTGCTTGGCAGTAAAATAACTGGCAAAACTATGATACTTCTCCAGGCGGAGCTTACAATCAGTCCTACCTCTACAAAACTATTTACTCAGCTCATTCAATAGACTAACTGGCGACAATATCTGTAAACATTTGAAAATCAGTTATTAATAATCACAATAGAAGCAATATAATGCTATGGAGTGTTTATCTGCCTCCACGCTAGACTACTCTAGATTGATATTGTATACATGTATTACTTGACACTGACATCGTTGTCTGAGCATTTCATTTACTGCGTTTTGCTCCGGTTCAATTGACCTAGATATCAATTACAAATGCTAGACAAATATTATATGTTTGACGGAGTTTTCACAGGCCAATCTATTTCTACCTAACATATACACAGTTATAGAACAAACTAAGTATGTACAATCATGTATTCAAAAACTTTTAGTCCATTGTAATGTTACATTTTTAGGCCTTAGGTACCTTGCGTTTTTTAGAGGATGCAATTTTATTTTTTTTATGTGTAGGGGTCGAGGGAGTAGGGAGGGAGTCAGTGTAAAGCTAAAACCAAGTTTGTGGGGTCACCACCTTTTTTATATTTTTTTCGTAAAATTATAAAAAAAAGTTACATCGAAAATATTTTTTTTTCTCGAATTTCTGCCCATTTTCGCTTTTAACTTTTTTTATTTTTAGTTCTACGACAAAAAGTTACTGCACCAAAGTTGTAGAAAATTTAATTAAGAACAAAAAATGTTTGCATTTTTTTTTATAAGATAAATAGTATATAGATAAAATATATTGTAAAAACCATTTCAACGCATATTTTCAAGATGGCGGGCGTGGGACAAGGGTGGCGACCCCATAAACTTGGTTTTAGCTTTACACTGAGCCCTTTACACGATAAAAAAAAAATTGAGTCTTCTAAAAAACGCAACCTCAAACGTAACTTTTCAATGGACTATTTGTTTATTATATAACTATTTATATTGAAAAAAATAGAACTGGGTTATTTCACCATTTTACTTCATATTGTTATATAAAAAAATATAGAAATAAGTATTATTGTAAAGTAATTTCATCTCTCAAAATCGCCAAATCTACGTTTGAGTATGTTATATCAATCCACTACCCACCTCATAGCGTCATAGCTAATGTGACAACTTTACACTGGTTAAGGTTACTTAGAATCCAGATCCGACGGAAAAATCCAAAAGAAAATGCGGGAGCCAGAAGCTCAAGGGAGGTCCTGAGTGGAGCCAAATCTCACTCAGAGTCAAATCTCAGTGACAAAACCTTCTTGAACCAGTCATTTACATAGATAATTGAAAGGGTACTTTCAAAATATTTGTTGCAAAATTTAATTTAGGTAATTGTTAAATTTATATAAAAAAAAATGAAACAAAAAACAAAATGTCATACGATATATGTATATTGTCTAAGTGAAACGATTCCCAACTAAGCTAAGTGAAACTTACCTATGTCCAAAATGTAGGGTACTAGGTATATACTTAATTGTATTGACATACGGAAACCGTCGTTATAAGCAATATGTCGAATATCTAATATTAGAGCAATTATAACTTACTAGCAGCGCCCCGCGGTGTTACCCGCGTAGTTTCCGTTCCGGGGGTGTACCGCCTAACGAAAAAGACTTTGATGATTTGACGCTTTGGCATTGCCGTCTCTTTCATTTCAAGCAAGAAGAAAAGAGACAGCAATGTCAAAGCATCAAAGCGTCAAAACGTTTTTCGTTAGGCGGTAGAAGCGCCGTTCTTTTTCCGGGATAAATGTGTTCTTCCAGACTAAAAATTACCTGTGTTCCAAATTTCAGCCCGATCCGTTCATACGTTAGGACGTGATTGAGCAACAAACATCCAAATATCCAAACATCCATACATTGACATTCATGATATTATATTAATATTAGTAGGACTAGTAGGATAGTAGGATGGCATTATACATGTTTTGCATAAAACTTTATGTTCCTCAATAGTTAGGGCGTTTAAGGTTATGGCTTTTATATACAGGGTTATTGGTAATCAACCTGCATCCTTTTAAGGGGATGTTAGGTACATTCAATACGTCAACTTTTGTTCTACAGTTTTAAAAACATTTTTTTTTCTTTTACTAAATAAATAAAAAGTGCATTTGCACGGTCTATAAGTATCGAACTCTTCGTAACGATTCGTAACGAGAGCGCGTACGCTCTTTAACGCGCAAAAAATGATGTACCGAAGTGAATAAACACTAAAAAGTCGCTAAACAGTACAAAAAAGGGCAACAAATACAATTTTTTTTGGGTTATCTATTAAGTTTTAACGAAAGTTGTAGAACAAAAGTTGTTTGTTTAACACTAGAAGCGCCACCGTCTCATTTTTGTCCCACCCGCAAGTTTCATCGTTCATAACTTTTTATGTTTTCTTCTCAAGACCATGAAACTTTTTGACTTTTCATTATTTATTGTATTTATCAAAATTGACATGTTTTCTATTTAATAAAAACAATAGTGAATAAAATATTATGTGATTTACCTAGAACTGCCGGCGGGTCATTTTTGTCCCGCCAAAATTCTAGTAGTAATTCCACGAAAAAACATTGCATGGGTTGGATGCGCGGGTGACGGGGGGCGATTGATCTGTTGATCAGTGACTATTTCAAATAATTTCAATATAGTTAATCGTTCTTTCGCGTAATAAGTGCACGTTTTTGTTTTTTCGAGCGCATACCGCACGTGTTATAAATCATGTCTACTCAACGTTGCAGAATTTTGGAACCGTATGTTATTGTGCCTTATTTTAACTATATTTTTGGGGACGAATCAAATGCCGAACCTTTAGCATATTTTGACGACAACTACGAGTTAGAAAACAGTTTCATTTCTTCTTCTGACAAATCTGACAATACGATTCAGAGAGAAATGCCTCAAAGTAAATACGTTTTACTCTTTTAGAAGACATGCTCACGCTGTTTATTTGCTGTTTATTTTTGTACTGTGTGAGGTGTTGCTTCATATTAGTTTTACGTTATAGAAGTTTCAAGCTTCACGACTGTCCTAACTGAACCCCCAAAATCAAGTGACAGGTCAAAGAAAAGGACGAGGTCGAGGAGTTCGAAGCTGTCACGTTTGGCTATCTGCATTGACAAACTCTCGTTTAGAAAAGACCTCAGATTCAACACTTGTGTCTCCTAATGGCACCGTCTGGACTACAATGGAAGCTGGTAGTACACCTGGTAGACATGTATGCCAAAATTTTTTTAGAAATCGTATTGGGCCAACTCCACACGCTAAGCGTAACGTGGATGAAATTTGTGAAAATGATTGGCAATGGCATCCAAAAAAAAAATGCAGCATATCTTAGAGTGCACTGTGGAATAGGCACGACGGGAATAACAAACAATATAATGACTGGGATATGACGATGGAAGAATTGGAGGCATTTGTAGCTGTACTTTATTTATAAACGTAGTGCATTTGGTGCACTTGGATCAGGATTCATTATGGTCAATACAATGGAGTAATACTATAATAAAACCAACAATGTCTCGCAATCGTTTTACCTAATATACGTACATATAATAAAGTATCTACTTGCGATTTGATCATAAATCCATAAGAAGTCAAAGACTCAATAATGATATTAAGTTTGCTATGATTTCGGAAATTTGGTATGAATTTATCTTGAATGCACAAGCATACACCTATACTGTATATTTATAACGATTGACGAACAGCTTTTTCTATCTAGATGCCGTTGTAAATTTACCCAGTTCATGAGATCAAAGCCAGATAAGTATGGCCAAAAGTTTCGCTAAAGATGCAATTTATTTACAAATTATGTTACATAAAATTCTTAGAAAGCTAAATAATTTGATTTAAATAAATAAATAAATATGGTTTCAAATAGCTTATATATCGTTATAATATTATTTCAGTACTTTATGATAATGAAAGATGTTTAAAATATGCTGGGACAAAATTGGCACGGCGGCAGTTCTAGGGGGGTCATAAGTTTCGGCACTTCTAGTGTTAAATATACAGAACATGCCCTTAAACGGATGCAGCCTGATTACCAGTAACCCTGTATATTAGTAATACTAACATTATGACAAGTGATATTAGGGGCAGTGATTAGTATTTTGTAGTGGTAGGACTCTTGGCAGAGTGCGCCTGGGGAAGTACCACACCTTTGCCAGTTATTCTACCGCCAAGCAGTAATGTGCAAACATTACTGTGTTTCGGTTTGAAGGGCAATGTTTCCAGAGAAATCACAGGGCTATATATATATTACTAGTGTTAGCAATATTAGTAATTTATGTAAGTTCTTATTGAAAGAATAGTAAGAATACCGAAATGCACTCTATGGCAACCCTACAATTCCGGGTTTGATTGGTATATACTCTGTGGCTTGATTGTTTTTGGCGGGAAACAATCAAGCTCTTGTTTTTGCTCGAAAAAACAGGTTATAAGGAAAATCATATGCAGCAGCAAGTCAAAGCGAAAGGTTTAAATTAAAAGTACTAGTAAACCGATAAACATCTAAGTAAAAGGGATAATTGTACATCTGTTACTGAATTTAAGGTACTGTAAAGCGTTTTCTTCAATTTTGTAATATTTTACAAAATTTACTACTTCAGCTGCACAAGGCAGCTGTGAATAAGTTGGTATGATGAAGGATTGATTTCGAAATATAATGCTGTAGACTGATCATAGCTGTTTTATTTATGGACTAATTGTCTTCTTAATTTAGAATAAATTAGGGACTTAACAATTCAGAAGTGGGATCGGCGGACAAGAAGACTATAATATATTAATCAATAATAGAAAATTATATAATTGTCCGTTGATCCCGCCCATGTGATATATTTTTTTTCTTTTCAATGTTTTTTTTCTCTCCACACTTATCATGTGCTTGTTAATGTCACTCAATACGAAAACTCTATGATCAGTATTTAATTTGTTATAAAATGTACGGTTTAATGAAACGATCTAATTTGGTTTAATGAGTTGCAGAGTGAACCATCGATATAAACCAACAGATGTACCCTGAGCACCTTGGAATTGGTAATAAACTGCGTCTCTATGTGTATCGTAAGTAGTTTACACACAACCAATCTACTTGACCCTAGAATCGCTAGCGGCGCGATATGCTGTGGTTCTACTTACTGTGGTTGTTGACAACGAATAGTGACAAACGTCTAGAACGGAAGGAGTGAGCTCACTCTTCCCAACGAAGACATGATTCCGTGCGCCCTGAAGTTTGGGAGGGCACATTTGTGTATTGAGATCGTTGGAGTGAACAATATCACTTAAGTGGATTTTGTCCGTATAGGTACTTACCATTTTTGAATTTTTCACGCAATGCGGTCCTCACTATCTCTATTACTGGAATAAGTCAAGTAGACTGCAAACTGTAACCTATACCGCATTATCGAGATGTTCAAAATACAAACATAGTCTGGCTATAATTGAGCAAACAGCCAAGCCAGTTGTGATTTTGTTATTATTTTTATATAAAAACAAAATATATCCGTCTAATTGTGCACACAATATTACACATCATAATTAATGTGTAAATGACGGCTATTCATATTTTATATGCAATTTAAAAAGGGTATGCCATTTTACAAAGATTCTCTTTCATAATTACAGTTTTCGAAAATCATGCCTCGATAATTAAGTATGTAACACCAATAACCGCAATGTCAGTTATTTTGGACAAACCATTAACGTTACTTTGAGGTTTATTAAAGCGTTATTTTTAAAACTGGTCGCCTAGTTGTGAGAACGTTCGATTTACACGAGGTTCGAATCCCGACCGCATGTTTGAGTATTTTTCCATGTTCTGTTAGTGAAACTTTGTCATGACCACTAAAGTCATATTATAATGATGCCTGATGACACATGTCCTATAAGTCACAAGGGGACCGGTATGGACCTAGAATGATATCTTTCAGGGAATCGTTATCCGTCCAGCGGCACTTAGCTAGAGTGATGGATAATGGCGTTTGTCTTCTTTTAAGAGAAGTACCTTTTTAGTCCCAGCCGTGGGAATAAAAATAGTGACTCAATAGACATGCATGTCAGATCATGGGTCAGACGTTGAAGCTGTATGTACAAACCGTATCACACATCATAATAAAATATCCTCAGAATACTATGAAACTATTAAATGTAGAGTACTACCTATAACGTATCGAACTATTAAATGTAGAGTACCATGACGAAGCGAAGCGGTAATGCATTTAGTATATAAATCAGTTCAAATGGTTTGACGTCAACTCGCTTTTGCCTTCTTGGTACTATGTTTATAACTTACATGGAGATCCGGACAAAGTAAAAATTGTCTTTGACTAGTCGTTTTAGCGATTAATTCAATTTGAGAGATAATCTTTTGCACGTAGAATATTTTAAAGAAACTGTATTTAACTGCTGAGTCAGATAACCGTGTGTGACGTATATTAAATTAAACGCCACTTTTCTACCAATAGCTATGAACTAAATTGACATTGCCAGTAATTTGATCTTAAGTCACAGCATGTGCCATTCTTTGAGAATGGAGTTGAGCTGTGAACTGCGACTGAGGTGGCTATTGTTCAGCCAAGATGTAACTCAATGTGTGTATGTACAAAATGTAAAGAGTTAAACTTTTATAGATTATACATTTAAACGGGTTGAAACTAGAGTCACACGTGCCTAGTATTATCAAGGTAGAAAGTAGGTACCAGAGCTTCTCATTGCAGTTTAGCAGTGTTCTAGACTAAAGTGATCTGATGAAAGTTCTTGCTCATATATGAGAAAGATGGAGTTAAAAGTAGGTTGGGACCGAGTCACCTTCGTCCGTGGGGAAGCACCTAAATATTGAAACCTCACACGTGGTCCCTGGGTGGTGCTAATCAGGTGACAAATTACCGGTGGTAGGCTTCGGCCGTGGTTGGTGACCACCTACTAGACTAAGTCACGACGCCAAGCGGCCTAGCCGTGTTCCGTCGTGTTGTCTAGTGTCACCATTAAGGGAAAACGGGTCAGAACAGTTGCTGCACAACTGCAAGACCGGTCTGTCACACACCAATACTGTACATCGGGAAGCTAGTCATGGAGGGTAGCGGGATCCGAGGCACGGTTTGCCGCACCGACCGCAGATAGTTGGGGGCCCAAGTAGTGAGCTAGCCACTCATGAAAGGCTGCCCCGCCATCTAGCGAAAAATCCCGGGATGCGCTATCCTGCCGGTTGGCGACCGGATGACAAGGCCAGATAGACATCCCCGGGGGGGCTCGGGCGTCCCCGCAGTCTCCAGGCTAGCTCCCCACTGGTGTATTCGTGTTGTGTGTTGTGACCAATGGTCAGTAGTGTGTGGCCTCGTTCTACTGCCGTTTTCCCACCGATTCCCTCTCCAAATAAACAAACAATGAACAAAGTCAAAAAAAGAAACAAGGTTAAAGAGCGGCTGCACGCCTTGTCAGTCAAAGTGCACCTCACTAATATTCGAGGTCTGCACTCAAATCTCACTGCAGTCCACCATCACCTCGAGACTGAGCAGCCGACACTCTTGTTTCTTACGGAGACGCAGATAGGTTGTCCGTCGGACGTGGCGTACCTAACGTATCCAGGCTATACCCTGGAGCACAAATTCCGGCCTCGTGCTGGAGTATGCCTGTACGCCCGTGACGACATCTGCTGTCGGCGTCTCCGTAACCTTGAGGACACTAGATACTCTGTTCTTTGGGCACTAATGGACACAGGCATAGACAAAATTATCTACGCCTGTGTGTATCGGTCGCACAGCGGAGATCTGGAGACGACTAGGCTCACGGAGTATTTAAGTGAGGCGGCGGACGCGGCTCAACAGAAGTACCCTTCGGCCCAATTGGTGTTACTGGGGGATTTCAACGGCCATCATAAGGAATGGCTGTACCCATACCGGGACACTGATCACGCTGGGCAGGAAACGAGAAAGCTAGCTTTATCGTTAGACCTAACCCAGCTGGTCCAAGAGGCCACAAGAGTACCCGACGTTGAGTCGCATACACCTTATTGCTTAGACCTTCTGCTGACAACTGATCCAGACCGTTACTCGGTGGCGGTATCGTCGCCGTTAGGCAGCTCCGACCACTGTCTGGTGAAATCTGTATCTGTCTACCATCCGCCTGATCCCAGCCCTAGAGGCAACCGGCGGTTGTGGCGATACAAGTCAGCAGATTGGGATGAGATGCGCTCTTTCTTTGCGTCTTACCCATGGCAGTCATTGTGCTTCGCTTCTGGTGATCCCTCAGTCTGCGCGGATGCTGTGACTAATGCAATACGAACGGCTATGGAATATTTTATTCCATACTCCGACATCTCATTATCCAGCAAAGCTCGCCCTTGGTTTGGTTCTCAATGTAAAAGTGCTGAAGCATTTAAACATGAGGCCTACCTAGCCTGGGTTGATGCTCGACAGCGTAAGACAAGGGATATACACCGGAAGAAGAAGGCGTTCAACAAGGCTGCTAAGGCATGCAAAAAGGTTCTTCAGAGGGCTCGGTTTGACCACATTAGTCGAATAGGGAACAAACTAGCTTCGTACCCAGCGGGCAGCAAAGCGTTTTGGTCCCTAGCTAAATCGGTCGAATCGAACTTCTGCCGCTCCTCACTACCTCCAATGCTGAAACCTGATGGGACACTGGCTCACACTGCAACGGAGAAAGCAAACTTGTTTGCAACTCAGTTTGCGGAATCTTCGCGTCTAGATGCTGGTAGCGCGACACCTCCTACTCCACCTGGCTGTTCGACTTTTATGTCAGAGATACGCATTCGCCAAAAGGAGGTTCGCAAAGTGCTACGCAATCTGGATGCGAATAAAGCCAGTGGCCCAGATGGTATTCCTGCTCTAGTATTGAAGGCTTGTGCGCCTGAGTTGTCACCGATATTGACACGCCTATTTAGACTCTCTCTTCAAACTGGGCTAGTACCGAAGTCTTGGAAGCTTGCCAATGTGCAACCTGTGCCCAAAAAAGGTAGTCGTGCTGACCCTGTCAACTACAGGCCCATCTCAGTCACGTCCATACTCTGCAAGACTATGGAACGTGTCTTAAACCACAGGCTCCTGACGTACCTAGAATCGAACGACCTCCTCAGTGACCAGCAATACGGGTTTCGCCGAAACCGGTCCACCGGGGATATTCTAGCGTACGTCACTCACATCTGGAGTGAAGCTATTGAGAAACACGGGGAAGCACTTGCAGTCTCCCTGGATATCTCGAAGGCTTTCGACAGGGTTTGGCATGATGGCCTTATAAGCAAGCTTTCTAGTTATGGTTTGTCTTCTGGGTTCATTGCTTGGATATCGGACTTCTTGAGGGATCGATCCATACGAGTCGTCATTGATGGCTGCTCGTCGGATCAAATGGGTATCAATGCCGGAGTCCCACAAGGGTCGGTACTCTCTGCGACGCTCTTCCTGCTACATATCAACGATCTGTTGAAGCCCGGTATCTATGGGTACGCAGATGATAGCACCGTTGTAGAGAGTTACATATCTAGCGCGAGAGCCACTGGGCAGCAAACTCAGGTACTGAGAGAGAGTCTGATCGAGCGTTTGGGCTTGACCCTTGATGTGGTGTCCAAATGGGGCGATGCCAATCTGGTCAAGTTCAACGAGAGTAAGACGCAGGCGTGTCTGTTCTCCGCTAAAAGGAGTCCTTTCCAACTGACTCCAACTTTTAGAGGTGTATCCGTGCCGGTCTCTGACCGTCTTGAACTTTTGGGCGTTACTTTGACCTCTACGCTCAACTTTGGCTCGTTTATCGAGTCCAAGGCTAAACTTGCTGCCAAAAAACTTGGTGTCCTCTCAAAGGTGCGAAGGTACTTCAAGTCTGAACAGTTGCTTACACTATATCAAGCACAGATTCGCTCCTGTATGGAGTACTGTTCGCACCTTTGGGATGGATCGGCTAAGTATCAGCTGGAGGCTCTGGAATCGATCGAGAGACGTGCCAAAAGGCTCATAGACAACGACACTCTTGTGCGAAAAAGACTTCAAAGTCTTGAACATCGCCGAAAAATTGCCAGCCTATCGGTTTTTTATCGGATACACTTCGGAGAGTGTGCAACTGATTTGCATGATCTGATACCACCTTGTCCTTTTTTCTATCGGAATGCTCGTAGCTCGAAAAAGCGACATCGTTTCATGGTTGATGTTCCAAAGACACGAACGAAGAGATTCGACTCTACTTTTGTGATAAGAACGTCTAAGCTGTGGAATACGTTGCCTGAGTGGGTTTTCCCCGATGGTTACAATCTTTGTGTCTTCAAATCGAGAGTGAATCGGTTTTATCTAGGTAAACACGCTCCATCGTAGACCGCATCGTCGCTTAACATCAGGCGAGATGGCGGTCAAGTGTAAACCTATAGAAGTTAAAAAAAAAAAAAAAAAAGGTTGAGCAATTATTAATGCCTTTATTGGAAGTTCCAGATTATGGTTAGACTGTACCAAGGCCGCAAAGATAGCGTCGAAAGTTTCACATGGAAAGTGAACCTGAAATCGAGCGCTGCAAAGGGCGCGCTCAGATAACGAGTATTCCACCGATTGACAAGGACCGGAACGAGGGAGTGGAAGGGAGTCTGAATGTCAGGCAAATCCACAAGCGTTCTAATTTAAACTTGTTCAGTAATGGTGTAAATTGATACTGAAATCCGCAGCCAGGAAGTGGAAGGGAGTCTGGATAACAGGCAAGTCCACAAGCACTCTAATTTGAATTTGTTTAAGTAATGGTGTAAATTGACACGGTTTAGAACCAAGGCGAGGCTGTGGAAGGTAGTCTGGATTTTAACAGGCAAGTCCACAGCCGCACATAAATATATAGATTCGATTTATGGTGTAAATTTGACGTGGTTTAACGAAGAGTTGTTTAGCGACGCATTAAGTTATTTAAACTCTTTGCAATATCACTTCTGTTCATCGCATTTTGAACCAAAATGATTTGAGTTACAAAGTAATGTGTCAAAATTTACGAATGGGACGAAAAGGAAATAGTCCACTTTGCTTTACACAATAATCAGGCATTGCAAAATCTCAGAAACGTTACTCTAATAGCTGGGCCGAATGGATAACAAAGCTTAGCTAGGCATTCTCCCGCGGCCGCTGAGACAATTATGCCGAATTACTATTATTATTAGGCTTTAAAGCTTGCCAAACTTGCAAGACATGGTCTCATGAAGGCAATATTGTTACTTAAAAGCATACACAAGAAGAATATCGCAGATGTAGAGAGAGATACGGAAGGTAGCAGACTGTTAATTACACGAAATTGACGATCGATTAAGAGGATCAAATTGCAAACCATTAGACCCATTGCTCAAAGTGAACGTAGACATAAAAGCTTGTATCAGAAAATGTCGACATATATATTGTCGAGGATCAGTTTTGAATGGATTAGTTGATCACGGTTTAACTGAACAAAAACTAGAACTCGCTATTCCTAATAATGTTAATGTTACTTTGTGTTTTATAAAATAGCTTATAATATAATACTCTGGTATTATCGAATGATGGTGTAAAATTGGCATGTACTAGTTGTTTTAAGAATTTAATATGGAAATAACAAATACACCAGATGAACTCTTTTCGAAAATAGGTCTGAAACAAGAGTTTTTCTTAAGTTGAACAATGAAGTTGTTATTGGTCCGGGGCGATTAATACAATCACATACTATTCCAATAAAATCACAAGTATAAAGAGGCAATCTAAACACACCGTTCAATTCATAAATAATAAAATAAATCTTAACATTCACAAATTACACGTTACGTTGTTTGTCAGCGACGGACTCTGCGATTGTAATCTGGTTTGCGCACCGTGTAAGGCTTGATCCAACTTAAATGATGATGAAATGAAAGATGGTATAGTCTTTGTATGGAGGTTTGCGAGCGAAGTTGAAGCGGGCCGCTAGTATCTATATAATTATATGACTGCATTGATGCCTTCCTAATTCACACTTGATGATGGTCAGGGAAATGTAATCCGAAATCTTGTTGAAGCGAAGATTCGGTTTAGAACAGTACTTTAGTAAATCGAGTTATACCTACAAGTTATAATGAGTGATATCGGTCCCGTGGCATTTGATAATAAAGGGTACTTCTTCAATTGTGACTAGCAGCCAAAATTTTAAAAAAAACGTAACTACATAATTTGCTCGTTGAATAAAGCGATTGCTTCTTGTCGAAAAAAATAAAAACGATTAAGGAGTTTGCCACAATTGATGAGATGAAGGATACGAAGCCAGCATTATACGAATACAAGACGTATCGTATGTCTCATGACAAAAAAATACGGGTAAAGCCGAAGTAAAGTATCGAAGTGGCATTTCTTTCACGCTACAACTTAACAGACTCCCTGGGGTTTGGCGTCAGTATTACCGGTTTAAAGCACTTACTTGAAGGCGGTTTCGAAGTGGCTACTCTAAGTACATCGAAGAACCAACTGGGCTTAAACAGCTTTCCATGATTTGCGGGCCGTTTGGCCGGTCCACACAGATTCAACTAAGTACGGCGTGGCAAGTATTCTTGGGTCCTTAGGACAGTCTCTTTTAACAGTAAAAAGACAAAGAGGAGCAAAAGCTCCACTCGTTCGAACCTGAAACCCTAGCATTATCATCCTCTTTTGGTAAATTTAGAGTTAACCTTCAGAGTATGCAACTTAAAATATTGTCAGACCGCAATGCGCCGAGAACCACACTCACTAACAGAGATCTAGTACCGTGTATTGCTCGTTGAAGGGTGTAGTTCCAAGAATTCAATTGCGACATCGAATATCGAGCTGTCAACCCACATTTGGATGCTTTAGAATAGGAGTCCCAAGGAGAAGTTATAGATTCATATCCTAGACTTTTTTAGAGTATTCTTAAGATTGTATAGAAAACAATACAATACAATACAAAATACTTTATAATATCACGAAACAATACAAAAAAGTGAGTAAACTTGTGATTAAAATGTCGTACACAAAAGTCTATCCTATCGCTAATAGAGATCTCTTCTAGATGGCCGTTTGGTTGCTAGGACAAGGTAACAAGTAAAGGTATGGGTGTGGTATCCATGATATAGGTACTTACGTACATAAATAATTACACAAATAGAATACATATCATTTAAAAGTAAATGCGTTATAAAGATATGGTACTGTGCAGTAATGGTTGAACGCACTAATCTCTGGAACCACCAGGCTGATTTTAGTTATTACACCGTTGGATGTGTGCGTGGTCTTCGAGGGATTTAGGCTATAAATATACCTACCGCAAGCGAAGCTGGGGTGGGTGGCTAATAAATAATATAATGCATGAACATAATATATTAAAATATACTTACATAAACACACTTCATAACATAGAATACCTACGCGTAAAGGATACGCACATGTTTATGAAACGAGGCTGAAAAGATATCTACTGTTCAGAAAATAATCCGAAAGTAGTAATAATTGAATGTTGTATAAATAATAAATATTGTATAAGAAGTAAATATCGTCGAAAGATATCATCTATCGAGTAATCAATGACAATGATCAGATCCGAAACATACGTGTATACTTCTTCATCAATAAGGTTCAACGACGAGGGTTTAGTGAGAATGTAAGGCGCGAAACGCCAAGTAATAATAAAATTAGCTATTAAATTTCAAGGCCTGTATCGTATTAGAAATTTTGACAAATATTAAAAATCTGATTGATTATATGCCTTTATAGGCGCGGTTGATATGAAGACGTGGTAGTCGCAGATAAACTCAAGTCATCGGTGATGTTCAATAATAATAATATAATACTTTATTACACCACAAATTAACAATAAACCTTAATGCTAATACAATATCTTATAATTAACGAAGCAACTTGCAGAGTAATGGGCGGCCTCATCGCTTAAAGCGATTTCTTCCAGGCAACCTTATTATGGAGAAATGTTTATAAATATTTATTTTGTAGTGTGGGTGGTGTGACTAAAAGTAAATGCGTTATAAAGATATGGTACTGTGCAGTAATGGTTGAACGCACTAATCTCTGGAACCACCAGGCTGATTTTAGTTATTACACCGTTGGATGTGTGCGTGGTCTTCGAGGGATTTAGGCTATAAATATACATACATGCATACAAACAATAATACTAATACTTATAATACATAAATATATACTTAAATACATACATACTTATATAAACATACAAATAATACATGTAAATAATTTCAGAAAAAGTACCTATGGGGAAGAGGAAAGGTAATACTGATATAAGAGTTTCTTGAAAATTGGAAGGGACTTAGATTGTCTAATAGAGAGTGGAAGAGCATTCCACAGTAGAACAGCTTGTACCGTGAACGATTTGTTGAATGAAAGGTTAGGATGTGCAGAAGTAGGAAACTTGAGTTTAAGGGTGCGGGTGGAGCGAAGAGGACAAGATTTAGGTTCAATAAAGTTAAAACGTTTCTTTAAGTATAAGGGAGTCGTAGGGTTGAATAAGATCTTGTAAAGCAGGTGGAGTATGTGTGAATTACGGCGAAGACGGATAGATAACCATTTGAGCTTTTGGCGAAATTGAGAAATATGGTCATATTTGCGAAGACCAAATATGAACCGAATGAAGAAATTTTGTAAACGTTCAAGTTTATCCAACTGCTCTTCAGTTAAATCCAGATAACAAACGTCAGCGTAGTCCAATATCGGGAAAAGAAGAGATTTTACAAGCGCAGTTTTAGTAGAGATAGGAAGGAAATTACGTAGCCTCCTAAGGGAAGCTGCAGAACTAAATATCTTCCGGCTTACTTCTGCCAGTTGAGGGCCCCACGAAAGTTGTCTGTCCATAAGGATGCCTAGATTTTTGACGACTTCACTAATAGCAATGGCAATACCGTCAAACATCACCTGGGGAAGATGGAACCAATCAACCTTCGAGATCTTACGGGAACTCCCAATTATAATGGTTTGTGTTTTTATTGGGTTCACCGTGAGGCCAAATGATCTACTCCAGTTTAGCAAGCTATTCAGATCGGTGTTAGTAGCTTGGGTAGCCTCATGTAGTTGCTCTAAAGGGGCCTGTGTATATATTTGTAAGTCGTCTGCATACAGATGGTAGAATGAAGCTAATTGTTTTGTAATTGAATTAATAAATATTGCGAAAAGAAGTGGAGATAAAACGCCGCCCTGTGGAACACCGGCAGAAACACTGCACCACATGGAGTAAGAGTCATCAATTCGAATTCGCTGTCGGCGTCCAAACAGGTAACTGCGAAACCAATCAATTGCCGATGGAGATATGTTAAGAGAGCGAAGAAGCTCCAACAAAATGTCGAAATCGACATTGTTGAAAGCGTATCAATAGGTGTTTTAATACTTTATATTCAAATAAATTTTCAATAGAGATTATCAGATTGTTGATCACGAAACAATCAAGAATTCCGTATAAGTACCTATAAGTAAAAATTATTTAATCGCCCATATGAAGCA
The DNA here is from genome assembly GCA_963693475.1 of Ectropis crepuscularia. Classification (NCBI taxonomy): domain Eukaryota; kingdom Metazoa; phylum Arthropoda; class Insecta; order Lepidoptera; family Geometridae; genus Ectropis; species Ectropis crepuscularia. The sequence goes on along the minus strand of OY856343.1, from coordinate 9,602,327 downwards.
GGTTATAATGCTAAATGGTTAGATACACTAAAAGAATTACATTGCCTAGTAGAGAAACCATTGATGTGATTCATCATCATTAATTTGTGAGTAAATTATTACTTTGGATTATGTTCAACGAATAAAACTTTTAGTAAAGTTATTACAACTAAGACCAAAAACTGTTGTAAACAATTGTTACGTTACTTAATTATTGAAATGAAATTTGAAATGAAATGAAATTTTAAATGAAATGAAATTTGAAATGAAATGAAACTTGAAATGAAATTTGAAATGAAATGAAATTTGAAATGAAACGAAATTTGAAATGAAATGAAATTTGAAATGAAATGAAATTTGAAATGAAATGAAATTTATTAGGCATTAACAAACATTTGAAGTTTACAAATTAGTACAGATTATCTATCCTTGATTGGTAATTCAGATTGAGAAGCATTGTTACCCAAGCTAGGGTTAAACCTCTGTTATGGTGTAACAATATTATATATTAGGTATAAAATATGAAGAATTCGGTTATAATTGTTTTGTTTCTTATGAAATGCAGGTTATCTTTTGACTGAAAAGTATGGATAAATAAATAATTATTGGTGGACAATTCACACACAACACTATATGTTAAATAAATAAAGTAGATATGTTATCGTATATGACTTAAATTAGAGATATCTATATTTCTAATTTAATTTTAATGTGATAATTGTCAGAAATTAAAACATAACAATATATCAAGGTTTACCTATCGTTGACTTACCTACAAGGTTGTTCCTACCGTTGATTCGCTGATTCGGTATTTTGAATGGAATACTATTATTACATAAAGCTAGCCCATATTTTTGTGTTTTAAAACACAAAAATATGGGCAGTTTGTTGTACAATTATTTCACAAAATGGACACATGGTAAACAGGTGACTAGATACAGGCTTAGGCCTAGTTTGAGATTTATTGACAGAAGCTTAATTTATTATGCAACAATAATACCTACTATGTTCATGTCGTACAATCTTATTATTGTGAATTGTAAATGTAAATATAATAAACATTGTTAAACTGTGTGTGTCAATAAAGCATGATTTGATTTGATAATGTAACTACGAAGATATTTCCCTTGTTAAGTACAGTGACACATTTAAAGAAACGTATAGTGACTGATGATGCCATGTGCTCAATTTTATTTGTTTTCTTTCGAACATTACTAATAAATTATGTTCCTTGATTTGAAACACAAATTGTAACGTACATATTATTTAAAATATAGATAGAAACTTAATGATAATGGATTCGGGCTATAACGTACTTATTATATTATGGCTGTCAAACCTGAGCGACCAACAATACCCACATAAGAAAATTAAAAACATCTCAAAATGCCATGGAAAAGTGTATGATGGGAAAAAGGCTATCTGATAAAATAAGAACAACAACTTTAAGAGCAAAATCAAAAATAAAAGATGTTACAATAACTGTTAGAAAGCTTAAATGGAAATGAATACATAATAATTAGAGGAAAAGAAATCAAGAAATCGTGGCAGAGACCACTCAGAAGATGGGTCGATGACATAGAAGCGACAGCAGGTGCTACATGGACCAGAAAAGCTTTCGTTTGGGAAGAAGTTGGAAGAAGTTTGAAGGCAGTTAGAGGAGGCCTTTGTCAATAAGTAAACAGACGGTGCGATGGCAATCTAAATTTAAGAATTTTAAATTGTAATAACAATGAAAAATTGTAAGCATTACCTGAATAGAGGCTATTGTTATTATTACTAATAGAACAGAATTACTCGTATAATTTAGTCAAGATATGTGAAATAAACTTAAAATCTTTCCACATGTATACAATTAACAATATATTATCAAAGCGCGAGGACTCGCTTCTGCAGGATGGCCGAGCTGTTAGCAATATTAGTAATTTATGTAAGTTCTTATTGAAAGAATAGTAAGAATACCGAAATGCACTCTATGGCAACCCTACAATTCCGGGTTTGATTGGTATATACTCTGTGGCTTGATTGTTTTTGGCGGGAAACAATCAAGCTCTTGTTTTTGCTCGAAAAAACAGGTTATAAGGAAAATCATATGCAGCAGCAAGTCAAAGCGAAAGGTTTAAATTAAAAGTACTAGTAAACCGATAAACATCTAAGTAAAAGGGATAATTGTACATCTGTTACTGAATTTAAGGTACTGTAAAGCGTTTTCTTCAATTTTGTAATATTTTACAAAATTTACTACTTCAGCTGCACAAGGCAGCTGTGAATAAGTTGGTATGATGAAGGATTGATTTCGAAATATAATGCTGTAGACTGATCATAGCTGTTTTATTTATGGACTAATTGTCTTCTTAATTTAGAATAAATTAGGGACTTAACACTAGCTGTGCCCCGCGGTTTCACCCGCGTCTATTTGAGGAAAATCCATACTAAAATATCCATTGCTGGCCACTTTATTACGTTTTACGGAACCCTAAAAATACGTAAATAAGCAACAATGCATTGTTGTAGAACAAATTTGATTACTTCAAATGACACAAACTTCAAATGTAGACACGCGCCGTCACAGACTTCAACGACCAAAGAGAATTTAAATTCACGGAACTAAAGCTCTCGAAGAGAAATATTTTTCCCCGTTTTCTTTACATTCTTCACTCATACTCCGTACCTATTGATAGTAACGTAATGTTATATACCCTATAGTCTTCCTCGATAAATGGAGTATCCAACAAAAAAAGAATCTTTAAAGTAGATCTCGGAAACTACTGGACCGATAGGTCCAGTAGTTTCCGAGATCCTAGCGTTCAAACAAACAAACAAACTCTTCAGCTTTATAATATTAGTATAGATATCTTAGGTCTCTGGGTGACGAGCGCAGTGCAGTGCTAGGTAATGATTTGGACACTTCCTGTTCCAATAGCTGCGTGTCAGCGTGTCACTGTGTTGTTATGTGGCAGGCATGTTGCTTGGTTGGTTATTGTTGTTTGTAGGCACGTGCCCTGCTCGTCTTGTCACTCTTTATTGTATAAAACAGTGATATTATGTGTAATGATAAACCATGATGATCGACCAGCCGTAGCTAATAATAATTAATTTATTTCATTTAAAACAAAAAATAATGTGATTTCTTTTTTGTATTATCAAAATGAAAAATCCATTATACATTATTACTCATGACGTTGCTGGCTGATATTTCCTACGGCACTACTGGCAGAACGTTTTGGTACGTAGTAGTGTCGATGTGAGTAAAGATGTTAGACCCTTTACGAATTCCCCACGACACTAGTGGCTCGTAGTGTAGAAGGGAAAAATAATTCTCCACGACACTACCAGTAGTGCAGCTTGCTAGTGCGGTGGGGAATAATATATTTTTTAACAATCTAGCTGACGGAATACTTAATTTTTTTTAGTATTATAGCCTATGCTATGTACTGTAATTGCAAATAATTATTTTATGATTAAAAAGTAATAAATAATAAATAAATATTGGTGGACAATTCACACACAACACTATCTGACCCCAAACTAAGCAAAGCTTGTGTGATTAGAAGAGACGGCTCCGAGTCCCAGCAGTGGGAACCTTTGTTGGGTTGCTTATGTGAGCTGCTAATGATTATGTGTAAAAACAGCTCATATAGGTACTATAACGTAAATAGAATAATTATAATTACATGATCATTAAGGGTGTCTCGCAAGTGGTTCCCACAATGTTAAGTGTCTGGCAATGTATGATGTGATATTTAATAATATTCTGCAACTAATACCAAAATATCAGACTCTATAAGTAATTTGACAAATTTAAATCGGTACCTAATTCATAGCTACACTATCCAGTACCACTCATCCAAAACATAAAGTCAAAGCCAAGGTGACCCAAACTGCAAAATGGTTTTTACCTTTGTTGGGAGCAAAAACGAGTTACAAACGAATAATGTTAAGTAGGTTAATGAAAACGTATTCTTCAGTTCCGTTCCAGTTGATGGGATACATAAAAATAAATCTACTTCCTCGGTGGCATCCAAACAAAAACTTGTCAATACCATGACTAGACTTTTCCAGAGAGCACACATTGGATACTGAGTGGTGAGAGTCGTCTTACTCTGTAAGGAAAAGTAGCACGTATCTGACACATATAAGGCAAACGGGCAAATTATTGTCTTGCAGACGCTTTTCACTTAGACATGTTATGGTACCTAGGGTATGCCGACTCTCAATTTTCATGTATTAGAAATATCAGAGATTTAGAATGACAATATCACTTTCGTCCTGTGTGTTGGTAGCATAAACAGCCCACTAAAATGTGCTGCTGTGACTGGGGTTCGAGGCCTTAATAATCAACATCAAGACCCCCATACTGACTTATGTTTCACGCAAGGCTTTCAAATGTTTAATGGAAAGAATGAAGTTGATAATGAGAACATTAACACTCTTGTCGCATACCGTGTCCATACTTCCAATAAAATAGATTATGGTTAGAGACACCCGCTTACTGCGGGCAGAATGTACATATATGCTGTTCGGAAGTTCTCCACCCATCAATAAAATTTTCATCACGCACTGTTAAGTGGTCCTGCCCAGCTTGCACTGATTATTTTCAAAAGTAAAGTACAATTGTGTTACAATTTTTACATTGTATAGAAGCACAGTTGTATTATTAGCTGAGCTAAACCTCAACTACTCTCGTCAATACCTTTTTTAAATTTAAATTGATCACCACGTCAATAGCAGAATCCATCGTCAATGTAAGCCAAGGTCCAGACTGGCACAGATAAAGCGCTGCATAGAATGACAAATAGGAAAGTATAAGGGCCCATTCAGGCGCGCACGCACGCTTTTGTGCTCAAAGAGTATTGGAAACTGTACGCTCGTCTAATTGATTCTATAAATTATTCATGTGAGTCTTTACTACGGTAGACTTTAATGATAATAGCCAGTAATCTGGTTCAATACTACAATGGTTCTAAGAGGCTTTGCGTCTAGACTGCCTTACCACTAACAAGAAAGTGTTGAATGCAGGCAAGTAAACAATATACTTAGAAGTATTAGGTACCTATACCTTTAAGCGGTGTCCATTCATTATTTGGAGTGTTCAAGAGAAGGTGTGGGCCGATTTGAAACTCTTCTAATCTTACTTTGGGGAGAGTGGGTCTCGGCAAATTTCACGTTTTTTTTTGCAAGGAACAGAAAAAAATAGCGACAAAACAGAATTTCATCAATTAAAAGATTAAATTCTAGTGCGTTTATAAGTCACAAGGGTTTTGTAAAATTTCACGTAATCTATTAACGTATCTTACGTGATCTATCAACTGAAAAGAGAAGAAGAGAGTGTACGTTGAAACGTTGCTTCTGATCAAGAGAGTTAAGCACCAATTCGCTTATTCATTTAACTAGGTACTTACACGAAAAATTAATTGTGCATTAATAGTAAACATTTCTCAGTATCAAAATACGAAATCTCAGGAGTCAGGTTCGACGAAATTTGTGACAGTCTTGCTTTAGGTACTCTTAGTAGGTACTTCTCTTTTTTAAAGCAGCGTAATTCTCGTTTAAAATACATATAGTTCTTAACAAAATATAATTTACCTACATGTGAAATATACATCACAATATATTAAAATAGTAATTTGAAATTCCTACTGTATTGGTTGCAATGCACCAATTTTTCATCAACGACTTAACCATCAAAGTAGTCTGTAGTAGTTAAACAGCGCTGGACAGCTTGTTATCAATATCTTTTTTAATTTTTTTACATATAAATATTGGTGGACATTTCACACACAACACCATCTGACCCCAAACTAAGCAAAGCTTGTATGATGGCGGCCAGATAGCTGATATAATACTTGTATAGTTTTAAATACATACTTATTGTACATAGAAACACCCAGACACAGTGCAAACATTTGAATTCATCACACAAATATTTGCGCTGGGTGGGAATCGAACCCACGACCCTCGGCTTCGCAGGCAGAGCTACTACCAACTAAGCCACGAGGCCAGTCGAATTTCTGGTCTCAAATGAAGTCAATTAGACTAGATTTGGCCTTAGTCAAGTATGGTAGTACGGTGGCGTCTTCAACACTTTTTTTTTTAATAAAGAGTGTCGAGACTAGCAGGACATGTGCCTGATGGTAAGCAACATGCCTGCCACATAACAGCACAGTAGCACGCAGCTATTGGAACATGAAGAGTCCAAATCATTACCTAGCACTGCACTGCGCTCGTCACCCAACACGAGAGCAAATTGTTTTTTTTTTTGGCAAGCATAAGGGTTAGCGCAGACAGAACGGAGCGCAGCGGAGAGGATTTTATGAACGCACTTGAAAATAACATTAAAACTATAACAATAAAGTGCATAAATGCTTGAAACCTGACAAAAGATGCTTGCGCGTCCTCGAAGATACGCGGGAATAAGGTTCAATCATTTATGCACTTTATAATAATATTTTTAAAGTTTATTTTCAAGAGTGTTAACAAAATCCTGTCTACTTCGTTCTGTCTGCGCTGACCCTAACAGAGGTAGATATTATACGGCATGGTCGGTTTACTTCAGACAAAATTGCGATAGCAAAAACATAAACAGCTCATTTTATATCTCACTGCTGGGAGTTGAGGCCTTTTCTCACAGGGACAGTCAAGGCTATAAATCTCTACACGGGCCAAGTGTGGGTTAGGGTATGACATTTGTCCTCGAAGAAATCTTTCTTGGAACATGCTGATTTCGTCATGATGTTTACCTCCGCGGTTTGAACTCATTTTATAAATTTTTTATTTTTTATTTATTTATAGCCTTTTATTCAGATCTCTTACAATGGTTTTTAAACTTATGTAAAACTATGTAATCTTATTTAACTCATTTTACTAACATATAGACTTGTTTAGCTAACATTAACTATATAAACTTATTTGGTATCTAACTTTAAGGACTTAAACTTAATATGTATATATTAATAAAATTAAACTAATATTTGGTCCTTGGTTATTTTGCCAAGATCTGTTTGCCAGTCGGCAAAGGCCTCCTCCAACCTTTTCCACTCCTTTCTTTCATGGGCCACTCTGTTCCATGTAACACCTGCGACTTGTCTAATATCGTCGACCCACCTTTTCTGTGGTCGGCCTCTCTTCCTTTTGCCTTCCTTTGGGTACCACCACGTCACCCTTTTGCTCCATTTGTCTTGTCCTCTTGCCAGGTGACCAGCCCATCGCCATTTAAGTCTTTTTATTTTGCTCATTACATCAGTAGTTTTTGTTTTGTTTCTGATGATGATTTTTTTAATTCTGTCGGACTTCTTGATGCTTAGCATGCTCCTTTCCATTGCATATTGGCATGTTGCTAGTTTGCTTGAGGTAGCCTGATCTAAGGACCATGACTGACACCCGTACGTAAGGACTGGTAATATGCAGGTGTTAAAAAGTTTACTTTTTAGGTTTATATGGAGCTCCTTGTTTTTCATAACCTCTCTTAAACTCCAGTATGTTTTCCAGCCATTTGTAATTCTTCTGTCCACTTCCTTCTGCATGGGATCTTTTTGAGTTATGAGTTGCCCTAGATATACGTACTCATCTGTATAGTTCATTTCAGTGTTTCCTAGATCTATATTGTGTTTGTCCCCGTTTGTCATCACCTTAGTCTTTTCTGGATTCATTGCCAACCCTACTCTCTCACTTTCTTTTGCAAGTTCTTTTATCATTCTGGTTAGGTCTTCTGCTGTTTTTGCCAACAACACTATGTCGTCAGCAAATCTTAAGTGCGATAGCAGTTGACCGTCTATATTAATTCCGAGATGTTCCCAATTTAGTCTTCGGAAGATTGATTCCAGTACTGCGGAGAATAATTTTGGAGATAGAGGGTCTCCCTGCCTTACGCCTTTTTCTACTTTGAAAGGAGTACTTTTCTTTTCTAGTTGGATTCTTGCTCTACTACAGCTGTATATGTTTCTTATTAATCGGATGTACTTGTGTTCTATTCCTTGTTCTAGTAACGCCTCCCATATTTTGTCGTGTTGTAGAGAATCGAATGCTTTACTATAATCGATAAATGCAATGTAGTATGTGAGTTGGTATTCATTGAATTTCTCCAGAATTTGACGCACCACGTGAATGTGGTCTATCACTGAATAGTCTCTGCGGAAACCTGCTTGCTCGATAGGTTGGTTTTCGTCAAGGGTTCTTTCAATCCTTTTTAGGATGATCTTAGCAAAAATCTTATATAAATTGGACATGAGGCTTATAGGGCGATAATTTCCTATGTCGTATTTATCACCTTTCTTATACAGTAGGATGATGTGTGACTCAGTCCATTGCTGGGGGATGATTTCAGTAATCGTTATATCTTTGAACATATCTGTGAGGACAGGTAGTAGGATCTCTTTGCTATGTCTTAAAATTTCATTGCTTATGCCGTCAGGCCCGGGTGCTTTCTCTCTCTTTTGGGTGTCGATAGCCTTCCTAACTTCAGCTTGGAGAATGCTGGGGGTGTTCGAAGTATCCTCTAGATTGATTTTAGATTGCACAGTGTTATTTCGATAAAGGTTTTTATAGTACGAAGTAGCTGTTTTTAGTATGTTAATTCTGTTATAATTGAAGTTTCCTCGGGCGTCTTTCATTTTTACTATCCAGTTTTTCATGTCGGTCAATTCTTTGAGTGCTTTTTTAGTTCCTCCAGTTTTTTGTATGTAACTTTCTATCGTTCGCATCCTGCGTTGTTTTCTACCCTTTCTCAAACTTTCTTTGATGTCTTTGCTGATTTTGGCTATTTTCTGTCTTCTGTTTTGGGTATTTCTATCATTTATAAGGTGACTTCTTTCTTCTAGGAGCTTTAAAGTATCTGTTGATATTATTCCTTTTGGATCAGCTTTGGTGTCTGTTATGAGTTTAGTTTGGGTTTTGATAATATTCTCCATATAATTGTATTTATCTTGGGTTCCCATTTCCTTAGTGTTTTCTTTAAAGTCACTAAACTCAGCTCTTAAGGCTGTTGTTAATTGCTCTAATTGCTGTTCGTCAAGTTTTGTGTTTCCTGGGTCTTGTCTCGGTCTAGTCTTCTTTGGTTGATTTATTCTGGGCTCGGTTCTAAGTAGCCTATGATTGGTGTTGAAGTTAAATCTTTTAATGACAGTGAAGTTTGTGAAGTAGTTGTTTCTGTTGGTCATAATAAAATCGATTTCGTTTTTTGTTTTACAATCCGGCGAAATCCAGGTCCACATGCTCTTCCGGTTTTTCTTGAACATAGTATTTAAGATTGTTAATTTGTTTTCTAGTGCGAAGTTCGTAATTTTTTCCCCATTTCTGCTTCTGGTCTTGTTACTATATGAAAATTGTCCTAGTATTGCGTTTTCTCCCGGGCGCCTAGGTCCGATTTGACCATTGAAGTCACCCATGACTATTAGGTTTTTATGTGTATACTCTTGAATGACTTCGTTTAATTTATTGTAAAAGTTGTTAATCGTTTCCAAATTTGATTGCTCTGTAGGTGAATATATTTGTACAATAGACCAAGGTTCTTTATATCCTGGTATTTTCAAGTTCATAATAGCTATGCGTTCTGAGATTCCTCTGAATTCTTGTACATATTGGTTTAGATGTTTTTTAATAATAAATCCTACTCCATATTGGCCTTGTGTCTCCCCTATTTGGTATAGTAAATAGTTTGGGTAGCAGGTAATACTTTCGCCCATTCTTCTCACTTCGCTCAATCGAATTATGTCCCATTTGATAGATTTTAGCGCATATGTCAGTTCCGTAAGATTTTCCTCTTTTCCCAAGGTGAGTACATTGAGGCATGCTATGTAAACTACTGATTTTCGGTGGTTTTTGTCTTTGTAAGTTGGAGGGTTGTGGTCGCTTTCCCCCTCGAGGACCAGTCGGCTTGGGGGAGCTCATAATGCTTATAAATATTAGATAGGATTTAATCCAAGCGCGAATCCAGGGGGATCATGACCCCCCCCCCCCCCTTGGGCTGGGTCCAGTACCTAGATGGACCACTCATTTAAAAGCATGCATGTACCTAATACTAATTGCACGGTTTTGTGGTAGGTAGACGGTAGACCTTTGAAGCCAGTGGTGGTAACAAATTTGTGTCCTTGGAAAAATACGCAGAAGTGCAGGCGGGATAAGAAACTCCGACCTCGATTGTAAAATCGAGCGTTCTTGCCACGGTCAAAATAAATAAAAAATGTTAATTAATAAAAAAACAAAATATCAGGATTCCAAGAAAAGTATATTTTGCATGTTAACATTAAACATCCAGGAGACAACCTTAATACTATCTTATTCACAATATCTCCTAAACAAATAAATAGTTCACAAATATATAGTTAAAAACATTAACCTAATATCACTATCAATGTACAAAATGCAATATCAAAAATGTACGGGATTCAAAACTTACAACATGAAACACAATAATAAATTAATAACATGAATATTTGGTGTTCATTACAATAAAACTAAATCTAAATTTACTCACACAAGTACATTCTGTTATTCATCAATTACATGTAGTCCGCCTGGGGAAGGACCACACCTTTGCCAGTTATTCTACCGCCAAGCAGTAATGTGCAAACATTACTGTGTTCCGGTTTGAAGGGCAATGTTTCCAGAGAAATTACTGGGCTTAGAGATATAATAACTTAGATCTCTGGGTGGCGAGCGCAGTGCAGTGCTAGGTAATGATTTGGATTATTCATGCTCCAATAGCTATACGTTGCTGTGCTGTTATGTGGCAGGCATGTTGCTTACCATCAGGCACATGTCCTCCTCGTCTCGTCACACGTTATTTAAAAAAAAAATGTAGGTTATAATTAATTTGAACGCTCTTTGTCAACCGTTGTCTCAATTGAATTATTTCGCATAAATACAGAACAAACCATTTTGCTTTACTTAACCAAAATGTCCTTTATGAATACGCTCACAATAATAAAATTATACAGAGAAAATTCAATGTGTAGGTATAATTATATGGGTAGGACTCTCTGGAGATATACCACACCTTTACTGGGCATAATGCCACAAGCAATATTGTACATTTTAAAGGAAATTAGAGGACAGAGAAAAATCGTCTAATATCTCCGGGCGACATGCGTAGGTATAGTATAAATAGTAGTGTATAACTATTTTCTTATCTGTGGTGTAGTGCTGGGTAGTGATTATACTTTATGTAGGTTCAAAAAATTAAATATGCACTAGGCTATTACGACCAGGACGTCTACTCTCTTTCTACGACAAACGTAATTTCGAAATAAAATTTGCGACTTTCCTACTCCGGTTCTACTTCGTTTCGTCCGATCGGACCAAATTGGATCCAATCGAATGTTCGATCGGATGAAACTAAAGTAAAGCCAGAGTAGGAAAATCGCGAGTTTATTTCGAAATTACGTTTTTCGTAGAAATTAAGTAGAAGTCGTGGTCGTAATTAATAGCTTATTACGACCAATAATAGCCTAGTGCATATTTAATTATTTGAACCTACATAAAGTAAAATCACTACCCAGCAATATTAGAAAGAGGGTAGACGTTCTGTTGTTTACTATCACATGCACATCTCGTTTGTCATCGTTCGGATTGCATGGTAGATTGTCGCGTAGCCTCCAAAATCAAAGATTTCATAATACAAATAAATTATGCGTATAATTCTGGTGTCTTCACGTAAAGAGTGAGTCGGTTTTATTTAGTTAAGCGTGCTCCATAGTAGACCACATGGTCCAATATAGACCAGATGACAGTCAAGCCTGAGCCTATCAAAAAACAGATTATTCAAACAACCAATAGACGTGAAACAATTTCTGATCATAAGTTTTAGGTAACTTATACACTTCTAAATTAAAGCATACTTGTCACGTTTGAGTATTTTGGTGTGAAGAATTAAGAAATAATCAATAAAATATGCGAATCATGAGGATAGTACAATTTTTATCATTACATCCCTACTTCAAATGTAAACTGTCTAAGTTAAAACTTAAAATAACACGCCAATAATTTGTAATGAGTTCTAGACAAATAACTAATCACGTAGGTACTCCTAAATTTATTACACTATTTAAAGCAATATACATCAAGTTCCTTAATAAATACATACATATAAGTGGATATATATATTCAGTAGCTTAAAATGGAGATAGTAAAAGTACAAAATACATGAAGTAATCATTATTTGTTGTAGATTTAACATTAAGACCATTTAGGATTTTTTTAGGATCTGCGTTCTGCAATTGTAGGCAAACAATTTTTTTCTAAAATTTTAGACCAATTAGACCAAAAACTCGCTCTGATATTTAATAAGTAAGTAGACTGGAAAAGGGACATCTTAGGAGATTGTTTGTAGAACCACTAACTACAACAGTTCGAATTCAATTTTTTTGGTTTATTGTAGTGGTAGGACGTTTGTGAATGCATTGTCCGCTTGAGAAAGTACAACACTTTTGCCAGTTATTCTACCGCCAAGCTATTTACTATCATCACTATTTTCCAGTTTGAAGAGCAATGTTTCCGAAGAAATTACAGGGTACATGGATAAATTCTCTTATATCTTTGGGTGACAAGCGCAGTGCACTGCTCGGTAACGGTGCTGTTACAATAGCTGCGTGGCATTATTCTGATAGATATGGCATGTTACTTCATCTTCAGGCACATCTTCTGCTCGTCCAGTCACTCTATAGGTAAGTACCTACTGTAAAATAATCGTCGCTGCTATGGGCTCTTATATTCTTAAATTCGTGTTAGTAGTAGTAGTATTGATTTAATTTTACAGGACAGTCATTTGAATTGATTATGGCAATGTAATACGAGTATTCAAATACAAAAAGTACATCTCGTACTAAGCCGACATTACCTATTTTACGACCGTGGCGAAATGATATTTTACGCTAATATTTCACTGAATGAAGGTTTGACGGCTTTTTTTAAATATTAGAAATTGTACCTATTCTTATAAACGACCAAGATATGCGCCTCTTGGTGAGCCACATGCCTGCCCATAATAGTAAGTACAGTGCCGGACATTCAACTTGACACCCAAAGATATAAAATGACTTTAATCATTCATTCGTTTCGGCATAGAAGCTCGAACAATGATGAAGTTGATTTTCTCCGCTACAATATAAATTATTTTTCAATGTTATGTTTGTTTAGTTAGTAAAATATTAAAAATTTTAATGTGAACAAAAATTTTTGTCACTTTTGCGATTTACTTGCAGTTATCAACTAAATAGAAGATAAATTAGTTTGTAGACTGTATTTGTGCACTGTTTTAATTTGAAGAAATTCAATGTTTGTGTTTTTGTTTATTATTACCTACTCGCGGAATCTAATTTAATATTTAATATCACTGTAAAATTATTGTAAATCATTTATTACGAAAACCTAATTTGCATAATGGAATCGCAATATGCAATTCCATAATAACAAATATGCAATGCATTTCGCCAAATAACGAAAAATAATCTGTACACTTTTCACAATCTTTGAAAATAGAGAAATGATAAAATAAATAATTACTAATTATGTCGATAACTTGCCAATGGTTTTTTAACGTGGGTAGTTAACGAATACAACAGTTATAGCCAATAACTGTTGTAGGTATTCGTTAACTACTTATTGTACGTACAGGTTATAAAAACCGTACGTACTTGTGTGTCAAAATCTAGCAATAAAGAGACTTCATGTTTAAGAAACGGACTCAAAAGAGTTTGGTTACTAAACCAATTCATAAAGCTATGTACAATTTAAAATGTATCTAACACATATGTAGGTAAATAGTTTAAAACTTGTATTCGTATGAACTATTGTTACAAAAATGTGTTAGTGAAAATCCATAATTTTAAAATATTGAGCAAGAAAGACACTACAGCTAAGAGTATTGTTAAATCACAGTAAGATACATAAGAAAATTGCCAGTTACAAAAACTTACCTGCCTGTGAATAACAATTTTTGTTACGGAATACTTTGCGTTTAACATTAGCTCTAAAGCTGAACATCTATAAGATAATGAAGTTTTTTTTTAAAATCTTAAATTAAAAAAAACTGTTTTTCAGCAGCAATATAGCTTTCAATCATATTTGTAGATATACAGCAGCCGCCACACCTTAATTTCTATTATTACGTTTTACAATAATACAGTTTTAAAAAGTTCGATAAACATTATAAGTAGTATTTACAAAAATGAAATCTACAAAATGGTGGAAACAAGCTATTATTATAAATCTGTTAAAATCTGCAATTTAAAATTATTAATATGCATTTGTAAAATGTATCTACATGGACGAAATAGCTAAGTCTATCGACAATCATAAGTTTTTGGTGTCTAGTTATTCCAAATCATCAATATATCGCTCTATTCTTGTTTATAATCGTATTTTTACGAATCTCTATTACATAATAAGCTCCCAAACCTTTCTACTTCATATAAAACTTTGGTGTTACTTTTGCCTAACTACTGGGTCCTCGGTACTCGAATATACTACAATCAAAAATGTTTCCAAAATACTGTAACTACATTCTCATCGCAAAAATACGCTACACATTCTAATATGTTCAGACTATGTATCACACTCCTAATAGTAGAACATTATACGTCCAAAATCAGTTTAAAGTACTCGATCAAGATCAAAATTTCTCAAAAAAATACAATTAGGTCGATTTTGTTGTTCCCAGTGTTAACTATGGAATTCTCTCATCATTTTAGCAAAGGAAAATAGTAACAAAAGTGTACAACATAACCTAATGGAAGACATTTTGTTTGAATTCGAGTGTGCAATATAATGTGTGATACAATGAGCTGGTGAAATGTTTATGAAAAATGGAATGTATTTCCTGATGTCTTTGCTTTATGCAATAGATTTCTAACTAGAACTAGAAAAGTAAGGTTGAACACAAACATGTGTAGGGCCACATACGTCAACAATGCGATCATTAACTCTACCTAAATTAACATGAAACTATAATAACGCGCTATGTAGGTAAATCAATATCTGACCCGTCTTCAAAATACTGTATAAACATAACCAACATAAAGGTTTCTATGTTACTTAAAGCGATTCATATAGCTACAAATAAATAACACATTAAAATATTTAAAATACAATAACTTAACATAGCAGTCAACTTTCAAACCGATAGCACACTAGAGAAAAATAATATCACGATTATGCCGTAATTTCTAATGTACAAAATATAACTATAACTAACTTTATTTTAAACATGTTTAATAAATTATGTTTCTGATGAAAGTGATTCTGAATCTATGGCACTAACACCCAACTACGGCACATTGTTAGCGAGTACCATAATTATTACTTCACGGTTAATACCTCCGAATCCGTCGCTACATGTAGGCTGGCTTCATCTTATATGCTCGTTTCCAGATCTCACATAAGCAAACGGTCGAGTGGAACCTATAGAATATCGCCAGTGGCATAGACACATGTGTTATTATGGTCCATGCCCACAATCCATAGAAGTGCAACTGCACTGGGTGTGATTCCGCCCTTGATTTTTCCAAAGTATTTATAGCCCACATTGCCAGGTTCGTCACCAGAAGGAACGTTACAATTTCTCTTCCGGGCTTCTTTCGCAATTGTTCGGGAGTCTTCGCAGACCTTCGGCTTGCATCCAATATAAACATCGTCTGACATGTCGTCTGGATCAGTGATGATAACGCTGTGATTAAAATCAGAATGGTGTTCTTTTCTATCGTAAAATGACCACCGATGATCGTAAATGTGCCATAGATGAACATCCCAGTCTGAGCACCAACTAGAAGGATATTATCCAATTCTAAGTTTCTGTGGCCGTCATATTTCAAATTTCTCACACAGACCATTCCAGCTAAACTAGCAAATGTTGTCATAGCATACAGTGCTAACTCACAGATATTCACTTCCACAACTGCCAATGTTGCATAATCTTTCTTAGAAACTAAGACGAAGAATAGAATCAGGGAAATGATAGTGAGTACCAACACTAGTATTCCAAAAAACAGACCTTTGTGAGCTCGCGCGCAATCTACACTGTATAAATGTGGCGATTTTTTATATGCCAAGCCTTCAAGCAATCGGGCTTTTGCAATTGCTGCGGCCACATCTTTAGATGGATACTTTGAGATATTCTTCCACATGACGTACAGAATGGCAGCGCATATCAAGGAGTATTCAATGGTGCACGGAAAGAGGAACGGTGAAGCATCCTGAACCAATGAGCCCATAATATTGGTTCGACGACACTCGAAAATATGATGCGGTCCTTTCAGGCCTCGAGGCACCCTCAAATGTGCTGCAGCAGGATGTGATGGAGGGACTTCCGTAGCGAGTGACGCAAAAGCTTTCTGGAACGCTGAAACGATACGAATTCTTAATTAATTTCCTGAGAATACTCGAAGCTACATAATTGAATGCCGTTTAGCGTTCGATCGGTTGGCGGCATGCCACTCCGGAATTTGGGTCAGAATGCTTTCCGGGGTCGATCGCTAGATCGGAAAGCCATTGACATAACTTAGCGACGTCTGGCGTTGGAATGAGAATGAGACCTCTCCTGATTTTAATTGAAAATCTGTTATAGTGTAGAATCTACATAATAATGATAATGAATGTAGGTCACACATTTATTTTTACTTTTTGTAAATTCTTTACAAATATCCCTTAAACGTCTGAATTTGAAATAGTAATGAAATATGAAATAATTGTATTCCATGAATTTTCTGGCTCGTAGTATCAGTTAGAGTAAAGTAATTCGAAAACGAGATTATCTATTATGATGCAAAACCTAACCGGTTTAAGAATATTTTTAGAGGGGTTTCACAACTGGGTTTCACAAAAGATACTCGTACAATAAAGGCGAAAGTTCACCATAAAACATGTGTTAAAGAAATGAAAGGGGTTAAACGAGGATAAATGACCAGAGGCCGGGGCGCCTCATAGCAAATTATATGGGCAGGGGTGTAAAAACGAGCGCTCAGCTCCTTAGAGGGCAATTTTAAAAATGGCCTTTTTACTGAGTTAGACGAGTGAGTAATGTGGTATATTTTGTCATGTAATTGATGATGCGTTACGCTTTTGAATCGGTTACCGGAATTCCGATGCATGGTGGTGCGCGCCCGACATTATGTTATACCTACATACTACATATACATATGGAGTTATGCGAGGAACTGATTGAAATTGAAAAGTGTTTGCTGTACATATCTTTGACACTCGTTGTGTCAAAAGCAAAGTGACTTTCGTGATTATATTGTCAAAAAATGCTCATGCAAAATCGCTCTTACGACCAAACTAAACTAGTGAAACAGCTTCCACTTTTTACGCGATTTCGGGGTAGATTTCAAAATAGATATTGTTCTCAATGACAAATTAAATGGACTTTGGACTTGGTGCATCATCAGCCTACCCTAGTCCACTGCTGTACATACTCGTAGGCCTCTACTACGATACGCCATTCAGACCTATCCTCGGTTTTGCTTCTCTAGGCACTGCCTGCTGCCTTACGATTTGAACATATTTTGTTCAAATCTAAAGTTCTATCAATATCTATTTAAGGTTCATTGTCGTACCATATTTTTCCAAAAAAATTCATACGTCAAATAAACATTTTCGTTATGGCGTGGCTATCGTTTTGTTTTTTTTTATTGTTCAATTACAGCAGACACACACATTTTCAAACTTAAACAAGGTAAAGTCATGAAACAATCTGTTAATATCGTGTAATTTATACATGTTTACATAAAATTAATAAACAGATAGTAGTTAGTTAGTAGGTATACCTAGTAGATAGTTGACGGTTGCAATTTACCTACTACGAAAAACCGACTCTGATAATCTAGTACCTACTAGCCTACTACATATGAACTAATTTATAAGTTTTTGAAAATTACTGATTAGTTCAGTTCCTTTGTAGAATTCATCACATCAAGATTAGGCGTTTTTATAATATCAAATGAATGCAAAATACCTGTAACAGTAGTTCTAAGTAACGCCACCGGAGTGTTAATATTTCATTTTTGTTTATATTTGAGAAATTTAGTTAGTCATCGTTAACCATAATAATTAAACATTGACGTTTAATGTTCCTCATTTCACAAGTATTTTCACCTACCTGTCACTCATATTTCATTTTATATGTAAACGTAAACTCTTTGCATATTTCTATGTATAATAAGTATGTTTTTAAAACTATATAAGTATTATATCAGCTATCTGGCCGCCATCACACAAGCTTCGCTTAGTTTGGGGTCAGATGGTGTTGTGTGTGAATTGTCCACCAATATTTATTTATTTATTTGTTATTTCGAATACATTTGTGATTGATTTCTCCTAAATTGTTTTATTATTGAGATTAAAGTAAAGATTAATCAATAGGTATACTAATTAAACGGCTTTTGGTGCGTCCCCATCAAACTTCAATCATCACGGCACAAAGGCAATATCAAAGGGACTCAAATCAATAAAGAACAAAGAGCACCTTTAACCAGTTTCATTAATAATACCTTTCAATCTGCCGTCGATAATTGTTGGCCCCAATTTGATTTTGATCGGAAATGTTGCAGGTTGACTGAGAATGGACATAAGGAAACGAATTTCTGAGACCGTACGGTCTTAGAAATAATGTACCTTTAATTGGCAAAATAAACTAATCAGCAACCAATTCGTGAATGGTCTATCCGAGGCTTTACAAAATACTATAAATGGAGAAATAAAAAGAGACGTATCAGCTTTTATACTTTTTACAAAGTTATACAGAAAACTTTTAACCTCAACTGGTCTAATAGAAGGCGAGAATGTGGTCTAAGATTGACCATGCTTTTACCATGAGAATTTATTTAAAGAAAAAAATTGGCAGTCATAGGAACTGCCGATAGAAGTGAAAACTTAACTCAGAATTTGATTAATAGCTTACTTTGGAACGACACGGGTGTAACCGGAGGGTGTGGCCTGGTCATCATAGCATGACCATCTAGAAATGCGTCAGCAATTCATTGGCTGACGCATTTCTAGATGGCCATGCCATGAAGACTAGGCCACGCCCTTTCAGCATTTTCTATTGGCTGACGTATTTCTAGATGGCCAATGGCTATGGTCCCGAGTTTACCCGAAGATTTCTTATCATACCCGAGAGTGACGCTAGAATTCAATTCACAGCCCACGAAAAATCTGTCTAGGCGCGCCAAAAGAAGTTTTCATTGCAAAAATCATTGTAATCCAAGAGATCCGAGATAAAGATGACAGGGGTTTGCGGTGCGAACTAAATATGAATTTCTTAAAATATCGAATGTGGATGCTACTAAAGTATTCAAATTATACATTTCATTATGAATACTAAAGAAATACAATAAAATGTATGGATCTGCAAATTTAACTTCAGAATAACTTTGCTAAAGCATAATAATGTAATCTTTAAGTATTTATAAAATTAATCAAAGCAGAATCTCAATTACAAATAAATATCTATATCCTATAAGCTAACGAGGATAAAATTAAAATAAAAAAAAGGTTCCGGAAGGCAAATGCTATACTAGTTAAATTAAGTACGGGACATTTACCGTGGAGGAGCAACTCCCAGATATTTCGATGGAGTCTTATGTATCATACTCACCCGTTGTAGTCTCATTATCAAAAAAATAACAACGGCAAAAATCTCGCAATTAATCATACTAGTATCACGTTCTAATATAAATTTTTCTTCGTACTGTGCAAGTATAATTTGCATCCGCGATAACATAACCGTGACAGCAAATAAAATTATTAATAACCAAAAAAAAAGCTAACGACATTTACCTAACTTACCAAGCCTGTGGGAGAGTCCAATGGTTTTGTTTTCGGGATCGTAGAAGGTGAGTATCTCGTGCTTCGTCTCTTGGACTAGGACGTTCAGCCACACACTGAGGTTCGTCCCCACCATGTGCATGAGACCAAAACGAGCCACTATTTTGTGCTTGTATACTTTCATCTGAAACAAATACGTACTTTCTTTTATATTTTGCAAAATAAAAAGTAAGGACGAAAACGTCCGATCCACAAAAATTAGGTCGTAGTTTCAAATCCTGCCTGTTTATCTGTATGTCGCCACTAGCTTTAACTATAAAGCATAACAGCATGAGGAAACCGGCATGGTCCAAGAAAGGGGTCTTTCTACAGAATGGGTTATGTTGTACTTGTCTAACTTCACGATATCTTAAAACGCAGAATAGCATACGATTTATCAAACATTCATGAGTTGTATTACATATTATGTAGCTTCGAAGATAATATATTCTAATCTTTTTGTTCAATTGAGATCTTTGAAATTTAACAACTCAAATGATAGCGCGTAGTGTATACCTATTTGTCTATTCTTACTTCGTACTGGGCTGTTCTTTACTCAATGCGATGTACAACAAAACCCTTTCCTCATTAATTGTTAGATTTAAATGATAAGTACAATGAACCCCTTACTATTTAAGGGCACCAACCGTGTAGTGTTTAAACTTAATTTTATTTCACTGGATTCGAATCTCCCTTAGGGACGCGATCCATTATACGAGTAGTTCACCACGCGGACCAAATACGGGTTAGGGGGACTTTCAAGTGCTTTTTAAAAACTTTACATTATCTACGGTTTTGTTTTAGGTATTTAAAAAAGTAACTACACAAGCAAGAAGTGCCTAAGGGTAATAAAAACTTGTAACTTCCAAAACAGATTGACATTTTAACTCGATTACTGTTTCGTTGAGTGTATTGTGACAGTTGGTTTTCTATTCTATCTCTGTACTAGATTAGATTATCATGTGAATAACGTAAGCTCAACATCAGAACAAGCTTAAGATAACTAAAGTCTGGGTAAAGTGGTCTAAAAAAACCCGTCTCGACATTTCAGTAAAATCCCAGAATGTAACTGGGAACAAAACTATAAGAAACAATACAAAATCATGAATTACATATTACTTTTAAAAACACATGCAATTTTTTCATAGCGCGTTAAATAAAATAACAGAATAAATTGCAAGTATTTCTGAAATCTCAAAACGAGCCTTTTATTTTTTGAAGTCTCACTGAGTAACACCAAAATGCGGATTCTGCGTGTTTCATTCGCAATTTAACTAACTCATCATACCTCGTTATTTAGAAAGATGAAGTACATCTGGATAAAGATGAAGGCCATCCTAGTGGCTGGGGTCAACGCCAGCAGCACATTGTGACAGTTGGTGTTCCGTTCCAACTCCCAGTACTGACCGAACTCGAGCCCAGAGTAGATCATGGACCCGATGCCGAATGCTGGAACGAAAAAGACATTTTGTCTTACATTCAAAACAGACTTTTTATGTAACTTTAGAAGAACTGCGTCTACGCCTCGAACACTCGTCCTCGTTTAAAGGCTTTTTCTTGCACTGACATTGTGTGGCGAGTCGCTCTCTCATCTCAATATAGTCCAGGAGACCGATGGTTAACACATAGTACGTCATACTCGTGTAAGTGTGCTGCTTGCCAGAGTTTGAGTCCCCGTGACACATTGGCTACATAGAAATTAGAACTTAGGTCTACGGTTTCTTTCAAAATATTTAATGTCGCTCTTATAAAAAAGTTACTTCTGACAAAAAGAACGCGGACTATCGTTTATGCGGGGGCTACAATAAAAAAAAAAACCACGCATCTGACTAACTAAAATAGGTTATGGTACACAAATATACAATAAATATATATAGGGTGTTCCACGGTTTTACAGTGCACATTTACATAAATTATTATGTTTGCATTCCAATAGCTTGGTACGAATCCAAGGAATATCAACCATATACTGCTGACGCACTGGGTTTTGCCAGTCTAGCCTTCCGACAGTAGACAGGAACGGCCTGAATTAGATAATGCGATTCCTGTAATTTTTTTTCCTGAAAAAGTAAGGCCAAGCGAGCTGACGTCAATATTCACGACTTTACATTTGATTACCTTAAGCTAACTTTAGCTTTTTCAACTTCAACTGAGTCATAACTAGATATATGTAGGTACGCAGAGGATTTCAGTATTACGTAAAAACTAAATCTACATCTTTATGCAGATGTGAAACGAAGAAGAGTTTCGCCCATAGTCTGCTACAGACTACAAAAACATACCTCTTCATCAGCTCCAACCACTAACTAAAACTTAATGTTCCACACTACAAACGAACCCTGATTGTTGTCAACTTCCATGACGTTCAAAGCGAACAAGGAAATAGACTGGATTAGTATATGAAACAAATGATCAGCAAAGCTGAGGGGAGCCACAATCAAACTCTGTGAACCAAGCTGGCAACCAACACTTAGTTCCTACTAAATCTATATAGTTGAAGATAAGTTGGTAGCGACGTAAGTAGAAGTGAGTAAACTGAATTACTGTCGGTGCCGAAGGACTTTGTTCCGAAGTTCTTGACACCGCCTACAAGGGATTAGGAAAGTGGTAACAGGAGTTATCGTAGCTTTTAAGGGTCAAAGATCTACAAGTTAAAGATAAGGCTGAATCCTTCAAAAGACGGGGATTTGGTGTCTTGTGATTAAGAACGTTTAACCTGAGCAACGCCTTAGATGTTTAAGAAGTATTAATATGCTATTTATCTATTTACATAACATGGCATACACATAACTATTTCTTTATTGGTTTTATAAGTAGTCCGAGTAAATAGATTATCTTAAAATCAAGTAAAGTAACTAGAAGGTAATATGATTTGTGGATGCAATACATTTTTATTTTGTCACATCTGTAAATTTTCTGAATTTCTATGCTTTGACTCGATATCATTAACAAAGTTGTGGAGGCCTAGAAGCCTAATGGCTAGGATAGATTTTATTTTCATTAATAGGCTTTATATGAGAATGTCCGGAATGGGCCGCTAGTGTATTATCTTATATATAAAATTCTCGTCTTATATATAAAATTCTCGTGTCACAGTGTTTGTTTCCTTACTCCTCCGAAACGGCTTTACTGATTTTAACCAAATTTTATATGCATATTCTGTAGGTATGAGAATCGGCTACTAGCTATTTTTCATACCCCTAAGTGACAAGGGTTGTTCACTAAGGCAAAACAACGTTTGCGGGGTCAGCTAGTCTTATATATAAAATTCTCGTGTCACAGTGTTTGTTTCCTTACTCCTCCGAAACGGCTTTACTGATTTTAACCAAAATTTATATGCATATTCAGTAGGTCTGAGAATCGTCTACTAGCTATTTTTCATACCTTTATTTATATGGCAAAACGACGTTTGCGGGGTCAGCTAGTACATATATAAGAGTAAGATCCCAGAGCTGCCAGACGTCACCTATTTTCTGAAGAATGAAATGTGGACGATTGAGTAGAGTTAGTAAGTACTAAGAACACATGCTTACTCGCTAACTTGCTTAGACGGCCAATTTTGAGATATGGGATAATGAAGGTACATACAAACCTTACTTACTTCACGTATTTTCTAATAAGTGATTTTCACGTATACTGTAGGCAATATCCTTAAAAACAAGGTTCCAATACTTTCAGACACTTACCGTCGGCCGTTTTGCTTAACAACTCCAAAATAATAACTTAACTTCACTTAAATTCTCATACTCCATTTGTAAATATGCTCGTCAGACAACTATTTTAAAGCTTTTTCCAATAAGACAGACCAATCTAAGGAGTCAATTATCCCTTGGATCTTTTCTCTGGGATCTTGGACTATATGGTTCGGCGTATGACATTGGTACGTCATCTCGGAGGTTTTTCCTCGTTTGGGTTTTAAGGCACTTTTGCATGGATAAGAAACTTTAAAATAATATTTGTATGTACTGTTTTTATAGTTTATGAAGCAAATAAAATATTTCATTTCGTCATATCCGTATCCCATAGGTATTGTCATATGACATGTGAAACAGATTACCACATTTCTAAGAATATAAGAAAGAATAAACTAACATTATTCTGCGAACAACGTGTTCAGCTGCCTGGGGATAATTCATTGCCTTGCGCTAATGGGAAAGCGATGTAATTCTATGAACGTGGAGCTTGTACCTGAAACTTCAGCAACTTGCAGATAGGCTTTTTTATTTATGCTCTCACTTATCAGGCACGGTCGCAGCCTGGAATTTTGAAGGGCATCAATAATAATACTACTCATATTATACTTGCACAAGTTAGAATGTATGTTGCTCAATCATGTCGGAACAAATGAACTGATCAGGTTGAAATTTAGAACACTGGAGATAAATGCTGCCAGAGTGAAACGTCTGAGTAGCGAGCGTGAAAACCTGAACACCCCAAATAAAGACGCTAATCAGTCACTTAAAGTGACTCTTGAAACTTGGTAAAACTGGAACCTATGCCCGATAAACATGACCCTTCGTTTCAGTGCAAGTACGTAAGCCTGTATCTTAAATAATATTTAACCAATTTCATCGTACTGACTGCGTTCATTAGTAGACAGAGACTACCATTGTGATGCGTCCTTACCGACTGCGTCCATTCGTAGGAATGGGCATTGGTAGCCAGTGTGAACTCCAAATCGCGACGTTCAGCCACCATCAACAGCGGGATATAAGACTTCGAAAAAGTGAGGCACGTGCCTGACAAAAATGTTCTTTGTACAACCAATTTTATCTTACCAACTGCACCCATTCGTAGATAGAAACTGCCGTAGTGATGCGTCCTGGTGGCTAGCGCGAATCCCAGAGAGAGTCGCTTGGCTGCCAACTGCGGCGGGATGTGAGACGTGGTGCTGTGATCAGTTCGGGAGGAGCAGGAGTCCGACTCCGATGGAGACGAGCTCGAATCAGATTCTACAACAAAATGTTTAATTTGAAATATTTGCCGTACAATTAGGATGAAGATTGGGTTAAAACTATCCAAATTCAAATGTGTCTGTCAGGTAGATTGTGGAAAAATATGGGACACGTTTTTTAGTTTAATCAACTTTTTAAAAATAAAAACTACGCTACTTATCTCCACTCCACTGTAGAACACGTCTATCCCAACGATTATCGGTCCTAGATTAGATATAACTAGACCCTAGACCACTGCCACTTCAAGTTGTTAATACATTGAAGCTATGTCGATAATTTTGGTCCTCTGACGGAAGACTTTGTTTCATTTACGATCCCTCAGAGGAACTACGAGCATAGCTCCTTTAACATAAGTTTCATGATTACCAAGATCATAATAGTAAAGGCGTTCATTAATTAATTTATAAAAAAGAAAAGATGACTATCTGACCCCGCAAACGCTGCTTTGCCATACATATATCATATTTTTCTATACTGCTTCCAGTATAGAAAAATATGATATATGTATGGCAAAGCAGCGTTTGCGGGGTCAGATAGTCATCTTTTCTTTTTTATAAATTAATTAATGAACGCCTTTACTATTATGATCTTGGTAATCATGAAACTTATGTTAAAGGAGCTATGCTCGTAGTTCCTCTGAGGGATCGTAAATGAAACAAAGTCTTCCGTCAGAGGACCAAAATTATCGACATTATTAACAAAACTAAATTACTATACAAAACTACAACACACTTAATTACTTACAGTAAGCACATCTGAACCTGATCTTGATAATCAAGATAGTATTTAGTATTGGTAGGACTCTTGGCAGAGTCCGCCTGAGGAAATACCACACCTTTGCCAGTTATTCTACCGCCAAGCAGCAATGTGCAAACATTACTGTGTTCCGGTTTGAAGCGCAATGTTTCCAGAGAAATTACAGGGCTTAGAGATATAGCAGGAAGTGGATATATTTACCTACTTTACGGCCCATTCTTAGACCAATTTTTTTTTTAGAAACAAATGTCATACAAAATCAGTCAAGTCGTTTTAGAGGAAGGAGTGCGAACACAAAAATAGTGATACAAGATTTTTATTTATAACCGCCTCGTGGCCTCGTGGCTTAGTGGGTAGTAACTCTGCCTGCGAAGCCGAAGGTTGTGGGTTCGATTCCCACCCAGTGCAAATTCAAATATTTATACTGTGTCTGGGTGTTTCTATGTATAATAAGTATGTATTTAAAACTATATAAGTATTATATCAGCTATCTGGCCGCCATAGCACAAGCTTTGCTTAGTTTGGGGTAAGATGGTGTTGTGTGTGAATTGTCCACCAATATTTATAAAAAGAAGATATTTATTATCTCAGATTATACCTACCTAGAGTACCTAGGTATAGACAATTCCCTTGTCAAATGTTCACTGAACGGAAATACAGTTTCCAGTTGCTGACACTAAACATTTTTCGATTGAATGAGTATTTTTTCTTACGGACACAAAACATTCACAACAAAATGTTTACGTGTGCACAGGGAGTAGAAAAATTCACACTGGTTTTTTAGAAAACCAGTATTCATCGGTAGCATGTATCTGGCATAGAACATAAAATGTGTACACGTTTGAGCCCTGTGAAAACTAGACAAATATTTTACAACGTTGAAAGTGAAAACATTTTAAAACGTGTAGCTAGTCGGTTTGTTTGCCCTCCGGGTTTTCCGGGTCATTTAAATACCAAATGTGCATTTGCACGACTGGAAGAGGAAAATTGCTACCGCTGTTACCTCAGTGATTTTAGCATTTTCACAGTATATTTTTCATAACATTGTACGTGTTACATAGCACAAAGAAAAGTTAATTAAAGTAATCAGTGCTTTGACCATGAAAATTGTTGTAAGTATTTCACATTTACAAAAATAACGTCATTTTTTCATTAAATTGTACATAAAAAGCAAAATAAAAAAATAATTAAAATGTAAAGTTTAAATAATTAAAACAATGTTTGACCATAAAAATGTTGTAAGAATATTTACAATTTAGCTTAAATCTGTCAGTCAGTGACGAGTACAGTGCAGTGTTTTAGACAGTAATCTGGATGCTTTATTTTCAAATATTTTCATACAGTTATTTGAAAATAACTAAGTTATTTGAAAATAACTAAGTTATTTGAAAATAACTAAGTTATTTGAAAATAACTAAGTTATTTGAAAATAACTAAGTTATTTGAAAATAACTAAGTTATTTGAAAATAACTGTATGAAAATATTTATGGCAAATATTATGGCAAGGACGCTTGTTCATAACAGCACAGTGTCATACAGTTATTTGAAAATAACTAAGTTATTTGAAAATAACTGTATGACTGTGCTGTTATGAACAAGCGTCCTTGCCATCAGTATTATTATCCTGCTTGTTACTTCATTCTGTACTACGGTAAACCAAACGCTAGGAAAATTAAGGATAAGAGAGGGAAGTTTGGAGAAAAATGGAGGACGCCCTTACTCGATAAGGTCCTCGTAATAAAAACTCTACGAATAAATTTTCAGTAATGTCTCATTTTAATATAGTTAATGGAACGAATTAAATTTAGTGTGTTCCGTTCCTTACCAAACGTTACACGCTCTCTCAGCAGTTAAAACTAGACGAAAAAAGTTTAATACGCCATTTTCCGACACTTCTTACTACTCGTTTATAGCCGAATATGAACTTTTTTCCATCCATTGACGACCCCACACCTCTCATGTCTTTTGTTATTTTTACAATTATCCATGTCGATATTTTACTAAAGGTAAAGGAGCCGTATAATTACTGTTTTTGTTTTTTTTTTTATTTTGCTCATTCTATTTTTTAGATATTTACATCACTGAAGACATTGTCCTTATAGTTAGAAACTCAATTACGATCCCATACTTTCCCGTGAAATGTAATCATAAAACATTTCAACTTTTACGTTCCACCATCATCGTCTTCAAACGAAGTAAATAAATTGAAAAGGTCTTGGGTAAAGTGAAAATATACACGATAAAAACAGGAAAAAAATAGTGTGACGTCACGTGTCAAACCGTTCCCGTCAGGGTGAGGGATAATCCTGCCTTGGAAATGCTCGGAATCGACTTTTTATTTCGCGTAGTTTGCTTTCGGAGCCGAGAAATGTTAGAGCGTGGAAAAGATTACTACTTGTTTTTGTGTGTCCTAGCGTAAGATACTATTTCATTGACAGAAGTACAAGGTTGTAAAAAAACGTCTATATTCCGAAAGAAACATGTTATGTTCATAACTACACGACTTGTTACAGTTTTATTGTATGAAAAAAAAGAGGACCTACAAAATCAGTATACTCGTATTATAGACTCTATAAGTGATTTTTTCGTAATTTTAAGGTAGGTCTAACAGTTATAATACTATTTACTTCAAATAGTGGTAAATAATGCAAATCTTTTTTGAGAATAGGAAATATTTCAAATATCTCCTGCAGTGTCTCTTCGGTCTTACTGGTCGAACTCCTAAAATGTTTCCACCGCATTTAACTTTTTCTTTGTTTATTTGGTTGTTATTTTTCAGCGTCCTACACTCCATTTTTAAATCGCAATCGAATAATTTTAAATGAAATAGTTTGTTGATATGAAATCATTTATGACCTGAGCATTGATTGAGCAAGAATTATTTAAGCATTTCATAATATTTAAAGCGAAACAATTCTTCTGTTTTTTTGCGAATAACATTTTTTCTGGGAAAATACTTTATAAAGCACATCAGAAGTCAAATACTACAGATAAAAATAACGAGTGTTTGTTACTGAATTTCTCAACTTAAAACTATTTTAAAAACTGATTTAAAAGTACAACTACGTTATGTAAGTATTTTGTAAAGTAGTAATTTACAATACAATAACCGTACTCGATTGAACTACAGAACGTTACAAATCCAACTAAAGAAAAACTTTAATCAAACAAGTTTCCGGACGCAGTAAAGTTCGCCTTTCTAATAATAATGGTGCGAGAAAATTTAAGTTTTCAGCATTGTTACTTTCTTTATCGCCGCTAACTGAAATTCGAACAGAAAGTTCTGAAAAAAGCAGACGGCATTTCTAGAGTTTCTCGGAATTTTTAGGTAGTTTTATTCCCTAGTTCCGCGGCGTCGTCTGGTGCGATACAAGTCTGCAATATAAAATAGTTAAGTATTTCCGCAGTTAAGTCCGTTCCGTTAAGTAAAGTTTTATCTGTTCTGTGTTTTGAGGAGTTACTTTAATGTGTTTAACTTAAATTATGCTATTATACTTTTGATACGTAGGTACTTATAATTATGTCTGACTGATAACTATGTCAGACTTATATACTGACAACTACGCCAGATTTACACACTGACAACTAGGTATATCAGATTGACACACTTATAAATACTGTACTTGTAGTGGTAGGACTCTTGGCAGAGTCCGCCTGGGGAACGACCACACCTTTGCCAGTTATTCTACCGCCAAGCAGTATGAATATGCAAACATTACTGCTCCGGTTTGAAGGACAATGTTTCCAGATAAATTACAGGGCTCAGAGTTAATATAACAACTTAGATATCTGGGTGACGAGCGCAGTGCAGTGCTAGGTAATGATTCGGCTCTTCATGTTCCAACAGCTGTGTCACTGTGCTGTTATGTGGCAGGCATGTTGCTTACCATCAGGCACATGTCCTGCTCATCTCGTCACTCTTTACCTAAAATAGTAATAATACATTACAAGGTTACAGTTAGGAACATTTTAGATAGATAAATAGACAGTGTGACCGTTATTAAGCCTGTGGTGGAACGGATTTAACAAATATATTTGAAAATACTGTAATATCATCATCGGTGTTGCTTGTACTGAATCCTACGTGAACCCTCAAACACAAACTAATGCAAATAATATTGGGTGACAATCCACACGCAACACCATCTGACCCCAAACTAAGCAAAGCTTATTCTATTGCGGTCAGATAGCTGATATAATACTTAAATAGTTGTAAATAAATACTTATTATACATAGAAACACCCACAGTACAAATATTTGAATTCATCACACAAATTTGCACTGGGTGGAAATCGAACCCACGACCCTCGGCTTCGCAGGCAGAGCTACTACCCACTAAGCCACGAGGCCAGTCAATGAAGATCATATTGTTCATAACTAGCGGGTACTAAGGCTGTATTCCTATACTGAATTCTTAAATTAACCCTTATAAAAAGAAAACGAAAGCGAATTTGCATCAAATACAAAATTTCTTTAAAAAAAATATAGTATCATTCGTCGAAAGAAATCTAAAATAAAGAGACATTATAAGAGAAGAGAATCTTTTCGGACTTTTAGCTAAATATTTCTCTAGAATGTGAAGAAAATGTAAGTAAAAAGGAAAGAGGAGGGGTGGGTTCGTTTTAATTTGGGATGGAATTTGTTGTCGTTTTTACCTGTCTACTTAAGCCTACACCTCGAAAATAAAGTGAAAATACATTTACCCGACATTAGTGGCATATAATTTGGTTCCACTTTTAGGCGCGTCTTGAAAAGAATTTTACTGATAAATTAGGATTTTGACGCACAAGATAAATTAAGTGTTGTTTTTTGCTGTATTTTGTTTACAAGAGTGCTCGGATGTAATAGAAAATTACGAGGAGATGCGAAAACAAACAACATTCTTCTTGTCTCTTAAATTAATCTTTGGATGGCAAAGACAACACATTTTCCTGTTCTCGAATTTTTAATTTTGCAATGTTTGTAAGGAATCCTACTAATATTATGAACTAGATGATCCGTGCGCGCGTTGTTACGCACTCGTATTTTCGCACACGAAAATTGATCGGTACCAATTCAAATTTTGAACAAATTCGATTACCTTAGGCTCTAATCGCAGACTAAGTAGAGAGAAATGACGCAACCTTTAAAAGATAGACACATGCTGTCAGCTATCACGCAACGAAAGCTCTCAAAAAGCAATATTTTTTTACGTTTCTGTTACATTTTTCATATATACTCAGCACTCAGCTTCTGATGATAGTAGCGTAATGTTGAATAGCCAATAGCCGTTTTCGATTTATGGACTATCCAACAGAGAAACAATCTTTCAATTTAGCCCAGTAGTTCCCGAGATCCTTGCGTTCAAACAAACTCTTCAGCTTTATAATATTACTATAGATACGAAGGTTTGGGTTTTTGTTGCTCAGTCACATCGGAACGTCGGAACGGTTTAGGTTGAAAATAGGAACATAGATTATCGTCTGGAATTAAGGGGTGCCGTGTAGGGATTGCCCGGCCTGGGTCGTTCCGGAGGCCACCCGCTCCCCTGCTGAGGTATGTCAGTAACCTAGACATAATATGATGATAAACTTTCCAATTTCAGTCACGGCAACTGTTTTGCGTGAAGCGAAGTTACGTGAAGTAAAGTAACTTTTAATGCAGTGCAATTAAGGAAATAAATAAATATTAAATTATGTAGTTTGGAGACTATAAAGGATCGATAGGGGGGTGCATTCTGAGCATATATTCCAATTTGAGGGATTTTGGCATGGTCAGCTCAAGGTCATTTCGATGAAAACGCGTTTAACTCGATATTTCGAGAACTGTTAGTGTAAGGCAAAAAATTGTTGAGACCTTTTCTCTTTTAAATTAAATTTACTAACTTTTACATGAACAACTTTTCTTTTTTTCATCAATATTTTTCAAGTTATTGCTTCCGAAAGGCAAAAATTTTACTTTTTTTCCTCCTTTTCGCCATTTCCTCCCCAACCGTTCAATTTTATGAAACTTTACCGATAATCAAAAGTGTACATCTTTTAATAATAAACAACTTTTTACTTGCACTTTTTTCAGTAATGGCAATACCTTCAGAGTTATGTTACTTTACCGAGCGAAATCCGCGCCACTGCGACACCTCCGCGACATTGCGATAAATCCGCGACACCTGCGGACTTAGGGCTGAACCCAAAATTCATTGTTTGTTTGTGTCGGTGGGTTTCTTCTACACAAGCTTATGTGGGACAACCACGTCACCTACTCGGATATATGCCAGATATACACTCAGATACACTCAATCAGACATAGAGGTGAAGCGAGCCGTAGAGGATGCGGATGGTCTGATTATCAGTACGGCTAAGAGAATTTTGCCGGACTCTACGGCTTGCTCTACCTCTATGTCTGATTTGATGAGAAAAGTTTTCAGTAGTTAGATGAATCTGGTCTTATTGCTCTCGTTGCCTAAAAACTTATCTTGAGTTGTGGTGACGGTCATATTGTAGATGAAAATGATATCCGCACATGGCTTCAGCTGGGATCGGCGCAGCCGTTTGGCAGAATTGGTGCCAAAGTTGGAAATACCTTTGGGATAGCCATTGAATACAATTACCACGTCTGTACCGTAGTGTTTTTTAATGTATGTTACGTATTTCTGGCATATGTCGAAGTAGGTAACGTTGTTGTCCCACATAACCCTGTGTAGAAGAAACCCACCGACACAATCCAACAATGAATTTTGGGTTCAGCCCTAAGACCGGAAGTGTCGCGGATTTTTTGCAGTGTCGCGGAGGTGTCGCAGTGGCGCAGATTTCGCTCGGTAAAGTAACATAACTCTGAAGGACAATAGTCATTACAGAAAAAAGTTCAAGGAAAAAGTTGTTTATTATTAAAAGATGTACACTTTTGATTATCGGTAAAGTTTCATAAAATTGAACGGTTGGGGAGGAAATGGCGAAAGGGAGGAAAAAAAGTGAAATTTTTGCCTTTCGGAAGCAATAACTTGAAAAATATTGATGAAAAAAAGAAAAGTTGTTAATGTAAAAGTTAGTAAATTTAATTTAGAAGAGAAAAGGTCTCAACAATTTTTTGCCTAACACTAACAGTTCTCGAGATATCGAATTAAACGCGTTTTCATCGAAATGACCTTGAGCTGATCATGCCAGAATCCCTCAAATTGGAATATATGCTCAGAATGCACCCTTCTATCGATCCTTTATAGTCCCCAAACTACATAATTTAATGTTTTTTTAGTCCATTTTTTTGCTTAAATGCATTGGGCTATTTAATACACAATTTTGACAGCACGTGTATAATATGTTCGGAAACAGTAGGCCGATTTACATCAGACGAGCGAATGCTCATTCTATCCCCACTGTATCAAATTCATTTGGTGTAAACAAACGTAGAGCATTATTTCGTTGTTTTGTTTGCGTTCGCAAAGATTTTATGGAATATATAATATGGAAAACGCTAAGAACGATCTTTCGTTTACACTAAAAGATCGAGAAAGAATGCTCTTGTTCCAGCTCTAGCTCTATGTTCGTTCAGTTTAAATCGGCCTTATAGATGACGGCATTTTCATCTTACTTACCTACAAATGCATAAAAATCTATTGTCACTATTTTTATGGTCCTCTCTGCCGACAGGGATCGACTAATTTTAATGTTTTTTTTAATAATTCGTAGTCATAGAAGTAGGTATGAGAATAGGTTGTATAGACAAATACGAGTGAACATTGATGGACATATCTCACGCAACCCGATCTAGCCTCAAACTAAATCGCTATCCAGGCAAATTACTGGGCTAAGAGATAAAACACCTTATATCTCCGGGGGGTCTACCGCCTAACGAAAAACGCTTTGACATTGCCGTCTTTTTCATTTCAAGCGAGAAGAAAAGAGACAGCAATATCAAAGCGTCAAAGCGTTTTTCGTTAGGCGGTAGACCCCCCGGTGACAAGCGCGGTGCAGTGCTGGGCAAAGATTAGAGGGATGTTTAATGTTTTATACGGGGTTTAATCACGATATCGATCATTGTTCAACGACGTTGCGTTCAGCGTTACAACCGCCGTGGTCAAGAGAAGACTGACAGGGATGTTGCTTACCATCAGCCACATGTCATGCTCGTCTATACCATAAAAAAACTAAGCAAATCTTGTACTGTGGGGGACAGATAGCTGATAAGTTGTAGATACTTGTCATAATTAGTTTGTAAAATTAATAGCGCCTAGCCAAGTTTAGTCGTTAGTTCTAATATCGTAGTAGAGAGCCTTCTGCGCTATTCCAAATTTCGGTAGGCAGTAGAGACCACATGAAGCCAACTGCAATAGGTTCGTTACAAAAAAGGCGTTAATGTATTTTGTCGGGTGGTATATTATTCCGGTCAGGTTAGTCAGAACAAACTCTTCAACAGAATCATTTCTCTCGATCATAATTATTGTAGGTATAGGTACTTACTGGGAACAACAGCAGTATCTCCAGACGATTTGGAACGGTCCCTCACGAGAGCCGCGTACATGTAGAGTAGAAACACCATACTTCCAATGTACAGATACAGATAGAAGCCCTGAGAACAAAAACAAAGTGTGAATGTAGGTACTTGCCTATGTACGCATCCAAGAAGTAAATACGTTTTCTCTTTATTCATCGTGCTAAAAAGTATTCAACCGAAGAGTAGATAATATCTTGTATTTATAGTGAATCGGCGTCGACATCGGCGATATGGCGGTTATATGCAAACCTATACATAACCTATTCATAGTTTAAAAAAACAGTGAAAAAAATTACCGCCATCGCGCTCGGTCGTGAACGCGTATCGGCCGCTAGATAGCGAGCGCTCTCTTATGAACGCTGCAAGCGGACTATTAGCTCGATAAGCACTTGACACTTACATACCTGACTTGTAAGAGTGCGATGAACACTCGGTATGTATGTATGCAATGTCAGATAGTTCGAATTTATGGCTAGGGCATAGTTCGAATTTTTCCTTCCAGGTATCATAGGGCATATGGTATGGTAATGTACGTAAGTATGTTAGGCTTTTAGTTTTAAATTAGGTATAGGGGGGGCCTGCGCTGCAGCGCTAACTCCAAAGTCCGATAGGTAGTAGAGGCACCCACCGCCGCCTACTATAGGTCCGTTCTAAAAAAAGTTTTTTGTTGCTCAATCACGTCCTAACGTATGAACGGATCGGGCTGAAATTTGGAACACAGATAGGTTATAGTCTGGAAGAACACATAGACTATATTTTTATCCCGAAAAAACAACGGGAACAACGGGAACGGGAACTACGCGGGTAGCACCGCGGGGCGCTGCTAGTTAGTAATAAAGTAAATTAATATTTTTGTGTTTTGTTACAGCTAAATTGTTTTAATTTATGGTCAAAATTAATTAAATTAACGAATTAAATAATTCTTTATTATATTTTACCTCTCAAATTTAATTTTATTCAAATATTGACCACTTTTCTTTTTTCTGATACAGAAATTGGTGCAATAGGAGACCCTTTACGAGCAAATCTATATATGTAAAAGCGAAAGGTCATTCATCAAGGAATCTCAGAAACTACAAAAGCTAGGAATCTGAAATTTTGCATGGAGGTGTATTTTAGCACGTAGGCGCTTGCTAAGACGGGATTTTGCGAAATTCGACCCCTAAGAGGGTGAAACAAGGGATGAACGGTTGTATGAAAATTCGTAATTTTCAAAGTTATCAAATTTTGTATCTAGACACTTGAAACGAAGCAATTAAATGGTTGTTCTATCAATTCTATCATTTCAAACTGTACGGGGTGAAATTGGGGTTGAAATGGTGTTGAAAGTCAATATGGAAGTTCCCAACCGTTGAAGATAAACCCATGAAACTCTGTATATAGACACTTGACACGAAGCAAACAAATGTTTGTTCTAGCAATTTTGTAATTTTGAACTGTACGGGGATGAAATTGGAGTTGAAATGGGAGACGAATGTCTCTTACGCTTTCACACCTAAACAACTAAACCGAAAAATGAAATTGTATAAAATTATTTTAATATAAACTGGTTTTAGTAAGTGTATGGGTATACAAACAGATACTGCCTGAGTAACCTTAGTATTTATTTCGCGCGGACGAAGTCGCGGGTAAAAGCTAGTGTGTTATAAAATTAATTATGTTCTAGTTTGAAGCGACGCGACTAAATTCAAATAATTACAGGCCGACTAAATAAATCATTTATATCTTCGAGTGACGAACGCAGTGGAGTGCTAGCCAGTGATTTACGCTCTACATGTTCAATCAGGCCCCGTCACTCCATCTTTTAAAAAATAGTATGGATTTTCAATAGAAGTGAAAACTTAGAATTTTAATACTAAACAGCACTAAACATTTTATACACCCAAAAAGCGTTTAACGCGATTCCTGCTCCGCTGCCGTTCCAACGCTACGCCGCTACACCGCCGTCCGATATCAGCATATTAGTGACGCGGGTCCGTAAGATATTCCCCTACTAAAACGTGCTCGATGATACAGAAATTATCACTTCAAACATAAGGACGTTATTTGGATTTTAAAACCAACTTTTAGCCCGTTTAAAAATAGTGCCTAACACTTTTCTGGTCCAACATGACAACTTTACTTCCAATCTTGAAGATTCTGTTTTGCTTTTAGTACACGAAGGATAGTGATAGTGTTCAGTAAATCACTTTAATGTGCTTACCTCATAAAGTTGGGATATTAAAGTGATATAGTGAACATTACGTGCTGTTCTGACTAATATGTGCGAGTGGGTAACAGAAGGGAACGCAGCGAGACGTTTAGAGACAAACGGTTGTCTACATCTTAATATATGTATGTATAGAGAGGTCAAGAGAGATACGCTGCAACAGCAAATAGTCCGAAACAGACGCATTGCTTTAATTGATCTGTATACGATTCTAACACACACACTTCATGTTCCCACTGCTAGGACTCGGGGCTTTATGTTACAGGAAACTAGTCAATGTTATAATACACGAAACTGGCCAAGTGCGAACTGGTGGATAGCTCGTGTCTCCAAAAATGTCTTTCTTGCCGGTTTCCTCATTGTTTTCCTTAAACATTGAAGCATTAACCCGTGAACTTGAATTTATGTTTTCCCAGTTAAAATTATTATCTATACATAACATTTTTTTTGAAGTTATTTCGTACGATTTTTTTAAA
Source organism: Ectropis crepuscularia (assembly GCA_963693475.1). Lineage (NCBI taxonomy): Eukaryota > Metazoa > Arthropoda > Insecta > Lepidoptera > Geometridae > Ectropis > Ectropis crepuscularia. The sequence continues at coordinate 9,565,693 of OY856343.1, read as the reverse complement.
ATGTCTACTTTGAAAACTGTCTCTCAATTTCTATTTATACATTTTTTATGCATAGTCCTGTAATTATTTCGATATTGATATCATGAATTTATAATTTTCGCGAGTCAACGAACCACTTCATCAACTTATTCACTGTATTAAACTTTAAAACATATTTTTGTCTATTTCTTTTTGTTTTTAATTTTTTTGTGTTTTTAAACATTTGCTATTTGTACAAAAAATATTTGTATATTACGGAGCTTAATCACGATATAAATCATTGTTTAATCTTTTTGTCTACCTTACTTAAAAATATATTTAGTCTTTTCTGTTTTTATCGCTTATAAACTTATTATTGATCGCATTAAGATGACTCAACGAGTTCAGTTGCAGCTTACCTCATAAAATGAGGGCGGGATGTATGTAGAGATGACCTCAGCCATCGGGAAAGCAATTCCCATCACCACCAGAAGTTTCCCGTAAAGTGCGGAGAGCGTCGTCGCCAGTGCGTCACCCCTAAAACAGACGAATAAATTAATCATTTTGATTCTGACACAAAGACGAGAATCGTATGGTTACTTCCAGAGTAATTTGATGGCGTTTCGCAAAATAATTTTCATTTTTGTTAAAATGTAGGATTCAACTTTTCTATTTATAATTTTTCTTCTGGAATTTCCAATCAACGAGCCAAATAAATAATATCAGATTCTAGACAACAAATTTAAACAAAAAATGGATGAAATGAACTTCGAAGGGAAATTCGATCATTATAATATAAGTCACTAGCAGTGCCCCGAGGTTTCTCTCGCGTAGTTCCCAATTTTATTATTTTCCCTGGATAAAAAATAGCGTATGTGCTATCCCAGACCATTAACTATCTATGTACCAAATTTCATCCAACTACCTTCAGTAGTATTTGCGTAAAAGAGTAACAAATACACATCGGCACATCCATACATTCTAAAAAACTTTCCCGTTTATAATATTAATAAGATTTCGTTCGCAGATATACTCGTATTTAATAGGTTGATGTCAGTCCCAGAGGAGAAGGCGGGATTTGAACTTACAACTTCACGATTAGGGGTGGACGTTGGTGGTTAAGTAATCCTACTAATATTATAAATGTCAAAGTTTAGATGTGTGTTGCTCAATCACGTCGGAACGCCTAGACGGATCGAGTTGAAATTTGAAACACAGATAGGTTATGAGCTGGAATAATATACCTATAGGCTACTTTTAATTGCGAAAAATAACAGGAATGGGAACAACGCGGGTAAAACTGTGAGGAGATTTAGTATCTTAAAATAATTAAATCCTCAACAAACATACAAGCCGCATATGCTCAAGATAAATGTATCTGGGTACAAACATAAACGAATCTAAGTTCCCGAAGCACGATAAATATCCTAAGAACAATACCGGTAGAACCCAGAAGACATTTCTCATTTGTTTTACGAGCGACCACGGCCCGAAAGGAGACTTTTGGGAATAAATACTGAAGGGGTGATATCTACCACTTTCACAAGACTTGTAACAATAATAGTCAAGTGCATTAAGATGACTAGAACTGGTTAATTTTTAATGGGATATTACACTCTATGAACTCTTCGGTTCTTCTATGATAATATTATAAAGCTGAAGAGATTTTTTTTAACGCACTAATCTCGGGAACTACTGAACCGATTTCAAAAAGTCTTTCACCGTTGGATATTTACGTGATCTCTGAGTGCTACAGATAGAAGTACCACGGTGCCACGTTGGACCGCTAGTCAACTGATATGGCTAATAAATTTCAAAATGTTACCACGAGTTACTTGATGACGATTCTGATTTTCTTTAACTTATTTTACACAATTGTATCTTATGCTAGCAACACCTCAAGGTACTACGCGCGTAGTTCCCGTCCCCGTTATGTTCCTGGGATAAAAAGTATGCCTATGAGTTATTCCAGACTATTACTGGAAGACTCTACAATGAGCCCTACCACTACAAAAAGAAAGATGATATTGTATGAAACACCGACCAATACATTTATAACAATTTCCCAACTTGTGAACTAAGTTGAACCGTACCCAGACGTAAAAGGAATAAACTGCCGTGCTATAAAATAGCCAATGCAGGTAGTGGTCCTTGGCGCATTAATATTGGAACAGTATTTATTGGTGGACTTGGGACACGGGGAGAAAGGAATTCTCTTTGAAACTCCGGAAATTGGACAATTTCATTGTCAAGTACAAATAGTTATGGTCTCTCACCCATGGTTTTACCTGCAGTTCCAATAGCAATAACAGTATCTAAGTGGAAATGTGGGGCATAAGAAGTGTATAGTAAAATAACAAGTGATAAAACAGAAACGAAATGATAAACTGTACATACAACCGCCAGATAAATCAATGTATTTTTTTATCATTAGCACCGAGATGCACATCGTCGTGATTATGTGGGTTGACTTTCTGATATTTCAGTACAGTATAGCTCTATATTCACTATTCAATTGACTCATTTAATGCACTGAACTATATTGCATCGTGGTATATACGAGTACCTATCATGTAATTGATATGATATTAAACATTAGATAACATTAAACAGATATTAAAAGTGAAATTACAGGGCTTAGAGATATAACAACTTAGATCTCTGGGTGACGAGCGCAGTGCAGTGCTAGGTAATGATTTGGAATCTTCATGTTCCAATAGCTGCGTGTCACTGTGTTGTTATGTGGCAGGCATGTTGCTTACCATCAGGCACATGACCTGCTCGTCTCGTCACTCTATATTTAAAAAAAAAAAAAAAAAAAAAACAAGAGTTCGTTGTATCAATTTGTCTTACCAATGTATGTATTGTTGAAACTTTAGATTATGAATACTACCTACAAATAGTAATTCTATTAATATAGCCTACTTCATTCGTTTAAAATTTGAAGCGGTTTACATGAACTCATATTTTAAGCCAAATACCCTTACAAAAACGTTTAGTTCAACAGTCTAAGAACTTTATCTCGGTAAATATCCTAACACGTCGATAGCCTAAAACAGTGATGAACAAATCTGTCTCAACGTAGAAACATAATACAAGTAGATAAGTGGAACATAATATATTCCAAAGACTCAGACATCATAGCCATTTGGTTTCTGCATCTAGTTATTACCTAAATCCCTCAATGAAATGTTCAAATACTACGCCTAGATGAATCCAGCCCGAATACGGGTAAATCCTATTAAATACTGGGGCAAGGTATAAATATGGATGACGGCGCGACTGCCGGAGACGGTGTCAGTTGGATCGCGATAGTCCCCTGGGATGCTTAGCTTAGGGCTGCCACTATAACTATAACTGGTTGCCTGGAAGAGATTGCTCTCAATATAAGGCCGCTATTTGTGGCGCTAGTTCATAAGTACTTTACGCTAATAATTGTTTATTTTTTGTGACACAATAAAGAGTTATCTATCTATGAATAAGCTAGGGCACTCAGTATACACTTCCCAATGCTAGTATACAAGTAATAATTATATTCGAAGACAAAATATATCCTGTAAGACACAGCAAATGTTACGAAAAATAAATTTACTGTCACGTCTGCTAGGGGTACACTTATGGTGCTCATCTATAGATGAGCCAATAGAAACGATAAATAATAATATTTATGGTATTTAGAGCGGATATTCTAGTGCGCCGTGATTAATTATTTTCAGAGCTACATATATTATTATGTAAAATAGCTTAGCTAATTGTAGGTAGACTATACAAATAGCCAACTTATAACTTGCTAAACAAAATATAGGATATACAAAATATAAGTATTTTTTTGTGATTACTATTGATGAAAAACGTGAATAGTATCTTGTACTATTAATATTTAGTTTTAATGTGACATTTATCAATAAACGTTACTAATAATGTATCAAAACATTCCACAAAACAGTTTTAAACCTTTTTTTTACTTTTATAAATAATCCGTTTAATCGACCTTAATTGATACCTTCTATGGATAAAAACAAATCTTGAAAACTTTCATTGAGTATATTTATATTAAAAAAAAATAAGTTTTTAAAATTTTTATTCATGCTCTTTTTCGCACCGATAAAGATTAAAAAACTCAATATACCTACATTAATACACTTAGTTACAAATTTCATAATGCACAATCTTTGCTTTCTCGTGTGAGCAACCCTACTAGCTGGCACTGTTTTTGAGCTGTCCTTTGTCACAATCGGTGGCAGTCATTTGTTTTTATTACTCCGCCTCTGCGAGGGAAGTTTCGGTATTATTTACTGATAGTAAAATATGTAATATTAGAGATATTATGGGTAAAGCTTTATGAATGTAGGATAAGATGATTAGCAGTGGAGATACTATTGTAGACTTTAGTAGCAATTAAGTTTAACAAAAAATTTTTTTAATCAGTTATTGTATTTTAGTAGCCTCTAGTTCTAGTGATTACATAGTTTTGATGTATTCAAATTGAAAATGAATCGGTTGTTTCTAGGCAATCGCGATATGTCGTAGAACGCAGCATCGCCACAGCTTTTTCAGTATCTTGAACTAAAATTGTGTAACCTGGCTTAGAACCGAGCAAACAACCTATATTGATAAACAATGACCACAAAAATGACATATTAAAAGTTCAGTCAAAATCCAATAGAATAGTATCATGGTGGAATCCAATTTTAAGTAGTTTTTTAGCCTTTACCTAAATTCTAAAATTTGGGTACAAATAATATAAACTTAAATAATTGTACCATACTATCACATAAGCATAATACGTATTTATCAATTTAGACTAGCATATAATAGGTATTCTATTAGATTGAACGGTAAAAAAATTAGTCATTGGCAGGTTGTGCTCTCTTAATTATTTTTATTGTCAGACTAGCTTATAAAACAATTACTCAATCACAATTTTAAATACCCCTTATCTGAAAGTCTAATTTCCAAAAGCAGCAGGCTCTAATTAACGGAATATTCCGGTAAAACCGGTATAACTTATTCAGTCATCAAATTTTCAGCTTTCATTAACCGGCGGATGATTATTCACACTTAACTTTAATGAATGCTCAACGCTGTCGGTTTCGTTCGCGTGCAATTTTCACACGTGGCTTTTTGCCGTACTCCAAACATTTATGTATAGCTTGAGTCAGTACGAAAAACTTGTAAATTTTTTGGACAAAATCAAATCCAGACGGTTGCGACGTCAATTAACAGCAGCAAAATTGAACTAAAGTCAAGTTTTTCAATTTGGCGGTTTTTCTATTTTCGAGAAATGTGCTATTATATGTATGTGACATGGTTTTGTTCGCCAATTCTGCTCGCTATTTTTTTATAGGTTTACACTTGATCGCCATGTTGCTTGATGATAAGCGACGATAGAGATGCTGATAGCCATGATGTTGCATATGTTTTTGCAATTTATTTTACGTGATGATGTCACTGATAGCACCGTAAGATGTTATAGTTTAATTTAATATCGACGGTAAAAACCAAACCTGCTGTAACCCACAAAATGCAAAATGTTCACCAGAGCCAAAAAACTTTTGAGATTTTACAAAAAAAATCATAACTCAAAAACTATTATTCCTATAAATGTAATTTTTAGAAACAAAATGCATTATTTAATTGTTTATTAAATAAAATAACTAAAACTAACCAAAAGTTTGTTTTTGTCTATGTTTTTGTGGGTTACAGCAATGTCACTTTTTTTTATGTTACGCTAAAATGCTGTAAATGAAGAGGACAAATGTATGGACTGCTCCAAAAGAAACATTTTACTTAAAAGCAATATTGTCTTAATAACGTATGGCACTTATTTAGTTTTGAAAATTATGACGTAATTAACATTAGTATTAATGCCTCGGTACACTTAATTGTCGTTACTATAAGAAATTATGAGAGATCAGTAAAATAAAAACGATGTAAGTGTGAGATGATATAAATTTGACATTATTTTAATACGTTTAGGAACAATCACCACTACTAAATCGTGTTTTTTTTTCAATTTAAAAACAGTCAAAATACACTTTGGAGCACAACATCAGAAATTAAGAACTTTAGGTAACTTAACTTCCGCTTAATCTGTGTCACACTGGTGTGACAAAATGGTGTGACAGGGAAGCATACCCCTTCGGATCGACCGTGATGCTGAACCATGATGATGATGTTAAGCAATACACCTGCCCATCACATTATCATGCGGCTATTGGAACATTAAAAATCCAAATTATTACCTAGAATTGTGCTGCGGTCGGCTGCGTCCTGCAGAAATCGTTCGTTTATCTATATATCCTATAATTTTGGCAGAAATATTGTCCTTCAAATCTGAACACAACGATGTTTGCGTATTACTACTTGCCAGTAGATTAATTGGCGAAAATGTGCTACTTTTCCATTGGAGAAGTAGATTAAATAAATATGGGCAGACATTTAAAACACAACTAACCCCAAACTTAGTAAAAATTGTATTATAGCAGCCAAATAGCTGATATCATAGCTAAACATAGTTATTGGTAATCAGCTTGCATCATTTTAAGACCATGTTAAGTACACAAAATACTCAGTCTTCTTCAAAAATGGTGTCAAAACCCTTTTGAAGAACTATCGACCAATATCCCTTCTGAGTTGTAATCACGAGTTGCCTTAATCGAGGACTCAACAAGTTTCAACCACTAGAATAGGCCGAATTTCACGGCGGGTATAGCACCATAGACCACATTGACATCGTGCAGCCAATCATACAGAAGAACAATGAGTAAAATCAGCCCATTTGTTTGGCGTTTGCGGACTGTGAGAAGGGATTCGACTCGGAGGAAACCCGGTCTGTCCTGGAATCCTTACAGCGATGTCAAATTAACTAGCGATACATTGAGGTGATGATATGTTTGACGCCGGTACTATGACCATTCAAGTTCAAAACTCGCAGATGAATGATCCACCTGCGACGAGAAGTGAGACAAGGGAACGTAATCTCCCCGAAATTGTTTACAAACGCATTGGAGGATATATCTAGGACACTGGATTGGACTGGACGTGGCATCAATATAAACGGTGAATACACCTCACACCTACGATTCACAGACGACATTGATATAATGGCCGAAACGCTGGAAATACAAGAGATGCTGAATAGCTTAGCTGAAAAGCTTTCTTAACGCATCGGTGTCCAAATATTAGATCAGGTAAAACCTATTATCCGATAAAATATATTATGGTGAACGAGCTCCTAACTATGGGACCGGTTGCCATAGCCAGGGAACGCTTTAACTTGGGAAAACAATTTCGAATATGAGTCCATGAAGAGGATTCAGCTAGGCTGTGCAGTGTTTGAGAAACTCTCTCTCTTCTCGTCACCCATACCACAAAACCAGAAGAAAAAGAATTTCAATCAGTGCGTTCTACCGGTCATGATCTACAGTGCCGGAACGTGGAAACTGACACTTAGATCGTCCAGAAGTTTAAGGTCGCACAGTTTACTATGGAACGAGCTGTGCTCTGTGTTTCTCTGAGATATCATTTTCTAAATAAAATCATCCGTTTTGACAAAGCTCAACGTCTTAGCAAACTGAAGAGACAGTGGGCTAATCATATCTGTAGGACAGGGCCGGCCTTAGCCATCTAGGCGCCCCGGGCGAGCCATGCCTTAGGCGCCCTTTTAGGTATATTTTTAACCCCCGAACCAAAAAGAGGGGTGCTTTAAGTTTGACGTTGATGTATGTCTGTAAAGAGATATTTAAACGGACGTACTAAAGGACAACACTACACTGGACATACTAAAGGTACATATTATGCACCTTAATTTACGAGATAAGTCAATAAAAGTTCATACGCCGAGTCCAGTTTTCCTTTAAATCGTAAAAACAGCTTTTCAAATTAAGCGCCCTTGTAGTATCCGGCGCCCCGGGCAACCGACCCCGTCGCCCCACCCTAAAGCCGGCACTATGTAGGATGACCGAAGACCGTTGGGGTAGACAAGTTCTATAGCAGAAACCGTGATTAGGTAAACGTAGTGTAGGAAGTCCTGAAACCCAATAGAGTGACGATATACGTAAGGCTGCTGGCAGTGATTGGAGAAGAAAAGCCGACAACAGGGCTGAGTGGCGTGCCATGGGAGATGCCTATGTCTAGCAGTAGACTAGAATGCGCTGATGACGATGATGTGGGTATTGAGTTTTAACAAAAGTTGTAAAACAAGTATTGTTTGTTTATATACACAGAATATGCTCTTAAATGGATACATGCTGATTAGCAACACCCTTGTAAAATTAAAAATACATACTCATAATACAAATGAATATACTGACACAAAACACAGTATTTGTATTCATGATACAAATATTTGCCCTGGGTGGGAATCGAACCAACGACCCTCGGCTCGCAGGCAGACAACTTAGCACCAACAAAGCCACGAGACCAGGCGAGGTACTACCAGTACAAAAATCGCGGTAAATTTAACGTTTCCAGGATAAAAAGTATCCCATGTTTCAAAAGTTCAGCAATTTAGGCATGAAGAGGTAATAGATAAATTAGGTTACTTTTCACATTCATAATTTCTTTTACTTTTCCATTCCAAACCTTATACCTTTAAACGAGCAATTCTTGTACCTATATAAATATGTATATATTTATAGAATCTGAATCTCGGAAACGGCTCGACGGATTTTCATGAAATTATGAATGCAGGGGATTTCGGGGACGATAAATCGATCTAACTAGGTCTTATTTAAAAAAAACGCATATTATGCGCGTTTTTAGACAATGAAAAACTCTCACATTAGACATTAGAATGTGAAGGTAAATTTCGCCGCATGACACGACAGCATAATTAGCTCAGACGGGAAGTCGGGCGCTCATAGAGGTCACGAATTAGTAGCTCCGGGTTCGAATCCAGACGGGTTCTCTTTTTTTTTCAATTTGTTTTTTTAAAGAAAATCTATTTCTTGGAGTCTTTTATCTGTAGGTATCTAAGTATATTTAGTATTTAAACCGAGCAAAGCTCGGTCACCCAGGTACTTATATATCTAAATTAAGTAGTTGAAATGATTTAAGATAAAAATAAAAAACATTGAGGAGACATTCATCGTCAAATCACTTACGTTTATAAATTGAATCTAGTTCGGTAGTAAAGCACAACAACAGCACACTCGTCACGACTTCCCAAGTGTCATACAGTAACATACATAAATGAACGACGTGGTGATCCGCGGTGCACCCGGCGCGAACGTATTTTACAATGGCGGTAAATGAAAAAAATCTGCAGATGGCTACCGTGTTGAAAATAGTTTAAATAACAAAGTCCGGTAAATTTTAGTGAGCTTAAGTTGGCGCAACTAGCTATTGCCTATAATACCACATTTATTTAAAATGTAGTAAATTAAAATTATCCACGTTTGATTATATAATAGATGTAGTAAATACCATGCGTTACTTAATTGTTATAGGCAATTTGCTGTAACCCACAGTCCTCAACAATTCATGACGCTGTTATTACAATGCACACATTATTTGCAAAAAAGAAATTGTTGTAAATGGCAAATGAAAGAAAAAGGCCGTTTTTGTGTTGTTTACAGCAAGTGAAATGTTGTCTTTTTTGAAAAACTGAAAAAATTTCAATGCTGTACAAAAATTTCTAGAAGTCGCAGAGCCACGGGAGTGGTACCATTCGACGCAGTATTTTTTTCTGATTCTAAATCTGCAAAAAAAATTTTTTGCTAAGGGTGCGGTTTACAGCAGGTTTGGTTTTTACCGTCGATATGTATTATTTCAAGGTTTTTTTGTGTACATTAGAACGTGGAGTGTTCAAGTTTGCAATATAGAAGCACCCAAACCATAGATTTAATACATACTCTTTGAGCCAGACACAGAAAATAAAATGTACCTATTCATCACACAAATATTTGTCCTGGGTATGAATCAAGCCTACAAGAAACATCTCTTTGGGCAAAAGTACTTCCAATTGAGCAACGAGACCTGTCACAAAGTTACTTAAATAGGTCCATGAATAAAAATATTAAGTAAAAAATATAGAGTAAATGCCGCTAGCTTACGTCTCCTCACCCTCAAAGCTGCTATGAAGGTCCGTCTATCATGTCACGAGATAGGTAGCCGTCGGGTTAACAGAAATGATATAGTTTTATTTATTTACTGAAGTGAAAACTCTTTTTGGCGCGCTTAGACAGATTTCTCGTGGGGTGTGAATTGAATTCTAGCGTCACGCTCGGGTATGATAAGAAATCTTCGGGTAAACTCGGAACCATGGCCATTGGCTATTTGCTATTTAGAAATACGTTAGCCAATGGGAAATGCTGAAAGAGCGTGGCCTGGCAGTCATGGCATGGCCATCTAGAAATGCGTGAGCCAATGGGAAATGCTGACGCATTTGTAGATGGCCATGCCATGATGGCTAGGCCACGCCCTCGGGTTACACCCGTATAGTTTCCAAAGTAAGCTATCAAATTCTGAGTTATAATTTTTCACTTCTATCAGCAGTTCCTATGACTACCAATTTTTTTCAAAATAGACCAGCCAGTTCTCGACTGATGGGCAAAAAGATGTGGTCTGAGATACAACATGCCTATTGCTTATCCATGAGAAAACTATTCACTTTAAATATTAGAAATATATCAAACTGGGCTCTTCGTTTTAATAGGGTTTTGAAGTGAAAAATACTTTTGGCGCACTACACACAGAATTTTTCGTAGGCTGTGAATGAAGCTTAGCGTCACGCTCATCAGTGAAAGTTTCGTTCAGGTGAACTAGCCTCATGGCTTAGTTGGTAGTAGCTCTGCCTGCGAAGCCGAGGGGCGTGGGTTCGATTCCCACCCAGTGCAGATATTTGTGTGATGAATTCAAATATTGCACTGTGTCTGGGCGTTTCTATGTATAATAAGTATTTATTTAAAACTATTTAAGTATTATATCAGCTATCTGGCCGCCATCATACAAGCTTTGCTTAGTTTGGGGTCGGATGGTGCTGTGTGTAAATTGTCCACCAATATTTATTTATTAAAAAAAAAGCTCGAAACCACCGAGTGTGCCTGAGCAAAAAAGATAGTCAGCTGCTGCTGTCTGTCTGCTGTCACTGTCGTGTCGTTGTGTTTATAATATAAAACTTTATATGGAATTATTTTTAGTTAATAAAAGTATTCCAGCACCGCTGGTTGCGCGGGACCGTCCGTTGTGGAAATATAGGGGGGAGGCCTATGTTCAGCAGTGGACGTCTTACGGCTGATGATGATGATGATGATGATGATGAATAAAAGTATTGAATCGTTTTTAACTTTTTAATAGTTATTTCTCATTTTAGTTTTCACTGCTGCCGTGCGGTCTTAAACACACATTTTTTAATTTTGTTCAAGCATTTTTTTTTACCGTCGTTCTATGATGTTAAGATGAAAAGTGGCATGTCACTTTAACACTAGAAGCGCCACCGTCCCATTTTTGTCCCACCCGCAAGTTTCATCATCCATAACTTTTTATTTTTTCGTCTCAAGACCGTGAAACTTTTTGACTTTTCATTATTTATTGTATTTATCAAAATTGACATGTTTTCTATTTAATAAAAACAATAGTAAATAAAATATTATTTGATTTACCTAGAACTGCCGACGGGTCATTTTTGTCCCGCCAAAATTCTAGTAGTAATTCGACGAAAAAACATTGCATTGGTTGGATGCGCGGGTGGCGGGGGGCTACTAATTTGTTGATCAGGGATTATTTCAAATAATTTCAATATAGTTAATCGTCCTTTCACGTAATAAGTGCACGTTTTTTGTTTTTTCGAGCGCATACCGCACGTGTTATAATCATGTCTACTCAGAATTGCAGAATTTTGGAACCGTATGTTATTGTGTCTTATTTGAACTATATTTATGGGCACGAATCAAATAGGTACGAGGTAGAAAACAGTTTCATTTCTTCTTCTGACAAATCTGACAATACGATTCAGAGAGAAACACCTCAAGGTAAGTACGTTTTACTCTTTTAGAAGACATCGCTGTTTGTTTGCTGTTTATTTTTGTTTTGTGTTGTTAGTTTACCATATATTAGGAGTTAGTTGTCTACTGTGTGAGCTGTTGCTTCATATTAATTTTTTAGAAGTTTCAAGTTTTACGACTGTCGTAACTGAACCCCCAAAATCAAGTGACAGGTCAAAGAAAAGGACAAGGTCGAGGAGTTCGAAGCTCTGTCACGTTTGGCTATCTGCATTGACAAACTCTCGTTTAGAAACGACATGAGACTCAACACTTGTGTCTCCTAATGGCACCGTCTGGACTACAATTGAAGCTGGTAGTACACCTGGTAGGCATGTATGCCAAAATGTTTTTAGAAATCGTATTGGGTCAACTCCACACGCTAAGCGTAACGTGGATGAATTTTGTAAAAATGATTGGCAACTAATGGTATCCAAAAAAATTATGCAGCATACCTTAGAGTTCACTGTGGAAGTAATGACTGGGATATGACGATGGAAGAATTGGAGGCATTTGTTGCTGTACTTTATTTGTAAACATGGTGCAATTGGTGCACTTGGATCAGGATTCATTATGGTCGATACAATGGGGTAATACTATATTAAAACCAACAATGTCTCGCAATCGTTTTACCTAATATACGTACATATAATAAAGTCTATCTACTTGCGATTTGATCAAAAACCCATAAGAAGTCAAAGACTCAATAATGATAAGTTTGCTATGATTTCAGAAATTTCGTATGATTTTATCTCGAATGCAAAAAGATACCTATATACCGTATATTTATAACGATTGACAAACAGCTTTTTCTATCTAGACGCCGTTGTAAATTTACCCAGTTCATGAGCTCAAAGCCAGATAAGTATGGCCAAAAGTTTCGCAAAAGATGTAAATTATTTACAAATTATATTATATAAAAGTCTTAGAAAGCTAAATAATTTGATTTAAATAAATAAATATGGTTTCAAATAGCTTATATATCGTAATAATATTATTTTAGTACTTTATGAAAATGAAAGATGTTAAAAATAAGCTGGGACAAAATTGGCACGGCGGCGGTTCTAGAGGGGTCATAAGTTTCGGCACTTCTAGTGTTAACAACTCATTCAAAAATTTTATTTGACAGACAATGTTTATAGGGTCATGGTATAATAATATGGTAAGTTTTTCGCAACGTCGAAATAGGAACTTCTTTCAGCTTAGCTTAATCTATCTGTGTACCCTAGTAAACTCAGTACCCACATAAATTACGACAAAGTTCTCATTCAACCTACCTATAGGTACTAAGAATCGGCCAAGATAACAAGACCTCCGCAAAGAAAGCGATCAGGTGAAGACTTTTGGAATTTGTTGCGTTTGATGATGTCACGGTTTTCTGGTTGGAGAGGGGAAGGGGGAGTGGGGGGTGAGGTCCCCTCTCGTGCGCGTTGCCATGACAACGGCGTGTTATTGGCTCCCTACCGCGATTTTGTACACAATGCGACTACACATGCTAAGGACGTGGTCAAATTTTAGCTAACTCCAACGTGGGAATAGATGAATAAAAGTGATACCAGTTTTACACGCGACTTTGCGTAGAGTTTTTAAAAGGTGTTCGTTAATGTTAGAGGATAATTTTAAATAGTGGGTAGAATTTATACAATTCCAAACTGCGTATTTTCTTTCATGTAAACAGTAGCAGGCAGCACTGCTTTAAAACGCACCTTGAAAATGTTTACTTATCTCGGAACGATTGGGAACAGCAAGAGCTCGAGTCTCATGAGGGCGCAGACATATTTTTCAACAAAGATGGAGTAAAAAAATATGCTCTAACTGCTCTAGTACTTATTATTCTCAAATTACTAGAGTTGCAAATAGTAATCATCTTCAATGTCAAAATTGTTGCAAGATATTTTCTGTAAAAATTGTAATGACATATATTATTATGACGGAACGGACATGCGTTTTTCGCATACAAGTTTTTGTACGTGTTATTCCAGACTGCTATATTAATTCTAATATTCGTTTTAATATAATTGGTAGCATTTAACACACCACTTATTCATTATTAACATAGCGGCAAGACATTAATAAAAGAAAAATACAGTTTACTCTCAGTTTTTTCACAATGACGCAGTAACTTCTTATGACGTCACGGATTCAGTGACGTCAAGTTTTAAGGGGCACTCTATGAAACAGGACGAGGGTAAAATATCAGGATTTAAAGTTGAAATTATATATTTCTCCTTGCTGCAGTTGTTTCTCGTAACTTTGTGCATTTTTCAAAGAAGAAATGGTGGTCTACAATTTCAGAAATAGGTACATTTTGAAAAAAAAAATGGATCTTGTCGTGACTACGGCCACTGTAATGCTGTAGCAACGTTAGAGTAATTAAATAACATGTTGAGGAATCCATCAAGAGACGTTCGAAAAAGATTTCAGTTTAGAACATTGCCGCAAAATTGCAAGCTAAATCGGTTTTTTATCGGATACATTTTTGAGAGTGTGTAGCTAATCCATATGCCCAATACGTCCGGTCCAAAGACTCGAAAAAAAAAATTTGACTCTACTTTTGTGATAAGAACGTCTGGGCCACGCTAAGGTATGAAATGCGTTGCCTGAGTGAATTCGTTTCCTGAGTGAGTTTCCCCCGTTGGTTTCAATCTTGTTCTCTTCGAATTGAGAGTGAATTGGTTTCTTCTAGGTTAGCTCTTAGCATCAACGTAGCATCAGGCGAAATGGCGGTCATGCGTAAGCCTCTAATAGTTTAAAAAATCGCAAAAATTTAAAACTAAACACATTCATTTTGACATTATAGAGATACAACACACGGGAGACGTTTGTTGTATCTCTGTCTGCTCTGTAGTCCCGACACCACTGTGCCTAATTAAGCTGCTTCCTGAGACGTCTCCGTAAATAATTTGTATATTGCTGTAGCGAAGATAATTGCTCCAGATTTGTAAGACAAAGGGCCGGGTCTGTCGCATTGTTCAGTGGGACGCGCGACCGCAAGCCAAGGGGTGAAAGTTTGTCAATTATGTATCTACTTGTGTATCCGTCTTCCGAGAGGATGTTACGGAAACTATGTTGGCTTGTTCAAATGTTACATGAGCTGCAACTATGAATTTGAATTAATGTTATTCATTTTCATCCTGTGCCGAGTTCCTGCTGCCATCGATATAAATCAATGGATGTGCCCTCCCAAACTTTAGACGCATGGAATTATGTTATTGTTGGGAAGAGTGAGCTCAATCTTACCGTTTTACTCGATTGAAGGAAGCGGTGGACGACGGACGTTTCCACCTATCGCTATTCCTTGTCAACAACGAAAATAAATAGAACTGCAACATACCTCGCCGCTAGCGATTCTAGGGGTCAAGTAGATTGGTAATTGTAAACTCACGCTACACACAGAGACGCAGAGAGACAGAGATTTGTAAACAATTACATGGTTCTCAAGGCACATCCAATGATTTATATATGCCTGCTGCTACCTGTGGATACCTCATCCAGCAGTGTATTTACCGTACTATCCTCAAACAACTGGGTCAAAAATACCATTTTCATTAGCCCGTCAGGTAGATTGTGGAAAAATATGGGACAAGATTTTTTTTGGTGTCTCGAGTTATTAAGAACCAAAAATGATATTGATCACTAAACTTCCAGAGTTGTGACGTCACATCTTCGTAAAAATCATACAATGAAGTGACATCTCGCGAGAATTCTAAGCATTGCTTAGAATAGAACAAACAAAAGAAAAATCAATTATTTTGATAATTCAATAAATTTTTACATTTGCAAATAAATAGATAATGAACGAAATTAAATAATGCATGTCTTAAATATTCAGGCTTTAATGTTAATAAATATTTATGGCAATGAAAATTATTTATACTCGTATATGGTATGGCAAAAACAAATAAAGTGGCCAATTGCGAGTTGGACTCGCCCATGAAGGGTTCGTTGTAACTTTGATCGAAGTTTCAATAATAGTGTATTATTTATGACGTACTAAAAAAAAACTACTCATCAGATCGAGTTCAAATTAATTTTCGTTGGTAGTTTATATAGTAATGTACATCATATATTTTTTTTAGATTTTTCATTCTCTTACTTTAGAAGTTAGAGGGGGGGGGACACACATTTTACCACTTTGGAAGTGTCTCTCGCGCAAATTATTCAGTGTAGACGAAAATGATTGTAGAAACCTCAACATCATTTTTGAAGACCTATCGATAGACACCCCACACGTGTAGGTTTGATGAAAAAAAAAATTTTGAGTTTCATTTCTCAGTATGGGGGGCAACCCTAATTCTTCTTTCTTTTTAATTTTTTCTGTTGAAATCTTAATGCGGTTCACAGAATACATCTACTTACCAAGTTTCAACAGTGTAGTTCTCATAGTTTCGGCAAAAAGTGGCTGTGACATACGGACGGACAGACAGACAGACAGACAGACAGACAGACATGACGAATCTATAAGAGTTCCGTTTTTACGTTTTACGGAACCCTAAAAAATGAACCAAATATTGGGAATATTTGGTTGAGTTTATTGGTTGAGCGACGAAAAAATTTTATGTGGAAAAGGGTAAAAAACAACTGAACAATAATTAAAAACAGCATTATTAGAAGCTTCATTATGCATTCACAAAGCAGCATTGTAACGACCCACCAAAAGCTTAATTGCCTGTAAACGATACAAAAATCCAACACCAGTGTTTTGCGTTGAATAAACACGGACTCCCTTTTATGAGACGACCTATTTATCTGTGAAATTGTCCACATATAGTTACTGAACTTTCCATTGTGTGGCTTACGGTTTTGTTCGCAAAATACGACGGTGTCTCTTCTACAGAGTTGTATAGGTAAGTAGGTCGCATCGTTTACCGCGCATTTTCAAACCCTAGCGTTTCAAACAAGAGTACAGAGTAGCGTCTTTGTTGGACTTTAGCTATTTTGTGAATAGTTTGCAAGCCGCAGTCGCAATCCATTTTCCAGTTTCATTGTTAGCGGAATAAAAATGTTCTCCGTACTACGAAAAATTATAAGGCAGTAGGTACTTTAAAGATATCCTTACCATACTTAATGTCGTAGTCCAGACATTTTCTCAAAACAGTTTTCTCAAATACCTACTTAGGTAGGTATACAAGCCGAAAACCTGAACAATTTTAGAGCAAAGTTAAATCGACGTTCACAACTTTAAACGAACTCAAGATTACCAAATTGACAGCTCAAGTCTGATTTTGTGATACATACATAATAAAATTATATTGTCAGAAATATCAGAGGTTTCTGATATAGATGCGAACTTAATGAGATCGTAAATTTCGGGTGACCATCAAGACGCAGACTTTCACTGTAGACTTTTAACATTTTTTTGGTAGGACAAATTTGCAGTTTATTGGCAATGGTGATAAAATGATTTCGTGCCAACCGAAACTGATATATTCAGTTTTAATAATTCAATATGTTTTCTCCAAAACACCAAAATCCAATAAAAAGAACTTAAAGTCATAATACTTGTAGTGTGTCTATAATATTTTAAGATTTTTCGTTTAAAAAAAAACTGTAATATTGATATTTTCAAACAAAACATTTTGTTTCTTATAGGTCCAGGCATGTACGGTATATTTTTAAAATGCGGTGCATTGAAACCTATTTATATTATAAGTGTACAGAGGCCCTAAGAGCTAAGATACACAAAGAGTGTAGGTACATAAAGGGAGCTGTAATTCCCTAGGTTTGCTGAGTAGCACCGTGGGGAAACTCAAGAGCTTTTCATCAGAGTGCAGATTCACTGAGAAAACGCGATGCCATCTCGCGCGTCAAATCAATGGAGGGGATTATTCAGGATTACATCTCTTCAGATAGAGAAAAGGGGTAACAGTTGAATCACTATCAAACGAGATTTTATCACAATCTGAACAAAGGTTACGGATAGATTTTATTGAACACCCTAAATAAAAGGATCGTGGTTATGTTGTTTACATGTCAATTCAAGAAAAATGTGATCTGGAACTATTTTTTTTACACAAGTCTTATTTTATAAAAAAATTACAATTATACAAATTATAATTTTATTCAATCACGTAGACACGTTTGAAATGATCGGGTGGAAATTTGGGAATCAGTTAAATTAATAAGTATAGCTTGGAATCGCACATAAGGTACTTTTTATCGCGGGAAATAACACGAGGGTAAAACCGCGGAGCACTGCTAGTAAATATTAAAACAGACACTATTGCTATATATTAATGCTTTGTCATTAAAGAATACAGCTTCCTATTTCGCAACATAAAAACAAATTACGATGGAACCAATAAATATATCAGCGTATTTATTCAACCCGTCACCTTCTCAAGTATCCGATCTACATAAAACGCTATGTCCATCCTAAAATTTCCATAAAAACGGTAATTTCGCGGTAACATCAGCAGGCTGACGCGAGGGCAACTGCTTTTCAAACGTAGTCCTTACGTATTCTTGCAATTTTTTACATGTGACAGTCGCATTTTTCACGCGGGCAATTTCCCGCGCCAAAGTCTGCCTTGGCGACATTTTATGGTTTATTTTCAATGGTCATTTATTAGCTAAGTGTGAAAGTACAAAAGAGAGGTAGATGGGGAGAAGACTCTTTGAGAATGGGTACAAAAGAGGGGAAAAGGCATCAATTGTAGTCGTAAAACTATGAGGTCTTCTCTGTGGTTAACGTCTACTATTTTGTAAGAAATATAAAACTATTAAGCTCTATATGTATTCTATATTCTGAAAACATGTAAACCGAAACACAGACATATTTTAACATATAATTTTTAATTTTTTGCGGTTTAAACTCATATCATTGAAAACTTTAGGTACACAAGACTCAATCTCGATATTTAGTCATCTCGACGTGATGAGTCGTTTCGTGACCACGGCGGTTGTAACGCTGTCAAATCCTTGATTTAAACGCTGATTTAAATCCTACGTCATTTTTTCAACATTAGAACTTCAATTGGGACTAGAATTAGGTTGAAAATATTCCCTACTATCCTCTATTTTCCTTTTCTTCTCCCAATCCAAGATGTGTGTAAAAAAAACCAAATGACAAAAGTCACGGACCCCGGAGTGGAGTTGCTAAATAAACTAAAGTATATTTGAACATTACCTACTGCTTAGCGTTAGAATAATAATTGACAAACGTGTGATACTTCCCCCAAACGAACTCTGCAAAAAGTCCTACCGCTACATAATAATAACAGACCGTGAATTTGCTATATTTAGCAGAGTTAAGTATTATCAGGATAGTTCACACAGAAAAATAAAACCTAGATTTTTTTGAATCTCTGAATACTGGGAAATAATCATTTGGGTATCAATGTGTCAATCAGTGTGCGAGAACAAACTTTTAATCTCGTTCGTTCGTGCGAAGGAAAGTAGATGAAATTAAATTTACCAAACATAAAGTTTTATGAGATCCCATACCAGAAACGTAGCATTATTATTGCCTCCATACGAGCATAAAAAGGGCTGGGGTAATAAATAGAAAAAGGAAAATGCAATCATTTTACCGGGTGTTTGAAATGTATTAGAAGTTAGCAAATGTTTACAAGTATTTAACCACTATTTTTAGTTCACTGAAATTGAGGGAGTCAGTGTGAATGTATCTTTTTAAAGACGGAAGTGTTAATCTACAATTATTACCTATATTTAGATTATCTTTATCTATCGTCACCGACGAAGCGTGTTTGCCTAGAAGAAACCGATTTGATCTGATTTGAAATGTCGAGGATCTTATTTAAGATACAAATTTGTTTGCAGTTTGATTTTTATAGACGCTAACCTAAAGTACGGATTACGGATGGAAAGTAACTGTCGTACAGATGGACGCAATTGCGACCCAGTTTTTCTTTCCTTTTTAACATTTGTTCAAGTCCTAAGTAACTACATCTTCGAAATCTACGCAAGTAAAAATGGTACGTTTTGTTCAAATAGCTTGTAAATGGTATATGTAATGATAAGTAAAAAGCGGTCAAGTGCGAGTTGGACTCGCCCATGAAGGGTTCCGTAGCAGCAAGTAAGTAACATAAGAAATAATTGTTGTTCGGTGTAATTTTGAGAGATGTTTTAAAAATAATGTATTTATGACGTACCAAAAAAAACTACTCATCAGATCGAGTTCAAATCAATTTTCGTTGGTAGTTTACATGGTAATGTACATCACATTTTTATTTTTTGATTTATCATTATCTTATTTTAGAAGTTAGAGGGGCGGGGACACACATTTTACCACTTTGGAAGTGTCTCACGCGCAAACTATTCAGTGTAGGCAAATAGAAGTTGTTGAAATTAGAAACTTCAACATAATTTTTGAAGACCTGTCGATAAACATCCCACTGGTATATGTTTGATGAAAAAAAACTTTTTTGAGTTTCAGTTCTAAGTATGGGGATTTGTATTCTTTTATTTTTTTTGTAAAAATCTTAATGCGGTTCACAGAATACATCTACTTACCAAGTTTCAACAGTGTAGTTCTCATAGTTTCGGCAAAAAGTGGCTGTGGCATAAGGACGGACAGACAGACAGATAGACATGACGAATCTATAAGGGTTCCGTTTTACGGAACCCTAAAAATTTTACTTAAATTTGACAGTAACAAAGCACTCTTTTGCTTGTCAACGATGCCGATGGTTGAACCCCCTAAAACTCTACTCTCTCTCTTTCTGTCTGTTATAGCGTAAGACGAGTTATTATTGCAATAATTTATTTAAACCTCTTCAGAACTGCTCAGTTAAAACATTAAAATTTCAATAATATAATTCAGGTTTCGATGATTTTTTCTATTCATGATTTTTTGTACATGTACATGATGCGAAACGCGAACTATGCTGCTAAGCCCCCGGGGCTCTGCTATTTACTTGATAAAACTTATTAAAGAAATTGACATTGTACTACCGATAGAAGTGAAAACCTATAACACAGAATTTTATAGCTCTCTTTAGAAACTACACGGTCGAAACCGGCTCTGAAATAAATCTTGAAAGCATTGTCGTTTAAAGATGGCCGTGGTCCCGAGTTCACCCGAGGATTTCTTTCATTAATGAGCGTACTAATAATGTTAATAATGTTCGCCGAATGCCAGAACACAAATGGGCAAAAATTAGCACTGATTGGGGTCCAACATCTAAACGACCTCCGGGTCGACCCAGACGAAGGTGGCGTGACGAACTCGAATCGCACGATAAAGACTGGGCCACCAAAGCCGTAAATCGAGCTATCTGGAAGGTACCTAACGCTTGAGTTCGATTCACAGCCCACGAAAAATCTGTGTGTGGTTTGCCAAATGAAGTTTTCACTTCAAAAAGGTACTCACGCGCTGATGACGTGGACATGCTGGAACGCTGAGGGTCTGGATGACCTCCTGGTCGGCGGGAGAGGCACGTGTGCCTGTGGACCGGACGGCTGCCCGTACATCACCGGTTGCAGAGACAACGAACCCCCCAGATTCATTGACGGGGGACTTGATATTCTGCAAAAGGAAAACGTCTTTAATAATAATAATAGATTTATTGTCACAAGTTATGATTACAACTGAACTTAATGTTAAGTAGAACATTACATAGGTAGAAACAATATTGTAGTAGTTTGTTAACATTGAGACGATGAGCAGTTGTTCCTTGTGTTTCAGAGATCCGTGCTCTCCCTAAATAAGCTATGTTAGATGCTTCATTCTTAGTTTGCTCAATCTTCTATTTGTTGGAAATTCACATTACATAACTTTACTTTTAAAAACATTAGGAAAAATGTTGAACTGATAACCTCGTTCTTTTTTGAAGTCGCGTAAAAACTGACTTCAATTTAAAATTAAACTCGACTAAATTTCATATATTTTGTAAAATCTACAACTTCGTCGCGTCGTCTAGATAAAAATATTTCAAACAATAACATTAAATTCTCGAGAAACGGGGAACACATCAAAAATAGGGTTGTTAAATTGATAACCTTTTCCTTTACAACAAACTAGATGAACCGGTGAACTTCGTACCAAATATATTTTTTTGTCTAAATTATCTAAATTTTCTGCCATACCTACAATCATTGTCCTGACAATAACGATTACATAAAACAAAGAATCATCTAATTTGGTGCAGTCATTTAAAAGTTATGAGCGTACATACATTTCGAATATACCTTTTTAAATACAACAAATTAAAAATACCGCTCGACCGTTTCGGTAAAATTTACAAAAGAACTAGCGGCCCGTTCCGGCTTCGCTCGGATATTGTCATTATAAAGACTATTAATCGAAATAAAAACTATCCTATCTTTCAAGTTGGATCAACTTGCACACGGTGGCCAAATTTGATTTAAATCGGTTAAGTAGTTTAGGAGTCCATCGCGGACAAACATCGTGACAGGAGATTTATATATAGTAATTAATTATAATAAGATAAGATGTTCTCTCTACCTTTACGAACAAAAAATAGTTTTCAAAATCGGTTCGAAAATCACCCAGTCACAGGGTATGAGGTAACAAACATATAAATACATTCGAACTGTGAATCATTTTGAAGTAAGTTGAGAATACACTTCGATAACTGAAATATTGTTAAAAATATCATCTAGAAAATCGATACACAGCTAGAAATGCTATGACGCAGCAAACCTATTTGGGACAGAGTAATTCAAAGGAAGAGCATCTGGCGCTACCAAATTTGGTGTCATAAATGACACCTGTTGACACATTTCGACGTAATATCAAACGTGATATTATTCGTAATGGTCTATTAATAAGTAATTTTTACATATGAGGTTTTGGGACGATATCCTATTAACATTTTAAAGTTAAAGTTTGTAAGAATGTGTGGATTAATGTTTGCTACTCTTTCTGGCAAAAACTACAGAAGGAATTTAGATGAAATTTGGTACATAGATTGAATTTTTTTTCTGTAGTTTTATGCATTTTTGTACCTATGTAGTACTATAAGAATGTACGTCTATCCCATAGTCTTATTATTTAAATAGTAATTGTTGCGCACCACGCTTTAAGTTTTTCAGATATTTCTGTCCATCCCAAGGTTGCCTGGAAGAAATCGCTTTTAGCGATAAGGCCGCCCGTTGTATCACTAGTCTTACAGTTTTTCAAAATTGTATGTATCCTATATAGTGTGAACAATAAAAAAAAATCATTCGTTCATTCATAATGGTTTGGAATAACACAGGCTATCTTTTATCCCAGTATATTAACGGGATCGGGAACTACGCGGGTTAAACCGCAGTACATATCACGATCACGATTTTTATTCACATACTTGCCTGCTAATTATTTTTTGTTTCATCAATTTTAGGTTTTTAAATTTTTTATTATTAAAAATAAATAATAATAATAAATAAATATTGGTGGACAATTCACACACAATACCATCTGACCCCTAAACTAAAGCAAAGCTTGTATGATGACGGCCAGATAGCTGATATAATACTTAACACTTATTAAACATAGAAACACTCGGACACAGTATAAATATTTGAATTGGTGACAAATATTTGCACTGGGTGGGAATCGAACCCACGACCGTGGGCTTCGCAGGCAGAGCTACTACCAACTAAGTCACTAGGCCAGTCAAATTATAGTATGTAGATTTGTTAAAAATAAAGATTTTATAATCATAACTATATTAAATCAGGCTGCTAATGAGTACCGTGAAACGTTATTTTTTCTTGGTTGCATTTAGGCAAAGGCTGCATGGTCACTTAACATTAGACGAGACGTTATCCAAGTGCACGCCTTTCAATGCCTTTTTTAGTCAGTTTCACTTTCAAAAGATCCGTATGATTAAAAACCCTTCTAAACACACACACTTAGTTAAACACTCTGTGTAAGAAGACATTAAATAATATTCTGATATATTAAGCAAGGAATAATAAATGTTTCGTACGTGATATTTTGCTTTTGCCATCTCTGAAACACGCGCTAAGGAACCATAACTCATTCGCAGCGACACTTCTCGTTCTCCCACCATGGGAGAAGCATAATGTGACGTTTAGTAGTTTGCTCATAGCGGAGATATAATTCACTTGTGCATTAGGATTCCTATAATGACGTATTGCAATATTACAAAATATTTTTTTGTCTTTTTGAGGTCATTGACGTCACAAATTACGCTATACAAGTCAAACAAACATTATAGAAACATTTCAATTACTTAAAAAATGTTAGTATAATTATGAAACTGGAATTGAATCAGATTATTGATGACTTTTTTACAGTCGTTGACATTATCTACGAAGACAGCAATCTTGTCTAATTATATAGTTGGACTTTATAAAAGTCAATTGGAGCCAGATATGTTTGATATGATTTGTTTACCCAATTGAGGATTGGTCAATGTGTTAATGACGTTGGCTTTCTTTACAACATTATATTAGAGAAAACCGATGTGATGAATTTCATTGGGATTGTTGCAGAAAAATCAGATTTCATCTACCAAAGAGTTTACCACGTATAGAGCTAAAAACAAACGCTTTACACCGAAAGCACGGGTCTGATCGCTCTTGTCTTGTCGCTCTTGTGGAAGTGTCATACTTTTGTCTCGGCACATCACTATGTTGCCATAGCTAACATACACCTCATCTGATTACGATTGGTACAAAGGAAACGTGCGGAAAACCCTGATCTATTTACTTATTCTTTATCTAAGTCGTCTACACATTAAATGCTTAAAAGCAATGGCTTTGCGTTAAGTTGCTTTGCGTTGCCTTGCTTTGCGTTAAGTTGCCTTGCGTTGCCTTGCTTTACGTTGAGTTTCCTTGCGTTGGCTTGTTTTGCGTTGAGTAGCCTTGCGTTGCCTTACTGGATTGTATTACATTTTATTAATTAATTATTGCATTGTATTGTACGTATTCTATTTACCTTAATGGCGATTCCATATGCACCCGATGCGACGAACACGACGGAGCGGGCTGGTGCGGATGCGGCGGCAGTGGCGGGGGGCTGCTGTGCCGGCTCAGGGTTTCCGGGGACACCAGCGCAGCCCCCGCGGAGGCCGGGCTCGGGAGCGGCGCGCTGCCGCCCGAGATCTCGGACTCCGCCCCGCCGAAGGTGGCGCGCGAGACGTGCGACCCGCCCGACATGTTGTTAGCCGGGATTGAGTAGCAACTGCAACAAATTACATTTCATTAGTAAATGTAAAAACAAAAGAAAACAAACAACATGTGAACCTGTTCCAAATACGCCTTTGAGAACAGGGAACCAGCAAATTACATGTGGATTAGGGCTTTAATTCTCTCCATGTAAGAGGAATACCCCAGCACCGGTAGTGGGAACTTAAAAGTGATTTAAATTGAATGTACTCACACAGAAGAAAAGCTATCTCATTGAACTGAGAAAAGCTTTAAAATGTATAATCTGATCTGATCTGTATCTTTACTACCACGTTATTTAGGGTTATAGGCGATTCGTCCTAAAGTTAATTCGTTTATATCGACGCAAGAGGCAAACCCACATAATTGATTGTAACTTTACATCTGTTGAATAAAGTGATCTTTATTTAAGCCGAGATTCGTGGGTTCGATTCCCACCTAGTGCAAATATTTGTGTGACGAATTCAAATATTTGTACTGTGTTTATAATAAGTATGTATTTAAAACTAGTTAACTACAAGCCTTGCTTAGTTTAGGGTCAGATGGTGCTGTGTGTTATTATCCCCCAATATTTATTCATTACTAGCAGCACCCCGCGGTGTTCCGGGATAGCTTATGTGTTCTTCCAGACTGTAATCTATCTGTGTTCCCAATTTCAGCCCGATCCGTTCATACGTTAGGACGTGATTGAGAAACAAACATCAAAATATCCAAACATCCATACATTGACATTTATAATATTAGTAGGATTTATAATTGACCACGGCTCACGTCAATATTGGGTAGGTGCACACTTTATATCTGTATTATTTGTTCGCTACTTTGTCCGCGTAGAATTTAAAACAATGACTATTCTCTAAAGAACTTTGCCTTTTTGAGGTGAACACCCTATGTAATATTTCATGTTTTAATCGGATATGTTATATTTCTATGTCAATTCTAACGACGTGACATGATACTCGTTTTGAGCTACTACTGTAGTATCTAAACATCCAAACTTAAAGCACAAATATACGAGTATGTATACTAACATTATATTTATTTATAATCAATTTTCTCCAAAAATACAAAAATCGACTTAAACGCACATTTTTTAAGTTTTTTTTGTTTATATTTCAAAAACTACAAAACCGATTTTGATCAAATTTATATGGGTACCACCTCTGAACTATGATCTAGGTACAAAACAAAAAAGAACCATTAAAATTGATTCACAATTAGTGGTATATTCGCGTGACGTAAAAAAAATCATACAACCGTAATGACCTCTCCTTTTTTGAAGTCGGTTAAAAACTGAAGAGGTTTTTTTTATATTTTACTGTTGGATATGTACGTGATCCCTGAGTTCTGTAGGCTATTATACAATGTGTACCGCGGACGAACCCGGGGAGAACCTCTAGTATGATATAAATTGGGCTCTATAACAAACCAAAAAAGTAGCTCTAAAACTCGTTACAATTTACAACCTCAACAGACCAAATAAAAACAGAACCCCCCGCTGGCAGAACACATGACACTTTAGGCAACTTTACGAGCATAAGAACAGCCTAAACTAATATAATTTACTACCTAACTTTCATGCGGAAACTTAAATTGCGTTAACCTCTTTAGCCCGGAATCCTGCTTACTCAGTGATCCCATCCAAGCATGAAATCCAGTTAAGATCGTACCTACTCGTACCTAAGCGTTAAGTTTTCATGACAAACTGTTGAAATTTAAAATGGAACAGCTGAAATAGTTAATTCCACTAATATTACATTCTATGGGAAAGTTTCGATATTTGTTGCTCAATCATGTCGGAACGGCTGGACGGAACGAGTTCAACTTTCGAAGACAGTCAGATTATAGTCTGAAGAAAGAACACATAGGGTACTGTTTATCCCGGGAAAAAAGGGAACCGACAACTACGCGGGTAAATCCACAGGGCGGTAACTACATTTTGGTATAAAATTATATATATATGTATATAGCTCCACCCAGGAGCTTTTACTAACAAAACTAGACTACTACGAAATTTACATCACGTATCTAACTACTTATAATGAGCACATCAGAGTTTATTACCCATAGACGGATCGTATCTAGCGCGTTGGCTACATTGCCATTTCTAATGGAAAATTAGATTGGCATTATAATAACACAAATAATATAGGTACCTATTTGGTAGGCAACTATAAACGCACTGATCTAATAGGACACATGAAAATTACAGAGTTATGAGATAAATCATCTTCATCGTCTCTGGGTAACGACCTCAGTGCGGTACTAGTAATCTGGGCTCTTCATGCTCAAATAGTTGCGTGGCACTGTGCGTTTACGAGCTAAAGTGCTTCTTACCATTAGATGCACACCTCTGTTGTCCTGTCACTCTATATTACAAAAAATCTGTCAATCTGGCAGTTCGATGAATTACAAACTCTTGGCAGAATTTGAGTGAGGGCGGCAAAAAATGATAGCACTTTCATTTCATATCGAATCATGCTGACTAATCTATTTAATTCGATAACTTCAAGTAGCTGTCAAGAGTTCCGAAAATGTTCACGACTTCTGCCTAAAAATCGCTGGTAGTCAAGATTTTTGCTTTAAGGGTTCCGTAAATTAAACAAAATGGTATTTTTTTTCGAAATTTAGTTTTTAAATTACGACAAATTTGTAATTAAAATTATATTAATGCCCCTGGTTCGCAATTGGCCAGATTTTGTGTTTGTTGTTTTACGAAACATTAGTTACCGCTTATTACTAAAAATTTCCCACAACGTAGGAAAATAAATCAAAACTAGACTTAAATTATATATTTCAGTGGGCAGTTTTATCGTTTAAAAGGATCGAATCGATCGAATGAATAGGACACGAGAGAAAGTAACATGCAAATAAATCAAGGTAAATATAAAAGACCTGTAGATGGTGCTTTAGTTCCTTGAACGTGCTATTCAGAATCGTAATAGTACATTATGATATAAGTGCGGTAAGTTGATAATTACAGCCGAGGCTTTATTGCTAGCTCGAGCCGAAGGCGAGAGCTATAATTAGCAGAGGATGTAATTATCAAAGCGCACGTATGTCATACGACGTTTTATAACATATTTGCGAGGAAATAAACAAAACTCTGACGACATTTTCAAATAAAAACAATACAGCGAAAAAAAACGCGCGGAATAATATTTACTTTATCACAGCACAGAGTAAGTAATCACTATGGATCACAGATTAGCAATGCGCGCGCATCGGCGCCTTTTTTTTTAAGCAACGGCACAGAACCAGCCTGTATGCTAATAATAATAAAATAAATTAATATTTTTGTATTTTGTTACAGAAAAATTAAAGTAATTTATGGTCTAAATTAATTAAATTAACGAATTTAATAATTCTTTATTATATTTTACCTCTCAAAGTTAATTTTATTCATAAAAAGTTGACTCCACTTTTCTGACATAAAAACTCTTTACTAAGATTTAAAAAGGTACCGTTCGTTTTAGACGGAGCATATCTCTCTACCTAGTCTGTGGACGGAGCATTTTGAAACCGTGCGTTTTACATTACACATTACAGCACTAGTGCGTAATAAGATACATTACGATACAGAAATTGGTCCAATAAGAGACCCTTTACGAGCAAATATGTTATAAAAAATATTATGTATTACAAACGTTTACCTAAGGTATCAATCAAACTCAAAGTGACTTAATTGAGCTTAAAACGGTTGTTGTCCCACCGCCGGCGAGAAAACGAGTAACTATCAACTATTTTCTCACTCAAGAAAAGTACAATAGATACAAATTTCGTGTAAATAAAAGAGATGCAAATACAAATAGTTCAACGCTGACTGTTCACTCTGCTGGCCAGCACTCGTTTCACTAGTTTGTCGCTGAGCGACAAGAGCTATGAAAGATAACACTCGCTCAGCGATACTCACTAAGCGATTAGAGATTACTCGCCGAGAGAGCAATCAGCGGTCATTTCTCTACAGTGCTGATCTGAAAGATGCGAGTAATCGCTCGCCTCACTCGCGCACTGCTGGCGAGCACTATCTTCACTAGTTTGTCGCCGAGCGACAAGAGCTATCAAACATAACACTCACTCAGCGATACTCGCTATTCGTTACTCGTTACTCGTTCATCGTTGCAACAGCTGTCTAAGTCAGGTTTTGCAATACGATAATAAGTTCCGGTTTTTGGCGCGGAACCCAAAAAAATATTTGGCGAGTCAAATTTACATTCCCTTCTGCCTCTACCTGCTTTGCACACAATCAATATCAGATTCATTAAAATTTGAGTGCTCTTAAAATATCTCGGTTGCGTTAAAATTGTGCAGAGACGATGTGTTTTGGGATTATACCAAATTGAAAATTGTTGGTGCACTTTAGTGTACGAGTATGTACCATTGTGTTAATTTGAAAATCCAAATCCAGAGAATTTATCAATTTCATAATGTCTGTTTAAATCATTTACTACGAACTTTAGCAACTGAGATACACTACTACTAGATGATACCAAGCGGTAACTTCAACGATTTACAATAAATTAAAACATACAAAAATATTAAATTTGTTTAATTTCATTTATTAAAGGGTCTGTAAAATACCCTTGTCGGTATAATGCGGCTTTAGAATGGCCTTGTAGTCCTGTGTGGATAAGATAGACATAGCGACTCATCCGTAGAATAAAGTTCGACGTGATCATGGAGCAAAAACGGGTTAAATAGCTAAACGAGATAAGGAACACTAGCTCTACAAACGTACATTTTTAGAATTTTCGTATCTTTATTAGTTTCAGAAATATAGAATCGAATAACGTTCTATCAGACTTTAGCTACGCATAAAAACGCACGAAGAGATCAAGCAACACCGCGCGGGGCGAGGGGGCGGCGCAGGCGCCCCGTCCGTTCATCACTCCGGCCAGCGTATGTTGGAGGGTGGACGTATTGTTGTCATGCGCTTCGGTTTCATAAAAATAACAGTTTATCGAGTGCTTTATATGAAAAATAGAAATTTTCGAAAATGTCTCGATCACGTAAAATGTTGGAAATGCTTAAAGAAGCAAATTCTGATGCCGAGGAGCCTGAGCTTAGTTCATCATTTTCAAATATTATGCAGAAAGATGCAAATGCCGGTAAGTTGAAGATTTTTCAGTTTTGTTATTTCGTAATACTAACTACGTAATACTAAATAATTCTTATATTAATAAACATTACGTCTATATTGCTTTTTTCCCAGTAAATGGTTGCGATTGCGATCGTTGTTTATAAAAGACGTTTTTTGACGGAGAGGTAGTGAAACGTATTTTTAGTTTGAAAATGAGATTTCCGTAAAGCTTATTAAAGGGATAATAACTCTTAATGTAAAATTTAACAGTAAAATATAGAAGTGTTATAAAATATTAGGACTATTTTAAATAAACACAGTTGAGTTTTTAAGCGTTTCATGTAAATATGGGACGTTTTTCTACGCAATCAGAGACCAGATTTTCTAGTTCGATACTTAGATAGGACGTTGTTACTGGGATAATTAAATCAGTTAAGACGTTGTTCAATTAAAAACATCATTAAACATAAAGATTTTTTATTTAAAATGTGTTAAATTAATTGTTAAGGTACACTGTCTTACAATACACGAATTATTATCAATTTTATTTTAACAAAACCTATAATAATTTATTATTTCAGTTGTGAATGATGATGACAGCGACATGGCACAACAAACTTCACCTTTGCCTCCTGGTGCAGAAGAAATTAGTCAGCAACTAACTGATATATGGGAAGAAATTCTGCATGAAGATGATGGGACTAAGGACATTACATTCGACAGCACAATACCTGATGTCATGCCTGATCCATCTGTTGTGGATGTGTACAGTAATCAACCTAGTACATTTTCTTTGGAAGTACCTTCTAGTTTTGAAAATTCACCATTAATACAACTTGAAGAGTTAGAAGTTTCTAATTCTCATCAACACAGATCTACTCCGGTTAGTTCAGAACTGTCAGTGCCAACTCCTATGGCGTCCCCTACTAATGCACATTCGATCTGCGATAGCATATTCTGCCCTGATCATGAAGACAGTTTAACTTTGACTCCTAAAACGACTAGAAAACGACAAAAACGCCCAAAAGAATGGGCAGACCTTAAACGGAAATGCTTGAAGAACTTAGGTAAGACATATGTAACGAAAAAGGGAAAGACCGTAGACGAAAAAACGATGGGGCCGTCGTGCAAATGCCGTTACAAATGCTCTGATAAAATAACTCACCAACAGCGGTTGGACTGCTTTAGAAAATTTTGGAAACTTGGAGATCGGGCTATGCAATGGAATTTCATCACTAAATATTCCGATAAAATGAAGAAGAAAAGATGTCTGAATCAAGAAGCTCCTAATAATAGGAAATTTACTTTTAAGTATTATCTGCCGCTGATTACAGGTTCCAGCGAATCTCACTGCGAGAAAACTGAAGTATGCCAAACTATGTTTATTCATACTCTTGCCGTTTCAACTCGAATCTTAAAGACTGCGTGGAAGAAATACGATGGAAGTGCTGTTGTAGAGGAGGACAAACGGGGTCGCCACGGTAATCATAAGACTGTTATAGATAACGCAATGAAAGTAAGTGTTTGTGACCATGTTCGGGCATTTGTCCCTGTTGAATCGCATTATATTCGCAAAAATAGCCAAAAGCTCTACCTACATGGAGAATTAAGCATTGCTAAAATGTTCAAATTATATCTTGAATGGTTCGACTCCGACAAATACACATCTAAGGCTACAAAAGAACGCCAGTATCGGGACATTGTCAACTCAAATTTTAATCTTGCTTTCCATATTCCCAAAAAGGATCAGTGCGATGAATGTCACGTTTTCCGATTGAAGAAGAATCCAACGGACCAAGAAAAAGAAGCTTTTCAGCAACATCAGACTAATAAAAAGGTTGCAAGGTATTTTAAAAGCCAAGATAAAAAGGAAGCTGAAGAGTCAAATGGAAACACAGTTACTGCTGTGTTTGATTTTGAAAAAGTACTGCAGTGTCCTCATGGCAATGTAAGCATATTTTACTACAAGAGAAAGCTATCTTCTTTTAATTTCACGGTTTTTGACATGAGAAAAAGACAAGCCCTGTGCTATATGTGGGATGAATCTGTGGCAAAACGTGGCGCAAATGAGGTTAGCAGTTGCCTCTTCGATTTCATTCAGACTAATGTTGAGCAAGGGGCAAAAGAATTTCGCTTTTGGTCAGACAATTGTGCTGGTCAAAATCGTAATCGGTTTGTATATTCAATGTACGTTTACGTCGCAAAAAAATTCAATATACGCATAACACACCGATTTTTACAGAAGGGACACACCCAAAATGAGGGGGACAGTGTTCATTCTGTCATCGAGAGAGCTTCTCGTACTAAAAGTATCTATACCCCCCATGAATGGCGTTTATTAGTAAGATGGGCCAAGATTGAAGGAGAACCCTATATTGTTCGCAATGTCACACAAAATGACGTATTTGACTTTAAATGTCTTGTTAATGATAAGGTTTGGATGAAAGACTTTAAAGGCAAGAAGATTAACTGGAATAATATTCGAGAAGTTCATGCAGACTGTAGTAATCCCAACAAATTGTTTTTCAAATATGACCTGACTCAGCCTGATTATGATACTTTAGTGATTCGCGGCAACACGAGGAACTCGGTACAAACTGAACTGAAACCTGCATATTCTGAACCTATTAAGATTCCTGCTGCTAAATATAAAGATTTAATGGATATGTGCCGCGCCGAAGTTATTCCCTTAGAGTATCATCCATACTTTAAGTCTTTGCCACATCACATCACTATTCCTGTTTCTGAAGAATCGGATGGCGACCTATCGGAATAAAAAGTATTTCATGATAACAATAATTTTGATTAAAATAAGTACTCAAATAAATAACTAATTTAATGTTTGTCTACGTACAATTGCAGTAATTTCAGTTTAAGCAATGTGTACTGACGTCTAGGTCACTACGTAAGACTGATTAATATATTATGAAGGCTGATTATGATTTAGTTTTAACTAAGTAACTATTGTGAAGTATTTATATTATCTTCATAAATATACGTCTCGTCTTATGATAAATACTTACGTATGTTTAGGTTAGTACTTTGTACTTTAAGCGTAACCTAGCTACCATGATGTGATACGATAAGTCATAATAATTATACGTACAATTTGATTGTTTTTAAGTATGTAAGTTACCTCATGTAAGTCACAGTGATCTCTAATATTAGAATAAATACAAAACGCGCGTTATCTTGTTAAAAAATGTTATTGTTGATTTTATAACTACTTACTTAATGCAAAGTTTATATTTCTTCATACTGTACTGTTCTATTAGGTTCGTTCATAGATCTGTAGGTATTTAAGACTGCTAATTTTAAATCTGTACCTAGTTGTAATGTGATTTCTGTTCAAAGAGAAGCCATCTAAAAGTTTTGTTTCTTATTCTGAGATTATTTAATTAATAAACGATTTTAATTACCAATTATAATTGACTTTCCTCTCTTATTCATAATAGTCAAATAGTCACAAATTTACAAACATTCCAAGGTGGTCATTCACATAGGACTCATAAAGAAAAGGTAATTCTTACCAAAAATGACCCATATAATCATAGAACGTCACTTGATTCAGAACGTCTCCGTTATACAACGTGTAATGTTCACTACGGGCCTCCGGTGTTTTGCTATATAACGTCCTATGTTGATATGAAACTCACTATCTCGTGAAATAAACTAATAACAAATGTACACTACTCAGCATGCAACTAGGCTCAGGCGTTGTAACAACATACCAAAAAACCAAATCGTCAAGTCTCACCATTTAAAAGTTACATAAGTCAACAACTTCTCTAACCTCTACTCAAAACTATCAACCCTGCAGATCGGACTTTATTCTACGGATGAGTCGATAGATACATGTTGATAATGACGATGTAAATTGTCTTTATCAACATGTATCCTACACATAAGTTTTAACATGTATCCTACACATAAGTTTTTACATATTTCGCACCTCGCCGTGAGTTTTCCGTATTATTTTTTTAACTAGCAGCGCCCCGCGGGTTTTCCTGCTTAGTTTCCGTTCCCCTGATTTACTTGTGGTAAAGCCTTCACTTTTGTTAACTAACTCACCATGTCACAATCAGATCACCACCATCAAGAAACGCCCATGCGAACAACACATTCCACAGTCGTATAACAACGAACGGATTCACATTGCTCGATTTAATTAACCATGTTGCGAACCGATTCGTGGATCGAGTGAATTTTCCACAGGCGGCAGATAAATGGTTTATCCGCTTAAAACTCTTGGTCATTATTTATCTGGAAACACAGACAAGGATTTTTGTGGCTGCCCAGGCTTGATTTACGGTTTTCACACTAGCTTTGTTTTTTTGACTACTAAGTATAGGTTCATACTTTACCGCCATCTCGCCTGATACTAAGCAAGAACTGGTCTATGATGGCGCTTGCTCACTTAAAAGAAACCGATTCAGTCTCAATAGGGTACCGGACTGGGTCAAAAATACACCATCCTAATTAGTCCGTCAGCTAGATCATGGAAAAATATTGGACACGTATTTTTTGTTTTTTCAAAATATTAAAAATCGTCAAAGATATAGACCATCAAACTTCGAGAGTGGGGGGTCGCGACGTCACGCGTGAGTGAAAATCGTACTCACAAGTGACGTCACACGAAACTTCGAAGCGCTGTATCTTCTCCATTGTTTGTTTGTGAAACAAAAGAAAAAATACGTGTACAATATTTTTTGGCAATCTAACTAACGGGCTACTTAGTTTTTTTGAGGATTATACCCTATTTGAAGACACCGATATTGTTACCATCTGGAACCCACTCAAATAACACATTTACCAATTATTACGCCTAGATATTCTTATCACAAATTCGAGTCTTTGGAACGTTAGAATTGAAAGTATCTCTCTACTTAGTCTGTGGTGAATTGTGAACGATGTCACTGTTTCGAGCTACGAGCAGTATAGAAAAATATTACATTTTCTTATTTTAAGTAAGTTTTTATTCAAATGCTCTAAAACGAAGAAAAGTATCATATTATTGCACTGTCGCCGAAGTTACGTATACGTAAGAAAACCAAATTTCAACCTAATCTAAAAACAGGAAGTGGTTCTAATTTAACTTGTAAGATTTGCCCCATACCTACTAACAGGGTAAGTAGAATGAAATCTGATAAAAAGAACACAGTTGTATTCGATCATGCAGATACCAATTTTCATTGGTTATCATTGTTAGTTTCTAATGTACGCCGCTATGCGACAAGTTTTATAAATCTCGTCTGTCAAAAACACCTCATTAACAGCCTGAAATTTTACAACGTTCTTAAATGATTTAAAAAGTTATCGTTGGTATAAACTTATTTAATTTGATTTCGTGTTCAATGGCTTTTATTATCAGGTTATATTAAAGCAACTTTCTATCTACGTGATGAAAATCCTAACTCAGTCAGTGAACATCGGAGTTAATAGTTCATGAAGTTCGAGAGTTCGTGATTGGCAAAGTATCAGCGTCATAACTATGACGTCACGTAGTTACAACTTGGATATTCGTATTATTTCTGAAGGGGAAGTCTATGCGTATATTATGTGAATTGCCAGAGTTAAGTAGACAAGGTATACTGGGGATAGTACGCCAAATAAAACACGTGACTTTCCCCATTTTGGACTTTATATCGAAACTAGCAGGGCCTCGTGGTTTCACCCGCGTAGTTGCCGGGCCCGTTATTTTCCCGGGATAAAAAGTAGTATGTCCAAATTTCAACGTGATTTAATTTTAACCGACTTCCAAGACGAAGGAGTTTGTCAATAAGACCACAATTTTTAAAGCAAACTTTGTCCTAACATTAACGAATACATAAAACAAAGAATCATCTAAATTGGTGCAGTTATTCGAAAGTTATGAGCGTAGGTGGAAATAGGAGTAGGAGTAGAAGGAGGTAGGAGCTTAGATTGTGATTTTTAATGCGATAACTTGTTTAGCCGCGTCGAACACGTTTTGTTAGGGGAATACCTTATTAGTTCGCATCACCAACATTTTATTTACTTATTTAGCTAACTCTAATCGGTTTTAAATGGAGCATTTTCAAGATGCAAAAAGACCTGTCAAAGACAGTTGCCAATTTCACCATAGGAGGCGGCAATGTTTTATTTTGTTCGAGAAATTTCACAAAAACAAACAGTGGTGCCACATTTGGCAAAATTTAGAATCTTGGACAAGCCAATTTGCATCTGGAGAACGCCTCATTGCGAATGCGTTTGCCATCCTGTTGAAAATAATATATTTCTTCATATCCCCATGAATACGGTACAGCGAGCGACACAAAGGAACAAAACAACGCTATCGATCGGAGCTGATGGTTAAATTAAAGGTATGCGGATACCGCATTTACGCTCCACAGGCGCCGGTGTCAAATTACTCCGCTTATAATTTATTTGCTGATACACGAAATTAGCTCGTATTCAAACATAATTAAGCGTATTCATAACCAGCTGTACCCCGCGGTGTAACCCGCACCTTACCTAAACTATTAGTAGAAATTATACAACCTTAAAACATAGCGTATCCTACCCTGAGATTAGATGGAGTGACTATAATATGCGAAAGACGGCTGGTGGCGGTTGAAAACGTAAGATCGAGGATCGGGCTGAGTGCCGTATTAAGGCCGATTTACATCAGACGAGTGAACGCTCATTCTATCCCCACTGTATCAAATTCATTTGGTGTAAACAAACGTAGAGCATTCTTTCGTTGTTTTGTTTGCGTTCGCAAAGATTATATGGAATTTATAATATGGAAAACGCTAAGAACGATCTTTCGTTTACACTAAAAGATCGAGAAAGAATGCTCTTGTTCCAGCTCTAGCTCTATGTTCGTACAGTTTAAATCGGCCTTTATAGGAGAGACCTATGTCCAGCTGTGGATGAACACAGGCTAATGATGATGATGTACCTTAAGGGTAAAATTTTACAAACTTTCAATGTCATTGGAATGAAGTTCCAACGACAATGGCAGCCTTGGAGTAGGTAGAGATTTTGTTGCGCGACCGAACTGAAAAAAAATGTGAGACTAAAATGATAAAATAAAAATATGACGGAAGTGACGAATAAAAACTGCCCGTTACCAGTGTTGCCAACTTTATTTTTCATTTTAATTGCCTTAAATAATAAAATTAAGCATATTTGTTTTTGCAAATTGTGTTGCTTTCTATAATATTATCCGACGTTTTTTTATTTATTCATTTAAATTAGCCATTCCACAGACTCCGGGGTTCATGATCTTTGTCGTTTAAATTCTTATTTTTTTACATATTTCTTGGATTAGGAGATGAAGTTGAAAATACCTTCTACCGCCTAAGTAAATCGGCTTTCGCTTTGCTATTGCGGTCTCTATCATTTCAAGAGGAAAGAAAAGCAAAATCAAAGCTAAGACAGTCCTAGTTAGGCGGTAGACTCCCCGGTCCCGTAATTTTCCCCCGTGGCTTACCGATGGAAAGTAGCTTAATGTGTTATTATAACCTTTACATCTGTATCTGTGTACAACCTTTTCAACCCGATCCGTTCAGCCGCTTCAACGTGATTGAGCAACAAACATCAAAACTTCCGCATTTAGTTATAATATTTGTAATGTGCCTGGGCCTTTTCTATGTGTATTAATAAATTAGTGTATTAAAATTAAATCATGTAGGTACTTTTTTTTTTAAAATACATAAGTGATATACCCATCAGCTATCTGTCTCCCATAGTACAAGTTTGCTTAGTTTAGGGGTAGATGGAGTGTGAAATGTCCACCAAATGTCAAATGTCGAATCTCCTAAAAACACGTAAGACATAAAATAAATCTCTTGACATTTATCCATTTCCAGTTTCGTTATAAAACCCCGCTAATTTGAAAAATTCTGTGCCACAATTTACATTTCATTTCTAATTTCTACTGAAGCTTTCCAATCTGATGGAAGACAGCTAATCACATTATCTGAATCCCGAGTGTCGTTTATAGGGCAGACGGTGTAAATCAAATGACAGATCCGCACGGCAGCGCCATTTCCGCTTCCAATATGGCTGCGTTCGATTTCCGGTTGCGTCTCGGAAGCTGCAAACGTAATTCATTGCCAAGTTGGAATTTAAAAGCATTTTATGATGTTTGAGTCTGTTCTTTGACTTTTCTGACATAAGTACGTAAGTTATGAAAAAAGTCTTAAATTCTTTAGTTGGTATGTAACAACCTTATCCAAGATTAAAGATTGGTGGATATTGTTAAACATTTATTCTCACATAATAATAACATCCAGCTCGAAACTAAGAAAAGCTGGACGGGAGTCAGACAGCTGAAATAACACTTAATATAATATACCTAATTGTAATTGCATACACAGTAACACCCAGACACGTAACAAATATTTGCCCTGGGTAGAAACCGGTGGCTAGAGCAGTGCAGTATGTACTAACAAATAATAGATATTATTATTGTCAATCAATCGGTGATCTTCCTCTCTCCCTTTGGGGGAGGTCTGGGTGCCGGCCTCGAGGCGAACCTCTTTGCCGGGGTAGGGCTCCCAGACTTACAAGTCTGGGGGAATTTGGGGGTCATTTGTAATGTGCAGTGTACTTTGTTGGGCACGTATAGCTCTTTTTACGCGCTACTCTTTTTGGTACAGTACTTTTTTATTTTTATATTTGTATATATATATTTTTTTTTTTTTTAAATGTACAAATGACCCCGATGTAGCTAGACAATGCGTCTTGGCTTGTGGTTTGGGTGTTGGAGTGGTCTCAGTTCAGGTTGGTCTATTGTTGTCGTCGTCTTCGTCAGTTGCAGCTGTCAGAAGATCTCTGGGTGTGGCGCGCCAGGTACGTACGTCAGGGGGGCGTGTGTGAAGAGGGGCAAGGTTATTGAGGTGAGGGTGTGGCCCGTTGTCCGCGCGGTTGAACATGTTTCGCGCTAGACGGGCCACGAACTCCCTCCGACCACCGACTCAATTCTCACGTCCCTGGCGATGACGTCATTGCGTACGTACCGGCCAGCTCTCGTGATCATTCTCAGTGTAGTGTTCTGTACCACCTAAAGGCGTGTTTTTTGCTTCGCTGAGCA
Source organism: Ectropis crepuscularia (assembly GCA_963693475.1). Lineage (NCBI taxonomy): Eukaryota > Metazoa > Arthropoda > Insecta > Lepidoptera > Geometridae > Ectropis > Ectropis crepuscularia. The sequence continues at coordinate 9,526,506 of OY856343.1, read as the reverse complement.
GAGTGCGTACCACGCAGGGGCTCCATATGTGAGTCGGGATCTTATGTAGGTCTTGTAGATCCCGACTTTGGTCCTGTATGGCAGCTCAGATTGCAGTACCGGCCTTAGCAGAGCTCTCGCAGCCTTTGCCTGGTTGACGGCGTTGGTGACCTGCGGGCTCATGCCTAGGCCGCAGTCTATGTGGACGCCAAGGTTTTTTTTCGCCCGTGGGTACTCACAAGAACAACACATAGTTTAAATTTTTGAAACATATTTAATTGATAAAAAATATATTTACACAGTTTTTAAGTGTAATTTTCATGCGGAAATAACAAGCAAGGAAGTTTACCTGCCGGGAAGTGTTTTCTACATAATCACTCAATTACTTTTCAGTCTATCACAGATCACATTTTTGACACAATTATTTGTTGTATTTTCAAACAAACATGGATGCTATCAAGGATTCAGTTTCTAAATTAAGTCATGAATTTGCTGTGAAGCTTGCTGAATTTGAAGAGAGACAGCAGAAACTATCCACTCCACAGTCTCACAGTGACAGCCGACTTGCAACAGAATTCTCAATATTCAAGACATTTACATTAAATTCTCTTCGAGTTCTTCAACAGCAAGTTGAATTATTAGCACATCAATATGACAACCTTGAGATGAACTCCAGACGTAAAATATTGCTGCTCCATGGCGTTCCGGAAACTAGTGGGGAAGACACTGCTGCTGTTATCGTGGAACTTGTGACTAGAACCTTAAAATGTAGTGTTTTCCAGGCTAAGGATATAACTCGCTGTCACAGAATGGGAAGGTCTTCATCCCCAGATCGCCCCAGGCCCATTCTATTCAAGCTCAGGGATACGGCCTTACGTGCCGAGTTATGGGCGGCAAAAAAATGTTTTAAGGGCTCTGGCATTACAATGTCTGAGTTTTTGACGAAAATCAGACACGATGCGTTCATGGCGGCAAGGCAGCGATTCGGTGTCTTGAAGTGCTGGACTCGTGATGGCATAGTCATTGTGTTGGGTCAGGATGGTGTTCGGCATCGCGTCAGCTGCTTGGCTGATGTGGAAAAGCTAGGTCCAGGATCGGTCCAACAAACGTCGCCCGCGGTAGTTGTTACGGCCTCTGAAGGCATTGAGGCTGCGGCTGGCTCTGGACGCCTTGCGAATGCGGCTAAGTTGCTGGCATCTAATGATAGACCTTCGCGTCGAGTTCCAAAGCTCAAGATAAATAAGTAAGCTGAGTGATCCATTATTTTTCGTAAGATAAGCATAAGTTTTAGCGTTATCACATATACCACAACAAATCAACTACCGTTTATTTGTTAATTTATGTTTTTCACTGTAGGACATAATTAGTTTTAACAGGTAGTTACACAGTAATTGTAATTGTTGCAAAATTATAAAATCATTTTAAGGTATTCTTTGTAAAATGTAAACCATAACCTTCTTATTTTGACTAGCTGCATTGACATTTGTATGCATTTGACGTACTTTTTTTTTTTTTTTTTTAAGATCACGACATTTGTTTTGCTTGCATACAAATTGGCCCAATGCATTTGGCAAAATGCAATAATGAAAATACGCTTTGCTTTGCTGTTCTTGCCTTTGTGTTCCTTTTTGTTAATTCCGGCAGGTAATGATTTTGGATTGTTAAATTAGGTAATAGATAGCTTGTTAAATTTGTAGTTAGGGTTAATTTGTGTTGTTTATTTTATTTTTTATTTATTAGCATTTTTTATGTAAGTTTATTTAAGTTTATAACAAAGTATGTTGAATATTTTTCATGATAGTTCCAGCGATAATAATGACTTCACCTCTGTATCGTCTTCTACGTTAAATAGCTCTAATGATAGTTTTGCCACTGTTCCTACTCTTTCTGAATTATTAGAAAGTCAGTTCTCAGATGTTGCTCAAAATTTGAATCTTGTGCACATAAACGCTCAGAGCATCCCTAGCCATATATCTGATATGCAAGTTGCCCTTGATTGTAATAACATACATGGTGTCTTTGTTTCCGAAACCTGGCTTCAAGCTTCTCTTCCTTCTGTGCCTTTCAATTTACCAGGTTTTAATCTCATCCGACATGACCGCTTTGGGCGCGTGGGCGGGGGTGTCGCTATTTATCTTCGTGACTATATTCCTTTCTCTGTAATTAGCACATCCCCTCAGCCTCCACCTGAGCATGTTGGTGAGCATTTATTTATAGAAATTGTCCTTTCTCATTCCAAGATCCTTCTTGGCGTTTATTATAGTAATAATTCTAAAAATAACTATTTCTCTTCTTTTGAAAACATTCTGCAGAATCTTACCCCATCGTACAATCATACTATAATCATGGGCGACTTCAACACTTGCATCTTAAAGCTTGACAATCGTGCCTCTAAGTTGCTTAACATTGTTGAATCTTGCAACATGCACGTTCTACCTCTTGATGCCACTCACCATTTTCCGCACTCCGCCCCTTCGCTTCTTGATCTCATATTAATTTCCTCCCAGCAGCATGTTGCAAAGCATGGGCAATTGTCAGCTGACTTTTCCTATCACGATCTTGTTTACCTGTCTTATAAAGTCCGGCCTCCAAAGGCTAAGCCTTCGGTTATTGTGCAGCGTAATTTTGGTGGTATTAATCATGAAAATTTAACTCGTGATGTTCAAGTAATGGATTGGTCGCAGGTAACAAATGCAGATACGATTGACACCAAGGTGTCTGCTTTCAACTCTCTCCTGATTCAACTGTATGATTCCCATGCACCATTGCGGACCATAAAAATTAAACACGCGCCAGCACCGTGGCTCACTAATGAGATCAGACAATTGAAACACAGGAAAGCAGTGGCCAAAACGAAGTACAAAACTCATCCCAATGACTTAAATAAGCTAAAATATGTTGAATTACGTAATCGGTGTAATCTGGTGTGTAGAGACGCTCAAAGACGCCATATTTTCGAGTCTGTTCAAGATAAAGATCCAGCAAGAGTCTGGAAATTTCTTAGGTCGCTAGGAGTCGGCAAATCACGACAAGATACAATCCCTCAAAATTTAGATATAAATGCGTTAAACCAACATTTTTCTATGTCTTCTAATATGAATGCAGCTTCTAAAGCTAGCACGTTAAATTATCTTTTCAATGTTGCCACTCCGGACTTACCTCATTTTGATTTTCGTCAATTTACTGCTTGTGATGTTAGGAAGAGCATACTGTCAATAACCTCAAATGCTGTTGGGGTTGATGTAATAAGTCGCAATATGATAACGCCCATCCTAGATCACTTGCTTCCCATCCTATGCCACATTTTCAATTTTTCTATTACCTGTGGTGTGTTTCCTTCCATTTGGAAAGAAGCACAAATAATACCCCTTCCTAAAAAAACCAGTCCCTCATCTTTTTCCGACTATCGTCCCATTTCCATCTTACCCTTCTTATCAAAAGTCCTGGAACGCTTAATTCACAACCAGCTTAATCATTACTTGACCCGCAATGACTTTCTTAACCCTCTTCAATCTGGCTTTCGTCCGGGGCACAGTACGGTTACTGCACTCGTTAAAATCAGTGATGACATCCGTCAGGGTATGGATAATGGTCACTTAACCGTACTGGCGCTTTTGGACTTTAGCAATGCTTTTAACTCAGTAGATTTTGAAATACTTCTTGCTATACTTCGCTCTGCTAACATATCTCCGACAGTAATTGACTGGTTTCATAGTTACCTGTATGGGCGCCGACAGAGAGTGCGCGTGGATGAGAATTACTCATCTTGGTGCGTCACATCTGCTGGTGTACCGCAGGGGGGCGTCTTATCTCCGTTACTTTTCGCCATTTTTATTAATGCTATCTCACATAATCTTTCTTCTTCCTACCACCTTTACGCCGATGATATGCAACTATATTGTCAGGCTCCACTAGCATGGCTTCCGGAGGCTGTGAGAGCCATGAATGAGGACTTGCGGCGTATACTGGGTTGGAGTAACTCGTACGGCCTTAAAGTCAATCCATTGAAGACACAGGTCATTGTTTTAGGTAGTTCTCGCCTCATTGGACAAATCGACTGGAACTCACTCCCACATGTCGTTTTCGATGGAGTGCCGATTCCATACAGTAAAACTGTAAAAAACTTAGGCATTTTCTTTGACCGCAATCTTTCTTGGGCTCCTCAAATTACGGAGGTAAGCCGTAAAATTTTTGCGTCTGGGGGATCTCTTCGTAGGCTACGAAATTTTCTGCCAACAACCACTAAAACTGCGCTTGCACAATCACTTTTGCTTCCCATTTTGGATTACGCTGACGTCTGCTATTTAGACCTCACAGAAGAGTTGCTGGATAAACTTGAGCGCCTTCAAAATTTTTGTATAAGGTTCATTTTTGGTTTGCGCAAATATGACCACGTGTCTGAGTTTCGCGCTAAGCTCAAGTGGCTGCCCATTCGACGTCGCCGGGATGTCCACATACTTTCCCTTCTTTATAACGTTCTATTTAATCCTTCTTCCCCTCGCTATTTACAAGAGCGTTTTAATTTTCGAAGTTCCCTCCTGACTAGACCCCTAAGATCATCGGATTCCCTTATTTTGGATATTCCTCAGCACAGCACTTCTTTTTATTCTTGCTCCTTTACAGTCAAGGCTGTGAAGTTATGGAATGACTTGCCCCTCGAAATCAAACGTGCACCCTCTGTTGACGTATTCAAGCTTCGCGTGAAGGCATACTATCTTGAATTATAGCTACTATTCCATCTTTGTTTATATTTATTGTGTATGTATGTATATATGTAGTTGTATGTATGTATATCTGTAGTTGTATATGTATATATGTATGTGTAAATTATATTTATGTATGTATAATTTAAGTAACAAGTAAATTGTATGTAGGTATATGAGTGTTGCATATTATGTACATAATTTTGTGTTTCTGTTTATTCAGTGTTTGCTATAGATTGTTAAGTATGTGTACCTAAGTTGTGTTTTTTCTGACCATCTCTAAATAAGTTAAGGGCCATTTTTGTACAAATTATATCCTTTTTCCGTACAAGGTTGCCTGGAAGAGATTGCTTTAAGCAATAAGGCCGCCAATTAAGAGTCTCACCCATTAGTTACTAAGTTTATTTTTTGTTTTGTTTGTGTTTTACTCTGTGTGGTCTTTTAATAAAGAGTTTATTATTATTATTATTATTACTTTACTGACCTTTCCCAACTGACGTCCAGTCCTCTGAGCTGCAATGGTTGTGGCCTTTTTCTCTGGCTTCCGGTCAGCAGTGCCGTCGTCTTGCTCACGTTGACTGCTGACCTCCACTTGTCGAGCCAGAGCGGAAGGACGTTCAGGGCCTTCTGGGCTCTCCTGGTGGCAATATTTTTAGAGCGGGACGATGAAATATATGCACTGTCGTCTGCAAACAATGCTAATACTATTCCTCTTTCCCCTGGCAGAAGGTCTTCTTCCTCAAGGATCGGGATATCGTTGGTGTAAAGTGCGTACAATGGTGGTGAGATACAACTCCCTTGCGGAACACCCGCCGCGATGCGCCTCGGCCCGGAGCTGACGTTCTCGACGGACACGAAGAACTGGCGCTCGGCGAGGAAGGACGTTATGACCTTTATCAACGCTGGCGGAGTTGCTGTCATCACCATCTTGAATATAAGGCCTTCGTGCCACACCCGGTCGAATGCCTTTTCGATGTCTAGGAAGACTGCGACTGACCGTCTGCCCAGGTTGGCTTGTTCAGTGAGGTGGTGTATCACTCGCGTCAGTTGGAGTGTGGTGGAGTGCTGCGCGCGGAACCCAAACTGTTCGTCCCTGGGTGTGAAGTGGGGACGCAGTCTGCGCAGCAGTAGTCGCTCAAACAACTTCGCGAGTGAAGACAGGAGCGTTATTGGGCGGTAATTGGACGGCAGTCGTCTATCCTTGCCGGACTTCGGGATTACGATGACCTTGCCCATCTTCCATGCCGAGGGGAAGTGTCCCGTTCTCAGAATTCCGTTATAGAGCCGGGTCAGACACACTAGGCCTTTTTTCGGCATCCACCTCAGTGCGTCGTTTGGTATTCCATCTGGACCCGGCGCTTTTCTGAACTTCAGACGCCTCACGGCTCTGACGACTTCCGTGGGGGCGATGAAGTCCTCTCCTCCCAACGGAGCAGCCGGGGTCTGTAGGAACTCGGCGACAACCCTCTCGACTTCGGCATGGTGGTCAAATACCTCTTCGGAGGCGTCTTCGGGGATTGGGTGTGGCACAAACTGACTCTCCAAATGGTCAGCCAATATTTCGGCTCTTTCGGCAGCCGTGTAGCGTCGATGTCCTGTTCTGTCCAGTAGGGGGCATACGGACGCTTTTGATTGTGTCAGTTGGCGGTTGAGCGTGTAGAGGTTCTTTTTGTCGTCCTCGCACTGGGTAATGCGAGCATCCCAGGCAGTTCCTCTCCAGGCCTTAATCTCATCCGCCAGCCGTTCTGTGACTGCATTGAGGCTCCCCTTGGCCCTTGGACAGCGAGTTCGGGTCCACTGCTTCTTGAGGTCACGCTTTTTCTCCTTAAGCTTTCTCAGGGCCTCTGGGAGTTCCGGTCGCCACTGCGTGCGTGGCTTTGTTGTTGTTGCCCCTTCTAGGGCTGTTACAATTGCCTCGGTCAGCTCTTTCGTGCAGGTCTCTACTTCCTCTGACGTGGAGAGTCCACCGACCGTCAGCGATTGCACTTGTCTCTGGTACAGGTCCCAGTTGGTGGTTTTCAGGGGCGCACGTGGAGAGGTGCTGGACAGCGCTCCTCCCACTGTTATGAGGAGAGGGAGGTGCGTGCCCTCGAGGTCGTAGAGTACCTCGAGTGCAACTGTTGTTGTTAGACCTTTATGCAGCACTATGTCCAGCACGTCAGCTCGGTGTCTCGGGTTCGTTGGAACGTGGGTGGGGGAGTCAGGGCCGATGACTGTAATTCTGGCCCTCTCCGCCACTTCCTGTAGCCTCCTCCCGCTTGTTGAGATCAGATTGGACCCCCACTGCACGTGCTTGGCATTGAGATCGGCGGCCAGCAGTGCAGGGGAGTCATCGGCAAATATCTGTGTGAAATCACCCTGATGGAGGGCTGTGGTCAGCGGGGGGCGGTAGCCTGCATATATTTTTGTCTCCTGCCCGGCTACCCTGGTGCGGATGCCCACCGTTCGCGTTTGCTCAAAATCCAGTAGTCCCAACTCTTCGTGTATTATGTCCCTCCTCACCAGAATCGCTGTGCCTCTGAAGGCTACGCCCCGGGGCGAGATCTCGTCACGGCGATACACGAAGTAGTTGGGTATCCTGATCTTGCTTCTGGCAGTGGCTTTGGTCTCGCCCAGCATTAGAATGTGGATGTTCTGGGCCTGAACTAGTTTATTATTGTCATTAAAAGCACATCGTATACCACAGAAACAAGTGAGTTATCTAAATAATTTATTCGATCGCATCAGACCTCGATTACCATTTGATCATACGAGTATTTATTTCAATACGCCGGATCAACGCCCCGTGGGGATTACTGGGTTTAACCGAGCGAGTGTTCCGAATGCATTACTGCATTAAATCAGAATTTATCTCACCGTACGGATATAATCTCATTTAAAACTGTAGGTACATCAAACATTTTCTGTTACATGTTTTTTTACAAGGATTTTTGTTGTTGTTTGAAGTTCACTATCCAGGTTTCATATGGCTATAGTCATTCTGAAGATATTTCTTGATAGTATATATTTTTTTTAGTATGAGTGATGAGATGAGACGAGTAGATCATGTACCTGATGGTAAATAACATGCCTGCCCATAACAGCACAGTGACATACACAACTATTTGAACATGAACTCCAAATTATTACCTAGCACTGCACTGCGTTTATATTTTTTTCTGATAAAACCATCCTAATGCTTTAAATAACTTTTCGTTGATAGGAATGTTTCAACCTTTCGTAATCGGTTGCATTTCCTCACAAAATTATTATGTATGATTGATTGATAAAGATCAGAAACCGTGCCTGATGGTTAGCAGCAATTCAATAGAGCTCGCTTATAATTCCACTTTAAATTGTATATAATTTAACGTTTGGTGTGTAAAAAAAATGTCAAAATGATATTGCTGATACAGATCATCTGCTCTAAAAAAAACACCAACTTCAAAAATAGCAACTTCGCTGCAATATTCAAATCAATGTGTAACAGTCTCAAATACCAACGTTTCCTGCAAAAGTTCTCAACTCCAGAAACATTGTGAACATCAGACATGCTCCCAGTGATAATACAGGCTTTTTGTTTGCTTCCAAAAGTTGAGAGTACGAGACTGCGAGTACGTTGAAAAAGATAAACGCAAAGTTAATTTCGCTTCGTAAGTCTACAGGGTTAAATTAAAATAAATTAGAATAGTAAAACGGGGAAGATGGTGCTTCATTTCTGTAGAATTTCAATGTTGTATCCATACTAAACGAAAACGAAGTTATTTCATTATGATGACGTTCAAGACTAGACTAGACTATCGGGCAATATAGTATGTGTGTGAGTCTGTGAGGCAAGAAACAGAAAGAAAAAAAGCATCAGCTGTATATATTTAAAAATAATATTTCAGATGTTACACGTCATTTGCTACGGTCGGGTTATGTCGGACTCGACACCATGGATAGACATAGCATCTTTATCGACAAAACTTCCACGGGTTTCCTTCCATCTTTACCGCTATTAGCTGGAACGCGGAACCACTGTCGCTGTAACCCGCCGCGGTTTGCCCGGCTCAGGGTTCTTCCTATAGAGCACCCCCCTCTCCGGCGCACTTGAACCCATGATACGCCGAGACAACCTCAGGGACCAGTTGAAATGGTCTCCTCATTTGTTTGGTTGGTTAATTGGTCTCCCGTAACGGGTCACCAATTGTCTGTGGTACGGCCAGCAACCACTTTTCACCACCTTTCGATGCAGAGGATAGAGAACTGCGACGAGAGTAGCGGACCGTAATATTCGGAGCCCTCTCTCTTCGTGGCCTCTAGCTTCCACCCCACAGATACGATGCCCATAGACTAGCACACCGAGGCTATCTTAGTTGCGCTAGTGCCACTATGCAGTGCAACCTATGTACATGGCCGCAATGTCGTTGGTTTAGAGGCAAAGCCTAGACGAGCGATTTTTTTACTTTATTATTTTGGAACTCAACAACACTCGAAAAACAAAAGATTACGGTGATAATGCAGCTAAAACGTTATTGAGGCGTATTTTATATCGTCTTCAACAAAGTCAAAACATTTTCCACACGATAAAACTAACATTTCAATTGCAACAAAGTAACATTCTCACAAAACGACGATAAATTCTAATAAAACAAATCTTTTTAATCTTTGATCACGTAGCGATAGTACTGATGTCGTATAGTATCCATTTCTGCAACATGAAAAATCTTAAACTGATTCTAACTACGATACAAAATGAAACTTATCGCACAGGTTTACGTTTCAATTTTGACTGTAAACCACTTTCAAGTTATGCTTTACAGGGAAGTGCTACGTTTGTAGCGTCGTAGCGTTTGTAGCAGTCGTAGCGTTCGCTTTCGTTGGCACGCCGCCTACCCTCTGATCAATGGGCGTCTACGATGAGACTACTTTCACGAGAAACTTAATTTCGAACGCTTTTCTGCTTTCAGCCGCTTACGTAATGTTGTCTGATGATTCATTCATAGGATAGTAATAGTATTTTTTTGTTTGAAACGTAAAAGTTGATGTATAAATGTGATTACGTTTGTTGTTGATGGTATTTTAATCTAAATAACGAATTCAATTCATTTGTCAAGAATTATTTTTGATATGATTCTTGTTACCCGTCTGTTGACCTTCAAAAATGATACAAGAAGCTGTATTAAAATTATGTTTCCTTACCGATTCGCAATCGATACTGCAGAACCCATCCATTCTATCGTTTCTGCGACAGATGTTAATAAATATGAACTATTCATTTATTACTATGCTAGTGCGTGTTTGTTATTCCAGACTATAACTAACTAAGAGAGAGGGGAGACGTACTTCTTAGCATTCCATGGATTCACCGTGCGGGTGCCGGGTCCATCGTGTGGCAGAGAGAGAAATCTCGAATAGACCCCAAGACTTGTGACTCGGGCTGTAGGTTTAAAAGGGGCCCCTTTCATTGACGTACGTCAACACTCACCTTCACTACTCGTATTTCTCTCCCTGCCCAGCCAAATCCGATATGATCCTACTAGTGCAGCTTTAGATACTCGTTCTAGTATAGAACTTACTGCACTTCTGGACAATCCAAGGTCTTTAAGCAGGTTATAGAGAGATTTTGCTGGTATACCTCTCGCTCCTACTTCTACAGCGTATAAATTAACTACATAGCCATTTTTTGTTAATTCATTTTGTAGGTCGTAATACTTATTTTGTTTCATCACGTGGTCTTTAGGTATATTAGTTTCCCACGGTACGGTAAGTTCTACCAGGACTATGCGTTTCGTAGCCCTAGAAAAAAGGAAAATGTCCGGTCTGGATGACGAAACACCCACATCCTCTGGGATTTTGTAGTGCTTTTCATACGTGTCCATTAAAATTGTCCAATCAGGTGCTGAACCCAGGATTGAGTAAGGCTTGTTCTTGGAGTTTGAAGTTGAGCCCTCTTTTACAAAGTTAATTTGTCTTTTGTTCATCGTCAATCCCTTTTGGGCTCTAGCTACCGAAAGGCTTACGGCTTCACGTATGATTTCAAGTACTCTGTCATGGCGCTGTGAGTAATGACCCCTATTAAGGAGCACCTTGCATCCCACCAATATGTGCCTTGCTGTACATATCGCCTCACCACAAGTATAGCAACATTTTTCAGAGGCTTTTCCCCACCTTACCAAGTTACTCTGGTCAGGGAGGGTCATTTGGAAAGCGTTCAGATAAAATTTTAATAAGGCAGGAGACCAGTCATATAGCAAGGTGCGCCACTTTAGAGCTAATGGGATACAAAACTCACCTATGGTTAACCACTCACTTTGCATTTCTAAATTCATAGCGTGCACTTTGTAACTATCATTTTCGTCTTGTTGTAGAAAGGTTTTTACCATGTCTCGGTCTTCCCTTTTCTTTCTCGCACCCAACCCAGCTGTATTTACTTGCGCACCTGCCATAAATTGTTTGTGGAATTGAAGTCTAGATTCAAGGTCCGAAGCGCTTTTGTCTTTTGGGAGAGATGCGATTAATTCGTCTTTCGACTTTCCCAAAACATGCGTTTTTGTAACTCTTAGGTGTTTGTAGAGTTCGGATGGTTTTTTTAGTTTCAGGCCAAAACTATTGTGATCCCTAAATAGAGTAGAGGGATCAGCCGGATGTGCCAATCCAAACCATGACTTCAATATCTTTATGACATTAGCATCTAATTTTGCGAGGAGGGTTTTACCGATGTCATATACTAGGAAAGGCCAAGTGAGACGTGATGTGAGATAGTTGTCATATATCCATGCTTTTTTGATATTGCTGATAGGCTGTTGGTCTACCTTACTGAGGTCATTCATGAAATTTCCAACAACTACCTCTAATGATGGTGTACGTCCTTTGTAGTCTATCTTTCTACCAAGAAATTTGAAAGGCACTGCCTCTGCTATTGTGGCAACTCTTTGGCCACTTATGGAGAGTCCCGGATCGTAAGAAGTATATTTGGTATCTCGTCTACCCAGACATAAACAATGACATTTACTTGGTTTTGCCCTCATTCCCTCCGTCCATGTACAGAACTCATCAACATCATTCAACAATTGTTGACACTGTTTGGGATTTCGTGTAAGTATTGCAAGGTCGTCCGCAAAGGCTAAAATTGACTCAGTGTACTTATTGTTGATTTTAAACCGGTAGCCCCATTTCTTCTCACGGGATATTAATTTATCTACTAGAATATTTATAACTATATTAAATACTATTGGTGATAAGCAGCACCCTTGGAATAGTCCCACATTATATTTAAGTGGTTTTGAGTATTCTTTGTTTACTGCTATAACAAATTTTAAGTGATTATAATATGAACTAATTATGTCAATAATTACAGCAGGAAAGTTATACCATTTTAGGGCAAATAACATAAGTTCATGCTGCACGGAACCAAATGCGTTCTCTAGGTCTATCCAGCAGACTGTTATTTGTCTCTCATGTGTTCTGGCATCTTTCAAACTTTCCGCTAGTAATGTATTGTGTTCCAGGCATCCAGAAATACCAGGCAAGAAGCCTTTCTGGTGGTTGGGCCTGAAATACCTATTGCTAGCCATAAATGTGGTCATTTTTGTTTGCAATATACTGAAAAAAATTTTAGAAATTGTATTGGTTAGGGCTATCGGTCTGGTGTCTTTTGGATGAGTTACTTCTTTCATTTTAGGAATCAGGACAAAAATTGCTCTTCCAAATGATTTTGGGATTTGCTTTCCTGACCAGATCTTACTGAATATATTTAAGATATGTTTACGAACTGATGGACACTTTTTATACACTATGTAAGGAATGCCATCAGGGCCTGGAGCTGATTTAGTAGTTTTCTTCTTAATTTGATAGTTTACTTCCTCTTCACTAGGTGGAGTGCTTTGAAAGTTTGTTAGAGGATCATTAGGTCTTTGGATGTTTGGTACTACGTACGAGCTCCCGCGTTTAGGCACTTCGTATGTGCTTTTAAAGTGATCGTAAATTTGCTCATTAGTCAAGATAAGCTTTCCATTTCGAGCATAATAAGTTGATGGTGGATAGTGCTCAGAGAAGTATGTATAGATGGTGTCCTGAAAAGTTTCTACTTGGCTGTTTGGGTCTTGTTTTGTACCAGGATGTTCTAACAAAATAGCCAAGTTTTCGTCATGAACTTTCCAGGTGGAATTTTTTAGGCTGGGTATGCCAAGACGTGTCCTGATGACAATGGACTCCTGGTAGTTTTCACTCGATGGTTCACCTTGGGATATATGAGGGTCAACTCTATCCATAGTGTTTGTCAAAGGACTGACCGACGGCTGTCGTGCTTCAACACCATCATGTGTCTTTAAGTGCTTTAGGTACCAGGCTCGTCTCTTGTAAATTTTCCCGCACGTAGGGCATCTCAATTCCGTATTCGCGCCAGGGTCGTCGTTATTATCAACCGGTGGACAGATCTTCCGCCCCCCCTCTCGGACTGTCCCAGGGGTATTTTTCTTTTTTGGACTTTTAGCGGATTCTTTTCCCGGGCTTGGCTTGCTAGGCCTTCACCCTCGACTGTCTTTCCAGTAGTCAGATGTCTTTCCATCCGTCAGATGTCTTTTCCACCAGCCATCTGTCTTTCCAGCGTCATCCCGTCTCTCCGGGCTGTCATTTTTGTTTGAGACGTACTTCTTAGCATTCCATGGATTCACCGTGCGGGTGCCGGGTCCATCGTGTGGCAGAGAGAGAAATCTCGAATAGACCCCAAGACTTGTGACTCGGGCTGTAGGTTTAAAAGGGGCCCCTTTCATTGACGTACGTCAACACTCACCTTCACTACTCGTATTTCTCTCCCTGCCCAGCCAAATCCGATATGATCCTACTAGTGCAGCTTTAGATACTCGTTCTAGTATAGAACTTACTGCACTTCTGGACAATCCAAGGTCTTTAAGCAGGTTATAGAGAGATTTTGCTGGTATACCTCTCGCTCCTACTTCTACAGCGTATAAATTAACTACATAGCCATTTTTTGTTAATTCATTTTGTAGGTCGTAATACTTATTTTGTTTCATCACGTGGTCTTTAGGTATATTAGTTTCCCACGGTACGGTAAGTTCTACCAGGACTATGCGTTTCGTAGCCCTAGAAAAAAGGAAAATGTCCGGTCTGGATGACGAAACACCCACATCCTCTGGGATTTTGTAGTGCTTTTCATACGTGTCCATTAAAATTGTCCAATCAGGTGCTGAACCCAGGATTGAGTAAGGCTTGTTCTTGGAGTTTGAAGTTGAGCCCTCTTTTACAAAGTTAATTTGTCTTTTGTTCATCGTCAATCCCTTTTGGGCTCTAGCTACCGAAAGGCTTACGGCTTCACGTATGATTTCAAGTACTCTGTCATGGCGCTGTGAGTAATGACCCCTATTAAGGAGCACCTTGCATCCCACCAATATGTGCCTTGCTGTACATATCGCCTCACCACAAGTATAGCAACATTTTTCAGAGGCTTTTCCCCACCTTACCAAGTTACTCTGGTCAGGGAGGGTCATTTGGAAAGCGTTCAGATAAAATTTTAATAAGGCAGGAGACCAGTCATATAGCAAGGTGCGCCACTTTAGAGCTAATGGGATACAAAACTCACCTATGGTTAACCACTCACTTTGCATTTCTAAATTCATAGCGTGCACTTTGTAACTATCATTTTCGTCTTGTTGTAGAAAGGTTTTTACCATGTCTCGGTCTTCCCTTTTCTTTCTCGCACCCAACCCAGCTGTATTTACTTGCGCACCTGCCATAAATTGTTTGTGGAATTGAAGTCTAGATTCAAGGTCCGAAGCGCTTTTGTCTTTTGGGAGAGATGCGATTAATTCGTCTTTCGACTTTCCCAAAACATGCGTTTTTGTAACTCTTAGGTGTTTGTAGAGTTCGGATGGTTTTTTTAGTTTCAGGCCAAAACTATTGTGATCCCTAAATAGAGTAGAGGGATCAGCCGGATGTGCCAATCCAAACCATGACTTCAATATCTTTATGACATTAGCATCTAATTTTGCGAGGAGGGTTTTACCGATGTCATATACTAGGAAAGGCCAAGTGAGACGTGATGTGAGATAGTTGTCATATATCCATGCTTTTTTGATATTGCTGATAGGCTGTTGGTCTACCTTACTGAGGTCATTCATGAAATTTCCAACAACTACCTCTAATGATGGTGTACGTCCTTTGTAGTCTATCTTTCTACCAAGAAATTTGAAAGGCACTGCCTCTGCTATTGTGGCAACTCTTTGGCCACTTATGGAGAGTCCCGGATCGTAAGAAGTATATTTGGTATCTCGTCTACCCAGACATAAACAATGACATTTACTTGGTTTTGCCCTCATTCCCTCCGTCCATGTACAGAACTCATCAACATCATTCAACAATTGTTGACACTGTTTGGGATTTCGTGTAAGTATTGCAAGGTCGTCCGCAAAGGCTAAAATTGACTCAGTGTACTT
Organism: Ectropis crepuscularia; assembly: GCA_963693475.1. Taxonomy (NCBI): domain Eukaryota; kingdom Metazoa; phylum Arthropoda; class Insecta; order Lepidoptera; family Geometridae; genus Ectropis; species Ectropis crepuscularia. Next base: position 9,511,409 of record OY856343.1, on the reverse strand, counting down.
ATTGTTGATTTTAAACCGGTAGCCCCATTTCTTCTCACGGGATATTAATTTATCTACTAGAATATTTATAACTATATTAAATACTATTGGTGATAAGCAGCACCCTTGGAATAGTCCCACATTATATTTAAGTGGTTTTGAGTATTCTTTGTTTACTGCTATAACAAATTTTAAGTGATTATAATATGAACTAATTATGTCAATAATTACAGCAGGAAAGTTATACCATTTTAGGGCAAATAACATAAGTTCATGCTGCACGGAACCAAATGCGTTCTCTAGGTCTATCCAGCAGACTGTTATTTGTCTCTCATGTGTTCTGGCATCTTTCAAACTTTCCGCTAGTAATGTATTGTGTTCCAGGCATCCAGAAATACCAGGCAAGAAGCCTTTCTGGTGGTTGGGCCTGAAATACCTATTGCTAGCCATAAATGTGGTCATTTTTGTTTGCAATATACTGAAAAAAATTTTAGAAATTGTATTGGTTAGGGCTATCGGTCTGGTGTCTTTTGGATGAGTTACTTCTTTCATTTTAGGAATCAGGACAAAAATTGCTCTTCCAAATGATTTTGGGATTTGCTTTCCTGACCAGATCTTACTGAATATATTTAAGATATGTTTACGAACTGATGGACACTTTTTATACACTATGTAAGGAATGCCATCAGGGCCTGGAGCTGATTTAGTAGTTTTCTTCTTAATTTGATAGTTTACTTCCTCTTCACTAGGTGGAGTGCTTTGAAAGTTTGTTAGAGGATCATTAGGTCTTTGGATGTTTGGTACTACGTACGAGCTCCCGCGTTTAGGCACTTCGTATGTGCTTTTAAAGTGATCGTAAATTTGCTCATTAGTCAAGATAAGCTTTCCATTTATCATTCATTATATATATAGATCTAAATGTATTCCGAATTTCAGCCCGAACCGTCCCGATGTTCCAACGTAACTGAGCAACAAAGATCTAAGCTTTGAAAATTGTTATATTAGTAGGATTTCCCTGACATTGATACTTTTGCTTCAATCTATTTCTGCTAAGACCTTAAAAGCCAACAACACTGGATAAGTGTTTGTACGTTTTAAATCTTTATTATTCGTGTGATTTGACAAGATAGTGTATTGTAATCCCTTGGTAACAAATATACAATATGGAAAATAACGTGATCAAAGATTCTTGTTCCAGCCATCATTTCATATTCCGTGTACGGCAACGTGTGAAGGTAAAAACGTAGCTTTATTTTTTCTTTCCCATAGATCCGAGGGCACTGTGCGCGACACAGGAAAAGAAACGAAAAAATTCAGCAGAACTCGTCTCAAAAATCCAACGCTGTTGACGAATATTTTACTAACGACGTACAAGCGCACCTATATTGGCACACAAACACAAACGGTGTCTGGCTTCATACTATTCATATGCGGAAAAAGTAAAAAGTCGACAGTGCCGCTTCTGTAGCGCATATTTCACACATTTTCAGACATTTTCAGTTGTTGTTCGACACGACGAGTTTGCCTCTGAAATAAGCAAGCTCGTGTCTTGTCTGTTCCTTTTCTCTGTCTTTATTTCAAGGGGCGACAATGAGACAGCGTGTAAAAGAAAATACGGATTCTTTGTGTGGTTCCTTGGGAGAGATGCGATGAAAATGCGCTTCTTACAAAGGACGTGTTTTGTGTGTGAGGTTTTATTCGCATTATAGAAGTATTTTATTAGTGTTGTGAGATTTTGAAAATAAACATTTTTATTTAATTTTAATGTTCACGTGAAGTACTATATTTCAATAATAATAAAAAGCCTTTCTCGTCGCTGTTTTTGCAAAAGTGAGACTACAATACAGTACAAAACACTTTATTAAAAGCCACAAAGTACAATAAATAAAGTAGGTACAAAACTAAAAAGAAGAAATACTAATGCTTAAGCTATTTAGCTAGGAGACTAGGTTGGAATTAATTTTCGTATTACGTTTAGGAAGACGACGATGGAAGCTTGCAGTGTCGTTTGCAAAGGATCTTATTCCTAATTTTATCGATTTTAATCCTAATTACTCATTCAATTACGAGTACATAAATATTAGATACCTAATAAACAGATTTGTCAACAGCAAACCTAAAACGAGAATTGTCACTTCTTTTCGGTTTAAGAATTTATTGCTCATTTTTTAATTTAAATTTTAAATGAGAAATGAATTTATCTTTATTTGAATTTAGCTCTCAAAAATTAAAAAAAATAGTGAAACTAATACATTCATAAAAATAGTAAAGTAAATCACTTACTAGTACTAGTGCAAAAAACTAATATATTATATTTACGACTATTAGGTATCTAAAATGGTATTAGGTATTAATTCTTTCACTTACATTATATTTTTATTTCCAGGCTGTAATGCCCCAACATTGGGCAAAAGGACCCCATTCCACTTTTCAGTAATTAAAAAGATAATTCATATATTTAATTACAGGTACAGAAATTTATGGAGCGCCGTTCAAATTAATTTTGTAGTATGTCTGTGACCAAGGCGTCCCATTCGCAATCCCTGAGCCTGTATTGTGTAATTGCCACACCAAGGCATCATATTCTCTCCGATTTACGACCCATTGTAAACGTTCATATAACTTTAATCTATTTTGATGATGACATATCTACATATCAATAAATTGAGCAAAAACTTTGTAACGTTTTTTACGAAAATAACACGGACGTAGTAATATTAAATCTCCCACACGTATACTCGTAGTTCAAATAGAGAAGGAGTACAGCATGCTAATTAATATGTTCTTTTGATCATGCATACAAAATACATAAAAACATTTAAAACAATAAAAAAAAACATCACAGACACTACCATGTAATAATGTTAATTAATGTTAGAAATTTGATGATCTATATATTTATTGATTTTTAATAATGTTATCACCTGTATTTGTTTGTAGTGTGTTTCACTATAGTATTGTATTTAATACTGGGATTTGAGTCTAAATATGTGTCATAAAAGAACAAGTATCTGATTATTGAAAGAAATGGGTATGACTGATAAAATGTAGTTTGAGGGCGCTGGTGGGGTACCATTCACTTCTACCCGCCATCTCAAAAGAGTTTTAGAGGGGTTGGCGCTACGAGGTCAAACTGAAAGTTCTTAGAAAATCAAAAACTGATTACATTAGCCAGTTATTAGTTGTATTATATCTTTTCAAAATATTGTCCATTCACGTCAATACACCGCTGCATGCGATAGAACCACTGGGAAAAGCACTTTGCCCACTCGTCCTTAGGGGTCTCTTCAATGGCATCGCGATACGCAGCCACCGCTTCTTCAGCATTCATAAACCGCTTTTCCTTTAAGTTTTTCTTTAATTTTTGAAAATAAATAAAAATCACAAGGCGCGAGGTCGGGGCTATACGGCGGGTGACCCAGTAATTCAACGTTTGATGTCGCCAAATAGTCGATCGTTCGCTTGGCGGTGTGCGATGAGGCGTTGTCGTGGTGAAGGAGGATCCTACTGCGAGGTCGTTTCTCTCGAACTTTTTCCAAGACAAGTGGCAAACAATTGGTAGTCTACCATTCTGCAGAAACTGTTTTTTGATCCTCTAACACAATTGTTGCGAAATGACCTATCCTTCCAAAGAACGAGGCCACCATTTTTTTCCCCGCACTTCGATCTCTCTTCACTTTAGTTGGTAACTCCTCGAAAGGAAACACCCACTGAGCAGATTGTCTTTTGGTTTCAGGATCATAACAGTAAATCCAGCTTTCGTCACCTGTTAGTATGTCGAACACAGCATTTGAGTCACCTCCGTTAAATCTTTCAATCATTTTACGGCACCAATCCACACGATGGAGTTTTTGAGCCTCAGTCAAATTATGACGTATCCACCGGGCGCAAAGCTTCCTGACCGCTAAATGTTCGTGTAGGATTTTGTGCACTTGACTCATACCGATGCCTAAGCTTGTCCGAATCTGCTGATAGGTCACTCTTTTGTCAGTCTCTATCATACGCCGCACAACACAGATGTTATCTTCAGTCGTCGCCGTAGAAGGCCGTCCCTCACGTAAATCATCAGTGAGATTAGTGCGACCACGTTTAAACTCATTAAACCAGTTGTAAACAGTCGCACGAGATGGGGCTTCATCGTGAAAGGCCAATCGTAGTCTATCATAACTTTCTTGTTGACTTAAATGACATCGAAAGTCATAAAAAATCATTGCACGAAAATTGTCTCGTGTTAAATTCATGTTGACGTGACACAGACAATTTTCAATTTGCCGCCAAATCGTAAAACAAATGACAAATGAATGAAGTAAGTGGCCAGTTCTAAGAACTTTCAGTTTGACCCTCGTATAAGTAGATGGAGCTAAGTCGTTGAAGAGCATTCCTTTTTGAAATTTTATATGAGAAAGATCTAACAGTTGTCGATATAAACTCTTACATTTATTTAATTGGTTTACTTTTACTCAATTGATAACAATAATTTGAGAAGACATAAAATACGTGTCTCATATTTTTCCATTGAACTTACAAGAGATGCCATTACAGAATCAAGCGCTTGCCATTTAAGGCTTTGCGCGTTTTCGTAAAATACGGGTATTTTATGCAAAAGCAGACACTACGGTTGCGTGAAAGGCTTCCTTATTATATTTTTATAGGAAAATCAGAAGTTGCTCTTACATTCAGGTGCGAGGGTACGCGCTATGAATATTTTAACTCTTGTAAAGAGCTCTTTAGGTTTTTGCAAACACTTCAAGCTCTTGAAAGCTTCAGGGACAGATACTTAATATTAGAGCTTTTCATTATTTAAGCTGGGATTGCTTAACTTGATAAACTACGATTTTTTTAACGTAGCATATTATTTAGGGTATGGAAATAATTTTGAATGTACCGGATATATTGCGAACAGCGTCTGTCTGATCTTCATGATCTAATACCACCAAAGTTTGACAATCTCAGAGCTCGAACCTCACAACACCGTCTCATAGTTAACGTTTTAAAAGTTCATACGAAGTGGTATTATTCGGATGATGAGTGGGTCATATACAACGTGTTGGATTTACCCCCAACAATATTTTAACAGTCCATTCTAACACTGATGTAGACTTCATCACCCAAGGTCTCTTTCCCCTCAGCACGGTAGATCACGAGATAATTCGAGTCAAAGTTTGACGTAAAATTCCCACCAAATCTTTTTTTTTTAACTTTCATGCCTAATTTTCACATACATGATTCAAAACTTAATGTAGATGAACTACCATAAATATTGTTGCACCTTTTTGCAACACCTTGTATAATAAATAAATATTGGTGGACAATTCACACACAACACCATCTGACCCCAAACTAAGCAAAGCTTGTATGATGGCGGCCAGATAGCTGATATAATACTTAATATAGTTTTAAATACATACTTATTATACATAGAAACACCCAGACACAGTGCAAACATTTGAATTCATCACACAAATATTTGCATTGGGTGGGAATCGAACCCACGACCCTCGGCTTCGCAGGCAGAGCTACTACCAACTAAGCCACGAGGCCAGTCTATACCATCCTAATTAGTTCGGCTTATTCGTCAAGTAAATTATAGAAAAAATTGGGACAAGTATTTTTTTGTTTTATCAAATTATTAAAAATCAACAAAGATATTATATAAGTAGATCATCAAACTTCTCGAGTGTGGGTTGGTGACGTCACGTTTTCATAATAACCGTACTAAGTATATACACTGATTTGTGAATCTAAACCTTCCAGGGCCCTACCTAAATGTATTAAAAAAATCATTCAAATCGGTCCAGTCGTTTTGAACGAGTTCACTTACGATGAAAAATGGCATTGATTTTTATAAAAATAGACTTCGTCCTTTTTTTTGTGAAGCAAAAGAAAAAGTAGGTTTTAATCATCTAAACTGTAGGAATTTCGGATAATAATAACACGAACGGAAACTTGTAAGGACACTCAACAACAGTAGTCAATAGAACTTTCTTTTTATGTCGACGATGAGCAATCGTGATTGCTATAAGTTTTGCCAATCAGTCGCTTCATTTAGGATCAATGATAGCTGGCTAAGATACTAAAGTAATTTGTAGTTCAGACAAACAACACAGACGTTGTTGGTCTTATCATTTATGTCTCACGAGTCACGAGATATTGTTGAAGCAAACAACAGAGACTTATTATTAGTCCGAGATCCCAGAGCCGCCAGACGTCACGTATTTTCTGACGAACGAAATGTGGACGATTGAGTAGAGTTAGTACGTACTAAGAACACATGGGTAAGCTAACTTGCATAGACGGCCAATTTTGAGATATGGGCCGAATGAGCCGATTTCGATGCGGTTTTCTATATTTAAAGGTTGATTTTCATGCGGGTGTTTTGAGCTATGTTTGGTTGATATCGATTCAAAATGGCCGCCTCCACAAAATGGCGGACAAAATATTTCTTCATAGCTTACTTTAGTATGGGTATCAAATGAAAGGATTTGACTAGTAGAACACTATGCACTATGACACATTTCAAATCCAAGTTGCCCGCTACCGCAAAATGGTGAAATGTTTTTCTTTTTTCACAACTCCCTCAATATGGGTATCAAATGAAAAGGCTTGACTAGTAGAATGTTGTATTTACTTACTGGGGTTAGTCAACATTTTTAATTTTTGGTCTTGTTATAACTTACTTGTTCGTCAGACAAATATTTTAAAGCCTTTTCTAAAAAGACAGACCGATCCATGGGGCCAATTTTTACCATAAGTCAATTTTAATGCCGCTCTGGGTAGGAGCGCGAGGGCATTATCCACGCTTGTGAGACATGTATTACTGAGTGAGTTTCAAAATAGAAAACTTGCGATATAATAGAAATAGCGAATAGAAATATCACGTTATTTACAAGTACGAGTTCTATCCTGGCGCTAGTGCTGCAGAAACGGCTCAAAGGATTAATGATGTGAATGGCGACGGTATCGCAAAAGCAAACAAAGTGCGTTTTTGGTTCCAACGTTTTTGTTCTGGAAATTTCGACCTGCAAAACAAGCCCCGTGAACAGGCCAGAGATCAAAGTTGATAATGACGAATTGAAGGCTATTGTGGAAGCGAATCGATCGCAAACCTCGTTCGAGCTAGCTGCAGGCTGCGGTGTTAGTGATAAAACTATTTTAATCCAATTGAAGTAAATTGGGAAGGTAAAAAAACTTAAAACCTCGTGTATTGAGTGCAGCAAATCGACAAACGTGCGTCGACTGCTATGATATTGTATTCAAGCTGCACAATAATGAAGGGATTTTAAATCGAAACATTACCTGTGATAAAATTTGGATCCTGTACAATAATCGGCAACGCTCATCGCAATGTCTGAACCCTGGCGAAACAGACAAAAGCGAAAATGGATTAAATAAACTAAAAAACAATAGAGGAAACAACAAATTAATTACGTTTTTCAAAACACAAAAGCATGAGTAAATAGCTGTATAAGTTTGAAATTGGAATTCGGAACCATAGTAGAGATATTTGAGACCAAAGTGGCCAGTACGACAAAACACCAATTTCATATTATGTAAGGACCTAATAGAATAAAACAGTATTTAAACTGAAATTGGCCAATTTACTTGGACTCTCAAGTGAACTAGAAGGGAAAATGTGGGAAAAAATATAAATAACAGATGAGATGCAGTTTTAGCCCGCAAGTTTAGGTAATGTTTGCTCTTCATGACATATTAAACAATTATCTAAACTATAATTTTATTGGCTCATGAATAAAGATGAGCTTTAAAACGAAAGTAAAACACGAGAACATTTCAACTGAACTGTTTTTCTACCATAGGAAAACAGTTCTCACACAACGTAGTAATTGCACTACTAGTATTTTTAATTACGCGATATTTACCCGGGGGTGTCGTTAGTGGGTGTTTGGTGTAGTAAGTTACCAAAATTTCGATGCAGTTTCATGCACCACGTCGGTCACGTGTAATAGGTATGTCTATAAAACTCACTCCACCATAAAACTACAGTAAAAATCCCGTAATTAATACGACTGGCCTTGTGGCTAAGTGGTTAGTAGCTCTGCCTGCGAAGCCGAGGGCCGTGGGTTCGATCCCCACCCAGTGCAAATATTTGTGTGATGAATTCAAATGTTTGCACTGTGTTTGGGTGTTTCTATGTATAATAAGTATGTATTTAAAACTATACAAGTATTATATCAGCAATCTGGCCGCCATCACACAAGCTTTGCTTAGTTTGGGGTCAGATGGTGGTGTGTGTGAATTGTCCACCAATATTTATTTATTTAGCTAGTAGGTATAGTGTACAACAGTAACTATGCTAGCACAAAACAACATAGTACTTATGATTAACACCATACAATGTTCAAACTTCACTTAGTAGTTTGTTGGAACGTTTATTAGTATTTTAAATGATTGCTTTTTAATAAAATATTTTTAAATATTTATTTAGCACGTCTAAGGCTGATCTTAGTTTCACGCTGACCGCACGCGCATCGTCGGCGCTGATGGCCGAGATATATGAACTTTGAGGAAGCGTTTTTGAATGACGCGTAGCTCTCAGCGCTCACGGTGGTCGGAGAACGACGCGCTGAGGTATCAGCGCCGACGGTGCGCGTGCGGTCGGCGTGAGACTAAAATCAGCCTAACGTTTTCCAGCCGGCTGTTGATGATCATGATGATTGATGAACGTTTTCCAGCACTTTATTACATCAAAATTAAGGTAGAAAAACAACTATCAACATCCTACTAATATTGTAAATGTCAAAGTTTGGATGTTTGTTGCTCAATCACGTCGGAACATCTGAATCGATCGCGTTGACATTTGGAACACAGTTATTAATCACTAGAAAATAAAGGGAACGGGAAATACGCGAGTAAAACCGGGGTGCTACTTAATATTAATTTAAACATTTACCAACACGCACGCTGATAAAAATGTGTGATTTATCTGACCGACTGTCACGAAAGTGACCCTTTCAACCCCATCCTATAATAATGACACGCCACGTTCGCGTGCAGTACACACCACAACATTCCATGGCATTTTAAAATTAATAGTCGGCCAGTTACCACCCTTGGGTGAAAAAAAAACTTTAGACAGTTGAAGGCCCTCAGAGTGCGGTAACCGGTCGTTGCTCCCGGATATTTAGGACATTGTTTACACGACATCCGTGGCAGTAGGCCGGAGGGCGTCATTCATTGGATTCGCTTCAATTTTGTAATTATATGTCGAGGTGTGTTGATGACGTAGGGAGGGGGATAACAAGTGAGAGTGGGTTGAAGTTTGACGGTTTGGTGTTAGTTGATGTCTGGATAACGAAGCGAACATGATTAGGTTTGTGATTCTCGGTAGTGAAAGATTATGTATGAGCTACGTGATTTGGTTATTAATAATTTACGTATAAGCAAAATAATACTCATCTTTACTATGACATTTGGCAGGCGAAGGAATGTATAATGTTTTTTTTTCTAAAGAAATTTATGGTAGTTGGCCTCAGTTGATTTTATTTAGTTCTAACCTTCCACACGCAATAAATTTGTCAAGCTAATAAGTAAAGTCATCAAATAGGTAAAGAAATTTTGAACGTTGCGTTGGTGAAATGAATATAACAGTACTGGTACTTTCAAATATAAATAAATTTCAAACAAGTATAGATACTTGTGACGGATAAATTTTGTACTACCTAATTAAAATAAAATAAAGTGGCCAAGTGCGAGTTGGACTCGCCCATGAAGGGTTCCGTTGCAGCAAGTAGCATATTATACATAGTACACATAGTTCTTGTAGTTCGTTGTAACTTTGATCGAAGTTTTAATAATAGTGTATTTATGACGTACTAAAAAAAACTACTCACCAGATCAAGTTCAAACCAATTTTCGTTGGTAGTTTTTATGGTAATGTACATCATATATTTCTTTTAGTTTTTTCATTCTCTTACTTTAGAAGTTAGAGGGGGGGGGGACACACATTTTACCACTTTGGAAGTGTCTCTCGCGCAAATTATTCAGTGTAGACAAAAACTATTTTAGAAACCTCAACATCATTTTTGAAGACCTTTCGATAGACACACCACACGTGTAGGTTTGATGAAAAAAAAAATTTGAGTTTCAGTTCTAAGTATGGGGGGCAACCCTATTTTTTTTTTTTTTTTGTAAAAATCTTTATGCGGTTCACAGAATACATCTACTTACCAAGTTTCAATAGTGTAGTTCTCATAGTTTCGGCAAAAAGTGGCTGTGACATACGGACGGACAGACAGAGAGACAGACAGACAGACAGACATGACGAATCTATAAGGGTTCCGTTTTTACGTTTTACGGAACCCTAAAAAGAAACTGAATCGGGTTATTCTAGTTACGCACTCCCCATCAAAGACCGCATCGTCGGTTACCATCAGATGATGTGACGGTCAAGTGCAAATCCAATATCGATATAAAAATACAAATACATTGTTTCTATTAGTTATATAGTTAAATATTATGTTATCTTCTGATTCGATATAAATAATAAAAGCGGCCAAGTCCGAGTTGGACTCGCCCACGAAGGGTTCCGTAGCAGCAAGTAACATTATACATAAGTTCTTGTACTAAACTAAATACCAAAAAACTACTCACTAGTAGTTTTAGTACGTCATAAAGACACAATTATTAAAACATCGATCAAAGTTATACCGAACTACAAGAACTTACGAGTAAATGTTACTTGCTGCTACGGAACCCTTCATGGGCTTCACTCCCAAAATTTATTGTTTTTTTGTAAAAATCTTATGCGGTTCGCAGAATATATTTACTTACCAAGTGTCAACAGTGTAGTTATCATAGTTTCGGCAAAAAGTGGCTGTGACATACGGACGGACAGAAAGACAGAACGACAGACAGACAGACATGACGAATCTATACGGGTTCCTTATCTACGTTTTACGGAACCCTAAAAATGAACTGCCGGACCAAACTAGAACATATTTTTTTGTAGTCTTCATTGTCAAGACTGTATGATAGAAAATTTTATAAATTATTATTTTTTTAGTCTAAAAATACGAAGAGTGATTGAGTACATTTACTCATTCACAGAAAACTGGAGACTGAAGGATCTTCAAAATAATGACACAACACTGACAGACAGACATTTAATGATTCAGCCAGAAGATGAACGGGGAAATTACTGAGAAAAAAAACAACACGGGACGAAGTTCGCCGGTTAGTTTATAATATTTTCTGTACAAACTTACCTTTCTTCTTTAGCTGCTTCATTGCTATTAACTGCTGATTCCGTAATTTTCATTTTGAATACTTTATACTCTCATCTCACTGGGTTATCACACGCAACATTTTCATTTATTAAAATGAAGGATGAACTTACAATATATTTAACTAAATCTTCGCGTAGATACAATGTGATGGCTTTTTCAAGAGTGTTTAGCGCTGGCAGTTTAAATCTTACGATTGAACCGTTTAAACAGCTCGAAACCTCGATGTTGCAGTTCTACAAATGGAACTTCCACCGTGTCTCGATTTCTCAGAACGTTCAGATCTACACGTTTAGCAAAACGTGCTGCAGTAAGATCTTTCAGATAAAAGTGTTGCACGCCACGAAAGAGGCAATGATCTTCGCAAAATCCATAGATATAGAATCCTTGGGGCTTGCCGGAGGTGGCACTAAATCCGCGGCGGGCGGGCAAGCACTGAGTTAGCCGTCCGACCCCAGGGTATTAACTGATCTAACTGGATGATGCTCGGGATTGCAGCAATTTGGCACTATTACTGCACGAGGGCGGCACAGGAGACCGACTCTCCAACGAACTGTTAATAGACTGTAAGTGGTAGCTGTCTAGCGGGATTGCCATTCAAATGTCACATGTTTTGGCGACATACCATTCAGTTCTGAAGAGGGATGTAATGATTTGATTGATCTTCACATAATGGTTCGCGAAGGATGTCTGAAGAACTTTAAAATTGATTGCTTTTCGCTCCAAGTACACGCGCACTCACTCGAATCACTCGGAACACCAGTTGTCATGACAAACTAGTACATCTGCACTTGAAAAACAATCAGAAGTGCAGGTGCATCCGACTGCCACAATTAGAACAACGGCTACTCGCCACCCTGGGAAAATATATCTGGTACGAGTATTAGCGAGCCAGCAATGCGTCCCTCTCAATTTCGCGCCAGTTTCAGGTTTAAGACGATTAATTTCTAATTTAAAAATTACATTTTCACTTACATTGGAAATAGCTATATAAAAATGTATATATTGTACCGTACGTGCAAATTCTATCTACTACAAAATCAGAGGGTAGTTAGAAATATGTCGTGATACTGGTAAAAGACTCGGCGCAGGTAAAATAACCACGGATATTAAATTTGTATGTGCACCTGGAAGCGTCTCAGCGACTTTTACATAATATAAACGAGTAATTTTTTTTTACTGTTGCATTTTTTTTTGTAGTGTAGTTCGTTTCCGTAAAAATATGTACATATATTATGTATATGATATAAGTATTTACTAAATATGTATGCTATATTATAATGTGCTACATTTAATTAATATATGCAATAACAGTTCCTATTTTTTAAAGCTATCTTCTTATTTTGTGGTTTAAAATAACTACTACAGGGACGTTATGGAACAAACATTTAACACAAACCTATTATTTTAAAAATGTAAGCTCACGTAAAATAAATCTGCATAATCAATACACATACTTGTATTAAAAACAGCTCAAACTCATTTATATAGAGTAGGTAAATTGGGTTGGGTTACAAAAAATTAGGTCGATGAGTTTGTTAAATTCTTATTTGCGATAGGTACATATCGCTTAAATTCAGTTGGTTGTGTCTTAAAAATAATTGTTTTGTATGTATTTTTTTTTAATATTGTACTTCATGTTCATGTCATATAATTACCTTCTTTGTATCACGTAAATATATCTACAGGCGTCTACTCTCTTTCTACGAAAAACGTAATTTCGAAATAAACTCGCGACTTTCCTACTCCGGTTATACTTGAATCCGTCGTTTTATCCGTTTAAATGTTCTATGTAAGTCTACTCTAAAATAATTATTATTATAATTGTTTAAAATACTAAAAAACAGGCTTTTACATTTCAAATAGCCAATCCGCTACCTTGGAACTGCCGCCATGTTGGATTAAGTCACGTGACTATTTTTTTCGAATTCCTGACAGCAAACCCATTCATTTAATACCCATATCATGGGGGTGAATTTCAAATAGCCTGTCCGCCATCATGGACGTCCGCCATATTGGATTTAAGTCACCTGACTATTTTTTTCGTATTCCTGGCAGCAAACCCTTTAATCTGATACCCATTTGATGGAGGTGGATTTCAAACAGCCAGTCCGCCCGCCATCTTGGGGAGGCCGCCATATTGGACTTGTAATGACGTTTCTTAGCTAGTCATGTATTGTCATCAGAACCCAGAGCGTGTGCAAATTTTCATCCTAATCGAAGACCGGGAAGTGGGTCAAATTAAGATTCCAAAATTGTCTTACATACATACTTAGTTACAAGTGAAGCTAATGGGGAGGCGGCCATATTAGATTTGTAATGACATTTCTTAGCTAGTGATGTATTGTCACCAAAACTCAGAGCGTGTGCAAAATTTCATCCTAATCGAAGACCGGGAAGTGGGTCAAATTAAGATTCCAAGATTTTCTTGCGTACATAGTTAGTACAAGTGAAGCTAATAAAAGCGTGTTAATTAGAGGCTTAGAACATTTAAACGTCAAACAATGTTCGATCGGACGAAACGAAGAGAGAATCGGAGTGGGAAAGTTGCAAGTTGGTTTCGAAATTACGTTTTTCGTAAAAAGAGAGTAGACGTCCAGTTTCGATTAAGTAAAACACAAACAACAAAAAAATAAACAAACCAAATTGAAAACTTACTTTTTGAAGTCAATGGGATTAAATAAAGAGTCATCGTTCGTGACTTTCACATACAAACACTCTTCTGAATGTTTGTTCGTAAAACATACTACTAGAATTTGTTCAAACTTGTGTACCCTTGCTTTGAGTTACCAATATTTGCAAAACGGCGGTGAGCATTTCCAAAGGTGGTGGAAGTTGCATATTACCGGTACGTTATTAGCGAGCCAATGCATGCATCTCAATTACACGTCAGTTTCGATTAGGGTCTGCGTATGCCGACAGCAATCGCTAACATCCTATCTGGCCCCTTCCTAGACCCCCTTCGTCCTTTGACATATGTCACGCTATATACTTTCACATAAATATATTGAATCTGATACAATGTAAAACTTTATCTTGTGAAGATACCTTTATTGACTCCCTAGTTACACAATATACATGTCTTGGAAACTATTTGTTTATTCCTTTTGTTTTTGATTCACTGATATATTTATGACTAGCTGAACGCGCGCACGTTGCTACGCCATCTATCGAAAATCGATCGTACCAATTCAAATTTTGAACAAATTCGGTTACTTTAGGTTCTAATGACGCAACCTTTAAAATATGACATTTGCTGTCACGCAACGAAAGCTCTCAAAAAGCAATATTTTTTCCCGCTTTTGTTACATTTTTCATTCCTGATCGGCTCCTGTTGATAGTAGCGTAATGTTAAAAATAGCCTATAGCCTTCCTCGATAAATGGACTATCCTACAAAGAAATAATCGTTCAATTCGGACCAGTAGTTCCAGAGATCCTTGCGTTCAAACAAACAAACAAACAAACATACAAACAAACAAACAAACTCTTCAGCTTTATAATATTAGTATCACAGAAATCTAAATAATGGATAATCTGGATTGGATGGATTTACCCGGTTTGTTTTAACCCGATCCGTTCAGTCATTCCGGCGGGGTTGAGCAACATACATCCAAACACCCAAACTTTGACATTTGTAATATGTACTAGCAATGCTCCGCGGTTTTACCTGTGCAGTTCCCGTTCCCGTTATTTTTTCGTTATAAAAAGTAGCTTATATGTAACGCTAGACTATAATGTAACTCTTCTAATCCATTTTTTCACAATGCCGTACAAAAGTCATGCGACAATTAGTAGTCGAGGGTTGCAACCCCCCCTCTTTAACTGCAGTCAGTTGGACAGCTTACAAGTGACGGCATAGTGCTGAAACTTATTATTTTATACTCTTCTATCATCCTACATAGGTCTCCTGGTGGTTCATTTGGCCGATACATTTTGTTCACGGGCCTGTAGTCAATTACTCATTTTCAGTTGTATTCAATCTTACGCCAACCTTCAAAAATACTTAGCAACAATACGACGCAATTTACTTCCGTTGAAGTACGGGGGAGATGGAGAAATTCAATAACACAAGTCTGAATTGCTGACTAGAATAGAAGGCGGCACTTGACAGTTATTGGTTCATTGTAGCTTAGACGTCTGCCCAATTACCTGCCTAGGACAGAAGGAACCGTTCGAGAATAAAAAGACGTCTATAGCTGAAGGTAAACCCTGAACGGATTTAAGGATCTGTCTGTCACGTCCAATTTGCTTATAACTTATTGAATCCAATACATTAAATTTGTCCCAAAATTTGAGGTATACATTTTTTTATGGTATAGAGTGGCTAATTACATTTGGCTAAATTTAGTGACTAAATTCAGAAGCAAATTTAGAAGTAAGATTAGTCGATTTAATTCAGATTCAAGTTTAGAGGCAAGTTAGAAGCAAGCAAACCTCGCTTCTGAATTTAGTAAGCAAGCTTACTGAATTACACATTCAATCTTCTAAATTTAGCCAAGCATAATCAGCCTTTAATTCGGCCTGCGAGTTGCAGGTCGTGAGTTCGATTCCTACTTGGAGTAAATATTTTTGTAATTGTGTTCACTGTGTTTCACAAATTGAAATTTGTGCAGCTGTTACGACGTGATTGAGCAACAAACATCCAAAGCTCCAAGCATCTAAACATACAAACATTCACACACTACTATCTCTCCGCAACTTTTAGGTAAAGGTAAAGTTAAATGTAAAAAAACCTTATTGCATGTATAATTTTACATTTTAACATCATGATAAAAAGTAGACTATATCTATCTCAACTTATAATTTACCTATCTTAAATTCCAAATTTAGGATTGATTCAGTTCTTACAAAGTAGGTAATTGAGCAAGCAACATCCAAACTTCCGCATTAGCAATGTTAGTAAGATTAGTTAGGTAATTTTTGAACTTAAAAACAATATAAACTAACAGCCTCTGAATCTGAATACAAATAATAAATCTCCTTATGTCGCTTTCGTAATTTAAAAGATGACTCATAACATTTACTCCCCAGTCCCATTCATGTTCCCATGAAACTATCAATACGCGTTTTATAAATTCCTCTCACGATGTATCCTGTGCCACAGACAGGATATCAGTTCCTTCTCACGTGCGCAGGAGTTTCTGAACAAGTGGATAATTGTCTCTAATATATGTAAATCTGATGAACTGACTGTTAGAACGTGTCAGTATGTGTTATGGGGTCAAAGCGTGGACAAAGTAGGAGGGATAGAAAGCACTCGACAAATTCGAATAAGTTTTTTAACGGACAGTCTTTAAAAACAAAACTTTAAATTACAATGAGAGCTACACCGCCTAATCATCTTTTTTTATAGTAAAGAGTGAAGAGACGAGCAGGACATGTGCCTTATGGTAAGCAACATGCCTGCCACTAAACAGCACAGTGACACGCAGCTATTGGAACACGAAGAGTCCAAATCATTATCTAGCACTGCACTGCGCTCGTCACCCATAGATCTAAGATATTATATCTCAAAGCCCTGTAATTTCTCTAGAAACATTGCCCTTCAAACCATACCACCATACCAGTAATGTTTGAAGGGCAATGCAATAGTTTGACTCAACTATTTAGTTCTTAGTTTAGCCCGAAAACACGAAATCGATAATATAATAACATATTCCAATATGACTCTGATTTTTTTAAAAATGGAAATATTACAGTATTTTGGCCCGCGCGGGGTTTTAATTAATATCGTATTTGGAATACAACAAAATTACTACTACTATTTAGTACAGGAGATTAATTTACTAATAACAGCGCAGACAAATGGTTCTAAAAGTACAAAAAAATATATAAGTATCCTATAACCTTTATTTCTCCGGACAGTTGATTAAAATACAATAAAATTTGTACCAGAAAATTGAGCGAGACCTTCGTAACGAACCCATGCAATTTGTTTCATTTTGTACGAATAATTATCCTGGCTTTTTGATACAATCGTAATTGGTACCGAATCGGGCTCTCAAAGCTTTCAATTTGGCTACTAATGAAATGAATGCCCGATACTAACAACTCAAGCAACGGGAACTAATTCAATACTAGCGAAAATTAAGAGGCGACGACCAGTCTCTATTCATAATCATAATCTCTTGTTTAGAATGCGAACCTTGCCAAGAAACAATAGGCTTGGTTTTTGCTTGGCCAGATTCAGGCATAAATAATCGTTGCGTTTGGAGTTAGGAGTAAGAAGGATACATTTGTTGCGGATGGGTACGCCTGTTTAGCTGTTTACATTATTCATCCTCTTAAGTCCACTTCCTTGCCTTCCTGTCCAGTGCGAGCTCGGTTGTTGTGTACTGTTACTATTTAGGTCGCTTTAAGTATCTTATACGATGCCTGCTGTTGACTATCAAAGCTGACTCGTAGAACTTATTACCGTATATATCTATATATATAAAAGCGAAAGGTCACTCATCAAGGAATCTCAGAAACTATAAATGCTAGGAATCTGAAATTTTGCATGGAGGTCCGTTTTAGCACGTAGGCGCTCGCTAAGACGGGGTTTTGCGATATTCAACCCCTAAGAGGGTGAAACAAGGGATGAACGGTTGTATGAAAATTCGTCATTTTTAAAGTTATCACATTTTGTACATAGACACTTGACACGAAGCAAACGAATGTTTGTTCTATCAATTTCGTAATTTCAAACTGTACGGGGGTGAAATTGGGGTAGAAATGGGGGATGAATGTCAATATGGAAGTTCCCAACCGTTGAAGATAAAACTATGAAACTTTGTATATAGACACTTGAAACGAAGCAAACGAATGTTTGTTGTTGCAATTTTGTAATTTCGAACTGTATGGGGATGAAATTGGAATTGAATTGGGGGCCCTATGTCTCTTACGCTTTCAGATCTAAACAACTGAACCGATTTTGATGAAAAAAAAAAGTTTTATTATAAGCTGTTTTAGTAACCGTAAATGTGTATGGATACACAATTAGGTACTGCCTGTTGTTAGTATTTATTTCGCGCGGACGAAGTCGCGGGTAACAGCTAGTAACCATATATAACCGTATTACAAGTCTTCAGTTTTGCCTCTCAAAGCTCGTTTGATGTCACAAACGTTGCACATCCTGATATTGTTAAAAAATATTGACAGGATTTTGGAATGCGTAAACCTTGAGTTAATACTTATAAAGTAAGATCCCAGAGCTCCCAGACGTCACCTATTTTCTGATGAATGAAATGTGGACGATTGAGTAGAGTTAGTAAGTACTAAGAACACATGCTTACTCGCTAACTTGCTTAGACGGCCAATTTTGAGATATGGGGTAATGAAGGTACATACAAACATTGCTTACTTCACGTATTTTCTAATAAGTGATTTTCACGTATGTTGTAGGCAATATCCTTAAAAACAAGGTCCCAACACTCCTAGACACTTTCCGTCGGCCGTTTTGCTTCATCATCATCATCATCATCAGCCCGTGTTCGTCCACTGTTGGACATAGGCCTCTCCCATAATACGCCACTCAGCCCGATCCTCGGTCTTACGTTTCCAACTGCCACCAGCTATTTTTGCACCGTTTTGCTTAACAACTCCAAAATAATAATTTACTTTCACTTAAATTCTCATGCTCCATTTGTTAATGTGTTCATCAAAAAAATTAATGTGTTCGTGTTGGAAAAAGCAACAAAATAGGTGTCTGACGAACATATTTACAAATGGAGCATGAAATGAAATGAAATAAAAATGAAATGGAATAATTTTATTGTCATGTCAGTCACAAACATACATAATTATTTAAAATTAGCAAGAGTTTCTGTACAGACTCGTCACAGTATTTTCATTATAGTTGCTGATCATGGTTTATCAATTGTCTTCATATTCATGGTTTGTGTGGCTATTGTGATTTGCTTGAGCATTTAAAATATATATTTCCATAAACAAGACAATCCTTGATCCATCTCATCGCAGTTTCGTAGCTAGGGTTGATTTATAATTCGTTACTATTTGTTTCAGTTCCAATTCATGCATTCATTTATTTATATCATCTTTATTTATTGTTAACGTTTGTACTTTTTGTCTTGTTGTTGTTTGGACGGCGAGAGCTGTCTGGGCGACAGTAAGGGCAGGCAGCATGTAATGAAATCCAGATATAGTCCTTGTATGTATTTATTAGTCTTCCAGTAAATCGTAGTACATCGGCGTGTACGCCATGGGACGAGCAGAGAGTGAAAGGGTCGGTGTTGCCACACGCTAAACTACAAATTACAATACGACAAAGTGTGGCCACCTAACACTTTTATGTGGCTATAGTCATTTTGAATGTACTCTTTCACTGAGTCTTTTCCAGTAGAAAATTTTTGACCTCATTGTTGAATTCATTACTTAAATTTTGTATACGCACGCTTAATAATAAAGAGAATTATCTCAAAAATTAAGAATTTTGGGAAATGGCGTTTAAAGTTTAGTCTGTTCGACCAGGAGCACAAAATATTAAAAATAATTGATAAATGTGGTATTTTTTCAAAACAAAAGAAGGGATGATAAAAGTAGAAATGCTAACCTTTAATCTGGTATATCAATGTCCATTCTACATTTATGAAAACCCTGAAAAAAAGTGAAAAGAAGAAAAACCCTCTGACTTATTTCAGTTTATGACAAAACTAAAGTAGTAGTTTAATAATAAACTGAAATATCTCAAAATATTTCACAAAAGAAACCAAATATTTTAAAACAAGACTGAAATAAGTGCAAATGTCCATTTGGCAATAAAACAAGCTTAAATACTAAATGAAGTTACATCAAAATATTGCACTTTATGATTGTAAATTAATAAATAAAATACTCACGTTTTAACTTTTAAACAGCAATATTCGACTTTAGACAGACATCATGGCCGATCCGTTTGGAACGAAAGAGACGATCGATCTTCCGTTTCACTCAAAATCGTTCGAATTTAACGGCTGTCGAATCTATCCTATTCTTTTCGTATCGTTATTGCGTTTTATTACAAAAACTCGATTTCCCCAATTTTTCAGTTATTTCTCTTTATTATTAAGCGTGCGATTATGTTTCGGTAATTTGCTGAACAATTGTAGGCCTATGCCCTCAGGCAACTTTTTGCACATCGCCAGTCTGTATCGAGTTAGTTCAAAAATATCCATATTTTTCCTATTTCTGGAGCCTCCTCTATTCTTTTTAAGTGGAAATAATTGCATGTTCTTTTGTACATATTTCAATATCTCTAATATATATTGTGATACAGATGTATTTTTAAATTCCTAAAATTATCTCTACACGATTCCCTATATTTACCACTTACAAGCGCCCTCACCGCTCGTTTCTGCATTTTCTGTATTCTCTCGTGATCTGTCGAGTTGCCCCAAAAAATTATACCGTAAGACAGGATTTAGTGAACATAAGCATAGTACATCGCTTTTAGGTGTTCTGACGAAGATATTTCTTTCAGCTGCTTCAGAGTATATATTCCTTTCGACATTTTATGACAAGTCGTGTCTATGTGTTTTTTCCAAGTCAAAGCAGGATCTAGTTCAAAGCTCATACTTTGACGTAGTTAGACACTTTGCAAATAGTTCCGTCATGCTGTTTATGCATTCATTTATTTTGTTTATGTTTGCATGAGAATTTAAGTGAAGTTAAATTATTATTTTGGAGTTGTTAAGCAAAACGGCTGACGGAAAGTGTTTAGGAGTATTGGAACCTTGTTTTTAAGGATATTGCCTACAACATACGTGAAAATCACTTATTAGAAAATACGTGAAGTAAGTAATGTTTGTATGTACCTTCATTACCCCATATCTCAAAACTGGCCGTCTAAGCAAGTTAGCGAGTAACCATGTGTTCTTAGTACTTACTAACTCTATTCAATCGTCCACATTTCATTCATCAGAAAATAGGTGACGTCTGGGAGCTCTGGAAACTTGGACTATTACTTTATATCGACTTTTTTATCGGATTTCTCATACGTCGAAACGAGCCTAATTTTTCAGGGCTCACATTTCAAATACTCGAGAAAAGTGTTAAAATATGTTTTTGTACGATGCGTTCTACGATAGAAGAGGCTGATATCACTGTTAATTTAAAGACACCAACATTTTAAATATATCGTTATACGAACATTTGTTGAAGTATGGAATGTGTTTCTTGAATATGTATTCCGCGAAAAAAATAACATACCTCTAGATATTCTTATAGATAGGTTCACTCTATAAAATCGCACTCGATTGGGAACACATCAACGCTCGAGATGGAGACCAAACGTGATCCTATTGACGATAAAAAAAATGGTTAGAACGAGCGTTTGGATCAAAGTTATAAGTATTTTATGATGTTCTCGATTATGGTGCATAAGATAAAGTCTCCGCCTTAGAATCTAAAAATTGGTAGATTTCTGAATGCATTTTCGTCTACTTACATTTACCTATGCAGCCTGTACAGCCGTCTACAAGAATGTATTTTTCCGCTTGCGTGTGTACCTACTTGTGCTGAGTTTAACCACAGATATCCATTAGGTGAATTAGACCTAGCTAACACTGATATGTTTGTGAAATTGTGTGGTCAGTTTATCAAAAATATCCCATTAACTGCGGAAAAACTTAATTGATATTTGTAAAACAATCATTAGAATAGCCGCTTTTTTATTTATCTGATATTCTAGAACGCTTTCACTACCATAATACTATCTATAATAATCTATAGTGTTTATTAAGATGACGACATTTTAAAAGTTAAATATCGCTACACACAATTATGAAAAATTCCAGTAAAAATCATCTAATTTTGTCCGTTGATGTAGGAGCACCGGAGGAGGTACAGCGAGCATTTTAATTTCATGTTTCGATGTAAAAATCCGTCAACGCGCGTCGTCTATCCTGCGTCGTCTGTGGGTCTAGCCTAGACTGTAGGAAAACCTAAGTACACGTACGTTGGCGTGAGTATTTGTGAAGCGCTTGAATACTTGCATTGTGCCCAAAGTGGGATTATGCGAGCACGTTCCCCATTAAAAATTAACTTACCTTCCTCCTTCCTTAAATTAGATGGTTCAGTAATACTTAGTAAGTTTAGTATTGAGACAGTCATATGACGAATTTTAGCTCCTTACGTTGGTAGACAAGTCTACTTCTACTAAACAATAATACTGTTATTATTATTGTGTATTATTATCAGACCCTTGACTTTTTCGTACCAGACTCCTCAAGCTGATTTTTACGGGTTTAATCCCAAAGAAAAAGAGTTTTTACCCAAAAACGTGATTTATCAACGTAGGTAATGCTGTTTAAACCACAAATTTGCTTTCGTCTTTCGCTATACCTACATAAAAACCAATTTTGTTTGATGATCATTTAAAAGGAAAAGAAAGTTTTTCAGACCTAAAAAGTAAAATACTTTGCGGCACTCGACCATCTTGTTAAATCTTGTAAGAGGCATTTTTTGTGTGTACGTCGCACGTGCAAAGGTTCTAGTGGTACTCCAGACTAGTGTACTATACCGAGTCTAGATACGCTGGCTACCGTCTAATTACTGGCTAAAAGGCTTTGTCACCAGGTAGGTATTTTGTAAAAAGATGTTTATTGTTTCTGATTTCTTTTTTTGGTATTTCGGCTGATATTGCGCGATTAGTTTAAAATTATACTACTTACTTACGGAGAATAGTTTAAAATTAAAAAAATTGCAGTTGCAGGTTACTTACTTTGCCGCCCGAAATTAGCATGTCAGTGATTCGAACTCTTGAGATTTTTACCCACCAAAAAACAACTCTTCAATAATTATTTAGTATTGATAGATTAGACGGAAACGATTAAAAATTGAACTTCGAATTACAACAGATTTCAGTGTACGCTGACAAATCAAAACAAATGTTGCATCCATTTTAAGACAGTATGCCAACCCCTACAACAATTAAAGTTTCAATTTAAATATAAACCTAAAATAAGAAAAAAAACGTTTTAAATCAGTTTCTCCATTACCATTATCACAGCACAGATCCCGTTTCATTTTCTCACGTGACGGAGACAAGACGAATAGCCCAGTGTACGCACACATGCGTCCAATTTATCCGGAGATCACTGGGGGATACCATGTGTGAAACTACTTACCTCTATCCATGTGTCAATTAGGAAAGAGCTAATGGGGAGATATTACTCTAACGATTGTGTTTTGTTACTAGACTACGATAGACTTATTTAATGTTTGTTGATTAATAAGGGTTTTAAACAAAGAGGGAAAGAATTGGAACTGTCTTTTTAATCTACTTTGACGTTTACCTTTTTCAAATTGTCATCATTGACGCGTTTTCAAAATGACAGATGTAACACGTGAGTGATTGAAGGACGAAAAAAAATCATATTATTAATATTAACGTACCTTCAATTTAAAAAAAAATGTTTGATGAATTGGAATTGTTATTGTACGCCCTAATTGGCAATCAATACTTATATAGAACTATCCTTTCATAAAATCAACAATCACGTATCGTGTGACGAATGTCATCCATAACGAATGACATCACGTTTATTTAAAAAAAAAAATGTTGTCTGTAAAGTCTGTTTACTGACGATTGTTGAACGTGACAACGTCTTAAGAAAATACTGATGGAATGGTAGCATTTTTCAAAAGAAAATTTTAATTTCATTTGTTTAATAGATTTGTATGTAAAAAGTAATCAGTAGAATTTAGTCATTTTCAATCAAAACAATGCAAAAAACAGTGCAAAAAAGCTTTTAGATGCCGGGGATCGAACCCGGGTCATTTCACATGCAAAGCGAACGCTCTACCACTGAGCTACATCCCCGCTTGAACTACTGGTCGAAATAATTAATACAACTGTAACAAACATGCGGCGAGGTAACGACCGACGGTAACGACCGACGGCAACGGTACATGACGTCATGTTTTGAGGGCGTGCAGCCGGCTTCATCGAATTATAAGACGTTATCACGTCAAAAACAGAGAAAATAATACATATTTATTATCTTTTTGGATTAACATACAATGTGTAATGATGTACCTATTGTATGCAATGAAAAATAAGTAATAATATTTATGGTAAGTATGTGAAATTGTATATTTTTTTCTTGACTATCTGTATGAAATCGAAAAATACATACGTCATGGATTTCGTCTCTAAACTCAAAATTCAATTTACAAAACAACAGACACGATGAATAAAGCAGGTACTTCACTCCCATAAACAATTAAACCTTTATTAAGGGAAAATTGTATTTCAACGGGATAATGAAATGGGAATACGGTCAACACAGATACACACACAAATGTCCTGTGACAAAGAAACTGAATTACATCCATTTTAAACATTGTCTTTAACGTATTATTAAAATTAAAAAAGTGGCGCCGCTCGCTTATATTCGTGAGTTCTTTACACTCTCGTCTCACACATCGACATGTTTTTGTCTCCTAAGAAATTCTTTGTTTACAATACTCCACTTATAGGAAGAGGTTAGAAGTGTTCCTTAAAGTGAAGGGTGACAAAAAGCAGATGTTTTCCTTATTCTTGAAATTTTCTTTTGTAATGTCTATCCGACACGTAAGGCCTGGGGATCCTTTTAAAAGCAAAACTTTAACTTTAACTACTAGTACTACTACTACTACTAGTAGTACTTATTAACGTAAAAATGTGGATTTTATATAGTATATTGATCGAGATGGAAACCGTGCGCTATTTTGTAGTGTTTATACAAATCACAAATGTATAAACAAACATTTTAACTTACAACAAGCATAAACCAGAAACATATCCCAACGTTTTTGAGAACTGATGGTCAGTTATTAAAGTAATTTAACATTATAAACTCAAAATGTACTTAGTTTGCTTAGCTACATCGTTTCATGGTCGATGTTCCAAATAGACTACAGGCCCGTGAACAAAATTTACGGATCAAATTAACCACCAGGAGACCTATATAGGATGATAGAAGGGTATAAAGTAATAAGATTCAGCACTATGCCGTCACTTGTAAGCTGTCCAACTGAGTGCAATTGAAGAGGGGGGGTTGCAATCCTCGATCATTCCTCCTTGTCGCATTATTTTTGTACGGCGTTGCAGAATAATAGATTAAAAGAGGTATTGAAACTATAAAATGTATAAATTTTAACTTTTTAATCATTAGTTTTCCGGAAAAAATTACAGAGTACGAGTAATTTACAGAGCAAATTTGGTAATTTGATTAAGTACGGCATTGGTTCCATACAGTTTTAATACCTCTTCTAATCCATTATTTCGCAATGCTGTACAAAAATCATGCGATAAGGAGAAATGGTAGAGGGTTGCAACCCCCCCTCTTCAATCACACTCAGTTGGACAGCTTACAAGTGACGGCATAGTGCTGAATCTTAATACTTTACACCCTTCTATCATCCTACATAGGTCTCCAGGTGGTTCATTTGACCCGTAAATTTTGTTCACGGGCCTGTAGTCTAAAAGGCTCGAACTAAACGTTTGACTCCACTTTTGTAAAAGGAATATCTGGACGTCTACTCTCTCTATGGAATACGTTGATTGAGTTGAGATTATCTGATGAGATATAAGCTTGGTGTCTCCCAGTTGGGAATAAATCGGTCTATTCTAAGTAATATCACTCCATCGTAGACCGCATCATCGCATAGCATCAAGCGAGATGGCGGTCAAACGCAAACTTGCATAAGTGCAAACTGCTTATCAATATATACATAATTATCTATTTTAAAGCTGATGAGGTTTTTTTTGAACGCGCTAATCTCAGGAACGCTAGTTAATGATAAAACAATATTATATTAGTTGTTGATGAACATATCATTCACAAAAAGACTCAAGTTATAATAATTCCATTCTTGGACTGCTAATAAAATAAAAAGCCCTTCATATACGGCGGTTTACAAAGTGAAACAACAGTGGTGCTCAAATATGGGAAAAGGGTGAAAAGTGCAAACATTTTATGGACCCCTGGGAGTTAATTATGAAATCGCTGGGATGCGAACACCGAAAGCCTTTATTTTACGGCTAGGGTGGAGGAAAACAAAAACTGTGGCACCCGTGCAGTTATACCACCATTTCTGCCGCCTAACATAAATGCTTATTTTATTTACCAGCAGCGCTCCTAGGTTTCATCTGCATAGTTTCTGTTCCTGTAATTTAAAAAATAGCTTTTGCGCTACACTAGCCTGTAATGTAACAGGATTCCGAATTTCAATTTGATCCATTCAGCAGTTCTGACGTGATTGAGCACCAAAGATCAAAACTCACATTTGTAATATTAGTAGAATTTTCTACTAATGCGTTAAAAAATGTAATTTTTATTAGTTAATAATAACTCATCAAAATCAAAATCAAAATCAAAATCATAGTTACTAAGTTTTTCCTGCTAATTAATAAATATAAATATTAGTGTACCTACATTCTTCAACAACACTACACTTGCCACAAACTAAACAACGCTTGTACTATAATAGAAGCTAGTTAACAGTATACAACTTATATAGTTGTAAATACACATAAAACACCCAGCCACAGAACAAATATTTGTATTAATCACACAAAAATATTAAAGTAACGTTTAAAATGTAAAGGTGTTCAAAGGTATTGATATTTTTTACGTCAGGTGGTAAGAACCGAACGGATTAAGCTGAAATTTTAATCAGAGATAGATTTATTATAGTCCCGATTAACACATACGATTTCATAGGACCGAAAAGATTCCAAAATACAAAGGAAAAATAGTAATTTCTTCATAAGTTATAATCCATCACATGCGGCCAAGTGTGGGTTGGCGGATTACTCAAGTTCTCTGACGTTTTATTTCTGGGAACATGTTGGTTTCCTCACGATGTTTTCCTTCACCGTTAATTCAGTTTCAAACTCATACTTCTGTACTTGGAAAAATATACAAAAGAGCTGGCGGGATTCAAACCTACGATCTTAAGATTGTTAGTCGACCACTACGCCATCAAGGCTTTCTATATAGCTGCAAAATTATATATAACCATAAATATTCCAAAAATAGTTACGAATATATGAAAAATACATGAACACAGACAGACCAAACTATTTGCTTTATAAAAAAAATGCTTGTTAATAAGCAACCTCACCCCAGAATAAGAAAAAGAAAGAAGCCCCTACTCCTAAGTAAATGCATTGCAACGATAAGGAATAGCCAAAATTATTTTGGCTGGACGCAGACAAATCGATTCCAACGAGCCCAACGGGCTTGCTGAAAGCAGGCAAGAAATTGAGACAATATTGACTCGATCATATCAATAGAAAGGTGGATTCAGGCAGGGTTGCCAGGAAGTAATTTGTCGAAAGTCGTAAAAGTTGAGACTTTGAAGGGTAGCAACCCTCCAACTTGCGGGCTGATGTATTTATGGCTACAATTTATTGTATTCTGTTTTTAAATTTAAGGGTGTGATATCTCCACGTTTACTACCGATAGATGTGACTGAAATAGAAAGTGATC
Organism: Ectropis crepuscularia; assembly: GCA_963693475.1. Lineage (NCBI taxonomy): Eukaryota > Metazoa > Arthropoda > Insecta > Lepidoptera > Geometridae > Ectropis > Ectropis crepuscularia. The sequence goes on along the minus strand of OY856343.1, from coordinate 9,483,729 downwards.
TCAATTTGGAAGAATACGTTTTGGATTTGATCTTTAAGAAAGTCTAGTTTTGTTTAATAAATTACACGTCTGTTTTAACACAACAAACTGTAAAAACACTTATTTTTTTAAGATTGTTAAGATGTTTGAGCCAATTTTTGGAACCGCTGCACTTATTTCAAAACATCTTTCACAATTCGAATGATACATTATTCCTAATAGCCTATGGAATAAAATATAATGTTATGGAAGTAAAATGTAAATTTATAATGTTGAATAGAACCATCGATCGGTTTAATTGGTGAATTAAATACCGAAAAATCGTAGTGAAATCATTAATTTCTTTGATACACTTGACTGACATCAGATTAAAAACCGAGTTTCATTTTAAAAAATATTGCTGAGCAACTTTTCTTTTGATTTTTGACCAAGTGGACATTTTACCCGGACGAAGTCAGGACAGGCGGCAGATATTTGATAAGGGTTTTATTGTAAGTATTATATTGAACACAACAAAGAGACAATAGATAAATAAAGTAGCCAAGTGCAAGTTGGACTCGCCCATGAAGGGTTCCGTTGCAGTAATAACATAATATGCATAGTACACATAATTCTTGTAGTTCGTTGTAACTTTGATCGAAGTTTTAATAATAGTGTATTTATGACGTACTAAAAAAAAACTACTCATCAGATCGAATTCAAACTAATTTTCGTTGGTAGTTTTCATGGTAATGTACATCATATATTTTTTTTAGATTTTTCATTCTCTTACTTTAGAAGTTAGAGGGGGGGGGACACACATTTTACCACTTTGGAAGCGTCTCTCGCGCAAATTATTCAGTGTAGACAAAAATTATCTTAAAAACCTCAACATTGTTTTTGAAGACCTATCGATAGACACCCCACACGTGTAGGTTTGATGAAAAAAAAATTTTTGAGTTTCAGTTCTCAGTATGGGGGGCACCCCTAATTTTTGTTTTTTTTTTAAAACTTTTGTAAAAACCTTAATGCGGTTCACAGAATACATCTACTTACCAAGTTTCAACAGTGTAGTTCTCATAGTTTCGGCAAAAAGTGGCTGTGACATACGGACGGACAGACAGACAGACAGACAGACAGACATGACGAATCTATAAGGGTTCCGTTTTTACGTTTTACGGAACCCTAAAAAGAAAAAAAAAAGCGTGGACTAAATTTCAACACTAAACCAAGATAAGATATATAAGCAATAGAAGGAATTTCTTATACGCCAATACAATTACAATTGTTTTAGTCAAACTTGTAAAAATATAAAACACTCGTGAATAAATACGAGCATGACCAAACAACTGTGCATTATCATAAAGATTACACCTTTTCGACCTAAATAATCATTGACGTAGACATGTTCGGGAATGGAGAACACGTATCGACATGCGTAGTGTAGAACGCTTGAAGACTCGATGGAGTGACGATATCAGGTAGGTACCAGGCACTGAGTCAAAATGTAAAGCTAAACCGAAGCGCGTTGGAAGTTGGAAGAGACCTGATCGACGATGATAGTGACCTAAACAACGCTTGTGGCTTTGATTTATTTTCTCACAAATTTCGTGGTCTCAAAGACAGCGTTATTCTATTATTTTATGGTTATAAATCTGCTGAATCGGTTTCCTTTGTTTTGTAAATAATTGCAGTGGGTCGTATTTTCGTAGAGGACAGTAAGAAAACCGAGGGCGAGTCAGTTTCCGGTACATTAAACGTGTGAGAGTGCGCCAGCGAAGAGGGTAATATCACAGTACACTAAGTTCCCAGTAACCTATGGTTATAATTTGTAAGTAACTCCTAAAACAATGTAGAGTGACTATATATATAAGGCAGGCAGTGGTTGTAGAAGAAAAGGCGAGGATAGGGCTGAATGGCGTATCATGGGAGAGGCCTACGTCCTGCACTGAGCTAGTGAGCTATGATAAGCCGATGTTGACGATTATTTAAACGTTTTTTGCATAGAACAAATGCTTAGTAAGAGCTTAACAGTTTAATATTATAAATGCGAAAGCCTGGATGTTTGTTGCTCAATCACGTCGCAATGTATGAACGATCGTTTTGCAACTTGGAACACAGATTATAGTCTGGAATATCTCGCGAAAGTAAAGGGAACTTACCACAAGAGGGCTTACCATCAGGTGATAACATTGCTCGTTCCATCACCCTATATCCATTCCAAGAAAAAAATCAGTGTTAGATTGCGTGTAGGTTGCTTAGTTAGCTGGATATTCTGACATCCCATAAGTTCTGTTCACCTAAAGCGGCCTTTAATGCACACATTCAAAGGTAAGTATAAGAAGATAGGTACTTTAATTACTCTACGGAAATGAATTACAAATGTTGTTTGCTTGCATAAAGGATGCTCTTAAAAGTCTACTTAGAAGAACAATATACTTTCCTCGTAAAAGCTTTTCATTCTGTAATCGTTTAAAATGAAAATGACATGAAAGATTTATGCGTAAAAGATTATGAAAATAAAAATAATGGACTCATTTCTGAAGGCGTTAAATCTTACGAAAATTAAATTCCTTCCGTTTTGTTTGATTTTTTTAATTTGTAGATCCATTTCGATAGGACATTGGAATGTCATACAAGATTTTAGTTATTACTAGAGATGACATAAAATTTACCAAATCTGAGAAACCCAAATGAAAGTTGACTCATCAATTCCATTTTTACAATCATCTTTACGGTCACAATGTCGATTGTAAGATATGTATTTGGTATATTTTGTAATTATTTTTATTTCATAAGAAACTATGATTAAATACAAAACAATTCAGATTATTTTTTTCAAAGAGGCTTGTAGTGATTGGATTCAGAACTTAGTAAATAGGGTAACCTACCACACTTTAAGTAAGTGTAGAGGGCATCAACTTAAACTAAGTAGAAAATAATAACGATTAAATAAATAAATAGTTCATGTGTTAAATAATAATTCATAACTATTAGTTAGTAGGTACATACCTGGAGCATACGTAACAAAAACATACCTAAAGACACACGAAGAATACACAAAACAGATCAGAAACCATTCCAGTAACATACCGTTTTTTTCTCTGACATGCTATTAACACTGACATTTCTACGCTTCTCTTTTATATACGGTATTTTATTCTCACCACAGCCACACCTGATAAAGCAACAAAGCATTTCCCTAAATAAAGCTCTCGTAAACATTTTATAGCTGTCACAGAATATTTTGTGGTCCGTAAACTGCGGGCTCATGGGACGAGGCAGCATGGTAATATTGCTTAGACATTAAGATACCATTCACTGATTTTTATTACAGACCGTATATTGCTGCTAATGTAAATATAGGTACACTTAAAGAATTTCAATTTTCATGTCTTCCCTCTTGCACAAAGTGAGAGTGAGCGAGATGATACAATAACTTATACAACTTTTCTAGGACGTTGAGAAGAATAACATAATAGGGTACAATCCTCAAAAAAAACTAATTAGTCCGTCAGTTAGATTGCTAAAAATTATTGTACACGTATTGTTTCTTTTGTTTCACAAACAAAAAATGACGAAGATACAGCGCTTAGAAGTTTCGCGTGACGTCACTAGTGCCTACGATTTTTACTCACGAGTGACGTCGCGACCCCCCACTCTCGAAGTTTGATGTTCTATATCTTTGTCGATTTTTAATATTTTGAAAAAACAAAAAATACGTGTCCCAAATTTTTCCATGATCTAGCTGACGGACTAATTAGAATAGTGTATTTTTGACCCAGTCCGGTAGTCCGGTACCCTATTGAAGAATTTCCGTAGCTGTATGTGGCGATCTTAAAGAATTGCGTAGGTAGCTGTTAATGAAGTGAGAAATCTAGTGAGTCCTGATTAACTTCGGGTATACAGTAACAAATTACAGAAATGAGAACATAACAACTAGCGAAAACAAATATAGCATTAGCTTAAGCGGCCCGCTTTATTTTCCCACTGTTTAAGCTCGGGACTATCTCTCGTAGGGATAGAATCAAGGTTGAGTCTATCCACCACGCTAGCCATAATGGGTTACTAAATGACGCATGTGCTTTTTTTTCTAAATAAAGAATGACGAGATGAGCAGGACATGTGCCTGATGGTAAGCAACATGCCTGTCACATAACAGCACAGTGATATGCAGCTATTGGAACATGAAGAGTCCAAATCATTATCTAGCACTGCAATGCGCTCGTCACCCAGAGATTAACCCCCGGAGCGCTTTAGTATCTAACGGGTGATACTAAGGAACAAATCCCCCGAGCGCTTTAGTATCTAACGGGTGATACTAAGCGAGCGCCGTTCATTTGTTATATTTTGTCTCGGTCGCCTATAGACAATCCTTTGTTTTCGTTACACGAATCGATTGCCAAGATAACAATCTCGATTTCTATTGGCTGTTTCCAGTCCAAGTGTACAAACATTACAACAAAATAATTATCAAAGAAATTTCGTCAACATAAATTTTTAGATCCGCCATTTTGCAATTTTTCGAGTGCAAGTGCTTCAGATTATTTGTCTCCGAAAATGGCAGGAAACCGTAAACGATGAGTAAATGTGCTGTAATCTACTGAAATATATATGTGTAAGGTACTAACAGTGTTTTTTTTAGTGATAGATGCTTATATTTCGAAATAAAATGTGAAAACTTTTGTCAAGCGTACGAAATTGTCCGTCATGCAGGTTATTTAGATAAATAATACTCGATATAGCGATTGTAGTGTTCCATATCGCCTGGAAACTAACGTATAATATATCTATGAACACTTAGCAGATAGTGTCGAGTTTACAGCAATAAAAACTAACGTAAACTATTTTTTCGTCAACTGAGTGCTTTTGTTTGCCGGCAGTGCCGGTGTAGCGGCTGTGTAACGCAATGGCGGACCGTTTTGTTTCGTGATAATTAAATCTTTTTCTTGATTAGATTTTCGTTTTGTGGTGAAAGTGTTACTAAAATGGGTGCATAAAAGGTCCTTCTTTGTCATGAATGTGTTGTGAGTGTAATAATTACATCGTAAAGTGCCATAATCATGCGAATTGTGCGAGGTGACGACCAAAAATTTGTAAACATCATATTCAACACAGAAATACTAAATTCCGGTAAGTGTAATTATCTCTATTAATCGTAAAAATGATAAAGCGGTTCAAGACCATTGCAGTGATGTATATTTTGTACAATATAATTAACGAATACATCAAAATTTATCCAATTTAGAATCTTCCCAACCTCAAAAAAAAAATTTTTGGCGGGAAGCGTGGCACTTTGGTACATGCATTTGTTTACGCGTCGTGCCCTGGACGGGTTAAAGATGTTTTACCTCTATACCCTGTAATTTCACTGGATCCCTTTAAACCGGAACACAGTGACGATTTCACATTACTACATGGCGGTAGAATAAATTACATAGGTGTGGTACTTGCCCTACATAACTCCAAGTAGTTTTTGCAACAGTTTTGCAACCAAATAATTTAGATAAGCAAACTAAACTCACTGCTCTAGTTAGACAGGGGGTCTTCGAAGTAAACAAAAATATCATCCATGTTAACTATAGACTACAGGCCCGTGAACAAAATTTACGGGTCAAGTGAACCACCAGGAGACCTATGTAGGATAATAGAAGGGTATAAAGTAATAAGTTTCAGCACTATGCCGTCACTTGTGAGCTGTCCAACTGAGTGCAATTGAAGAGGGGGGGTTGCAATCCTCGATCATTTCTCCTTGTCGCATTATTTTTGTACGGCGTTGCGGAATAATAGATTAAAAGAGGTATTGAAACTATAAAAATTATAAATTTTAACTTTTTAATTATTAGTTTGCTGGGTTATTAAAATTTACAGAGTACGAGTGATTTACAGAGCAAATTTGGTCATTTGATTAAGTACGGCATTGGTTCCACACAGTTTCAATACCTCTTCTAATCCATTATTTCGCAATGCCGTACAATAATCATGCGACAAGGAGAAATGGTAGACGGTTGCAACCCCCCCTCTTCAATCACACTCAGTTGGACAGCTTACAAGTGACGGCATAGTGCTGAATCTTAATACTTTACACCCTTCTATCATCCTACATAGGTCTCCCGGTGGTTCATTTGACCCGTAAATTTTGTTCACGGGCCTGTAGTCTACTATGGTTCGATTTTTCAATAAACCCTCGATTTCGACACCTTGACACAATAAGGGAATTCGCCAAATCGGTTTAAAAATCACAACAATATAATTGTAAGTTAATATAATAAAATATTTAATTCGATTCTAAAATTAAAGATCGTTTGAACTAAGAACTTGGAGGCACGAGACATACCAGCTTATAGAGAAAACTCAAATAATTTACGACAGACAATTTCCGGCAACATGTCTAAACATTGAATGCTTGCTTTCTTATATATTGGAATATTACGTTATTAAAAATAGGTATTCTATTTTTGAAACATAACACAAACATTTATTTAGATAAAAGCTGGGTTTTCATAACTTATAAATTTTTTCGAGTCAAATTGATTAAGGACTTGTCGATATGTATAACGCCAAAGAAACTAATTTATGTGTTTTTACGGATGACTGTAGTTATTTAATAATACATATTAGTAGGTATGTTAATAGCCGTTGTAGCTTTTTATTATAACCTTTTTAAACGGTTTTATTAAACGGTTTTTAAACGGTTTTTATTAAACGGTTTTTAAACGGTTTTTAAACGGTTTTTATACGGTTTTTAAACGGTTTTTAAACGGTTTTTATTTAGCTCACCCCGTTTGTTTTGTTTGTTTATTATTTATTCTTGGGTCAAATTTAGTAATTCAAATTTCACCCTCTTCCTGTCAACCGATTAATCTGAAATTTTGTATACACTTTGGATTTTGGTGACAATACAATTATGTTTATTCATTATCATTATAAATTCAAGATGGCTGCCGCTACAAAATGGCGGATAATTTATGTTTTATTAATCCCATCAATATGGGTATCAAATGAAAGGGCTCAACAAGCAGAATACAATATACTATAAAAAATTTAAATCCAAGATGGCGGCCGCTACAAAATGGCGGATAACGTAGGTTTTATCAATCCCATCAATATGGGTATCAAATGAAAGTGCTCAACCAGTAGAATACAATGTACTATATAAAATTAAAATCCAAGATGGCGGCCTCTACAAAATGGCGGATAACTTAGGTTTTATCAATGCCATCAACAAAATAAATAAATAAATAAATATTGGTGGACAATTCACACACAACACCATCTGACCCCAAACTAAGCAAAGCTTGTGTGATGGCGGCCAGATAGCTGATATAATACTTATATAGTTTTAAATACATACTTATTATACATAGAAACACCCAGACACAGTGCAAACATTTGAATTCATCACACAAATATATGCACTGGGTGGGGATCGAACCCACGACCCTCGGCTTCGCAGGCAGAGCTACTAACCACTTAGCCACAAGGTCAGTCCAAACAAATCAACATGGGTATCAAATAAAAGAGCTTGACAAGAAGAATACAGTGCACTATACAACCTCAATATTTAAGATGGTTGCAGCCACTAAATGGCGTATAATAATAAGATTTAAATTTAGAAATTGAATCTGTAATTTAGGTATCTGATAAATCCAGCCTGAATCCAAGAACTGTGAAAATGAGTTTTTTGGAGGAGTAAACGTATTACTTTTCGGTGATCTTTTACAACTGCCTCCTATAAAACGATCAGGAACACATGTTTTCAAACAGCCAGAACATCTCCAACCAGCTACACATCTCTAGCGTTTATTCACGCTGTGTGAATTAACTGAAAATATGCGTCAGCAAGGTGACCAGACTTTTAATGATATTTTGAATGCTTTGAGAGTCGGTGAGCTAACAACCCAACATTTTAGTATTTTAATGGGAAGACTTCTTCAAGACACGAGTGATGAGTTTGCAATAGACAAAGCGTTAAGAGTATATCCCACAAATCAACAAGTTAACGACCACAACTCTGCTGTATTGAATTTGTATAGAAATAATGGTGCTCGCATTTACAAAATAAAAGCGCAGGATCAGCTAGTACACGAAATGCAGATAATGTGGATATAGCTACTATAATACCAGCTGATAACAACAAAACTGGGGGTTTACCAGCGGAACTGGAAATATTTGTGGGGGCAAAAGTCATGCTACGGTCCAATATTGACGTTTCAAAGGGATTAGTAAATGGCGCTATAGGCTACATCAACGAAATCGTTTGGCCTCAATTTCGTCGAACTCAGATGTATGCAACAGATGTACCTTCCGTCCGAATTGATTTCGCAAGAGACGGAGTACATCTTATACACCCGAAAGCCATACAGTTTCCAGCTAAGTACAATTACGGGACGGCTGAAAGAAGAATGTTGCCTTTAATACTATCATGGGCTTCTACAATACATAAAATGCAGAGCAGCACTGTGGATCACGCAGTCGTATACTTAGGTGCGAAACTGTTTAAAGAAGGTCAAGCCTACGTGGCTCTTAGTAGAGTAAGATCTTTACAGGGACTACGTATAGAGGAGTTGGACTGCAATAAACTAACGGGCAAGAAACCTTGCAATAATGAAGCACTAAATGAATTAAACAGAATGCGAAATAAAAACTAAAAACTAGAAAATAAAAATAGGTAAAAAAACTTTTTAAGTTAAACGGTTTTATGTTAAACATACATTGCAATGTTTAAGATAAATGTACTAAAAACCAAAAAATAATAAAATAGATACAGTCGTGGGAATTATAAACATATGCATAGACTAGACTAAAATAAAACCGTGGGGCACGTCAATTGTCTACAAATTTTCGACTTAATGTGCGATAGAAGAATCGTTTAATTCGTCGTTAGGCAGTTGGCCCGCAGACGGTGAGAAAATTACTTACTACTTTCTATACCCTTCTATCATCCTACATAGGTCTCCTGGTGGTTCATTTGACCCGTAAATTTTGTTCACGGGCCTGTAGTCCCGTAATAGGTGCCCACCTATTAAAAAAATAGATCAAATCCGTTGCGTGGTTTGAAAGATCTAAATATATATGTAGGGAGAGAAGGACCACGGGAAGCGACTTTGTTTTATACTATGTAGTGATATTTCATCAGTACGTAATTCGTATCTGCCGAAATATAATTTTACGAAAAAAAACCGAGCAAAGCTCGGTCAACCAGGTACTGTATTTAAAACAATATAAAGTATTATATCAGCCATTTGGTCACCATATTACAAGATTTGCTTAGTTTGGGGTCAGATGGTGTTGTGTGAGAATTGTCCACCAGTTTAGTTTTGTCAGTAAATAGTTATCTAACATATAAGCCAATCATTGTAATGTTTTCGCAGTCGTCCCGTCGTCGCCGTCGCTTAGTTGGTCTACCGTAACGTCGTTTGGGATTTGGCTTCAACTGTGTGTTGATCTGGCTGTCTGACTTAGAATAGAGACAAATGGAGTGGGTAGGGTGGTCTTTGCCTAGCATAGTGGACATTTCAAGCTTCTAATAGTAAAAATAACCTAAAATTGTTTATTTTTGACGTAAAGGAAAGCAAATGAAATACCAATTTATTTACAATAATACATATGCACAAAAAAATTGTACGTGTTTTTGTAATTAAACTCCTCCTAAACGGCAGAACCGATTTTCATAAGTTTTTTGTATATGTTTAAGTAAATTTTTATACATTTGTATATGTTATATGTTTTGTTGTTATGTTGTTAACAATTAGTTCTTTTTTTGTCTATAGGGCAAAACGTTTGCCGAGTAAGCTAGAATTTGGGTAAATCTGAAGGTTCGTGACAACATTAAAATAAGACTGATGTTTCACTCAACTCGGTTGCGTCGAGTCATCGTGTATAAATAGACGGCTTCCCCACTTTACACAAAACCATTAGTTACAACACTGTTGAACAGATTAACAGAAAGGCAACTCTGCAAAACGTCTTACTTGGCTGAATATTTTGAATTATGGCGCAGAAGTGAGACCAGTTTCAAAGGTAGAAGTTAGCTTTGCATCACTCAGTCACGGCTATAATAAATGGGAGTTTGTGATTATTTATTAATCGTTTTAAATTGTAACAGATGTTTAGATTACATTTATGATCATGTGTATTCTAATACTTATATTTTTTATTAGTTTAGGACCTACATATCTATCTTTTCCTAATAGAGTAAGATCTCAGAGCTCCCAGACGTCACCTATTTTCTGATGAATGAAATGTGGACGATCGAGTAGAGTTAGTAAGTACTAAGAACACATGCTTACTCGCTAACTTGCTTAGACGGCCAATTTTGAGATATGGGGTAATGAAGGTACATACAAACATTACTTACTTCACGTATTTTCTAATAAGTGATTTTCTCTTATGTTGTAGGCAACATCCTTAAAAACAAGGTTCCAGTACTCCCAGACACTTTCCGTCAGCCGTTTTGCTTAACAACTCCAAAATAATAATTTAACTTCACTTAAATTATCATGCTCCGTTTGTAAATATGTTCATCAGACAACTATTTTGTTGCTTGTCTATGTCTTTCAAACCTGAACAAAGGAACTTTTGCACATTACTGTTTAAAGGAAGGATAACTAGCAAAGTATGGTACATGATACATGCGAACTCCTGTCATCTTACTACATACAGCTTATAAACCATTTTTGATGCCAAAATATTTTATCAATTCTGTCACATAAATTCACAATAGAAATGGGTTACTTTTGCGTCTTTGATACATCGTCTTCTTCTATTTTATTTAAATTCACAATAATGGCTTTATTTTGCGTCTTTTGTAGAAAAAGGTTACAGGTAGATTCTATTTCCTTAAAATGATCAAACACCTTTTTGAAAATGCCCAAAATAACTCATATCCTTTAACCAAAACCAACAAACTATCAAGAACGACTTAGTCTGTGTCTACATTGTTTGATTTATGCCGACGCTGTGGAAATATTATGAAAAGGGCTCCGTAGGGCGGGAGGTGGGGTAATTTGTGTAACTATATCGCGGGTAACTGAAATAACACTAATCTTTAATGAGATTACAAGGGTACGGTAGCGGTGGGTAGGTTTCCGACATATTTACATTCTAAACAGAAGTCAGGTAATAGATAGTTATCATAATATAATGTAGAGTCGAGTCGAGAGATCGGTTGTAAGTCCTTTACAGTATAAGCATGAAATGTATATTTTTGTTTTTTTTTCTAAAATTCGAAGCTTTGTCTCAGAAGGATAGAGGCAAGGTCATAATTCACCGCGCTCGACAATTGCGGGTCGGGCAGATGGCACGTGTTCTACAAAAATCCTTACTAGCCGGCATAGAGTTACTCTATGCTAGCCGGTATCTACCGAACGCGGAGATTTGACTTCACTACACTGTGATAAGAAGGTCTAGGCTGTGGATTGCGCTACCTGAGTGGATTTTTTCCGATGGCTACGTTCTGAGTGTTTTCAAGTCGAGAGAGAATCGTTTTCTGCTTATTAAGCGCGCTTCATTGTAGACTGCATCATCGCCGAGATGTCGGGCTAGTGTTAAGAAAAAAAACATTTTGTCCCAATTTTTTCATTTTACAGTGTGTACCTATGTCGTCAAATATATAGATTTCCGAAACTTACACCGAGCTAGTCTATCAAAATTTGAATATTCCACAGCAACTTGGTCTCGTACTTTGCATAAATACCTATAGATATCTAACTACTCAGTGGCTAGACTTGGACCTTCTAGTTGGCAGAAGGGTCCATTAATAACCGCATATTCAAAACCACTTCAAAGGACTTGTAAAACATGATCCTGGTAACCAAAGCGCTCTTTGCATTATGGTTAGTTATTTATTGTTAGATTACTTATTGTTTGAATTCAACTATATTGGTAGGTCTCTTTGTAGTCCGCTTGGGGAAGTACCTTGGGCATTTATTACACCGCCTAGAAGAAAAGTGCAAATATTACAGTATTGAGGTTGGAAGGGCAATTTTTCTAGATAAATTACAGGACAAAGAGATAAATCATTTCATAATGCTGCACGAGTGCAATATAGTGTTTGGCCGTGGTTTGGAAGTGAAATGAAATATTTGTTTGCTTCACAAACACTATTTATACCTATCAATTTAACCAACTAAAACATAGGTTTTCATATACATTCGTAAGGTAATACGTACTGTGCTGTTTTTAGTAGAAGTGATGTTTACCATCAAGTACATCTCTAGCTCGTCCTGTCAATGTTATTTGAATTCCGCCGAATACGGAAAATTATTAAAAGGGTGTTTTATTTGTGAATAGTAAATAATAAACGTGGCTAATAACGGTTGTTACAGCTGACAATAACAATATTGAAGCACTGACTGCTGACTAAGCTAAAACATTTTATTTTTATGAAGAATATTGCATAACACACAATATTCAGAAATGTCATCGTCAATTAAACTGATGTCTTCCCTCACTAAGTATTTGGGACCAGGCTTTCCTCAATAATATACACATTTTACGAGTATTAGCATCTGTAAGATCCCGATAGGATACAATATTGTGTACCCGAAGGGGTGCCTTGGACTACGCAATATTGTGTACCCGAAGCTATTGACGGGCCTTACGGGATTGTAATGTTCAACATTCGGTGAGAAAAATATCCCACGTATTAGCTCAGTCTCTGTATCCAAGAATACGAGACTGTTTCTTTTCTTTTCTAGTCTTTTATAGACGACCGGTAGGAGAACTCTTCTGAAATCTTACTAATATTATAAATCTCAATGTGTGGATGTTTGGATGTCAATACCCAATCACGTCAAGTATTAACGGATCGGGCTGAAATTTGAAATACAGGTAGATTATACTCTGAAAGAATCACAGAAATCTAAATAATAATTATTTAGATTTCTGTGGAAAGAATACATGAGCTACTTTTTATCGCGTTAAAGTAACGGGAACTATACGGGAATGAATAATATTTTCATTCTCAAGGTAAACTCAACGTTAGACGTCATTCAGTTTTATCATGACTTTTTCTTCCTCTAATTTTTTTATTGCATTTTTTTGTGACTTGGAATACATCTAGAAGAATAAAAGAGAACAAATTTTATCTGATGTCTACATTTGGCATCCACTTCACCCTTGTCTAGGGTAGGTCGCAACTTCACACCACTTTAGCGGACAAGAGGTGGATAAGTACGGTGCGGAAAGATGCCAACACTTGAGAAACTCTGCATGCAAATGTATTTCGCTCATTCGAAAAAGGACTAGGGAAAGTTTTGTTTTTATTTGAGGAGGTGAGGGTTTCTTGGGGTCACCAAAAACTTTGGCACTTGGATTTTTCATTTGGCATTCGTTCTTAACTGTCTTAGTTCAAAAGAAGTTTGTTTTATAAGTCCTTGAGTTGTGATTGTTATTTGTTCTGTAGAAAGGAGAAAGTCACCGGTTTTCATCTAATATACAAAAATATCGTGTCACAATGTGTATGTTCATAGTTCATCGCAACGCCTCAACTGATTTTAATGGACTTCTCAATGTAGTTAGATATTATGTTTGGTACATACACAGATTACAGAAATAAAACACAGATGGAACCTACGTGAACAACACTGTGAAGCCCGTAATTAGTCATGTTGACATAAAATTGTCAAATCAACGTTCCAAATTACTTGTATAATGTTGTCAGTCTTAAGAAAAAAGTCCCACTATTGTTGTCTTAGCTTGGGAAATCTTCACGTATAATAAATACATCAATTGATATTTTAAAATATTAATATTATTACACCGATTATGCAAGGATTTCTTGTTACTACTATTTCCATTCTATGAAGAAAAGAATTTTGATTTTGCATGCAACTAGAAATTAACTTGAATCGCAAATAATAAAATAAGTGTAATTTACTCGCTTAGATAGATTAAACAAAAATTAAAACAACCGTCTTTACCACCAAACTATTTTTGATAAAATGCATATAGGCTACCTGTATGTTATAGGTCCAAACAACAAACAAAAAAAAACGAACTAAATAATCATTTTAACAGTTCACTTATTATTCACCTTTTTTTGACAAAACAAGACTTTAAAATCAAGTAACCGTATAATATTTAAAAACTTAACAATTTAAAAATATTTAATTTTACAAACAACGTTATGCATAATATTAACTTCAAAAATATCTTCCTTCAACAAATATTTTATTTTATAAACCATCATTTTATAACCAATTATATTGCCACCGTTTCACTTAGATAATATATCGAATGACATTACAATACAATACAAAACACTTTATTGGCACCATAAACAAAGTTGACAAGAAGTAACACATATAATAACAAAACAAAATGGGCACAAAAGGCGATCTTGTCGCTAAAAGCGATCTCTTCTATATAACCTTTTGATTCATGAGGAAACAAAATTTGTATTATTTTGGGCAGTGGTGCCACTAACGAAATAAATAAATACACAAACAAATTTTATGATGTATTACTGATTTTGTTTTTTGTACATTTTTATGTCATAAATTACTCATTTTACAAATTTAACATTTACCAAAATTTAATTTGAAATTATATTAAATTGAATAATACAATGCTCATCAATAATTTGGTCTACGAGTATCAAAAAAAATATAAAATCTATATTTTACCCTAAATTCAGGGAAAATAATTTCCATTTAGTATCGCCACACTAACCTATTTTCGTTGAGGTGTTGTGTTCCATTCATCACCAAAATGAAATCGCCTAAATTATGTAAATAACAGTAAAAATATTCAAATTTTCCTATGAAATTATATTCCTCTTTCCTTTTTTTGTTTTTGGGAACATTGTTTGCAATGTTTGAAGACACAAGACGGCATATTTTAAAACAAAACTTAAAATCACACGGGACTCCCGTACAACACGGAAGTCCGTTTCATACTGACTGGAGTTTGTATTTGCTTCGGCGTTTGTATTTCCTTTGTCTGCTTCAGTAGCTCTGTTCTGCGTGCTCCATCTGGTTTTATTTCTGTAATCTGTGGGTACATATAAGAACAGGTCGTAAGGTATTTTTCACTTCCTTTGAACTTGGCTGTCGCTCATTGACGTGAAGTCATTTACGTTAAATTTGCTTCATTTTTCAATTAATTCCGTTGACAATTTATACTAGTAAAACTACATAATTAGATTTTTGTAAATATTATGAAGAGACAACCCATATCGCTCCCAGATAGTTATTTATTTATGTCATAGCTCATAGCTACTATAGTTAGAAATATATCTGCCTATAAGCACCACAAAAAAGTGAAAATCGGACATCTCACTGCCGCGCGCGTGTCATCCGGTGGTATAAGCTCCTTACTCAGTATTTTGATTGGTAAAACCAACGAAGTATTACAAATAGAAGCGTTATAGTCTAACAATCATGCAATAAATCACAGCGAAACTTGCACACATACTCATGTACCTACACACATACACACTTCCATATGTATTAATAAATATCATGCGGAAGAAAGAGACAACATATCCAGCTTATCGGTTGTTGGAAAGGAAAAGATAGGTTTATCGGGTACCTACAGACTAATATAAACAATAGAGTAAGGTAAGGTAAAAGTGAATATCTACCGATTGCTTATCTTCAACATTTTATTAAAGCACACAACGGCACGCTCAGAATTAAATAAATACACTTCACAGAACTAGCCTGCCACCGCACGGCCATCGCGGGTGTCATGTCATGCTAATTTCAGGAATTGGTTTTTAATGTGTGAATTTGAAATGTTGATATTTTATCTTGTTGGTAAAAATAGGATTTTGACAAATTTTGGATATGTGTTGAAATAAAATTGCTATTTTGATATCGAACTATAGTTATATTCAAAATAATACAGAATACACAAAAAGGCTATTTCAGTACACAATCTGAATAGGTGCCGTTCATACCTATTTAAATTGTAATAAATGTTTGTTGCTCGATCAAATCGTAACGTATGAACAGATCGGACTAAAATTTGTAACATAGATAGTTTAGTCTGGAAGAACACAGGCTACTTTTTATCCCGGGGGAATAACGGGAACGCAAACTACGCGGGTAAACGCGCGGGGGGGTGCTAGTCAGAAATATTGTACATAACTAATACATTTATAAGTGTTATCAATTTCTTTAGTTTTACTTTCAATCTTTTGATCTCTAAAAATATTAAAATAACTTTTTTGTAGACACAAAAGAAGAAAGGGTTCTATCACGCACAGTAAGTTATAGGTATTTTATGAAAAAAGTACCTTATTTAGAAAAAATAATTTTATGAAATGTTCATAAATTTAAACAATGTGAAATAAAAAATTATTTGTGTTCTACTATGCCCAACTTCCTCTAGAAAACAGCATCATACCACAACACAAGATCTCCGCCATGACATTAATCGGATCTCTCTTACACTCTCGTTCTAATCTGACTATATCCATCTCGCTTTATCCGTTCGTAGAAATAAACAACCAAACTTAATAACAAATAATTTAGAAAAATAATTGTAGTGTTACTAACGCATGAAATGAAACATTTTTCTCTTTAACAGTTGCAGTATAGTTTTTCAGTATCTAAAAACACAGGATGGCATTTTTTCTTCTGTTTACAGAACAATATTAACCAAAAATACCTAAAAGCGATACGACTGCTCTCGACACTTGAGAGTACATGACTGAGCGGGCATTAAGGCAGTTTAGTCCGGTCAATTTAGATATTCGAAGTTACCTAAATTCCCACCAAGCTGAAAATCGGTAAGATTGTTAAAACTATCATTAAAAACAAAATTTGAAAGTTCCCCATCTTTCCCCTGTGAGCAAAAAGTTTTATTCAAGGTCAAAGGTAAAAAAAATGAGTTTATCGCGATTTTCAGCAAAACGGTAAGTTTTATCATAAAAATACCACAGACAAAAATTGTAGATCATAAAATTATCTACAAAAAATGTTAAATTTTTTTTTCTACGAGCCTCCGTTTTTGAGATATAACGATTCAAAAAGTTGTAAAAGTTGTAATCGTCATAATTTGCACACGTTTCCTCGCCACCTATGATGATTTTTTTTAACTTCTATAGGTTTACCCTTGACCGCCATCTCACCTGATGTTAAGCGACGATGCGGTCTACGATGGAGCGTGTTTACCTAGAAAAAACCGATTCACTCTCGATTTGAAGACACAAAGATTGTAACCATCGGGGAAAACCCACTCAAGCAACGTATTCCACTGCCTAGACGTTCTTATCACAAAAATAGAGCCAAATCTCTTCGTTCGTGTCTTTGGAACATCAACCATGAAACGATGTCGCTTTTTTCGAGCTACGAGCATAAGATAAGCCGATAGAAAAAAGGACAAAGTGGTATCAGACCATGCAAATCAGTTGCACACTCTCCGAAGTGTATCCGATAAAAAACGGATAGACTAGCAATTTTTCGGCGATGTTCAAGAATTTGAAGTCTTTTTCGCATAAGAGTGTCGTTGTCTATGAGCCTTTTTGCACGTCTCTCTATCGATTCCAGAGCCTCCAGCTGATACTCAGCCGATCCATCCCAAAAGTGCGAACAGTACTCCATACAGGAGCGAATCTGTGCTTGAAATAATGTAAGCAACTGTTAAGACTTGTAGTACCTTCGCACTTTTGAGAGGAAACCAAGTTTTTTGGCAGCCAGTTTAGCCTTGAACTCGATATACGAGCCAAAGTTCAGCGTAGAGGTCTAAGTAACGCCCAAAACCTCAAGACGGTCAGACACCGGCACGGATACACCTCTAAAAGTTGGAGTCAGTTGGAAAGGACTCCTTTTAGCGGAGAACAGACACGCCTGCGTCTTACTCTCGTTGAACTTGACCAGATTGGCATCGCCCAATTTGGACAACGCCTCAAGGGTCAAGCTCAAACGTTCGATCAGACTCTCTATCAGTACCTGAGTTTGATGCCCAGTGGCTCTCGCGCTAGATATGTAACTCTCTACAATGGTGCTATCATCTGCGTACCGGGCTTCAACATCGTTGATATGTAGCAGGAAGAGCGACGCTGAGAGTACCGACCCTTGAGGGACTCCGGTATTGATAGCCATTTGATCCGACGAGCAGCCATCAATGGCGACTCGTATGGATCGATCCCTCAAGAAGTCCGATATCCACGCAATGAACCCAGTAGACAAACCATAACGAAAAAGCTTCCTTGTAAGGCCATCGTGCCAAACCCTGTCATCAGCCTTCGAGATATCCAGGGAGACTGCAAGTGCTTCCCCTGGTTTTCAATAGCTTCACTCCAGATGTGAGTGACGTACGCTAGAATATCCCTGGTGGACCGGTTTCGGCGAAACCCGTATTGCTGGTCACTGAGGAGGTCGTTCGATTCTAGGTACGTTAGTAGCCTGTGGTTTAAGACACGTTCCATAGTCTTGCAGAGTATGGACGTGACCGAGATGGGCCTGTAGTTGACACTACCCTTTTTGGGCACATTGCACATTGGCAAGCTTCCAAGAATTCGGTACTAGCCCAGTTTGGAGAGAGAGTCTAAATAGGCGTGTCAATATCGGTGACAACTCAGGCGCACAAGCCTTCAGTGGCCCAGATGGCATTCCTGCTCTAATAGAGCAGGAATGCCATCTGGGCCTGGATACGTTAGGTACGCCACTTCCGACGGACAACCTATCTGCGTCTCCGTAAGAAACAAGAGTGTCTGCTGCTCAGTCTCGAGGTGATGGTGGACTGCTGAGAGATTGGAGTGCAGACTCCGAATATTAGTGAGGTGCACTTTAACCGACAAGGCGTGCAGCCACTCTTTAAACTTGATTCTGTAATTGACTTGTTTCATATTTGTTTTGAGAGGGGATCGGTGGGAAAAACGGCAGTAGAACGAGGCCGCACACTACTGGTTATTGGTCACAACACACAACACGAATACACCAGTGGGGAGCTAGCCTGGAGACTGCGGGGACGCCCGAGTCCCCCCGGAGATGTCTACCTGGCGTTGTCATCCGGTCGCCAACCGGCAGGATAGCGCATCCCGGGATTTTTCGCTAGATGGCGAGCCGCCTTTCATGAGGGGCTAGCACACTACTTGGGCCCCCTACTATCTGCGGTCGGTCGCAGCAACCGCGCCTCGGATCCCGCTACTTTCCATGACTAGCTTCCCGATGTACAGTATTGGTGTGTGACAGACCGGTCTTGCAGTTGTGCAGCAACTGATCTAACCCATTTTCCCCTAATGGTGTCACTAGACAACACGTAGGAACACGGCTAGGCCGCTTGGCGTCGTGACTTAGTCTAGTGGGTGGTCACCAACCACGGCCGAAGCCTACCACCGCTAATTTGTCACCTGATTAGAACCACCCAGGGACCACGAGTGAGGTTTAAATATATAGGTGCTTCCTCACGAACGTACTCATGCATATTATTATGATGATTACAACTTTTTGAATCGTTATATCTCAGAAACGGTGGCTCGTAGAAAAAAAGTATGAAACAATTTTTTGTAGATAATTTTATGGCTTACAACTTTTGTCTGTGGTATTTTTATGATAAAACTTACCGTTTTGCTGAAAATCGCGATCAACTCATTTTTTTTACCTTTGACCTTGAATAAAACTTTTTGCTCACAGGGGAAAGATGGGGAACTTTCAAATTTTGTTTTTAATGATATTTTAAACAATCTTACCGATTTTCAGCTTGGTGGGAATTTAGGTAACTTTACTATTATTTTTTGGTCTAATTTGACCGGACTAAGTTACCTTGTTTTCGTCTTGCCAAAGTTTAGCTCGGGTAACACGTCTAATTATTTATAGGTCATTGGGTAAAACTGACCTTTGGATCAGAATATAGTATTTTAAAACCGTAGAATATAGTAGTAAGTTTATGGTATTTCTCTAGGCGGGCTCTATCAGTAACAAAGAACACTCTATGTGGTAAGTTAGGTCTACATACCGGTTACAAGTACGCATATGACATTTTCGATACAGCCGTAGGGATCCCCCTTTGGGGATGCCGGACCGTCATTTGAGGAAAAACCCTAACGGCAACAGCCCAAGTCAAGATTTTAGCGTCTGACATTGCGTTAGTCGTCGATCGATAGGTAATACTATATATAATGCTTTCAGGTATGCTATATATCTCACATATCTGAGAAATTGCAGTCACTTAGTAAGTTTAGCTCTACGCTTTATACACTAGCCAAAGTTTTTTAGTCAGTCTTTATACAAAATATTTTTTTTTTCCGAAGAGACAAAAACCAACTTCAAATCAAAATTAAATTCTGGCATTCTAACAAATTTCAATGGGAAGTAATCACTAAGACTTAGGTAACGAAAGTAAATTTCAGTTGTTTTTGTTCATATTTCCAAAACTGTTACACCGATTTCGATAAAATTTATATGAGACCACTTCTGAACTTATGATCTACCAAACAAAAGAACAACCATCAAAATCGATTCTCAACTGGCGGCGCTATCACGTAACATACATACAAAAGGAACATACAAACGAATTGATAACCTCCTCTGTTTTGAAAGTCGGTTAAGAATGGAGCTCATAGGGACAACCGATAGAAGTGAAAACTTATAATTTAAGTACTAAACAGAACTGATGTGGCACAACACGTCACCTGGATAGCTACAGATAAACTGTTATTAAGCATCTCGGTGACACGAATCTATATTTTCCCCTGCCAGAAAGGGCTCAACCCGGCAAAAGACGTTTTCACTTCAAAAAATCTATGAAATATTTTTTAACGTTCACTTTTTGATCATTCTCACTGCAATTATAGCATTGTAGTCGATAGATATCGTGGTAAATTTATTATGCAAATATGACGGCGTCCGCTGTTCGTGCAATTTGCTCATTTTGCTTTGTGTATAGAAGAGTTATGTACATAAATATGAATGTTTTAAACCGATCCCCGACAGGGTCAGACCAGAAATTGCTGTTTGAAAGGATTTCGCTCGGAAATTCGAAAAGTTACGATATTGTGCGGTCATCTGTGGCTGTCCTTTCATGTGGATAGATAATTTACACAGATCATAGGAATTACTTTTTGATGAATAAAAGCTACTAAATGCGTTGCAAGGGAACAATTAGCAAATATTTTTATTACTCTTTTTGTTGTATTCGGATAACACTACTTACATATTACTTACACTCGGTACCTAAAAAGGCTTCTTTTTACGTAGTATATTGGGGCGAGTTAGATATAGCAGATATACTTAGATTATAGTAAGCAATAATCCTCATAACAACATAATATTAAACAATATTTGACTGTTAAGAGTCAAAACGATTGCCTAACACTGCCCTAATGTGGTCCGGTTAAAAGAGCAATGTTTCAAATGCAAACATTGCTCTTCAAACCAGAACGGAGTAATATCTGCCCTTAGTTAACTACATAACGGTAGTATAAACGGCAAAGGCGTGGTACTTCTCTAGACGGACTCTGCATCTAGTCCTACGCCACGATAGAATCTAAAATAAACCTCGACTCTTTGTGATCAGTCAGGTGTCTATAACTTTTGTTCTTAAAGTTCACGTGTCTATGTTATTTATGGCCAGACTGCCCTAAAACACAACATTAATAACTAGTTACCGTTTCATAAATTAGGTAAATAGAAATAGTAACTTTTGTCATCTGTATAATAAATACCTTGAAAAATCCAATTTTCAATCTCAATAAGGTAGACTTTTTACAGGAGATTTTTCTTCAACATTTTTGGGAAAACATTTATATCAATGTTCCCCTTTTATCTGCCAAAATATCTCAAGGAAAGATATTGAAAAAAACCCCACGGGGAGAAGTTTTAAGGGTTTCGCATAATAAACGCCGGACCGCCATAATAAAACACCTGTAAGCCTAGGGCTGTCTCTTTTTGCGGCATCAGTTCAACTTTCATCTATACGTATAAATAGGATTGCAGTGTCTGTTTGTAATCCCAAGTTGCTTTTTACTAAATGTAAATGAAAGTACAAGTTACGGCTGGTCTAGTCGGGAGAACGGCGCCTGCCGATCCGGAGACCCCAAACCCCACACGCACCACTGTCTTTTAAAACGGTGAAGGAAGACATCGTGAGGAAACCGACCTAGAATCTTTCGAAGTCATGTGTCATCCACCAACCCGCACTGGGCCAGCGTGGTGGATTATGGCCTTAACTCTCTCCTTGCGAGAGAAGGCCCCGAGTCCCAGCAGTGGGAACATTTAGTGGGCTGTTGATGTTGATGATGAATCTCTGAAATGGCTGGATCGATTTTAACTACACTGGTACATAGCAAATGTTACAAGAAAGCTATTATTATTAAAGTTATTATTATATTTTAAAAATTAAATTGAAACCATGTTTAACGGGTTATTTTTTTATTAATCACTGAAAACGTAGAGTGCGATCAAATTTAGAGTTATGCTAGAAGAACAACTCTAAATTTGAAGACACCAAGTCAGGTTATATACAAGGGCGGAGCCACGGGAGAGCCAGGACCCACCTTGGGCTGGGAAACGCACGCATGGACTTATTGTACGGTCTTGTTACTTGAACACCACTATGACAGAAGGGGTCCTGGCACTGAAGCTGGATCTGGTCTTGGTTCTACTTATATAGCTAGCTAGTCTAATCGTTTATCGGAAGTGGAATCAAACCGCTTCGTTCGAGCTATCGGAATGTCAATCTGAAATACTTAAGCTAAATTTCATTTCTTCGCCTTCGTTTGACATCAGACAGGCCGACAGATAGACTTCGAACCTTTTTATGGCGATTAGATTCGAATATTCTCAAAAATTTGAGGCTTTTTACCGCTATTGAGGTTATTGTGGCTCAAATGGGTAACAATAAGCGGTTTTTTTTACTCGCCATCCCTGTTGCTTCCCCCACTAGAGCCTATTCCTTCCCGGTTGCTTGGCATGCCGTAAACAAGGGTAAAAAGCAATTGGAACAAAGAAAACTATAGTTTGTTGCCCTGTGCCTTGTTGCAATTAAATATTTGCGTGTGAATGCCGACTTTTCCGGATTTAACTAAATAATAAACCACTTGCAATTGTTCAGTTAAACAAAACATGTTCTCTTCTACTTTAACCAAATTATTTTCTCTAAAACAAAAGCGTTACAGTAAAATTTTTATTTTTTTTAAATTTTGGTTTGTAATTGTTTTTTTTTTTCATGTGGTGCTTTATTGCCTAGTAAAATTTGTAAAAACCTTCGGATAGGTAAACTAACGGTGAGGCGTCAACTGACGGTGATTGCAATTTTACGGTACGGTGGATATAGGTACGTAAGATAGTGCTCACATTGTTAGTTTTTTTGTATAATATATACAAGAATTATACCATTTTGGTTTAGGGTCTATGTATTAAAATAATATGACAATCTTGGTCCGTTTTCCACTTTAAGAAATCAAAATTTAAACATCTAAGCTTTCGCATATCTTATGTTAGTAAGATATGTAGGATTAAATTAAATATTCTTATATTTCTCTTTTAAGAAACTGGCACTTGTATAATAGCATTTGCTCCGTAACCGTTGACTGAGCTGAAATTGAAAATTCCTATAAATAATTCATGTAATTGATATGAACATGAACGCGATTTAACTAATTGAATTTTCATATTGAAACCAGAAACAGTCTCATTTCAATTAATAAAATGAACAATTTGCTGTGTTTCAGCAAATCAGCAGCTGGAAGGGGTGTTGTTTATCCTCACAGTACACGTAGGTACGTGCTATGTTCAGCGAATAGAACGCGGTGCTGGGCTAATTTCACGCCAGTCGCCTAGACTAGTACTCCCTAAATCACTACAACATTGGTAGAGACAGTTACAGAACTACGTTGCTGTTTAATTTGATATACAGTTTTACAATAAACAGGTGGTTTCTATAACCATAGGCAAATGGTACAGGTCGATGCTAACATCTATAAAATTGACATTACTTATTTCATGTAGTAGTAACCATCCTTACGGACCCCAAACTTGACAAATCCTGTGATGGGTTACGTCATATTTTAGTTAAAATTCCAAGAACAAAGTTAATAACGTTGAGCTACTCCGGTCATCTTGGATTTGAAATTTATCATCGTGTATAGTAAGTATTCTATTAGTCATTATTTTTCATTTGAACCCCATAATCATATGTTAGATTAATCGTAATCATATTGATGGAGTTATGAAAAAGCATATACAATCTCAATTTTATGGTGGCTGTCATCTTGGACCGATTTTCACAAAGCACATTACGTATCTAGCATATTTAGAACACTTCCGACTAATATATACCTATTTCAAGCAAAAAAAAAATCCATTCGGTAACTTCCGTCAGTGATCTATGATCCCACAGACAGGCACACATACACATATGCATACATCCTAACACAACATGCACACAGACACGGCAAAATTTATAACAGCCTGTCGTTTTGCGTTGGGAGTTAAAAACATATAGAATATACATAATGTAGAGGGTATAGGACTTCATTCGAGAGCATGTTTGTATCATCCGCCAATTTCCACCAGGCCATCGTGGTGGATTATATCATTATGAATGAATGATCTACGGAAAGCCACAGAAATCCAGCTTTCCGTAACTGTTATAGAGTAAAGTGCTATATGTTTGTCTAGACCACTGTTCTAGACTATGCGTCTGCGTTTGATGATACATACGAATATGTGGTGACTATAACTATAACGTCACTACAGTAGTTCTACATCCCTAGTTAGGCCATTACAGCCTGCACATAATGTTTAATTAGACCAAGCCCGACGGTCGGTAATGAAGCGTTTATAATATCGCTTTTAGATTGCGTGCTGTTCGGGTGTAAACGTAGGCCTAAATTAAATTAAATTTTATTATGATTTATGAATTAGCTGAAACGAAATTAAGCCGACTACTTATTTGGATTAAAAGTGTTCGTAAGTCAAACATGTTGACTTAATTTATATGTGTACCAATTGCAGTATCGAATTAGTAGAACAAAATTGCGATATTATTGGCGAAGGCGATCTGATGGTGGTTGTGCCCGGAGAGGTGTTTATAGATATATATTTTTTTTTTAAATAAAGAGTGACGAGACAAGCAGGACATGTGCCTGATGGTAAGCAACATGCCTGCCACATAACAGCACAGTGACACGCAGCTATTGGAACATGAAGAGTCCAAATCATTACCTAGTACTACACTGCGCTCGTCACCCAGAGATCTAAGTTGTTATATCTCTAAGCCGTGTAATTTCTCTGGAAACATTGCCCTTCAAACCGGAACACAGTAATGTTTGCACATTACTGCTTGGCGGTAGAATAATTGGCAAAGGTGTGGTACTTCCGCAGGCGGACTCTGCTAAGAGTCCTACCACTACAGATACCCCTTTTATAAGTTTTATTTTTACAGCATTAATCAAAATATGAGAGACAAAATCTGAGACGGCTCTCAATCCTACTATCCTACTATAATATTATAAATGTCAATGTATGGATGTATGGATGTTTGGATATTTGGATGTTTGGATGTTTGTTGCTCAATCACGTCCTAACGTATGAACGGATCGGGCTGAAATTTGAAACACAGATAGATTATAGTCTGGAAGAACACATAGGTTACTTTTTATCCCTGAAAAACAACGGGAACTTCGTGGGTAACACCGCGGAGCGCTGCTAGTAATATTATAAATGTCAATGTATGGATGTTTGGATGTTTGTTGCTCAATCACGTCCTAACGTGTGAACGGATCGGGCTGAAATTTGGAACACAGATAGATTATTATAGTCTGGAAGAACACATAGGCTACTTTTTATGCCGGAAAACAACGGGAACAACGGGAACGGGAACTTCGCGGGTAACACCACGGGGCGCTGCTAGTTCTTGATATTTTTCTCGTTTTTCTACCGTCTGCATCCACTTCTGAAGGAATAACTAATTGTCTACAACTTACCCTGGAAAAGGAACACTTAACTAATCTGAGTTTAAAATTTCTTCTCCCCTTAGTCTGGGTGCCTACTATCGCCGAGGTAACTAGCCCATCTGCATATTCACCCGACTACGTTAACTTTTAATTTTTTTAGAAAATAAAAGTAATATTCTGACCTGAGAACAAATTAACTTCATTTTCTAAAGTTTAACTTTACGAGATGAGATACTGGAAAAGATCAAACGTCGATTAAAAAGATGGAAAACTTTAGATTTTTTTCACGGAAATTGATAAACTCTAGGTTTTTTTTTTAATAATCTTGATCATCATCTAACTAGATATATGTATCTAGATAAATATATATATCTACGTTGAATATATCTAGATTATATCTATAAGAAATTCCAACTAGGATTAAACGTTGTTTCTAGCCGTCAGGTGTACAACTCACAGCAATTTTTTTTAAATTCTTTATTGGGGAGTTACGGTTTTTTTTTTCTTACAATGTAGAATAACGGGAAGAGCAAGACATACGCCCGATGGTAAGTACTTAGCAACATGGCTGCACTATAGCACAGCGCAATGCAGTTATTGTATTGTGGGAGTTGTTTCCTTTTTATTGCATAGTTGTCTAATTGTAAAATTTAATTAACTTGTAAGCTAACCAACCTTTTTATGCTAACTCACACTAACTACACACTACTAATACCACAAAAACTCTGTAACCTAGGGGCACAAGGACATGAATAAATGAAGTTATCGTACCTTATACCTAATATGTACCTAAGTACTGTTGAATACGGGTGTTCTATCCTACTTAATTATAGATGCGAAATTTTGGATGTTTGTTGCTCAATCACGTTGAAACGTCTGGAAAAATCGGTCTGGAATAACGCATAGGCTACTTTTCATCGCGGTAAAACAAAACATGCGGGTAAAACCACGCGGCGCACTAATACAACATGAACTCTACATTTTCTGTTTAATAATGCCTTCAAAGTATCTAAGTATCCGATACTTACTCTGGAATTTTGTTAGAGAATTTCTTAATTAAAGTCGATGGCAGGAAACCCATCAAAAGTAATTAAACCGTGCAAGTTTACGGTCGACAGTGATAGCGATACCGCACTACGCTTCACCTTTTCAAGACTAGCGGTAATGAAGGTGAAAATACCGTTTACCTCATATTCCAACACTTATTTAATAACTAGCAGCGCCCCGCGGTGTTACCCGCGTAGTTCCCGTTCCCGTTGTTCCCTTTGTTTTTCCGGGATAAAAAGTAGCCTATGTGTTCTTCCAGACTATCCTACTAATATTATAAATGTGAATGTATGGATGTTTGTTCCTCAATCACGTCCTAACGGAAGAACACATAGGCTACTTTTTATCCCGAAAAAACTACGGGAACAACGGGAACGGGAACTTCGCGGGTAACACCGCGGGGCGCTTCTAGTAATCTATATGTGCTCCTTTCAGCCCGATCCGTTCATACGTCAGGACATGATTGAGCAACAAACTTCCAAACATCCAAATATCCAAACATTGACATTTATATTATTAGTAGGATAACTAGTAGCGCTACGCGGTTTTACCCACTAAGCATACTACAATCTAACCTCATTGCAAATTTCAACCCAGTTTCAGTTAGTATTAGGTATTTTAAAGGTACTCGCGTAGTGAGTTCATAAGTTCATATTAGCTAGCTAATGTATCCATTATGAATACCACATCACTTTATTATGTATAAGTATACCTTCTCTTGATAAGTGCTCCATCACAGAACATTAATCTTCGTACTCTAAAACTATACTATGCATATTGTCTCTTCGAGTTTGTTTGACTTCATTTTCTGAACCGATTCGACCATA
Source organism: Ectropis crepuscularia (assembly GCA_963693475.1). Taxonomy (NCBI): domain Eukaryota; kingdom Metazoa; phylum Arthropoda; class Insecta; order Lepidoptera; family Geometridae; genus Ectropis; species Ectropis crepuscularia. The sequence goes on along the minus strand of OY856343.1, from coordinate 9,456,045 downwards.
CTCGAAAATGTAACTACTTTTTACCTTCAGTATTGAATATATATGTATATATATAGCGGTAAACCTATTCCATTGAATGTGTTACTTTTAGAAGTGAAAGCTTTTTTTGGCACGCCACAGACAGTATTTTCGTGGGCTGTGAATTGAATTCTAGCGTCGCGCTCGGGAAAGATAAGAAATCTTCGGATAAGCTCGGGCCATTCGGGCCATTGGCCATCTAGAAATGCGCCATCATTTCTAGATGGCCATGCTCATGGCCACGCCCTCCGGTTTCACGCGCGTAGTTTCCAAAGTAAGTTATCAAATTCTGAGTTATAAGTTTTCACTTCAATCGGCAGTTCCTATGACTACCATTTTTGTTATAATATACATAGAGTGCACAAGACGAACAAGACATGCGTCTGATTGTAAGCAACACAGGACCACAAAACTATTTGAACTGGAAGACCCCAAATCGCTACCTAACACTACACTGTCCTCGTCACTCAGAAATGTAAGATAATTGATCTCTTAGCCCTATATTTTCTCTGAAAACGTTACCTTTCCAAACCAAAAAACAGCAATATTAGAATATTAGCACATTACTGGTTGGCGATAATAAGAGTGCGCCTAATGCCAGGGAAAAATCAGTTTTCACCCGCGCGACGCGTTTCTTAATGCGATATACATAAAGTCGAGAATAGCATGACACAGTTTTTGACCAAGTTTTATTAAATTACTCAATAATTAAACATAAATTTAAAAAGTGTTCGGTTACTTTACTAGAACGTACAATTAGGAATTTTATTACCAAAAAATAATGTGGGTTCATAGCTGATAATTTCGAGTACTCGAATTAAAACGGGTTTTTTCGGTGTCATTTTTATTTTTTTATTGTAAAAAACTTTGATCTATTTTTAAAATTATATTTGGTTATTGTGCTTCTTCTTGATTGTACCCACACGTCAATATATTTTTTTGTCATAGTTTTTAGTTTCTTTACTTCAGTGAGCGGCGTCGAAAATATCCTTTTTTCGTTTTCTGGCACTAGTAAATGAAATACACCAGTAAACATTTGCCATTACACAAGTGCTCCGACCTCTGTCAATCATAGATCAAAAGCACGAGATCAGTAGTTTAACCGACCACATACACGTGCTATAAACTGGGCTGTAACCAAACATTAGCAGTAACAGACCACAAAAACCGAGTTACATGGAAGTGAAGCCGAATATATCGTAGCTTCCGACAGCCGACCGCGTGTGAAGCCCGAACAATGTGCGAGGAGTCAATGACTGGAAACGTCGCTATAAGAGCCATAGACATGGCGGTTAGTGGAAAAAATACTCGCGTTTTTTTTTTCATTTTCCGTTGCAAGTTTGGCATAAGCTATCGGTGGTAGCGTTTCTACTAGCTTATAACCTGGGGTGACTTCAAACGAAAATTGAATAGGTATCAAGGTATCGCCTATTATATATTAGGGAAAACGTGTTACACGCGCATTAAATAATAGATAGATTTTTGAGCAATTTTGCGAATTTTTCACGAATTAAAGAACGGAGCTTTTATTTTTTGAAGTCTATAAACTAGCAGTCCCCCGCGGTTTTATTCGCGTAGTTCCCGTTCTCATTATTTTAATCGGGATAAAAAGTTTCAGGTCCAAATTTCAACCAATCAATATCCGTCAAACAGTTACACCATTGTTTTTGACATCAGTCATTCATTCGTTTGATAATAATTAATTTGGTAGAACTACGTTCGCGGAGTTACCTAGTCTTAATATAGATTTAAAAATACTTTTTTTCCCAGAGTTTCTCCTATAGTCTCAATTGAAATCTGAATCCGGAATCCGGCATCACTGAACCAGCGTCAATCTCTGTATTTCCCAACCGCCTAAATGTTCCGTATTGCACTTTAGGTAGAATTTCCCTGCTATAAACAACTGCATTAAAAAGTTGCATTTAAAACCAGCATAAATCCAGGAATCGGTGTGGACGTTGTGGTGACGGAATTTTCGGAAACTGTCTTTCGAACGGAAATATGAACGTAGAGTAAATTGACGTTTATAGTTTTGCCTTGCGTGTTTTTTCTGTAATTTAATTAAAGTTTTAATCGCTGTATTCCATTTATTTAACCCGACTTAAAAAAAGAGAGTAGGTTTCTCAATTTGACCGTACAAATTATTTAATTTTCTGTATTATGTCAGGCCAACATGTTATATATGTTGTAGATGGTGAGCATAGAGAAAAAAATCTCTATTGTGGTGGTAGTAACACGTCTACGTCTATACTGCGTCTTTTACCCAGATATATGAGATTAATTGTGTATGTCATTGCCTTGTAAGTAGTTGGTAATTCATTAATCATGAAATTTAAATAGCGAGAGGCGTGAAATAGGACATCGTATTATTTTAACCGTACTCATTTTTATTTCACATCAAGTGCATATTTGCAACTTTGAAATGTACCTATTGTTTGAATGCATATTTCTTGATGAATATACCTACTCTGGATGTTATCAAGTTCAATTCAATCCAAATCAATTCATTTATTCGAACCATAAATACATAAGAACACTTGGTAACGTAATTAACAAAACGTAGGTACCTACTAATAAAACTGTAGAGAATCGGTTTCTTCTAGGTTTGCGCTTTGCATCATAGACCACTTCATATCGGGCGAGTTGGCGGTCAAGTGCAAACCTATTATTTACAAAAGAACGACTATCTCTATTATTTAAGTCAAGGACACGATTTCAAAAAACTTTCGAATAAAGTTCAGAATTGATGGACTTTCCCCATACAATACTAACTAACACGAGACTAAGCCAAACCTTGAATAGGTTTGGCTTAGTCTCGGGTTATTTAGTACTATGACAGCCAGAGATAGCTAATATGTAGGTATGTAGTGATAGGACTCTTCGCAGAATCCACCTTTGGAAGTTCCTCACATTTGCCAATAATTTTACCGCCAAGCAGTAGTGTGTTCCGTTTCGAAGGGTAATGTTTGCAGCGAAATTACAGGGTAAAGAGACGAATCATCTTATATCCGTGTGACGTATTCAGTGCAATGATAGATAATGATTTGGACTCTTAATATTCTGCTGCAGCTGCGTGACAGTGTGCTATTAAGGCCGATTTACATCAGATGAACGAATGCTCATTCTATCCCCACTGTATCAAATTAATTTGGTGTAAACAAACGTACATCATTCTTTCGTTGTTTTGTTTGCGTTCGCAAAGATTCTATGGAATATATAATATGGAAAACGCTAAGAACGATCTTTCGTTTACACTAAAAGATCGAGAAAGAATGCTCTTGTTCCAGCTCTAGCTCAATGTTCGTTCAGTTTAAATCGGCCTTTATGAGATTTGCGTATCAGGCAAATGTCCTGCTCGTCTCGTCACTCTATATTATAGAGCAGGACATTTGCAATATAGAGTAGCAATATAGAGTCTATATATCATAAAAAACCTGTACTAGGAGAACCAGATAGGTAACATAAATTAAATAATTTACAAATTCAGTCAATATTCTTAGTTTAAAAGACTCTGTTTCTTCATAAGTCTACAGAAATAACATATTTCGCAGCGTCACAATGACTGGACTTACCCCTGTTTTAAATACGTCCCTCCGTGGTTCAACGCTACGATTTTGATTTATGCTTGATCCGTAAACCCCTCCTCGCTAATACAGCCATGAATCATGATGACTCGGATGAGCAGCAATAACAGGAACAGAAACGGCTATGTGCCCAAAAATGTAACTAACGATATCTATATGGAATATCTATAGCAAAATACGACAGCAGCGATACCTTTTAGCAGGTTAGATTAGTTTGACGCGCTGTCAATGGTGCACCCCATGTAGATACGTAGCTATGTTAGACGGACATGACTATAAAGTTCACTGGAAAACCCTCTGATACAACTTGAACCTTGAATTCGCAGAAATTTTACGTAATAGAATATCTATCAACTTTTGTTTTCACCTCAGTCCTCTGTTTATAAGTTACTAGCAGCGCCCCGCGGATTTACCTATGTGTTTTTCCAGACCATAATCTATCTGTGTTCCAAATTTCAACTCGATCCCTTCATACGTTAAGGCGTGATTGAGCAACAAACATCCAAACAGCCATACTGTTTATAATATTAGTAGGATTTTATTTTGATATTGGTTCGATTGAAAAAGCCGTTCAGATTGATAGGTAGATTTTTTTCACAGTAAAAGGTTTGACTTGACCGCCATATCGCCTGATGTAAAATGACGACGTATTCTTCGACGGATCGTGGTTACCTAGAAGAAACCCATTCACACTCGACTTGAAGACACCAAGATTATTTCCAACGGGATAAACCCACTCAGGTACAGGCAACGCATTTCACAGCATCAACGTTATTGTTACGAGTGTGAAGTCTAACCTAACCTAATACGATTTCCCAGTAACTATTATTGAAGATTTTTAAGATATCTGTAAAACATATGTCGTAATGTGTATCGTAATGTACTCGTATATGTCACCATAATCTAACAACGTTAGATTAATAACTAACCTAATCTGCCGCAGGATTAATCTCACGCATTACAATTAAGTATAACCTGATGTTTATAATTTTATGGTGTCATAATATATACCACTCCTTAACCCCACCATATGAGAAATTGCATTTAGGGAAGTAGATACCTACTATCTACATGAGAGATAAACCACCTTCACGGCTAAACGGTGTTGTATGCTCGATCTCGCCATTCCTCTTGCCTACCTCTAAAAGCTGAACAAATACATTTTAAAGAACATTTCCTCCTTATCTAAAATCCTTTCGTTGCTAACGTACTGGAAACTCATTGGACTAAGGGTATAAAATATTATGCCGTGTAGAGTATTATATACTTGCAGGCATCGATATAAATCAATCGATGTGCCCTGAGCACCTTGAAATTGGTAATAAACTGCGTCTCTGTGTGTATCGTAAGTGGTTTACAAACAACCAATATACTTGACCCCTATAATCGCTAGCGGCGAGATTTGCTGTGGTTCTACTTATTTTGGGTGTTGACAACGAATAATGATAGGTAAAAACGTCCGGCGTCCACAGCGTCCTGCAACCACAGATTTATATTTTTATTGCTATTGCCTGCAACCGACTAGAGCGGAAAGAGTGAGCTCACTCTTCCCAACGTTGACATGATTGCGTGCGCTCTGAAGTTTGGGAGGGCCCATCTTGGGTTCTACGATCTATGCTTGTAGGCAGTATTATGGTTGCACTGTCAACACTCACATGAGTTCATATTGACTCGGTTGAATCTCACATTGATATGAAAGTAAACAAATCCTCTAAATATATTTTTCTCGAAACATGCCGGTTTCCTTACGATGCTTTTCCTTTACCGTTAGTTTGCATTGGTGGTGCGATGCTCTTACACTTGGAAAAATACTCAAAGGTGCAAACAGGATTCAAACCTATGCCATCACGATTGTGATATCGGATTATTAATGCACTGGTGTTTGCCCGCGACTTCGTCTGCGTAGAATTTAGAAATTGGCTATTCCCTCGCATTTCTTCGAGATTAAGTACCTACGTGGTTATTCGTACCTATTTATTAGACTTTAATCTATTTGAGTCCAAAATTTCAGCTTGATACCTTAAGACTCGATTAAGCAACAAACATCTAAACATTCACATCCTACTACTAATGTTACTAATGCGAAATTTTGTACATAGACATGTATTGACGTTTTTTATACTTTCGAACAAAAACTACTGAAGGGGTCTGGACACCTGCATGATGTTTGGTAAATACATAGATAGCAGTCTAGATTAACATGTAACCTAGTTTTACTGGGAAACTAACGAGATCTGGAACTACTTGAGTAAAACGGTGGACATTTCACACACAACACTATCTATCCCCTAACTAAGCAAGGCTTGTAATATGGGAGCTAGATAGCTGATATAATACTTACATATTTTTAAATACATTTATAAAAAAAACACGCAGGCACAGTACCTACAAATATTTGTATTTATCACATCAATATTTACACTAGGTGAGGATCGAACCCATCGGATTGCTTCTAGTTTATAATATTAGCTAACGTAATTTCAAACATTCTAACAAGTAACTTCCCAAAAAGAGACATAACCAGCACCGAAATAAAATGAAACAGTTGGTACCGCAATAAAATCTGTCTGAATGATTGGAACCCAACGACAAAATCGTTTAGTTGAAAGAACGTTAAAAACTCGTTAAAGCGCCTCGTTCACGCCTTTTAATTTCAAAGCCGGTGGTCTATTTTGAAATGTAGAAATTCGGCAGTTAAATATTAAATACTTTACAATTTGAAAGAAAGTTTAGGATTTGATGGATGATTCAAATCAAATTACAAAATAATTGGTGAAACTGAAACATCGAAATTACAGAGTTGTACAATGTACATCTTACTAATATTACAAATGTCAAAGTTTGGATGTTTGGTGCTCAATCACGTCGTAACGTCTGCATGGATCAGATTGAACACAGTTAAATTATAGTCTGTAAGAACACATAGGCTTTTTGTTCAAGGATATGAACGGGAACTACGAAGGAAAATTACGGGGATCTGGTAGTTTTTATAAATATTATAGATTTTATAAATAGTTTTTATAGTTATAAGTTTTTATAAATATTCCAAGAGTGACAATACCGGATGTGCCTATCAGCTTTTTCCAAGTGCAGATGTTAAACTTTGTCATCACCACTGGCTTTAACGGTGATGGAAACATCAAGAAGAAACCGAAATTTTCCAAAAAAAAGCCATTTTTGAGAACATTTTATTTGTCACAGTATAATCTGTCTACCCTCGTTTAGCCAACGTTCACACTCGCCTGGAGTTCACACTCTCCTGGTCTGAGAAGGCCCCCGTCTCAGACAGGCAGAAAGATTTTATTAGTTTGCAATACAGAGTTGAAATGCAGAAAATTGGAAAATTGACTTTAACCTAGTGCTACCTTATCACTTACAGCGATTTCTTCCAAGCAATTCTAACAATGGGAACATAAAGTGGGCTGCTTATGCTTTCTCTTTCTGGCGTATTATTTCCACTTTTATATGATACATTGTAGATATTGTCTTCTATACATAGAGATGCATTATGTGTTGAGAGAGCGATGCGCGAAGTAGCCACTTTTTAACCAACCTCTTGAACCAGAGATTAAGGCGCTCTTCTTTTACTCTTCTTGAGGTTGAGTTGCTGATAGTTGGAAAGCCACGGGTCATACTTGAAAATATAAATAAATTTTGGTGAGAAATTCACACACAACACCATCAGACCCCAAACTAATCAAAGCTTGTATGTACTATGGCGGCCAGATAGCCGATATTATATTTAGGTATATAGTTGTAAATACATACTATTATATAATTATGCATAGAAACACCTAGACACAGTACAAATATATTTGCAAATATTTGCACAAGGTGGGAATCGAACCCACGACCCTCGAATATTTAATCTTAATCGATACTTGGATAAAATTAGCGCATGCACGCGTTTACGAAGAGAGCCCTACGCTCAGCAGTGATGAAGAACGGGCTGGGAATAATAATGATGATTCCACAGGGAATAAGGTCAAGTCTTCCAAACTCGTCGTCCCAAAATTCTAATCAACATTCGGGCGCGATATTTTACGATTTCCGCCTGCCCCATAACTTAGTCATGAAAAGTTGACGGTGCTTTTGATTGGTCGATTATTCTGGTACCGAAATCTATCCACGTTTGTCATTTCCTGACTAGGAATGTACTATACAAAAATATTCGTTGTAAGGCTGAATTTCCTAGAAACTCACTTGCTGACTAGGTATGTGATTTTTTTTATTTTAAAATGTTTTTATACGTTTTTTTTTTGATAAAACAGAAAAAACATTGTTTATTCATTCATTACGGGATATTTACCGTTGTGGAATGATGAAGCGATTCGCAGTGCCAGATATTTCGATACAGTTTCTTGCGTCATGGTAAATATTCTGTAATTTAATAAAACTGGCATAAGTAATGAAAAAGCGTGATTCCTTGAAACAATGTTTAGCTAACTGAGACAAATATCTAACAGTCTGAGAAAATACATACGAGTCTCAAGATTATTGTAATCATTCTTCTGTAATTGGATGCTTATTTAGATTAGTTAATTAATTTCGCCCGTAATCTAATATTTAGATGTGTACTAAGTTATATATATGTATTAAGTTAGTGACTACAAAATCTTGAACAACATTGTTAAAGCTGAAAAGTGTATATTTATTTAAACGCTCTGAATCTCGAAACATGTAACTACCACTGCGATGTTAAAAGTCACGTATGGCTATCTCACACCCTAAGAACTATTCTAGAATTATTTTTGACGTGATAACGTCTTATAATTCGATGAAGCCGGCTGCACGCCCACAAAACATGACGTCATCTACCGTTACCGTCGGTCGTTACCGTCGGTCGTTACCTCGCCGCATGTTTGTTACAGTTGTATTAATTATTTCGACCAGTAGTTCAAGCGGGGATGTAGCTCAGTGGTAGAGCGTTCGCTTTGCATGTGAAATGCCCCGGGTTCGATCCCCGGCATCTAAAAGCTTTTTTGCATTGTTTTGATTGAAAATGACTAAATTCTACTGATTACTTTTTACATACAAATCTATTAAACAAATGAAATTAAAATTTTCTTTTGAAAAATGCTACCATTCCATCAGTATTTTCTTAAGACGTTGTCACGTTCTATCGTCAGTAAACCGACTTTACAGACAAACATTTTTTTTGTTTAAAAAAAATTTGGAACACTAATATGAAAACGCAATTTAAATAGTAATGGATAAATAAGTAGGTGCCAATATATTTATTACTGTGTGTATCTACTAGACTAAATATTAGGTATTCTTCTCACAACACTATCTAGCCACAAACTAAGCAAAGTTTACATTATTTTGGAAAGAATAGTTGGTCTGAGTGGGAGTCAAATTACTGACATACGTACTTCCGTTACATAGAAGCACCCGGGCACAGAAAAAGTATCCGAATTCATCACTCAAATATTTGTCCTGTGTGACAACGGAACCCACGACCTAAAGCTCAGTGGACCGACTCTTTACCAACCTAACCACTGACTCTACCACAATGTTAATAGATAATAATTTAAAAATGTAAGTACCTATTCAAATTTAGTTTAAACCATTAGTGCGTTGCATTTATGTGTATTTACAGATTTCACTGTATCATAAACGCATATCAGAAAAAAATTCAAATAAGTCCAAAGTCGACATATTACGAGAGAAAATGTTCAGACTAAGTAAATTTAAACGACTATAATCTGTTGAAAATGTAATGTTATCAATTCTATTCTAAACGTTTTGAGCGAGGTTCTACAATGATTTGTTTTAACCCTCAGTATCCACATGTCGCTGTAAAATCTCGGCCAAAACAAGAGCGCGTTTCAATAGAGTACGAAACCACAGGCACGAGGCAATTAATTCCACCACAAAAGCTAATAAAGCACAGATAGGTATCAGATAGCTGGAGCGACAAATGTGTGTCAGCGGGACTCGTTTGACGGGTTGTAAATCGGATCTTAGGCTTTCTCTCCGGGCTCCGTAGCCGGGGTCAGCTCAGGTAACCGACCACATGGCGCGATGCCACTGTCAAATTGATTCCCTGACATGTGTATGAGACTCGCAGCGGGGGCTACTGGGGGTTTACGTGATGGGTTCTTCATATGGTGTTGCGATACGTCATCACAAATGTTCCGCTCTTGTCGGCTTCGAAGCAATTCAATTTCAAAGATCTTTATTAATTAACAATATGTACAAATACTAGTGTATAAATTAGGTCCTAGTACTGTAGTAGAGCTTAGTAACAATGACTTGTGAGTGACGTTGTTTTACAAGTCATGAACTCATTGAAGAAATAAGAAAGGTGATTAATTAAAAAATCATATAAATAACTATAACTATATTATTCATAGATGTGATGGTATGAATTATTTAAAGTGTATGAGAGAGTATTATTTTTTTAGGCATAGTTTTGAATGACAAGCGGGACAAAGCGATCAGCTTTTTGGGTACGCTAACGGAAGCTAGAGAATGTTTTTGAAACTCTACTTATTATTGTTTCTAATCTCTGATTTTTCTATTTAGGTTAATAAGTAAATGTAGTTAGTACAGGCTTTTGGAAGAAAGTTATATGTAAGTATACGAAAAAAAACATTATCAGGAGGCATTATCGCGCAGCGATGTTTCAGCTGAATTCCTTACTATATTTTTTTTTTCACTTTCATTCAAAAATGTTCATAGTACTTATGTAAATTATTTTAATACTTATAGTTATTTTATTGCTTATTTTGTATCATACAAATGTAGAGTTTCTTTATGTACTAAATAATTTACGTAAATTTACGTAATGATTGCTGATTTGGTATGTCATCATAGGTACAACATAGATGTCATGCCGAGCAAATCTGCAAACTGCATAATTAATTTGTCGCTAAGGTATTCATCTATGAATACTGTAGTAGTTATAGTAAGCTTTCACAAGTAATATTTTTTAACATTTCGATAAACTTATTATTATCAGAGCTGATATCTTTCAGTTTGTTGGGCAATTTATTTAGTCGCATAACTGACACAGTTATCTATCATCTGTTCTTTCAATCAAAGGGTATCAGATAAATTACTCATAGCGATGCAGTGGCCATTTTTTTATTTAAATTTGTTGTGTTTTAAGTTCTTATTATTTTTATGTTAACTGTATTTTGTGGTGCCATCCTGCCATCAAGAGTTTTTGAATTGTTTTGCATGTCATTTGAGTTGGGAAGTTCATATGCATATTAATAATATTAATATTCTTGAATACTTTAATTGATTAGTACCTGGTTCTATTATGTACGAGTGTAGATTAGAGATAGTTACGTAGGTACGAGCTTTTGAACACGATTTGTGAAGTGACTTCTCAGTCAGGAATGTATTTAAGCGGCACGTTCTACAGTGTCATCAATTTCAGATCAATATTACCAATCGGACAGTCTCATGGGGTATACGATGGGGTTTGAGCACGTTTTGCATAGTCACCATTTATCGGTAAAATATGGTCTATGCTGCTGATATTCCTCAGAACAATATTGATAGTTAAATATCTGTCGTTTAACTAAAGAAATAGACAACAGCATTTCATCCAACAGTAATTTAGACCGTAGAACTGAAATAAGACATTTTTTCGACAGGTCTTGCTGTTTAATATGTAGAGCCATGTAAGAATTTCGTTCCAACTGACCTAAGTACCTAAGAGGTCCATAGATAGACAGACCTCTTAGGTACACTGATTCTGTAAATCTTTGTTGTATCATCATTACAGAAAAAAAAGTTTTTTTAAATAACGATTGGTTTATCTACTTTTCGTTGGATTAAAATAAGATGATTAAATAACGTCATTTTATAGAGGCACTTCAGTGACAAGGCCATTTTTCAAAAGTGATTTAATTCATTTGCTTATGACTTATATATTTTGTTTCATGTAAATTACTAAAAATATGTCAGATGCCTGAGGTTCGAAATAAATTAATAGTACTAAATTAATATATAGTAAACAACACGAGTAGACATGGCTGATCATTATGAAAATCTAATGTATTCGTTCATCTCATATGTTCGTGATACCTAATGTCGTAGAATAGATAGATAATGATCATTATTATTTTTACTGAACATAACATTCATTATACGCGTGGACTACCTACATAATTGTATTATAGACACTGGAATTTAAAATTCCAATTTCACTTTTTGAGAGACTTAACTTTTGAGAAGCTCAACAAACCCATGAATACAGGCACAATCACAATGTTCCAGAACCAAAATTCAAACCTTTCAACCTCTACCTCAGTGGTTTAGGGCCTATTCAGTTAGCCTCTCAAATTAGAGCTTTTAGAAGCTTTTAGAGCTTTTTAGCTGAGATAAATAGATATCCATAGAATGGCACTTTTATATCAATAGAGTTTAAAACTTACCATGGCACGAGCTCCTTATTCTCATCGAGTCCGGAAGGTGTCGCCAGAGTGTCCGCATCGCCATCCGCTCTCCCGCCAGGGTGCTCCGGAATCACTCTCTCGATCGTCGTCACCTCCTCGATGTCCGAGTCGATTCCCTGGGCGAAGTCCATGTAGAAGGACTCGCGGGAATCGCTGGACCCACGTCGCAGCTTCAGCGACAGATCCGGCGATGAGTCGTCCATGGCTGAAGTTTCTAGTTAAGCTTCAGAGACGGTGAATCATTTTGAAGGATTTACAGTCAGCCATGGTTCCGAATTCGCCACCACAAATATTCAGAAGAAAGTTTTAGAATTGTGAGCCATAACTTGGAATCGTTGAGTTTATTTAAGAAATTCTTCACAAATGTTCAGTTGTTCAGAGTACTTGATACTTATCGGTTAACCCATGTTGAGTTTTTGTTTCGTTTTACTCTGTAATTTGTTTGAGGGCATGGTTGTAAATGGAGCCGAAGTGTGAGGAAGTCGACACTTAATTAAGGGTTTAAAGCGGACAGAAATGTAAGTAATAACATCCCACGTTGTATCAAAGTATGTTTATAGATCACTACCATCTGCCCGCAACTTCTTCCGCGTAGAATTTAGAAAATGGCTATACTCTAAGGAACTCTACATTGTTTTTTTTCAGGATTGAAAGTAGTCTGTATTACATAGTCTTTTTGATTTGCAAATTTCAGCTTGATTTCTTCAGTTTTTAGATCATGATGGAGCTACAATCTAAACATGTTTATAATATTAGTAGGAGTTGATGCCTGAAAGCACAATTGTCGCTCACCCCAAAAATACTGAGTAATTTAGTAGATGTCTACCCACTTTTTACTTTTGATAATATATAGTGGATTGAAAAGCTAAACATGTGTCTGATTGTGAGCAACACACCATAACAGCTCTGCCAACAGTCCATATCACATCCGAGCACTGCACTGCGCTCGTCATCTAAAAATATAATACGGGCTTTGTTTTGCCTAGTACGATAATAAACCTAATTATCGTGATGAGGTAAATTATGGAAATTGTTTTTTTCTATTCTAACAACAGAACATAATATTTTCACTTGTTATATTCCTATCTATGAAGCATGAAATGATTTATCACTCCAGCAGTAGTAGGATACCGGGTACCATTCAATTTATCTAAAATCGGTCAGTCCGATATTTATGACGCAACAAAGGCGCTCAAACACAAACAATAGTCATTTATCTTGTCGCCCAAAAGAGCCATTCGACGTGAAAGAACAATGACCTGTGAACCGTTCCTAACGTAACCTTTCCCTAAAATCGACACCGATTCCTCGCTTCCTGTCGACTGGATTAGACGAGCACGCACACACTCACACGTGCGTTTTATAACAAGAGGACGTGCACGCAACTTTAATGGGCGCCAAAACATTGGGGAACCCAAATTATATCCACAAAGCTGCTAAATACGGACCGACGCTAACACATACTCAAATTATGGGCACAACTACAGTCTCTAATACAATCAATCAAAGCTCACCGCGTTGTGTGAACGTAATGAATATGTATTGTGGTAATACATCTCGACCCTCGATTTGGACGGACCCAAATGGACTAGGCTCTATTCAATGACTCACAGTAAATTAATATTTATAATGGATCGACATCGTATATTTAGATAAGACACAAACTCGGGGCAAAGCTACAAAAGTTTCGTGATTCTAATTGGATTATGAGCTTAGCGAGAAACTTCGTGTTAAAAGGGATGTGCGGGTACATTGTTACGTGTCGATCATAGATAAGTCACGATTAAAAATTATGATTTATACCGCATCACTATTGCCGGTCTCTCACTAACAACAATGCCCAAGAACAAACATTCGCACACGGAGTGTCGCGATTCGTACGCGAACCACGCATCGGCGGCGTATTGACACGGAATAATCGTCGGTCACTCACACAGAGGTAGGTGTCGATGTGTGCACATGCGTGTGTACGCTTCCGCGGCGACTGGCGCACCCTCTCGCGGCGGAGGTTGGCGCGCGATTGAAGCGGGAACGGGAATGAAGCCGAGCGCGGGAATCGGGAAGGGCGGGGGATGCACCCTCGGAAGCGGGAACGAGGATCAATCCAACCCGGTAGCGTACCGCTAGTCATAACTATCAAATCCACGGGCAAGGCAGACAGAACGGCAGTCATAAGTAATGAAAGTTATGTTATGGCGCTACAGACAGACCGACCGACTGTAGTTTAGTAAATTAACTTTTTGCCGGAAAAAAGACGATATTTTCACATTTCAGGAACAAAAAAGATAAAACGGACTCTATCGGTGGCATAGAAGGTTGGTTTTCTTTGGTAAATTACAACATTGACAATATTATTATGTAAGTAGGTATAGGTAGATGCCGGCTATTTCAATCTTTGGTATGCTCATCGAAGTTTCTATTATTATTTCAGCCTAAAAAAATCCATTGCAGAGCAAAAGCCCATATCCTTTAGTTTTCCTTGTCTAGTAAGTATAGCAACAGTATTTCAATCTTCTTTACCCGTAAAGCAGCGTGGAACCCATTTCGGTTCGGCACCGGACTCATCATGTGAAAAAAAATTGAATCTACCCTCAAAAATGTTGAGGTTAGTTTTGACAAAACAAATCATAAGTGGAGGTTTATAATTTTTTTTTTTTCGCGGCAGCAAAAACAAAACTGTAAACTAGTGAAATAAATTATTAGAATTTGTCTTAAAATTTGCATTTGGTCACGAGTTAAATGTTTAACTTAATTAAGTACCTAAGTTAACTTAATACCTATATTTAAATTAGTTTGTCGTGTAGTGGATTTAGGGCTTTCCAGCCGTCGTAAGTAGGTAAAATTATTAAAGGACTCGTTTTAAGAGTGTGCCTAATGCCAGGGAAAAATCAGTTTTCACCCGCGCGACGCGTTTCTTAATGCGATATACATAAAGTCGAGAATAGCATGACACAGTTTGGAGGAAAAATCAATATTAAATCAGGAGTCCATTTTTGACCAAGTTTTATTAAATTTCTCAATAATTAAACATAAATTTAAAAAAGTGTTCGGTTACTTTACTAGAACGTACAATTAGGAATTTTATTACCAAAAAATAATGTGGGGTCATCGCTGATAATTTCGAGTAGGTACTCGAATTAAAACGGGTTTTTTCGGTGTCATTTTTATTTTTTTATTGTAAAAAACTGATCTATTTTTAAAATTCTATTCGGTTATTGTGCTTCTTCTTGATTGTACTCACACGTCAATATTTTTTTTGTCATAGTTTTTAGTTTCTTTACTTCAGTGAGCGGCGTCGAAAATGTCCTTTTTTCGTTTTCTGGTACTAGGCGCCCTCTTAACCATAAGATGTAAGTTAAAAGGGCAAAGTAATAAATAATATCAAAAGGTCATGGATTATGAAATTAATAACTGAAGGTAATTAATTATCGTGCCTAAACCAGTTGTTATAAAATAAAATTAGGCCTATAGAAAAGAAGTACATAAGTCCAAAAAAAAATGCCAATCTCGTTTTACCGGAAATATATGTGTCAATAGGACAAGAAATAAATAATATTTCAAGGCCCCAAAAGTTTTAAAAATATGAATATAAATAGTTCATTATGGTAGGCTTGAATTAAAAAGGCCATATAGATCCCACGATGTAGCTTTTGCAAATAGGTACATAACATGTTTTTCGCAAGGTTTGTTTGTCCTATGACTGGCAGTGCCCCGCGTTTTACCTGCGAAATTCCCGATCCCGTTATTTTTTCGGTATAAAAATAGCCTGTGTTATTATTCCCTATGTCTCTTTTTCAAGCTACGAGCAGTCCGATAGAAAAAAGGGTAAGGTGGAGTTAGATCATGCAGATCAGTTGCACACTCTTCGAAATGTATCTGATAAATGTTCAAGACATTCAACAAGAGAAGTATTTTTGAAGAGAAGGGCTTCCTTGCCTATGAGCCTTTTAGCACGTCTCTCGATTGATTCTGGAGCCTCCAGCTGATATTTACCCGACCCATCCCAAAGGTGCGAACAGTGCTCCATACAAGAGCGAATATGTGCTTGGTATAACGCGAGCAACTGTCCAGGCTTGTGGTTACCATCAGTCATGTGTCTTGCTCGTCTCATCACATCTTACTAATATTATGGAATGTGTTTGTTAGGTACTCTTTCACGAAATAAATATAAAGAATACCTAACACATTACGTTTTCGTCATCAGCAATAACGATTCACGACTCAAGCTAAAAAGGGGTAATATTTAGGGGTTATAAAATAAAACAAAAATATCGTATGACCTAAAAGTTTATAACATACCATACCATTAGGTATACATAACTCTTTAAAATAATTCAAATACATTATCATATTAATACGTAATTGATTATAACACTGAATATCACAATACTTTAGTCTTTATTACAAACAAATTTTATATATATATATAGGTATATATATAATCGAATGAGACAACTGCACATCTAACGGTAAAGTAAAAATAAGTTTAGGGTTAACAGAGATGAATAAATAGTTAGTTATCTCTGAATAAACCAACAAACCGACTGCAATAAGGCGTTTTAAGATGCAAAAGGACCTGTCAGTTTTTTTATCGGAATGCTCGTAGCTCGAATAAGCTACATCGTTTCATGGTTGATGTTCCAAAGACACAAACGAAGACATTTGACTCTAGTTTTGTGATAAGAACGTCTAAGCTGTGGAATACGTTGCCCGAGTGGGTTTTCCCCGATGATTACAATCTTTGTGTCTTCAAAGCGAGAGTAAATCGGTTTCTTCTAGGTAAGCACGCTCCATCTTAGACCGCATCGTCGCTTAACATCAGGCGAGATGGCGGTTATGTGTAAACCTATAAAAGTAAAATAAAACTATCTTTAACAGGACTATTTGCATTTTGAAAATACCTCATTTTAAAATTAAACTCACACACACACTTGATTAAAATTTGTGAACCCAAATATACATATATTAAGCTTACAGTTCCAACTAAAGTGAGGTTTCGGTGTAAACGAAAATGACATCGAGCATTTTTTGATTTCACAAAAAGCGCTCCACGATTTCGGTAATATCTAAACGGGGCCTAAAAAGAATATTTGTGTTGAAACTAAAAGAATTTGTGTTGTTAAATTAACAGCTCAGACCGTGACCAAAGTGGTTCGATTGATCGAACTAAATTGTCGAACCACGTGGCCTGGAGGAAAAAATTCAGGTTATATTTTCGACGGAGCAGTAGTTTGAATTTTGAAATCTGTTCTGGAGGTAGAGTCTGATATTTCATAACTTTTTATCTGTTATGTGAGAACATTGCGCTAGCGCTAGTAAATATCATCATCAATCAATCATCATCAACAGCCCACTAAATGTTCTCACTGCTGGGACTCGGGGCCTTATCTCGCAAGGAGAGAGCTAAGGCCATAATCCACCACGCTGCGCTGGCCCAGTGCGGGTTAGTGGATGACACATGACTTCGAAAGATTTTAGGTACATGTCGGCTTCCTCACGATATTTTCCTACACCGTTTTAAGTTAGCGGCATTACGCACATGACTTCGAAAAGACAGTGGTACGTGTGGGGTTTGAACCCGGGGTCTCCGGATCGGCAGGCGCCGTTCTCCCGACTGGACCAGTAAACTGGACTGGACTGAACTAGTAAATATAGAATGTTTATTTTATTTTCATAATCAATCCATTTCAAACCTTCTTGTGATCATCCACAATAAAATGGTGAATAAAATAAGCTTCGTAAGCCGGTTGTGGCACAGATTTAGAATAGTTTGCTTCAAAGGGCCTCTATTGTCTATCGATACCGAATTACAGCCAGCAAAGTCGCATTGCCATACTCGATATCCGCTTCTTGTTTAGCCCCAAGTACCTAGTTATTAAAAAATAAAAACACAAATAAATATAAATTATAGAATTAACAGTTGCCTCAAATTAAAAGTTTCACAATGTTTTAGAGTCATTTATTTTCCAGCATTATGGTGACGCCTTCAAAATGGATTTTCTAAAACATTGTGCATATTAAATGGGATGTCACTTATCAGCACACTAAATATTTTAGTTACAATAGTCAATATTGATACTTAGGCGATATCTATGTGGCTAGAAGTCTCACACTTAGGTAGGTACTTTAGCAACAAGCAACTAGACAGGATTTAACCATAAATGAGTCTTCTTGTAACATGTGACATCTTTAGGTAGGTACATTTTGTATTATTGTAAAACATCTTTCTAAGTCGTTCGACATCAGAAACCTTGACAATGACAATGTAGATAGATATACCTCGATTTGATGCATCAACAATTGGACCGATTTTTTGGCTCGCATAACCATTGATTAGGTACTTCCATAAGATATATTTTGAAAATGGCGGTTAGATTATTTTTCTTTATATACTGTCACTTTGTTCATCCGCGATAAACTCCTAAACGAGTGAACTGATTTTCACAAAATTTTGTGCATATAGGTATCTATAAGTAATAAAAAAAACTTTTTTACTTGATAGTACCTACCTATAGTTCCTAGTTCAATATTTGGCAGAACAAACTTTGTAGGGTCTAATAGGTATAATATAATAGTTTTACAGAATCCACGCCATGTAACGATAAATCCCAATCATTTAATTAAATTCCTCATTCACAAATAATAAAAATATGCATCAACGTTTTAAAAAGTCTATTTACATTTTTTTGAACAGTTCTCAGAACAACTCTGAAAGCTCTTCTGAAAAATTCTCTATAAATTGCCTAAAGTATGTTACAAAGGAAGATGTTGCAAATGATATTTAAATTAGAAATTTATCAACACATTTACGGAATATTCTCGGAATAAAATCTGTGCCACCAACCACCAACCAAAGTTTCTGGTAAAAATGTTGAACTACGAATTTATAAACTACAGCTATTTATATGCAGGTACATATAACATCAGCGGTTAATACTGTAGTTACGCAACGTAGAAAATGTAATGGCTGACAGAGAAGACTCTAAATATGGCTTAATGGTTTAAGATATTTATCGTAACGGGAATAAATGTAACTACATAATATGTACCTACTCATATTTTTTCAGCTGAAAATGAATGTCGAGAATTTGAAAATAACATTTTAAAAAGTACTTAGTCGTTTGATATTCTTGAATAGGAAAATATAAATCCAAAATAAGTCACGCGTCAAAAACCCCTTTCCACTAGGTGTCATCACCTCTCGATTTTGGAAATAGTTTAATTTCAATTAGTTTTTCTAATTATTTTCAATTGTAGTATTTCTAAAAACGTTGATTTTTATTAGTATGATATCGTACTTATGTGACAAAAGACGCTCATGTCAGTTCTGAACTCTATTTGTGTATGTCACGAACTGCTATTGCCCCACAGTATTGTGCCATACATAATACACGTACCTATTCTAATGATATATTCTTCTATTTCAATACATTTTAATCCCGTTAATAATCTAACTTAAAATATGTAGGATCATTACATATTCATCAATATGTTTCAAATTAATTATGTGACAGTGAAGGCGGTTGTCACCGACAAACCAATAGCAAAAAGTACTTGACGTCTACTATATTCAACGAAAACGTAATTTCGAAATAAACTCGCGATTTTCCAACTCCGATTCTACTTCGATCCGTCGTTTTGTGCGTTTAACTGTTCTAAGCCTACTCTAATTAGAGTATGCTTAGAACATTTAAACGTCAAACAATGTTGTATCGGACGAAACGAAGTAGAACGAGAGTACGAAAGTCGCGAGTTTTTTTTCGAAATTTCGTTTTCGTAGAAACAGAGTAGACGTCCTGGAGTATGTATATACACAGAAATTAAAATTATTGTTCCGCCGAAGTTATTAACGGTACCCGATCTTTTAAGTAACAGGTTTTATCCCATAATTTATTCAGTGTATATTTTGGCCACTGTTCGTATTAGTTCCACATTACCGCTAATTAGAGTAAATGATTATAGCAAGTATATGTTTTTCTAGAACAGAGTTATGTTCTTCTGTTAAAAAAGAAGTGAGGGTTTCTTTTGGGTAAACACATTCCATTGTGAACAGCGTCGTCGCTTAACATCAGGCGAGATTGCCGCGATAATGTTTGCACATTACTGCTTGGCGGTAGAATAACTGGCAAAGGTGTGGTACTTCCCCAGGCGGACTCTGCTAAGAGTCCTACCACTACTAAAACTTATTCTTTATCAGAGTTTTCGTCGTCTAATAACTCACCACAAACAAAACTATTGTTTATTTTAATACAATTCATTGATTTATCATACGAGTATTTTTGGCGGAATAACAGATTTTGAACGTCTTATAAATCAAAACGTATGGGCATTAGGTATATAAAAAAAAGTTTTTTACAAAAGTTGTAGAGAATAAACTGATCTTTAAGAATAGTTCAATGGGTTTTATTGATTAATCTAATATCTATAATATATAAGTTATCGGCCGTGATAGAAAAACCGGTATTTTAAATGGGCCATAAATCGCAAACGGTAAGTTTCACAAAAAAGTTTTCTCCGAATTTCCGGATTATCAATAATGTTTCCGACTTCGTGAATCACTATTTTTGTACGCCACTACGCGTTTTCTCATTATTTTTCATGGATCTATTGGATAGTAAGTAAGTAATAGTAAGTAGTAAGAATGCCGTACTACAGAAACAAATGACCAAAATGTACCCACTCTACTTGCACTTTTGAATTCTCACCTGCACCAGCTTACAAGTGACGGCATAGTGCTGAATCTTATTATTTTGTACCAGTCTATCATCCTACATAGGTCTCCTGCTGGTTCATTTGACCCGTAAATTTTGTTCACGGGCCTGTAGTCTATCACGCATACCTCTTTACAGAGTCCGCCTGGGGACGTACCGCACCTTTGCCAGCTATTCTGCCGTCAAGCAGTAGTGCAAACATTACTATGTTCTCCGGTTTGAAGGGCAATGTTTTCAGAGAAATTACTGGGCTAAGTGATAAACACCTTATACATATCTCCAGGGAAAGAGGGCAATGCGGTGCTAGGTAATGACCTTTCATGTTCCAATAGCAGCTTGACACTATGCTGTTATGAGCTTATGGGCAGGCGTGTTGCTTACCATCGGACACATGTCCTACTCGTCCCGACACACAATATGTTAAAGAAAATAGGCTAGAGTTGTTGAAGTGTAAACTACTTTTGGCGCACCACAGACAGATTTTTTGTGGGCCTTGAATTGAATTCTAGCGTCACGCTCGGGAATAATAAGAAATTTTCCGGTGAACTCTGGACCATGGCTATTGGCCATCTAGAAATGCGTCAGCAATTCCCATTGGCTATCTAGAAATGCGTCACCGTTTCTAGATGGCCATGGTTATAGCCATCTAATGTCTAATGTTATGGCCTTCCGGTTTCACCCGCGTAGTTTCCGAAGTGAGCTATCAAATTCTGAATGATAAGTTTTCCCTTCTATCGGCAGTTCCTAGGACTGCCAATTTTAAGGAACCTACGGCATTTGGCCTCTACTGCGTACCAAACTCTGGGACTGAGATACATATTAACCTTCCGTCAAAAACTTTTAGCTCATTCAGTTTAGAGGTGTACCGCAATAAGATACAAAAACAGAATTACTACAGGTACTATAAGCAGTATAAGCTGATAACTAACGGCGTTGTTTAAACAGCTGATCAATGTTATTGGACTCTGCCAACTAGGTACGTTTGTTTTTATTATAATGTAAAAATCTAGAAAAACCAGATCGGGCCTAATTATTCAGGAAGTAACGTATCGTTATTCAGGCCTCCAATAAAGGTTAAATTTCAAACTAGGCTCAATGGATATTTATGCAAAAAATGCATAAAAAACGAAGGCCAAAATATACATAATTGTATAAGCAAACATTTTTACATTTCCGTTCCGAAAATGTTGAACTATTGAACTAGTGTTTTTTTTTCACAGAATGACGAGAAGAGCTGGACATGCACCTAAAAGTAAGTAATATTCCTGACCAGCATAACGCCACGCAGGTATTCAAACATGAAGAGTCGTGAGAGTCATGTCACGAATCACTGCCTTGCACTGCACTGTGATCGTCACTCAGATATATAAAAAATGATTTTTCGCTTTGCCCCATAATTTCTTTGGAAACATTGCCCTTTAAACCTACTGTTTACACATTACTGTTTCGCAGTAGTACAACTGCCAAATGTGTGGTACTTCCCTAGGCGGAATGAATGCAATGGAATGAATCCTACCCATGGATTCGTTTTTTTTTAAATTGGACATCTGTTTTGTTTGAAGTGGTAGGAACCACTACAAACAAAACAGTGTCAAAATGTTTCGCAATCATAAATTTAACATTACTTCACATTCACATTTAGTGACGAGATAGAAATAGCTTCGAGATCAATCTAATTTGAATAATCAAGAAAACATACAAATGTTATCGCTGTCATTTCTACACAGATAATAGCGTACCTCTAGTAGAGATACATTCGATTTGATTCGTCGTTTTTATAATAGATATTCTCTAAAATCGAACACCGAAGGTGCCCACGGTCATTTGATAGGTGGCCGGAGTGGTATACCCAATTGTACACTAACGCATGTTAGGTGATAGACAAATAATATCATCGGAGCCATTCGTTTAGCAGCATCATATATGTGTATAACATTGTTAAGTAGTCAATTTTTAACTGTCTTAGGTGACGACACATTATTTTTCTGGTTACTTTCGCAGTCTACCCTCACTGTATTCTTATATACTTGTTTTCTCCTGCTGTTAACGGTTGCTTGGAAGAGATCGCTACTAGCGATAAGGCCGCCATTTATGGCACTTGATATAATAAGTACGAACAGTTACATATTGTTTAACTATGTGTTATTTTTCTGGTGTGCATAATAAAGTGTTTCGGTCCGTCTGTCTATACCTATGTATCATAATTTTTTTATGATAGTGACAAGACAAGGCACATTTCGTCCGCTTTGTCAGACTCGACGATATTTTCATTATTGCTGGAACTCAATTAGTACAGTACGGAGACAGACACTTTACTAACAGAAGAGTCTATACCCAGCAGAGGGATATAAGGCTGACGGGGCTAAAAAAAGCACACCAGCCAATAACAACACAGTAACAGGCAGACAATTGAACACTACCTCTACACTGTGCTCGTCGATGAAAAAATGTCCTTGCCCTATAAACTATCTAAAAACATTCCCTTCAAATCCGGAACACAGTAATGTTTGAACAAAACAAGATGCAGATTGTGTGTAAAAATATATTTAAATAATTATTTCTATTAACTTAATATTAAAAAAATGATTTAATTTTAGACGAAGCAATAAAATCGTCTGACGAAACAACAATAATAGCTATAATATTTCACTCTCAGTATAATTTGCTATTAATTTTGCAACTTAGAAATAACTTACGGATATTATTGCGATTGATTACACAGAAATGAACATTTTAAACTACGTAAGTTTTAACAATTTCATTCACTCTATAACATAATAAGTGAGAGATTATCAATGTTACATCTATGATATAAATTATGGTAATCTCTCGCTAGCTTTTAAATATAACCTCTAATGTATTAAACCGGTTCTATAAATGTATACATGTCTAAAATAAGTGGCATGCGGTCAAGCAAGTTTTAAATCTGGGCTACCAAGACCATTCGTCTTTCACTCTTAATTTTAAATTTAGTTTGATAGGTGACGTTTTAAAAAGAAATGGGTACTGAGGTACCGACATTTCATTGATTGCTAAAGTTCATTTTCTGGCAAGAAGGGAGGGTGATATATTGAACTGGGTGCATAAAGTCTCAGGGCTGGATGATGTGTATTTACATCGCAAACAGAGAAATAAATTGTTTTAGGTTCAATTTCTTTAGTTATGAATATCTTTAACTAAAACGCTCATTAAATCCAATACTGAAAACAAAATCCCAGAGATACTCCTAATAAAATTCCCACGACATTTTCAATTTGATTTTATATCGTATCGAAATGTTAAGGTGTCATTCTAGTATAAGCGAGTTTTGTGTTATAAATTTACCATTACTCTGTGCTGGATTAATTTATGGTTAATACATAATACAGTAAATAATGGTTAATTTATAAAACAAAACCAATTTCGAAAAACAAATGACATTACTGGCACTGTTTTGATACAAAATAACAAACCAGCAAACGGTACGTCTGATAGTAAATCGTATACATCGCTTATAGACACCTGCAAGACTAGCTATGTCGTCGACACGGTATCAAGCCATAAAGCATAAAAGCTGACTAATATTATAGGCTTTATGATGTCAATTTCAATAAACATAATACTTGGCATCGGTTGACAAAATTAATTTAGGTCTTTTAAGAAAAAAATCTTTGTGTCTTCAAATCGAGATTGAATCGGTATTTTTTTAGGTAAACACGCTTCATCGTGGACCGCATCGTCGCTTAACATCAGGCGAGATGACGGTCAAGTGTAAACCTATAAAAGTTTTAAAAAAACGTTAACTTTCAATTCTATAGTTGTTTCGATCTTATACACCTTAAATGAATTAACATATTACTTCGGAACCCAAACGTTGACATTTTAGTGGAAAATAACAATCTGAACAGATCACTATCATAATCATATGCCAATTCAACTCGATTTGTAGCACATCTTCTAGTTGCTAAGTATAAATTTACTGCCGAAAATTGTGTGTTGAAAAATCTAGTATTATTCGCTTTAAAGAATTTAATGTAATTTTGTAGTAGCACATTACGAATTCTATTTTATCAAATGATACGAGTAGTTTCTGTGGAACAGAGTGTTCGATGGTTGACTGTTAATTAATGGGTACATTGTCGCGGTATGATATGACCACTTTGAGGATAACGTTTCTTTTTAACTAGACACATTAACATATCAATTCGAAATTGAACCTTTTTGCAGGAGACGATATTTATAACAATGTTTTTTTTATAAGACAAAGATGGAATTGGATAAGGGAAGTTCTGATTAGGCGTCAGTTTACTGTAGGACCCGCCCTTATACCGCCTAACTAAATCTGCTTTGGCGTTGCTATCGCTGTCTCTGTTATTTCAAACGAAAAGAAAAGAGAGCAATATTTAAGCTCAAGCCAGTTTTTTTAGGCGGAAGGAAGGCGGTTTTTACAAAATGGGCAGCGCGCTTCTCAACGCGAGCAAGGATGACTAGGCTGAAAGATTTTCAAAATTATGACCTTAAAACAAACACTTTTAAAATAAAGATGAATGGATATTGATATTGTCGTTCAGAATGTGATTACACGTCGTTCTCATGAATAATACATTACGATTAGTCTTTATAATCTAGTTAGATCTGTTTCAAAGGTATCGCTTTAAGAGTAAAAGGTAGTAGAGCAAAAGTTAATATCAAGATTTCTAATTTTCTACACCGACCATGTTGGAGAAGCTTACTGAATCTTTAACATCTGTACAACCTATGGCCATAAGATAAAATAATTCATTTGAAATTGCCCCATACGCAACATTAACAGGGATAGAGATACGTAATTTAATCTCTGAGAATTGAAAGTCTTAAGTACAAACATAAATAAATCTAATCGACGACTTTCACTTCACACACTTGCTCAGATTTAATTTAGATATTATTATGTTTTTTTTTAATTTAGAAGAGTGATTGGTATTACTAATTACTAACACATACTCTAAATCTTTACTGATATTATAAACGCGAAAGTTTGTATGACTATTTGTTGCTCTTTCACGAATACAGAAGGGCACTGAATGTGTGGTACATAGATAGATCAATCTGGAATAACATACATGCTAACTATTATCCAGAGAAAATAAATTGATCGGGAACAAAGTGGGTGAAAACGCGGGAAGCGCAACTACCCACATTTTTTCATTGAATTGTCTTTCTGAAAACTTATGTATGACTTTGGATTTGACGTAGTATTGCTTTGTGGTATCGATGTGAATTGTGAACCATTGTCAATATGCCAACTTCCAAAACAGTTGTTTTATCCGGTTCGAGCTATTAATACCAGGTTTAACCTTAAAGCGTATACGATTTGAAACAGACCTCTTTATATAATAGAATATATATACGTAGTAACGGTTAGCCGATGCATTTGCTCCATTTGAGTCCTCCGCACGCCATCGCTCCTATTACGTATACGGCAATGATCGCTATGACAGCCATTATTACGTACATCTTGATATTTTTCCAGAACAGTGAACGCTGGAGTGTTCTCGATGTCGCGCGGTACGATACTGACTGTAAAAAGAAAAAAATAATACGTTAAAAATCACATAATTAAGGTCGAATTATCAAACGGAACTAGCCGAAGTCGGTTAAGTATTAAAGATCACTGGCAACATTGGATACAAGTAATATTACCATTGTTTATTAGTGTATCTATGCATCATAAGTTTGTATGTAAGATTTTGTAATGATAGTACCTGCCTATAGACTACAAGCCCGTGAACAAAATTTACGTATCAAATGAACCACCAGGAGACCTATGTAGGATGATAGAAGGGTATAAAGTAATAAGACAGCACTATGCCGTCACTTGTAAGCTGTCCAACTGAATACCGTCGAAGAGGAGGGGTTGCATTAGTTTGTCGGAAAAATTCGTGATTTTCCGACGATTTACAGATTAAATTTGGGCATTTGATTATGTACGGCATTGGTTTCATACATTTTCAATACCTCTCCTAATCCATTATTTTGCAATGCCGTACAAAAATTTCCAACCCCCCTCTTCGATTTTACTCAGTTGGACAGCTTACAAGTGACGGCATAGTGCTGAATCTTATTACTTTTTACCCTTCTACGAGGGTCAAACTGAAAGTTCTTAGAACTGGCCACGTATGAACAATATAATAAAAAAATAATTCTATAATTTGAAAATATAACTCTTTGCCAATATTACTGAGTATATACTTCATTCATTTGTCATTTGTTTTACGATTTGGCGGCAAATTGAAAATTGTCTGTGTCACGTCAACATGAATTTAACACGAGAAAATTTTCGTGCAATGATTTTTTATGACTTTCGATGTCATTTAAGTCAACAAGAAAGTTATGATAGACTACGATTGGCCTTTCACGATGAAGCCCCATCTCGTGCGACTGTTTACAACTGGTTTAATGAGTTTAAACGTGGTCGCACTAATCTCACTGATGATTTACGTGAGGGACGGCCTTCTACGGCGACGACTGAAGATAACATCTGTGTTGTGCGGCGTATGATAGAGACTGACAAAAGAGTGACCTATCAGCAGATTCGGACAAGCTTAGGCATCGGTATGAGTCAAGTGCACAAAATCCTACACGAACATTTAGCGGTCAGGAAGCTTTGCGCCCGGTGGATACCTCATAATTTGACTGAGGCTCAAAAACTCCATCGTGTGGATTGGTGCCGTAAAATGATTGAAAGATTTAACGGAGGTGACTCAAATGCTGTGTTCGACATACTAACAGGTGACGAAAGCTGGATTTACTGTTATGATCCTGAAACCAAAAGACAATCTGCTCAGTGGGTGTTTCCTTTCGAGGAGTTGCCAACTAAAGTGAAGAGAGATCGAAGTGCGGGGAAAAAAATGGTGGCCTCGTTCTTTGGAAGGATAGGTCATTTCGCAACAATTGTGTTAGAGGATCAAAAAACAGTTTCTGCAGAATGGTACACTACCAATTGTTTGCCACTTGTCTTGGAAAAAGTTCGAGAGAAACGACCTCGCAGTAGGATCCTCCTTCACCACGACAACGCCTCATCGCACACCGCCAAGCGAACGATCGACTATTTGGCGACATCAAACGTTGAATTACTGGGTCACCCGCCGTATAGCCCCGACTCGCGCCTTGTGATTTTTATTTATTTTCAAAAATTAAAGAAAAACTTAAAGGAAAGCGGTTTATGAATGCTGAAGAAGCGGTGGCTGCGTATCGCGATGCCATTGAAGAGACCCCTAAGGACGAGTGGGCAAAGTGCTTTTCCCAGTGGTTCCATCGCATGCAGCGGTGTATTGACGTGAATGGACAATATTTTGAAAAGATATAATACAACTAATAACTGGCTAATGTAATCAGTTTTTGATTTTCTAAGAACTTTCAGTTTGACCCTCGTATCATCCAACATAGGTCTCTTGGTGCTTCATTTACTAGATACGTAAATTTTGTTCACGGCCCTGTAGTCTACTACTCTTTGCAGAGTCCGCCTGGATAAGTACTACCAGTTATTCTATAGACAAGCAGTCATGTACGGACGTTATAGTTTGAAGGGCAAAGAGATAAATCAACAGAATGTCAAGCGGTTAACATAATGAGTAGATCTCTGGAAACATGACTTTCAGACCGGGACACAGTAATATTTGCAAACTACTATTTGGCATTAAAATAACTGGCAAAGGTATGGTACCTACTTCCCCAAGCGGACCCTTCAAAGAGTCCTACCGCTACAACAATGTAATTACACGTAGAATACAAATTATGACAGGTCAACATTCTTTTCAAGGCTCTGATAATAAGGTTAATCTCACTAAATTGTATTAGAGGGCATTCCACTCATTTCCTATAAATAAGTAGATAAGTACTTCAACATATTTAGTCACTGAACCATCAAAATAAGTAGCTAATAGGTGCGGTGCGACTTACCGCCTTATTTCAAACATTTTTGGTCAAGGCGCCCGCGGTTTTTTTTTTTTTAATAAAGAGTGCCGAGACGAGCAGGACATGTGCCTGATGGTAAGCAACATGCTTGCCACATAACAGCATAGTGACACGCAGCTATTGGAACATGAAGAGTCCAAATCATTACCTAGCACTGCACTGCGCTCGTCACCCAGAGATCTAAGATGTTATATCTCTAAGCCCAGTAATTTCTCTGGAAACATTGCCCTTCAAACCGGAACACAATAATGCTGTCAAAACAAATTACGGTCTTTGCCAATTTTCGAGCATAGTCAAATCCTACTTCCTCCTACATACGCTTACTTATATGTATGTACTAGCTGTTACCCGCGACTTCGTCCGCGCGAATTAAATACGAAGGTAACTGAGGCAGTCCCTATTTTTATACCCAGACACATTAACGTTTACTAAAAACAGCGTATAATAAAACAATTTCATCAAAATCGGTTCAGTTATTTAGGTGTGAAAGCGTAAGAGACATTCGTCCCCCATTTCAACTCCAATTTCATCCCTATACAGTTCGAAATTACAAAATTGCTAGAACAAAAAATATAGTAGTGGTAGGACTCTTAGCAGAGTCCGCCTGGGGAAGTACCACACCTTTGCCAAATATTCTATCGCCAAGCAGTAATGTGCAAACATTACTGTGTTCCGGTTTGAAGGGCAATGATTCCAGAGAAATTACAGGGCTTAGAGACATAATATCTTAGATCTCTGGGTGACGAGCGCAGTGCAGTGCTAGGTAATGATTTGGACTATCATGTTCCAATAGCTGCGTGTTACTGTGCTGTTATGTGGCAGGCATGTTGCTTACCATCAGGCACATGACCTGCTCGTCTCGTCACTCTGTGCTATAAAAATAAAAATTCGTTTGCTTCGTGTCAAGTGTCTATATTCAGAGTTTCATGGTCTTATCTTCAATGATAGGTAACTTCCATATTGACATTCATATCCCATTTCAACCCCAATTTCACCCCTGCACAGTTCGAAATTACGAAATTGATAGAACAAACATTCGTTTGCTTCGTGTCAAGTGTCTATATTATCTGCAACGGTTGAGAACTTCCATATTGACATTCATCCCCCATTTCAACCCCAATTTCACCCCCGTACAGTTCGAAATTACAAAATTGATAGAACAAACATTTAATTGCTTCGTGTCAAGTGTCTAGATACAAAATTTGATAACTTTGAAAATCACGAATTTTCATACAACCGTTCATCCCTTGTTTCACCCTCTTAGGGGTTGAATTTCGTAAAACCCCGTCTTAGCGAGCGCCTACGTGCTAAAAGACACCTCCATGCAAAATTTCAGATTCCTAGCATTTGTAGTTTCTGAGATTCCTTGATGAGTGACCTTTCGCTTTTATATATATAGAAGATAGACAGATAGTGGCCGGCAAACAAGTTGACCCAAAATTGACGTGGAAGGGGAAAGTCCGCGCATGTACCTTTCCACCAGATACCTTAAAAACGTTTCTGCGGAGCCATGCGCTGATAACTTCATTGGGTCAACTTGTTTGCTGGCACCTATACCAGCAGCGCCCCGCGGTTTTACCCGCGTAGTCCCCGTTCCCGTTATTATCCCGGGATAAAAGTAGCCAATGTGTTATTCCAGACCATAATCTAACTTTGTTCTAAACAGCCCGATCCGTTCAGCCGTTATGTTGTTGTGATTGAACAAGAAAGACAAGCATCCAAACTCTTTATCCCGGTACAAAATGGCTGCAGCAACCAAAAAACTTAAATTTTACGCGTCAAATCGGAACAAAAAATATCTACATTTGTGACGACCGGAAACAAAACTGACCTTAAGTATTTTTTGCGATACGATGATACATATTTTATCGGGGTTTTTAGGGTGGGGCCTACGTTTAATGTATTTATGGCTATTGACAAAATGGCGTAAAACAGAATTAATTAAGACCGAACACAATACTAGCAATAGTATGTTAGCACCAAATCATATTAACCTTGAGTTATGCCAGCACAAACGAATATCCATTCAATTGTTAACGAATTTTATCGTACCTGTGGAAGCCAATAACCTTGCGTGTCTGAGCGCTAATCAATACACGATTATAAAATTAAATTTACAGTTAAGTATTATCTGCCTTAGGTTTTCTATTATTCTTATTACTTTTATAAATTACAGTTTTACAAAAAAAGAGAATAAAAAAACAGTAGCACTAGTAGTAGTGCCGACAGAAGTGAACAAGACAATATGTGTTCATTCATACTTATGTACAGAGGTGTCAGTAACGGCAAAAGTGTGGCGAATTCAATTGTTTTTTTCTATCACAAAAATTTCCTACGCGCCTTAAAAAGTTTTCACTTAGAAAATTCCCCTTGATTGCCCTGCAAATTTCTGTTTGCAAGTGCACAATTCACGAATATGTATCTATCAAACTAGTGAATACGTTCTAGTTATGTTCTGTGATCTTTGTATTTTATCTCAACCATTTAAAATGCATTTCATATAGCATAACAAGTTTTTCATTAATTTTTGGAAGTATATATAAAAAAATCGAAACATCACCCACCCGTATCATCCCTTCGCGGAGTTGAATTGAAGAAGGCAACAAATGGAGACGATTAAAACTACGAAACCGTATCAAAACACACATTAATTGTCTGAGTGCAATTTTTTAATGTTGTCACTGCTGCTGTTTTGTCATCAACTACTCCATTCTCTCGAATTCCACAAAGAGTACTGAAGTTGGTGAAACCTAAAAGAAACATAAAACAATTGGTACTTACACTCGTCGCCAGGTTGTCAGCTTTCGTGACCAACTTTTCTAGTTTTTCACCGCGTTTCGTCATGCTGTCTGTAAGAACAGAAAATCCAAATTAAGTCATTATAAGAAGTAGGTAAGTAATATAATTGAGACAGTAAGTAGGTATGTGTTACTTTTGCCTTTAAAAAGTACTAAAAAGTTTAAAAAGGCTTTAAAAAGTTTTCTAAACTATCTCTCAAGTCAGATCAGATTGCACAGGACGTCTACTCTGTTTCCACGAAAACGAAATTTCGAAAAAAAAACTCGCGACTTTCCTGCTCTCGTTCTACTTGGTTTCGTCCGGTACAATATTATTTGACGTTTAAATGTTCTAAGCATACTCTAATTAGAGTAGGCTTAGAACATTTAAACGGACAAAACCACGGATCGAAGTAGAATCGGAGTTGGAAAATCGCGAGTTTATTTCGAAATTACGTTTTCGTTGAATTAGAGTAGACGTCCAGATTGCACACTGTTGCGTTGGCAATTTGATTAAAATCGGTTCAGTCATTAGTATATGATTTTAAATAGCACACACAATAAAACATATTACTTAATTTATGTTTCTTGTCTTATTAGTGCAATTCATTAAATTATAAATAGGTAGTTTCCTGGTTTAACTAAAAAAACGTGAGCAGCGTCTGAACGTGGCCTGAACCTTCCACAATATTTCTCTCATTCACTCAATATCAAAATAAACCAGTTTCGTACGGTTAAATCCAATATAGGAAACACTTCTAGTTTGCTAATACAATGACTAGATCTAAACTATGTATTAGGCTCGATCGAGCTAGATCGTAAACGTAGACACTAAAGACACATCAAAATAGGCTAAAGATTTTGTTTTAAAATCAGTAACCCGGCGAGCGTAAGGTTGGGTGTGGTAAATCCCATAATCCCATGATAAATCGATAGATATTTCAATAGCCAATTATTTTTATGATTTACGGGTCGAAGTAGCTGCGCGGGAGATATAAGGAAGCATCACATATTTGTACTGTGTCTGGGTGTGTTCTATGTATACTAAGTATATATTTAAAACTATACAATAAGTACTATATCAGCTATCTGGCTTCCATAGTACAAGCTTTGCTTAGTTTGGGGTCAAATGGTGTTGTGTGTGAATTGTCCACCAATATTTTATTTATTTATCATTTACCACCGCTCAGTCGACTGCTGCCTCGTAAACATTTTTTACGAGCTGGAAGATGTTACCGGAGGGTATATTGGCTAAGTGAAACTGTCTTAGCTCTCATGTTGCTCTCTCTTTTCTTTTCGCTAGAAGTTATAGAGACAGCAATAGCAAAGACAAAGCCTAGTCTAGCCTTTGGTTCGGCGGTAGAAGGGCGGGTGTGGTGCACCCACCTTTCGCTTCATATAAACAAACTAATAATGCCCCGCAGTTTTACCCGCGTAGTTCCTGGACGTCTACTCTCTTTCTACGAAAAACGAAATTTCGAAATAAACTCGCGACTTTCCTATTCCGGTTCTACTTCGTTTCGTCCGATAGAATATTGCTTGACGTTTAAATGTACATTTAGATTTAGACATATGCACAAAACGACGGATCAAAGTAGAATCGGAGTAGGAAAGTCGCAAGTTTATTTCGAAATTACGTTTTCGTAGAAGGAGAGTAGACGTCTCTTTATTTTCGGATAAAAAGTAGTTTATGTG
The DNA here is from genome assembly GCA_963693475.1 of Ectropis crepuscularia. Lineage (NCBI taxonomy): Eukaryota > Metazoa > Arthropoda > Insecta > Lepidoptera > Geometridae > Ectropis > Ectropis crepuscularia. The sequence goes on along the minus strand of OY856343.1, from coordinate 9,422,908 downwards.
TTGTTCCAGATTGTAATCGAACTGGGTTCTAAATTTTAGCCCGATCCGTTCATACGTTACAAAGTGATTGAGCAGCAAACATCCAAACATTGAAATTTATAATATTAGTAGGATTTTAACAATCTATTTTTATTTTGTAGTCCTTATTTTCTGTTTTTTGTTTGATTTACGAAAATTACCTGACAAGGTTATTTAATTTAAGTCTTTTAGAAGAAGCTGAAGTCAATTTTTCTGACGAATCTAGTACTTAATCATAGAATAGATAATATAGACTTAATTACAATGATATTGACAACGTTGGCGAAAGAAACTGTGATATTAAGACAGAGAGCAGGAATTTGATGACGAACGATAGTCTGTAGATTTTTTTTTGCTGAATAATGATACAAAACTAAAAAGGATCGCAAAATCAAACAGGAGACGTGTAGACGAAATGAATAATCATCGAGTATGTAGTTTGTAGGTACCTATATCATAATTTTGGATTTTGGTTGATATTTCCAAAATTTTAGACACCGATTTAGATTACAATTATATGGGATCATCTCTGATTCCCAAAATGGAGTTTTTACGTGATCTAGGGGCTATAACGTGCGGTTCACAACCGTTAAGCCGTTGGTTCGACTCTTCAAATCCTCTTTGCACCTCTCGAGTTATTTTTCCAAGTGTATATGTACAAAAACATCATCACCACTAACTTAACGGCTAAAGGAAAACATCATGTAGAAACCAGCGTGTTCCAAGAACCTTTCTAGAATTCTAGATCATACATCAGCAGTGGAAACATTTAATGGCCTGCTTGCTTATGCTAACTATTTGTACAGCTGTACCATTCAAAAAGTGTGTAAGATTGAAATTGGTGAAGTAGTTCCGAAGATTACCTCATATTTACTTATATAAACACAAATGGCAAAAATTTAATTTATGTTTTAATAAAAATAATTTAATATAATTTATTTCAATAGACTAGTTGCACCCCGTGGTGTAACCCGCTTCTTACCTGTTTACCCGGAACACATTTTTTTTTATAAACTGAAAGTGAAAGACCCTTTACATGCTAGACCCGGTAGACAGACAGACAAATATATTAAAAAAAATGTTTCTTTATAAAAGTACCGTAAATGCTTTCATATGCATTTAGTGAAAAGCTGATATTTAACAAACAGACGGTTTATTTCTATTATAATATGTATAATATAGGTGTGAAAATATTAAGACTTGTTGAGCCGAACGACCGAACGAACTAGTTTTAGGACGTTTACTCTCTTTCTAAGAAAAACGTAATTTCGAAATAAACTCGCGACTTTCCTACTCCGGTTCCAATTCGTTTCGACGATCGAACATTGTTTAACGTTGAAATGTTCTAAGTCTACTCTAATTGGAGTATGCTTAGAACATTTAAACGGACGAAACGACGGATCGAATGGGGCGTTTTCCAGATGAAGATAGACTTGTCAAAGACAGTTCCCAATTTCACCATAAGTGGCGCCAATGTTTCATTTTGTTAGAGAAATTTCACAAAAACAAACAGTGGTGCCACACTTGGCAAAACTTAGAACTATTTTTGACAAGTCTATATTCATCTGGAAAGCGCCCCATTGGAACCGGAGTAGGAAAGTCGCGAGTTTATTTCGAAATTACGTTTTTCGTAGAAAGAGAGTAGACGTCCAGGCCACGAGTTAAAGATAATGTGATATCGCTTCCTCAAATAGGCGCGGTCCGAAGAGGGCAGACACTGGGAACAACATCAATCAGGTTTGAAGGGCAATATTTCCAATGAAATTACAGGGCATAGAGATGAAACACCTGTGGGTGATGAGCGCTATGCACTGCAAGGTAATGATTTGGACTCTTCGTGTTCAAACAGCTGAGTGCCACAGTGTATTGTTAAGGCAAAGCGCTGGGACCCGATGCACGATTAACAATATTTTTCGATTTAACGTAACTCTAACATTCGCTTCAATTCTGTGTAATCGTGAGTGAAGTTTTACCGTCGTGTTATCGTGTTTTATTTATTGCTCATTATGAATACGACCCTGTTAATACAGATGTCCTAAAGCTGCCTATACATACTGGGCCAGTGGAGGCCAACGCGAGTGTCGACAAAACGGCACGAGACAAAACGTAGCATCCACACACTGGCCCAGCGCAGGCCAACGCGAGCGCCGACAAAACGGCACGAGACAAAACGTAGCATCCACACACTGGCCCAGGCGCTGGCAAAAGCGCGGTGGGCCTATAGGAGAACAGGACGCTACTCGCGGTCACGAGAGACGAGTCGAGACAAAACAGCCCTATACACACTGGCCACTTGCCGTCACTCGGCCAGCGAGGCGAGCGACGCGAGTCATCACAAAACGACCCTCCACACACTGGCGTTGGCCTGCACTGGCCCAGTGTGTATAGGCAGCTTAACACGACAGTAACATACGCAGTCTACATTTCCACCGCTGGGATTCGAGGCCCTCATAGCTTCATACACAAGGAAAAAGTCAAGGCCATAATCCTACAAATGCAATACAAACACTTTATTGGAACCACAAACCAAATTGATCATATGCAACGAACAAAACACCAACATAGAATTATGAGCACACAAGAGGATCTTATCGCTACAAGCGGTCCTTCTAGGTGACCTTTTAAGTCTCAAAGAATCTGTTTATAACAGTTTGGATGATGGTGTTACTGAATAAATAAATGCATACATAGAAGTAATATTACATCGAAACTAGTGAGACGTAAAATATAAAAGAAATCGAAATCAGTCCATCCGTTTCGAGTGCTACGATGCCACATACCAGAGACACACACACACACAGATAGACAGACAGACTTGTCGATGTCAAACTTATAACGCCCCTCTTTTTGCGTCGGGTACTAAAAAGCACCTAGGTATACTTTTTACTTTAACTTCCTTTTCTAAAAAACCTACCTATGTATGTTACCCATTCGAAAGACATAGAAGATACATTATATAGTATTCTAACAGGGTCATCCTGGAGACATGTGTGTAATTAATAAACTATACATATTAAATAACGTTGGGTAAGGTTAACTGTAAACGTGAGGCTGAGACACAAGCCATGATACTTTGGAATGCAGTCACACGACCGCATGGGATGGTATTACATGCCCATACACAGTTGACAAACCCCACCGGTGCATTTTATTGATCTAGTGGTCACCTACTGGCCGAAAATCGACCATAAAGCAATAGAAACGTATAAACCGATTCTGAATTTGACCGTAGACTTTGAAAATAAACAAAAGAGTGTCAAACGTTTGAAAATAATACGTGTGCCAAACACATGGTAGTGTGTGTTAACTATGTTTTTTATTTGCTCGATTATTTTATGTAGGTATGCATTTTTTTTTTAAATGTTAGTATTCTGCACTCCTTCTCCATATACACTACAAATACCTAAGTGTGCGAAAATACTTCCTTCGTCGGCGCAATATTCATGAAAAGTGTAGGTACAAAATGTTTACTTCACGTAGGTATAACGTATACAAGATTTTAGTATGGCTGTGTCATCTAGAATCTAGACCAGACGTAACGAGCCCAAACTGTAAAGTTCTACTTATGATGGGCTGTCCCTTAATCACGTGAGGTTTAAAAGAAAGGGGGGGGGGGGGGGTTCGGCAAAAATCACGAAATATCACAAGGGGGGAGGGGGGTATAGTAAGATATCACGTGTATTTATTTTTTTGGTCAAACGCATGATTTTTAAATCGAAAAGCGCCGTTGACTTGCCTTTGTCAGGCAACGAACGAAGTCTTCGCGCGCCTAGAATAGGATTAGATTATACTTTATACCGGTATTTAATAATATTATGAAAAATTTAAGATTCTTTGTAGCTACCAAAAAATACACGTGATTTTTGGTGAGCCCTCCCCTCACTCGGTTTTGTTTTAAACCTCACCACGTATCACCAAGTGGGAGGGAGGGGTTAAAAATGTTTAAAAAAAACATCACGTGATTAATGGACAGTCCCCTGATGAGGTTTCTACAATCCAAAAAAAATTTCAACCATAGGGTCTGCCGATAGAAGTGAAAATGTATAACTTGGAAAGTTCGTACTAAACAGAACTGGTAATGTTGCATAATAGGTACGTCACCTATATTGCTACAGCTATTATACTTCTATCACACATGTCGGGGACTCACAATATTTAACACACACAAAAAGCGTCTAAGGGAGCGTTCGTAATACTTGAACGCTCCGTAACGCATTTTTCAAAGATTTTTTTATACCCTCTCCCCCCCCCCCCCTCCCTCCCCTTCGTAACGCACCTTATAACATTTTTAACTACCTTGCTCTCACTCTCCGTAAACATTACGTGACATCCAAGTGATCGTTTATACTTAAGTTACCACACAAGTTGCCAACAAGGGTTTATTTTCCTGATATTTTTTAAGCCCCCCAAATTTCGTTACGTAATACTTGAACGGCCCCTAACGCGCATATCCCGCTCCGCCGCCGCTCCGACGCAACATTAACATGTCGGTAGCGCGAAATTAAGATTTAGTAACCCATAAGATTTCCCCAATCAAACAGTGCTTAACGCGACTTAAGAAGTTTTTTTTTATATACATATATTAGGTAGATGGTGGCAGAGGGATTTTACTTTCATTAAATACTTACTTACCATGGACGTATAAAAAATGTCGCACGTAGTCGCGCTAAAACAAAAACTGTGTCCATAGAGTCGGCCACATAATATGCACGTGTGCGCTGTCACATACAGGCTGACACGCACACATACACACATCAGTGGGTCATTACACGCGCAAACTTGTGTATAATATGTGTGCGTGTCAGCCTATCAGTGACAACCTGACAACGCACACGTGCAAATGTGGCCGACTCTAGTGACACAGTTTTTATATTAGCGAGACTACGTCAGACTTTTTTATACGTCCATGGTACTTACCTATTTTATTTTAAGTAAAATACGTATGGGTAATTCACGGGAACTACAAATTGTTCGACGGCATTGGTGTGTTAAGTATGACGATGCGTAAAGAGACAATCAAAAGCTAGACAATATTATCTATTCTATGGCTAGACGTTAACAAACAAACACGAAAACAAACTTCAGTACCTATATACTTAATAAAAACTTTTTTTGTAGTGATAGGACTTTTTGCAGAGTTCGCCTGGGGCAGTATCACACCTTTGCCAGTTATTTTACCGCCAAGCAGTAATGCGGAAACATCACTGTGTCGGTTTGAGGGACAATGTTGCCAGAGAAGTATGGGGCATAGATATAAAGCATCTTATATGTCTGGGTGACGAGAGCACAGTGCAGTGCTAGGTATTTATTTGGACTCTTCATATTCCAATAGCTGCGTGTACACTGTGTGTTCTGTTATAGACAGGCGTGTTGCTTACCATTATGCACATGTCCAGCTAGTTTCGGCACTCTTAACCAAAAAAAAATCGAAAATGCTGATGCTGAGGCGAAAATTGATGCGTAAAAACCCAGACTGAAAATAGTTTTCTGAACATTGGGAAAGCGATTCGAGTTTTGAACAGCATTTTTTTAAATTAGAGGGTAGATGGAGGTCTCCTGATTTACCAATGAGACGACCTGCAATATCCTTGTCACCATGGTTATTTAAAGGAATACCAAAACGTCAAAGTAATAACAATTTAGATCGCAATCAATGTTTCCAGTATGAGTTTGTAATTTAAAAACTATATTCACAAAGCATTTATCCTATAAACGTAAACAAAGACACAACAATGGAGTAAGTAAATATACCTACAAGTATTAAATGACGCATATATTGAGACTAAACATTACCCATACGCACACATGTGAATGAGAACATTATATACCACACAGATATATATTTAAATTACTAGTGTCATTGGAACTTTCTCACTGGAATGGGTAATTAATACATGCATATTGATAAGGCTTATCAGCGTAAACTGTGTTTGTTTACAATTTAAGTGGAGTATAGGCACAGTGAAGCAAATGTTTTCAATTCGAAGTTCTTCCTACAAATTTTTAAGTAGTTTAAGCCAAGGGATATATATCTATAGTAAACATCAACATCAGATCAAAGTAAGCACCAGAATAGATTGAAAGAAGAATAACATAACCCTTCTTGCACTCGGGTAACAAAATGCTCACAAAAAACATTGGACATTTATGGGAGGGGGTAGACATACTATTGCCTAAAATTGGGACATCATACAAATACAACACAAATCCCACTAATATTACAAATGTCAATGTTTGTTGCTCAATCACGTCATAACGTATGAATGGATTGGGCTGAAATTTGAAACACAGTTAAATTATAGTCAACAAGAGTGTTCTTGCACACATGTGTATGTGTGCTACTTTTTATCCCAGGGAATCGACGGGAACGGGAACTACGCGGGTATGACCGCGGGGTGCTGCTAGTACATAATAAGCAGAAATAAAAATTTCATACAGAAAAATCTTGTGTTGACATTTTAGTTCGTACTCCTCAGAAATGGTTCAACCAATTTTAACTAAATTTCTATGTGTATTAGATTAGATATAATGATGATGATATTTTCTAGATCGACTTCGGCCACGGCGACTGATTTGGTAAATTATGTTGCTTGATGTTTTTGGATGAGATAGGATAAATAGGTTGTAAAATATTATTCACCCTCTTGTTACTGTATTTTTTTTTTTATTAGTTGCATGTAGAATTTCAAAATACTTAATTTATCCCTTGTTCATTTAGTTAATGTGTCACCTTACATTTTTTTTACTTTTATCGGATGTTAATTAATAAATGAAAGGGATGACGATGGAATTAAACAAAATACGTCTGAATTAAAACAGCTACAGTAGGCGCAAGAGGTATACCAGCAAAATCTCTCTAGAACCTGCTGAAAGACCTTGGCTTGTCCAGCGCTTCTACCGCCTAACTAAATCGGCTATCGCTTTGCTAATGCTGTCTCTATCATTTCAAGCGAAAAAAAAGAGAGAGAAACATCAAAGCTTCAAAGCATCAAAGCATTTTTCGTTCGGCGATAGACCCCCAGAAGTGCAGTAAGTTCTATACTAGAACGAGTATCTAAAGGTGCACTAGTAGGTTTATATCGGATTTGGCTGGGCAGGGAGAGAAATACGAGTAGTGAAGGTGAGTGTTGATGCACGTCAAAAAGGGGCCCCTTAAACCTACGCCCGAGTCACAAGTCTCGGGGTCTACTCGGGATTTCTCTCTCTGCCACACGATGGACCCGGCACCCACACGGTGAATCCATGGACTGCTAAGAAGAACATCTCTATCAGAGACGTCTCTATGGAAGAACAAAGTTTGCAGGGTCAACTAGTAATTTATTATGCACGTTTCATATTTGGGATATTTGGCCGAATTAATATTTAGCTGCCAAAAAACTAGGTGTTCCTCTCAAAGGTGCGAAAGTACTTCAAGTCTGAACAATTGCTTTTGTTATATAAAGCAGATTCGCTCTTGTATGGAGTACTGTTCGCACCTTTGGGATGGATCGACTAAGTATCAGCTTGAGGCTCTGGAATCGATCGAGAGGCGTGCTAAAAGGCTCATAGGCAATAGTTATCTTGTGTGAAAAAGACTGCAAACTCTTGAACATCGCCGAAAAATTGCTAGCTTATCGGTTTATTATCGGATACACTTCGGAGAGTCTGCATGATCTAATACCACCTAGCCTTTTTTTCTATCGGACTTCTCGTAACTCGAAGAAGCGGCATCGTTTCATGGTTGATGTTCCAAAGACACGAACAAAGAGGTTGACTCTACTTTTGTGATAAGAACGTCTAGACTGTAGAATGAGTTGCCTGAGTGGGTTTTTCCCGATGGTTATAATTTATAATCTTGGTGTCTTCAAATCGAGAGTGAATCGGTTTCTTCTAGGTAAGCACGCTCCATCTTAGACCGCATCGTCGCTTAACATCAGGCGAGATGGTGGTCAAGTGTAAACATATAAATGTTAAAAAAAATAAAAAAATTGCCAATATAAAACAAGGGAAAAAGTTTCAAATAAATACATATTTCAATGTTTTGAACTTACATTGTCTAATGTTTTCTTAACAAAGAAGGTCTAATCTTATCAGATAAGTATTTAGATCATTTTAACAATCAGCAGCTATATTCATGATGACCAAAATAATATTGACATTCTGCACAGCTGCACAGAATCCAATTAATGGATTGGGACAAAGACCAAACATTAATGAATAATTAGTCTTTAAAATCTTTCACTCTGTGAGTTAAATCAAAAGTGTCAGATAAACACTAACAGAAAAAGAAAAGCTAAAAACGATGACAGACATGCATTGTTTTAAAATATTGAGATTGGTAGTTCAACACCATATTTATCTGTACTTGCCATTACCAATCTTATTTTTGAAGGATATAAGAAAAGACAGTTCTCAATTCATTGCAATCCTTTTTATGTATTATTCCCCAATTACTTGACAATGTCTAAACCAATTTGATAACTTCTTTTGTTGTATGAAAAGTTATCTGAGATCCCAACTGTGATCCTGTTAAAATATTGGGATCACCTGTGATTTTAGATGATAATGAGAAATTAATATGTTGGGACCAAAATGAAATGATTTATTATTTTCATTGTGAAAGCATATTGTTAATAGTCTAAATAAGTATTTATTGCAGTAAATTAACGTTGAGACTAATATTTCCAAAGAGAATCCATGTAGTTAGTAACATAGAGTTCCAAAAATTAGGTAAGTAGCTTAAAACTATAATTGTAAAACTAATTGATTGATCTCATTAACTAATACCAACACTACTAATGCATTCCGATAATAACAAGCTAACAAAGCAACACTATCATACATTATTGATAAGGGTAACATTCACAGATTTATTTACAGTACAGAGTTTAAAGCAGTCATCAGGCTATAAAGCCTCAGCTATATCATTTTAATATGTGAATCAAATATTTGTACCAATTTTTACAATTGTGCAGACATACGAAATTTATAATATATAGAGGGTTGCAATTTTTGCAGAATTATGCATCATTCTACTAGAACACATAGGCTACTTATTATCCCAGGAAAATAATGGTAAAGGGAACTAGGCGGGTAACACCACGGGGCACTGCTAATACATTAAATCAATAAAAAACAATAGACACACTACCTTGTATTTGCCACCCACATACATACATACTAGCTAGCTGTTGCCTGCAAATTTGTTCACATTTTGATCACTTTCTGATTGGTTTTATTTTCTCTTATATACCTACTAGCGGCCCGTTCTGGCTTCACTCGGATCATAACCTAGACACTGTCTGTAGCGCCATCTGCCGGGCTTATTTGTGAATCTAAGCCATCCTCAAATCCACTTATATTCACACACAAAAAATCATTCAAATCGGGACCGCCGTTTAAGAGGAGTTCACTGTCAAATGATTAAATTACTAAAATGGCTATTAAACAATAGGGATTGGAGATAAAAGGGTAAAAATTTAGGGTTGTATGTATTTTTAATGCCACATTATAAAAAAATAAAAACCAAAATTTTGTACAAAAATTGAAAAAAAAATTTAGGTGTGAACAACCCTTATCACTTAGGGGTATGAAAAATAGCTAGTAGCCGATTCTCAGACTTATTGAATATGCATATAAAATTAGGTAAAATTCAGAAAAGCCGTTTCTGAGGAGTATGGTAACTAACACTGTGGACACGAGAATTTTATATACAACGTGGTGGATTTACCCCCAACAATATTTTAACAGTCCATTCTAACACTGATGTACACTTCATCACCCAAGGTCGCTTTCCCCTCAGCACGGTAGATCACGAGATAATTCGAGTCAAAGTTTGACGTAAAATTCCCACCAAATCACCAGCTTCAACCCTAAAGCATGTACAGCAGACAAACGACCTTGCCGCCGACGCCGTGACATCGTACAAAAATCCGTGCGGAGATCTGGCCATTAGGGGTATGTCAAATGAAATAACAAACGAAAAAAAAAAAAAATTTTATGGAAAAAAAATTTTGAGCTTTCATGCCTAATTTTCACATACATACATTATTCAAAACTTAATGTAGATGAACTACCATAAATATTGTTGCACCTTTCTGCAACACCTTGTATAAGATGTATTTGTATTTTTTGAAATCTATGTCATCCTCTTTTGTTTATTTCAATTATAGTGGAATTTTGACCAGAGGGTGACACCAATACTTATTATTATTATTTTTTCCTTTTAATTAATTCAAGTCATGCAAAGAGTTTACATTTACTACATATAGAGTCTGAACAAACGCTTTACACCGAAAGCACAAGTCTGATCGCTCTTGTCTTGTTGCTCTAGAACTCGAGTGGAAGTGTCATACCTTTGTCACAGCACATGAAATGGTATGCATGGCAATTAAACTTTTTCTCTATAGCTAATAGTTTTGTTATTGAATGTGTCTTTGGTGATGTTAAGTGCCAATGTGGTCTAAGATGAAGCTTCCTGACTTGGTAGAAACAGAGTTATACTCAGATGGAACTGCCTAACCAAGAGAGCTACGGTAAATGTAATTGATATATAATAATAATAGTGATTAAATCACTATTATTACTAAAGTATGGAACAACCATTTGAATGGATGGTATAACAATAAATAGGATTGACAACAGACACTATTTGAGATTGGTAATTTTTTAATTTGAGCACCAATATCCATGATTACGTATAAGCCTTCATTCAGTGGACGCCAACACAGAACTAGAAGTTACTTATTCACTTGCCCAATAAAGCATTCAGTCACAGATTTCAATAAAAATTATGCAGCACTTACCAATATTCATCACCATGATATTTTTTAACTCGTCAAGTTCCCCATGAACCTTAGATATTGTGTCTAGATCCTTTGAGTCACTGTAATGTTTCATCTCCGTGGCAAGGACTCTAGCAAACTCTCCATTCATGGCATAAGGAATGGCAGTTTGAGCAGTGTCTCCAAATGCTGCTACAAATCTTCGTTTTATCTCATTTAAAAATAAGAACGCTCTCGAACGTTGGAATTTCTACAAAAAAAAAAAGAAATCATTTGATATAATTTGAAAAAAATATGTTATGTTAACTATCTCATTAAACAGAGGCAACGTTAAGTTTACTCACATCGTCTGTGATGCAAAAATAAACCAATTTGTTTTCTGCAATGTAGTGGAACAAATAATTCCCATGAGAGTAAGTCAACTTGTTGTCTTGAGGAGGAATCTTCGAGAGTATCTGCTCCGTCACTTCGGTGAAATTGCCGGCGCATGTTGCGTATTTTGCTAGAACCACTGTACCTCGAGCCACAACACTGAATAAAATAGGCATTTTGTCTAATCTAAATGGTGAATCACGAAAACAAAGAACTATAAATCGCACTGCACTACACAATTATATTACTCAGCGAGGTGTTAAAACCAGTGTTACGTCTGTGATTCGTAGTAAATACTGCACTATCGAACTTAGTTTTACCGTAAAAAATTTAAGACGATAACTTTACAAGAATAACACTGTATTGCTGGTAACCGACCGAAAGAAAACGAGAAAACGAAACGAAGTGATTCAAGTCAGACTAGAGTCACTACTCACTAGAGCAACGAGCAACGTAGTGTAGTAGTGTTTGACGTTTGACTATTTGACAAATAAATATAAATGGAGGGCAAGGGCAGAGTCAAACTCAAACTGGAAAATTCAAGTGATGCTCGATTCTCGAGCATGCTTAAAATATCGAAAAAAACAAATCGGTTTTATCATCGGGAAACATTGTGTCTAGGTTTTATGTTGTTTTTTTCATAAAAATAATTCGCTTGATTCACATCATAAATTAAAGGATTATTGAAGTGAAAAACTTCATTTGGAGCATCGCACACAATTTTTTCCGTAGGCTGTTAATTGAGACAAGTCTATCCCGCTGTAAGGTGAAAGGCTCGATCGAGTGAACGCGGGACTCTCAAGTATGGCCGAACGAGAAAGATATAGTCAGCTGGCCTTCACTGTTGTGTCACTTTGTTTACTATTTTGATTGATTCATTTATTTGTATACAACCAAAAACAATAGTAATCATAATTTCAGACTTATTTCTCTTTTTCTCTCCCAGCGCCATGACAAAATACTTGAAATCATACGTGAAGACATAATAGCCTTTCAGTAGCTAGAGCCCAGGCCCGAGGCCACGCCCTTTCAGCATTTCCCATTGGCTGATGCATTTTTAGATGCCCGATCGCCAAGGTACGGTACTAAGGTTTGACGGTAGAATTCAATTTACACCCCACGAAAAATTTGTCTAGGCGCGCCTAAAGAAGTTTTCACTTCAAAAAATTTGGCAGTCATAGGAACTGACGATAGAAGTGAAAACTTATAAGTAACTCAGAATTTGATAGCTTACTTTGGAAACTACATGGGTGTAACCAGAGGGCGTGGCATGGCATGGCCATCTAGAAAAGCGTCGGCATTTCCCATTGGCTTACGCATTTCTAGATGGCCATGCCATGACGCCCTTTCAGCATTTCCCATTGGCTGACGCATTTCTCGACGGCCAATGGCCATGGTCCCGAGTTTACCCGAAGATTTCTTATCATACCCGAGCGTAAAGCTAGAATTCAATTCACACCCCACGAAAAATCTGTCTAGGAGCGCCAAAAAAAGTTTCACTTCAAAAAACAAGTATCACGACCTTCTAAGCGAATTAACAAAAAACGAGAGGTATATGAGCAAAATCTCTCTATGACCTGCTGAAAGACCTTGGCTTGTCCAGAAGTGCAGTAAGCTCTATACTAGAACGAGTATCTAAAGCTGCACTAGTAACGAGAAACGTAAATAGTGAAGGTGAATGTTGATGTACGTCGGAAAGTCGGGCCCCTTAAACCTACACCCGAGTCACAAGTCTCGGGATCTACTCGGGATTTTTCTTTTAGCCACACGATGGACCCGGCACCCACACGGTGAATCCATGGGTGGAATGCTAAGAAGTTCGTCTCTCTAATACGAACTATAATAATATCAACATTGAAGAACTTCCATATAAGCTTGCATCCCCCCTTTCAAACTCTATTTCATCCCCGTGCAGTTTGAAATTACAAAATTGCAAGACCAAACATTTAATTGCTTTGCATCAAGTGTCTGGATACGAAGTCTCATGGTTTTATCTTCAATAATTGGGAACTTTCATAAAAACTTGCGTTAAAAAATGGGGGCATTTCAGCTCCAATTTTATCCCCGTACAATTCGAAACTATAAAATTGAATGTGCAATCATTCTAACCCTCAGGCTGAGAACGACAACTTCCTAAAAGGACAACTTCCGAGAACGACAACTTCCTAAAATGTAATCGAAATAAAAACTATCCTATCTCTCAAGTTGGACCAGACTGCTCACTCAGGGCTGACCGCAGAGCTTCTGGCGGGAGCCAACCCGGAGTCAAAACGTGCATCATATTATTTCTTACCGTACCGTCCGCTTTTCTCAATGTGTGCTTTTAAACATTAGATAGATAGATAGATAGAAACTCTTTATTGTGATACAGACAAATTAATAAAATTACAGTGAAATACTTATGAACTAGTACCACAAGTGGCGGCCTTATTGCTAAGATTGTGCTAAGTTATCTTTATGCCATATATGGTTGTGTTTAAACATTATGCTAAGTTATCTTTATGCTATATATGATTGTGTTTAAACATTATACTAAGTTATCTTATGTGCTATACATAAAAATTATGCGAAAACATATGATAATAATCTGGAAAAACACATTGGCTACTTTTTAGCCCGGAAAAAACAACGGAAACGATGGGAACGGGAACTGTTGAAAGGTTTGAAGGGCAATGTTGCCAGAAAAATTACAGGGCTCAGAGACATAACATCTTAGATCTCTGGGTGACGAGCGCAATGCAGTGCAATGCTAGGTAAAATTTGGACTCATGTGCCAATAACTGCGTGTCACTGTACTGTTATGTGGCAGCAGGCAACACCGCAGGGCGCTGCTTGGTTCTTACCTATGTTTGGTTAATGATGATTCATAATGGCCGCCTCCACAAAAAGGCGACACAACTCCCTCAATCCCGTTCAAGAGCTACCATGCCACACACACACACCCTCCCTCCAACACACACACACATCCCCCTCACACACACACCCTCTCACACACCCTTGCTCACACGCACATTTTTGAAAGTTGTCGTTTTAGGAAGTTGTCGTATTAGGATATTATCCTTTTAGGAAGTTGTCATTTTAAAAAGTTGTCATTTTAGGAATTTGTCGTTCTCGGAAGTTGTCCTTTTAGGAAGTTGTCGTTCTCAGCCTGAGGGCATTCGAAGGCGTTTTCCGAATGAGACAATGTTTGAAGTGAAAACTTCTTTAGGCGCGCCTATACAGATTTTTCGTGGGCTGTGAATTGAATTCATTCGTCACGCTCGGGTATGATAAGAAAGCTTCGGGTAAACTCGGGACCATGGCTATTGGCCATCTAGAAATACGTCAGCCAATGGGAAATGCTGAAAGGGCGTGGACAGGCCATCATGGCATGGCCATCTAGAAATGCATCAGCCAATGGGAAATGCTGACGCATTTCTAGATGGCCATGCCAAGATGGCGAGGCCACGCCCTCCGGTTACACCCGTGTAGTTTCCAAGGTAAGCTATCAAATTCCGATTTATAAGTTTTCACTTCTATCGGCAGTTCCTATGTAAATGATTTTAGTAAAACAATCTTCTTCTTCTGTAGGCCGTTATCACCTAATGAGCACAGGCTTTTTTTCGTGTACGCCACTTGTCGCGAAGTCTCATCCTTGCTTGATTCGACGACTATTCGAATGTCATCGACCAATCTAGCCGATGGGTGCTCAACACTTTTCTTGCTCCCCGTCGACCACCAATCTGTAAGGGTCTGTATAAAATGATTAGTGTGAACATAATTATTATTGTGTAATTTATTTCTCTCGATTACATCGGTTGCCAAAAAACATTTCATAACCGACAAAGCACATCTCTAAATGTGCTGTAACTAACATTTGTCAATGTCAAGATGTTTTTTTAATTTGACTTAACACAAGCGCGGACGTCTCGCAATCCAATCCTTATTGTCTTATGGAATTCAACACTTTTAGTGATCTGTGGTAACAGGCGGGCTGCCAGCGGAAAAGCCTCATAGAATATGTTGTTATTTTCTTATAACTTTACAAAACATACTATTAAAGCCTCAGATTTTACTTGGCTAGTTCTCATATACCAACGATTTTTTCTTAAGTGTGTACTAAAATAGTAATTTAAGAGGAATTATTTTAGATGGGTACCTACTACCTACTATCTATCAGCAAACTAAAAAACAGCTTTAGAATGTACGAAAACTGCTAATAACCCGTATGCGAATACTAGCCAAGTAAGATCTGTTTCAGCTTTAATACGTTATGTTATAAGAAAACAACAAATGTTAAGCTCTTACAAAATATTTTATGTGGCTGATCATTGTTCATTGAACTTTGCATCCATATAAATATACATCTCACTTCTTTTGTTGTTGAAGTCAACAAATCAAGCCATATATTAAGTATAGTATTGAACTTGGCTCTTATTTTACATTCAATCTTTTTGATGGGATTTCATTACTTTTTGTACTGGAATGATTGAAAGTTTAGATGTTTAGGTGTTTGTTGCTCAATCACGTCGGATCAGCTATATGAAGTTGCGGTTAGATTACAGTCAGAAATAGTCCATACATAAGCAGCTCACTAAATGTTCCCACTACCCATTTGTTAGTCCCGTAGGTATTTGCGTTTTACAATTTTGGCGGGAAAACGGGTGTCAGGTTACCTAAGTGTGTTGTTTACGCTTTGGCACATGAAGTGCCGCCGTACTTGTACGTGTTTAATCCCATTATTCTCAAGACCTCAAGCACAGAATAAATATTAGTACAGAAGCCTCACTTACCGAAAACAATTAGGTATATAAATAGCGACTCTTGCTGGGACACAACAAAGTTCAATTCAGCTCGCAATAATACCTGTCGCGATTTTTAAATAAACATTTGCGCTCTTTCTAACGCGTAACTCTGTCCCTGTCTAGCGCGGAGGGTTGTCGACATATTATAGTAACAATATGCGCGGGAAACGTGTTGTGCGAGCGCTCAGCCGTGCGTCCAACAACCGACTGGCACTTGTTCCCTGGGAGGGACGGTCTAGCTGTAGGCTAAAACCGCGCAACCTTGAGCGAGTGAGGATGCACTGCCTCAAGAGCGTTTCAAGACGCTTCTAGCGGTATCTTTTCTTTATAATAGATAGATCGAAGAAACTCTTTATTGTGATACAGACAAATTAATAAAATTACAGTGAAATACTTATGAACTAGTACCACAAGTGGCGGCCTTATTGCTAAAAGCAATCTCTTCCAGGCAACCATCCATATAATTAGTTGTTTCAATTTGTTTTTGAGTAAATAAACTTTAATTTTAATATAGTTTATATCAAAATAAGAACTGGTTCAAGGAGATGCCATTACACAAAAAATATTGGTATAGGTAGGTACCTTCCCAAATAAAATTACAAATTTTTTTTTTGGCGCCAAAGACTCAACCGCAAAAGATAAGCTTGTTTGGTTTGCATTAGTGGTCCCCAAAGGGACCAGGGAGTTTTGAACGGAAACTCGAGGCCTCTTCTCACAAAGATAGAATCAAGGTCTTATCCAGCACATTGGCACGACTGGTCCAAAGAGGTTTGGTAGATGACACAATACCTTGAAGATTATGGGTACATGCCAGTTTTCTCACTATATTTTACCTTACCTTGTTAGCGGCATTACGCACGTGACTCCGAAAAACTGTGGTGCACGTGTGGGATTCGAAGCAAGGGCTCCGGATCAGCATTCACCATTCTCCCGACTAGACCAGCCTTAACTTTGGCTTAGCTTTAGAGTAGTGCAGAGGCTCTTTTTATTGCTTCTCTTTTTTTTTCAAGTTCTTTGTTCTTTCTTTCTTTTTGAAGTGAAAACTTCTTTAGGCGCGCTATAGACAGAATTTTCGTGGGCTGTGAAATGGATTCATCAATCGTCACGCTTGGATATGATAATGGATCGGATCGGATATGAAATCTTCGGGTAAACTCGGTAAAAACGGCCAGGTAGGTACCAGGGCAACAGAAACAGTAAAGAGTTTCGATTACCTACCTCCAACAGCCCAGCGTTTATCTCCAGATACCAGGACAACAGAAATATAAAAGAGTTGCGTTTGCCCCTAGGTACCAGTACCAGGGCAACAGCAAGTTTTCACTTCTATCGGCAGTTCCTATGACTGCCAATTTTTTTTTTCTGAGAAAATCTATTACTTCGGGAGCCCTTGTAGGTATCAAGTATACTCCGTGTTTAAACTCAGCAAAGCTCGGTCACCCAGGCACTGCATTTTAATCAGTGGTCCACCTATAGTACCGGACCCAGCCGAGGGACGGGGGGGTCATGGAGGTCACCAATAGCATCACATTTATGCACTCATTGTTACATTTGAAAAAACTGTGTTCGCGATAATATAGTACAGTAACTTTAAACATTACCGTAGGCGTTAAATCCGGTAGATCTGATTTTTTGCAGACTTGTTTATGATGTTGGCCTAATGATTGTCCCAAGTTTGTGACCTCGAGCGACGAACGCAACTTTGTCAAAAATCGAAAAAACCGCGAAAAAATCGTTTATTTTTCAAATTTTGGCGATTATAACCTTAAATGACTAGTTTTTGTAAAAACTTTCTTATGGCGTTTATAAAGTAGATTAAATTTTCTACAATATGATACTAGAATTGTCTCTGTACTCCCAATAGTTTCTGAGAATAAGTCTTTCAAAGTTTATAATTTTTTTCGTACTTCGCAATTTTTAGTACCTAATATTTTAACTCCTACTTGACCACTTTGTGGCACAGTTACGGCGGTTTTTAACCCCCGATCAAAAAAAAGAGGTGTTATAAATTTGACGTCGAAGTCTGTCTGTCTATCAGACAGACACACATACAGGTCTGTCTCTCTGTGTATCTGCCTGTGTGCTGTGTGTGTATCTGTCTATGGCACCGTAAAGCTCAAAAGGATGGGCCGATTTCGATGCTGTTTTTTTAATTTGAAGATACGTTTTTGTGTTGATGTTTTGAGCTATTTTTGGTTAATATCGATTCAAGATGGCCGCCTCCACCAAATGGCAGACCAAATATTTCATCACAATCTACCTCAATATGGGTATCAAATGAAAGGGCTTGACTAGTAGAGTACTATACAGTATAACAAATTTCAAATCACAAAATGGCGAACTCCATAATTTTTTTTTTCACTAATGCCTTATATGGGTGTCAAATGAAAGAGCTTAACTAGTAGACTACTATACACTATGAACAATTTATATTTATACCATATCGAGGTAGTTGTGAAAAAATAAACGTATTTCGTCATTTTGTGGCTGCGGCCATCATAGATTTGAAATTTGTCAACTTTTATATTTTTGGCAAAAAAAAACATACCCAATAAAAATGTCTCTCCTGCCACTTCTAATCGTGCCTATGTCTCTGAATTCGGTTCCGACTCTGATAAATCTTTAAAACTCCCGACTCTGCCTTTCGGTTCCGATAAAATGACCTACGTTACATCCCTGTTATTTAATCAGTAGTTTCGGCATGATGAGAATTCCCTATGCAGAAAGACAGACAGACAGACAGACATGAAAGAAAAAAAATGTGACTGTGTAGCTATCACTGTTCTTGAGATACAGCTTGGTGACAGACGGATGGACGGACAACCAAGTCTCAGTATTTGGGTTCCGTTTTTACCCTTTGGGTACGGAGCCCTAAAAACAAGGTTAATAATGTAGAAAAATATTTTAAGAAAATGACAGTTTGGACAAACTATATATTATTATTAGATTTCATAAATTAAAATAAATAATCCTCAACTGTAGACTATGTAGAATCTCTGTTAACATTGCACGATATTATGATGTATCATTTTCTATCATTCATATAATCTCAAGTATTTTGCAAGAAAATAAGCAGCTTGAGTAAAACAGACTATGGTCTATGAATTCAAAATTTCAGTGTAATCCATTGTTTTCTCAATGTGGCAATGTGATTAGCAACAAACATAGAAACATGCAAATTAAACATCAAATCTGATAATATTATCATATCAATCAAATTTCATATTTTGAATTATAAAAGTATTGTTTTTATGGATAATTGAATATTATCTATTCATTGGTGCTGGGAAATGTTTTCCATAAGATTGTAAGAGTTAACAGAGGTGCTACTTTTTCAGACTTTGTCTTATTCATAAACAGTACGAAATATTACTAGGTCCCTATCTAGACAAAAGGAACATTAATCAAAATAATCATCAATATCTATATCTGGATTTAAGATGTCATCACCCAGGGAGCTTATGTCTAGTTGATCAAGTATTAAATTCTCACACATTTCTTCTAAATCAGTTTCACCAATCAAAATGGCACCATGAAGACGTCCATCTTTTAGTACAAACTTGATGTACTCAAGATTAGGTGTCGTTCGAATCAAGATCTCATAATTAGTTCCCAATCCTTGGCCATTGTATTTTCCTAGCAAAATAACCCTGTACCCAAAAAGAGTAGTACAGTGAGTAAAAAGCTCAAAACAGAAATCTTGTAATACATCATCTTTCAGAATTCTTCCGTACATAGCTTTAGCCGCCATTGCTGCCATTTGTCTAGCTTGTGTCCAAAGCCTTAGCTGAAACCAATGTGGTGCATATTCCCAAGAAGCAGATGCAACATCTCCGGCAGCAAAAACATCTTTTATACTCGTCTCTTGGAATTCATTGACAGCAAGACCACCATCAGAAGATCTTTTTGGTTCCTTATCAAAACTAAAATTAACTGCTGGTTCTACACCTGTTGCAGATACTAAAAAATCACAATCAATGACTTTTCCATTTGTCAACTCCACCTTCAAAGGAAAATCATCGTTAACCTCAGTGACTGCTTTCACTTCAACTTGATATATTATTTCCAGCTCATTTTCACCAGAAGTCGTCTTTTGCCTTTCTATTTTTCTGTACCAATCGGGGCCTAATGCAGCCGATTTTAAGTTCTTATTCAATGACACTAATGTGTCTTCTTCACTGAAAATATGTCTCTTTAATATTGCATCTGATTTAGATGGTTTAAATGAACCTTCTTTATCCTTAAAGCAATTTTGGAAGAACTGAGCTGCACCTGGATCTATAAATGTTGACGAGATATAATCATCTCTTATCACCCAAACTTTTTGTATTCCTGATGTGGCATGCACTATCTCTGAGGCGATGCCTCCATTGCCAACTATTACCATTTTTCGCCCATCTGCTAATCTTTCTCGGAAAGCCTTGACAGATTCCGTGTCTCTTATGCCTAAAATTCTGGAACTTTTATTAGCATCTGATATTAACCTTGGCACTCCACCAGTACACAAACATACAACATCATATTTTATGCGTATGTTTGTATCAGTAATTGCTATGTGGTTATCAGTTTCGATGCTTTTCAATGAGTCATATACAATCTGAAGATTAGGATGTCTTCTATGCAGAGATGTGGCTTCTGTTTCGGTTATATCAAACTTCACAATAGTTTTGCCAAAATACATAACATTACTGACGTTTTTCACTAATGATGATGCCGTAACCATAATAACAGTCTCTTCTGGTTGCAATATTCCCAAAGTTTCAACACAAGTTACACCAGCAATGCCGCCTCCTATCACTAAATGTGTGGCTTGTTTATCGAACATCGTGAGTACTGAGTGCACGTTTTCAGCAGTAATAATGCTCCTATTTTGGCTGAAGAATGATCAGATATTATAATAAATCTTCATTAATATTTCGCCGACAAGGCCAATCAACCGTTTATCACAACAGTTTACCTACAATATTGTAGTGTGTTTTGAAGTTTGAAGAAACACTTTCCACTGTACAAAAATTATATGTGCTATATATATCTTTCTTACATAAATATGGACCTTCTCTGTACCTCTGTAGTACAATGTTTTACACAATAATTTCTTTTACAATTTTTATCTCGTTCAAACATTCAAAATCAAAAGCACAGAATTACTTTTAATTTAAAAGGTTTTTTTTCTTGGCCATGGGACTAGTCCTTCAGCTGCTAACAATAATTAATTTTGTTTGTACATTACACATTACGTGGATTCTAGTTTATCTGAATTTTGAAATGCGTAACTTTTTCAGTTTATAGGTTACAGTGAGTATTTATCTTGCTTAGAAACACAGACTAAGTAGAGAGTGCTTAGAAATAATTATCTGAAAATTCTGAAATATGTTTTTTTTAATTTATTCATGGCCAATGGCCATGGATACTTTAATATTGTGCCTAGCTGCCTTGAGTCTAAATTGCCTACCTTTCAATGCAAAGAAGGTAGATCTACCGATTAGTAGATTACGTTGCATTGTAATTTACGGTTTAGGAAGAAGGTTGTTTTTTATGCTTCCCTTAAATGCATGATTTTTTATATTGAATGCAAAAAAATACTTTATATTCACGCTAATGGGTACAATAATGGAAAAATAGTGAAAAAAATCAAGATACATATTTTGATGTTTTTTTATTGAAAAAAGCTTGTGTATCAAAAATGAAACAGTATGCATTACTGGGTAAAAAAATATAAGCTTTACCCTATGGTGAATGTTGTTTCAATTATTATGAAATCGTACAAAATGATTAATTTTTTTAACGCTCGACGCAAAAACGATTGAGTGTTATAAGTTTGACATGTCTCTCTCTCTCTCTTTCTCTCTCTCCTCTCTGTATGTCTGCTACCAGCAGCTACCGAACAAATGAATCGACTTTGATTTTGTTTGTGGGATTGAAAGGTGAATTATAGTTGGAAAAGTTATTTGCTGTTTGATAAAAATCTGTTCAAGATGGCTGCTGCCACAAAATGGTGGATTAGATGCCTATTTTTTTACAACTTCTTCAATGGGAATACTAACAACGGCTTCTTGTATCAGTTGCGATTTATTCAAGTCCAACTTTGTCAAGACGAACAGTGGTTCGTCTTGACAAAGTTGCTTGAGCTAGCTCGATACTATTATTATTGTATGTTTCGCTGTTACTTCTTTGCTTTTTCTATACTTACGCGAGGTCTTCCCTTCTTGTTATCTTTGTGTTTTATCAGGGTTGGCATGATTAAAACAAGTTGTTTTAAAACACATGGTTAAAACAGTGTTTAAAACAGTTTGAATTTAAACAGTGTTTTTAATCACATGTTTAAAAACAAAGATTAAAACAAGTATTAAACTGTGTTTAAAACATAAAGAAAAAAACAATGTTTAAAACTACTTTTTGAATGAAAATAAATTAATATTTAGGACTCGAAATAGATTGGCATAAAACCAGTTGAGTCTATGGTATTTATTTTATTTTTTTGTACCTACTCACAAAAGGAATTTTGAGTTTTTGAAAAGAAATATTACAAAGAAAGACACTTCAATGTATACCTCTAGAATTAATAGGTAATTCCCCGTTGGTCCTGCTAGGAAAGTCCCTAATGTCGACCGTCGAAAAAAAGTAATTCATTGGACTAGTAGGGTATTTCCCGTATTAAAATAGAAATATTGGAGTTTCCCCATTGAACTCTTAAAAACGATATTTATAACAATGGGTTTCCCCTGTTAGAAATGAACATTAGTTAGAAGACACAGGTGAATCTAAACCGTTTAGTACAGATTAGATATAGGGATGCTCGCAACATAAAACAACTGTGTAACCAATAACCATTTTGCAAATTTGAAAGTACCTAGCCTATAAACCTATAAATTAATAAATATGACGTCTATTTGAAATGAAATGAATGCACAAAACTAAAATGAATAAACTGTTTTTTTTTCAACCCTGTGTTTTATACATACATACATAGAACTGTAGCCAAGTCAGCGTGACACTGCCACATTCATAAGATGTTTTGGGTGATTTATTTATTTACCTCTATATAAAGAATCCAGAAATTTCCAATGGGAATATCTAAAATGTATTGTATTGTTTATAAATGTATGTATTAAATTTGCAAATACCATTTTGCTATGATTGCGGTCTCGACCTAAAAACCGTTTATCTGGTCGTCCTTATCCAAATGCCAATTATGTTCCTCAATCAGTCTTTGAGCAAGGAATAGTCACACATCCAGTCTCTTTTTTGCTGATTATATCAATGGAATCTGCTTTAACTTACGTGGCTTACTTGTTTATTATTTTTTCAGCGAACAGCGGTAATAATACGATAATAATCATCATCTTCTAGTAGCTGTTACTAACTTTTATCTCAAAGGAAATAAGTCCAAATCATCTCCTTCAGACTCAGTCACTGGCATGTCACCGGCTTCCAATCTTCGAATAATATCTTATCTGGTCATTCGAGCGTATTTTCAAAGGCATCGTCGTAAAAAAACAAATAAAACCTTACCCGAACATTCAACCACCTCTAAACGATTGCATACAATAGCACACCAATTATAATGCTGTTACTGCATACTGTATCATTTTTGAGACGGTAGATTTTTTGGGAAAAAGGCAATATAATTCAAATATATAACCAAAAATACAAGCACAGCAAAAAAATATGTAAAGTTACCAATATAATTTATTTTTTTGCTTGAAGAAAAATCTACTCAATGTAATATAAATCCAATAAAAAAATTGAAGAAATCATATTTCGCGCCAACTACGTTACAATATTCGGAAATCACATTTGTTACGGCGCGCTACTCTTTAGCTGTTATTTTTTTTTATTTCACAAATGGGTTATGAACCAAGTCATCAAATTGCCATACAGCCAAATGCAAAGTATAGAAATAATGGTTTGCCAAGGGCTTAATAACTTTGCGGGAAAAAAAATGTCATGTTTTATTTGGGAAGGTATATCGATACATTTGTGTTTAATGGTGTCTACTTGAACTGGTATTTATTGTGATATAATTCACATTAAAATTAGAGTTCATTTACATAGAAAAATCGTAAAACTAAAAAAAAACAAAAATTACAATTTTTGGCGGGAAAATGGTCCCGAAGTATGCAAATAAAATAAAAAAAGTTATCGAATGCAGTTATTTTTAGTTTGTTATTTCATATACAACACATTTAAGCCATAAAACCATTGTCTCCTTTATAAATGATTAATATAATAGCTGATCGACTACTTGAGAAATCGCAAAAAAATGGTTGTCTGTAAAGTCGGTTTACTGACGATAGTTAAACGTGACAACGTCTTAAGAAATCAGTACGCTGATAGCGCGAGTAGTGATACCGCTCGACTCGGTGGGTGGCGCCCTCAGCGCTCAGCTTCGTCCGCATGGCACGGAGGACGAACTAACGGTAACGTTACATGACGTCAGCCGGCTTCACCGAATTATAAGACGTTATCACGTCAAAAAAATCTCAAGTGTCAAAAATGTTAGTTTACATTTTAAGTTCATTAACTATAAACAAACGATACCGCTAGAAGCACCTTGAAACGCTCTTGAAAATAATGGGCTTAAACACGTACGAGTAACTCGGCACTTCATATGCCGAAGCTTAAACAAACGCACTTAGGTAACCGGACACCCGTTTTCTCGCCAAAATTGTAAAATCAAGTCGCCAAAAGTGAAGCAAGCGGCTATACAATGTGTTGGTCTACCCGTGTCAGAGCCTGAAATGGTAAAATATGATTCGTTTTATCGACAAATAAGGCTCTTAATTTTTTTTTCCTCCCCTTTTTGGAATCGCAGCCATTTTGTTTTTTTTTGGTACCAACCAACGCTTGTATTAATTTAGTCATAACTTACCATGTTAGGGGCATATCGATTAAAAAATGATATCATTTGATAGCTGAAGGTACATGTAATAAAACAATTGTTATTTTTTTTCGATAAAAGGAAGAAAATAATTCGAAACAAAAAAATTATAACCTCTTTCAATGAAAAAATCTTAAAAGTAAGCTTTTTACAAAAATCTCTGGCAGTAAGTTCAAATTTTTATTACTCCATAAAGTAGTACAGGATGTTAAGCTAAATACGGTAATCTATTCCATGATAAGTAAACAAAGCACTTTTCAACTTCAACTTTTTTCTAGAATTTCTAAAAGCTAAACTAACATAAAAAAATCAACATTTTTATACGTTATCTCAAAATCTATAGAAATAGGACACGGTACCTTGTACTTGCAGGCTCCTCTGGTAAGAGTGTTTTTACCTACGCTTATTCCCGCGAACCACTCACTCACTCACTTATCAAGGAATCTCAGAAACTACAAATGGTAGGAATCTGAAATTTTGCATGGTGGTCCCTTTTAGCACGTAGGCGCTCGCTAAGACGGAGTTTTGGGAAATTAAACCCCTAAGAGGGTGAAACAAGGGATGAACTGTTGTATGAAAATTTGTAGTTTAAAAAAAACTAATTTTGTATCTAGATACTTGACACGAAGCAATAATTCAATGTTTGTTCTATCAATTTTGTAATTTCGAACTGTACGGGGGTGACATTGGGGTTGACATGGGGGATGAATGTCAATACGAAAGTTCCCAATCGTTGAAGATAAAACCATGAAACTCTTTAGATATTATATAGACACTTGACACGCAGCAAACGAATGTTTGTTCTAGCAATTTTGTAATTTTGAACTGTATGGGGGTGAAATTGGGGTTAAAATGGGAGATTAATGTGTCTTACGCTTTCACACCTAAACGACTAAACAGATTTTGATGAAATTGTATTATTATAACCTGTTTTTAGTAACCGTAAATGTGTCTGGGTATAAAAATAGGTAGGTACTGCCCGAGTTACCTAAGTATTTATTTCGTGCGGAGGTAGTCGCGGGTAACAGCTAGTATAAATATAAAGTAAGATACTTGTCAGTTTCTTGTCCGAGTCGGCCTCCTTCCGAACAATTGAGTACAGGAATGTCCAAAAACAAAGGCCAGATCACTGAAATCCTGTATTTCACAACACAAGTTCGTTCT
The DNA here is from genome assembly GCA_963693475.1 of Ectropis crepuscularia. NCBI lineage: Eukaryota > Metazoa > Arthropoda > Insecta > Lepidoptera > Geometridae > Ectropis > Ectropis crepuscularia. The sequence goes on along the minus strand of OY856343.1, from coordinate 9,396,929 downwards.
CGCGACTGCGCGTGTAGAACGAAGATCGTCCGTCTAGAACTACTTATAGAATCGACGCCCGGCGTCTATTTGTTTCGACCGCGATGACGAAAGGTTAAACCCTCATAATTCAAGGAACTATTTTGTTAATCGCTTCATATATCTTCAAGTTATCGGTAAACATGCATAAAGAAGGACACGGACGAATTAAGAACTTCTTGTATTCTTGTATAGGCTTAGCAATGCTGAACCTACATAGTCGGATTGATCCGATACGGAATTTCATCTCTCGGCTCTGCCTGTTAAAAAAATGAAAAAGACCGAGCCTCTGCCTGGCAGAGCCTTTAATAACAAAACTAAAATACAATGACAACTACACTACGCCACATACCTAACTAACTACTTACACTAAGCACACCTGTCCACTATCCATAGACCAATGAAGGTCTACAGATAATCAAGATGTTCAAGCCCACTACCAATCGGAAGCGTACCCAGCATACTGGCGGCATTACCACGCTGAATGGCAATGCTTATGTGTTGGACCAAATAAACGCCTGGATTTTGGTCACGCGTCGCGTCGACCAAGCGCTCGGAAAGGCTTTTTGTTATCTGTTTAGAATGTCAAAGACAGGGATTGTCATTCCAAATTTGAGCCGTTCGGATAGCGTTTTGGAGGTAAATACCTCCAAAAATGTAAATATCTAAACATTAGAACTTTCCCATTTTTATAATATCGGTGGCGTAAAATCATTTTTTCGGCCGCAATTATATGTATTGTTGGTACATACAAAAGGTGCTTATAAAAGGTTACAAAATTGGTACTCTACCTATAAAATAATCTAATATTTCACCTGACATGTAGGCATAATATGGCTAAATATATCATTTGTAAAATTAAATTACGTAGATGATGTTAATATTCGGTAGATCTGCCTCAAATTTACTGCGAATCCCATCACTTCATTGAAATTGACATATTATAATTTCTATTTTGGCTGTCACTGTCTAGTGTGTTGGCATATGTGAAAATATTGTCATGAATGCGGTCCGAAATATTGATAAGCTAGTTGTTTTTAATCCGGAAATCTGTCAAGGTAAAATGTATTAACGTAAAAATGAATTAAATCGATCCTGTGCGATACAAATTATTATTAACATAGGTAGCAAATTAAAAAGAAATACTCCGATATATCTCTAACAAATTTATGAATGTAACGAGAATACGGATAAAGAAAATCAAACACATTGCTTGAAATGTCTTATATATCTAAAACACGGAACTGTCAGCTAGTCAAAGCTGTTTTCTGTGTTTTTCTTGCTGTTTGTCTGTCGCGCGAGATTTTCGCGGATGGATCGGAGAACTGCAAGTTTTGTGATGGGAATATCGGAAAATAAATTAAATTCTTCGTTGATCGTGATATCTTTATGGATATTTACCTGGAAATCTATTTAAAATAACTGATCGCGCAAAATAGTGATTTTGTGAATGTTATTGACAAAAGTGCGCGTAAAAGTTTTTTGCACTAGCGGAATATGAGGGCCTAAACATGAATAAGTGGATAATATTAAGTACGATTCCTGTATTATTAGCCTTATCATGGAGTCTCCCTCTAATGTGGAGCTTTGCTCACCTTCTGATTCTTTCAGTATGTATTTTCATAGGGGTTTTTTCATTAACTCTATGGGGTCATTTTGCTCTGTCTACACCACACCAAGTCCCTTTATTTTTACTAGACACGGTGGAAAAAGAAATGCGAGAATTGGAAGATATTGTTAAAGTACGTACTCTACATTTATTCTTGCTCTCTTGTGTTTTTTTTTCTATGCCTATAAACTTATGTTTTTGGTCCAGGAAGAGTCAACAAATTGGCCACAGGAAATAAAAAAGACGCATTTACCTGTAATATTTGGGAGAACTGTTGATAGTCAGCTTCAGTTGCTAATAGATTACCTCCTTCGTGATTTCGTGGTTCGATGGTTGAAGGAGTTAACTCATAAACCTGAGCCAGTTGTTGACAAATTCAAAGAGCACATTTGGAGTGCTGTGCAAAATTTGTATGATAGATTGCAGAAAATAGATGCTGAGAAACTACTTGCCAGTGAGATGGTTACCAAGATAACTCAGCATTTTGAGAGGATCAGGATTGCTAAGGATTGTGCGTGAGTATTGACACTAAACAACCAAAAAAATTATGTAGCTTAATTTGCTTTCAGAATTGTGTTTTGTTTTGACCATCAAATTGTTGTGTTGAGAATGATATTCACATTTCTTTATGCTTCTGACAAAAGATTTAATATATATTACTAATACTATTAATTAATGTAATAAATTGAATGTGATATACATTGTATGTGTAATACATTGAATTAGGGGAAAATAAAATAATAAAATTAGAGGACTGTCCATTGACTGGCCTCTTGGCTTAGTGGGTAGTAGCTCAAGGGTAGTGGGTTCGATTCCCACCCAGTGCAAATATTTGTGTGATGAATTCAAATGTTTGCACTGTGCCTTTATTTTTAGTTATCTGGCCAGCATAGCATAAGCTTTGCTTAGTTTGGGGTCAGATGGTGTTGTGTGTGAATTGTCCACCAATATTTATTTATTTATATTTTATTTATTTATGTAATAGTAAACTATGCTAACAATGTGGTTTTCAGTTATTACTTTTACTTACCTTTGAAAAGTTTTCTCAGTGATTTATTTCAATATGTACTAAGTACAAATAATCACATTTGTTTTCAGTTTAGAGTTAAATATATCACCAGTGTTTGCTCTCTCTCCGCACTTGTTGAGCAGTGAAACAGAGCTGCATTATTTGCGGCAGATCAGTGATCTAATTGTGATGTTTTTGATGCCAAAGTGTTATTCTTTGGAGCCCGCATCATACCTTCTTCGAGAGATTCTATCTTGCAAAGGTATTGGAAATATTTACTACCTTGTAAACACATTTAATTGTACAAAAATTATATCAGAACTTTTAATGAAGGCAAATTACCAATGTAATATAATATAGTTTAATTTTTAGTTTTTTTATAGCAATTCATAGATTCATCTGTACTAATATTATAAAGAGAAAAGTTTTGTATTTTTGTATGTTACGGATAAACTCAAAAACTAGTAGGATCATATCGGATTTGGCTGGGCAGGGAGAGAAATACGAGTAGTGAAGGTGAGTGTTGACGTACGTCAATATAAGGGGCCCCTTTTAAACCTACGCCCGAGTCACAAGTCTTGGGGTCTATTCGAGATTTCTCTCTCTGCCACACGATGGACCCGGCACCCGCACGGTGAATCCATGGAATGCTAAGAAGTTCGTCTCTCTCCGATTTCAAAAAATGTTTTGCCAAAAGAAAGCTACATTATCAGTGAGTAACATAGGCTATGTTTATTACGAGAAAAAATTTGAGATCTTCTGAAATTTTTACTAAAACCAACGCAAGGTACATATACAATATAAAGATAGATTGGCAATAATTATGGAATATTTTCTGTGGCTTTTTTATGATATAGTCATTCTCTATTTCTCATTTGTCAGTCTATATTTTTGGCACATTTATGTGCACCATTTTCAAAGGACAGATTTGACACTTTACTTATGAAAATGGTCCTAACTGTTCTGAAATTAAAAGCTATTTTCAGAAGGGTTTAACCCAATTTTTTTTATAAGGAACTTCAGAAGTCTCTTTTGGCCTCTACCAAGTATACATTTAATATCATTTTAAGTTAGTATCTTTAACCATCTACTAAAGCATAATATGTATATTTAAAGTTGTCTAGTATTTTAGTTATTAAACTAAAATATCTCATATATTTTCAGTTCTACAGCCAGCAATAAATTTAATAACAGAACCAGACTACATAAATCAGAAAATAATTCAATATTTAGAGGCGCAGAAGGAAGTAAATGCTATGCATTTAAGGACCCATGAATATGCTAAGACATTTGAAGACTACATTCGGTGAGACTGCCTGTTTTTACTTTTTATTACTTTATTACTTTTTTTTGTTGTTGTTTTATTAAATGATGTTGCCAAGATGAAAATGATGTAAGCAATGAGAGAGAAGGGTTTTGACTATATCATGGGAAATCTGTAGATATTTTGTTGGTACTATTTAAATCTACACCCCCCTGACAATGTCATCCAAAAACCAAATATACAATTATAAAATGGAATGAAGAAGACATGTTCCTATAAAGACATCTCAAAAACATATGACATCTTGCACTTGGATAATGTGATGGATATGGTCTTGACTCTCATTTTAAGAAACAGCCCCGTGTTCCTACAGGAACTTGAAGTGGTTTATCTGTGCAAGATCCTCCACTTTTCAATTGTTTTATAATATTTCCATTCATGTTTGACCAACAATCGTGTGAATTCACAGGTTAATCAACAGCTGTAACAACATCGACACACTGAAGAGGCTACGGTACGTTGACTATTGATAACACTTTCGCTGCTCAATACCGGCATAATTAGGTCAAAAATTATCATATTGTTTTTGTTGAGAGGTTGATAATATGAAAGTGTTGATATTTTTTCCAGTCATTGTACAACCAGTGATGTGCAAATATGAATGAATGAATATTTTTTACATCATCAATCATCATCAACAGCCCACTAAACGTTCCCACTGCTGGGACTCGGGGCCTTCTCTCGCAAGGAGAGAGTTAGATTTTTTACATATACACACACAATTTAATTGATACATACAATATAAGAAAATAGTAAGACTAGTGAAACTATGTGCTGCCTTATCGCTGAAAGCAATTTCTCCCACCATACCTTGGGATGGATAAATATAGCTGTTTTAGATAATAATAAAATAACATTAGATTAATAATAATTAATGTCCAAGATTATCTTTATTTATTAAAAAAACTAGCATCTGCCAGCGGATTTGTCCGCGTTTTATTTGGAAAAAGCTATTCCCCAGGCAACTACACATTTTCGGGATAAAAAGTAGGCGATGTGCAATTCTAGATTATAACCTATCTATGTTCTACACACTGATCCGTTCCGTTCTTGCAACATACTCGTAATTAACATCCAAAATTTTCTCATTCAAAATATCAGTTGGATATAGATATAAGAAGAGAAGATATATCAATGAAATATAATATTGCGATACATTAATTCGCAAAACGAATAGCAATAAATAATGAAATTTGCTACTACGGAGGTAGTAGTAGCAAATTTCACAAGAGCCACTAAAAACTTAATAAAAAAAAGACGTGTGGCACTCGGGGACTGCCGCGGTAAAGCTATTGCATGCATTTTTTATCAACTTATGCAATTATATTTTTTTAAATTTGATTTCTACAGTATTTTTGGGATAATGTTGAGTCTGAGTCACATTTGTTTTTATCATAATCAATCTATTCTATGTCATAATGCTGGAAAAGTTGAGTACAAAATAATATAAACTCATTAAGGTAAAATTTCTACAAAAGATTTAATACAAAATGCTACCTACTTATTTACATTAAGGTTAAAGTTATACAAAGAGATTAAGTACAAAATATCACTTATTTACAGCAATTATTCAAAACAATCTCAAAATCAAATGAGTCAAACAAACTCTCTTACATCATCATACTGTCATATACTTCTCTTAAAATTAATCACACTAACTAAATAAATATTGGTGGACTATTCACACACATGAAAATCTGACCCCAAACTAAGCAAAGCTTGTACTATGGCGGCCAGATAGCTGATATAATACTTATACAGTTTTAAATACATACTTGCCACTAGCTTTACCCGCAACTTCGTCTGTGCAAAATAAATATTAAGGTAATAATACAATTTCATCAAAATCGGTTCTGTTGTTTAGATGTGAAAGCGTAAGATACATTCGTCCCCCATTTCAACTCCAATTTCATCCCCATACAGGTCGAAATTACAAAATTGCTAGAACAAACATTTATTTGCTTCGTGTCAAGTGTCTATATATTATACAGAGTTTCATGGTTTTATCTTCAATGGTTGGGAATTTTCATATTGACATTCATCCCCCATTTCAACCCCAATTTCACCCCATACAGTTCGAAATCACAAAATTGATAAAACAAACATTTAAGTGCTTCGTATCAGGTATCTAGAGACAAAATTTGATAACTTTGAAAATCACGAATTTTCATACAACAGTTCATCCTTGTTTCATTCTCTTAGGGGTTGAATTTCGCAAAACCCCGTCTTAGTGAGCGCCTACGTGCTAAAAGGGACCTCCATACAAAATTTCAGATTCCTAGCATTTGTAGTTTCTGAGATTCCTTGATGAGTGACCTTTCGCTTTTATATTTATAGAAGACTAGCGGCCCGCTCCGGCTTCGCTCGAATAATAACCTAGATATCAACTGCAGCGCTATCTGCCGAGCTGATTTGTGAATCTAAACCTTCCAGGGTCCTACCCAAATATATACAAAAAAAACATTCAAATCGGTCCAGCCATTTAGGAGGAGTTTACTAACAATGAAAAGTGGCATTGATTTATATTTATATATATAGATAAAATATGAAGAAACACCCAGCCACAGTGCAAACATATTTTTTTTATAATGTGACTCATCACTCTATATTATAAACGAGCAGGACATGTGCCTGATGGTAAGCAACATGCCTGCCACATAACAGCACAGTGACACGCTGCTTTTGGAACATGAAGAGTCCAAATTATTACCTGCAGCACTGCACTGCGCTCGTCAGCCAGAGATATAAGATGTATTATCTGTATGCCCTGTAATTTCACTGGAAACATTGCCCTTCAAACCGGAACACAGTAATGTTTGCACATTACTGCACTGGGTGGGAATCGAACCCACAACCCTCGGCTTCGCAGGCAGAGCTACTATACCCACTAAGCTCATGGCTTCTAATTCGCTCGCCAGTCTAATTCACTAACATAAGATTATTTTTATTAGTTTATTATTACATCATTATACAACTGTTAATGTTTAATTTTTTTTATTTTCCTGTTCAATTCAATTCATTTATTCGAACCATAAATCCATAAGAACATGTGGTAACGTCATTCACAAAAAATCAAAGAATCTGTGTACATAATAAGATAAAATAACTAAGGTAAAAATTAATATAAGCAGCTGTAAAGGAGCCTCAGCAATTTAAAGCAGTGAATTGTGTGTGAATTGTCCACCAATATTTATACAGTATACAGATACCTACTAAGTACATGATTGAGTACAATGTTACACCAAAAGTTTTATAAATCTACTATTTTACCTTACTACAAGATTCCAATTTCAACACATTTCTCTTCCATGTTATCTTTAACTTTGACTAACACTTTGTTGCCTTGCTCAATAGGTTTTTATTTCATTTTTAAACTTGATTTCATTGAGAGCTTGTGCAGGGATTGCAATAATATAGAAGCGTAGGAAATACAATTTTGTGTTTATGGTGTGCTTTAGGATTCAGATTTAATTTCTGCCATTGACTTTGATTTTTTCTTATATACATTATACATTGATAAATATATGTACAATGATCCCTTCATTGCTATCATACTAAAGTTGTTATGTGGTGAAAATATCCCGTATTGATTCTCTAGCTGATAAATTATATAAACCATGGATTGCTCTCTTTTGCAATATGAAAACATAGTTCCTGTCCGCAGCCTTTGGCTGTAGCTTCTTCCACAGATTTATCATAGGCACAGGTATTTTCAGATGAAGCTGCTCCTTATCCCATATCCAAGGCTGTTTCATATTTTATTGTGTTCAGGACATACGCGACACTTGACAGTACACACATTTAGATCTCTTTTTATTTGGACATATCCAACAGCATCATCGCATAAGATTCTCTTGAAGATCTGAAACAAGCAAACAAACGCTTATTATATTTTACGCACATAACCTAACTTTGTAAACAGTGTTAAAGATGAAGTTCTAAGCCGAAAATCATCTATTACATATTTATGTACTAGGCTGCTTTATGTATTATACATAGGTAAATAGTATTAAACGTAAAACTGTACTTACAAAGATGTTTTCACGTTCATGAATTATTCTGAACTACAAAAGTCTTTGTTTCTTGATTGCAAAAAAGTTTGCCTTCTTTGGTAAATTGGAACTACCTATTCCCTTTAGTAAATCCAGATTCCATATTGTTAAGCCAAAACATCTCAATTATAGCACGCTTCTTGGAACATGAAGATTTTCAGTTTTTTCCTTTGATGAAACTAAGTAAACGAAGATAAGGTACGCTCTAATATAAAGACAGCATAATGTAACGAAAATCTCACACAAGTATACGCAATGTGCACACAGCTTCACTTGCATCGTGAGAGACGTTTGAATGAATGACAAAGACATGACAAGTAGGCAGTAGGTGCAAATGAGATAGCTATACATCACATTTGTTTAGATATTTTTTTCGACAAGAATAGAAAGACATACAAATGCACTGGCGTGAAAGAGACAAAATAGCCGCAACTAACATATCGCCGGTCGTGTTGCACTCTTACGCTGTATGTATATCTGTCTCTTTTTAGAAACGGCCAATTGTAAAATTGTTTACAACAGAAAAATAATTTTAGATGTAATTATCATTGAACTGTTATGGAAATAATTAAAGATTTTGTGTACTTACGCATGAACCATGGAACTTGTTCTTGGTCTTTGAACTGTTTGTGCACCTTGCAAAAGCAGAATAAAACATTATTACGGCTCATATCGGATTTTTTTGAATTGTTAGCGAACGTCCACTCAACTTGTGGCTTATGTTGCGACTGAGACTCAATCAGGAGACGTCACCTGATTTTACATTGAGATCGTAGATGAGCGCGTGCCGCTTCTTAGTGTTTTAAGAGTTCAATGGTTTTTTCACTATATTTTGCTTTTATGGCACTTTGTTTATTCATATTTAGTGACATTGACATTCATGTACATCCAAAAATTTTAAACGTCGCGAAATCAGTGTTCCATCTACTCAAAATATTTATCCCTAAACTTAAGTTAAATTAAAAATCCCTAAAATTGATTAAATAGTGAGCTAGTGAGCTTTTACGCTGACATTATTGCTTCATTGATATACCTATTCCAAAATATGCTATGATAATAGCCGTTAGAAAGTTATTTTCCCGTTCTCTACGTACTCAAATCCACTACGTATCACGGGAAATCCGTTAAGTTGGCAACACTGCTAAGAGCATTTAGTCTGTAAATGTAAAAGCATAAGATTGAAAGTCGAATGACCGAGTGGGGAGGACGGGCTGACGGTCTTCCCTCCCTCTTTTTTTGTGAACATAAGAAAGAGATGCACCATTAGTAACATTCGGTCTCCAGGCCCGCGATAAAAGCTATTGTCGCGGACCGGCCGTATGTGACCGACCGCTATGCGTTGACGAGCCTGGTCTGCCGGCAGCGAGAGGGGGAGAGACCTGTTGTAAGTAGGTCTCTTGGGTACGTGCCCTCTCGTTCCGACGGGCTCTGGTAGACTCGTCCCTGGGTTCACTTTGCGACCGCTGTGGGACAATCCTCGAACTCGTCCTGGATGTGAACTTGGCTTGACCTTGATCTTGACTTGATCCCCGGCGTGACACTCGGCGTGACTCCCGGCGTGACACTCGGCGTGACTCCCGGCGTGACACTCTGCGTGACTCCCGGCGTGACACTCTGCGTGACTCCCGGTGTGACACTCGGCGTGACTCCCGGCGTGACTCCCGGCGTGACACTCGGCGTGACTCCCGGCGTGACACTCGACGTGACTCCCGGCGTGACACTCGGCGTGACACTCGGCGTGACACTCGGCGTGACACTCGGCATGACACTTGGCGTGACACTTGGCGTGACACTCGGCGTGACACTTGGCGTGACACTCGGCGTGACACTCGGCGTGACACTCGGCGTGACACTTGGCGTGACACTCGACGTGACACTAGACGTGACACCCGACGTGTCCTTGGCGATGACACGACGTGACACTCGGCGTGACCCCCGCCGTGACCCCTCGACGTAACACGTCGGCGTGACCCTGACGAGCCCTCGCTGTAACCGCCGAAGTACTCTCGGCGATGACTCGGTGCGGACACGATGACAACTCGACGAGATCCTCTTGGCCGGACCTTGTAGGGGAGCAGGGAGCGGGGTAGTGAAACGCTGGTTGCTTGAGTCTTCCTTTTATTTTTCTTCCTTTTCTTGGTTGTACTGGAGCCGCTGAGAAGAGCATGCTCCGAACAAAATCGGGATCGCTAAGGTACCCCCTTACCTTTACCTTAAAGAGAGCCCCGTATTCTGGGCCCTCTTTTCGGTTCATTTTCACTATGGAATAGACACTTTTTAAACCATAACTTTTCCATTCCTGGCCGTAGGCTAACTAATGACCACTCGAAATGTAGCCCACGACCAGTTCTATAAATGGACATAACTTCCTGGGGGATACCTTAGCTTACAGTTTAGCTATTTAACGAAAACTAACAAATTTTCCAACAATTGCCTAATTTAAGGTAAATAAATGGACACCCTACCTAATATTCGACTGAAAGTAAACCGAAACTATATTTATTAGGTGTGCCCTACCTATTTCTACCTAAATAAACCTTATTTACCTAACAGTTACACGCATTTTATCAAAATTACAATTTTACCGCATTAATTATAAAACATACTAAAAACAGTACTATCTATGTATGTGTCGATCGCCAACAGCTATGCAATAGCTTAAAAAAATTGGCAGCCACAGGAACTGCCGATAGAAGTGACATATAAGTTTTCACTTCTATCGGCATATGATATCAGAATTTGATAGCCACTTTGGACACTACGCGGGTGAAACCGGGGCGTGGCTATGAGCATGGCCATCTAGCCTAGAAACGCGTCAGCATTTCTAGATGGCTATGGACCCGAGTTTACCCAAATATTTCTTATCATTCCCGAGCGTGGTGCTACTCGTAAAATTCAATTCACAGCCCACGAAAAATCTGTCAATGGCGCGCCAAAAGAAGTTTCCACTTAAAAAAATTAAAGGATCAAAAGAAAAAAGAAAAATCCCTTTGGAAATTCTGTTGAAAACACATTTGTTTCTGGGATTTTTCTGTTTTCTTTTGATGCTTTAATAATTTTTGTTAAGTTTTTAGTCAAATATCCCCAGTGAAATTTGCTACTACGGCGTTTTTAGTTTTGCAAATTGAGGTATCAATTAGTAGAAAAGTAGCATGTCTTGTCATGCAATGGCTAATTTGCTCCTGTAATTTTACTTCAACTGTAATAATAATTATAAGATACTCTAGCTGTTACTTTGGCAAATAGTAATGTTTGCAAAACACTGCTTGGCGCTAGAACAAATGGCGAAAGTGTGGGACATCCCCAGATGGAGCCCGCAAAGAGTCCCTTACTATTATTAAAAAATACATCTTATCTATGTAGTGCTTGGGGATAAAAGAGATAATATTAGACTTGGGGTTATCAACATATTATTAAAAGTATATTGAACCATTTGGGTTAATAAACTCATAACAACAGAACTCACACATACATATTTCTTGTCCTACATTCTTACAAAAGGAAACATTTATGTTTTGCCAGCATTGAATAGTGGAACTAATCACCGTAAATTTCATAATAAAAAATATACCGCATATTGTAAGTATAATAGCAATGACATCATCAGGAAAACTTAACCAAGCGTGATAAATAATAAAGTGATGTTACAACGTTATGAGTGTGTATGCATTGGTTCAGATAGTTAATTCCTGGATATTTATACTAATCCTACTAATATTATAAATGATTGGACGTTTGCTGCTCGTTTACGTCGGGACGGCTGAATGGATTGGTTAGGAATTTGGAGCACAGGTGGCTTATGGTGTGAAACAGCTTATATGATATTTTTAAAGGAAAGGAAATAGCGGGAACATTGCAACAGGAACTGAACAGGAAAACTCCGCCCTGCTGATAGCATGTTATTAAGTTATTATATCTACTAATATTATAAATTCGATAGTTTGGATGTACGTTGCAATGGCCGAATGGATCGGTTTGAAATTTGGAACTTAGAAAGTTTACCTGGAATAGGCCATACAGGCCTACTTTTCAACGGGAACTACCCTCCAGTGCAAGGCACTCGTTGCAAAGCAGAGTGCCCTCCAGGCTCGCTCTCGTGTCCGCTTCCAACTCGTTAAATGAGCGATGGTAATTTGAAAACGTTCACACGACATTTTTTTTCGATATTTCGTTGGCCCCTTGGCAAAAAATGTAACGTATACATATTATTCAGATTAGTCTACATACATTACATTACATTACATTCTACGCAATCTTTTGTACCTACTGTAACATTTTTAATCAAATATATTATGGTCATATCAATAGGTACCTAATACCCAATTTGTACGCTTTGTGTTTTAGATACGATATAGTGACGCAAATAATGCAAGCTACAACGCTACAAAATGTGAAACGAGCGAAAGGGATAGACATAGACGTAATAGAGCAGAGTGGTGCGACGCACAATATCGGACGGCAGCAAGTCGCTGATGCCAAGAAGTTGAAGAGATACATCAATCAATTGACAATAGCTAAGGCGGAGTGCGAGACAGCGTTGAGGAAACTGGGCTGTGATGGGGCATTTCCTGCCGTGGAGTCTAATAATAAGGTATAGTTTTGTTTGTAATAATGTCGCTGAACTGGGTAAGAAGATAAGAAATAAAAAAAATGGCAGTCATAGCAACTGCCGATAGAAGTGAAAACTTATAACTCAGAATTTGATAGCTCATTTTGGAAACTACACGGGTGAAACTGGAGGGCGTGGGCATGGCCATGGCCATCTATAAATGCGTCAGCATGCCAATGAGAAATGCTGACGCATTGCTAGATGGCCAATGGCCATGGTCCCGAGTTCACCCGATTTTTTTTTATCTTTCCCGAGCGTGACGCTAGTATTCAATTCATAGCCCACGAAAAATCTGTCTGTGGTGCGCCAAAAGAAGGTTTCACTTCAAAAATATTCATCTCTATGCCCTGTATTTTTTCAGGGAACCGGAACGCGATTATGTGTTAACGTTACCTACTACTTGGTGTTAAAATAACTGGCAAAGGTGATGATGAATAGGACATGATTCTCTTAGCGTTTTTTACAGCTGGTCTAATCGTGAGAACGGCAACTTTCTATTCAGAGCCGTTAAAAAGATGCAAGCTGATTACCAGTAACCTTGTATACAATCATGATGTCTTTAAGTCGGGATTGAATCGGTTTCTTCTAGCTAATCGGCAACGCATTCCGCAGCATAGACGGTCTTAATACGAAAGTGGACTCAGACCGTCTCGTTTGAATCTTTGAAACGTCGACCATGACCTTAAATTTGGAACACAGATACACCTGTAACAGGTGTAACAGGACGTTTCAAAGACTCAAACGAGAATGTTTGAGTCCACTTTCGTATTTAAAACGTCTAGGCTGCGGAATGTACACAGGACACCTGTAGTCTGGAATAGCCCATACCTTAAAATATGGCGGAAGAGAGTGATGGTTGGCACATACGTTATACTTGTGTACCGGTGCTGCTTGGTTGGTATTACTCGCGGCAAATACTTACAAAAATACCACATTTTCATTGCATTTACCCAGAAATATAAGGCTGGTCTAGTCGGGAGAACGGCGCCTGCCGATCCGGAAACCCCGGGTTTAAATCCCACGCGCATCATTGTCATGTGCGTAATGCCGCTAACTTCCAAACTTTAAAGGAAATCCGACATGTACCTAGTTTCGAGGGCACGTGGCATCCACCAATCTGCACTGGACCAGCGTGGTGGATGGCCTTGACTCTCTCCTTGCGCAAGAAGGCCCCGATTCCTAGCAGTGGGAACATGTGTGTCCAGAAATATGATGAAATTATCTTTTTCCAGACCCTGCCACTCCACAAAGTTATGGAAAGCGTGACGGGGCGGCGCTACCTCTCGATGTTCCTCGATACGATGAGCTCGCAAGGCATGGTCGGGTTCTGGACGGCGGTCGAGGAGTTGCGGCACAGCCCCAGAAGCAACTGGCATCAGCTCGGCGCCGAGATATTCTACACGTACATTAGGTCGCCGAGTGCGGAAGTTAAAGTTGATAAGGTAATAAATAAAGTTTATGTATTTTCGACGCCGACGCGGTCATATATTAGTCTATTCAACAAGCACAAAAACGTGTTAAGGTGCGTCCCCCAGCAAAACGAGTTTTTTGTCCAGTTTTAAGAGCTATCTACTCATTAGCCAAAACAAATATCAACTGGTAAAAAATACATTAAATTTCTACAACTTCTTGGCTTCAAAATGGTAGTTTTATTTTTTTGTTAATGAACTTATTGTTTAAATAATCGCCTCACAACGAAACCATGAAAAAATTAAATAATTGTAGTTATCATGCATCTCCTCGAAAATCGTCCATTATTCTGATTTTGTACTTACACCAACGGATAGACAATTCCATTACGAACATTTTGGTAGTTTTATTTTTTTCAAAAGACCAAAATCTGATTTTATAACGAGTTTATTCTAAAATTTTAGCGTAAAACAGCGACAAATCCTACTGTTTCTCTCTTGCTCTTTCTTGCGGTGTGCGATAAGGTAAGAAATACTCAAGGTCATTTGCTCGGGGTACGCCCTTAAATAGAATAAAGCTCCTAGAAACATGTGCGTTACCTCATCCGATTCGGAATGACGTCTAGTAAAATGTATTTTGAGGGTTTATTAGCACGTAAAAAATGCGATAGTTATTAACAAAATAAGATAACAAAAAGAAGGTATTTAGTTATTCTGAAAGAGGAGAAAAGGAGACGGCCCATTTTCCATGGGCATTTGCCCCACAGAAAAATTGCAAGAGACTTGACCAAAATTGGATCATTGTATAGGATTTTTAATGTATATTGAGGAACCGTTTATGTTTTTATCCTGCATAGCGGGGCTTAAAAGATATCAACTAAAACATTGAAAAAAAATAACGCCGCAATTAGGTAATCATGAACGTGATTATGTACTTACTACTTAAAGAAGGTAGTAAATTCATTACTTTGCGACGTACTGTGCTCAGAATAATGTCGACTCAACAAAGAAGGACCGGAGATTCGACCAAACCACAAAAAAATACAAAACCTTTGGAAAACTAAAGAAATTCCATGTGTTGTGTGAGTTTCGAACGAATTTTTACTGTACGTAAACTTCAACTGATCTTAACTGAGAAAAACATGGCTGACTTTGACTATAATCTGTACACACAACACATAGGTACAAATGAAATGAGTGTTCACCGTTCACCGTAGTACTTATGTATTGGGTACTGATACTCAACTGAAGTCAAACCACGAACTAAACCTTAACAGGCTTATTTAAATTCACATAAACTTCGCTAGCGTGTTTTAACGCCGTACAACGCCATCTAGTTTGGTTTTATGGAACTACAGTACCTTAATACAAAATTACTTATACATAGTCATTAGGTACTTTTTAATCACCAATTTACAATCCCCGCTTGGCAGGTTAGTATTGAATGTACAGTTTGAATTATTTAATTATATGTTATTTTAATTAAATAACTTGTTTAGGTCTCCGGGGCTAATTAAGTACCTAAACTTGAAACGACTTGGGGCAGAAATGAGCCGTCTCCTTTCCAATACAAAGTCTTTATTATTCATCGAAAATATTTATTTCATAGGATTAAACAACAATAAAAAAATATATATATAGTGTAATTTAGACACCTTAACAAAAAAACCTAGGTAAAAGAAAACAAATTTGTCGATTTTTCATTAAGTCGTAAAAAAAAACAATGTTAATTACCTTATCTTTTTCGGGTATCTGTTTTTATAAATTACGGCATAAAAGTTTAAATAATTGGTTAAGTTATTAAGTTGAGGACAAACTCGTAAATCTGCACTTTCAAAAGTACTCAAAGGTGCGGGCGGGATTAGAACCTACGATATCATCATTATTAGTCGGACATTGTAGTTACTAAGCCAGCACAACTTTAATAAATACGAATGATTATCATCTAATGTGACCGACCGTATCGTAAGAATACCACAAATGTAGTACGTAAAATAATTCCAAAAAAAAATTTAATACGAAGCGTTAGGCATTTTAATTGGCGACCATATCGGTTAGGATTATTTATATCAGGCTAACACGCAATAAGCATTCTTCTGATACTTTTAAAAGGTTATCGATTCGACACTTTCGAGGTTTGACTGCATACTACTGTATTACGAAACAAAACTTCGAAAAACGTTCTATTGTTTTATGCACGTCGATGTCTTTGTACCTGAATTGTTAATTAGTTTCTTTTGTTTATTCATCTATCTTCGAAGGCTTTTTATTCAGAGGTATTGTATCAAAGTTGGTTCAGCAGTTACTTAGGTTATTTTCTTGTCATATTTTTACTTATTCAACATTTTTGTATTTTGATCGGCTGTCCGGTTTGATTGGCAATGTTTTCAAGGAAATTACAGGGCGAAGAGATAAATCATCTAATATTTATGGGTGATGGGCGCAGTGCAGTGCTAGGTAGTAGGTAATTTGGACTCTTCAAGTTCAAAAATAGCTGACTGGCACTGTGTTGTTATTCGAAGGCGTAGGTATTGCTTACCATCATGGATGTCTTGATCGTTCCATCACTCTAGAACTCTAGATTATAAAAAAATGCTTAGTATAACAGCGCTAATGTCGCAAAATACTTCACCTGTATATCTACAGATATAGGTACTGCTATTACAATTGTCGGTGACTGTAACTCACAAGATTTCACCCGTTTAAAAAGAGTTTAGGACAGCAGACGGCTGTCAGCGAGAGGTTTGTTAATTTTTGTTGCCAATGTAATTGTATCTTAACGGATATGACATTAAGGCCATATTTGAGGGTATTTTATTTGTGGGGGTGTAAGCGATGTCGTATAAGTTAGCAAAAGTCTGCGCCCCCATATACGAATCCTCTCCGACCCGACAAATAAAATACACTTAAATATGGGCTCTATGCCGTGTCCGTTAAGGTATGGATTGCATTGGCAAAATAAATTAGCAAACGGCTGTCAGCGAGCGCTCTGCTAATTTGTGTTGCCAATGTAATCTATATTTTAACGGGCATGGCATAAAGCCCGTATTTGAGTGTATTTTATTTATCGGAGCGGTCTGCTAATTTGTGTTGCCAATGTAATCTATATCTTAACGGGCATGGCACGAAGCCCATATTTGAGTGTATTTTATTTGTCGGGTGGTAGCGGAGTCGTATAAGTGAGCGATGAGCTTAAGACCTTAACGCGCACGTCCTGCTCCGCTACCGCTCCTACGCTACGCCACAGGTCGGTGATGCGAGCGATCCCATAAGTTTTCCCTGTACCAAAAAATGTTCAACGCGGATAAATAACTTATTTTAATTCAAAAACTTTACGTAAATGTTTCAGGATACGAGAAAAAGAATGGAAGCCTTCTTACTCGGCGATAAAGGTCCGGAAGTTTTCTATGAGGTCCAAGAGACGGTGGTTGATACTATACAGGACAAATATTATCAGTCCTTTTTGATGAGCGATCATTACACCGCTCTGATGGCGGAGTTGGCGACTGAGGAAGCTAATAAAGGTAATTTGTTTGAAAATAAGTAAAATTTGTGTGGACATTTCACATGTAACAACATCTAACAACATGAGAGAAAGGGAAGCCAGAGAGACTGGCGCCATAACGGGTTACGTAACAAAGGGATTTACCCTCCCATAACGAATTATTACTTCAAAAACAATACCCCCGACTACCTTGGATTTGAAGCTTATTATAGTGTATAGTATTGTACTAGTCAAACCCTTTCATTTGAATGGGTATCAAATAAATGAATTAAGAGAATTGTGAAAATTAATTCGCACTTTTTTGTGGTGGTGGCCAATATCTTGGTATTTGAAATTTATTATAGTGTACATTATTCTACTAGTCATGCCCTAGTGTTCTTCTAGTCAAGTCTCATTCATTTGATACCCCCTTATTGAGAAAGGTTGCGAAACAATATTGTATTTGCCATTTTGTTGAAGGAGCCATTTTGAATCCATACTAACCAAATATATCTAAGAACCACCGTAAGAAAATTAGAAAAAACTTAACTTACAAATAAAAAAAAGCATCCAAATCGGTCCATCCGGTTGAGATCCACGGTGTCACAGACACACGATGGTTAATATCTTGGTATCTTCAAATCGAGTTTGAATTGATTTTTTCTAGGTAAGCACGCTCTATCTTAGACCGCATCATTGCTTAACATCAGGCGAGATGGCGCTGAAGTGTAAACCTATTAAAGTTAAAAAAAAATGGCAGTCATAGGGACTACCGATAGAAGTGAAAACTTATAACTCAGACTTTGAAAACTACGCGGGTGATACCGGAGGGCGTTGCTGGTCTGGAATAAATCTTCAAAGTATTGTCGTCTAAATAAGTCTTGTGTGTAAATGTGTAATGGTAACCATCTAGAAATGAATTCACCCGAAGATTTATTTCATTCACGAGCGTGACGCTTGAGTTCAATTCACAGCCCAAAAAAAAACTGTATGTGGTGGCGCCAAAAAAAGTTTTCCCAGCAAAAACACACTCACACATACATGCAGACATCGCCGACAAACTTTAAACACCTCTCTTTTCGTTAAAAATACGTTCTTCATCGTATGTTAAATGGAAACTGTTTTCCACAGATATAAGCTCCGACCGCTCGCCGATCGAGGAACGACAGCTGTCGAACGAGTCCGTGTCTTCGGCGGAGAGCGTCGCCGGACACCTCACGGAGCATTCCACGTACGCGAGGCGGAAACTCGACCAACTGCAGGAGAGGCATAACAACAAGATACAGGTTATATACTACGTTTGTTCAATGATAATAAAAACACGTTCTAAATTTAATTCTAAATTATTTTTTTTCTTTTTTAACTGACTTCAAAAAAGGAGGAGCTTCTCAAATCGGTTTTTACGCGATAGCGCTGCCAATTGTGAACCGATTTGGATGATTATTTTTTTTGTTTGGTAGATCATAGTTAAGAGGTTCTCCCATATATATTTTATCGTAATTTGTGTGGTGGTTTTTGAAATATGAACAAAAATCTAAAATTTGCTTTGATGTATTTAGACGACCTATATATATATCTAAGTTGTCCAGATAAATGAAAGAAAATGTTTCAAACTTCAAATACCGCAACACCGATTTCGTTAAAACTTATATGTGATTACCTCTGAACTATGATCTACAAAACAAAACAAAAAAGAACCATCAAAATTGGTTCACAATTGGCGGAGCGTAACATAAAACATACAAAAAAAATGGTACAACCGAATTGAGAACTTATTCTCCTTTTTTAGCCTTAATTAAGCTCAACATAAACTGGCAATTCATTACTGTAGTTATTAATATTTAAACATAATAATCATATAAATTACATATGCCGCTTACGGCGATTTATTTATAGTTTTTAAATCGAACACTATGGGGAACGTAATAGAGGCTAGAATTCGTTGAATAATGTTGGATGTATATTTATTTCAGGCGTTAGCGGCGCTCCGGGCGTCATTAAAACCCGAGTCGCCCGCTCTGGCGATGTTAGCGAACGAAGTGGAGAAGCTAGCCGGGGAGCAGATGCGGTTGGAAGCGCATTTAGCGCGCACCGATACGTGGGCGGAGCATTTGGGACGGTGGCGGGCCACCGTGCATAGTGCTGAGGTGAATATATCTTATGCTAGTGGTTGCATAGTATCATCACATATCTAAACTTACCTTACCTATACTAATATTTTAAAGATGAAGAGATTGATTGTTTGTTTGAACGCAAGGATTTCAGGAACTACTGTACCGAATTTAAAGATTATTTCTCTATTGGATAGTCTATTTATCGAGAAAGGCTATTTAACGTTACGCTACTATTAATAGGAGCGGAGCATGAATAAATAATGTAACAAACACGGGAAAAAAAAGATTTCTTTTTGAGAGCTTTCGTTGCGCACACTAATGTCGACGAAGTCCGTGACAGCATGTGTCTATCTTTTAAGGTTGCGTCATTATGACCAAAACTTACCAAATTTGTTCTAAATCTGAGTTGGTACGCCCAATTTTCGATAGGTGGCGTAGCAACGCGCGCAGGGTTCAGCTACTTACATAAACGACGCAGTGTTGCACAGTCTCCCACTAAATGTACAGATGACCTCACAAAGCTCGTTGAAAACCGCTGGTTGCAGGTTGCGCAGGACCATCCGTTGTGGAAATCTAAGGAAGGGGCCTATGTTCAGCAGTGGACGTCTTGTGGCTGATGATGATGATATAAAATTGAAATATTAAATTAGACTTAAGTGCGATAAAAAAAGATTGTGTGGTCAAAAGCTTCTCCGTTTTCCAGATTATAGAAGAGTCTAAACCGCCGCAGTTCGTTATAGTGGTACATATGGCGGAACAAGAAACCATAGTTGAAGAAGATAAGCCAGAACAAATCACTACTGGGTGGGTGCTGTTGAGAAATCTTAACGAATTTCAGGTATGTTTTGTCGGTCAAAGTTATTTATTCATACACATACAATTTTACACCTAAATTGATTTAAAAAACTAGAGAAAGAGCATACAAAAAGTTAGTAGTAGCATACATTTTCAAAGTTTAAAATGATCCTTGCACTGTACTATGATAATTATCGTACACATAAATGCCAAGCAATAAATATGCTTTTATTACAATTGTAATGATTGGTGTCGATTTTTATAATTTTATCCCTAGTTTACCATCACTATAAAAACTCGCTGTTAGCTATAGAACCATAAAACGGTTATCGCTAGTCTTGTGAAGTTACCGCTGGTCTAGTCGTCGGGAGAACAGCAAATGCCGATCCGGAGCCCCTGGTTCGAATCCCACTCGCATCACTGCATCATCATCAGCATCTTTTCTATGTCATGAGCGTAATGCAGCTAACTTAAAGACGGCGAGTGAAATACATCGTGAAAATGTAGTGTTATGTATGTATATGTATGTATGTAAAGTTAAGTTCGGTGAAACATTTGATTTATCTTGGTAAACTACATGAAAAATCCCAAACAAACAAACTAATAGACAAAATTATCATAATAATCATAGTACTCAAAATCTAATAGACAAAATTCTCGCACCCTCTTTAGGCCATTCGGAATATTCTGATGTAGTAGTAGCTAATTTGTGCGAGGCTAAGAATGCTTGGAGGCTGGCTTGTCCAAACAACGATTTCCCCAGATGTCTGTCATCTCAGAGACAGTGGGATCGACCGATCTGCGATCTAGCACGGAACTCTCTTCTCGATACGTGTCCTAGTATCGCGGATCGTGCTCGTATCCTTGCTGTGTCTGTGTGGGAATCGGGCCTTTGGTTACAAGCTTTGCCATCTTTCAATACCGGTAGCCTATTAGATCCAACTGCATTTCGTCTAGCTGTTAGCTTGCGCTTGGGTGCGAGGTGCTATGAAGCCCATCGCTGCCATTGTGGTACTGCCGTCGACCAACTCGGTCACCACGGTCTCTCTTGCTCGAAAAGCGCAGGTCGTATTGGCCGCCACGCCAGCCTGAACGACATCATACGCCGGGCTTTTTCCACCGCCAATGTCCCAGCCATACTCGAACCGAGTGGGCTTGCGCGTGACGATGGCAAAAGACCTGACGGCATGACTGTTGTGCCTTGGAAGTTGGGTCGGCCCCTAGTGTGGGACGCAACTTGCGTCGATACTCTGGCACCATCACATCTTCCAGAGACACATTGTAAGGCTGGTGCAGCGGCTAATTCAGCTGAGCGACTCAAACGGCGCAAATATGCAACCCTCGGAAGAGGTTACATATTTGAGCCCTTTGGGGTTGAGACATTGGGTCCGTGGGGGCCGGGAGCTCACCTCATCTTCAAAAGCCTTTCCGAACGCTTGGTCGATGCGACGCGTGACCAAAATGCTGGCGTTTATTTGGCCCAACGCATAAGCATCGCCATTCAGCGTGGTAATGCCGCCAGCATGCTGGGTACGCTTCCGATTGGTAGTGGGCTTGAACATCTTGATTATCTGTAGACCTTCATTGGTCTATGGATAATTCAGGTGTGCTTAGTGTAAGTAGTTGTTAGGTATGTAGCGTAGTGTAGTTCTCATTGTATTTTAGTTTTGTTAATAAAGGCTCTGCCCTATTAAAAAAAAACAAACTAATAGAAATTATTTTGGTTGCAGGACTTACATCGAAAACTAAGGCCTCTATGTTCGGACCTCAAAAATTTAGAACTACCTTCAAATTCATTCAAGTTCCTGTTCGGTAAAAACGACAGGAGTTCGTTAGATAGAGCAAAAATTTTAATACAAAAATATTTAGAAGTAAGTACATCAATCATCAACAGCCCACTAAACGTTCCCACTGCTGGGACTCGGGGCCTTCTCTCGCAAGGAGAGAGTAAGTACAATACAAAGTAAATATATTTTTTATGTTCACATTGGTATCCTACGAATATTGTAAAAGTAAAAAAAAAGGATTTTTGTTGCTCAATCACGTTGCAAGAACTATACGAATCAGTATAAAATTTGGAACTTAGGCTTAGGCACATGGGAACTCCACAATAGGCTTGTTTCCGCTAAGAATGAATCGGATGGATTAGAGGTTCTTACTATTGATTAAGATATGGAGATTTCAAAAATAAAACAGTTTATTATAAATACGTAAAGATTATTAATATTTTTAGAAAAGAAAATCTTAGAAAATAGGCATTGTGTCACGTGACAGTGAACGCCAATCAGAAAATATTACGTCACGCCGTGGTACACATCACTTGACATCACTAATGTTGTTGACATTTTCATAGATCAAATATATATATTTTTTTTTATTAATTCTTCGCCATGGATACTAGTTCTTCAGCCGCTTTACTGAACTAGTTTTTTATTGTTTTACCACTATTTTTGAGGAAAATTATCAGTTTTTTTACATTTACTTTACTAAGATTATACTGTGTCAAATACTTTCATCAAAATGATCTTCACAAAATTATATTCTTGATTTTGAGGCCATCATTCCTCCTCGCAAGCGTTTGCCACTTTTTTCGCAATTGTGGATCGTTTGGAACATAGATGAATAATTTGTTTGGCGTATTTATACTTGTGCTTGTACACTGAGGCACTATGCAGTTCTTGTAATACGAGGGATTCATTTTAAAATAAAAACATTGACAATGTCCTTACACAAACACATATGTTTGCCACGACGTGACGTCATTCAAAACGCCATGACAGTGAGCGTTTTTGTGCAGAAATTTGTTTGATTTTTTGAAATGCAAAATACATATTGTTAATGTAAGTTTTTTTCAAAAATATAGATGTGTCGGAATAATATAAACATTAAGCTATATTATTAACCAGTTTTTAAAATTTAGTACACAAGCCTATTGTATCCCAAAAAATGTGGAGTTGCTCAGGGAAAAAGTTTCATCTTAATTATATGTGGAAACAGTACGGCTAGTTGCTAGTATATGATTAAAAAAAAAACTAAGTTTAGTGGTTTGCGTTGTTTATTGCCGTTTCAACCTTTTGAAACTTCGTTATAAAAAGTGCTTTTCACTCAGATATTTTCAAACCTTCGTCTCACTTGATGTCAAGCGACGATGCGGTCTATATGGAACACGCTGACTAGGAGAAACCAATTCCTCCACGATTTGGTTTGGATCAGAGTTGTGACGTATACTTTCAAGTAGCTAATACTTTATTATAATATCCATTCCATATGTAAACTTTATCTATTTAAATTGGTTCCCTTTATACAGTCCACCTGCAGTTCTATCACGCTTTTGCTATTTTCTGTATTGCTCAGCCCAGTATTAATGTGCAAACATTGTATAAAGACACTTCTTTATACGAGCAAGATGCTATAGCATATTTATAACGTTGACGTATTTCCAGTTTGTTTTAGAAGACGATAGACTAAACCAAAGTGAAGCTTTATACACATTCCTAAATCCGACCTCAGAGTATTTAAAACAGGGAGATTTACCAAAGAAAAACAAGTTTTCGTTTTCTACATTGTTCAAAAGGTAAGTAAAACGCATAACTTTCTAGATAAATTCCATTCACTATTATTTTGAAAACATCCAGAGATTAAGCGAAAACACTTTGATAGTCTCCTAAGGTTCGAGAGGTTCGAGTAATTTGAACTCGTATATAAAACATTACACAGAACTTAATCGCGATTTAAATTGTTACGAGTATTTAGTTAACTTCGCGTTTCGGCAGCGATATAACGCCCATAGCCACGAAAAGGCTCACGTGAAGATCACTTCTTCTCGTCATCACGACCTTTGTAGCGCTGAATAAGATTTTTTTTAAAACAAAAAAAAATGCCTAATTTATTTTAAATGATAAACGTAACACAAATTACATTATAAAAGCTGTAGAGGTGGCGTATCATTTTTAAACATAACTATGTTAACATGGAGATATCGAGGCTAGTTTACAATGGTTATGCGACGAAAATTCATCGCATCCTGCACTCACACTGGTATGAATAACGAGCCGTGCAAATAGCAGACCAGTCCAGTTCCAGTCTTTGTCAAAAATCTAAATTAATCTCCTTAAACAGTATGGAAGAAAGCGAGGGTATTCGAGTCTTTATCAAAAATCTAAATTAATGTAATATACTTCACAGTACAAGCAGTGAAGCCACGACGAGGTCGTCTCAAGAGAAAGAATCATTCCCACAGCTGTCCGCAGATGAAGACGAAATGTCCCAATATCTGGATGGAAACGGAGGAGACGCCTCGACTAAGAGTATGACTAGTTCAACCAGAGGCAAGTTCTGAAAATTTATTTTTTGTTTATTTATGTATAACACGGTCACTGTATCTGTGGACCATCGATATAAACCATTAGATGTTCCCAAACTTCAGGTGCACGGAATTATGTCATCATTGGGAAGAAGCTCAGTCGTTCTAGTCGATTGCAGGAAACGGTGAACGCCGGACGTTTTTACCTATCACTATTCGTTGTCTCCTTCATTTCGTATTTAGTATTATTTTCTTATTTGAAATGAAATGATTTGATAGATTAGATTTGATTATTAATGTTGACATGATGTATGTAAGCAACTATTTGATTTTTTATGACAGACAATTTGTAACTGGTTTTGATTATTCTTATTTTTTATTATTCTTATTTGACATGTAACTATTATCTTGTTATGAATAAAAATCTGAATCTGAATCTGTCAATACAATAATGGTTTATACCGATGCTGTGGGCCTCTCTGGAATGCGACGCCCTTCCAGCTTCCAAGGAAATTTCGCTTCCCGCGAATGAATTCCGCTTCCCGCTTCGGCTAGAATCTTTGTTATATCCACAAATATTGTGATGCGTTGTTATGTTGTTATGATGCGTTCGTCTCTGTAGTAGGAGATAATCTTTCAGTCAGGTACCTATGGGGCCTATGAGCATGTTTCAAACGTAGGAGCAGGATAGAGGAAGATAAAGAGATAGGGAGAGAAAGAGATAGGGAGGGAAAGACATAGGAAGAGAAAGTGATACGGAGAGAAAGAGAGGAAGGGAGAAGGAAAGATAGATAGAAGGAAGGAGAGAGAAGAAAATAGAGAGAGAGATGAGATTATAGATGTGTTGGCATAGAATTTATCCTGACACAAATTATTTCTGAAGCCCTTTTCAGCGTTTTTCATTTAAATTATAATATTATTAGAATTTAATTATAAATTAATACCTTCACAGGGGCAGGCTCGCTAGCAGAAGAGCGAGATAGTATAGCGGAGCCTCTGTACGCGTTGCTGAGTGAAGTATTCGATATGCGCGGCGTGTTTCGATGGCTCAGGAAAACACTCGTTACTTTCGTGCAGATCTCGTACGGCAGGACTATTAATAGGTAAGATAAGTATTAAATAATATTTAAATTTAATTGGCACTTAGTAACGCACAAAGTAAGTAAATTATTTAATCACATTTTTTTATGATCGGGGCCCACCCACACATACGGACGGACTAAGTATATGTAATGTTAGACTTGAAAATTTACTTATGTATGTGCCAGTTTCTCTCTGTGTGAAATACATTTTCATCATAACTTCGATAATCCTTCTTTATTAATGTCAATGTGTGCATATTTTCATGTAGGATATTTGGTGCTCATTCACGTTATAACGTCTAAAAGGATCTGATTGAAATTTGGATCACAGTGAGATTAAAGTTTGAAAGAACACGTATGATACTTTTTATCCCGGGATAATAACGGGAACGGGAATTACGCGTGTGAAACCGCGGGGCGCTGTTAGTTGTAAATATAAGAGGGTAAGTTAGGAGAAGACACAATAATGTCATGCTACTGAGCTCTGTACCCAATAGGGTATCGGACTGGGTCAAAAATACACCATTTAGTCCATCAGCTAGAAGATCATGGAAAAATATGATACACGTATTTTTTGTTTTTTCAAAATATTAAAAATCGACAACGTTATAGATAATCAAACTTCGATAGTGGGGGGTCGCGGACGTCACTCGTGGGTAGAAATCGTACCCACCAGTGACGTCACACGAAACTTCTAAGCGCTGTATCTTCGTCATTTTTTGTTTGTGAAAAAAAAAAAAAAATACGTGTACAATATTTTTTAGCTATCTAACTGACGGACTAATTCGTTTTTTTAAGGATTGTGCATTGTGCCCTATTACAGTTTACACAAAAAGTGTTTTATATAAATGTGTAGTTATTTTTAGGCAAATCAAAGAGACGGTGTCGTGGCTGTTCTCGGAGCAAATGTTGCATTACTACACCAGCGTCGTCTTGAAGTCGTGGTGGCCGGGAGGGGTGCTCTCCGAAACCACCTCCAACAGGAACTTACAGGATAAAGGTTTGTCAAGTAAAAATATAATGGAACCAAAGATTTTCATAGAAATAGCCCACAAGAATATTGTTGGATTTACTCACTTTTTAGGGTTCCGTAAAACGTAAAAACGGAACCCTTATAGATTCGTCATGTCTGTCTGTCTGTCTGTCTGTCTGTCTGTCTGTCTGTCTGTCCGTCCGTATGTCACAGCCACTTTTTGCCGAAACTATGAAAACTACAGTGTGGAAACTTGGTGAGTAGATGTATTCTGTGAACCGCATTAAGATTTTTACAAAAGAAATTAAAAAAAATAAAAATTAGGGTTGCCCCTCATACTGAGAACTGAAACTCAAAAATTTTTTTTTCGTCTATCCTACACGTGTGGGGTGTCTATCGATAGGTCTTCAAAAATGATGTTGAGGTTTCTAATATAATTTTTGTCTACACTGAATAGTTTGCGCGAGAGACACTTCCAAAGTGGTAAAATTTGTGTCCCCCCCCCTCTAACTTCTAAAGTGAGAAAATGAAAAATCTAAAAAAAATATATGATGTACATTACCATGAAAACTACCAACGAAAATTAGTTTGAACTCGATCTGATGAGTAGTTTTTTTTTAGTACGTCATAAATACACTATTATTAAAACTTCGATCAAAGTTACAACGTACTACAAGAACTATGTGTACTATGTATATTATGTTACTTGCTGCAACGGAACCCTTCATGGGCGAGTCCAACTCGCACTTGGCTACTTTATTTTTTAGGTATACTTTTTCTTGCGTCTTAGGAAAAATACTGCCGAAACTTGGACTTAAGTTTTACTCAGTTTGTGCCTAGATAGTGATGTGTGAAAAATATCAACCAATAAATAAATGCTATTAATGTTATAAATACGAACGTTTGAATGTTTGTTGCTCAACCACGTCTGAACGGCAGAAGGGATCGGGTTGAAATTTGGAACATAGATAGTATTATAGTTTGGAATATCACAGGCTATTCGGGCGCGGGAAAATGATGGGAACGAGAATTCCACGGGTAATACCGCGGGGATCTACTAGTTTAAAAAATTGTCATAACCAAAACTAGAGAGGACTTATTCTCTAAAATTCTCTTTAATGTCCTAATCACTCAAATATGAGTGTTTGAAGAGTAAGATGACAGTTTCAATTAAGCCCGTGTTTCAGAGACATTGCAAATTCCATTGGCAATGTTCCTAAAATTGCTATTGGAGTTTAATAAGTGGAACAAACGACAATCACGGTAGCTAAATTAACGTCCAGGCGCTACAAAACACCTAATTATAAATTCTAAACGATAACAGCTATTTCATTTTCTTTTTTTTTACTTTTAAAATGTTTTTTTATATATTAGGATACATTATTTTGACTAGATTTTTATGTACTTATTTGTTAGATAAAATAGATGATCAAAACTGAATTAGTCATGTCTTTGTAACTCGTTTTTGGTCTCAATCCTCAGTTTGTGTAAAAGATTGGTGATTTATACACGTATGTAAAAAAAATATTTGATTTCAGAGCACACGCGAACGTTGGCGCTACAGCAGCTAAGCGAAAGCATAATGGACACGCTGTCATCGCTAGTTGGCGCGCAGACAGCGGCGCGGGGCGCACATAAACTGTTCCATACGCTACAGAATACCACTCACAACAAACAACTGTTCTATGTGAGTTTATTATACTAAAAAAAACCCTACTTTTGAAGTGAAAACTTCTTTTGGCGAATCACTCACAGGTTTTCGTGGGCTGAGAATGAAGCTCATCGTCTCGTTCGTAAGTAAAAGATTTGTTCGGGTGTGTTAGGGACCGCCGAGTGTGTCAGAGCGAGAAAGATAGTCAGCTGCTGCTGTGTGTTCGTTGTCACTGTCTTGTTTTAAATTTATTATTGGCCATGGATACTAGTCCTTCAGCCGCATCTGTCACTGTCGTGTCGCTGTGTTTGCTATGTTCAATTTGTATGTAATCATTTTTATTTTTAATTGTATTAAAATTATTCAATAGTTATTGTTTATTTTAAATTTCACTTCTGCCGTGTGGTCACACACACTAAAACTAACTTTAACTTTAGTGGTCCCATTGCTGGGAAAAGGTCTACCTACTCCAATTCCCTCTGCTTCATCCGGTCCTGAGCTTCCATAGTCCAATCTTTTTAAAAGCTCCGAGCTCGTCCTTCCATGGCGTAGGAGGACGATCCTAGGGTCGCCTGACAGATCTTTCCCATTCCAGTCAAGGCTCAGTCCTCGATCGACTCATATTGCTGGTGGATAACCGATTTTCCATTTACCTTTTATGTTACTGCATTCAATTGCTTGAGTACATTATGCATATGACACAACAAGGGGTATTATTTTTGTTTTGTGGAATTGTTTCTGTTTTTATGTGTACAATAAAGAATATTTAACCACCTTAAAGCCACCATTCCGTCAAGATCTTGGTCTACGTTACTTAATTGTAACTATATCATCTACCTATATAAGCCAAAATGTTTGACTCTTTGAGTGGAAAACGTCGAATATAAAGCTTAAAGGCTTATTCTGCCTGCGGGGTCGTCGTGTGGCGGATTCCAATCTTCCTTCGAATATCGTCGAGGATGCAATGTCTAATCTAATGTCAGAAATAAACGACAAAGACATATTTTGTGATTTGATTTTGCTTATAAAATTAGACAAGTTTACTTGTCCTTTGGAGCCCTTGAGTAAAAGATCGGAATACATCTTATTTTCAAGGTAACCCTTTATCAACGAATTGGGATTCGAGGATCTATCAAAGGTGAATACTCGATAAGTAGGTAAATCACTATAAACTGTAGTTATTAAATCTCAAATTAAGTATCTTTTATTTCAGTAATTTTTGTATCAATGAGACAAATGGACTAGCCCTTGGTAGTTTACAAATATAGTGTATTTGGCTGTAAATAAAACAGTGCTTCGTCGTGACAAAAATCTCCCGTTTTACTATTGTGATGTTAGTGCATAAAATGTAGTCAAAATTTCTACGTATTAACTTAAAATATAAATAGAGTCTTATCCAAATTTAATCTAATCCGATTTCTTACCGTTTTTAAAACATTTGAAAACCGAACAACCAATGACCCCTATTACGACTACACAAGACACAGGGCTTAACACGGAAATCATTCCAATAATAAGTATTAATACGCCTATGACCACCACGTAGAATCTTGATTTCTCCACCGATATCGATACTTGCTCTGGAGTTTTGCCCACGTATGAAACCGTCTGCAAAAATAAATATCACAAATAAATTACACTCGAAAATATGTCTTATTCAAATGTATTTTCGTGTCGTCGATCGCTTCAGGACTCTGTCGTAATAACTTAAACCAATATCCTCTTTGAAAGGGAATTATGTTCTGAGACATAGTACTAAAGTGTCGACCGATTTGACAGTGGTTTAAAATAACTTACGGCATACGAAATATTATCTGGATTATTCACGAACAGTACTTTCTCTCCGAGTATCGTTTCTGTAAATTAAAAAGAAATTGGCGATAATTATAAGGAAACTGGTTCTGTTCTGGAAACCCGTAGAGGCTATTCAAAGTTTTAATCTTGTCGGCGTCTTTAAGGCTGAATATCATTCAGGAAGCTGGTTAAACGGCGCTGTTTAGGAAATGAGCTAGGTTGTTGATTGAACAGCTGATTTCGGGGAGCGCGTCCCCGAGCAAAACGAGTTTCTTGTATAGTTTTCAGAGCTATCTACTCTTTGTCCAAAACAAATATCAACTGGTAAAACTACATTAAACTTCTGCAAAATCTTAGCTTTAAAATGGTAGTTTCCTGTTTTAGTTACTGAATATAATGTTTAATTGATCTCCCTCACAACGAAACCATGAAAATTAGGGATGGAAATGAAATTAGAAGTGCGGCACGCTTTTATCTACTCTTTCCACCATTTGGCCCATGACTCCCAAAACGTTGCCGACTCCTGCTCTACAGTATAATGTTGGTGACACCGCTATCACAAAGATCTTTCCCTACTACAAAGTGCTGAACGCGCTAAAGAAGTATTCACTCCAAACAATGCACTTTTGTTATTTTTCGTTCCATACTTCAAACCTCCCAAATATTATTAATGTCAATGCATGGAATGAATAAATGTCAAATGTTTCCTTAAAAATGTATGGATGGTTCTTGCTTTATCACGCTGGAATACAGATAGATAATAGTCTGGCAGAACATATAGGCTACTTTTTATCCCGAAAAAATAACGTGAACAACGGGAACTACGCAGGTAAATCCGTTGCTAGTTGTTTAATATTCCCCTACTCACCACTACTCTCTACTCCAATTTTGTTGACTTCATCAAGCTCTCCTTTCCGAATGGTGATGGTACTGTAGTCTTCACTGTATGTATACATCTGGGCTGCCAGTACTTCCGTAAAGTCCTCTTTTCCTTTTGCTAGGAATTTTCTATGGATTTCGTTTAGGAATAGGAAGGCTCGCGATCTTTGGCACATCTGAAATTGTCATTTTGTATTTAGCATAAGTATTATTATCATAAGTAGCCCACTTTTGTTCTCATTGCTGGGAGTTGGGACCTTCCGCTCAAGAGAAGATAGAACCATTCAGTACATTGGCGTAGAACGAGTGCATAGATCACGGATATCTCTTTCTAGGAGCATGCCGGTTTACCAACATTGTTTTTCTTCACCGTTCAGTAACAATAAAGATTTACTTTTTGTTGCACTTAATTAAAAAAAAAACTTAAAACAAAGTAGCTATTGGTGACCTTATCACTAAAAGCGATCTCTTCCAGGCAACTATAAGATGGAATGAAACATTTGAGAACAAGGAGACTGGGAAGTATACAAAAAATTATGTTTACACTTAAAAGTACTCCTATAATAAAAAAATATTAAAAAACCGAAATACCAAATAATATACTGACATAATTATATTACACATCCGAGTCACAAGTCTTGGGGTCTATTCGAGATTTCTCTCTCTGCCACACGATGGACCCGGCACCCGCACGGTGAATCCATGGAATGCTAAGAAGTTCGGCTCTCGGTATTGGATTGTACACTATATTATAATAGTTGTACATCCTAATACATAAATAGGAACCTAATAAGCAATGACATTATACTACAGGGACACAACGTCTCAAACAAAAGTTACCAATAAAGTGTCTTTATGCCGTCTAAACTTCTAAACGTACTTAGATGCTTATCTTCTCAAACATAAAAACGGATCTTCGAAATGTATGTACGCTCATAAGTTTGGAATGACTGCACCAAATTTGATGATTCTTTTTAGCATTCGAAATTGTCGGGACAATGTTTGCATGGCAGAAAATTTGGCCCAAAAAAATATTATGGTGGTACGAAGTTTGCCGGGTTAGCTAATAGTATTATAATTATGATCTGAAAAGTTTAAATTACGGCTACATTTCCTGACAATAAAGCTTAAGGGGGCGCCTAAAGCCAGAAAAAGAAAAAAGGACATTTTCGACGCCGCTCACTGAAGTTAAGAAACTAAAAACTATGACAAAAAAATAAAAATTACACCGAAAAAACCCGTTTTAATTCGAGTACTCGAAATTATCAGCGATGACCCCACATTATTTTTTGGTAATAAAATTCCTATTTGTACGTTCTAGTAAAGTAACCGAACACTTTTTTAAATTTATGTTTAGTTATTGAGTAATTAAATAAAACTTGGTCAAAAATGGACTCCTGATTAAATATTGTTTTTTCCTCCAAACTGTGTCATGCTATTCTCGACTTTATGTGATCACATTAAGAAACGCGTCGCGCGGGTGAAATCTGATTTTTTCCTGGCTTTAGGCGCACTCTTAATTTGGATTGACGAGCTTAGACATTTAAGCAAGCAACTAGATACTTATTAAACATACTTATACTATACTATACGATACTTTTTAAATTGGTCGAGTTTGGTTCAAACAACAACTGTCGTAAAAAAGTGCTGAACTTGCTATTTTAACTCTCTTTTGATGTACCTAAGACGTTTTTAAACGCTAACATGAAATCCTTAGTTTTAACATAATTGCTATTAGGTAATATACTAATACACAAAACAATGGCTTAAGGAGCTAAAAATGATATATTAATAGACATTTAATATGATTTTAAAAAGAGTAACAACTTCAACAACTAGGTGATGACTACGACAAGTAGAAGAAATGGTGTTCAACCCGTTGTGGGTTCGAAACAAATCAAGTATTTTCGCTAAAATACGTACATACTAATACTTACGTACGTACATACTCATATGAATTTTTAAGAGAGTTAAATAAATAAAATACATTAAATCAAACAAAAATGTACTTAGGTATAAATACATAATAAAATGTTGTGGTAGGACTCTTTCCACCTGGGGATATACCACACACACCTTTGCCAGTTATTCTACCGCCAATCAGTAATGTGCTAAAATCACTGTGTTCCGGATGATTATAATGTTTCCATAGAAATTAAAAATTTATCATCTTATATCTCTGGGTTACGAGCGCAGTGCAGTGCTAGATAACGATTTGGTCTCTTCGTGTTCCAATAGCTACATGTGCTCAGTGTGCTGTTATGGGCAGGCGTGTTGCTTACCATCAAGCATATGTCCTGCTCGTCTTGCCACTCTATAAAGAAACAATATAATAGTCATACTAATGTTGACAGTTACGGGTGTACTACCTATTAAAAGTTTACAATTTAGGGGAGAACATTATTTATTTGATAAATATTATTTAACTCAACCTCAACTCATAATATTGTTTGAAATTTAGAGTCAGTATGAATTTCATACAAAAAGCTTTGCATTTGACCGTTTATTGCCTGATGTTCAGCAATGAACCTAGAATGTGGCTCGCTGCCTATAAGGAATATGTTAATGCGTGATATTAAGAAACCCAGGTTTGATTTTCCATAGGTATATCTAGAAACTCGGGTAGTGTTCCTCAGTACCTATCACAGTGCGAAAGATAAAAGTCAAAGCGCTTAGTATAACTCTTGGGTAAATCCACCAAGTTCTGGTATGTATTATGAATTACGGGTCATTTAAAAAAAGAAAAAAAAAAAGTATGGCAGTACGAATATTAGTAAGATTAAATATAACTTTCTCACCTTGTCTGTAATACAGAAATATAAATATTGATTGTCCACGATGTAATGTATTAAATAAGGTCCATGGTAGTATGTCATCTTGTGATCGCGCTCAGGTATCTTCGATATAACTTGTACCACAATATCCATAAAATTTCCGTCGCATGAAGCAAATTTTGATACGATATTTTTCTCGTGAGCCACTGCACTGAATAGAATAGGCATTTTGATCCTTAAAACTTAAGCCAATAGATTCACAGTTCAAACTTTCATTTGTTTGTGCAAGTTTTCGTCTTGCAGTTACGTGTTTTCAGTCTTCTACGAATGTTGTTTAACTTCTTCGGTCGACTTGATTATAAAATATTTTCTTATTTCACTTCATGTACCATAATTTAGGCATAATTATATTATTCACACATATTTCATTACAAGTAAGTTATATCTACACCACAATTATTATCAGAAGTTACACTTAAATATGTCTATTTCATTTCAATAGATGATTCGTTGATTATGTGATGAAATTTTTAAGATACACTTTTTAATAAACACGCTAGCGGAATCAAACGATGTCCGAGTATAAACCGCAACTGATGTAAAGTGTGCGCCCACGCATCCCGGCATTTTCTCACACGATCTTACAATCTTATAGATATCGCGTGAACATTCTAAATTTACTTCCTAATAGAATGGGAGACAGTCTCTAATTTTATTACTTATTTATTTATTAATTAAAACGGCAAGTCGCCAATTACAATAATTAACATAATACAACAAATGTGTGAAATATCCCTAATGTAATTGTAATAAATTTATAACAAATAAATCAAAATATGTTAGAAATGTTAAAAAATAATAATTATTATTACGATCGAATTTGTCTCCTTGTCACTCAAAATTGTCGCATGTTTTACCTTTGCTATTATGTAAAACGAAGGTAGATTTTGTTCACATATAGGTAATATTTTAGAATTTTTTTATATAAAAAATATAAATCCAAGTCAAAGCCGTCGTCGAGCCGATGACGCGGTTGCGCATACACTTACACGTATCGCGCGTTGTGTGCGCTTGCGCTCAGGCGCTCGACGCATCTCATCGTTACAATGTCAGACACGCACGCTGACAACTCATCTATTGCAAGTGAAGATATTACGGAAGATGTTTTAGTTGAACCTACTCTGTTTGAGACATCATTGCCGCCTTCATCTTTTAATCCTGATGAATCGGTAATTTGTACACCACAAAATGGTTTATCGGCAAAAACTACACCATATTTGGAGAGTGAAAGGCCAGATAAAAGGACGAGAGAAGAGACGCAAGAAGAACAGCGGTTAACAGTTGGAAGAGACGGTAAGAGGAACAAACAATTGATAGAAATTACAATAACAAGTGCCGATAAACTACCAAAGCAATTTGCATTAGCAAATATTTTTAGAGATCACAATATAAATAAAATCTTAAAAGTTAAATTTTTTAACCCGTGTAAAGTAGTAGTACAATTCGACGATTTGCAAAGCTCTGAACAGTTAACTTCATGTCAAGAGATAGAACGATTGGGTTGGAGATGCCACAGATCTACTGAAGTCAGAATTTCTTATGGTATTATTCGGCATGTTGAGTTGGACCTGATTGAAAAAGATATGAAAGAGGCTATATCTAGCTCATGTGAACTGATAGCAGTTAAACGCCTTAAACGACGCAATACTGGTAGTACCGGATGGATAGATAGCGAGACCGTGAGACTGGCATTCAAAGGCCCTTCTTTGCCCCACCACGTAACTATATATGGACTAAAAACAAAAGTAGATCCTTACGTTTTTCCGGTCACACAATGTTCGAAATGCTGGCGTTTTGGACATTCTTTGAAATCATGCCCGACAAGAAAAGAGACTTGCCCTAAATGTACTGGAAATCACGCCAACTGTGAGATAAAGAGTTTTACCTGCACAAACTGTCACGGCAATCACCACGCATTAGACAGAATATGTCCCGTCTATAGGAAAGAGAAATCAATACGTGACATTATGGGAGAAAATAATTGTACCTATAAAAAAGCTACTATGCTTTGTCTTTCGCTCGGGAAACCCTTTACTGGCGCATGCGACGATCCTACTCCGGCTACGAGTCAAGATGTTTTTACTAGCAATCGCCAGGTACCGACTCAAAGCGAGAATATATCGTCTTACTCATCGATGTTGAAAAAATCCGATAAATCCCAACAGAACACTGAAGAACCTAAGAGCCCCATATTACCACAACATACCTCAAAAAAACCAAACAGTAAAAACAGTAGGCGTGATAAAGTAACTAATGATTGGGAAATGATGGGTGACTCAGATACGTATTGTCCGAATGAAGCGGGCCAGTCTGAAGAGCAAAATCAAGATAGTCTAAACGAAAGAAAAGAAGAATTACCGGTTTAACATTTAGACAACTTCTGGAACAACTAAAATCGATTATTTTTTCTGACAAGTATGAAGATATTATGGCTAAAATAAAGCATGGAATTTCTTTATTAATGGAGTGGGTAACAAGTAATGCAGTAAAATACCTATGTGATTTGCCTTTAAAATTTAATTTTGGTTATTAGTTATGTATAATGTCCATAAAATTAACATTCTGCAATGGAATTCACGTAGTTTGCGACATAAGAGTGTAATTTTTGAACAATTACTGTGTAAAGAAAAAATCTATATTGCTGTAATAAGTGAGACATGGCTTAATCCGGATTACCGGCTCAATATTAACAGTTACAATATTTTTAGAGAAGATAGGGAAGATTCATATGGTGGGGTTGCTATTTTAACTCACAAATCCCTTAAAGTACAGCCTCGCACAATAGACGTATCAAATTCTGGTATTCAGCTGCTTTACTTACGAATTTTTAATTGTCTATATATTGATAATGTTATATCTGTTTATTGTCCGTCGTCATCTCAACATAATATTCGAACATTCAAAAACGATTGGGACGAGATTTTTTCTAAATTTACAAACAAAACATTAATTTTAGGGGATTTTAATGGCCATCATTCCAGCTGGTCAAATAAGACTGACTTGAGAGGTAAACAGATATTTGATTCCATAATGGAAAATAATTTTGTCACACTTAATGACGGTAGCAGCACTTACGCTAAACTTGTAAATAACGTATTGCAACAATCATCCCCAGATATTTCATTTGTAAGTGCTGATATTGCAATATATTTCAACTGGATGATTTTAAATGAAACTTTAGGTAGTGACCACTTTGTCATAAAGTTAAGTACTTCTCTTGACAACAGCCGTCTCCAATTTAAAACGAAAAGAAACTTTAAGAAAGCTAACTGGTCACTTTATCGAGATCACATCCAAAATAAGTTAATAGATTTTGTTGAACCACTTGACGTGCAATTTTGGTATGATTTTGTTTTAAATGTCATTAGTGAGGCAGCTGACTTGCACATACCACTCATAAAAATTTGTCAAAACCCCACTCAGCGCTTTTCTCCTAAACCTTACTGGACACCGGAACTTTCAAAAGTGGTAGCCGAGCGACGCTTAGCATTAAGACAGTTTAGAAAGAATCCAACTCCGAATAATTTACTTTTGCTAAAAAACAAAATTAGCAATAGCCAGCGATTAATAAGAAAAGCCAAACGTCAGGGATGGTATGATATGTGTTCTTCAATTGATAAATCTGTGACATCAAATGACTTATGGCGCAAGATGAAGTGGATTAGAGGCTATAATAATTCGCCTAAGGTACATGTAGATGATGAGACAGCCACTAATCTACTTCATAGTTTAACTCCGGACTATGTTTGCCCTAGACCACCTATTTTCAAGTCATTTAATGAACAATTAGAATCAGAAATTACTGTGACTGAATTCGAAAAATCAATCAAACATACAGACACAGCCCCGGGCTATGATAATATTTCATATTCTATGATAAAAAACTTGCCCCATAATGCCAAAGAAATTATCACTAAGATTTACAACAAAATTTTATTTCTAGGGTATGTACCCAATCAATGGCGCAATATATACGTAATTGGTATTCCGAAACCGGGTCGTGATCTATCGTCAGGTTCATCACTCAGGCCGATTTCTTTAATCTCTTGTGTTTGTAAAATTTTTCATTCTATTATAAATCGTCGTCTTGAGTGGTTTTTAGAACACAATAACTTATTACACGAAGAGACAACTAGATATAGAAAATCAAAGTCAACCATTGAAAATCTGAGTAACTTGATTTGTAGAATTCAGCTGGGCTTTTCTAAAAACCAGGTAACTGTGGGGTGCTTTATCGATATCGATAACGCCTACAACAATGTTGATGTTTGCTCTCTGGTACGTACGTTGGATCAGTTAGGAATTGGAACTAGAATTTGTCTTTATCTTTGGTCCTTCTTAAATGAGAGATATCTGAACATTGAACTGAACAATTCTACTATATGCAGAAGAACAAGTACGGGAATAGCTCAAGGTGATCCCTTGGCTCCCTGTCTTTTTAACGCTGCTACTGTTAGAATTTGCAAATATTTGAAATTTGATGATTTCGTTTTATATTTGAGTTGTAGCAATATTGATCAAGGTTGTAGTACCTTACAACTAGCTTTGAGTAGGTTCTCTCGATTGATATCAGCAATAGGTTTAGAAGCGTCCCCGAATAAATAAATAAATAAATATTGGTGGACAATTCACACACAACACCGTCTGACCCCAAACTAAGCAAAGCTTGTGTGATGGCGGCCAGATAGCTAATATAATACTTATATAGTTTTAAATACATACTTATTATACATAGAAACACCCAGACATAGTGCAAACATTTGAATTCATCACACAAATATTTGCACTGGGTGGGGATCGAACCCACGACCCTCGGCTTCGCAGGCAGAGCTACTAACCACTTAGCCACAAGGCCAGTCGTCAAATATAAAAAAAGCAAAGTCTGTCTCTTTAGAAAAGGCGTTTATAGACAGACAATAAATCTCAATATCAATAATATCGCTTTAGAGTTTGTGGACACAGTGAAATATTTGGGGATGTGGCTTGATCGCTCTCTCAGATGGAAAAAACACGTCGAAGAGCTAACAAATAAAATTGTTAAATACTTAAATATTTTTAAAATGTTAGCTGGTTCTGGATGGGGCATGCATCCCAAACATTTGAGACGTTTATACATTTCAATTATTAGGACTAGGTTAGATTACGGTAGCTTTTTATATAATAATAGCAGCTAGAAAATATTAAACCAGTTAGATAAAACTCAAAATCAAGCGATGAGAATTGTAGGGGGTTTCGTCAAAACAACTCCAATTCACGTGATGGAGAATGAGCTTTGCCTCCCTCCACTACGGGTTCGGAGATTGTACTTATGTGAGAAATTTTGGATGAAATGTAAATCGGTTAAAAATAATGTAACTGTCAATATTTTAGAGTGTTTATGTAAATATAGAAATAATAGGTACTGGCGCGGTAAAGGAATACCACTATTGCTCGATGTACATGAACGTTTCCGTG
Organism: Ectropis crepuscularia; assembly: GCA_963693475.1. Taxonomy (NCBI): domain Eukaryota; kingdom Metazoa; phylum Arthropoda; class Insecta; order Lepidoptera; family Geometridae; genus Ectropis; species Ectropis crepuscularia. The sequence continues at coordinate 9,357,536 of OY856343.1, read as the reverse complement.
ATGTTAACATTCATTCTAGCCAGAAAGTTGAAATGTCTGAATTATATACTTGGATATATAGCATAAATTTAGAACCCATTGTAAAAACCGAGATCGACAGTATAACTTCTGCCAAGCGATGTTACAATCCGTCAAACATAAAAAAATTAAGCGATGAATACATAACACAAAAGTATAGTCAATATTACAGAATATATACAGACGGTTCTAAGGACGGAGAACTGATTGGAGCTGCCTTTTTAGATTCTGAAACATGTTTATGTATGAAATTCAAAATTAATGGTAATATTTGCATAATGAACGCAGAACTTATAGCTATTTGTGAAGCTTTGGCATATATAAAAACAATGGACTACAATAAATTTGTAATATTAACCGATTCGCGAAGCTCCCTTCAACATCTGGCTCGATGCACCTCGGGGAGCCGAGGCAAACCACTAGCTCTGTTCTTAAACTAATAATGGAATTGAATCAAATTTCCAAGTCTGTAAAATTCCAGTGGATCCCTTCTCATCGCAACGTCGGCGAAAACGACAAGGTCGATATTCTAGCTAAGCAAAGTTGTACAGACGGTGTTCCACTAGATATTCTCCCGTTTTACTCAGATTGCCTATACTTAGTGAAACAACAGTGCCATGAGATGTGGAGTGAGTACTTCGACCCGGACCGACGCTCCAAGGAGAAGGGAATCTGGTATAAAACAATTGAACCTCACCCGCTGTGAAAACCTTGGATAGACAATAATGTGTTGAACAGATGTGACACGGTTAACGCCCTCAGGTTTCGCTCCGGGCATACCCCATCAAAAAGATTTGCCTTTTTAATGCGCAAGATTCCCTCTCCCAACTGTCCTGACTGCGGAGTCATAGAGGACCACATTTTGATGGAGTGCGTGCGGGGCGAGGCTATACGGCGAAGCGTTAACTTTAACCGATGGAAAGTGGGTGAATGTAACAGTGTGCTAGCGTGCCCACTATCGGACAAAGCCAGGATACTATACCAGCTTGGACGGGTGTGATTCATCTACGTAGTTATTACTGGGTGGAGATATCGCACTCGGGTTCACTCTTTTTTTTTTTTGATATACAAAAGTGTCAACATTTGTATTAGCTTAACTTTATATATTTTCTTTTACTATAGTATATTTCTTAAGTACTTAATTGTTTTCTCATAGGACGACATTATCATGTTGTGATAAAGTCCTTAAATAAAGATTATAAAAAAAAAAGTCAAAATAACGGAACACTGAAAGTAAATTCTGATGTCATAATCATCAAAAATCATTTTGAAAACTATAACGATCTTTAAAACAAAGATGTACGTTCCACCACTAAATATTGAAATATTATAACGTGCTACATTATTACACTATTACGCTACAGTATTACATTACGCTAAATACATAGAACACCTTTAATTCAAAGGTTCCAGTTTACTCGTACTCAATTATATATTTATTTTTCTTAGTGCGATGACAATGAAGGCATCAAAACTTAAATAAAATGCTTATTTATAATACATTTTACTGTTATAAATATTGTTCATCTGGTTACAACACAATATATTTAAAAACACAAATTCGAGTCAACGTTCCACACCTCCCAAGTCCCAATAGTTAAAGATGCAATGCCTATTTTTGAAGTAGCCTAATATCTATTGTACATGGAGCTCCGATCGAGTAAACAATCTTTAATCTAGTCAAAGTGTCAGTACAGTTCGATTATTTTAGGGTGAACTGCCTGAAATTATTTATAGAAACTACAATGTGCGACGAAATACGATTATATCTTTACAAAAATTATCCACTGCCTCAAGTTCAAAATGCTGTTGGCAAGCGGCTGTACCGTAATAATCTTGAACAGGTGCTCCTATCCTATAGTCAGAGAAGTTCAAACCGTGTCGGCTGCGCTAAAACTGTCGTATTTACGAAGTGATCGATGAAAAGAAGCGACAACTGTTCCTAGTCATTACTGGGTAATCTGTGACTATATCGCCGTGCCAATGGACACAATTTCGACGAACTTTTTTGCTAATGGACATCTTTAATGTAAATTTGGTATTTTATTAGATTAATTAAATGTGTGTGAATTGTCCACCAATTCACTGAAGTAGGTCGGGCGAGTACTGGTTTTGGAGTCACGCAACTGTGTTGAGTAAATCCTTATTTTTGAAGACTTGACTTTTAAGGGTTTGTTTTTTTCTTCTCATAAACGGATTTATATTCGATCTGACTCCGATCACTTACTTGGGTCACGGGACATCGATGCTAAAGCACTAGACTTTTACTTTGTTTTAAAACCCAATTTCAAAGTTGCATTTCGCTACGAAATGGAATGCGGTCTCGGTGTTTCCTAAAAAAATAATCAGTCTAAAGTGAAAAGGTTTTTTTATAGGCAATCGTACTCTATCATAGCCAACATCATCAGGGATGATCGTCGGCGTTAAACGCTGACATAAAAAACTTAAAATGAAATACAATTCTACTAATCTTACTACTGAACGAGCAAAGTTTAGCTAGTTTAGTACCTGGATGACCGAACTTTGCTCTGTTGAAACACTGAGAAAACGACGTTTCCTAAAAATTAACCTAATTAGATCAATTTGTCGCTCCCGTAACCCCATGCATTAATATCGTTGGAGCTATTTCCGATACTCGGATTTAATATGTAAGTACAAAAATACAAGAATTGCTATTTAGAGGTAGGTATTAGACAGATTATTTATAAATCCAACAAATCAAATGGTTTATTTATCAGATTGTGTAAGCACATACGTTATTAACAACAGTGTACAAATGTAATTTAAGTTTAGTGTCTCAGGCCTGTTTCGGCGTACAAATATTATTACAGGAATGATTACTTAATGATGCATATAAATAAATAAATTATAAAAATAATGTCATTTAAATATCTACTCATAACAAACTACACATTTCATAGGTCATATGGTGAGAGAAGATTTAAATTTTTGTTTGTGATTAATAATAACAAATATGTAGTAATGAAATGATTTTAAAAGTTATTTCACTAATGAAATGCTACTCTATCACTGAGCAATATAGGATATCATGTAATCGAGTTTACGTTAGGGATCTCTATGAAAACTCCAGTCATGTATCTCGAAGTGTAAGTGTACGTGCGCCTATAAAATTCCTTAAGTCCGCTGCCAAAATTATTGTTGTGTAATAAAATAATGTTCTATAGCCTTGTACTCGTAGAAGACATAATTATTTAGAATAATATCTTCCGTCTCTGTATTTTTAGGGTTCCGTAAAACGTAAAAACGGAACCCTTATAGATTCGTCATGTCTGTCTGTCTGTCTGTCTGTCTGTCTGTCCGTCCGTATGTCACAGCCACTTTTTGCCGAAACTATGAGAACTACATTGTTGAAACTTGGTAAGTAGATGTATTCTGTAAACCGCATTAAGATTTGAACAAAAAAATTAAAAAAAAAGAAAAATTAGGGTTGCCCCCCATACTGAGAACTGAAACTCAAAAATTTTTTTTTCATCAAACCTTCACGTGTTGGTTGTCTAACGATAGGTATTCAAAAATGATGTTGAGGTTTCCAAAATTATTTTCGTCTACACTGAATAACTTGCGCGAGACACACTTCCAAAGTGGTAAAATGTGTCCCCCCCCCTCTAACTTCTAAAGTACGAGAATGAAAAATCTAAAAAAATATATGATGTACATTACCATGTAAACTACCAACGAAAATTAGTTTGAACTCGATCTGATGAGTAGTTTTTTTAGTACGTCATAAATACACTATTATTGAAACTTCGATCAAGGTTACAATGAACTACAAGAACTATGTGTACTATGTATATTATGTTACTTGCTGCAACGGAACCCTTCATGGCGAGTCCAACTCGCACTTGGCCACTTTATTTCAGTATAAAAATAACTTTTATGCTATTCTAGAGTTCTAGAGTTCTCTGTAGGTATCAGAGTTCCAAATTTCCATTTGGGTCCGGTTAAAATTTGCGACACGAGATTGGACAACTCGTTAGTATTCCGCTTCGGCTACATTAACGGGCAAAGATTCGTATCGTGTTGGCGCGACAAAAAATTCGTATTCGGCCATAGGCGATGTTCTTGTCTACATTAAGGCGGGCGAAGACATCTACTACATCGTCTTCGCCCGAATACTACGCGATGACACGATGTACCCGGCCACATTCATCGCGTTAACACGAATATTCGCCATAGCCCGCTAATGTAGCCGAGGCATTATATACATAAGCAGCCCACTTTAAATTCCCTGTACTGGGTCTCGTGGCTTTTTATTACAAGGAGAGAGTCAAGATCATAATCCACCACGCTAGCCAAGTGCTGATTGGTAAATGACTTCTCTAAAGATGTCTTTTTTGAAACGCGCCGGTTTTCTCGAACCTCGCAAACTTTTTATTGTGACACAAAGACAACCACAAATAGAAATATTACAGAAATACATTTAGGTATGAACTAGCGCCACAAGCCGTGGCCTTATTGCTGAGAGCAATCTCTTCTAGGCAACCAGCGTAAAGGGAAACGCCTACACCAACATAGGCATATGTTTGTATGACCACGCTATTGTAATAAATAATAATAAATATTCACCTATAATAACAAGTTCAAAATTTAAATATAGGAAGAAATAGAAATATTCATTAATTTATTAAAATAAATAAAATGTAATGCTCGTAGCTCGAAAAAGCGACATCGTTTCATGGTTGATGTTCCAAAGACAAGAACGAAGAGATTTGACTCTACTTTTGTGATAAGAACGTATAGGCTGTGGAATACGTTGCCTGAGAGGGTTTTCCCCGATGGTTACAATCTTTGTGTCTTCAAATCGAGAGTGAATCGGTTTTTTTCTAGGTAAACACGCTCCATCGTAGACCGCATCGTCGCTTAACATCAGGCGAGATGACGGTCAAGTGTGAACCTACAAAAGTAAAAAAAAAAAAAAAAACTAATCATATTTTTATTATTTCCAGGATCTCTTTGAACTAGTCCTGACGGAGGTGTTCCCGGAGTTAAAACGGTACCAGTGAACAAGTATTATTAAAGTTAAGGAAATACCATGACAATAGAATTTGGACGCTATTTATATACGTACAGGGATTCTTATCCAAATGACCTAAACGGTACGATATTTTCTTACTCTATAAGAGACATTCCCGTTTCAATTGTAATTTTCAATTATTTTTCATGGATCTTCTCGGTAACCTTATTTATTAAGTAGAATTATAATGATAATAATGACACCCACTAGAGTTGCGTTTAGTTCATGTTTCCATAATATCTAGCTTAACAAATATTTAAGGTTACCGAGAAACGGCCCAATTCCTACTTACTACTTCAAAAATGTCTGTGAAATGCATATCCGACTATTTTTTATCTATCTTTAAACATCTGCGTGTGTTGATCTCATTGTAATACAAATTGTGAACGTAAGTTATTGTGAGTTTTTTTTAAGTGTGTGCCAAAGAATGCGTGATTATTGGGTGTTATATACGTATTTAGACACGATTACGCAGAATGCAGCAGGTCTACTACGAAAACAACCTCTGAATAATCGGATCCGACCGACAGCTGTCCGAATAATCGGTAAGGTAATTAAATGCTTTCGGAGTAAGGTTTACGACACAAAAACTGTCAAATCTATGTCGGTCGGAATTCGAAATGAACGAAACGCCCGATCCGATCAACCGACTGATTGTGTTTCGTGGTAAGAAACGTCCATAAGTTCAGCCGATATATCGTTTATCGGACTTCGTAGTAGGCCTGTAGATACTTAGCCGAAATGAACGTGTTTACTGATATCGCGACAAAGATATGGGCGCCACTTACAAAGAAGTACCATTCTGCGTAATCCTTTGTTATAAAGGTGGAATAAAACCCAGTTATAGAGCAGAGGAACCTTGGAGATTATACACCGCCGTATTCCAAACTTAACGCTTACGCGAGCCAAAAGCCTGTTATATGTTTGAAAAAAATCTATTCGAAATAGAAATTTTAGATTTATGACTCTGTATGTAGAATTGGGTAAAGATCTGAGACCTATACTCGATTTTGACTCTAAAGAGACAATAGTTCTCAGTGATTTTGTAATACGACGGTTAATTTTATTTGAATATTGAATTTATTAATTTTATTTGAATATTGAATTTAAAAAAATACGTGGCAACGTTTTACCGTTTGAAAATTACGCCAATTCCGAACATTTCGGCTTATTTTTGTTATAATGTGTTTCGTAGGAATATTTGAAAGAGTGAGTGTGTTTTAAAATAGTTTATTCTGGATTTTCGTAACTTTTCTCTTTTTGAATCCAATGAGATAATAAAAAAAAAAACAATTTATCTCACTTTTGCTTTTGTAATTTGCCTCACATAAAAACATAGGAAACCTAATCAACTGAAATGTATCTTATTAGACCTTTATGAATGAGAAAACTAGACCAATGTTAAAGGCGCGTTCTAAAATTAAAATAAGATGGAAATATGTCGTTGTCCTTATCACATTGATTAAATACACAAAAGACGGTGATTTAACTCTTAAACTTTAATTTTAAAATGTGTCTTCATAATTTAATAAATAGGATCTAGGAACTAAGTACTTACTCATAACTATATACTTTGAGATTTTATACGTATCGTTTTTAAGTTATCACGGGTTTTCTACTACGCTCGTATTGTTGATTACAGGGCATTTAACGTGGTTACCTGGTGGCGTGAGTCTCCGATATTCGTTGCAGTTTTATGCACAATATAATCGGATAAACTGACGAATGAAAGAAGATGACACAAAAGTTTCTTATTAGAACTGCTCTCTTTCTCGTTCTTTTGGAACGATTGCTACTGTTAGTCGGAATGGAATATAAATCTCGACAAAACATACTCTATCACAGTTTCTGTTTCAAAATCACTATTTAGACGTGTATTTGTATAATACCGTAACGCCGGGCTATGTACTCTTGAGAGTCTATAATCGTCATATCGATAAACATTCAGATAATACGAGATTTCTTGATGGCTTCATGACTCGTTACACTATACCTCTATAATCACGGTGAATATCCTCTAATTAATGAATTACACTAGTGTATATAAAATATATTATTTTATTGACTTGTTCTACTTATTTTAGAAAAAAAAAACATCTACGTAAATGAATTTGTTAGATCTAATCGTTCAAACATGAGATTACATGTATGTATCAAGATAAAGATAAATTATAACTATTTATAAACATACAGATGAATTATAACTTTTTGAATTGACTTTTGGGTGAAAAGTTGTTAGGCTTGCAATTAATATTTATGGTTACTTTTGATTTTATTTAGGTGCAAATTGCAAGTTTGTTGCTATGTAATAATAATCTTACGAGATGATATGAATTTATCTGCCGATCTAATTTGAAGTATAAAATGCTTTGAAAATTAGAATAAGTATTAAATTGTACCTGAGTCGCTTATATTTATTTTTGAACGATTTCCCACCCTATACCTACTAAATAGGCATTTCAAACATAATCTTAACTATTGATCCAGTAGTAACCAATCCGCGGGGTAAATACGGCTTGTTCATAATGTCGAACTCATACATACAGGCTTAGAATGGAATAAATTGCCGGTCTCATTGTTCCCTGAGAGATATGATCTATAATTTGTCAAGGTCAGAGTGAACAGGCATTATTTCTAGGTCTGCATGCGTCATATTCGACCACACTGACGTTTACCATCAGGTATGATACGATGGTGGTTAAACGCGAACCTATGAAGACAATAAGAAATAACGTGTTTGCTTTAGACCCTTTCGGCGTACATTTTAATTGGCTTGGATAGTTTTACTAGCTGTTACACGCGGCTTCGTCTGCGCAAAATAAATATTAAGGTAACTCGAGCAGTATTTCTACATCCACACAAATTTACGGTTACTAAAAACAGCATAATTTAAAACAAATTTCAACCCCAATTCAACAATTTCGTCAAAATCGGTTCAGTTCTTTAGGTGTGAAAGCGGAAGAGACAAACAGACAGAGCTACTTTCATATTAATAATATTTGCATGGATTGCGTCATGTCAAGTGTCTGAATATAAAATTACATGCTTTTACCTTCATCAATGACGAAGTTAACTTATAATATATTTTATGAACTTTCATCTCCCATTTCAACCCCACGGTTTACTAATAGCTATTACAAAATTGCTAGAACAAACAGTCATTGGCTTCGAGTCAAGAGTATAGATACGAAGTTTCGTGGTTTTATCTTCAACATTGACGAATTTCCATATAAAGTTTCATCCCCCATTACAACCCCTATTTCATCCCCGTATAGCTAAAAATAGCAAAATTGCTAGAACAAACATTTATTGGCTTTGTGTCAAGTGTCTAGATACAAAGTTGCGTGGTTTTTTCTTCGACAATGACAACTTCCATATTTTATAGACTTTCATCCCCAATTTCAACACCTATTTTTCATTCCTGTATAGTTCAAAATTGTTACAACAAACATTTATTGGCTTTGTGTCAAGTGCCTATATACAAAGTTTCATGGTTTTCTCTTCAACAATGACAAACTTCCATAAAGACTTTCATCCCCTAGCTCACATTTATTTATTGGTTTCGTGTCAAAAGCCTAGATATAAAGTTTCGTGGTGTAAATTTTGTAATCTTGAACAATGACGAATTTCCACATAAACTTTAATTTCCCATTTCAACCCCTTTAATCTTTTTCGGCGATATAAAGTAGCCTATGTCCTTTCTTGGGGTCTAGTCTGTCTGTGTACCAACTATCATTAAAATCGGTTCTGTGGATTTTATGCTTATTTACTTAGAATATTGAAATTAAAATGACGGAATTTTCATACAACCGTCCATCCCTTGTTTCACCCTCTTAAGGGTTGAGTTTCGTAAAACCCCGTCTTAGCGAGCGCCTACGTGCTGAAAGACATTTCCATGCAAAATTTGAGACTCGTAGCATTTGTAGTGTCTGAGATTTCGTGACGACCTTTAAATTTTATATACATAAATGTATATATGCATTAGACACAGTATAAAGAAATACTACCAGTAGTTCATCGCCTTTGATCTTGGGAGAAACACCGATAATGTCTAGACACGAGTAGGGTTGTCGCAATAAAAAAAATGGAAATTAAAACATACGGAAGACGTCAGCCCTGAGCCGCGCTCCTGCAATACTAATATTGTAATGTAGGCAAGGAAAGAGCGTGCTTCCCGCGTCTCACCCCGCAGGCCCGGCACGATTGCCCCGTCTATACGGTTCGGTACAGTTCGTCGAACGACTGTATGATTTAATAGACTGTGGTATTACATTCATATAGTTGGCAAACTAATATATTTGCTTAAATGCAACGGCGCGGCGGGGCGGCGGACGGCATAGAACGCGGTCCCCGATCGCGCTTAGTTTGCGCACTCAAACGCTGTATGTAGATATGGGTACAAAAATGCCGTATTTATCCCACTGATTGATTGGTCTACATGTTTCGTATGGAGGCTTATGTTTCGCGTTTAGAAATATAGTAATCCTTCGAAGTAAAGTACAGCATAGGGTGGAAAATTGTTGATTTTACTTAGTAAACTATGTACATGGTCACGATTATTTACTAACATATTACATGAAAAACGCATGGTTATTTCGCTCGCACCTACATTTTCGAACATATTCAGCGAATGAAAACGTTACAAAATTTACGATAGACGCAGAAAAATATACAATCTTAAGATTAACATAATAAGCTGGCTCCAAATTACGCAATAAGTTATATTTCCTTCTTTTAATTTTAATAAATTGTTGTAGTAAGTTTTTGATTAAAATCAATTACATAATTATAATTTTCAGCTTTAATCAAATTTCAATAATTTATAATTACAATGACGTGCCAAAATTAAGCAAAGTTAAAAAAATATGAAAGTTTTTTATTCTTGCTGCAAAGCGACAAAAATACAAGTGACAACACTCAGTCATCATGGTCCCATTTATTGCATAAAAAAGTCGGATTGTGTAGGCGAAATAACTGTGTTAAACTAAGCTACTGACAGTAGCTAGTTTAGAGACTAGCTAGTTTGAGACAATCGTTCTGTCTGTCTCGCTCGTACGTGCGATAAGTAGGCGAGACAGAGCGAGAACAGCATTCTCAACAACTCTAATATTCTTACAAACAAATCAACGTGACCGTGTTCCACATTCCCTTTCTTGAATCTCCTGAATTCCTTCAGCTTTTATTTAGATCTGTGTATGAAAGATGCAATGAGCTGGACTTGTCATACGACTTAAGAATTTCGTATCTTTTCTACTGTTTTTACCAAATGACACTATATTTGTAACTGTCTGTACATAAATTAGCTATAATCTATAATTGTATAATATGTGGTTGTTGTAATGCACGTTTTGAATGGAAAAAGATATGAATTTTAGTGGTTAATTTTGGATGTTTTGTAGTATATTCTAATATTTTTTCATCTACTACATTGAATAGATAGTTATAGTGCGCGCAAAATAATTCTGCGCGCGACTGGTGGCGTACTTAATGTTGCCATGTACTATTATATACCTCTGTCACAGTAATATGCCCACCGTATATCCCACCATATTTACACATTATAATAAGTTTTATACTGGATCTGTACACTAGAACAAATAATAGAACAATACTCCTCGTTGAACTCTAGCGTTGGTGTTTGAACAATCCTTTCATAAGTCAGTATTCACGCGCAAAATGAAATTATATTTAAATTCTTTAGATTATCCTCAAAACTGTTATGTTAATGTTTTTTTTGTATTATGCTGTTTTCATTCTAAACGCATTAATGTATATCTAAACATTGTTACTATAAAATAATGTTATATAAACAACGTAAGTATTCGTTATAATATATTATATAATAAAAAATTAAATATATCAATATATTATGTAAACCTGTATGGCTTTCATTGTTTTAAGCTATCACGATTGTTCACTAAACTATACTAAATAATGATTAATAACGAGATATTTGCCCTATTTGTGTGGTGTAGCGAATCTCCCGATATTTAACCTTTTTAATGAGGACTTATTTTATTTATATATGTTCCTAAATACGGAACAAATTCTATAAGTTTTTGAAATAAATTATTTTATTGTTTATTTTTATTCAGATTTGCTTCGCCATATAGACACGGTAAATATCCCGTAATCGATGCAGGTAGTGTAACGTCAATATGGCTTTATTGCACAAACGATGTGCTCAAATTGTTCTTAAGAAACTCGATTGGAACTTAATAGTATTTATCGTTCATGAAAAACTATTCTGTGCTCTCTTAGTGTATGTAATTGTATTCCGGTGATAAATACGACATATAAACAACTAGGTACTTATATGTAAAATGACTAACATGATGTTAGTTGTGTTATGTTAATGTTAACATGTGATTAATTTATTCTTTTGTTTGTAATCTTCGCATTATTTGAACCAATGGCTTCATACTACATGGCTTTAATCCATGTACTCTACATCTAAATACTTTTCTGATTTGTATAAATATGTATAAGACAGCTGTATAAAAAAATGAAATGGTCGGATTCTGTTCATTCTAATAAAGTTTTTTTTATAGTTTTACACTTGACCGCCATCTCACCTGATGTTAAGCTACGATGCGGTCTACGATGGAGCGTGTTTATCTAGAAAAAAACCGATTCACTCTCGATTTGAAGACACAAAGATTGTAACCATCGGGGAAAACCCACTCAGGCAACGTATTCCACAGCCTAGACGTTCTTATCTCAAAAGTAGAGTCAAATCTCTTCGTTTGTGTCTTTGGAACATCAACCATGAAACGATGTCGTGGCTAGCTGATATTTTTTACGGTGACTAACCCGTTCCAACATTGTATCAATTTTTGTTTTCGCGGAACTCTATTAGTTTCCGTTCAAAAAGGTTCATATTTTAATCCATGCAAAGTCTTGTTTCGAAATCTTGAATTTGCGTTTGATTAAATAATTGTATTGTTGGGTTACGTTCGTATCAGAGAGCCAATTGAAACAGAATTCACATCTTTGGATCGTTTTAGTTTTAACGATCGGCTGATCAGACCAAATTCCGATAGAAATTATAGTACTTATTTATCTTTAACGAGAATTGAATACAACACTTGTAATTAAGTAATTAAGGGCCTGCATTGAATAAATGTAGCTTAATATTTATGTTTCGTAAAAATGGCAATTGAGAAAGTTTTGTTACTTGCCTGTTAAATCTGTGATACCTGCATTCAAAATAAAAGTCTTCAATTGATTTTGAATAGCTGAAATAGAATAGAATATAATTATACACAGTAGTACAAAATAATTTTGACTCGCTGAAAAGTGTTGCTATTGTCGTATTCTGTGAATGTCATCGTATTATATATTTAGTTATTTTTGACCACCTATCCAGAAAAATCTGTGTAACTTATCATATGGCTCCTAAATTCGTATAAAATCGCATATAACACTATTATTGTCTTTCCTTAATTTTGCGAAAATAATGCCGTTGTATCCCAGTGACGGGATCGTTCCATATCTCAAGCGCAAGATCGTAAATTCGAGGTTTATCTGTACCTTTGAGAATTATTCCCTTTTTTAACCGACTTTAAAAAAAAAGTAGGTTTCTCAATTCGACCGTATATTTTTTTTTTCATGCTCATGTGCTTCAAAACTTGCACTTGTAAAAATACATGGAGGTGGAGTTTGAGCTTACGATCTCACGTATGTAAAATCAGGACGTCTACTCTCTTTCTACGAAAAACGGAATTTTGAACTAAATTCGCGACTTTCCTACTACGGTTCTACTTCGATCCGTCGTTTCGTCCGTTTACAAACATGTTCTAAGCCAACTCAAATTAAACGTCAGGTTCGATCGGACGATAAAGAGAGTAGACGCCCAGATGTTCTAGCTACCATGCCATAACGGTTTTTTAATTCAGCGAGCGAGTAATCAAATATTGTAAATTAAATTCGACCCACTTCACAATTTAGGTCTTTAGTATTAGTGGTTGTATGATGTAAATGTAGCAGTGGTCTCTATAAGTGTTACCTACTTGTTGTTGCCTAAGTGTTAACATGATTTGTGACTACATTCAACGTGTAACACTACTGTCTATTATAAAAATGTATGAAGAAAATAAATATCATGTATTTTACAATATTCTTTACATTTTGTTTCCAATTTTTGTATCCCTACTAGCGGACCCGTTATCGGACACTATGTCCTGTATAGGGTAATTCAGAGTGATACGGACGTATTTATTTTAAAGTAAGTTTTAATTGTAATTTTATATTATTACTAGCTTACACGCGCGACTTCGTCCACGCGAAATAAATATTAATGTAACAGAGGTAGTAGGTATTTGTACACCCATACAAATTAAAGTTTACAAAAAACACCCTAGGTATTTAAAAAAATATAATTTAATTAAAATCGGCTCAGTATTTTAGGTATCAAGTTCATAATAACCTAGATAGATAGATAGATAAACTCTTTATTGCACTAAATAAAACAAAACAAAAAAAATATTAAGGAACAACAACCTAAAAAGAAAATTTAGTTACAATTGGCGACCTTATCGCTAAAAGCGATCTCTTCCAGGCAACCGTGGTATGGAAAATGATTATAATTATAGGAAGACGGGTTCACAAACAAAGAGCAAATAGAAAAATAGGAGTCAATTGATACCTACATACTAAAACAAACAATGTATTAAATAATAATTGTTGACTATCATACATTAACAATAAACATACATTCTAATAATGTTACATTCTAATACATAAATAACATTACTATATATATACACTAATACATAATTCATTTACAATTATAATACTAATGGCCAAAAGTTAACAAGAGTATTTCAGTAAAAAAGTAATAGTGTTAGGACATCCACAGAGCGACCTTAGCAGGACTTAGACAAATAAAAGGTTTTCACGTGTTCCTTGAATACAGGAAGAGAATGAGCTTCCCTGATTTCCACAGGCAAGGAGTTCCACAATTGTGCTGCTTGGAATGCAAACGATTTTCCAAAGAACTTTTCACAGCGTGCAGATGGGGCTTGGAGTACCAAATTATACGTAGGTCTCAGAGTACGTGTCTGGGAGTTGCTCCAAAAAGTGAAACAGTCTCTCAGGTAGCGGGGGGCAGCAGGATTAAAAAGCACACTGTAGAGCAGCGAAAGCACATGAGCATTCCGACGAAGGCGAATGGGGAGCCACTTGAGCTGTGTACGAAATTGAGATACATGATCATACTTGCGCAAGCCAAATATAAATCTAATACAATAATTCTGGAGACGCTCAAGTTTATCTAGCTGGCTTTCCGTGAGGTCAAGATAGCAGGCGTCAGCGTAGTCAAGGATAGGGAGAAGAAGAGACTGAGCAAGGGCAACTTTAGTGGCAGTGGGTAAAAAGTTACGCACTCGTCTTAGAGACCCACCAGACGCAAACAATTTACAACTGATTGATTCTAAGTGAGGCTCCCAACTCAAAGTACGATCAAAAATCACACCAAGATTCTTGACGGATTCACTGTAAGGAATTGTAGCCCCGTCAAAGACCTACGAAACAACCTACAAACCTACACAAACCTACGAAGTTTTATGGTCTTATCTTCAACAATTACAAACTTCCATGTAAACTTTCATCCCCCATTTGAACCCCTATTTTATCCTCGTATAGTGCGAAATTGCAAAATTGTCAGAACAAACATTTATTCGCGTCGTCTCCACAGTGTCTAGATGCAAAATTTCATGGTTTTATCTTCGACAATGACGTACATCCACATAAAACTTTCAGCCCCCATTGGGACCCTATTTCATCCCGGTACAATTTTGAAACTACAAAATTGCTAGAAAAAAATTTAGTTGCTTCGTTTCTAGATGCAAAGTTTCTTATTTTTATCTTCAACAATCACGAACTTCCAAACCATCTTTCACCCTTTCAACTCGTAATACAATGTGACCTATGTCTTTTATTGGGATCTAGTCTATATGTGTACCAAATTTCATTAAAATCGTTTCAGCGGATTTCATGTTTATAACTTTCAAAATTACTGAATTTTCATACAACCGTCCGTCCCTTGTTTCACCCTCTTAGGGGTTGAATTTCGCAAAACCCCGTCTTAGCAAGCGCCTACGTGCTAAAAGGCGCCTCCATGCAAAATTTGAGACTCCTAACGTTTGTAGTTTCTGAGATTTTGTGATGAGTGACCTTTCGCTTTTATATATATAAATAATATATTATAGATGTATATTTTTAGATTATTGTAGCAGAATGAGGCTTGGCATTTTTTATATTTTGTTACTTCTCTACATTCCTTAGGTGTCTTCATTAAAATCATGTAAATACTGTTAAGGTTCCATTGTATGTACTTACGAGTATATGACGACAGAGTTTTCTTTAACTTTCAAATTCGTAGTAGGTAGTACCTGGGCCCCAAATTCCCTTTCTAGGGTTTTTTTCTTGAAACGCCGTTCTTAAGTTTTTCTTCGAATGTTAAAAGTTTTTCCAGCGCTAAAGACTGACATATTTTCGTTTTTAATGGCATTTATTGCATTTGATAGCTAGCTGTTCTTGTGTCCAGTTATCACGGTTTGATATTCCTATGTATTTTGGCATCAGAAAACAAAAATAAATTGGTTAACAAATAAAAATAGTATGGCCATATAAGCCTTTAAAATATGGCCATTTTAGCCATACCGTTAGGATAAGATGGCCACACAAACAAAAGCATTGAAAAATGTAAAATATTTTTGACGATTTCGAAGTTACGCTAACAACAAAACATCAAACTACAATATAAAAGATTGGGCCATATGTTGACGGAGCGACTACAGGATGATGCGGATATGGAGTGGGAGAGAAGGGCTCTCGCTGTCAGAGGGAACGTGCCTTTTACATGCTCTCACATATATACCTAGAACGCTAGAACTGGCTCTCTCGTCGGGTAATTGTCGGAGCCAGAGGAGGAGACAGTCACGGATTTACCATTAGGCTGGAGCCTAGGGCGGCAAATGATAGGAAAAAGTTGTATGATTATAAACTATTGATGGAATTATTTTTTTGCCAATGTGTCTCTTAATTCAAGGATCAGGGGGTACGTAACAGTTATTTATCAAATATCGTTTACGATGTGTTAGGTACCTCTTTTGATAAGCCCATAAAGTCTTAAAACAGCATCGACGCAGGATGGCTGATTGATGGTTTGCGCCACTTCTCGTTTGCCAATGAAAGTGGCGTGAAGCTCCTGTCACCTGCCACAACATCACGATGCACCCCGGACTCGCTGTTGCGGACCAGCGAGTCTAGCCAGTAGGTAATACCTGAGACTGCATATCGCGCGGTTGTAAAGGTTCTTGGCATTTAAAAAGCCTCGACCACCCAACTTCCGCGGAATAGACAGCCTCATAATAGACGGGCGCGGGTGTAGCATGCGGTGTGTTGTGAGCAGTCGATGGACGTTTCTGTCCAGGGCGTCGAGCTCAGTCTGAGTCCATCTCAGTATGCCAAAGGAGTATATCAGCAGAGGCATCTTATCCAGTACTTCTTATTTATAATAATAATTATTAATAAGAAGTACATCGTGTGGGAAATGTTTCATAACCTTTTCTTGTTTTTTTAGAGTGACTTGACGAGCAGGACATTTGCCTGATGGTAAGTAAAACGCCTACCCATAACAGTACAGTATCACGCAGGTATTAGAATATGAAGATTACAGATACATAATTACCTAGCACAGCACTGCGTAGTCACAGGGTGACGACCCTTATAGATCAAAGATGTTTATATCTCTATAATTAGCCCTAAAATTCATAACAAAAATAAAATGAATAAATCGTAAAACTTTGAATTAAGAATGTTAAAACTAAATAAACCAAAATTCAGAAACAATAATTATAATTTAATCCAACAACCCTTTGCAAATATATTTGGATTTTGAAAATCCCTAATTTATAATAATGGGTACAAAAAAGGATTCCAAAATAAAAGACAAAAGACAATGGGTACAAAAAAGGATTCCAAAATAAAAGACGAATTGAATAATTTCTATTTATTTCAGTACGATAATAAATTTGACAACAGATTTGACACCTTCTGCATGGGGAGGCATCGAAGGTGTGAAAGCTGTTTACTAGCCTAACATTATATCTAAAAATTATTACACAAAATTATCCTAGTTGGCACTACTGCTGCATGCAGTTTATTCGAAATTTGATAAATTAAATTAAGTTTTCTGTTAACAGACTCTAAAGTAAACGTATTGGGAGACGCTTCTGCGTCTTTTTGAGTTAAAACAACCGAATAAGTTTCAATTCACTTTAGAAATGAG
Organism: Ectropis crepuscularia; assembly: GCA_963693475.1. Lineage (NCBI taxonomy): Eukaryota > Metazoa > Arthropoda > Insecta > Lepidoptera > Geometridae > Ectropis > Ectropis crepuscularia. The sequence goes on along the minus strand of OY856343.1, from coordinate 9,340,188 downwards.
TCACTTCAAGGTTATATATTTTACTGGGCGTAACCACTAAATATATAAATAAATATACCATCTTAACCTTGCTCCGGTTAGTTAGTTAGGGCTCTGAGTTTGCTTTTTGCCTAATTTTCGATGGCTGAAGAGATAACCCGAGGTTATCTGCAAAGTTCCCGTTTACAAAGTCATATCAGAAGAAATATTTATCATTACTACTAATAGGTACAAAAACATGCACTGTATTGTGTATCAAATATCGGTCGATAATTCACGTCTAATTAAACTGTTTGTTAATGTTTATCAAATATCTGATAATTATTTATTATTATAGGTATGCCTGTTTGTCCCAATGTTGGGCAAAGGCCTCCCTACGGTTTTTCCACTTTACTCAGTCTATGGCTAATTTAATCCAGTCTACCCGATGCTCCTCGATCAGCTCATCTTGCTATCTTTTTGTGGTCTGCCTTGCCGTGTGCGATCTGGCTTCTATCTTTGACCCAATGATCATATGACATGCGGCAAACGTGTCCAGCCTCATCTCACTTCAAACTTGCTGCTTTTTGAGTCACATCGGTTAGCCTGATTTCGGAAAGCAGTTTGGTGTTTCGTACTCGGTCCGTTAATTTTATTCCGAGAATATTGAGCTTCGTAGCCCGGTAGCAAAGAGCAAGGTCGGACTTCTGACTTTTAATCAAAGACGAAGTTGGAGCTCTATATGTTTATGTTAAGATAGGGAGAATGCACACGCCCATGATTCTGCATTTCAGAGAAATAGATATATTTCTCTTCAAGAGGTCTTTCATATACCAAAAGCTCCTCCAGTAATCTACAAAAACTAAGTAGGTAAGTACTCATAGGGGTAAATTAAATTCGTTGTGTTTTTATACAATCAGATTAATTGCGTGTAAATGATCGGTAGTAAATAATAAAATTAAGGAATTCCAAATAAACTACTGCTATAAGCAGTGTGGTTTACACACTACACGAAAATGGTTACGTTTATTATCAAAAGAGTCATTGTTAAAGTTGATCTTTACTGATTCTAACTTCAAAGCCGCTGTAATGTTAGTAAGTATAGGTACACATTAAGTGTAATGATAAATGCCTACTAAAACCTGGAAACAGGTGTGATTTGGGCCTATTTCAGTCAATATATATTTAAAGATTAAATTTGTTTTAGTATTTCCTGTCCTCCTCAAGTCAAACTCATGAGGAGTTTAACTGAGACAGTCTGAGAGCCCTAACTACCACTTCTTAAAAATCTCTCACACGATGTTACGCCTTCTTCCTCTATCATAGTATTTAATTAAAGTTTAGTAAAGGTAGCTAAAGCTCGAAGCGACTCATTACTTTAACTTAAAGCAAAAAGGTCTATTTTGGCTAAAAACTTGATCTTGAATGAATATTTCCTCGCAATCATTACATGATTGCTTAGTATTAGGTAGATATTTATACGCATTTCATCCAAAACCAATGAATTTTCCACGCCGTGATTCCATTCACTCATATTTGTTCATATTAATAAATTAATCATATTTGGAGAAACTATCAACTGCCATCCTTTTGTAGTCACCGGTAATCATCCATTATCACAGCACTCACATACATGTGTTTATACCATTCCTTATATTATAAAATATTTAACATAAATTATGGGAATTGTTATTAGGTATTATGAGAAAACAGTTCGTAGAATTAATTACGTTAATTAATCATTCACGAAAATTGGAAAATGCTATGGCCATTTTCTGCCCAAAAACAAACAAAATAAATTGAAACATCTTTTTTCTTACAGATACAAACAGCAAAGCTACTTGTAAGATAGTAACATTGCCATTGTCATTTCTTAAAAAAAAAATGACGCTATACAATTTTGAGTAAGTAGGTAACCTGCTAGTATACAGAATGACAGACAAACACGAGACATAAATTCACAAAGTATCACGTAACGTAATAGCATTAAGAATAGAGTTAAACTTTACAACAAAGTCGTTACACTAAATAAACCAGGTATGAATTAACGTATTAAAAATATTCGTGTCGCATGTCGTTGGGATGGATGGAGTATTAAGGCGTCTCGATGACCTATCAACCAATCGCCTTGTTTGGTAAATCGTACAGATTTCTACCACATTCACAGTTGCTCTACGTGTGATACATGCTTAACCAACTGCCTACTAGACCAGTGCCAAAGCCTTTGAAAATGGCAAAAAACGAAAAAGACTAATGGTAGAATAAAATCCTTTGTAAAAGAAAGAGAATATGTATGACAAAAGTGAAAGGAAAAATAATTTACGGGTGACCTGAGGTTGGGAAGTGGAAGGAGGTCCGTTTTAAGGGTGGGTTTTTTACCCACAAAAACGGTTTATCTCGATTTCCGGCTAAACTACAAGTGTTATGGAAATAAGTTGTACAACAAAGTTGTAGGTTATTAAAAGATCTACAACATAACACTTTTTTCACGTAGGCTCAAAATGTATGAGAAAGAGAGAGAAATTCAAATACGTTTTTGGTTATACATTTTTTTTCATATAAAAAAACAAAAATTATTCACAAAACTTGGTGAAAACTTGCCTATTTAAATCTCAAATACACTGTAATTTTTTTGATTTCATTTTTTTTAATTTAAATTGAGTTAATATCGAAAAAGTACCCAATTTTCGAAAAATCTCGCGTCACAATGTCAGCCTTTTCAATAAATTTTATAAGCTTTCTATTCTTTGAAATCTCTTCTTTCTGATAATGTAAAAAATGTATACATTACCTACTATGACAACTGTTTCCAGAAAACGCAAACAAAAAAAAAAAGACCACACGATTTTTTTGGAATAAACCACATTTAGATTGAAGTTTTAAAAAAAATTTGATACTGTGCTTCCAATTTAAACTAACAAGTTCGATACTGGAGCATAAGTGTTATTGCGATGCTAAGCTGTTTAAGAGATTATGTACCTATCATAAATTTAAGAAAAAACAGAGATTTTCTGTTACACATTTGATTTGATTACAAAAATTCTAAACAGTGTAATAACAAAAAAATGTGTTTCGAAATTCAACATTTAAAAAAGAATTACGTTATTGAATGCTTTTTTTTCGTGATTATTATATATGTACCTACCGGTACTGTATACAAATAATTTACAACAAAAATCTCCGTCTTCTCCTAAACCACTAAAAATTCCAATAACATTTAGGTATGCGAAAGTATTACACTTATTTAAGTATTGAACTTTTTCGATATTACTTAAGTCAATTTAAGGCAAAAAAAATGTTTAATCAAAAAAAAATACAGTGTATTTGAGATATAAAATGTCAAGTTTTCACCAAATGCAGTGAATTATTGTTTTTTTTTGAATGAGAAAAAAAAATAAAAACCAAAAACTTTGTTGTTTGAATTTTTCTCATAAATTTTGAGGTTATGTGAAAAAAGTGTTAAGCAAAACTTGTAGACCTTTTTATTACCTATAACTATGTAGTACCACTTATTTCCATAGAATTTGTAGTTTAGCCGGAAATCGAGATAAACCGTTTTTACCCTTAAAACGGACCCCTCTTCCACTTCCTGACCTCAGATCGCCCGCTGATTATTTTTTCTTTCATTTTTGTCATATTCTTTTACCAAGGTTTTCATCCAATTCTTTTTTGTTTTCAGCACTTATCGAGACTGGTCTTCTTTACATGGTGGAAACAGCAACAAATGAAATCATTTTCATAATTTAGTTTTTATGTCACGCACAGAACTTTTAAGACGCTTTTTTTTTATTTCACTGTAGAAATTTGCAAACTTAAGAAGATACATACTGCAAACAATTTGTCAATTTAGTTTATGTCTGTGCAACCTGTATAGGTAGTTTTTACACTAACACGGTTAAATTAAGAATATAGATAATAAATACTCATGTGTTCCGATTTAAATACAAACAGTAGCTACATTTTTTGTTCCATGCATACCTACACAGATTTTAACATTTATCGGTAAACGATTAATTATAATTTATTACTATAACAATAAGATAAATGAGTAGACGTGACAAGTTTTTGAACAATTGTACGTGGACCGGTGCGATATTTGTAATATTATATTAGCATATGTGTATTGTGTATTCTATTTCATATGATTTATAATCGAAGTTTAACTTTATCGTGCGTTTTACGGAATATTTTTTTTTGTCATAGCAACTTAGTTTTGAACAAGGAACAAGGAACTCTTGTTGACAGCCGTATTTTAAGAAAACATTTAGAATCATTTATCATTCGATACTTATAAAAATTATGTAATAATCTCAACTTTTCTCCCCATAACATGAAGATAATTTCGCGTCTGCGTTCCTTCCGAACGATATGACTGTTCATATTTATGGCGATAGATAGAAAACAGATACAAAATATTCATATTATATCGTAGGCGAATACCAGCTTTTTCCCATGACCTCTTTCCTAACACTACCTTAGTTTAAAAGACCCTGTCGATATTTTCTGACGTAAGTATTCTTTTGATTTCGCAACTTCAAAATAAACTCCTGTCATTTGGCAAACTTATTGTAAAACCTACAAATTATTGACAAATTAGGCATTCCGCATTTCACATATGTAACATTACAAAATGTCAGAAATAGTGTTAGGCATACATACAGCGTTTATATTAAGTAATATTATTCTAAACAGGTAGTTCTAAATGAATAAGTTTTGATATGAGATAATCATTTTAACCAGACTCCTGAAAATATGGAGTACCAAAATAGTAAATCAATTTTAACTTACAAAATGATAAATACAATTTTATTTACATTGTAATTGTTTATGTGACAAAAAAGTCATGATTATAACTAATTAACTATTTACATTGATATTTTATTGTCACCATATTTAGCCTGGTGAGTTGCAATAAATATGTTACTGAAAATCTTTAATTGTAAACTCGTAGAACATTTAATATTGAACATATAGTATTGTGGGTATTATAACAGTTAGTATTTTAGTGCCTATAACTTTTACTAACATTTAAGGAAGCCAGCCAGACACACGAAGGTATATAATATTTATGTTTTAATTTCTTGGTTTCACAAAATCCGTCATAACCAATTTTGACCTACCATACTAATGTCGTCAAAATTTGTTGTGAAATTGTACGTTATTAAAAAATGTGAATTACTGAGTAAACTTCATTGTTTCAGTACTTATTGTGAAAATGTAATGAAACGTTATTTTTTAACTAAGGAATCAAATCTCTAAGATTTTTTTTATATTTCTTTGATGTTGAAATGTGTTTCATACGCTCTCTAATATTTTTAGTTTTGCATATGAATAGTAGTTAATTATCAAATTTAATCGTTTTAGAGGTGGTCGACTCAATTAACTATTTATGACACAAAGTAGCGCTTGAGTAAGTGAAACATTTCATATTCATCATTTCGTCCCCTACTAGGTCACGAGAAGATAGGAGGCATGACTTGGCAATATAAAAATAATTGTTATACATCAATTTTATAACTATCTTTACCACTTTCACTTGGATATCATGCTAAAACACATAACAATGCTGGTATCCGAATATTTAACAAAATATTCGAATATTACAAATATTTAACAAAAAAATACATATTAATATTGGAAGTAATTAGAGTATAGCATGATATCAAAGTAATGCCATCCGAAAAAAAACTAAGTACATGATATTTATGAAGTTATCATTTAAAGGTGCACCCGTTGTTATTTCATGAAAGGTTATAATTATTTTAGAATTTATAATATAATTACCGTCATAACAATTTCACATCCTGACAGAGATCATTCAATATTAGACTATTGGTGAATGTCAAACACTCATTAAATCAGCTGAAAGTTGTAAATAATTATTAGAAAACGAGGGATGATTTCTGAAATAGGTTTACATAAGTAGATATCCATGTATGGTTTCATAGTACACGTAAAGTTATAATTGTCCCTAAGAATTCTATTCCTTAGTAGATATAATTTAACAATTAATACTTGGTATTTATTAAGAATATGTCCTATTTATAATAAAACTTATTCATTTTTGACGGATTATGTGAAATAGGATTCATATTTATTTACATTACATATTTTTAATATGTAAAAATTATGTCAAATTGACCAGTTATTCTAAAGATTAGAATTACCCATATCAAAATATATGCTATAATAATTATGTTAACATAATTAGTTTGATGATGATGATTTTATTCTATAGATGATGCTAAAATGCGTAGGTAATTGCCATTAAATTAAAATTATCATACTATTGTAAAATGAATTCTAATAGAACAGCAATTTAGATGAAAGCCAAATTTAGATGAAATCTGGCTTTCAAATATGCGTTTTTATCACGAGTTAAACGTATAACTAATTAATATAGTAATTACTAAGGGCAGGGTGTTTTTTATTTAATTGCTAACAAAACTGGAAGTCCTATAGGCAATTTGGCAATGGCGATTTACGAATAATAGGTACTGTCGCGTTTTTATTGTGACTAAATACCCAGGGCTTTTTGCACAAATGATACTATAACGAGTTTAATAGCATCCATAGAAATATGTAATATGCAAAATGCAATATAACGTACGTTAGAGTCATAAAATTAGTATTAGTAGGTAGAATTGATTCCTGCTACTTATTTTCGATTACTCTGCTCGGATTGAGTTAGTGGGCAAGTGGACAAGTAGACAAACAAAGCACAAACGCCAAAACGTTTGAATGCTTACATCCATGTAGAACTAAATAACCAAATGTCTACAAATTTTGACATATGGTTAATTTGCTGACAAAACAACTAACGCTCAACGACGATACGCAAACTAACTCACTACAAAACCTGTTCTGAAATACTTCAGGCTTTGCCGTGGGTTTACGAGTTCAATTCCCAAAAAGCGTACGCAGATATTTATTTTTTGGACTTTGTTTCTAGATACAGCTAAAATTCCACAATATAAAATAAACGAGACTAGAAATTAACCACCAGTAGAGTAAGACTATGGGAATAAAAGCGAAAATAAAAAAAACTTAATCCGGAGTATTAAAAAATAACTGTAGTTTAGCTCTCCGGCATTGCTCCTGTCATTTCGACATGAAAAATAAGGACAGGAACAGGTCGAAGAAACCACCTTAGGTGAGTATTGCCATGTTACACTTCATTGCTACATCTAGCTACGCTTGTGTTGGGTCACAATGTTCGGTTAAACTACGATGGTGTTTCAACACAATTGGCTTAACAATAAGACGTCATAAGAAAGTGTTGTCTCCGCGTGACCCGTGTCTTAGGTGAAGGAGTGTAACGTGACGGGTTCGAAATCATCGTGGGTGGCGGGGCGGGTGCGGTGCGGCGGGGGCGGCGGCGGCGGCGGCGGTAACAGGCTGGTTCCTTCAGGGATGTACACGTTCGTCACTCGTTCCTGTCAAAGACAATCGACAAGGTAATTTTCGTAAAATCTTACTTAAATTAAAAAAAAAATTGCAATGCCGATTAAAGTGAAAACTTATAACTCAGAATTTGATAGCTCACTTTGAAACCTACGCGGGTGAAACCGAAGGGCGTGGCCATGTGCATGGCCATCTGCCATCAGCAATCTGACGCATTTCTAGACGTGCTCTGGAGATATCGCAGGACACGCTGACGCATTTCAATGAGATTCTCAGAGCCAATAGATCAAGATGGTTTCTTTTATTAGCTAGCCTCCGCAGCGCACACCTAGCGCTTTGCATCACCGCATTGTAGATATTCAGGCGACATGACGATCAAGGGCAAGACAGGATTTGTATTTTTGTGAAAATAACTTCTTGCGAACTCACGAAACAACTCAGTAGTGAATAATTGCTTATTTGCAGCGTGTTAGAAACCAAAGTTTTATCTTATAGATAAAAGTTAGAATTTGAGCCTCTGGCCACTAAACAATTTTTTTCTTTCATTTTCATCATTGTTTTAAGCAGATATTTTTTAAATATCAATTGGGTTGCCATATAGTTTGTCTGATATTGCCTTAGACGACAACGATTGCCCAAATCTGTCATCGACACTTTAGCCCGTACACGAGGCCAGTAACAAGTGTAGACAAAACTAGCGTTGCGTTGCGTTGTCTACACGGAGCTAGAAGTACTAGCTTGCTAGCTTACTAACACTAGCTACCTATCCTACAAGCGTTGCGTAGCGTTGTCTACACGAAGCTAGAAGTACTAGTTAGCTAGCTTACTAACACTAGCTACCTATCCTACAAGCGTTGCGTAGCGTTGTCTACACGAAGCTAGAAGTACTAGCTTGCTAGCTTGCTAACACTAGCCTCGGGTTGCTCGGGCATTAGCGTTATTTACAACAGTATGGTTTACTAACCTGGCTTTTGTCGTATTTAAAGATGTTCTGGAACCGACCAGCCCTACGCTCCAGAGGATCGTGGGGCAGACCCACCGGTGCGGCTCCATTGTAGTTCGGATTGTGGAAGGAGATGTGCCCACTTGACTCCCGGTACTCTTCCTTCCTTTCTACTCTCCTATTCGGGTCCAGACGAGTCACTGCAAATCAAATGGAATTATGTTCACAGTCAAATTGTAAGTAAAAGTAGCTTCAGTATAACTTCTTATTTCCTTTCAAATCTATAAAGCACACGTTAACAAAAAACATAATTCCGAAATAGCTGATAGAAACTAAGAAAGTACCAACAAAATTGTATCAAAACATCTGACGTTACACGAAAAATGCTAGCAAAAGGATGCTAGTATAAGCATGAGCAGACCACTAACTGTTCCGACTGCTAGAACTCGGGGCTTTTCTAGCAAGGAAATATTCAAGGTCAGAATCTACCACGCTAGCCCAATAAAGGTTGGTGGATAAAGCATGAAAAATTCTTGGGACATACCAGTTTTCACACGATATTTCCTTCACCGTTAAAGCTAGTGGTGATACAAACTTGTACAAAAATCATTCTAGTCACTAGGTCACCACGATTTCAAAGGAGATATTTGCGAAAACCTAACTAGTGTTCCGTTGAGAAAGACGGTTAGTAAAAAAATGACAAAAGTTGTTTAATTGTGGTGATTACATGAATCCTTAGGTTGGGGTGTCTCCATGTGGTGCACCTTGGGCATCACACAACAACTTGCCTCAGTGGAATCATCTTGTGTGATGGCTAATCCCGCCCGGGGAGAGAGCCTCTACTCGCGTAGGTACTACTTTTGAGCAGTGCGTGTAGAGAGAAAGGGACTGGAAGACTTGGGAAGGTTACTCGACATACGACATATTGGCCAAGTAAAATTCCTAATTCTTCTAGATGAAGCTCCCACGAGCAATCTGATTAGTTTGCAGAGTGCTCAATTAACCCAAGATACTTCTCGCTTACGAAGCACCACAAAACAGCCTCATCAAAATAGGGGATACTGATTTTGTATTACAAAAAACTAAGGGAGCTTTATATTTGCTCAGGTTCCAATAATACGATCATGACATATTCATTATTATTAAAATTCACAAATTAATATAATATAAATTAATAACATCTCGGCCGGTAAATTTAAACAATAAGCACCAACGCTACGAATCGCCATGTAAAATTTGGTTTCGTCAGTTGATTGATATTCCGAGATCTGGTACCATTTTTACCACTACATCGAGGTGGAGACCTGGCTGGTGAGTAGCGGGGCAAAATTAATTCTTTAAAATTTAGATCACCTGGCTGATAGAAAGTCACATCAAAAAATGATCTGTCTTATTAATAATCGTTACTTTTTAGTCGTAAATAATATCCAATTAAAATTTCGATTTGCCTAAAACACATTCTTACATATTTTGGCAAAACAATATATATTTGCAAGTGTCTGAGAATATTAAAACCCTAACTAAACCATCTGGCTTATTTTTATTTTATTTTTCAAACATTAAACTACGACATAAAAATTGCATAATGCAACAAGAATACTTTTTGAAAAAAAATGTCTGGAATAATTTACTCCCGCTACTCACCAGCCATGTCTGCAGCTCCTTGTTGGGGTATGACAGGAGAGACATGTGAAAAGTTTTCATCTTTCCTCAAATACCTACCCAAAATTTGGTGCCATCTCTCGAAATATAAGTAATAGCAATAATAATTAATTAAAATAAACGACACACAAATAGAAAGACAGAAAGCGTCTAATACAAATACTTAAGAGAAAGTTGATATGAAGTCAAGTCTCGACTCATCACATACATTTTGTAAAACTAAAACTGCTAGTACCAGATTGAGAGGCAGCTTCAACAAACAACAGTTTCTCACCGTTATATACTCTTCCATCTACTCCACTGTGCCAGCAGCCCAGAGCTCCGTTCCAGTATCAAGGGGCTAAGTTGTCGCAAAGAGATGCTGGTAGGGAAAATGCATAATACACAGGCGGGACTTCAATATAAGTCATCGCTCCTAACACGTATAAAACATTTCATGAACTTACGTACCGAAGATCCAAATCAAGACAGCAAGCACTATAAACCCACAGGCAATTATGCCGGAAATCGTCAGAATAACTCCCACGTTGTGTTTCGTAGGTGCCTCAGTTGGTAGTTGGTCTAAGCCGATATGATTTCTGACTGAGTCTGCGTAGTCGTAGTAGGATGGATAATGCGCAGGCATTTTAAGACTGACGGGCATCTTGGGCACTAAAAAGTAAGTAATAAAACATCAAAACAAAACTCACAAGATCATGTGAGACGCAATTCGTGTGCTACTATTGTAATGGGTGTGGTCACTCCACTGAGTTAATGGAACATGTAACATCTTAATAGGTATGGCATTAAAATTAAAGTACATAGCAATAATTAAGGTCGCCTTAGAATACCTCTGAAAAAACAGTCGAAGCACCAAATATCAATTTTATTGGCCTTACCCGTAGAGCACTCCCGAACAGTATCGTTAACATCAGGGCAAGCACAGATGTAGGTCGTTACTTTGAACAAGCACAAATGAGAGCAACCTCCGTTATTTTCCTTGCATGGGTTCCAACCATGTTGTTTCTCAGCAGTCACTGCTTTGATCTCCATAGCCATGTCTAAATCATTTCGTATGGCTGTGATATTCTTGCCAGTTCGCTTGTCAGCTCGCATTACTGATTTTTTGTACCAGTCAGTCCAGTAAATGTAGTCTTTGAACTGTGAAATAATTAATTATTATTAATCCCCTGATAAGTTCAAAAAGGTATCAAAAACGCATCAAAAACTAGGATCTTTATATCTATCATGTTCCTGAAATAAAAAATAATGACTTTATTATGTTTTTTGGATAATCTTCTAATATTGTCGTTACCTGTGTCATTCCAAAAGGATTTTTGGCATCTGGTATCAACTGAACTCGGTGTTTCCCATCCAAGTCAGATGTATCAATTCTATCTTTCAAAGCATCGGTCCAATATAGTCTTCGTTCCTTGTAGTCGATTGTGATTCCATTTGGAAAACCCAGATCTTGTTTCACTATAATATGCCTGTGACTTCCGTCTAGAAAAGCTCTTTCTATGTTCGGGTGTTCACCCCAGTCACTCCAGTAAATCCACCTGAAATACATGCGAAATAAATTAGTCGAAATTTAAATGAAATCAGTTCCTTATTTTCCAAGTCGTTATAACAAAATAATATTACCCTTTGGCAGGAAATAGTGCAATTGCTCTTGGTTCTGTAAGCCCACGAACCAGTGTTTTTCTATGAGCCCCATCCAATCTTGCTACTTCTATGACCTGTAAAAAATATTGTGAGTACTCTTGTTTCAAAAACTGTAATAACTATTTCTCATTTCAAATTTTGTTACCTTGTAATCGTTGTCTGACCAATATAAGTTGTTTGCGATCCAGTCTACGGCGAGCCCATTTGGAGTGTCGAGTTTACCTTTGACTACAATCTTGGTTTCGGTAAAGTTATTCATGTTTATGGATCTGAAAAATAAATTCAATTTATACGGGTTGTTTAACGTAATTCATTATTTTTAACACTGGCTCCTCATTACTTCGGGCCATGAATTCACAAAACTTACCTTATTGCATCTAAATGCAGATCTGTGTAGAAAATCATTTTTTTATCCCAGTGGAAGTCAACAGCTATAGAATTTTGGACTTCCTTGACGGGAAGGGCAACATCCCATTGCTCCGGTGTATCGAACGATATGTAAGAAATGCTGCTTCTGGTTGCGAAGATAAGGAAGTTTTCGGGATGATTTTTGCAAGTCTTAGGGAATGGTTCGCTTTCGTTTTCAAATCGTATACCCGTTGGGCAAGCACATGAATACCCCTCAGGTGACCTTAAGCAGAGATGGGAGCAACCGCCATTGTTTGTACCACATGCGTTTTCTAGAACTTGATCGCCCTTGAAACAAGAATAAATCGTTAGTGACATTGAAAATTGTAAATAACTTCATTTTATTAGCGAATATGAATAAAATGTACCTGGACCGCTCTGATATCCATCAAACCTTCCAAATTTTTTCGAATCTCAATTGAGTTATTGCCTGTAATTTTGTCAGCTCTATGAAGGCTCTGTGTTTTCCAGTCTGTCCAGTAAATATGGGCACCCACAATGACGATACCGTATGGGTACGAAACTTGTCGGCGGACCACTCGACGGTCGGTTCCGTTAAAATCTGAGCTTTCGATAATCAGGATTTTAGCATCGTTCCAGTACAAACGCCCTTCTATTCTATCGATGGCAAGGCCATTGGGCCACTTGATATTGGTGTCTACGATGATACGTCTAGACATAAACAAACACATAAAATTAGTATAATTTCTAAGTTTTAATAGACCTTGTTCAGATTTTCACAGTATTAACAACGTCACCTGTTTTTGCCATCCATGTCCGCTCTTTCGATTTTAGCTGATGTTCCCCAATCTGACCAAAACATGTAACCACGTTCGTAATGTAACGCTATAGCTCGCGGAGAATCTGAAAGAAACAACCCAGCATGATATATCATTCCACATACTACTATCTTAATTTCTTCAAGATTATGAGTTGAGGTTTATTACCAAGTCCAGTCCAAACAAGCACTCTTCGATGCAAGCCGTTTAACTCCGACACTTCAATACTGTTGCGTCCACCATCAGTCCAGTAGATCTGCCAAACACGTCATTTTAAACATTAAATTGACACCAAAGACAACTTACCGTAACTTATATAGTATTTAACAAACCTTTTGTCCAGAAGAGTCAACAACAATGCCATCGACCGTGTGAAGACCATTGCCTATAACAGTTTCAAATTGCTGTCCTGATTGAGTTGCTCTTTGGATCTTTCTCTCTCCAGTGTCCGTCCAGTAGATCAGACCTAAAATGGTACATACAATACGTGTTAGTTTCGCTTTCTTTATGGTATTGACATTTTGCATTATTAAATTGTGATTCTTAATTACCAGTTTTAATATCCACATCTACTCCTAAAGCATTTTTCAGAGACGGCAGCGGCAAAACCACATCAGTTAGATATGGTACGTCTAAAGACACGATGCGTATATCCACACGATGAGCAAATATCAAATAGTTGACAGGACCGTTGGCACACGTCTTTCCATCCTTCTGTAATACAATTTTAAATATTACCATTGTTGTTATCAATCATGTGTATTGTGTATGTACATAGTAGCACAAATAGTTTTTAAATAATGATGTTGCGAAAAACAAACACCAGCGTAGAATAATTCTTACCGTGATCTTTACACCTATTGGACAAGCACAAGTTCTACCACCAGGTTTTAGTAGGCAAAGATGTGAGCAACCGCCATTATTTTTCCCGCATCTGCAAAAAATTGTCAAAGAAAAATATTCAAGATGTTTACAAGTTTAAAAAAAGTTTAACATCCTTCGATGTTATTACCTGTTATTCCCAACTGTTCTCTCACTGTGAAATATTCTCACATCCATAAGGTTCGGTAACCCAGCGCCCAAAGTGCGTCTCTTTTTGCCTGTGTACTTGTTAGCCGCCTGTATCGATTGCGTTTCCCAGTCGGTCCAAAACACTTCATCCTTGTAGATCTCCAAACCAAATGGATGTGGCATGTGCTCATCTAAACGTAAATTAATAATGATGTCAAATATTAAACGTTTCATAAGGACTTCATCAATATGCAGAGCAGTTAAGAAAGCATGGAGCTGCAAAAATGGCGTGGTGTAGGATGTATTGTTAGGTGGTGTGACGACAGCTGGACCAAAATTGTGACAGAATGATAGCCAACGCAAGGTAAACGTAGTTTCGGACATTTATTAGCAAGGTAGGTCGTTAAAATTGTAATTATTGCAGGTCTAACCTGCTGTTGATTAGTCGATCAGGACGCAGTCCTAACCGAGCCCGTTGGGAAACTAGGAAAGTGACTCTAAACCTCTTTCTTAGTTTGCCAATTAACAACTAAGTTTGTTTGTCTAGGTATAAACCCAGCACTGGGATAGAGAAACGCTGAGGATGATGATATTTACCGCTAAGAATGTACTTACTTATCAAAATGCTTCTGCCACTCCCATCTAAGTTTGCATATTCAATAGTTTGGTTGCCACCATCAGTCCAGTAAATGCGTTTGTGTACGAAGTCCAAAGCCAGTCCGTTGGGCCAGGTCATATCGTTGTAGATTAGACGCTTCCTGTTACCACCGTCCATGTCAGCGCGCTCGATACAAGGAGACATTCCCCAGTCAGACCAGTACATCTGACCAGCTAAAAATAATTTTCAATTTGAAAAGTTACTCAACATTGATATTTGAATACAAAAATAAAAAATCTTCCAAAATACAATCCTTACCAGCGGGATCTACAACAATGTCTCTTGGTTTATCAATGTTTTCCCAAACCAACATGGTCCTCATGGTACCATCCACATTAGCAACCTCAATCCTGTTGGTACCAGCATCAGTCCAATACAACTTGTTCGTATACCAATCGAATGCAATTCCTGCTGGCCAAACTGCAAAATAAACATTGTACAATAAGATAATTTATCTTTCTTTGTAAATTTCATATCTTGTGTCGTTTGTTTAATTGTTTTTTTCTGGTGTGCATAATAATTTGAATTATATCCAACTAGCGGCCCGTGCCGGCTTCGCTCGGATAATAACCTAGATACCAACTGCAGCGCCATCTGCCGGGCTGATTTGTGAATCTAAACCATCCAGGGCCCTACCTAAACGTGTACAAAACAAATCATTCAAATCGGCCCAGCCGTTTAGGAGGAGTTCACTAACAACGAAAAGTGGCATTGATTTTTATATATATCCAATTCAAATTTTCATTTTATTCGATGTCAAAATGTTCTTTCAATTTTAATTTAATGTTTTGTGATACATATGGATAATGGATTTATAACCTTAATTAAATTAACTTCATTTCATTTTCATTCATAACAAACTATTTCTGTTTGTCTGTCACGATGTTTGTGAACGCACTTCTCCGGAAAGGCTCTACCGATTTGAAGTTGTTTACAGGTGTATAGATAGTGCAATCCACGAAGACGCGCCCCACCAATTTTTTTCTCCACCAATCGCGTTTGCTCCGAGCATCAGTCGCGAACCATTCACCAGTCACTGTAGTGTGCGTGTGCATTCATAGGTAATTAGTGTGTACCGATAACACTCAAACATTGACGGAAGCTTGCACACATATACTATAAACGGTTAGGAGGAATAGTGGGGCGCGTCTTCGTGGATTGCACTATCTATATTGGAGTGTCGCATTACTTTGACATTTCATTCGGTGGACCAATTGCATGGTAGGACACCACTTACTGAGTCAGCTAATAATATGAGTTTAACAATAAATAATAGTTGGAGATGTAACATACTAATCAACTCTCAAAGTCTTAGAGTACAACTTACGTAAATTTGACTTCGCTATTATAGTTTGTCCTGATCCATTGATGTATGCCCGGTTGATCGTATCTTTATCTACATCAGTCCAAAATATCGAGTTTGTACCAACATCCCAGTCTAAAGCAACTGCAGATTTAATGCTGTCCACTGGAATGACCTGAAAAATAGCATTTTTAATAGCATTTTTCGTAAAACTGAGTAATTTCTTTAATAAAGTGATATTTCTGTAAATTTATAGCTCACCATGTCCAAGGATTCGGTTTGTTTCTTGGGCTGCAGTTGTTTCAGCCTGAGATCCCTTTTACGTGCGTATAGAAGCAGTTTTTCTGGGGTTTGCTCACAAGTTCGCCTGCAAGAGATCAATAAATTACTTAGTATATTTTAGACAGTACATGAATACCTAAAAAGCTTTGGACAAAAACATACCCATCGTTATTCAAGTTATACCCAACAGGGCATTTGCAGGTGCAGTCTCGACTATTTGGCAAACAAAAATGAGAACATCCTCCGTTGTTCTCGCCACAGCGGTTCTTGTATGTTCTCATTTGACGCAATGGATGATAGCTAAAAAGATTTAACAGATTAACTTTCTTAAATCGAACAGTGAATTATTTAGTCCAACAAGTTACTATCAGATAGACTACTTGTTTCCACAAACATACTTAAAACATTAAATTAGCAGTGAACTAGTAATATTACCTCAAATTGTAAATCACCATCAAATACAGAATTAACAATGCTTGTTCATAGATTGAGTTTTTTTAAGTAGTAGCATTTTTGTTTACTTACCTATGAATATCCATGGGAACATATCGACCAGCATGTATAGTTTGAATTCCCATTCCAGTTTCCTTATTTACGGTTGATATGCTCTTCGTGTGCCAATCAGTCCAATAGATCGCGTCTTCGAATAGTGTCAATGCAAATGGATGAGGCAACCCTTTATTTGTTATCTGAAAATATATAAAATAGGTTGTTTTATTATTAAAATGTTTCTTCTCAGCAGGATATTTCACCGACGTAATTAACGTAATAATAATTCTGTGTCTGGGGTTATGTGTATAATATCAGCTATTGCCTGACCTAGTGACTTAGTTGATTATGTCTGAGTTTACCTGCGGAGCCGTGGGTTTGATTCTCATTCAGGCCAAGTACTCGAATGATGAATAGATTTATTTTCTCTGTCTGGCTGTTTCTATGTATAATGATTATCTATACTTCTATACTAATATTATAAAGAGGAAATATTTGTTTGTTTGTTTGTTTGTTTGTAATGAATCGGCTCCGAAACTACTGGACCGATTTCAAAAATTCTTTCACCTTTGGATAGCTACATTATTCCCGAGTAACATAGGCTACAGCAGATGGCGCTGCAGTTGATATCTAGGTTATTATTCGAGCGAAGCCGGAGCGGGCCGCTAGTGTATCTACAATTATATAAGTATTAGGTATATCAGCTATCTGGATTATTTCCCATGGTGCAAATTTTGTTTAGTTTGGGGCTAGATGGTGTTATGTGAGAAAAATCCACAAAAAAAATGCTATATATTTTACCTTTTTTCGGTCCTGGCCATCGAACTTAGCTCTTTCAATGACATGATGCTTAGCATCTGCCCAATAAATTGTAGATTCAATGTAATCGATAGTCAATCCATTTGGCCAAAAAATCTGATGGACAATTATGCTTTTGCGTTTAGTACCATCCATATCCGAGCGCTCGATCTTTGGATTAGGACCTAGAAAGTACAAAAGTATTAGAATCCAGAGTTTAAAATCTTCGAATTAGCACGCTATTTACTAGCTGTGGAAGTTTACCCCAATCAGTCCAGAACACCAAAGCGTCTCCAGGGTGAACGACAATAGCTCTCGGCTTATCGAGGTCGTTTGCGGCAATAACAGCTCTTTGTGAGCCATCGAGCGAAGCTACTTCTACGCGTCTTGTTCCCGAATCGGTCCAGAAAAGCAAATCGTGAATCCAGTCTACTGCTACGCCTCCAGGTGTTTCAAGGCCCCACCTGATAACATCTGCAAAAGTTGTTTATTTTAAAAAAGTATTTCTTTCATTATATTTCAATATTGTTTTATTTCACAGTTAAGTGTAAATGAAGTAATACAACGATTAAGCTTACCAGTTATGTTGTTTTCGTTTATTTGGACGACTCTTATAACCCTTAAGTTGTTCTCTGACCAAAATAACAGTTTCTTTTCGTAGTGATAATCCAATGCGACAGCATTATGTAGACCTTTTACAACTGACATGTAGTTATCTCCAGTAAGCCAAACCTACGACAAAAGATACATATTTCGAATAACACCGATAATTAAAAAGTTCTTAAATTTACGAGGAACATTAAAATAATATACACAATACCTGTCTTATTCCCACACGATTTGAGAAGAGTAAAGATGGAGATACTCCCGTTGGCTTGCAAGATCTTCTATCAGGTCTGAGGACGTGGCCCGTCATACAACCACAAAAGAAACTCCCAGCTGTGTTGGAGCAAGTTTGAGAGCACACTGGGTCTTGTTCATACATGCATTCATCTATGTCTCTGCAACTAAAATTAACAACAAATATTTAAAAAAGGAACAAATTATCACCAATACAACACATAATACAATTTTCTATATCAAATAAATGATTTTTACCTGTAGTGATCATCAGACAAAACAAAACCCAAAGGGCACGCGCAAGCTGGTAACCCTTCAAACGTAGTAATGCATATTTTGCATTTGTCTTCTGGGGTACATTCCCTTTTTGTTGGGCATTTCTCTTCATCATCGCCTTTAGGACAGTCCTTCATCCCGTCACACACATGTTTTCTGCTGACACAATTTCTGAATGCGGTACTAATGAGATGATCTTGAGCTTTGCACGTGTATTGATCTTCCTCGCAGTGAATTTCACAGTTGAATTCGTCTTCTCCGTTTGAGCAATCTCGGACTCCATCGCAAATCCAAGTTTTCTGTAGAAATAATACATCTCCCTTTTTAAGATAGTAATTTGGATATACTATGTATTTCATTTGTGATATTTTATTTATATTACAAATATTATATTTTATGCAACTTAGAACGACACAAAGCATGAGCCTGTAACAGCACACTCACATAGCTATTTGAACATGAAGAGCCCTGTGTAGTATTTTTGAAGAGAAAACTTTTTTTGGCGCACCACAGACAGATTTTTCGTGGGCTGTGAATTGAATTCTAGCGTCACTCTCGGAAATGATAGAAATCTTCGGGTAAACTGGTAAATGGTCCCGACCATGGCCATTGGCAGATCTTCTCATTGCCCATCCAGAAATGCTGACGCATTTCTCATGCTCATGGCCACGCCTTCCGGTTTCACCCGCTTTTCCAAAGTAAGCTATCAAATTTTGTGTTTTCACGTTTTCACTGCTATCAGTAGTTCCAACGGCTGCCATTTTTTTAAATTTAGGTACGTTTTTAAAGGTTTTAGATTTGTCTAATTCTTTAATTCATTATATTTAAATTGTAAGTAAGCTTACCAAGATACAACGGTGATCAGCACACGTGTATTCGTCAGTGGTACAGTTTTGGATTTTGTTCGGTTCACAGTTCAGCTCGTCTCCGCCGTCTGCGCAGTCTCTCTCAGTATCACATCGCCAGCGTTCCGGAATACATTTACCGTCATTGCACCTTTAGAAGAAAATAATAACCAGCCGTGAAAAGCAGAAATGTAGTAGAAACGTTACTTAATGAAGTTCCATATCTTTTTGTATATCCGGAAAAAATATCAGTATCAACAAAGTCGCAACCACATAAATAACTACAAGTGCCTACGTATTTGTAGATCATTTGAACAGTAGTCGTAGTATATAATCCCTGTGAATACCTACAGCTAACATTTTAACATTCGTGTTGAGTGAATCCTCGAGATTACTAGTTTGTAGGTATGTCGACATCATTTTATTCCTTAGGGGAATCCTCGGGTTTGTTAGTGTGGCATCATTATATTTCTCTGCTTACATATTATTATCTCCTACATTAGGTATGGGTTTCATAAGCCGACTAGGTGCGCCGTGTATTACCTACGTACTCAATCATAAGATTTCTGATATGCAATCCTTTAAATTTAGTCAACCCATTTCGCTGCTGGACACCCCATGCTTCCATGTATCGGTTATCAGCCAATTAACGTTTTCATCCTATAGTCATTTCGATTATCAACATACCGTACCCTAATCTTTTTCTAAAAAGTGACATCCATTTGAGATAAATATCTTACTTAAACTCTCCAGCACTACAGCTCCCTGGCATCATGGGGCAAGTATCTTCGTCGCTCCAGTCACCGCAATCATTGTCACCATCGCACTGAAACTCCTTGTTCACGCATTTTTTGTTGTTGCATTGCAATTCCGCCTCGCCGCATCGTAGGAGATCAACAGCTGTTAAAAATAACATGATTTATTTAACACTATTGCTAAGTCATCGTGAGGATCTGGAGATGTTCCCAGAAAGAACACCTTTCTAGAAAATGAGGTAGGTAACCGTGAACACGCAATTTACCAGCGTGTGGGATTACCTATGGTATTGGTTCATGAATCTTGAACATAAAAGTACAGTTTTTAAATATGTAGGTACTTCTAAGTGAATGTTCTCTTTTTATACAGACATATTGGGATAAGACTCCAAAAATGTAATGTGCTTTTTTCAAATGTATTGATTTGCAGCCCAATTACGGATGCATACGTGGCTAGCTAGCAAAATTCACAAAACTCAAGTGTTCGTTTGAGAAGTCCTGTTCGTTGCAGTGTTCTTTTTTCTTGGTTTGCACAATTTTCATTTGTTTTCAAACCGTTATAAAACGACGGATCAGCGTGAATTTGGAGATAATATTAGTTTAGTTTGAATGGGAAAT
The DNA here is from genome assembly GCA_963693475.1 of Ectropis crepuscularia. Lineage (NCBI taxonomy): Eukaryota > Metazoa > Arthropoda > Insecta > Lepidoptera > Geometridae > Ectropis > Ectropis crepuscularia. The sequence goes on along the minus strand of OY856343.1, from coordinate 9,319,515 downwards.
GGATATTAAAAAAAAAACAGGCTACATTTTGATCGATAATTTCGAACAAAGACATGTGAGGTTTGATTTCACTTTCTAAAAAAACCCATCTAAACTTTGTAATGCGTTCCCGGAGTGACTTTCCTATTGAGTATAATTTGAGTGTCTTCATGTCTAGAGTAAATCGGTTTTCTCTAGGTTAGCGTGGTCCATCATGAACCGCAACATCGTTTAACATCAGGTGAGATGGCGATCAAATTCAAAACTATTATCAAAAAAAGGCGATAAAGCTGGCCACACCCAGTAATATTTAAATTCATACTTACGGCATTCGTTCTCATCAGAGTCATCGGAACAGTCGCCCTCCTTGTCACACCTCCAATGTTTGGAGACGCAATCGCCACTAGCGCACTGGAACTGGTTCTTTGTGCATCTGTACAGAATGAAACGTGTTACGATTTTCCAGTTTCATTTTATTTTAAAAACTGTGTGTGTGTGTGTGTGTGCGTATGTGAGGGTGTGCGTGAGCGTGACGGTGTGTCTTGTGTGTGAGGGTGAGGGTGTGTGTGTACGGCATCGTAACTCCCAAACGAATAATATACACTATAACAAATTTCAAATCCAAGATGGCCGGAATAAATCATAATAATTTTAAATTTATTCTTTGTTATACGACCAAGCAAACCGAACCGGTGACGGTCCTTGTATGTATGCGTATTTCCTTTGAGCTATTTGGTTGCCTGGAAGAGATTGCTCTCAGCAATAAAGCTGCCATTTTTAGTGACTATAATGAGTGTAAGCAGAATAATAATAATAACCATTGTTGGACATTACCTACTCACACAACACCTTATAAATGTTTAACTATAACATTTCTATTTATTTGCGTCAAAATTAAGAGTTTTTTATCTATATATCTACTACGAACGGTCCATTACAGAATTGCAATGAAAGAAAAAAAAAATAATACTTATATTATCATATTATATAAAAACCCCAGAGTCCCAGTGGTCCCAGCAGAGGGTACTTGAAGTAGGCTGGTTATGCCACTTAAAATCAAAAAAGAACGGTAAATCTTCCTACTTAAATATAAAATAAAATAAAAATGTTTGTCTGTAAAGTCGGTTTACTGACGATAGAACGTGACAACGTCTTAAGAAAATACTGATCGAATGGTAGCATTTTTCAAAAGAAAATTTTAATTTCATTTGTTTAATAGATTTGTATGTAAAAAGTAATCAGTAGAATTTAGTCATTTTCAATCAAAACAATGCAAAAAAGCTTTTAGATGCCGGGGATCGAACCCGGGGCATTTCACATGCAAAGCGAACGCTCTACCACTGAGCTACATCCCCGCTTGAACTACTGGTCGAAATAATTAATACAACTGTAACAAACATGCGGCGAGGTAACGACCGACGGTAACGCTACATGACGTCATGTTTTGTGGGCGTGCAGCCGGCTTCATCGAATTATAAGACGTTATCACGTCAATAAATAAATATTGGTGGACAATTCACATACCACACAATACCATCTGACCCCAAACTAAGGAAATCTTGTACTATGGCGGCCAGATAGCTGATATAATACTTATAGTTTAAAATACATACTTATTATAGGTACATAGAAACACCCAGACACAGTACAAATATTTGAATTCATCATACAAATATTTGTACTGGATGGGAATCGAACCCACGACCCTCGGCTTCGCAACTAGAGTTACTGCCTACCAAGCCACGAGCCCAGTCAAACAATATCTAATATTTAAAAAACATACAATTCTACATCAATACGCAATTCCTATAAAGCTAAGTAACTGGATAGCTTTTATCCTACTCGATTGTTTAATTGCTTGGCGTTTAGTTTCCGATTCGATTCCACTCGATCACATTCGATCATCTCAATAAAATTCTGATCGATACTATAACGTACTGTTAATGTTAATCACGTCGAATTCCATAATTAGTCGCCCACTGGAAGCGAATATATCGGGCGTTCGGGACGCAGCCCGACCGTGGGCGGGTAACCATGGAGACTTGACAACCCGCGCGTCCCAATCCCCCAGGAATATTGATCCAGAACCTTCTAGCACACGGGGGAACGTAAGTTTGAGGGAGCCTCTATCGAAACTTTGACCAAGGTAACACGAAAGTTTTTCTCAGTTTCACCGTTCAGCCATTAGCACATTTAAAATTGTTTTGCCGAGACATTTTGTAACGTTATTTTTTTCTTATTGTTTAGTTAATAATGTTTTATGTTATTGACGTCATATTTATTATGTATATTACATAAATTAGTGGTTGTTGGGATGTGTATTGCGTAGTTCTATCAAAGCGCATGCTTAGAAATCATAATAATATATAGGTACCTGTCTGTTATTGGTTAAAATGAGCGCAATTTAATCTTGAGAGGACCTTTTTGAGGATTTTGTACAAAAGTACAGTAAAAGTTTTATACCAATACTTCAGAATGTAGGTACAGCTCTATTCTTCTCAAATATTATGTATATACTTACTGTATCAAATCTATTTGTCTCAGTGATCACTTAGTTGAAGTTGGTGTTCTTCTTTAAATCGTAATAAATATCTACCCTATCTATTTTTAGGGTTCCGTAAAACGTAAAAACGGAACCCTTATAGATTCGTCATGTCTGTCTGTCCGTCCGTATGTCACAGCCACTTTTTGCCGAAACTATGAGAACTACACTGTTGAAACTTGGTAAGTAGATGTATTCTGTGAACCGCATTAAGATTTTTACAAAAGTTTTTAAAAAAAACAAAATTTAGGGGTGCCCCCCATACTGAGAACTGAAGCTCAAAAATTTTTTTTTCATCAAACCTACACGTGTGGGGTGTCTATCGATAGGTCTTAAAAATGATGTTGAGGTTTCTAATATATTTTTTGTCTACACTAAATAACTTGCGCGAGAGACGCCTCCAAAGTGGTAAAATGTGTGTCCCCCCCCCCTCTAACTTCTAAAGTAAGAGAATGAAAAAACTAAAAAAAATATATGATGTACATTACCATGAAAATTACCAACGAAAATTAGTTTGAACTCGATCTGACGAGTAGTTTTTTTTTAGTACGTCATACATACACTATTATTAAAACTTCGATCAAAGTTACAACGAACTACAAGAACTATGTGTGCTATGTATATTATGTTACTTGCTGGAACGGAACCCTTCATGGGCGAGTCCAACTCGCACTTGGCTACTTTATTTTTTATATAACCATAAGTTATGTATTTATTTTGTTGTAGTAGGTGCTATAATATTCGTAGAAGTTGATGTATTGCCATGTACAGTTTAATACAAACTAACAAAAAAGAAAGAAACATGTTTATGAATGCAACAAACTTTATATTTAATGTTCTGTATATTTTGTTTTCAAATTAAGTGCAATAATTAGTTAATTTATCTATCAGATGTTCTCTGTAAAGGAAAAATTAAGTCAAAGTTTACTCGAGCCAAAAACCTGTGTAATTTTTGATCAAATTCATATCGGTATCGAAAATTTCAAAATTTGTAACGTCGAACAAATTCATACAATCGCAACTGAGCTTTATTTTTAGTTAAATATGGCAGTTAATCTCAGGTACTTATGAGTAGAACAGTAGAACTTCCTACTAATTTGACGGAGTTCCTATCATTTCTGCTATAGTTAAAATAAACAGACTTATAATAACAATAAAGTGGCCAAGTGCGAGTTGGACTCGCCCATGAAGGGTTCCGTTGCAGCAAGTAACATTATATACATAGTACACATAGTTCTTGTAGTTCGTTGTAACTTTGATCGAAGTTTCAATAATAGTGTATTTATGACGTACTAAAAAAAACTACTCATCAGATCGAGTTCAAACTAATTTTCGTTGGTAGTTTACATGGTAATGTACATCATATATTTTTTTTAGATTTTTCATTCTCGTACTTTAGAAGTTAGAGGGGGGGGGGGACACACATTTTACCACTTTGGAAGTGTATCTCGCGCAAAGTATTCAGTGTAGACGAAAATGATTTTAGAAACCTAACCATCATTTTTGAAGACCTATCGATAAACACCCCACACGTGTAGGTTTGATGAAAAAAAATATTTTGAGTTTCAGTTCTCAGTATGGGGGGCAACCCTAATTTTTCTTTTTTTTAATTTTTTCTGTTCAAATCCTAATGCGGTTCACAGAATACATCTAGTTACCAAGTTTCAACAGTGTAGTTCTCATAGTTTCGGCAAAAAGTGGCTGTGACATACGGACGGACAGACAGACAGACAGACAGACAGACAGACATGACGAATCTATAAGGGTTCCGTTTTTACGTTTCACGGAACCCTAAAAATGATTCAGTAATTCCACGATCATTGCTCCGATAGTTGTGTCGGCAAACGGACTTATAGCGAAAAGTCTCTACCATCTCTAGACGATTGGATCAATGGTTAGTGCAGAAGGCGGTCATCCTCGACAGAAAGCATCGTCAGGAGGTTCCTCAGGCTGCAGACCTAACCACCGGTAACTTGTGCCTTGCCCCAGTACCGTTTGCACTCTAGTTTTGAAGTTATTTATAATGTTCATATTTTTATATCAATTGTAAAAAAACCTACAAAGAAAGATTATGAATAAATACGTGAACAAAAATGATAGAGTTCTCAGTCTTAAAATTTCTCAGGTCAAATAAAAACAACATTTAAAAAAAAATATATCAATGAAAATCGCACGTAAACTTGTCATGAGAATTAAGTACAATATGTGACAATGTATTTTAATTTACTGTTCCATTAACTAAGCTAATTTTAGTTAGTCATGTCGGTATCTTTTGGTTCAGCACAAAAACGAAACGAAACGTTTTTCAACCCTATTCGGGCCCTTACTACAACTTTATAGACAGAGTTTCAATTAATAGGTCCATTATCAAGTAGTACTCGTATAAGAGGAATTCTAACTTAGTGATTGCTCGAACGAGCATGCATTGATGATGGTTTTACAATGCGACCCAGAATGGAATTTAATCAGTGGGGTGTACACGAGTACTATATGTAAATGCTACGATGTCATTACGAAGATTGGATTGTTAACAATACACATAGGGAAGACGAAAAACACCAGTTGTTCTAATTTGTGATATTCATTTTAGTGTTGATGGGGTTATTTTTGTGCAATTTACGAAATGGTTTTATGTATTGGGATGCGCTTGCACTAGTCATCGTACGCGATGACTTATATACATATGTATAGTATTTAAGTATATTCCCTTATGGGTGTGGTATGGTAAGTAGGTATATACTTCATACACTTCATCCATTCATCATTCCGTATACTTCATATATGTTTTGAGTTTGTACGTAGTGGTTTTTGTTTGTACTAATTAGTTTAGGTCAGTAAGGCCCTGCGACTTCCACGCTAGTTTGCCTAGCTAATATTTTTTTGCCAAATTTTGGACGGCATGAGAGGCTTGGTGTGGTCAACTGCTATAGATCGCTATTAATAAAATGAATTTGATGTTAACCATCCTTGTTTAACATAACCAGTTTTTTTCGTCAAATTCATAAAAAAAATATTTCTACTTTTATTGAGATTGATCAGAATATTTTGGGACACAATTTTAACTATCACGACAATACACTTTTAGTTATAGTAAATTTATCTTCATAATTCGTTTCAGTATGCGTTTAACCAAAATTTCGTAGAAAATAATAATTTAGTTATTATTATTTTTATTTCTGCGCTTAAAACTGGTCACAAATTCGTTCTAAAAAAACTGAGTTGAGCTCAGTTCTGTCTCTGTTAGTTTGTTTGAATTCAAAAATGTTGAATAAATCTATTATTTATCTATACTGTGCATTGTCTCTCACTATAATGTTATAGGCAAACGCGTTGCTTACCATCATGCACACGTTTTGTTTGTCTAGTGACTTTAACTATTCAAGAAAAAAATACTGATTTCACTGATCAAAACCTTGACGGATTTTGGATCGCGAGACGTTTCAGTCAATGATATAGTATGTTGACGATACCATTAGTAGAAAGTCCTTTCTGAAGTATTATGTGGTAGAATAGGTAGTGAAAATTAACAGAGTTAGGAAGGTTTTTTAAGTTTTAAAGATGAACCCAAGTAGCTTCTTGTGTCGTAAATATAACACCTATTTTTATTGTTGGGAGATCATTGATATTAATGATAAATTAAAAAATATATATAGAGTAGAATCAAATGAAAAAAAAAACACATCAAAATCGGTCAATTCGTTTAGTAGTTGAAGCGAATCGAGAGTTCGAGAGTATCGATACCACACAAGATATTCAGAGAAACACATTTAACTTATACACATCCCTTATTATCTAGACTATAACTTTACTATAGATTTAAGCGTGTATTAGATATATGTATCAATTTCGTTACTTATGTTAATTAATGTACTTTTGTGTTATATTATTTGTGTTTAGTATTGTGTGTTATATTATTTGCGTCTCTGTTATATTATTTGTTTTTTTATTGTTTATCTTGTTATGTGTTTAATAATATTTTTTTTGTAATTAATGTGTAGGTATTATGGCCGTTTGTGCGTGTTGGCTACGCTATTAGCACATGTCGGCAGTTCTTTATAAATAAATAGAAGACAGATCCATATGTCTCCCAAAATACAGGCTTTGCCTAGTTTGGGGTCCTTTGTAAAAGCGAAATACTCGTAGCATAGGATCACTTTTTCTTGTAAACCTGTCTAAATTTTTTTTTTTTAAATATTGGTGAACAATTTACACACAACACCATCTGACCCCAAACTAAGCAAAGCTTGTATGATGGCGGCCAGATAGCTGATATAATACTTATATAGTTTTAAATACATACTTATTATACATAGTTGCTTATGCCAAATAAAATTTTGCTTTACTTTATATATATAAATAAAGTCAATGATACTCACTTGCCCTTGGTACAGTTGGTTTCGTCCGAGTTGTCGCGGCAGTCGTTGTCTCCGTCGCACACCCAGTCCTTGTGGATGCAGAGCCCGTTAGCGCACTCGAACTCATTGGCCGTGCAGTTGACTTCGCCACCTAGGTAATTGAATTCACTCATTAAAATAACAAGTACAATTTAAAGAAAAATAAAAATATTGGCAGTCATTGGAACTGCCGATAGAAGTGAAAATGTATTCAAACGTGTGAAAATGTAACTCAGAATTTTATAGCTTACTTTGGAAACTACGCTAGTCAAACCGGAGGGCGTGGCCATGAGCATTACCATCTAGAAATATAGAAATACTGACGCATTTCTAGATGGCCAATGGGAAATGCTGACGTATTTCTCTATGGCGAGTGGCCACGGTCCCGCGTTTACCAGAAGATTTCTTATCATTCCCGAGCGTCACGCTAGAATTCAATTCAAAGCCCACGAAAAATCTGTCTGCGCGCCAATAGAAGGTTTCACTTAAAAAATAACAATTTACGTTACAGTTACAATTTATTTAAAAAACACAATTTAGTAAAATTTACGTTACACCCATGTTTGAAAGTAGAACAAATACAAAAGAGCTGACAACTTTGAAACGGCTGAACAAATTTTGATGAAATATAGCCAAGAATACTTCCGTATAATTCATCTTTCAAACAAAAAAATGTAATCCGTTTATTCGTTGGGGAGTTACGATGCCACAGACCATGCGTGGCTCCAGGGGGGGGGGGGGGGTCACGCGGGATATGACCCCTCCCAAAATCATAAACATTAGATTCAAAATCTAAAAAAATCAAAATGTCTAATAGTACATAGACTATTTTTAAACGCGGGAAAACAACTGGAACGTGAACTACGCGGATTAAATCGTGGGGCGCTACTAGTTAAGTCTTTTTTACTCTATTTAATGTATTTCTACTCGTGACCCCCCTAAAATCTGAGGCTGCGTACTGGTGACCCCCCCCCCCCAAATTTGAATTTTGAATGAATGAATTTTGTGAAACCTATTTCCCCTGTAATTTCTCTGGAAACATTGCCCTTCAAAAAGTTATTAAAGAATGTCTTATTTTTTCTCCAGTTACACAACACAATGAGACACCAGAATCGATACTGACCGCAATGAGTCTCGTCAGAGAAGTCTCCACAGTCGTTGTCCCCGTCGCATTTCCAGTTGATGGATATGCAGACGCTAGTGCTGTGGCACATGGTCCGGTTCTTGGTTTCGTCGCAGTTCTTGGAGCAGCCGGCCTCGTCTTCCGACTGCGCGCAGTCGGTGGTGCCGTCGCAACGTTTCTCTATCTCTATGCAGGTGCATGATATCTGAAATGGAACTTGTTGTTAACAACATGCACGCTGCAATGTGACAAGCCCTTTTTAATAGTTGAATTTCTTTTTTGTGCGTTTGCTCCAACTTCAGTCTTGTTAATCGGTCAATTTACAAATAAAAAAACAGTTCATTCAACAGTTCAACAGCGCGCTAAATCCTGCATGATCGCTACGCCAAGAAGCGTTACTCGATCACATGATCAAAGCGGTTATGTTGATTAATTATCTGTGGTGATCTAGCGGAGAAAACGTCTGATTTGACAGAATCGTGAGTTTGTAGCTTCGAATCCAGTTTTGCAGCGGTGAGTGTTCTTCCAAGTGTTCAGATGATGTTCAGATATACAACTAAAAACTATAAAACAATAAAATAAATATTTTTTCATTTGACTAACTTGGCACGAGAACTGGTGCGGCAGACAGGGCTCATGACATCCGCCGTCGTCTTGGTCCTCCTCCTCGCCTTCGGGAGCCAAATCGAACTGATGTTGCCACCCCGAATAATCTGCACACATAATCCAACTTTTAATAAATACAATAATAGTTTATTTACTTGATTTTACATTCATGTTTCCATTTATAAAATATTACTGGAATTAAAAAAAGTCGGGCATGAAAAAAATGCAAATGTTTAAATTTGTTACACAAATTTGAAAAATATACGTCAATGTTTAGGTATATACATTGAACATCAAAGCGGCGCAACGAGCAAGACATGCTCGTAATAGCAAGCGACACGCTTGCCAATAGATCCAGTACGTTGTTATAAAGTTAGATAAGAGTTCCGAGATCTAATTAGGACATTGTGTCATCTACCAAACCGTACTTGAAGTGCATGGTGGATAATGGTATTGAGTTCTCCTTGTAAGCAAAGACTCAGTGTGAACTTTAAGTGTGAGAAATGCTTATATTACGTAGGGTGGAATACTCGCGATGCCACAGATTCGATCGTGACTAAGTCCTGAGTTATGTTTAGGTCAAATCGCGAATGACGGAGCAATTATGCGGGGTGTGCGGGGTGAGACGCGGGAAGCGCGCTCCCGCCATTGCCATCATTGCAATGTTAGTATTTCGTGAGCGCGTTTCAGATTTCGGTTTTATCTACCCGTGTCTAGACATTACCATCGTTTCTCCCAAGATCAAAGCCAATGTGAACTACTAGTAGTATTTATTTAATGTATAATACTCACGATGCCAGTTGTCGACGCGCGTGTGCACGTTATGCGGCCAGTAGCCGGGCGGTGACAGCGGGCCCATGGGCGGGGGCGGCTGGTACGCCGGCACGCGGCCGCCGCCCGGGGAGCGCACGTCCGGGGAATCCACGGTGCCGTTCGCGGGACGCGGGACGCCCAGCGATGGGATGACGTCGTCCGCGATCACTGCCGGATTAGACTCTGCTTTACTACGTCATACAGTTGTTAAACGAAGACGTTGAGTGAAGCGAGACGCGGGTAACGCGCTCCCAACCTGCGAACACGACCATGTAAGTAGTTCGGGAGCGTGGTTCAGGGCTGACGTTTGACGCATGTTTTGAGTTTATTTAATTGATAATTAATGTTAATAATTAACTCGTGACTTAAGACTTATTTTTAAACAAATTCTGTTCGTTTCTTATAATTTCTACAAATTCTAGACATTTCACTAGTTTATAGTTTTTTTTTGCTGCCGCGAAAAATGTTTAGTTGATAAACCTTCACTTATGATTTGTTTTTTCAAAACCAACCTCAAAATTTTTGAGGCTAGATTCGATTTTTTTGTAATTATTTTCACATAATGAGTCGTATTCAGCGCCGCGCCGCTTTGAATTGAATTGTATTTTGCTTTATTTGTTCCCAATGAAGACATATTTGATCCAAACTGTAAGCCGTGATGGCCTAGTGGTTAAAACGTACAATATTACAAAGGTGAGGTAATAGGTTTGAATCGCGCCCCCATTATCTGCGTTTTTTCCCAGTGCATATGTACAGCTTTGTCATTGCCACTGGCTTTAAACGGTAAAGGGAAACGTCGCGTCGGCGTCGTCAGGAAATTGGCGAGATCCAAGAAAAAAAACTTTTTTTAACTTATACGTTTCCACTTGACCGTCATCTTCCCTGATGTTAAACAACGATCCGGTCTATGATGGAACGTGCTTACCAAAAAAAACGATTCACTTTCGATTTGAAGAGACCAAGATTGTAACCACCGGGAAAACCCCACTCAGGCAACGCTTTCAATTCAATTCCAGGTCCTAGACGTTTATTTGTTTATTCATACAAAATCCACGGCCTTTAAAACCAGATATTAATTAGCTTAAAAGCTATCTTACGGTCAATAACGTATCATAAAAGCAGACTCGAAACTTCTTCGTTCGAGTCTTTGGCATATCAGCTATGAAATGATGTCGCTTGTTCGAGTTACGAGCAGTCCGATACAAAAAAAACAGAAAGGTTGTATTAGATCATGCAGGTCTCATGCCTACTCTCCAAAATGTATCCAATAAAAACCGATAAGCCAGTTTTTGACGATGTTTCATCCGCCGAACAGCACTTGGCCAGCGTGGCGGATTTTGGCTAAGTATCAGCTTGAGGCTCTGGAATCGATCGAGAAACGTGCCAAAAGGGTCATAGGCAATAAATAACACTCTTGTGCGAAAAATACTGCAAAGTCTTGAACATCGCAGAAGGATTGCTAGCTTATCGGGTTAATATCGGATACACTTCGGAGAGTGTAAAACTGATTTGCGTGATCTAATACCACCTTGCTCTTTTTCTATCAGAATGCGCGTAGCTCGAAAAAGTGGCATCGTTTCATGGTTGATGTTCCAAAGGCACGAAGAGAGTTGACTCTATTTATGTGATAAGAACGTCAAGGCTTTGGAATACATTGCCTGAGCGGGTTTTTCCCGATGGTTACAATCTTTGTGTCTTCAAGTCAAGAGTGAATCGGTTTGTTCTAGGTAAACGCACTATCGTAGACCGCATCGTCGCTTAGCATCAGGAGAGATGGCAGTCCAGTGTGAACCTAAAAATGTAAAAAATAAGATCTATCAAATAAATAGACGGTGTGATTGTTGTTATGTCCCCTACAATTTTCATTTTACTCCTCGAACCACTTGAGACGTTAAATGAGCTCTTGACCTCCGTCGCAGAACAGGGTCTTGCCTTGATGCAAATCTATTTATACCAACAGGAAAATTGATGTACGGTCTTATAAACGCTTCAAATCATACTAACGTTCACAAAAATTTTGTTGAAATCAAAAAATCGCTGTGTGCGATAAGGCCACCAATTATGGCACTAGGCATAAATAAATAAATAAATATAAATAAATATTGGTGGACAATACACACACAACACCATCTGACCCCAAACTAAGCAAAGCTTGTGTGATGGCGGCCAAATAGCTGATATAATACTTATATAGTTTTAAATACATACTTATTATACATAGAAACACCCAGACACAGTGCAAACATTTGAATTCATCACACAAAATATTTGCACTGGGTGGGAATCGAACCCACAACCAGGCAGAGCTACTACCAACTAAGCCACGAGGCCAGTCATGGTGGTGGCAGGCAAGTGCTAGCCACGTTATTTTCTAAACTGTTTTTGTATTTTTCCTTTAATGTGCATAATAAAGTGTCTGACTGTCTGTCTATGTTCTGAATGTCTGGTCTATGTTCTGTCTGCCTGTATATAAGCTCGGTATGTCAAAACACACTTTTGTCTATTTCCGACGTATTTCAAGGCTTATAGTCTAGTCAACAAGTTCAAAAACGTGACTGAAAATATCTTAAATTCTGAAAGAAGATCCTGAAAGAAGAGGACATATCCAATACAAAGTTTTATTTTCTAGAACTCTATCTTTATTATTTATAAAGCGTTACAAAAAAAGCGTAGAGCTCCGCGAGGTCGCTACGGCATAGACGGCTGTCTATCCCAAGATATCCTGGGTTTTCCATAAACAACTTCATAACAAATGACGTTTATTTTTGTAATGTTAATTAACACCTATATTAGATGCAAAAACAGTAATAGTTAAGATACTACTAAAAAAATATTTTTTGTTACCAATTTTTATAAATTTAATATTTGTTGATATAAAACAAACCATAACTACCAAAATAATAAACTTTAATGTGTTTTTTTGTATTATGTTATGAAGTACTTAACTGAGAAGCTCTTCTCAGTTAACTTCACGAAGCGAAAAATGTATATACCAACTATTTCAACTTTTATGTCGTAATTTATTAAAACAGATACCGGAAAAAGATTCGTTAATTATAGACTACAGGCCCGTGAACAAAATTTACGGGTCAAATGAACCAGCAGGAGACCTATGTAGGACGATAGACGGGTACAAAATAATAAGATTCAGCACTATGCCGTCACTTGTAAGCTGTCCAACTGAGTGCAGGTGAGACTTCAAAAGTGCAAGTAGAGTGGGTACATTTTGGTCATTTGTTTCTGTACGGCATTCTTACCATCCAATAGATCCATGAAAAATAATGAGAAAACGCGTAGTGCCGTACAAAAATAGTGGTCCACGAAGTCGGAAACATTATTGATAATCCGGAAATTTTGAGGGAAAATTTGGTCATTTGATACAGTACGGCATCGATTCCATACAGTTGCAATACCTCTTCTAACCCATTATTCCGCAACGCCGTACAAAAATAATGGTCCAAGAGGAAATGATCTGGGGTTCAACTTCCTCTTTTCAGTGATCCGGAGGGGTGATTTGATACAACGTAAAATTAATTTATTCCGAAAGTATTTTGTGCATAGATACAAATTTTATACGTGCCGTACATTTTTATTAGTCCAATAGTCAGTAAATGGCAATAAACCTCCAGAACATTGCATATGACGAAATGTACTTTAGGGTGATAGTTGGTACGATTTTTTAACGGCATTCTGATAATTTATTTGAATTTAATATATGTCTAAGAAAAGTTAATGCCGTACAAATCTGAAAGTTCATATTAAAGGCCCGTAAAAATAGAATTTAACTTTGAAATTTTCGATCCAAATTTATTTTCTATAAGGTGTATGATGACTTACTGAGCATAAAATCACGAAATGTTGACAGATTCAGGTGGATCTTTAAGCGTCATCTTGAAAAAACGTTGTCTCGGGCACTATGTACTTTAGGGCAAAAATTATTGAAGTCATTATTGTAGAAAATATAATTTTACACCTTTTGTTGCCCAAAACTTATTTGTTAAAGTACCTACCGTTTACGGCTCATTTAGTGAACCGGGTTTTCTTTTGCCAATACGCCGATAGCTCTTGAGATATTTAAATAAATAAGACGCATCAATCCATGTTTAAAGACCAGTTTATTTTCTACAACTTTTGCCAAAATTGTTTTTTTAAAGTCTGTGTTTTTTGAGTTATAAGAAGTTTAATGTTGAACGCATCACTATATTGCCATAGCTAACATACACCTCATCTGCATGAAAAACCTGATCTATTTATTTACTGATTCTTTATCAAAGTTTTCATCGTCTAATAACCCACCACAAACAAAACTGTTGTTTATTTTAATACGATTTATAATATTTTTGGCGGAATAACAGATTTTGAACGTCTTATAAATCAAAACGTATGGACATTACAAAAAAAAACGCTTTACTATAGTTGTAGAAAATAAACTGATCTTTCAGAATAGTTCAATGTGTTTTATTGATTAATCAAATATTTCAAGAGTTATCGGCCGTGATAGAAAAATCGGTATTTTAAATGGGTCATAAATCGCAAACGGTACGTTTCACAAAAAAGTTTTCTCGGCACAAAAAGTGTAAAATTTTATTTTCTACAATAGTTAGCTCAATAATTTTTGCCCTAAAGTACATAGTTTCTGAGTTTCCAAGTTTCTAACTAAGTGGTACATATTTTGTTTGATTAAGGGTTAAAATGTACGGCATTATTTTTTTCAAAATTATTTACTTGAATACTATTTAAAACAATGATAAGATGTTGAACTTTGCTATAGTTAATTAATCTATGGTTATTCAAATAAATGAAAACTTGCATGGTTTGTATTCCTCTGTAACTTTTTTTAGAACACTTTCTTTTGTACGGCATTATTATACAACAATAGTTTTTAGCAATGTCATATAGAAAAATAAGGTGCCGTACAGGATCAAATGACCTACTACCTTTATAAATGAAGTATACGATGAAATTAAGGTAATTATCGATAAACATTCAAATGAACAGTAATTTTTAGACGGCATTATTTTTAATTGTTCGTTTGAGTGCTAGATAATCATTTGGAACCGATGCCGTACTTTTTCAAATCACCCCTCCGGATCACTGAAAAGAGGAAGTTGAACCCCAGATCATTTCCTCTTGGACCATTATTTTTGTACGGCGTTGCGGAATAATGGGTTAGAAGAGGTATTGCAACTGTATGGAATCGATGCCGTACTGTATCAAATGACCAAATTTTCCCTCAAAATTTCCGGATTATCAATAATATTTCCGACTTCGTGGACCACTATTTTTGTACGGCACTACGCGTTTTCTCATTATTTTTCATGGATCTATTGGATGGTAAGAATGCCGTACAGAAACAAATGACCAAAATGTACCCACTCTACTTGCACTTTTGAATTCTCACCTGCACTCAGTTGGACAGCTTACAAGTGACGGCATAGTGCTGAATCTTATTATTTTGTACCCGACTATCGTCCTACATAGGTCTCCTGCTGGTTCATTTGACCCGTAAATTTTGTTCACGGGCCTGTAGTCTATTAACATCGGTATAACTTTATGAACAATAGACATATTTTATTTCTTTTACCAAGGTTTTGTACGTTTAAGTATTTTATTTACATTACATTTTTTTCAGATTTTAAAATTGTTATTTAATACTCTAAAATCAATATTTTAGATGAAATTCTGTTTTTTTAGACGCCGCGTCTAGGGCGTAGCGACCTAGCAGAGCTCTACTTTCAGCGTTAAAAAAAGCGTATAAATAATAAATTTAGAGTTTTAGAAGGTAAAACTTTGTATTGGATATTTTCTGTTCTATCAGGATCTTTTTTCGAAATTTCTTAAGTATCATTAGTTAAGAAATTATTAAGGTTTATTAGTTAAAAAATTCAAAACTAAACACTTTTTTTTGTAGTCTTGTAGATGATGATTCAGTTCAACATGATTGAGGAGCAAACATCCAAACATAAAAACCTTCGCGTTTATAATTTATAAATTGGGCTTCTTGTTACCTAATTCCTATTCACCAAAGCTTATGCATGTACTCGTATAATCTATACATTTATGTAAACGAAGTTGAGATTGTTACTCTGAACGATAGATCAGATTTTTAAGATCTTTGATTTGTTAGATTGGTCGCTGCACTGAACAGCAGAACAGCTACGAGTATTATATACTTGTACATTTTAAAACTATTTAAACTTTTATACCAATAAAATTCTCCAGTTGGCTCCGTCTGGGTGCAGGTAAAACTGCAATGTGCAGATATTCTTAGAGATATCAGCCAATGGAATCCCAACAATCCCTCCATTCTACTGCATCCTGTTGTCATCTAATCATTTTTGTGCGCTGTCGTGTCGACGTTATCGTTCCGTCTTTTTCGGGTCCTTTCGGGTGTACCTATTTATAGTGAAATCCAGTGAAGACCTTTGCCCATAATGGGTCCGACATACAACTTCATGTCCGGCCCAATTCTAAGTCAAGCTGGGCGCTTTATGAAATACGTCCTTGATTTTCGAGGTGCAGCTAGTTGAGATTAGAAAATGATTTGTTGTCTGCTTACCGCATAGTAGATATAGTCCAGTACAGGCGAGGAGCGCTTGATGCCACATGACGGCGGCTTGGTGCGGGCGGTGCGAGCGGACGAACTAGGTGATAGCGAGCGCCGCCTGCGAGCTACCGGCACGCATGCGCCTCACCATGGCGCGACCTCAGAGAAGCCGCCTGTAACAAACTGCGATTCAGACCACATACAAATATACTATGGGCTACAAAAGTTAGAGAAATTTGCTGATGACACCAATTAGAGATGTTTTATAAAGTAAAAAATACTGTGGATATTTTTTTTGGTATTTTCAAAACGGCTACTTTTATCAATATCTATCTATGTATAAATATATTGAATATAAAATATTGATAACATATGACATCACGCATCCCACGCTTTTTTTTTACAAAAATATGTATTTTTTTGTAATTAATATACTAAATATCAATTCATATTAATTATTATTTTTTTCTTAATACTTGAATTTCTATTAAAGCGTGTTTTTGAACTATTATTGTTATATCTCAGAATTCTTAACGAGGGAGTAACGATCATATTAAAATATTACGTGTCAAGCGAGTTGTTTTGAAAAACCCAGCTCCCAAATCCCAGCTGTGAGCTACATACCTACTTGTGATTGAGTGTAGGTATATTATTTTCGTATTATACCTATAGACATACATACGAGAAATATCACATAATTAAGGTGATGATCAAGTTTTATTTTTCCGAAATAGGCTGCCTTTGGTTCACCAATTAATTTGACACTATTAACAAGAAGAAATATCTTTATTTTACATGACATTTTGGTTCACGTTGAAGCTATTCAAAGGTCGAGTAACTTTATACCCCGTTTACATTATTCCAGTCCAGCGACCGAATCCAGCGCTGGATTGCTTACTGAAATAATGTAAACCGGCACTGGAATGCATTGGCACTGGATTGATGGATTCCAGTGCCGGTTTCCATTATTCCAGTAAGCAGTCCAGCGCTGGATTCGGTCGCTGGACTGGAATCATGTAAACGGGGTATTATATCCAATGAAGCATACACGTAACTATCACATAGGGTCACGTTGAAATACCTCTAGTTTCTATTTATACCACGTAACACAACACAGCGTCACAAGATCAGATATAGAGAGAGGAATAAGGTTTTTATTTCCTGCAGTTTGACAAACATTTACTCTTAAATATTTTTCAACTAAAGAGCTTAAGCATAAAGCATAAACGGCCCACTATACGTTCCCCCTACTGGGACTTGGGGCCTTCTCTCAGGCCTTGATTGTCTCTGTCTAGGAGACAGTCAAGGCTATAATCGACCACGCTGGCCCAGTGCGAGTTGGTGGACAACTAAGAGCACACCATGAAAATCGTTAAAATTCAAAACTATTATTAAACCATGCAAGGTAGCCATTTTTAACAAATCTGGAAACACCCAACATACCTTGTAACCACTGGTCTTAATCTTCAAGTCAATGGGCGTTCAGCGCTCACATCCGTATTATTTTCAAAATTCGTTTCAAATACGTGGAGGTGGTGTGATTTTTAAAAATAAACTGCGTTGTTAGCTCTGTATTGGATTCGAGGCAGACATATTGGTCGGATTCCGCGCATGCGGCCTCGTAAGCTGGGGTTACTAGCTACTTGTTGATAGCTTTTCATTGAGCCGCGCCGCGCAATGCCAGGTCTACTTTCGTCCAGGCTACCTTGAGCTTGCATTCAATGCCTATTTTTAATTAACTAATCCCACAATTAAATAAATTGAATCTACTTTTACTGCTGACAAGAATATCTTTCGGCGCATGTTAGGTATTTTTTTAGATAAAATAACACGAATTGGCTAATACCTGTTTCATACATATCTTTGTTTTTTTTATATGTTAAAATAAAATGGATTCAGTCGTATTTTTTTGTAAATAACTAAGTAAGATTGATGCTTATGCTTTTGCTTTGGCAAAATAATAAAAAAGTATGTATTTTGAAGAAAACTAAGAAAAAATATCAAAGTATTAGAAAAAAAAATGTTGGCTACCAATGGGTGTTTTATTGACAAGATATATTTATAGTACGAAGATACTTTTTAGTGGTAAGTGCTTCGAGTATGCTTTTAGATATGCTTTATGTATGTGAGGAAGTATAACCAAGAGCTAGTTAGCAACATTAGGGCATTGTGTCTAGTGCGGTTGACCAAAGTTCAGTAGGAAGTACATAGTCCATCCGAGGTAAACTGCCATAAGCTCCATAATGAAAAAAGCAGGAGATGTGGCTGATTGTAAGAATCATGCTTACCCAAAACACCACAGTGTCACGCAGCTATTAGAACCTGAATAGTCCAAATCATTACCTAGCATTGCACTGCGCTCGACACCCACAGGTCTAAGATTGTTAATATCTATGCCCTGTAATTTCTCTGGAAACATGCAACACTCTTCAAACCGGAACACAGTGATGTTTTCACACTAATGCTTGGCGGTAGAGTTGGCAAAGGTGTGGTTCTTCCCCAGGCGGTCTCTGCAAAGAGTCCTACCACTACTCCTACCACTACAATATATGGCAAAAACAACAATATCATTCGCTAACCATAACACACCTATAAAATTTTACATCACGTAGCATGCAGTAAATAATATTATAAAGCGGCCCTTGAGAAGAATAGTATTGTATAGTTAAAAAGTAACTCAGAATTCTTACAAAATTATACATACCCGCCAATGGTGCCGAATCCTAAAACACAGCCGCTATTTACTGTATTTTCAATATTAACGATTTGAAACGGTCAGATCACATCATAGTTTTGATAATCCTATTTCCACTGCCACGAACACCCGGCAATAGTCTCTTAGAACTTCAGAAAGCTCCGATAAGTATATTGTGACAATATAGCAAATAAGTATGAAAATTGAGCGATCAATATAGGGTAGGTTGCGCGGCGGTTTGCGCCCACGCCCGCTCTCCCCTCACTACCCCCGCCAGCCGCCCGAAGCCTGAAACTCAACACCTTCGCCGCCCACGGGCCTGACCATGGTACCTAAAGACGTCAATCGTTAAACCTAAGAATGGTTTCATCTCCATTTCTAAGCCCACACACCGTGTCAAACGCTATCAAGACAGCTTTTGTGCTCATATCCCGCGCATCTTTTCTTGAAAGCTTCAACCCACCTGTATTGATTGTTCTAAAAATAAACATGAGATTTGTACCGAGTATTATACAGCAAAATAGACTTATTCGATCTTGTTTTTCTTTTCATTAGTCAGGTATCGCTTACCTTATTCAGAGCCAGCAAACATTTTCCAGATACCGATTTAAAACAAAATCTGCAGATTTATATTTTTACGATAAATCGTTCTCGTTCGTTCACATTTCACCTCTGTTCACTTCACTTGTTAAATGGTATGGGATACTGTTAGTTTTTTTGTTTTTTTTTTTGGTGATTTGGAGTACGTGTATTCGCGAGCCGATGCCGGAATAGGTACTAGGGTATCTGGGATCGGGCCCCCTCCCCCCGCTTCAGCTGTCCCGCGCAGTCTGGGTCCATGAATGGGACCGCCACTGCCGCGCAATCTTCCTTCACCTTACATACATAAAATCTCGGCTCCTACATTTATTGTATCGCCATTTGTGAATGCTCGATGGAAATAGATGAAGTGCTTATAAATATAGTCGCTAAACAACTCGAATGTAGTTTCATAATCGTTAGTTTTTTTTATTGTAGGTACTTTTATAATATATAATGAGAAAATAGAAAATTTTGTTAAATTACCACCTGCATCTCTCTTTATTCTATGTGCGATAGATTATTATTATTTTCGACACATTTATTTCACAGACAAAACGCCTGTGCTCTAATTGAACTCTGTTGGAAAGAATGGAATGATCTAGGTATATGGAACGAGATCATAATATCAGTTTAAAAACAAAAAAAAACACTTCGAAATTGGTTAATTCGTCTAAAAATGCATGCAACACACACACACACACAAACGTTGTACTTACAACGCCTCTCGTTTTAACCGACTCCAAAACAGGAGGATATGCTTTTTTTTTGTAAGCGTGCTACGCGGTAGCAGCGCTATTTGTTCACCGATTTTCATGATTCTTTTGAAAACGCAAAAAATATAATCAAAAAATAATTATCAAAGTCGTCAATGTGCGGAGCTATCACGTAACATACATAGGTATTAGTAGACTACAGGCCCGTGAACAAAATTTACGGGTCAAATGAACCATCAGGAGACCTATGTAGGATGATAGAAGGGTATAAGTAATAAGATTCAGCTCTATGCCGTCACTTGTAAGCTGTCCAATTGAGTGCAATTGAAGAGGGGGGGTTGCAATCCTCGATCATTTCTCCTTGTCGCATTATTTTTGTACGGCGTTGCGGAATAATAGATTAAAAGAGGTATTGAAACTATAAAAATCATAAATTTTATCTTTTTAATTATTAGTTTGTCGGAAAAATTTATAGAGTACGAGTAATTTACAGAGCAAATTGGGTCATTTGATTAAGTACGGCATTGGTTCCATACAGTTTCAATACCTCTTCTAATCCATTATTTCGCAATGCCGTACAAAAATCATGCGACAAGGAGAAATGGTAGAGGGTTGGAACCCCCCCTCTTCAATCACACTCAGGTGGACAGCTTACAAGTGAAGGCATAGGGCTGAATCTTAATACTTTACACCCTTCTATCATCCTACATAGGTCTCCTGGTGGTTCATTTGACCCGTAAATTTTGTTCACGGCCCTGTAGTCTATAATAAATAATAATCTATTTTCTCCAAAAAAAAAAAAACAAAAAGCGACTTCAATTTAAAATTAAATTCACACCCTCGACCAAATTTCATATAGATCTATCACTATATCGTCTAAATAAGAAAGCACATTTTGGTTTGTCCATATTTCTTAAACTCCCACATCGATTTCGATAAAATTTATATGGGACCATTTCTAAACTATGATCTATTAAACAAAAATATAAGCATCAAAATCGAGTCACAATTGGCGGCGCTATCGTGGAACAAAAATACATAAAAACATACAACCGAATTGATCACTTCTACCTTTTTTAAAGTCGATCAAAAAACAAAGAACCGAAAAACCTTTTGTTTAAAAGTACCTGCACCCGGTGATACATCACCGGTGGCTTTATTTTTTCACCTTTTGAAGTATTAATTTCATTCGATTCCATTAAGTCGAGTTAAGTTCGCAGTGTCTGGAAAAGAAAACAGAGGAAAAAGCCATGGGAAAGGCCTTTGTCCAGCAGTGGACTAGGGTAGGCTGATGATGATGACGTTCCAAAGATACGTATGCCTTTATTAAAAATACGTTTTAAGAAATCTCGCAAACAACTAACTTTAATAGGATAAAAAGTGGCCGGTGTGAAAATCTATATTGAATATAATATGGCTGGTGCTATAACCAAGGCTGGCGCGATATAATACAAATAGGCATATTTAAATATCGAGTACTTTGACGGAGAATAAGAACAAGAACATAAACATTACACCTGCTTCACAAACACAAATTTTGTGAAAATAAAAATTAGTTTAAAAAAAATATCCTAAGAAAAGTAGAGTTGATTTTTGTGAAAGTTTTCGTTTAAAAGTGACCTTATATTGATTTAAAATATTTTAAACGTTTGCAGCTCGTAATTCACTTCGTTAGTCCAACAACCTCAAACCAGTGTCGCCACCTGGCGTTTTTCAGTCGCAGTGATTTGAATCCTTCGGGTTCCAAATCTTTGCAGAATAACGTCGGGTTGAAGCTACGAAAATGGGAAAAATTTAGTAACCGAACAAATTCTAGAGTAGGTAAATTGGTAAATTGCAAATCAGTTCTAGAATTTGAATAAGTTTTCATGTTCATTCGCGAAGTACTTCAAAAGCCAGTAAGGTGTCGTTATAAAAACTAAACATACCTAAATTGTGTAATAAATAAAAAAAGCAAAACATCTGTAATTACAGTAGTTTTATACAAATAACGCTATTTTCTAAAACATTTTATTTGTTTCGATTTAAAAGAGACAATTTACCGACTTTCAAAGAGGAGTTTATCACTATATTTTCTAGAACGCCTGAACCGACTCTAATTTTTTTTTTTGTTCGAAGGAATATGTTTCTCGAATGGTCCCATATACATTTTTCCGAAATAGGTGTGGTGGTTTTTGAAATAATAAGGATACCGAATCAATTGCACTGTAGTCTTACTTGCTTTCCGGGAAGAAAATATTATAAATAAGTAAAATATTTTTATTTATCCTACTAATCTTAATTTACATAAATCTCCTGTCACGATGTTTGTCCGCGATGGATTCCTAAACTACTTAAACGATTTTAAATTAAATTGGCACACCGTGAGCAGTCTGGTCCAACTTTAGAGATAGGATAGTTTTTTTTTGATTAATAGTCCTTATATGATGAAATCCGAGCGAAGCAGGAACGGGCCGCTAGTGATGTTTATATATTTATAGACGTACAGCTAGTAATACACGTTTTTGGTTTCGCTGAAAAATAGTCCAACTTAGTTAACATCAAACCAGTGTCCTCCAGTGCCACCTAGTGTGTTTCAGTCGTAGTGATTTCAATCCTTAGGGTTTAAATGTTTGCAGAATATCGCCAGGTTTAAGTTGAAATGGTAATACAATTCGAAGCCGAATTAATTCTACAGAAATACAAAGATGTCGTCAGAAGGATTCTTTGTAAAAGTGGTACCTACGTTTTATTATGAACAAAAAATATCATTGAAATCTAATCTAATTCTATTTAGGTACTATAAATAATTTTGTATACGCGCGATGTCAGAGGGGTGATGTGGGGTCAGATGATATTGTGTGTGAAATGTCCACCAATATTTATTTATTTAAATACTAGCGACCCACCCCGACTTCGCATGGGTGCAATGCTGACACTAAATATACTAACAAAAATGGTTATTGTGGGTTATTCCTAAGAGGTAGACATATACATACTATAATAAAGTGGCCAAGTGCGAGTTGGACTCGCCCATGAAGGGTTCCGTTGCAGCAAGTAACATAATATACATAGTACACATAGTTCTT
Organism: Ectropis crepuscularia; assembly: GCA_963693475.1. NCBI lineage: Eukaryota > Metazoa > Arthropoda > Insecta > Lepidoptera > Geometridae > Ectropis > Ectropis crepuscularia. Next base: position 9,296,453 of record OY856343.1, on the reverse strand, counting down.
GTAGTTCGTTGTAACTTTGATCGAAGTTTTAATAATAGTGTATTTATGACGTACTAAAAAAAAACTACTCATCAGATCGAGTTCAAACTAATTTTCGTTGGTAGTTTTCATGGTAATGTACATCATATATTCTTTTTAGATTTTTCATTCTCTTACTTTAGAAGTTAGAGGGGGGGGGGGGACACACATTTTACCACTTTGGAAGCGTCTCTCGCGCAAGTTATTCAGTGTAGACAAAAATTATCTTAGAAACCTTAACATCATTTTTTAAGACCTATCGATAGACATCCCACACGTGTAGGTTTGATGAAAAAAAAATTTTTGAGCTTCAGTTCTCAGTATGGGGGGCACCCCTAATTTTTGTTTTTTAAAAAAACTTTTGAAAAAATCTTAAAGCGGTTACAGAATACATCTACTTACCAAGTTTCAACAGTGTAGTTCTCATAGTTGCGGCAAAAAGTGGCTGTGACATACGGACGGACAGACAGACAGACAGACAGACAGACAGACATGACGAATCTATAAGGGTTCCGTTTTTACGTTTTACGGAACCCTAACAAAAATGGTTATTGTAGGTTATTCCTAAGAGATAGACATTTACTATTACAGACTTTTTTGTAGACCTTTTGAAGGGGTACTATTGTACCCCAAAATAAAGTTCAATTAATAAAATAAATTGTAAATCAAAATAAAGTTCATCAGTATTCTGCTGAACTTTATTTTGATTTAGCTTACAGGATTCAGCCAGTGTTTGCGGTGTAAGCGCAAAAAATGTGTTTATATATGACATTACATTACAAACTTTTAAAAATTATCAGTGTTTCTCTGCTATTTTATGCACGTATTATAGATATAAACCTTCCTCTTGAATCACTCTATCTATTTAAAACCCCGCATCAACATGTGTTTGGCGGTTTTAAACATCTAAGCATATATAGGGACGGACAGACGCGAGAAGTGACTTTGTTTTAAACTATGTAGTGATAGTAGGATTACAACGTTGGAACAGTGTTAACGATGAGAGAGAATACGTTGAATATATCTACTCACAAGATAGCATTACGACTCTCATCATGTTTAACAAGATAAACGTTTGTTTGGCTTAAAACAACGAGGATTCGCCAGATTACTGATTGCCAGAATACTGACTGCCAGATTACCAGATTCGCCTCGCCTCGCCTTATGCGCCAGAAACTAAAAAAAGAGTGAGCAGGCTCTCCGGTCCCAAATCATCCACCATATTTAGTGGGTCATAGGATATAGGATACCTAATAAGTAAGATATGGAAGCAACACGTCTTTCCAATGCAATGATGTATAGATATTTGGACGTCAAGCCCAGAGACATAAGGAAAGGCCTATGACCTCCTCTTAAAATTTTCATCATCTGCAATTATAAGTCAGATCACGAGTTCCTTTAGAGTTCCTTTAGTTCCAGTGGGTTCGATTCCCACCCGGTGCAAATATTTGTGTGATGAATACAAGTATTTGTTCTTTATCTGGGCGTTTCTATTTATAATAAGTGGGTCTATTTGTAGTAGTATAAGTTACGGCTGGTCTAGTCGGAAGAACGGCGGCTGCCGATCCGGAGATCCCGGGTTCAAACCCCACACGCACCACTGTCTTTTCGAAGTCATGTGCGTAATGCCGCTAACTTAAAACGGTGAAAGAAAACATCGTGAGGAAACCGACATGTACCTAGAATCTTTCGAAGTCATGTGGCATCCACCAACCCGCACTGGGCCAGCGTGGTGGATTATGGCCTTAACTCTCTCCTTGCGAGAGAAGGCCCCGAGTCCCAGCAGTGGGAACGTTTAGTGGGCTGTTGATGATGATATGTAGTAGCATAACAATTTTTGTACTTATTTAAGTAGGCATAACGTTTCTAGGACTAATGATAATTTACCATAACAACTAAACGCATAAATGTTTTCGCATATATTTTACTAGCATAACCATTTAAAACATAATGTTTAAACGCCCACATTGAGATAATCATAACGATACCTAAACATAGTAACATTGACCTAAACACAAATGATCAATGACTAGGTTCCGTCACTGAGTTTTGACAACTAGTCCGATTTGGGTATGTCACTGATTTTTGACTCCGGGGGGGCTCCCGCCAGAAGCTCTGCGGTCAGCCCTGAGTGTCGCTTCTCCATGCTCGACCTACGCTGCGTCTTGACCTTGGCCTCGCATGGCTCGCGCTCCTCTCAGGACCTTCCTTGAGCTTCTGGCTCCCGCATTTTTATATACATACACTCTAGGGGTAGTAGCGACAAGACTAGGTAGAGTCGGGGTGCTCCGTGCCGGATCTAGGTCCTAAGTAATCTCAATAAAAAATGCTTAAAGACTATTATGCGTCTCACCAATAGTCGAATTATGCATTACGCCAGGTCGTTCCTTGACCTACCTGTTTCCTACCGGCTCAAGACGACGTCGTACCGTCCCTACGAGAGGCTCTAGCGCTAGTCGTCATACGTATCACGTATCATCTCGTATTGGCGACGCACGCTGTGTTAAGGATAGCTGTCTTTTGCATATATAGCATAAGCATAAACAGCCCACTGAATGTCCCACTGCTAGAACTCGGGACCTTCTCTAGCAAGGAAAGACTCAAGGCCATTATGTCTTTTGAATCTGACCCAAAATCTTGAATCTGAGAAAGCTTTTTAAGATGTTATTGGGACTATGATCGTCGAGTCAACATTCCAAATGGTGCAACTTTATGAGCCAAGACAGGATACTTGCTGAGCTTGTCTTTCTCGGTTTTCACGGGGCTGCCGACATGTGGTGTGGTGATAACGATGATCACAGCCCGATTCTGAGACAGTCTAACAGCTTATTGACGACAATAGTCTTATATCTATGATGATAGATCGATCTCAGTATAGCAACGCAAGGCTATTTTCGAGAACTGACAAAAATGCGTACTTATAGTACAGCGCTTTGGACTCAGGCACAACTAGAAATATAACATAACGAAAATATTCTTCGGGACGGTAGCATCCTCGACAGATGTCGATATACTGGCTCTTTTTATTATTTTTATCAAAGTATCTTGGCTTAATGTGATAGAGACTGTGCTCGCTGACGTGGGTCTCATAATCTGTGACTGTTCAGATTGAACAATCCCACCAAAAACTACAAAAATATTACTTCACACTATGTCCACTGTCAAAATTATTATCAGATAGTGTATCCATGTTTATGTATAGATTGTATTGTAAATAAGTGCAATAGGACATCCTTAATTAGATACAGGCTCTCAACACGAATGTTGCGGGTTGAGTAGAAAAATAAAACTAAAATAATTGTAATAAAATTTATTTTCCTTAAACATTAGATATTACTAAATACTTGCAACCTTTCTAGAATTGAACATTGATAGATTCTCTAATATAATTTATTAACGACACCCATCCTATGAATGCACATAGGTATTTTTATTTACAATGAGAATAGTTATATCTAACATAAATTTTATCTATGTAACATAATTTTGTATTCTATACGAAGAGTTATTAAATTCGGGAACAAGGTATTTTTATAAAATATGGCAACTAACTTATTTCACTAAGATAAAAGGTAAGAAATCTTATGACAGACACGAGTTGACATAGATTTAATAGGACAACGATTGACTCAAACCAAACACGAGTTTTAATATATTTTGGCTTACTTAATAACTTTTATGAACTTAAATATTGGCAGTTTTATTAAAATAGCATTGTTCGAAACTATGTTCATGTATGTAACTAACAACTTACCCATTATTGAGTATTTAAAACACACAACAAATTATTATTGCTTTTTAAACACATTGCAAATTAGATTTTCTTAGAATATACCAACATATTTTTCAGATTTTCAGAAATTTCCCCACAAATCTAGTATTTAACAAAAACAAATAAATACCTACCTACGTTTACTATAAACGTAACCCAAATATCTAAGGATTTTAGAGCTAACAATCTTATACATTTAATTATTCAATTCCACAATATTAGGTAATCTAGGTTTCGAGTTTTCACCTGAAGTTATTTGAATGTTGCTCTTTGGTGTTTATAATGCAATAATTCATCCGTTCCATGGTCCCAGAACATCATTAAAACCCACCCTTGAAATTGGCTAAAAAGTTTGCAATAATTACTTAAACTCTACCAACAAAAACTGATATTTAGCCGTCATTTTATTTGAATATTCTACAGTAATTCATAATCATCTTTCGTCTGAAGTTAAACTATCTGATTAGTAAATTAGGTGTGTACCTCAAACAAAAAAAAAACAAATGGTTAGCTATCGAGAACATGTTTCTACCGTTTTCCACTCCATTTCACCTATTTGTCCAATTTAGTCAACATTTTAACCAGCTGAGCTGACCACAGTGTTTGAGGTCACGTTAGTACCTTCAATTTGCAAAATACATAAATCATTTCCATGAAACTTGGAGAAACCCAGATAATATAAACTATACAGAGGATTTATCTCTGTATAGTTCGACTGTTTACACAAAAATACTGTGAAGGTACACGTAAGCCCTCGGAATCTTGATGCATGCAAATTAAGTTATATTGTAGTTGCTGTGTTTAGTAAATTAACTTCGCAGTCGTGTGTCTTCCATTTGTCTCTCAAGTCTAACTCTAACAGTTTTCCATAAACGGCTTCATGCTTTATGTCTTCTGATATATGTATGCTATTCGTTCATATTTCTGAAAGATTCGTCAAAAAAAACGGCCCGTAACCTCCGCGTTACGTTTAAACCATTAGGTACTATAACTCAATTTTTACTCTGACTTACTTTAACATTTTCGTTACCGTTTTTGACTTAACTGACAATTTTTACAGGTTTTTGCAGTCCTACAAAATACGACGGTAAGAAATCAGAACCTAAGCCTTGAAGTATCATAGATGTGGTTAGTCAAAGATATAAAAGACCCAATAGACGGCGTTGAAGAGCATGAAACAGACGGGGAATATGACGCGGGAATACGTATCTATGACATTGACATCTCGTATCTTCGGCATGGAGGCCTTTAAGACATTAGCACCTCGTCGTAGCGCATGCAGCACTTTTGGCTTGCCAGTCGAACCATCTGCAAGCAATATAATACATTAAAAACAGGTTATTTGATCAAATATTGCGTTTCCAAAGGTATGTCAAGCTACGTAACAATTATAACTAGTGGTTGTCAAGTGGTCGACCAAATCGGCAGTCATAGAGACAGTCATATAACTGAGAGATTCAGCACTAATGTTGCAATTAAATACTAAACAGAATAATAATACAATTATATACCAGGATGGTTATAGCTAAACTGCCATGTTGATGACGCGGACTCATAAGATTTTAGCCATCTAAAAAGCGTTATACGTACCGCGCTTCTACCGCCTAACTAAATCGGCTATCGCTTTGCTAATGTTGTTGCTCTATCATTTCAAGCGAAAAGAAAAGAGAGAGAAACATCAAAGCTATGACATTTTTGTTCGGCGGTAGACCCCCAGGTCTCGCTCCACTGTTCCGATGTTACGCCGCGACGTTAGCATGTCGGTGACTCGAATCCAAAACATTTCCTCTTACCAAGAAATACTCACCGTGGCTAAAGAAGTCTTCATTTCGAAACCTCCAATTTCCTCTGGCCTTTCTGAATTATCTGTTACATTTATTTAATCTTGCTAACATTATTTTTTAGTATGTATGGATTGTTTAGGATTATGTCCTAAATACCTACTAAGTACTGGGTTCAGGTACTTTGTGATTTGCATTTTTAGTTCAAGTTACCGGACTTTGACTAATTTTGTACGCGTATAAATTTCACAAACATACTGACGCTAATCCATCACCTCACCGAGACGCCATAGTGACGTCGCCAGTTACCCAGGCATGGTTACCTCCTTTATGGCATTATGAACGGTTGCAGCTAGTTATTGTTTTAAAATTTTAACAATTTGAACAGATAATGTAAATACTATACAGAACTTAATTACGTTCAACATTATTTGATTACCTCGACGTTTCAGCAGCACCGCGACTTGGGCCGTTGGAGTCTTCTCGTGCCCACGGCGGTTGTAACGCTACCGACACGTCGAGGTAAATAAATAATTATGTTGATCGTGAATAAGTCCTGGACGTCTACTCTCTTTCTCCGAAAAACGTAATTTGGAAATAAACTCGCGACTTTCCTACTCCGGTTCTACTTCGTTTCGTCCGATCGCACATTGTTTGAGGTTTAAATGTTCTAAGCTTATTCTAATTAGAGTAGGCTTAGAACCACTTTTTTACGGTTTTTTTTGGCAGCACTCTTTCAGTCGTAATCCTAAGCCTGACTGACCGAACTCGCAAGTGTAATTATGCTTATAAAATGCTGAAGAAAGGCGATAAGTCGTACGATCAGTCAAATGGGTATTTGTCTTTGCTTAGAACATTTAATCGGACGACGGATCGAAGTAGAACCGTAGAGTAGGAAAGTCACGAGTTTATAGCCAATTTACGTTTTTCGTAGAAAGACAGTAGTAGACGTCCTGTATAGTATTTACATTACGTAAAGCTAGTTATTTATAAAGAGGAATAAAGGTATTTTACTTCTGGAGTGCGTCCTGGAATGCACGTGTGTTCTGTAGCGCAGCTGTGCGTGGTCGCGTTGCAGCCGCAGCGAGGGCGGAGCGCCCGCGGCGGCGGCCAGCGGCCGGGACCGCAACCCGAGCAGCGGGGACACGCGCCCCGAGCACTCGCGGAGTGCTATTATCTCCTCGGGGGAACGGGAACCTACGACACAAACACTTATATTATCTACTTGTATTTGCAAGGTAGGCAGAGTACTTAGTATTAAGTCAAAAGGTAGTAAGTAGATGGGGTACATTTTGAAATTCCATCCTCCATTTTTAGGGTTCCGTAAAACGTAAAAACGGAACCCTTATAGATTCGTCATGTCTGTCTGTCTGTCTGTCTGTCTGTCTGTCCGTATGTCACAGCCACTTTTTGCCGAAACTATGAGAACTACACTGTTGAAACTTGGTAAGTAGATGTATTCTGTGAACCGCATTAAGATTTGAACAGAAAAAAATAAAAAAAATAAAGATTAGGGTTGCCCCCCATACTGAGAACTGAAACTCAAAATTTTTTTTTTCATCAAACCTACACGTGTGGAGTGTCTATCGATAGGTCTTCAAAAATGATGGTAAGGTTTCTAAAATCATTTTCGTCTACACTGAATACTTTGCGCGAGAGACACTTCCAAAGTGGTAAAATGTGTGTCCCCCCCCCGCTAACTTCTAAAGTAAGAGAATGAAAAATCTAAAAAAAATATATGATGTACATTACCATATAAACTACCAACGAAAATTAGTTTGCACTCGATCTGATGAGTAGTTTTTTTTTAGTACGTCATAAATACACTATTATTGAAACTTCGATCAAAGTTACAACGAACTACAAGAACTATGTGTACTATGTATATAATGTTACTTGCTGCAACGGAACCCTTCATGGGCGAGTCCAACTCGCACTTGGCCACTTTATTATGCTGTTGAATGCGTTGCAATTTTTCGATGTTTACAATCTCGGTGTCTTCAAATCGATAGAGAATTGGTTTAGTTAAGCGCGCTCCATCGTAGACCACATCGTGATCAGGCGAGATGGTGGTCAAGTGTAATAATTAAAAAAAAGTTAAATGTTCCCTGAAATATTTCAATCTAAAGAGTATATTTGTAGTTTAAAACAGTTGATTTGGTACAGTGAAGCGACGTCGCTCGAAACTTTTAAGCACTGTATCTTCATCATTTTTAGGGTTCCGTAAAACGTAAAAACGGAACCCTTATAGATTCGTCATGTCTGTCTGTCTGTCTGTCTGTCTGTCTGTCTGTCTGTCCGTCCGTATGTCACAGCCACTTTTTGCCGAAACTATGAGAACTACACTGTTGAAACTTGGTAAGTAGATGTATTCTGTGAACCGCATTAAGAATTGTACAAAAAAATTAAAAAAAAAAGAAAAATTAGGGTTGCCCCCCATAGTGAGAACTGAAACTCAAAATTTTTTTTTTCGTCGAACCTACACGTGTGAGGTGTCTATCGATAGGTCTTTAAAAATGATGTTGAGGTTTCTAAAATCATTTTCGTCTACACTGAATAGTTTGCGCGAGAGACACTTCCAAAGTGGTAAAATGTGTGTCCCCCCCCTCTAACTTCTAAAGTAAGAGAATGAAAAATCTAAAAAAAATATATGATGTACATTACCATGAAAACTACCAACGAAAATTAGTTTGAACTCGATCTGATAAGTAGTTTTTTTTTAGTACGTCATAAATAAACTATTATTGAAACTTCGATCAAAGTTACAACGAACTACAAGAACTATGTGTACTATGTATATTATGTTACTTGCTGCAACGGAACCCTTCATGGGCGAGTCCAACTCGCACTTGGCTACTTTATTTGTTTGTGAACCGAAAGAACAAATAAATACACGTGTACATTTTTTTTTATATTCTAACTAACAGACTAATTAGTTTTTTTAGTCACAAAAAATTATGTCTACTCCATATTTACCAGAGCATTTTAAATCTTTCTCAACACTGTTGCTAGCCGACAAGTCCTTGTTCTTTAACTTGGCCCGCTTCCTGGCCCGTGCGCCCCAGTACGTGTAGTTGACGGCTGCGTATTCGAGGAGAGCCGCGAAGACGAACACGAAGCACATCACGAGGTAGATGTCGATGGCCTTCACGTAGGAGATGCGCGGCAGGCTGCTGCGGACGCCTGTGCTGATGGTCGTCATTGTCAGTACCGTTGTTATTCCTGTAGGGAATGGATTTAGTTTATATATACTTGTATGTAAAGTTACTATTTTCGAAAACAGCCGGGATGTTACCCGTTAAACCAAGGAAATGGGTATCGAGACAGTTTTCAAGTATTATCCTATATTTTATACATGATGAGAGGATCCCGAGATTAAAAAAGTAAAAAAAATATTTCACAATCGTCGAGTCGATTCAATTACAACGAGGTGACAGCTAACGTTTTTCTTACATAATCATTCGCCTAGAAAAATATATGTGTTCAGTACCTTCAAATCTATACTAATATTATAAAGCTGAAGAGTTTGTTTGTTTGTATGTTTGTGTGTTTGTTTGAACGCAAGGATCTCTGGCACTACTGGTCCGAATTGAACGGATAGTCTTTGTAGGATAGTCCATTTATCGAGGAAGGCTATAGGCTATTTAACATTACGCTACTATTAACAAGAGCCGAGAAGGAATGTAAAATGTAACAAAAACGGGGAAAAATATTGCTTTTTGAGAGCTTTCGTTGCGTGACAGCAAATGTCATATTAAAGGTTGCGGCATTAGAACCTAAAAGTAACCGAATTTGTTCAAAATTTGAATTGGTACGATCGATTTTCGATAGATGGCGTAGCAACGCGCGCGCGTTCAGCTAGTTCAAAATAAACAGTTTTTTTCTTACTTACTAACATATATACTCAAGTTGAACTGGACCGATCACATAACACTTGAGTAGCACGTGAATGAATGAATAAATGTGTAACAACCACGTTAGTTTACGTAGTTACATTTTTAAACACTTTCCATCATCACATCATTGCTTATCATGGGGCGGGAGCATCAAACGTACATTACAATACAAAAACACTTTATTAGAACTACAAACAAAATTTACAATAATTAACTTTCTAGATATGCTAAAAAGTATTTTACCTAATGCCACTCTCGCCGAAGTAGCCTCATGGTTGATCCAAAACGACACCCAGGACAGCATCACGATGAGTATGCTCGGTAGATATGTCTGGAACACGAAGTACCCGATGTTCCTTCGCAGTTTGAAGCTCAGAGACAGCCGCTGATACACGCCTGTTGCTAATTTTTCCTGGAATAATAGCCGCGTGTACAGTATAATATACTATGTAGTATGTACATATTATACACTGTAGATACTTTTGTATCGGACAGCAATGTTTGGCAAAGGAATATGTCAAAACTAGAACTATTGAGTAAGGTAAAATGATACTAAACATTAATGTAAATTTGTTTATGTACTGTATGTATTCATTATTTGGATAATTTGATTTTTCACAATGACAAAGCATTTTTACAGCTGCACCTAAATGACAAGGCCCCTTTACAGCTAATTATTTTTTATTTGACATTATTCTTTGGTATTATTTTATTATGTACACAGATTATTTATGTATAATTTTATTGTAAGTGACGTTACCAAGTGTTCTCTTGAATTAATGGAATAGAATGGCTATTATGTTACGGGTAGTCTGGTCTAGTCTGGTCGGGTAGTCTGGGACGTCGGGAGAATATCGACTGCCGAGTTTGGTGTCTCTGATTTGAATCACACGCGCACCCACTATATATTATTGAAGTCATGTGCGTAATGGCGCAACTTAAAAACGGTGAAAGAAAACATCGTGAGGAAACCGACAAGTTCCTAGAATATTTCAAGGTCATGCGTAATCCTCGAACCTGCAAAGGGCCAGTGTAGCTTTAACTCTCTCCTTGGGATAGAATGCTCCGAGTCCCAGCAGTGGGAGCATTTAGTGAGCTGATTATGCTCATGTTAGTATACTATATTACGCAAACAAAGCTTTATTACTATAAGACAAAATCCAAGTGGCCATTGCTCCGGCTTATAGTGCAAGGCTGGCCATAAAATCCAGCGGGCAATATGGTCAGTAAAATGGGCACTTTTGCTCTGGGTACCGTTTAGGTGAGTTAGTTGATAACTAACGAGTACTTTTCTGTATTAAATAAATTATAATTGGTTTATTAATTAAACTTAATAATTATTACAAAACTAAACTTATTTGCGAGATTGGAAAGTTTTCATTAGTTTCAAGTAGTTGTGATGTTCGTGGATTAACAAAGATGTGGTTTGTTTATATCGCTGTGATAAGTTAGTTTAACTTTGGGAAAATTTAATTTAGATGAAACACAACGCAACAATATTTCTATGAAACCTTGTACACGCAAGTTTACATTGTAATTACCTATTGATTCATATTGTCGTCGGGAATCGAAAAAGTAAAATGAAAGTAGGGAACATTCTGAGACAATCAGATGTACATCGAAAACGGCCAAACTTTACGTCCAATTCGACTCCGATTCGTCCGATTCGAATCGACTGCCCTCGTGGCTTAGTTGGTAGTAACTCTGCCTGCGAAGCCGAGGGTCGTGGGTTCGATCCCCACCCAGTGCAAATATTTGTGTGATGAATTCAAATGTTTGCACTGTGTCTGGGTGTTTATATGTATACTAAGTATATATTTAAAAACTATATAAGTATTATATCAGCTATCTGGCCGCCATCATACAAGCTTTGCTCAGTTTGGGGTCAGATGGTGTGGTGTATAAAAAAAAAACGTTTAAATACGCAAAACTTACCTTTCTATCATTAGTCTCATGGCCCAGAATGGTGAATTGTGGTAGTTCCGCGTCCTCCACTCCTCGTACTGGGGTTTCTTTCCAGTACATCACCACGTCAGACACCGTGTATCCATCTACAATGGCAAGGAGTACGTTAGCAGTCTGTTCTAAAGTGACTGTTAAAAAACGTTACACTTATAGGTATGTATGCGGACTGACGCAAAGTCTCTCAAACACAAGTTCCTAAGTAACTATTTTTTCTCAGGTGTCATAAAATACGTTTACTCGATTCTCATCAATTTATTCCTGCATTATTTGTCTTAGATAGAAATTATTTTATGAAAGGTAAGTCTGAGCATAACTGATTCCAATAAGCCTTGAAATCGAATAACCATCTCAATAATTTAAAAACCAATAGGTTTTTCGTAGGTAAAACCAATTTGTTTCGTAGGATTGACGCAATAAATGAGTTGTAAAAGCGTATTATTAGTAGAATATAATTTCTAAAACTAAAGTGGACTTTACGTCATTGATAATTCATCTTTGGAAAAAGGAACGCACCTATAGCATACAATATTTCAATGATGAATCATTTAATCTAGAGGTAATAAATTAATATTAGTTAAGACTTCTGGCTCTTGTTCCAACGCGTACCTCGTAAATTATATTTATTAACAAACAATATAAAACATTCAAACTTAAAATATTAACCCTTGTTGCCGAGCGAAGCAAATGTAAGATTGAATGGCGCGAACGAGAATTCTTTAAAACTGTCACAATTTTGTAACAAAAAAGGAAACAAAATTGAAAGCTGTGAAAAATATCATGAGAGTGGTTGCACCATGCTTTTTAATTTAAAAAGCAAATTCCGGAAACAAATAAATATTGTTCAAACAAGTTAAATACCACGTAGAGATGACGTCAGTAATTAAATCAATACCTTTATTTAAAACACTCGTAATGGATCACTCGTGGCGAAATCTTCAATCAAGTTAAGTCCCACTTAAACAGAATTCCATGTAAAAATCCGACATCACCTCTAAAAAGTGGTACTAAAAACTTAATGTAGAGAAACATTACACTAGAGATATGCAAGTAAATATAATATAGTCCGATTACAGATTACGTAGAAAAAGTAGGGCATATTGCAGCAGTAGTATTACGACAGCTGTGAATAATAGTGAAAATTATCGAATTAAACGAATCGAAAATTCACATTCTGACACGACAGAATAAGCAGTTTTTCCCGCAAATTCTGCAATCAAAGTTGCTCATAATAAATCCACCCTTAGAAGCGTTTTGACTACACCCGTTCTGTAGAATCCTATTCATATTACTCACAAATCTCAAATGTAACGTCCAGGCACTGAGCTGAAAGATGCACTATAATCTAAACATCACATCAGAGTACAGTTGCAATGGATCAAACGAGGCTAGCTCAGATGAAGGCAATGCTTCGAAGCATGACGTCAAGCCCGTGATCGATTACAAGAGTAGGAGTCACACAGCTTTCAATCTCGACGGTGCAGTTCTGGCTGTCCAGGGGGTAGTAGTGGAGGTCCATCATGCAGGCGAGCGTGGCGGTGAACCGCATGCCGTACGTGATGCTGCCGTCGCCGCCCAGCCGGACCAGCTTGTTGCGCTCCGTCACGTCGTGGAGGAAACTGGAAATATTTATAATACCTATATTTAAGAATTATAATTTTTTCTGAAAAAAAAAATTAAACAACCGACTGCTGTTTAAAAATTCACAAATTATACAATATCATTAATTTGTATATAAGGTATTAAATATATTATTTATGGTATGTATTATATTTGTATATGTATATCAGCATAATGTGTGAATTTTATTTTATTCTTTATCCCCAAATTATTTAATAAATAAAGCGATTACATATCAATAAACAAAGTCACAATTTAAAATGTCAACAAAAATAGACGTCCACAAACTCATATCAACTAGAATAACCCGCCTCGAACTGTTCCTGGTGCAAATGTGCCCAAAACGCTCGCCGCACTGCCTCGCTGAATAGCCTCGATGGCAATCATCTGCCTCAGAAACGATCCAGAGCGGGAGTCACCACCTTGGTTTTTATTTTTGTTTTTGGTGATATTTTAGTACAAAAAGCACTCCACCGATTTCGATAAAAGTTTTGGTATTCGGTATGCTAATTTACCATAAGAACAAAATAAAATCAAAATCGGCTCGCCCAGACGAAAGTTCTGAGGTAAGTAACATAAAAAAAAACCTCCACCTATTTTGAATACTTACTGCAATTTAAAATGCAACTCACACACATCAACTACTTTTAATTAGATTTTTGAAATCAAACGGGTAGGCCAACTAAACAGAGTGCTCCATCGCATCATCGCAGCATTGTAATAATTACTTTTTCTAAAAAACGCTCAACCGATTTAAACAGAATGAATATGGAACCCTACCTCTGAATGAGGATCCACCAAACAAAAAAAAAACATCTTCATCGAGTTACAAATGGCGAAGCTATCGCATAACATACACATAAAAAAGTATTAGGTACCCCTACTACCTACCACATAGTACATAACATTCCGTAGATCAATACAAAACATTCCGTAGATATATAAAAAAATACGCACACCATCTTAAATCATTTCTACCATTTGTCACCCACCATATTTATGGCCAGTTAAGCTGCATGCTGTCAAAAGTCTACGTGTTCAGACTTACCTATTCTTATCATTAGCAAAAAATGTGTCCGGAACCCATATCTTGTCCGCGAAATCTCCAGACAGGGTTAACACCTCGTCAGGCAGGCCGAAACCTAATCTTTCATCTTTCCAATACTGATTTAGATAAAGCGTTATCGTGTAATCCTGTAACAAATGCATTTTTAAAGCGTTGACCAAACAGTAAACTGAATATGAGTTTATGTAATAAATGTTAAGGAACTAGTTTTCCTAAGTTCTAAATAAATCCTAAATAAATGGACGCAAGTTTTCGTCATGCTTCTTGGAAGTCATTTGACGAAGTTAACCGTCTCAATGGGAAATGTCGCAACATCTACACCAGAGAATTCTACAACAAATTGATCCTCTCAGCAGTGGAGTATTTCTACAGTTTATATACTTCTAATGTTCTTCATCTCTCACCGGACATAACAAATAAAATAACCACTTTTAGACGCCTTGATATTAAACATTTGCTTGAGTTCAGCCTTCATGAAATTGAGTTGATCCTTAAACAGCTTAAAAATGGAAAAGCCCCGGGCGAGGATTGAATTACAACATTGCTCCTGAAAGCTGGTGGTACGCCACTGCCAAGAGAGCGCTCATAACTGTACCATTCCATTATCTATGCCAGGAGACGCGTGGTTGTCATGTTCTTCAGAAAAAACTATCCACCGATATCTCTTCTGAGTAATATACAAGTTGTTTTCAAGGGTCCTAACGAAAAACCTTGTTCGAAGACTCGACGAGATTCAACCACCGGAGCAGCTTGGGTTTAGAAGCGGGTATTGTATTGTACATTGGAGTCGTAATCTACGGTACCGAAACCCTTTGGAGACCTACGTTTTCACAGAGGACTAATATAGGTTGATGATGATGATGAAACAATGGCCCAATTTTGATGCATTTTTTTATTTCAAATCCGACATCATGAAAATTGTTTTTATGGCACAATATGTAATTTACATAGAGGGTTTTTCACAAAACTTTAGTTTTGTTTGTTAAGCCAGGGCGCAAACGTAGACAATTTTTGTGTTCTGTGTTAGAAATAAGCTACCGAAGCATATTTTTTGTTTTCCATAGAACTAGTATGAAATCCATTCACTCAATGCGTTAACATAAACATGTTATCCGTAACTAGGCATAAACAAAGATCAAAAAGTTGAATGGTGTCGGTAATTAAAACTTAAAACATTTGTATAGCGCCTACATTTGTACTGTCTAAAATGAATTATACGAATTTGGCTTAAAGAACGCTACGAAAGTACTACGTTGTCTCGTAGCGTTCCTTCATCATAATTTCTCAATAATTTTCTTTAAACGTATTTCTATCACGAGTTCTTGGTGCATTCTAATTGCATTGACTATAATCTATAATAAATTGACTATAATGCATGCAATGACTGGCAATGTATAAAGTTGAGGATTGGATTTAGTGGTGAATCGTGGGACATGATTATGTCCGGCATTGACTAAAATACAGAACGAGTATCGTATATGTAATATTACGATCAATATAGCGATACATTCATTCCAGTATGTACCTACCTGAAAAGTACGGCTCAGTAGTTGTGAAACTCATGGGAACAAAGTCAAAAATATAATTAGTTTTTAATGTATTGTTGTTTTCTCTGTCGCTTAGAGTTTGTTTTGGAATTTTCTCAGAAGTATGTATTATAAAAATATGATTAGTTAAGTAAAATACCTTCTTTAAAAAATCATGGTAAGTAGAATATATTCTCCCAGATTGATTTAAACAGAAAACCTTTCTCAGACTTTCTCAGTTAACAAATATTCAGTGGCCCAGATTCTCAAGACGCCAGACTGACAGTTGATTGACAAAATAGTACGTACCATTTAAATACGTAACGTGTTCAAAACATTGAAACGGTTTACGTGAAAATGAAAAATGCGCAAAATTAAATCTGTAAAGAAATTTTGGTTGATATTGTAGTCACAGGAACTTGGAGACAAAAAATGTTCTATGTAATGTTTTGCATTTGATTGGTAAGTTACCTATGTAAGGTAACATGATAGCGACAATGGCTTACACATGCCAAGAGTGACGGTGAGTGGGCGGCGACCTCAGCGTCGACAGCGCAAGTGGCGGCGTAAAGCCGGCCATCGATTGGCTGACGCAGCAGTCCGCCCCTCAAGCCACGATGTATGTCAAGTGACGGCCTTGCCCCCTTTCCCAGCTATTAAAAGCCTAATGAATTAATATCAGCCAAGAGACGGACCCTTGATGTGATCAAACGTGATTGGCGACCATTTCATGGCTAGAAGGCAAGGTTGAGACATGGCTTATTTTTAACTTACACATACGTCACACATGCAACTGAAAAATGATCTCATTTTATGACATAACTTACGGTTTGAAACTAAACTATATACATCAAAGTATATCTATTTTATTTTTTGGTAAACCCAACAATCACACGTCAAGTAAAAGTACAAACAAAAATGTACGTCATTAAATGAAAAAGAAATCGTAGTATACCAAAGAATACGCCCAAATTTAAGAGTCTTTATTGTACGTATATTGACGACTCAAAACTTAAACTTGTGATTTTGAAATTAGTAAGTAATAGAAGTAGCGGTGTAATGTGTAATACTAAAACTCATTACCACAATCTATGAACTATTTTTTACTTCTGAAAACGGCTTGCGATTGTTATTTCTAAGAATTAATTGTTGATATTGAAAGTTTGGGTGATAAGCCAGTGCACTAGTTTATTTTTAAAGCTATATAAACTCCAAACTCTGTCATGACTGATTCGGGAAGTATGCTGCTACATCTCTGCACTCGGTATATCGTAAGTCGATCCGAAAGACGTCAATTACCGTATGTCTGCTTACTCGATGTTACAAATAAACTTTCAATGGTTTGTTCGTTTGAGTTTAGACAGTTCTTATATATTATAATAGCGTAAACTACCTCGTAAATCATGAAATAATGTGAACTGTAGCCAAGAGAACTCTAAGAACTCTTCGTTCATTGAAATTAACAAAAGCCTGTTTAAAAGCATCATTACACTAATCGCCATCAACCACCCACATACTTCTCTTACTCATATAGCTGGGTATAAACATCTATTTTATCATGTCAGTTACCATTTCACTAAAATAAGAAAACTACAAAAAATAATAAAGTAAATTTGTAAGAAAACTACTACGAAATTTACATAAAAAATAATACGAGCTGTGAATATGAGTATGTTTACATTTACCGTAGCATGCCGTAACTTTACTCTCATTTGAAATCATTGACGTCGACAAAGTAATTGCTAATTTGACTTGTCTCAAAAATATGACATCCAAATGACTCGCGTAAGGATTGAGCAAATCTTTGTTGTTAGTTTAGTGAAGTTATCCAGTTCTACTTACTAGTGACTTTATGACAAAGCAAGGTCGGTATCGTTTTACCACCAAACGACAAATACGATCAAAGTTTTGGGTCCCATCAATCATGTTCAGTCAACAACGCCACTGGCTTAGATTACAACCATACTTTTATACCTACTCGTTTGCCTTCGAGAAAAATACTATCATTGGATCGCGTCGTAGATGTGAACAGCTTGACACGGATTATCAAGCATTTGGATTATGTAAAAATCACATATCATAGTCCCCACATCATATTATTACTCAGTGCTCTTAGATTTGGATAAACTAAAATACATGTACAATATGCACATATTCTATGTAGGGCTTTGAGGATTTAACCACAGTTGGTCTGAGATGTAGGATCCAATACATCTAAACGAACTCAGTCGCCTACGACAACTGTTTCGCTATTTTTCTCAAAAATGTTTTTCTTCCCAAAAAGAACCAACTTCAAGTTAAACATTAAATTAACACACCTACTCAACTAATTTTAATAAAATTTTTGAAACCAAATATAGGTAAGTCTACCAATGCACTAAACGCCCTTACGTTACGTTACTAAACCCTTTCGTTTGATACTCATATTGGGAACTGTGAAAAAACATTTTGTGGCATCTTGTTCATCTCATTTTCACAAAAAACTAACGTCATATGAAATTTAAATTTAATATTTTCCTTACCCCGTGCTATATTGTGTGTACTATGATCTCAATTTTGTATAATATGCTCACAATTCTGAATATTATTATTTTCTATAATAATTGACATTATTATACTATTTAAGCTTACATTTGATAATTAGTTGTGAATTTTGATATTATTTTTAGTACCTTCTCATAATTATGATTTCCAATATTGAATTGAAATTGACGTGTACTTGCTGTATGAATAAATGAATATGAATTCTGACATGTAAAATTATTGGACGAAATAAATGATTATGCTTATGACTCTGCACGCATTCTTACTAGTACAGAAATACTATTATAAATATTAACAAATCAAATAAAACCCAACTTACCATATTGACTTCAGAGATAGCATCAAAACTAGCAATAGTTAAATCCATGCCGACGTACAGTGGATCTCCTGAAAGCAATAATATTTATGCAACGAGGCATCCGCATGTGCCGGGGTTGGAAACGAAACGCTGACAAATCTAACCGTATTTACTGAGAAATTTTATATTCCAAATCTTTATGGTCCACGGCTCGCAATAACTTACGGAAGCATAGCGCTTCGGTAGGCTAGCTCTGTCGCGCAACTATTGCAAATATAATTTTGCATTCACAAGTCATATCACATGCTCCGACACTAATTTTAGATATTTTGTGGTGGCTTTTCGAATTTATACGATTCTATAGTCTTATAGAACAATGTATTTAAAATTACAACAATTTTTGTCATTCAGTGCGACAATACTAGCAGCGAGCGTCCATATAAGTAGGTACAAATAACGGCGTTTCATTTGATTAATTTGACTGCATGTGCCTACTTCTTTATCTTTCAAAATTTCATAGTTTTAGATTAAATTATTAGTATAACGATTTAAATAATTAATAACATAAATATTAACTTTTTTTCTATACCTAATCAAATCGTGATAATTAATATAAGTTCACTCGTCGAGGATTTAAAATAGATTTTAATGATTTATCAGAACGCGAAACTTTTTTTATTTCTGTAGAGCAAGAATGTTATGGAAACTTAAATGTAGAGTTAAAGTTCGTTTTCCAAAAAGATTATTTATATTTATTTTGACATTCCTAATATACAACAGAGGCAGATGGCTATATTTACCTAAGTGTGTATTACCTTATATTTTTACAATTCTGTAGTAGTAATAGCTTATGGTTGCCTGGAAGAAAGCGCTCTTAGTGATAAGGTCATTCATTGTTACGTTTTTGAAAAGTTTTTTTAATTTGAGTGCGATAAATGGTTTATAATTCTATGTACCTACCTCCAAAGTTGGGGCGCAGCCGTATGTCGTATCCGTCCAGTATCCTGGACACGGTATGGGTGACGTTTTCCAACCGGTCAGTCGCTGCCAAGCGCTCGTTTCTAAAAAATTATCGAACATTTGGAAACAATGGATTTCAATTCACTAATGCCCGAGCTACACGAGGTTAGTTTTTCAAACTAGGATAACAAGCTAGTGTTAGCAAGCTAGTAATGTAGTACTTCTAGCTTCGTGTAGACAACGCTATTTTTGTCTACACGTAGCTAGAAGTACTAGCTTGCTAGCTTACTAATACTAGCTTGATATCCTAGCTTGAAAAAGTAACCTCGTGCAGCTTGGGAACTAGTACTTCAGTAAAAATTTAATTATTCACCATTAAGCATACGCAGCCCTAGTTCGTATTTCGAAAAATTGTCAAGACTATATATTAACTCGTATTTGGTCATAGTGGTGATACTGTGCTGCACTGCTGTGGCCTGGAACCTTTTTTTCATATAGATTAAATCAACGCAATGATTCACCACGCTGATAAAATGCGAGTTTTAACCGATCTCCTGTAAAGATACCTGTTTAAAGACATGCCTGACATTTTTACAATATTTTCCTTTCTAGTTAGATTCCATAATTATAAACAGTAAAATAATAACGATACCTCCTAAGAATTTCCATTTTTCCATAAATCATAAGAGTAAAAGTTTCCGGCTAAATCCTGCATTGAATTGCATTGCAGCCAATTTCTAGACGTTTGATGGCGTTATAATCTTACCTGACTTTTGCGATAAACCTCTAGGACAAAGAAGGTAATTAGCAACTAAATAAAAAATAAAAAAGGTATTTTATATTTTATCAGTTAAGTATTTAAAACAGCAATTATTTTTTATTAACTAGCTGTCGCGGTGGCTTAAGTCAACTATGTAACGAGTTGAGAAAAATGAGTACCTCAGACCTTCTACGACGATGAAAAACGAATGTTCATAATTATTCTTATAACTTCTATTTCAAAGCGTCAAATCGTTTTATCTCTTAAGTTATTATTCGAAGTTGGATTTTGATAAAGAACACTCTAATCTCAATAACGCCTTAGCTCATAGTTCGATCAGACATGAACTTAATTCGAAAAGCCTAGCGTTATCTATGCTCCCCGAGGATAGCAATAAATTAAAATTGGCTAACTAAATCCGAACTCTAACGGTTCAATCTACGTTCGTGTTAAACTTTATCTTTGCCTGGAGTGATGTGCCTAATTTAAACGAAATCTGAGAACCAAATTGGCACTTAACGCCAGGATTTCTGTGATCTCCACTTGGTGCTAAATTAAATGAACGAATTTTGGATTTAATAGAATTTTTGACCGACGTTACGAAGGTATTTTTCAGTTCCGGTTCGTTCACCGGGGGAAAAAAAGTACCTAGTGTGTTAAAAAAATAACTCTTTCTAATTTGAATCATCCGTCTTGTATTGTGATTATGACTGATCGCCACCTAATAGTTTCTTTAGCTATTATTGCGATTAAAAAACACCGGTAAACGTTTTTTTAGCAAACACAGTTTGTAGAAATTATACTGTGTATAGTGATGCCTATTGAATAAATACTCTGTTAGCGCAATTGGCGTAATAAATAAATGAGTATTCCTAGTATTGCGACACGTTTTTAATGTAGCTTGTTTCACATTCATAGCCCTTGTCCCTTTTATGATCGATGTTTAGGAAGGCTAGGGAACACATACAAAATCAACAAACATATAAAGACACCGACCATGTTTTCACTAACATAATAAATCATTCAATATACCTATACCATTCAAAGTTGAGAAGATTGGATTAGTTTTATTACTATATTTTATGTTTTTCATATCTTTAATAGGTATGCGCCTATGCTTACTCGTCATAAAAATTAACAGTCCCATAATCCATCATGTTGTCCAAGTGCGAGTTGGCTAATATCATGTTTACCTATTCGTGTTATCCTTGGAGTATGAAGTGGAGTGTTTTTCTTCGCAATGATTTTCTTCACCAGTGCAGCCAGTGACGACAATAAACTTAAAGGATACATCATCAATTCATCATATATCTGGTCTTAGAAATTTTGGGTCCTATTTAGATAATGATAAAAACATTATAAGGTAGCCTTACTAATTATTTCTCCTTTACACATAAAGTTCAAAAAACTGAGACATACCTACAATTGTGAAGACGACCACTGTTTAGATAATATTATTTAAGTTTCAAATAGCAAAGCGTTCCCAAAGCCAACACGAGCCGTCGGAATGTCTTTGCGAAGATCCTTGGATATTCCAGCTATTTGAAATACTTATGCAGTCTACCTAAGCACCCGAGATACTTATAATTTAATTGTCTTCTTTAATTATCAAAGATTTACAAAGTCTAGATGTAGGAACCAATAAAAATCGTCTAAAGAACTAAAAAAATACTCGTAGTCTTTGTGGTCCAAATGACAAAAAGAATGAAACTTACAAAACTTATGCTAACCCTTATGTTATTATTAAAATGTCGACATATGCAAGTTAAATAAATAATTTCATCTGTATTCCAAAAATGTTTTTCTTACAAAGTAAGTATGTAAAATATTTTGTCATGGAATATGTAGGTATCACTTATAATTTTAAGAGTTAAATAAAATAGTTGGCAGTATTGCCATTGATTAAACCTTTTAACAACATTTTAAATTAATTTGCCATACTTTGGGATACATGCTTCCTTAACGTCTGAGAGATAGTATTAATCACTTTTCTTCATGGTTAAAATTGACCATTATTTTTGAGATAAAAAGGTGAATTGCAGCCACTATATTCTAAAATAAACAAACATTGGTAGTTTGACAAATATGAGTACTTATGTGAAAGTCAACAATTAAATCAAGATTAATTTACTTTGTATGAGTAATTAATTACCTGTTCATCGAAATTGTAAGTAACTTTTAATGAACTTACTTAGCTCTAATTTACTGAAGTTTTTAAAGTAGGGTTTTCTGTTGGACTTTTTGTTTTCCGACAAAAGTATCTAATCAATTAATTATCTAAACAAATTTGTCATCGAACCTATCAAATAATAAAATCACGCAATTCAAATTGCCAATTAAACTGGATTTAATCATTGATGACGTTGAAATATTTGTCAAGCTATCACTTACACGCTTTTATCTCAAAACTAATGTTCAATTTTTACCGTCAAGAAAAGCGGTTAACATTGTCTCCCAGTTTACAACGAAATATTTATCTCAAAGTTCAGAAAAGTAATTTAAACGTTGTTGAAAGATTTCACACATTTTCAGACTGATATGTTATGTTCAGACTGATGGATTCTAAAAAATGGTGTTAAAAGTGAGCTTACTGAGTGGTGGTGACGAGAGTGAAGACGAGTGGCAGCATGAGGAGCTGGTTGAGAGCGCGGTTGTCGCGGCGCGCGCTCATGGCGCGACGTAGCGGGCTCGCGGCGCATCGCGCGCTCACCGCGCCCAGCCCCGCTCGCGACACATTACTTCCAAACTATACGACGTACGAGTAACTTCCGAAGTCTACCACGCGCGAGCATGAGCGGCCGCGGCGACTAGCCCGTCCCGAGTGGCGTCGCGCGTGCGCCTCTCCGCGAATCTCTCCCGCTCGACGCCTCCGGTTCTCATCTCTTCGCGACTTGTTCACTTCTTACGATTTAGCACGAATCAATGTTGGAACATCACTGCCTCAGGCTTTACTTAATATCACACTCACAAAAAAACGCGAACGACTCTTTTGCACTTGTAGGCACAGAAGCAACTTGTAATATATACTCGTTGTCTATTAGGTATGCTACTCAGACTTACTTTCCAAGAAAAAAATAAAAAGCCCTTTTCAGCTTAATGATGATTTGTGCGATAGTGCAGAAGTAATAAAGGCTTTCTTGAAAGAAAAGGCGAATGAGGCAAATTACTCGGAGCGCAGGTGAAGTTACAAATAAAAGCAAAACAAAGGCGATTAACTACGGGAAAACAGACAAAAGTTGTGTCAAAGTTACGTCGACCTAAAGGTGACCTACACTTTGCTCAGATGAACGTAATTACAGCAAACTACACAGACCGAAGAATATAAACATTATTTATTACATTTAAACACACAAATAAACAGCAAAACAAAATTATGTTCGATTTATTTTTTATAT
Source organism: Ectropis crepuscularia (assembly GCA_963693475.1). Taxonomy (NCBI): domain Eukaryota; kingdom Metazoa; phylum Arthropoda; class Insecta; order Lepidoptera; family Geometridae; genus Ectropis; species Ectropis crepuscularia. Next base: position 9,272,855 of record OY856343.1, on the reverse strand, counting down.
CATATGTAATTTGAAAAAAAAAATGTAGGTATATTTAATATAAAAAGGTTCTTTTTATGAAACAATGATGCCATCTTTTTTTCTTCGAAAGTGACGTACCTAACAGTTTTTTTCATCTTGAAGTGAAAACTTCTTTTGGCGCGCCACTGATAGATTTTTCGTGGGCTGTGAATTGAATTAGCGTTACGCTCGGGAATGATTAGAAACATTCGGGTAAACCCAGGACCATGGCAATGCTCATGGCCACGCCTTCTGGTTTCACTCGCGTTGTTTCCAAAGGGAGTTATCAAATTCTGAGTTATAAGTTTTCACTTCTATCGACAGTTCCAATGACTGCCATTTTTTTTATTGAGACGCTAACTTTAACCTTTATAGCAGAATATGTGATAAAATTGCAATCAACTTCAGTTTACAATATAACGCGTGAGATTACATTAGAACGCATTATTTTAACCATCTAAATGCTTGTGTCCGTACCCGTATCACTCTCATCTACCCGCCTACATATTTGGGCCCCCGAGTGCAGCGACGTGGCTTCAATGCCGGCTCTCCACTCTCCTCGTAACGCCGTGACCGCGTGTCAAAGCACAAGCTGAATACGGGAAACGACAACCTAAGTAGTGAAAGAGCTTCTGGTCTAACATATTACTAGTGAAATACCAGTGAAATATATAAAATACTATAATGAATTTGCGTTATGTTTTTTTATAGTTTCATACATAGACAGACGGGACGAACAGGACTTGTATCTGACGGTAAGTAACATGCCTGTTCATAACATCACAGTGTCACGCAGCTATTTAAACATGAATAATCCAAGTAATTAAGTACTGCACTACGCTCGTCACACAGAGATATAAGATGATTTATCTCTATGCCCTGTAATTTTACTGGAAACATTTCCTATCAAACCGGAACACAGTGACGTTTAAAAATAATATAATAGTGGTAAAATAACTGGCAAAGTCAACTGAGACGTGGTCCTTAACTGTGGGCCTCATAACAAAGCTCAAAGTCACACAGCGAGCTATGGAGCGAGCTATGCTCGGAGTCTCTTTGCGCGACAGAATCCGTAATGAGGATATTCGCAAAAGAACTAAAGTAGCCGACGTAGCTCGAAGAGTAGCTAAGCTGAAGTGGCAATGGGCAGGCCACATCGCTCGCAGAACTGACAACCGATGGGGAAGAAAGGTTCTCGAGTGGCGACCACGAACCGGAAGACGCAGTGTTGGACGGCCTCCCACTAGATGGACAGATGACCTCACGAAGGTCGCTGGAAACCGCTGGTTGCAGGTTGCGCAGGACCGTTCGTTGTGGAAATCTAGGGGGGAGGCCTATGTCCAGCAGTGGACGTCTTACGGCTGATGATGATGATGATGAACTGGCAAAGATGTGGCATTTCACTAGGCAGGCTCTGCAAAGAGTCCTGCTTTTACTTAAGATAAAATAATTATGTGAGCTGAACATACTCCTTGCCGTAGGGCACCGACTTCAAGAATGCCAGGTTTATCTTGGTATTTCCCAATCGGTGTGCCTTTACGCTGCTCGTCGTAAATATTGTCATTGAGTGCGGTAAATGAGTGTGGTAACTAAATATGGAATGTTTTCAGGTGTCATTCAAGTACGCTTCATATTTGCTTTAAGGTACGCTCTGCATGATGTTTGCGTAAGTATAGTTAGTCAGTAAGTTTATATAAGAAGTGAATTGAGTTTCCTGCTTTCTGATGGTGGAATAAGCGATTTCTTTGACAGTGAAAGTTTAATAATTTATATATTTAAATCATCGTAGCTATCATCTGCTGTGATCTCTCGCGCGCTTTTAACAAGGCGGACCGCGAGCTGCTGCTTTGTTTCTCATAGGATTCAGATCGTAGTTGGCGACGCCGGTAAGGCTAAATCAGACGAAGGAACTTCTGACCTGGGCGTTCCACAAGGTTCGTGTCTATCGAATACGGCATTCTTGGTACTCCTGAACGATTTACCGACACACATTAATGATGGTGAGGCGTATATATTTGCTGACGACGTCGTGGCGGTAGTCACGGACTCTAGTGCTCATTTACTGAGAGAAAAAAAAAGTTTGTGGCTTCTAGACTTCGAAGATGGTTCCAAATGAACGGCCTGTCGCTTAACCTTGACAAAACCGGTTTTGTGCATTTTGATTTGGCGAATAGAGTCTGGACACCCGTCTTGGTGGACGTCAATGGTGCTACTCTGCAGCAGGTATCCTGTGTGAAACTTTTGGGCTTTCATGTTCACAGTGCTCTGAAGTGGGATAAGCATATAAACCACCTGTTTGCACGATTAAGTCAAGCGTGTTACGCCCATAGTCGATTGGCTAAATCTGCTCCAAAAAACGCTGTACGATGCTGCTATTTCGCCACGGTTCATTCTTTACTAATGTACCGAACGAAGTTGTGGAGAGATGCGGCCCGATAGAGTATTTATTTTACAAAAACATGCAATTCGTGCAATAGCGCAAGTACCATGGGGCGTGTCCGCTAAACCATACTTCACAGAACTGGGCATACTGACTGTAACGTCCATTTTAATTTATCAAGTTAGCGTGTTTACCAGCACAGTTTACGTGTAAACCAGCACAGCTTCCAAGTCTTGGGCTGCAATCGGAAAGGACGTGTCAGAGGCAAGAACCAAAACAAATTTAAACCTCTGACGCATAAGCTCGATAAGGCCAGTAAATCGGTTTACGTGAGAGTTCCTGTTATATATAACCATCTGCCTGACGACGGCGACGTAAGAAGCGCGGCGACGTAAGAAGAATGTTTAAGAAACGTTTAAGGACACATTTAATAAAAAACGCTTATTATTCTCGAAAATAGTTTTTTGTTGACAAATACCACAAGTGATTGTTCTAGACAATAATAGTGTTCTAATTTTCCTTTTTTTACTTTTTATTTTGATTGAATGATTTAAATGTATTGTTTTGACTTGTAAATGCCTTTTTCCAATAAAATATCTGCATCTGTATATTCCTTGTAAGGTATTGTTTCTTACTCTACATTAAACTGAATATTATTATTTATTACTTAGTTAAATTATACAGTGTTACAGGTAATCAGCCTGCATCCATTTAAAAGGCATGTTCTGTATGTGTAAAGAAACAACTTTTGTTGAAACACAATATATGTTCCAAAAGGAATGTGTTTGTTGTCCTCTCTAGCACTATTTAGCTGCTGTTTAGTGTTTATTCACTTCTGCACATCATTTATCGACAGTTAAAGAGCGCGCGCGCTCTTGTTACGAATTATTACATAGAGTTCGATGCTTATAGATTGGGCAATGGGCAAATATACTTTTTTAATTTTTAATTGGAAAAAAGTACGAATTTATTTTTATAAATTATAGAACAAAAGTTGACGTATTTAATGTACTTAATAAGATGCAGGTGGATTACAAATAACCTTGTATGTTTACGGTAAACGGCAAATAATTTTAATCAATCACTTTATCTGTAACGATGAGTAATAAGTACATTTTGACAATTTATATTTTTTTAACGTTCAATACGGTAACCAAATTTTAGTAACGTGATTTAACGTATTCATACATTTTTAAAGGATTCCGAAGAAAGTAAATTTTCATATAGTAAATAATGAATTGTGACAAGACCAGTTGGACATGTGTTTGATGGTAACCAACACACCTGCCCATAACATCACAGTATTACAGCGGAACAAGAAAAATCCAAATCATTACCTAGCACTATTCCAAGATTTAAGATGCTTTATATCTCTAACACTCTAACCCCTGTAATTTTGGAAATATTGCTTTTCCAACCCGACACATAGTGACGTTTGTATATTGCTGCTCGGCAGTAGAATAACTGGCAAAGGTGTACTATAATTTCCGAAATCCAAAAACTAATGGCAAAGTGTGTAGTAATAAAAAATCCCCATGTCTGCTTGTCTAGTAAAGTGTTAACGTGCGGAAAGTGACGACGTACGGAATGCGGCGGAGGGCGGAGGTGCGCGGAAGCTATTTGCCGGCGGAAGGCTGCACCGCACTCGCATGCGATAAACTACACCGAGATGGAGAGACTTGCGATTTTGAAATACATCGGCGTGTGGCGCTCGAACATAACTTGAACTGTCTGGAACCTATAATATAGAGTTTCACTTATAACATTTAAGTTTGGCTTTCATTTTTATATCCAAACCAAAGGGTTTGAAATGCCCTGCCACATAAACCAAGTATTTTCAAGACGAGATTGAATATAAATTAAAGTCGAAAGTGAATAAGACTTCTATAAATACGTGCTACATCATCAGCCACAGCAACATTGCTTTCCATCAGGCGAGTTGGTGACGTAACCAGTCAGAAGAGTTTATTGAAAATAATATTTCTTAGTTGTGTACTTTTCACACAATATTAATACACCAAGGCATTAATGACTATTTAACTAGTGTCGGTTTGTGAATAATTTCCTGAGCCAAAATTAGATTATTTAACAACTACTTATAATAGGTATCTCCTATCTTATAAATTTTACAGGTCAACGAAAACTTATGAATTAGGTTTTTTTTTTTTTTTTAGCTTTTTATAGGCTTACACTTGATCGCCATCTCACCTGATGTGAAGCGACGATGCGGTCTACGATGGAGCGTGTTTACCTAGAAGAAACCGATTCACTCTCGATTTGAAGACACAAAGATTGTAGTCAACAGGGAAAACCCACTCAGGCAACGCATTCCACAGCCTAGACGTTCTTATCACAAAGGTAGAGTCAAATCTCTTCGTTCGCGTCTTTGGAACATCAACCATGAAACGATGACGTTTTTTCGAGCTACGAGCATTCCGATAGAAAAAAGGGCAAGGTGGTATTAGATCATGTAAATCAGTCGCACACTCTCCGAAGTGTATTCGATAAAAAACCGAAAGGCTAGCGACTTTTCGGCGATGTTCAAGACTTTGTAGTCTTTTTCGCACAAGAGTGTCGTTGCCTATGAGCCTTTTGGCACGTCTCTCGATCGATTCCAAGGCCTCCAGCTGATACTTCGCCGAACCATCCCAAAGATGCGAACAGTACTCCATACAAGAACGAATTTGAGCCTTATATAGCGTGAGCAACTGCTCAGACTTGAAGTACCTTCGCACCTTTGAGAGGACGCCTAGCTTTTTGGCAGCTAATTTGGCCTTGGACTCGATATAGGAACCAAAGTTCAGCGTAGATGTCAATGTAACGCCCAAAAGTTCAATACGGTCAGAAATCGGAACGGATACACCTCTAAAGGTTGGAGTCAGTTGAAAAGGACTCCTTTTAGCGGAGAACACACACGCCTGCGTCTTTGGTTTGGTTTGCCTGGTTTCTGCAATAGTAGAACAATCTTTCAAGAAAGTTTGATGACTTTTGCTGCTTATTTTGCAATCAAGGGAAGTGCTTCAAGGTTTCGTAAGAGGCAAAAAAGCGCTATGAAAGATATTGGTTGACATTGCCTATCCCACTGAGTTTTTAATTGCCTATCCACTCACAAAATCGATCACCATTTTGAGCTACGATTTTTTCTGCCAAAACATGTAACTGAATAAACAAACTCTTGAGTTTTCAAGAGCTTTCAAGATCTGTCACTCGTCATTCAACGTTCATCAAATCGTATCTATTCATCGTATCAAAATATTTCTAGCTGAATTTACTTACAATAAGAATTTATTTGACTTGATACGTAACGTTCTCATATTCAAGTTTTAGACAATTTGTCAAAATCATCGTATGATTTTCGCATCGTATTGCTTGCCTCTTGAAGAGGCCTGTTTGTATCATCTTATCTTACCTACAACTTATGTCAACTTTTAAAATGTTTCGTATCACCTGATCTTACCTGTAAACAGCATCAAAGATTTTTGTATTTTATTTTTGTATGCAAATATGTACATTTTACCTAAATTAAATACTATAGCTGCTTATAAAATAGATATTTGATATCAAATTAAAGGTAGCTTTTGCCTTTTAGTTTTGGGTATACCTATGTATCAAATAAGTGTGTTTTCACAAATTTACTGAAACAATATCGTGAAAATTACAAAAAGAATAAAATTGTGATTAAAATATTAACTTAAAATACTTTATTACCTATTCTCAAACGTTCAAAATACACAAAAAAACGATAAAATCGGTCGAACCTTTTTGGAAGAGATTGTTCAAAAGATAAATATTGTACGAAAAATGTTGTTGAAAAATGTGTAAGGCTTAAGTTTTGTTTTCAGTTATAAAAAAACAACTAAATTTAATAAAACTGACTATGTATTTGGCAACAAAGCAACATCTCTCCTAGCATCCACAAAAAGATGACCTCTGAGATAGCAAAGAGGTCCCATTTCAAGGGATTGAAAAATGTGTGATGTATAAATATAGAGCAGAGGTTTGAGCTGCGAGATTGGGCGAGGTAATGATAGTGATTTAACTGAGACGTGACGTTTACTGCCACCACAACGCTGCCCCTACTATTCTCTATCTTGGAGGAACAACCGACAGGCACTTAGCACGCGCCAAAAGGCTCATTTAGATAAGGAATAAGTAAATAGATCAGGTTTTTCTACACGGTTCCTTTGTACCGATCGTAAGCAGATAAGTTGGTATGTTAGTTATGGAAATATAATATAGCTATGGAAAAGTATGACACTTCCAGAAGAGCGGCAAGGCAAAAGCGATCAGACCCGTGCTTTCGGTGTAAAGCCTTTGTTCTAACTCTATAGGTAGTATATGAAAACTATTTGCTGATCACCCTCTTTCTAAAAATATTTCAAAGTCTAGAAAAGCGAAAGAGCGGAAGCGGAAAACTTATCGGGTTTTATCGTATACATTTCAGATAGTGCACAACTGATCTGCATGGTTTTTAAATCCACTTTGCTCTTTTTGCTGTATGATTGTTCGTAGCGCGAAAAAGAGACATTATTTTATATTTTTGTTCTAAAAACTCGAACGAGAAGGTTTGACTTTACTTTTGCAATGTCTGAGCTGTGGAATGCGTTGCCTGAGTATCAATTTTCATGTCTAGAGTGAAACGGGTTTTTCTAGATAAGTGCACTTTGTCGTAAACCGCAACATCGCTTAACATCAGGTGATGCGGTCAAGTGCAAATCTTGAATAGTTAAAACAATCTAATTTCACATTTTAAGCAATTACTGGAGATTGGAGAATATTTTTGATTTCTAAGCAAAAAAATGTCTTCGTTTTTGGTTTAGTTCATCAAACCAGATTATTAATGTTATTGGATTTGAGAAAAAATTCAAAGACTGGACTTCGATATTTGACAGGGTGAGAAAAATTTAATTCTAAGTGATAAATGAGCCTAACGTTAATGCCAAAAAAATGAACGTAGAATTCACAGATTACAGAAATAAAACGTTTCTGTAATCTGTGGTAGAATTGATGTTACCGGCGCGATTCTGTAATTTTTGAATTGACTGACCTATTTATTATTACTTAGCAGTTTTGGTATTATTGATTTCCTAAACACCCAAGTATTCTATTTCCTGTACAAAAATACCTAGCTATGTATTTTATAGTGTAAGACTATTTGCAGAGTCCGCCTGGGGAAGTACCACGTTTTTGCCAGTTCTTCATTGATATTTATAATATCAGTTGGATTTATTATTATTATTTAACGTTTACTATGAAATTCTGGTTTTCTTTAGACACAAGTCAGGGTGAGATAAGAATCGAGTTCCATCAGTAACACACTGTGTATTGTATATACCACAGCGGTCCCTGGGCGCGCATTACACTTGGTGATGAGTAGGATTCTATTTCAAATCGCCCGCACCGCGCCGAGGTGGCTCGATGTCGAACCTTTGAGGTCACGAACTCACATCAGAAAATCCTGTAGCTTTTCTGTTGTAAATAATAAAATGCGATAAAAATCCAGATAGCATTGTTAACTTTAAAAAAAAAAAATATTTTCCAAATGCATTTGCTATACAAATTAGCTAATATCAATTCTACAGACAGTTCTTCATTCTTACGTCTTTTAGAAACGTAGATACAAATTGAAAAAAAAAACTTCGCTAGTCTGTAAAAATCATTTTCAATTCCGAATCCGATGTTAAAAACACTCATTAAAGTACAGTTACAAAGTAAAACATACTAATAATAGCAGATGTTTTAGTACTCAAGTTAACGTGGTTGCTACACATATTTTTATATGCTATACACATATATATGTTATATGCTACACACGTTTACCCAATAAGTATATGTGTGTTGTAAATTTTGAACTGGTTATTTTCCGAACAATAAAAATGTATCACAAGTTAAAAGGTTCTTCTATAGCACCAATTGCATAATAACACATCGTAGACTCGGCGTACCATTCACGTAGCATTCGTAGCATTCGCAGCATTCGTAGGCAGTTACGGCGCGTAGCGTTGATTGCCGCGTAATTCCCTGTTATAACAAATTTTACGGATTCATTTCCCAGATGTTGGCAATTTTCTCAATGATATTGCACAAGTTAAGAAATTGCTATTAATATAAGAAGCGTTACATTAAGGCTATAAATTACCATGATTTAAATACAACATTTCAAACTTAATTAACTTTACACTTGCAAAAGCAAAAAATACATTTTATTTTTTGACAGAAATTACAAAAAAATATTTGAAAAAAATGTAACACACAAATTGCGTAGACAACATTTGTATTTGTCTTGTAGTTAATTAACACCGATTCATATTATTTTGTCTTCATTTGATTAGAAATGGTTTAATCGTACCAATTATACGTGAAAATCGGTTTCATTCTATGCCTCCAATAAGTATTTCGATTCAATCGAGCTCGGGGATTTGCCTAATAGCGCGGCATCAGTCAAGATTTCAGAGCGAACCACCACTTTTGCTAAGGTGTTTTATATGAACTTTGTTCAGTAAAATAACTGGTTCATATAAAGTAGACACTTTACATGACGATGTCGATGTTATATTTTTGTTTCTAGAGTGTTTATGGTTTGGAACCAAGATCCTTTTCCTAAGATAGATAATAGTACGTGGACAGACAGATACATATGTATATTTGTCTATCCACGTACTATTTTCAGCTCCAACTTCAAGCCTTCCCTTTTATTCTTAACTTTAATTACGTTATTTTAAAAGAATACGTTTTGTTACAGCGCGTCAAATAACATTAAAAAATGTATAAATAATTATGCATATATTGTTTTTTTTTACATTCCGTTTTCAAGGAACAATCGCAAATACAAGCAAATTTAATCATGTTATTAGGCTCACTTTAATGTACGAGTATCATAATAAATTTTAAATTAATTGAAGTGAATTTTAATTCTAATGGTACGAAACCTTCGAAGAGAGAGTCCATAGTGTACTAGATTACGTGTAATTGCATTCATACATAAGCATAACAATCTACGATATATTCTCACTACTGAGCAAAGCCTTCTCTCGTCAGAAAAGAGTCAAGGCCATAATTCGCCACTCTGCCCCAGCGTGGATAGGCGCAACCACGAACAATTTTAACAACATTCCGGTTTACTGACGATGTTTTTCTTCACCGTCAAAGCCAGTGGTGATAATTAACTTATGAGATACAGGTGGTATACGAACTTATGACATCACGATTGTTAATCACATGTTGCAGCTACTGACCGAAATATACCGAACTACGAATGGTATTTTTTTTATATTTATAATGTTACTAAATTAAATTATACTGAAACTTAGACATCTATATAACTAACGAAACTAGTTAGTTACTACACTAAGCACATTTGATTCGGTCATAAATGTAGATAGATATATAAACTCTTTATTGCACTTAAATAACAAAAACAAAACACATAAACCTTAAAATAATAGCAATTGGCGACCTTATCGCTAAGACCGATTTCTATCTATCTTATATTATTTGATACTATCGATATTATTCTATCTGTGTGCCTTTTAATCTCTAAGCACCTTAGTAAGAATCACCCTAGGCTCTTACTCCCCGAGTAGATTGAGAGGTCTTATTATACTCAAGATAGGAGTAGAAGCTGAGACCAGCCGAGAAACAATCAGCCGAACCTCGGGGACCTCGTTTGGATGCCATTGTTGTGGAGAACACGGGTCACAACTCGAATACGACTCCTATATGGGTCATGATAAATCCGTAAATGCTCCTATGGTAGTATAACCTTCCGTTTCGTATAATTGCATTAAAACTTAATTAGTTTCCTTAATATTTTAGTTACAACACATTTATTAACTAAATAAATATTGATGGACATTCCTCACACAACACTAATAAGCATAACCAGCCCACTAAATGTTTCCACTGCTGGGACTAGGGGCCTTTTCTTGCTAAGAAAGAGTCAAGGCCTTAATCCACCACGCTGGCCCAGTGTGGATCGACTGGTGGATCACATATGACCTTGAATGATTCTAGGCAGATGTCGATTTCCGCACGATGTGTTTCTCCGCCGTTTCTTTTAAGTTAGCTACCACACACTAAAGTCACCGACATAGCTCAGCGTATTAGCAAACTGAAGTGGCAATGGGCCGGTCACATATGACGCAGACCCGATAACCGTTGGGATAGACGGGTTTTGTTGTGGAGACCGCGAAACGGTAAACGCAGTGTAGGACGCCCTGAAACCAGATGGAGTGGCGATATACGTAGGATGGCTGGTGGCGGTTGGAAACATAAAACCGAAGATACCTTCGAGGAGAGGCCTATGTCCAGCAGTGGACAAACAGAGGCTGATGATGATGATGATGAACACACACTACCTAACCGAAATTAAACAAAGCTGGTATTTGGGACCTAAATAACTGACAAAATACTGATACAGTAAAAAAGTCGTAAATACTTATAATATAATACTAAATACTTTATCATACCTCAAAGCAATATAACAAAACAGCAATGAAACTTAAAATGGACACACAAGGTCTTCTTTTCGCTAATAGTGATCTCTTCCAGCGATCTTATGATCCATAGAAACACCCAACAAATATTAAAATTCATAGTATTAGTATGTGCCTGTGTGTTTACACATAATTCTCAGTAAAATAACTCATCTTCGTATTAAGACAGAGGAGGAAACCACCATTGTTTGATGACTTTATTTACACCACGGCCACCTGACTGAAAGTCGATGTACTGAGACGGCTTAGTGGATCTGGCGCCTAAGCTGAAGTTATAATGACGAAGTAAATTACTAAACTTTTGGCTTTTAACTATTGCTCTATAATTATTGACTTTGAACGCAATTAAAAGGAAAAGAAATTGAGATACATTTATTAAATATTGCCACCCCACAGTGATACCAATGACAAAAAAGTTTAGTCAACGATTGAGATACCGCTCATCGTCTCAACACTATATATTTTACAAGACAAATCTTCCTCTTTGAAAAGCATCGCTATTTTACAGTACCAATGTTTGTTAAATTATTGATTAAATCATACTCAACTCCGTGTCCAACTTTATCATGCAATTTCAAATAAAAGCTCATGATTCAGGACTTCAATCGTCAATATAATGTCAGCGTGCTGTAATTGCATTCTAATTCTCACGATCTAAAAAACACGCTATGAATTATTAGCTCGATTGATATTCCCCCGTTTTTGCTGGGTTGAACAATGTTTTAGGTGCGTAAGAAAAGAGGCCATATTACCATCTGATAACAAATTTGTATTCATACGAAAGATCACGTCGTCCCATCGGTGCGTTATAGCTTGAAAGAGCGACAAATAAAACGATAAAGTTACCAAAGAAAATTTCATTACCTTTAAATTATTAAAACCTATCGTGTTCTTTATAAGTATTAACATTTCAAAGAACATAGCTGTATTAACCTGAATATTTCACTGTGACAAACCTTTACAAATGGATCATGTAAGCGAAATAATAATACGAGTGCTACTCAACTTGAGGAAACTGAATTGCGTTTAATTAAGCAAAGCAAAACCCCAAATTACGTAGAAATGCCAACAACATTAAACTATGGTATTATAAAGCTTAGCACTCGAGTTCCAAAAGTCGCGGTGGTTGCTAGGCTTTACGCGACGCATGCGTGGTGGCACGTCGCGACAAACGGCGGTCCTCCGACAAACGTTGAAAACCTCCGTCGGGCCGACTGCGGCGCCACAGAAGCGCAACAATCGCGAACTATGTATAAACAACAGTAAACAAATATAAACATGACGAAAGTTAATCTGAACATAGTCCTCACAGCCTTGGCCTGCCTCCTGGGGTAAGTAGTTCTACTATACTTTAAAACTTAAGTACAAGTAAGCATTCGAGCATATGTTCAGTTTTTTTTGTTACACACCAATAATAATCCAATTATTATGTAAATAACACAGACTGAACACAATTTTCACCAACCTCTAGTGAACGCAGTTAAAATTTAAAGAATATTTCAACTTAGCTCGAAGTGAGATTGTTCCGTGTGAAATTCAACCATTTTTACTAATATATCTGTTGAATGGTTATAAATAATACCGTTAGTAAAGTACATAACAAGTGAAGTCTAAAAACCTGAGTTAAAATGTGTCATATTTCAAGCACGGCGTAATTGACATATGGCTGAGCAACCGGACAACTGACGAGATCTGGTTCATATTAATTACTATCATAAATTGCACAAGTTTAAAATTCGTTATTAAAATATAAATATATTGTAACATTGCTGTGACTTTTATCTTGCTTAATAAGTGTCTAAATTATTCTCAAAACTACTGCGTATGTGTCAGTCCCACGTAGGCAGCGGAAATTATTTGTTATGTCGAACATTTAAAAACTAATTATTACTTAACATCCTTTTCTATACATTATATTGAGAGATTCATTAAGTTTTTGGAAATAATAACTTGAATTTGGAATTATTTTGTACTCGTAAATGTTGAAGAATCGATAACGATTTAAAGTATAACTCACTATCCGTGGTACTGAAGAAGAACAAATCTTTTTTTTTTCAGAAAGGTACTATTATTATTAGTATGCAGATATGCAGTATATTCCAATCCATTCCAAAAAATAAACAAATATAACTTCATAATAAGTATACATCGTATCCTGTCGCAATTACCATGTTCGTCATCTTCACTTTACATATAACTACTATTTCATCCGATCTGACAAAATGAAGTAGGTACATTCGAAATTATGCAACGTGCAGAAAATATATTCTTCCAAAATTGAAGTATGATAAAATTCCCAGCTGGGAAAACTAGATTCAATTTATGTAGATTTGTAGGTATTTGTATGTATATCCAAGAAACAACTGCACAAGATTAAAAATGTTCAATGAAAGACCCTCGTCAACGTGACACTCGATGCGAAAGAAATTTATCAAATTAAACAAGGTGGTTACCAAGAGTTACTGACACCATCTTGACTTAAGAAAGAAATGATTGTAATAGATTAAAATTATACTCACCCACAATGAATACACATCTCTTTATTGGTATCTTTAGGTAAGATAACACGATTCAAAATGAATTTTAAAAAATGACACATACAAACTGTCTTCTTGGAGAGGCAATATGTCTGGCAATACAGTTTTTGTATAACTGATTTGTTTGTAAAACTGATTGACATATGCACTTGGACAATAAAATAAGACATCTTTTAAAAACCACATGTTCGAAACGAGCTCTCCACCCACTAGCATTTGGCCAGCGTGGTGGGTTAAAACATTGATTTTCTGATTGTCAGAGAAGGCCTCGATTTGCAGCAGCAACAAAATAAAACGTGTAATAAAATTGCGATGCTTTTGCACTTCATGTGGAGGTTTAGCAATTTATGTGGGGTCGGTACAATACATCCATACAATATATTATGACTCATAAATATTTTAATTTAAACAATTGTTGATATCTATTTATGGAATATCTTTTTCGGGTACAAAAACAGACGTAGCTTTTCTTGTGCAATTTTATTTCATATCCATACTCAACTTAGTATTATGCTATTGTATTAGTATTTGTCAAAATTTCATCAAGGTCATTATGTTCCTCTTATTTTTAATCTTGATATCAGTATCAAGGAGAATTTGTCGTAACCTTTTTATGTAACACCGATTTCTCGAAGACGCCTGAGCCGGTTGATTTTTTTTTGTTGTTCAAATGCTCAAATTAAACTTCTTATGTCCGGTGTAAATTTAGCCACAAATACTCTCGGATTTTGAAATCACATTTCATTAAATATGTTCAATTTCAGACGTTAACTAAATCATAAAAAAAACTAAATGACTCTTCTCGTGGCACGTATTTTTTGTCAACTACTTTTCACCATTATCAGAACCAAAATATACATTTCAATTCAATCACACATATTTCTGCCACATTTCTCATATATCAGTATTCAGCTCCGAGTCATTACCATACAAAACATATCAAATTCGGCGAACAAACTAATGAAGTCTCGGAGGTATCAAATTTAATGTTTATTAATGAAAAGAATGTTTATTAATGTATTCTGTTACTTTTGGAGATACATTCGTTTATGAAAAGAGTTCTAAGAAATGTAGAATAGGTAAACGTTTCTTATTTAATAATAAAGTCTATCTGTCAGTCTGTCTCTATCACTTACTTATTGCTAGGAAACGTATTAATAAACGAGAAAACACTTTATATCTCCAGGTGACGCGCGCACTGCGGTGCTAGATAATGATTTGGACTCTTCACGTTCCAATAGCTGGGTGTCACTGTGTTGTTATGGGCAGGCATGTTGCTTACCATCAGGCACATGTCCACGTCGTCTAATCACTCCATACTAAAAAAAACTAGCAGTAAAATTAACAACCCGGCTATTTTTTGCTCAATAAACGTCTTTTCCACATGTAGACAAGAACTATGCATCAAAGGTAACACTAACTATGCGTCTCGCATGCTCTCAGCCCGTCGTAGAATAATTACAAGCTAACTATGTCTCCAAGTTTCGAACAGGTGTTTATCTTAAAACCGATTTACTTAACCATGTTTACGTTAAATGTCTATCTAAGTTTTAATTGCTTCTCTGAGAACTATTAGCGTATCTTGTAAACAATTTAAACAAACTTCATTGTTGGTTCCAAATAGGTTTTTTGCCAATTTTGACGGTCTCTGCGTTATGGAGAGTTTTCGTGTGGGACGTGCTAATGTTGAATCCCTTTTATAATACGAAATAATTGATTATTGTTTTTTTTTTCTAACCCTCGACACAAAAACGAAGGAGTGTTACAATTTGAGGCGCCTTTGTGTATCTCTTTGTCTGTCGCATCGCAGCTCTTGATGGGATGAACCGATTTTGATGTTGTTTTTAATTTGAAACGTGAATTAGTCAGGAGTGTTCTTAGCTATGTTTAATCAAAATTGGTTCAGATTTGTTTCAATTTTATCAGCTCTTTATTAGCTGTGGTTGGAATTTAAGATGCATTTAAGTATTTACTTTAATTGCAAATACAGGTACATGTGTTCTAAAGTTTGAAAAAATCACTTTGTTTTTTTTGTGTTTAGTGTATACTTTTGTTATTATTTATAACGATTCTTTGAATTTTATCAGAACTACTATAAAAACAAAGAAGTTAACGTACGCTCGCTAGGAAATTAATACGGTCAACAGAATGATTTTCACGATATTAAGTTCTACGTGTAGACACATAACGGCATAAATTAACTTTGCTGTGATTGCGCTTCTTGTTATTTTATCCGTAAAGCAGGAACTTGAAGCTGATTTTCCGTATTATTGCTTGCTCCTGTTTACCTTGAACGGTCAACAGTTTGTTTTGTGCGAAACAACTGATTTCCCTTCGCGCTGTTCAGGATTTGCAGTTTGTTTAGCAGGAGAGTTGAATTAAGCTGATGCAGACAAAGTAACTTAATTCGAAATAGGTTAATAGGTTTTTAGGTCTTGTACAAAGATTTATTGGAATGCTTATGCTTATGTAATCGATATAATAATTCGATTGTATGAGTTTAAGCACGAGAAGTCTGCTTTATCTTCCCACAGCTGGGACTCGATTTAATTATGTTTTTTTTTAAATAAAGAGTGACGAGACGAACAGGACATGTGCCTAATGGTAAGCAACATGCCTGCCACATAACAGCATAGTGATACGCAGCTATTGGAACATAAAGAGACCAAATCATTACCTAGCACTGGACTGCGCTCGTTACCCAGAGATCTAAGATGTTATACCTCTAAGCCCAGTAATTTCTCTGGAAACATTGCCCTTCAAACCGGAACACAGTAATGATTGCACATTACCTACTGCTTAGTGGTAGAATGACTGGCAAAGGTGTGGTACTTCCCCAGGGGGACTCTGCCAAGAGTCCTACCACTACAACGATACGAGTTTCAAGTGACGTAATTAAAGTTGGTTACTTTAGACATAATAAACTATGGGTAGCGTGAAATAACATCACGACTTATACCTATACCCTGCTTGCTGAGACTACCCTCGACAAACGTTAGAAAAATAAGTCAAACTTAATATGTTCAGACCTCTCCACAGTTTATTAAAAAAATGTTTATTAACTTTAATATTTAAAGAAGAGCACTTAAGTAGATGAACCGAGATTCTGTCATTTTTATACGTCTATAATAAAAATATTTAAGAGGATTTCAAAAGAAAAACTCAAATACCATAATATAGAGCCTTTCCATTACATATTTTTTATATGTATAGGAATGTCTTGTAAAAATGGTATCCGTTCTTTTCACAAATCGACATGTGATAACAAACTCGGATAGTTATGATTGTAGGGTAGGTAATTAATTATTATACCAAAAATATTTCACAAATTGGTTATATCTCAAAGTAACTATTTGACAAAATTTCATTCTATAACGTAATATAATTATTTAATTAATCATAATAATTAATTAAACAAATGATTATTTTAATGTTTTTGGTAACTAACAAATATTTAATAGCAAAACCAACACTTGACACATTGTAATTATATAAAGTGTTGTTTGGCAAGCAACTCAATTTATAAAACAAACATTTATTAAATTACATAAGAACTTAATTGAAATTTTTGAATTTGTAAGTAACCAAATCGGAGGACCGGTTAGGTTACTTAGGACCCAGATCCCGACTCCACCTAGTTTTGTCGCTACTACCCCTAGAGTGTATTTAAAAAATGCGGGAGCCAGAAAGAAGCTCAAGGGAGGTCCTGAGTGGAACAAGCCATGCGAGGGTAAGCGTAGCGAAGAGTGGCGAAGAGTGGAAGCGAGCCAGCGACCTCCGCAGTGGAACGCAGGCCGAGTATGGAGAAGCGACACTCAGGGCTGACCGCAGAGCTTCTGGCGGGAGCCCACCCGAAGTCAAATCTCACTGATAGACCCTAATCGGAGCGTTGGTCAAAAGTAAAAGACTGAACCAAATCACAATTGATAGTTGACAAGTTGACATAAACAACTTATCGGGTACTTTTAAAATATTTGTTGTAAATTCTATTTTGGTAAATCTTAAATTTATAAAATGAATGATTATGAAATAAAAATTATAAAACAACATATCATTCGATATATTGTCCGAGTGAAACGTTTGCCATATAATCTATACTAATATTATAAAGAGGAAAGATTTGTTTGTTTGTTTGTTTGTAATGAATAGGCTCCGAAACTACTGGACCGATTTCAAAAATTCTTTCACCTTTGGAAAGCTACATTATTCCCGAGTAACAAAGGCTATATTATTATTTTTTTAAATTAGGGATCCTTACTAAAACTCCAATAATGTAACATAAGGTGTAAAAAAATGACCTGAAAAAATCCTTACGTCGCGTGCGCTGCGAAAACTATTGATGATAGAACAAAATTATTTACTACGACTTTGCAGAACTCATTATTATCTACAAAAAGTGCCGCGACAGCATATGTCTAAATATTATAGTTAAGTCACAGTAAGCAGTTTTTTATTCTAAAATATTAATTTATATATGCCGCCTCTTGAAAAGGCTCTTCATTTGTACCTTGGTATTAATCCTCATCAAAATAAATCTTAATAATATATATAAATCTCCTGTCACGATGTTTGTCCGCGATGGATTCCTAAACTACTTAACCGATTTCACAGACCAGGTAGAGAGATACACCGATTTTAAATTAAATTGGCACACCGTGAGCAGTCTGGTCCAACTTGAGAGATAGGATAGTTTTCATTTCGATTAATAGTCTTTAAATGACAATATCCGAGCGCAGTCGGAATGGGCCGCTAGTTGGTTATAAAATTGTAAAATGATGGTTTGTAATTTAAAACATTTGTTGATGATTTGTTGATATAATAATAAAAAATAAAATAAATATTATGGAAAACGTTGTGTTTAAAATGAAACATTTTTGAATTGCGAAATTTTTCCTATGAATATTATACGATTAGTTTGGTTGTAAAGCCATGTTTTGTCAAAAAATTTGTTAACCGCTTAAAATAATTACATATTATACAATACTAATTATTTATACACATAAATTAGGTGTTGCACAAAAAAACCAGTCAAAATAACGATTACTCTTAATCGTATTGCAAATAAGTGCACGCAAGCGAAAAAGTGTTGCCAAATTAATTTCCCCCAGAGTCTAATCCAACCCTTTCCTCAGAACTGGCAACAATGCCAAATTAATTAAGTGCCACTGTACCACAAAGCCGATTAGATATAATTACAGGTGTAATAAGACACTGGGATCTAAAATGGTAGTAACCCACACAATAACTAATTAATTTTAAAGGATCCTTTAAAAAGAATCACTGTCGCGTTAAAGTCTCGTAAAATTATATTATAAGGATTTGCTAAATATGAACCTTAAATATATACTACTAAATTAAACCGTTGAATTAAGGTTATTTAAGTAACCTTAATTCAAGGATTATCCTATTAATATTATAAATGATACAATTATGAGGTTTGTTGCTCAATCACGTTTGAACGGCTGACACCAATTGGCTTGAAATTTGGAACAAAGTTAAAATAAATAAAGTCTGGAATATCAGATAGGCTATTTTTATCGCTACTATATAAAATAACGGGAACGCGAATTACGCGGGTAAAGTCACGAGGCGCTGCTTGTTTAAAATATGACTAAATCACAAGGTTAGTTTAGTTTTTTAAAAGATTACTCCGTTATTTCAAAATGTTAAGTATGTACCACGAACTTCGTTCATTTCATTTCTTTTGAAGTCACAACTGGTACCTAATCATGCCTAATATTTATAAATATTGTACGGGGCTTAATCACGATATAATTAATTGTTTAATTACCTCGACGTTTTGGCAGCGTTACAACCGTCGTGGTCACGAGAAGACCTAGAAGAAGAAGAATAATGCCTATTTGACATTTCTCAAACATTTGCATGTGTAATCTATGGAATATACGGTTATTTAAAAAAGTAAGTAACCATCACGGGTAATCACCGATGAAACATCATACAATCGGAACACCCATGATCGATTATGGTCTAGAGATAATCCAGGCGCTCCATCCTACTACCAGCAACCGTATCCAGCACGTAGGCATACAAAGAAACTGTCGTATTAATCATATGTGTGACTAAGATCAACGTTAGTTTCTGCCAAACTTTGAGATGCGGTACGTATCTCTGTAGATACGTAAATTACTTCTTATCCTCAGTATTCAACAATTTATGTTGAAAATCGGATAAAACTAAGAAGCGTTGCCTAGTGTTTGCCTATTCGCCTCTGGTATAACGACACTGAAGGATTCCGAGGTCAGGATGAAACAGGATATTTAACCAGCGCCTGTTTTGACTCCGATCCCTTCGCGTAATCTATTTTAATCCTTAAGCCGTAGTTAGAACCATGTATAATATCATAGTGGTTTAATATAAAGATATGGTGGGGTTTTAAAGTAGAATTTGGATTGGGATTTAGCTTGCCCATTGTAATTTTCTAAATGTGTCAAACGCATTATGTACTTAAATTATAAAAAATAATCCTTGCAACTTGAAGTAGGGTTTTAAGTTTTTCTCATTTATTGAACATTAGATAATATTCCAATTCCACCGAGACTTCCACACTCTTGGCAAGTTACATTATTTTATCCCCAGGATATAATAAACAAAACTCTTATAAGTAGTTATTCCTTTTACTTGACGGACAACTGTAAACGGTACAGCAATCAACAATGCTCTTAATTTCGTGGAAAATTCATATTAATCGTCGTCCAAAACACACCTTACGTTGAGTGTTTCTAAAGTCCTTGCCACGGTATGACCGAACAACACATAATAACTACAGCTAAATTGACAAACCAATTATTTTAACTGTAAAAATCCTTCGTCAACTAAGATGTTACGAAATTAATAAAAACTAGTATTTAATAAAACTAGTTACTTTATACGTATTTAGATAAAGGAAAGGATTGTTAATTCTCATCTAATGTTTTATGTGTATATTAAAATAATAAATGTGTTTTTGTTTGCTTTACGTCACTCAACTCATCCTTTTAACACAGGAGACCGAACACGATAAGAATTTTGATAAGGTTGTTTGGCCTTTTGTTTATTACGAGATGGATTTGTGAGCTCGTGAATTTTTATATTTTCAAGCGGTTCTAAAAAGGGAATGTCTTCAATTTACCTGTTTTTTGTATTGGTACTGTTGCTCTGGCCATACCTATTCTTACTATCACGGTAGAATCGCTCCAATTATGTTATTTTAACTTTATAAATTAGATTATTTATCCAGTTTTCGAAAGATACAAACTACTATAAGGATCAACCCAAGATTATCTTTTTCTTTATAGAATAGAGTGACGAGACGAGCAGGGCAGGATGTATTATCTCTATGCCCTGTAATTTCACTAGAAACATTACCTGATTAATAATAATAAATAATTAAGAGACTTTCGCTAGACGGTTGGATCAAGGGTCAGATGCACGCGGCGGTCATCCTCGACACAGCACGCATCGTCAGGAGGTTCCTCACTCTGCAGCCCTAACCACCGGTAGCTTGGGCACTGCCCCGCTGCTGGCGGCAAACTAGGTTTAGGTTTTTATAATGTTTTTATGATGTTTTAAATATGAATATTGTAAAAAATTTGGCTTAAGAAAGGAAATAAATACATAAATAATTAAAATAAATATTTGTGGACAATTCACACACAACACCATCTGACCCCAAACTAAGCAAAGCTTGTGTGATGGCGGCCAGATAGCTGATATAATACTTCTATAGTTTTTAATACATACTTATTAGGTATACATAGAAACAAACATATTAAACATTAATGATTGGGGTTAGTGTTTGGAATCAGATGCGTTGGAGATAGTTCGTATTCCGATAAATTCTTTAAATCATACAGTAAAATCTTATCTTAGGCAGCTTATCGTTATGATGCGTGAACGAAGGTACTACTAGGTACGCATATCAGTTAGTTCGGTGCCAAAAAAACTTGCCTATATCATCCATCGCTCATTGTCGAGCACCGGTGACACCCCCCTCGTCACCCCCCCCCCCCCCCCTCCCCCATAGGCAACGTACTGACATGATAGATTGGGAAATAACATTATCGAAACACATAACTCGGTAATGCCGTGTCGTGATAGATTCAGGGAATCAGGATATTTCGGTCCACTACTGTTTGCTGTGTCCGAGATATTGTATGTGAACGTATGTGTAACGGGATACGGTATATTATTCCGAGATATAAATGTAAGTTATTTTTTAACATTTCATGTATATCACCGGTGAGTCCACAATAATCACGATATCGTCAGCAAATTGCAAGTGAAATGCTAGCCGTTGATATTTAAATCTTTCAGGTACAGCGTCTTAAATATTACTTTGAGTGTTATTGAATAGCTTCGACGACATGACATCCCCTTGTCTCACTCCTCTACGCAATGGGATATGTTTAGACTGCTAACCATTTACTAGTGCAACCGATGCGGCGTCTGTGTTGAGATATCTTAGGACTTCGATATTTTGCCAGTCGGCAGTCAGTATACAATATACATATTAAATATACATATTCCCTATTATTTACCCATTTTGCCTACCTGTGAAATTTGAGCACGTCGCGTCTAGCGTATAGGCTTCACAAATGTATTACTCTAAAATATTGTATTTTGTTTTCTCGTATAGACGTACTTATTTTTGCCTAGTTACAAAATGTTGGGTGAAATACCTCGGTCCAAATACAATGTATAATATAAATTCATTTCTAGCATTTCAACATTAATTACGAGAACACTATACAAAAACAATGTCTACCGTTTCTCATTCTTCGTTTTTTCCTAAAGTTTTTTGTTGTTCTTCCGAAAGTTTCCTTATGTTAGATAGATATTTCTATTTTGATATTTTCTTCTACTTCTAGCATTGAGACTACGCATTATCATAAAAAACAGCAGTTATTTTATCTAACCAGAACATCATAAATAAATCAATAAATACTTTTAATGAGTTCACTTCTGTGATCATTTCATACCGACAAAGTCAGTCACTAATATAATAAAAAGTTCAAAGCCTGAGTTCATTTCGAGTCATTCCTTGTCTACTTAGAAAACGGCGGTGTCAATATTTGTTTGTAACTAAATAAGATACTTTCAAACACAAGTGCTTACGATGCGAAACTCTCGAAGTGAAATCAAAAGCACAGAAAATACGAAGGAAATACAAAACATTGAACCTGGAAACTTAATAATCCTCGGGGACAAATCTGCTTCGGAAAATAATACTGGATGAAACTTATCTGCGAGACGTTTATCCATCGGACAAGCATAGTCCATAATATTATCCAAATTAAAAATCTACACAGAGTCGTCTTTGTTGAATGTGCAAGGACACCGGAACTGAGATATTTTCATCTCTGTCACGTTGAATGTAGTCAGTAGAGATGGCAATGTTTTTTTGTAATGGAACGTGTCAACAAATTCTACTATTATAATTAAGGTTTTCAGTTTGTTTGGACCGAACTTTATATTATACTGCAACCGTAATGAACAAATCTTAAAATCACCTTTTCCCATAATGACTGAATTTCCAAATGTACTTATTCTAGTACGGTAAAAACGGTACGGTACGGTAAATTTCAAATGATGTAGCAAACTAGCAAAAAGCATTTATCATGTTTAAATTATATCTACGGAGAAACGTTTAAAAACACACATTTCGTGACTGTAGGACTATTTTGCATCCTTAGACAAGCAATGTATATGTGTAGTTTATAATATATTGTTAGTAACCACAGCTGCAAGCCCAACAATACCAATGTACACTAATCCATAAAGTCGAATATGCACGATATGGCGTGAATAGTGTTCTGAATTGTATTAAATGCAAAGCTCTTTAAGAGATAGATCTTTTCTGAATTGTCCGTTGTCGAAAACGCGGGCAGGAACTCATTGGTCTTGTGATATTCAGACTCTTCTTATTAGTTGTTTCTCGATTGGTTTAAAAAAACTGTTTGTGTATATCGTAATTACCAACCGTTAAACGTTTAACAATGTTCAACATACTTACCATAAACGTTAAAAATGTAAGCAGAAATAAATGTTATTTCTATGGTGTTACTTCTTAACTTTTTCACAAATGGTGAAACTTTTAATGAGGTTCATGAGATTTAAACACAACTTTCTATCTCCATAATCGTTTTCTAAAGCAGCTTTAGCACGAACAAATATTTTTCTTGGTTCTTTAACGATACTTATAAAATCTTCATTAAATCTTAACCCAGCTTTGAGCTTTGACTGTTTTATTTTAAGCTTTTATTTTGTTTCGACGTTGTCTTTTTAATTGTTGTTTGTAGGTCGGTAAAAGACTTTTTGAAAAGAAATATAATGTAGGTGAACCCAAATAAATGCTCGATAATACTGAATCTAAAAATAAATAAAAGAACCAAAACACTAGATTTTGTTCGGTATCTTTTATGGACTATAATGAAAGATTTCATTGTATGATTGTCACGGTACTGTGATTTATTCAACGAATTGACATTTGTAATGAACCTATGTAAATTTTATCTTAGTCAACTTTTTTCAAAACCTAAACAAGATAATAAAACAATCACTATGCAAACACAAAATCAAGTAAACCAAAGTGACTAACGCAAATCCATTTGAGACTCCACTAGGATCCTTCCCACAGCGTTTAGGCAACGAGCAAAAGTACTCCACTGCATACGGATTACACATCAATAAAGTGGCCGATATCTCTCGTCACACACGAGAGGGTGCCGACTGAAAATATCGCGGCCCCTACGTGCTTATCGTACCCGAAGACGCTATATAAAGGTCCTTTCAAGATTTCAACCCTATACATTCTGGAGTATTGAGATTTACGAGTACCCTTTCAGTGTTTGCCCTGCACAACGTGATGAGCTTGAGACAAATTTTAACTTAGATATCGGAGACATTAGGTGCTGTAAGAGATCTTTGGTGTGCCTTTTTTCATCCTGATTAATGTTATAAACTACTAATACTTGTACTAATGTTTGGATTCTTGTTGCTGAATCAAGTCGTAACGTATTAACGGATCGGGTTGAAATTTGGAACACGGGTATATTATAGTCTGGAAGAACATATAGGCTACTTTTTCCCGGCATAATTATGAGAACGGGAGCTACGCGGATAAAACCGCGGGGCGCTGCTAGTAATATTATAGATACAAAAGTGACTCTGTCTATCCGCTAAATTACTTATGCTAAAACTATACATAGAACTGATTTGATTGAAATTTCATAGAGAGCCTAAAAAGAAAAAGTTTCTGCCGGAACTCTTAGGTATTAAAAGAAACAGTTTGTTCCATTTATCCTAATCTTCTATAGATCTATCTGTTACTTTGATTTGCCTTGGTTTTGACCCAATCGAAAATTTGCCAAAGGAACGGACTTTGCAACGGACCGTTTATTTTCCTTCGGCTATCACTCTGCCTCTCTAGCAAGTTATAATAGAAAAGAAATATAAGCTCAGAGTGTCAGAAGACTTTAATACAAAGTCATTGCCTTGACAGAGTGTCCCGATAATCCGTAACGTATGACGAAGGGCGTACATAAGTGGTGCGCAAGGGCACGTCGCGCTCTTGACGGCCTGCCAAGTATCGACCGCCGCAGCCAATGTCAACAGCCACTTCATGAATATCATTATCGTCTGTCTGATTTTCAGCTGCTTACTTCGTTATAAAATATTTTTAAAATTAGTCTCAACCAGCCGGTTTGAGCGCCTACTTAAGGTCCCGAAATTTTGGAGCTGCACTCTTAATGTAGTTACGGTCTGGAGGCAAAAAGTTGTATCTCCAAAAACTTAATCACGAGTCAGAGTATATCTAGTCTGTGTACGAGTCTGAGTGTCTTTAATAGAATTCAAAAAGGAGGTGGTTCTCAATTCGTCTGTATGTTACGCGATAGCTCCGCTAATTGTGAATCGATTTAGAAGATTCCTTTTTTGTTTCGTAGATAACAAAAAAAGTTTGTCAAAAGTGGTCTCATATAAATTTTACAAAAAACAGTTGAACAGCTGTTGGAAATGTTTGGCCTATGATGGTGTTTGGTTTTTTTTGGCCCAATTTATTTAGTTTCACAATTTGTAATAATAAATTGTGTTGCGTAGTAGCGAGACAAATTATAATCTCTGTTGACCCTTCACATTCAAAGTACCTACTAAAAGCTCTTGGGCAGTCCTCGCACAAATTAGCCCCGAACTAAATAAATCTTCTATTATGGGAGCCAAATAGCTGATATGATACTTATTTAATCGTAAATACATACTTATTATAATAGAAACACCGATACATATAACAAAGACATGTATGTGGTCAGACTTTTGCCAATTAAGCCACGAGGCCAGTCATTGACGAAGTTCAATTTCAGTTTTCAATTTGTCTAACATCCTACTGATATAATAAATGTTAAAGTTTGGATGTTTAAATATTTGTAATTTTTAATGTTGCTTGCTTAATCACGTCCCGCGGTCTGAACAGCGGCGGCGAGGGTAGAAATTTGGAACACAATAAAAATATAGCCTGGAATAACACATATGCTACTTTTTATCCCGAGAAAATGTCAGGAATAGGGACGCTGCTAGTAAGTTATAAATTATGAAGATAAATCTAATTAACCGTACAGGCAAGTGTTTTAACGTAACGTCTATTATAAGAACTTGTGACTCCGTTGCAACTGGTTAGTACTTTGTGAAATTGTTCTCTGGAAGCTTACAAAGTTAATAACTCCGCCTTCGGACTTATTATTTAAATCTTTTCCTAAAAACTATTTGCATCTTTTATGCTTCGCGCTGCGCGACGCTGGTGCTTATTACGATCCAGAACATTCTCGGCAGAAGTCATAAATGTCTCAGAACTTAATTTGAGTCTTTTTGTAACGAGGTAGCAAGACTTACTTCAAAGTACGTATGGTACTTCAAAGAGTCAAATCAAGGATCGAATTAAAAGCCACACATTTGGAAAATCAAACGTCGTTGATTATGAGAAACGTGTGACTTAATTTGAGATTTTTCGCTGACGGAAGTTGACAGAGCATTCAGTCCTTTTAACCCGAATGATGGGAAACGTATCGAAGCGTTAACGAGCGCTAAGTTTACATTTACGTGGAGTTTTGCAGCTCAAATGACGCTGTGAAAGCGGTGAGCTGTTTACAGTTTACAAACAGGAAATAACAGAGACCACGTCGAGAATAAAACTGCAATGCATTTTTCATATCACCCGCCGCGTTCTTTGAAACATTTACTTTGAGAGAGAACACCGACAGAGTGTTTTAAAATGCAAAGTATCAAGATGGCATGTAAAACAGCGGCCCGAACACGATGGAAAGCTATTATTGGTCACAACTATAACTATTTATTTACACTCTACTCTACTTATAAAGAAGCATAGCTAAACTTGAATATACGTAGGTTTTTTATGGAAGGAAATAATTTATCAGATAATGATCTAAATGACGATTCTCATAACAATGTGGTCTATGATCGAGCGTGTTTACCTAGAAATAATCAATTCGATTTAAGCTAGCGTGGTAAAATCATAGGATTTTATCGGCAAGCGTGTATGTACAATTGTACATGTCTTAGTAGTCCTGTCACTCTGTATCATAAAATATGTTAAGACATCATTGGAACTAAAACATACCTAAAAGACCATCCACCGACCGTTCATGAATAATAATTTATTCGGGAATATAAGTTCGTGCAATACATTCTACATTTTTGATATTCTTACTACGGTAATATTTTATTTTATTTGTTAAAATATCACTTTAAACAAAATAAACCTTTGAGACGTCCAACATAACGTTAAAAATTTAGCGCCAAATAATACAGCTCTTATAAGTGTAGGTGTTTATTTCATGATATACTTAGATTAAATGAAAATGTTAAGGTAAAAATCCCAGCAGAATCGAACATCGGAGTGAAAGGAGGGAAATCTATCGATGCGAGAAATCCGACGAATAAACATTTTGTATCGGAATATCGAAGTTTATTTCAGATCGGGAGGTAGTCAAACCAAAACGTGGGAGATTTGGAGAATGTTACGATTTACTATCCTAAGTAGTTAAGTGATCCATTCTAAAAGAACAATGTTAAAAACTGTCCGGAGTAGAAAGGTGATGCATGATAATTTGATATCTATGTGTACCTATTACGACACATTTACTTTACCCCTGTCGTTTTCTATTTAACGTTTCTATCCGTCCTTTGCCTGGAATATATCGCCCTTAGCAATAAAGCCACCACTTTTTTCACTTAGTTTTACTGTGGGTAACAAGTTGTTACTATTCTATTTATTTAAAGGTGTTCTATTCCGATATAATCACGTATGTATTATTTTTGTTTGAGTTGACAGAACAATCTGATCCAAAGTGAATACTGAGTAATGGTTTAAAAGGTTATATTATCCACAACAATAGCAGTACTCCGAGTAGTAAACCTAACTCTACAAAGCTCCAAAATTTTATATTATTTTTTGCCAAACATGCATCAACTACTATTTTATCCCAGGAAAAACACGTAATCAGGAATCGAGCGAGTGAAACTACAGAATGCTACTACTAAATATCTCAAATTTTTAGAGATATAAATTAATGGAGCTAAAAGCTCCAAGAAATAGTCCATTAAATATTTAGTTAATCGATTAGGTACAGAACGTGTGCATCGCAAACACATCTGTCAGCTGATGGATGCACGATGATGGAGCATGGGACCTAATCTGTTAGCTCTGCGACGATGATCAGATATTCCTTATTGGTTGTTGATTATGAACTGCTTTTAATGGTTTTATTGTAAGCTGACAGCATCGTTGAGAGTGTTTCTTTTAAGAAAGCACGGTTCATCGTAGACCGCATCGTCACTGAACATCAGGCGAGAAGACATGCAAGCCTATTAAAAGATTAAGAAGAAATTGTTTGACAGTACATTTTTTGATGTTGGCCTCTTCTCCCCACTCCACTTCTGGTGGTCTCAGATACTACTTATCTCACCTAGGGTTCTTTGTCGTCCAGCTACCGATGTGGTGTACGGTGGCCTTTATCTCAAATCAGCCTTCAAAGGTCTTTTTAGAGGTTTATCTCTGCCTACGGCTCGCAATAATTTTCTAAACAGAAAACCTATATGTTCTTCTAATATTCTATTTGAACAGAAAATTAGGCGAAATGCCGGTACAAAACTGTAACGATCGCGTTCTAATCTCTATTTCCAACAAATTCTACCACAGGATTAATCCTGGAATCCCAAAAAACCTTTACTGAAAAATATTTTGAGCGTCATTTTGGACCCCCAAAGTGCGTTTTCGTATGTTTGTAAAAACCAGAAACTTTACTCAAAAGAGTGACCCAAAAGTAATAAATAATACAACCGATTAACAGGCTTAAAATAAATAAAGTTTCTCATCAGGACAAATATCATGTACACAGATTACTTATGTATAATTTTATTGTAAATGACGTTACCAAGTGTTCTTTTGAACTGATGGTTCGAATAAATAAATTGAATTGAATTGAATAACTGCAACTCAGAAATAAAAAGTGTGTAAATATACCTAAGTACGCACGCAAGAAGTGAATATTTCTTCTCTTTATTCCTCTTGAATTTAATTCATTCGCATTCTCAATAAGTGTTAACCTGAAGTTAATTACAAAATTTACTAAAATATCGACAAGCTAACTTCAGGGTGTCGATTTTTCGTGACGGTGTGCGCGCCGTAAATTTACTCGCATAAATGTATGTATATTATATACTTAGAAAAATTTTCAAGATGATCCCTAACCCGCCAAAAAAGTAAAACATCAAAAATAAAACAATCAGCAAATGGTTCGAGTATAATACCCAGTTTACATTATTCCAGTACTGCAACCGAATCCAGAGCTGGATTGCATACTAGAATAATGTAAACCGGCACTGGAAAGCATTGGCACTGGATTGATGCTTTCCAGTGCCGGTTTACATTTTTCCAGAAAGCAATCCAGCGCTGGATTCGATCGCTGGATTGGAATATTGTAAACTGGGCATTACTTTTTTTCTGTGAATAGATTTTATGGAGATTTTCCTGAGGTAAAGAGAGCCAGATCTAAGGACGAATCATTATCCTAGTTAATATTCAACTTTTAATTGCAATCCTGAGTGAATCACGGGTCGCCCCAGGCTGTACCTCGATTCATCCCAAAAATTCAATTGCTAAAAACTTTGTAACTTCCTCAACTCTGGGACCGCTTAACTTGACAATCAACTTAGCATCAAATCAAATATTTATTCGACGTTATTTTTTACGTAGTCAGGGGATCTAAAATACCACTTTTAAAGATCGCTGGGACTGTTTTGGTCTTTGAAGGATACGTCAAAAATGCAGCAGTAATGTTTAAAATTTATCAGAATAGTCATTAGGATTGCCTATCTAAGTAATTCAATAAGATCTCACCTTACAAATCTAACTTTGAGAATTTGAATAGTTTATCTGAGAAATCGAATGACCATACAAAAAAAGGATAATGATCCATTATAATTTATTCAGTTGATCTATTTTAGATGGATTTTTAACCTGCCTCCAGCGAACATTCTAACTAAAAAAAAAGTGATAATCGTAGAGTAGATTATCTGCTTACTTTTTCTATTCTCTATTTAATAAATAGATCTTCTTCATCAAAATAGTAAAGACAGCTAAAAAATAAAAAATAAAACAAGTATTTTAAAAAATAAAAAACAGAGACTAACCGGCTCCACTATGGCAAAATATAGATCTTAAAGTTTTAATCACAGTTATAAACCTGATAATATAAACATACCAACTAGTACATCGTTTCATGGAAATTATAAACAAATTCTGTACAAAATATGAACATTCCAAACAATTTGAAGAGCTCCGTCGCTATTTGCGTCCCTACTTACGAGATATGCGTCGCCGTTTTGGCAACATTACCTTACCTAACATTCTCCGATCTCCAGACCCTTTTCTTCACTAAAAACAAATAAGTAGTAGTCTCCCGGGCCACTGACTGCATAATAATGTAAATGGATACCAGCTGCACCGCATTTCAGCTCGAAATCGCTTGCCTAAAGTTTGCATGAAAACTTTGTATTCATTGTCCGTGGTCCCATATGTTCTGTTCACCTCTGATTGAGTTTCATTAGATACCTCCAGTTAGAAACTCCGGTGTTGAAAGCCTTACGTACAGGTTAGTGTCGCTCTCACAACTTCTCAAAGTTCATCCAACTATGATCTATTTGGTAACTTTAGTTATTTACTCCGTTGATGGAGTGGTGAGGTATGTTATACCTTCTGATTCAAAATATCACAATCACTGACATGTATCCTAATCATTTGTGATCCAGGTGGAACGGGTTTAGGAATATTAATAACAATAATAGGTATGTGACCCATAACAAAAGACTCGTCACATAATGGGAAGTAAGCGTGAAGGAATCATTTTGGTACTAGCGAGGGATTAAAAAATTAGAATCCTGAGCGTAGCAAGGGAATCAAAATTGAGCACGCGGTTAAAAAGCCACTTTGCACTCTTGTACAACAGGATTTTGAAAATAGTTTACGAAGAAGCCAATATAAACTCTTTACGTAAAATTAAATTTCAAGCCGACAATTTCAATCTATCAACAGTGTTCATTGACAAGCCAAATTCCTCCAAACTTGTAAAATTAATTGTAGTTAATTCAATAACCAAAATGTTCGTTTGAAAGTTTTGACTATAGAATAATATTCGCAACTTATTTCAACAGAATCCAGGCTAATGAATTCAAAAACTAAAAGTGGTTTCGATGTTACATGACTCCCGACATCAAATCTAAAACCATCCGTGCTACAAATTTTTAAATAAGTAATTACTTCAGTAATAAAATGGACTCGTGTGACTGAATTTATAAGCTAGCAAGGTTTGTGGACAAACTTTGCAACATCCATGTCGTGGTCCAAGCAATGGAAGTAAAACAAAATGAAAATCTGTTTTCCGAAATCGTCCGTCTCGAAATACAAGAACGTGGATAAAGTCAACTGTAAATCAACAACGACAAAATTTTTAATGTCGTCCTGCGGTTTCTACTTGACGATATTTGGAAATTGCCTAATTCTCATAGGATACATCGTTGGAAAGACCGATGCTGAAAATCGACCAAACTTGCTGGGAAACCTCCTCATACTAGTGGGCCACTTTCTCGCCATGATATCAGACGCCGTTACATTATTCGAAGACGTACTGTACGTTGAATGTGTTCGAAGAGATTTTACAGTTAACCGTTTCTTTGTCCTGGCAAATATTCTTTCAGTTTTGGGGCAATATCAGGAGATGAAGTCTTCGTTTCGAAATGCAGTGTGACGCAGATCCCTTCAGATGTTGAAATTGGAAACAGTTCTACAGGTGTATTTACCGTATTTCGGGCATTTTCTCATGGGGTTGGGATACGTCGCTGAACAGTTGGATCTGGCTCAAGCCCCGATACCGAGCGCAGTAGTACTGATCGGACACCTCTGTGTGCTAGCCGATCCGCGCGCTCTTTCCACGGCGAAAACTAGCCTTCGAGTCCTCAATTTAATATTTTTAATGAGTAATATTTTTGTATTTCTATATGATTTTGTTGTATCATTGGGTTTTGCAGTGCCCACGATTTCTGAAATGGATCAATTCGTGGGATAAATTACGTCCAATACTTTATGACAAAGCAATTTGCATCCTCATATAAAGAAAGATCAACAAAGTAGAGAAATAAATCATGTTATTATTGTGGACAGCTCCAGAGAGATGACACGCAAAATAATTCACCTGAAAGGCCGCCAACCGAAGTCACGGGTCAAATTATGAAGTAATAAATAAACCCTTTGTAGCAGATAATTAATGAAGGAGGGTTTAGTTATAAGAGAATTTTAATTGGCTGAGTGATATTGTCGCCAGTAGAAAATTAAAACTCGGTTCATAGACTTAATAAGCAAACTTTACTTTACGACATTGTGTTGCTGAAAAAATAAAGAGCATTTATTAAAGGCTAGTTTTTCTTTTTTGCTGATTTAATTTGATCATTAGATCTTGCTATTCTATGAGAAACCACATCAGTAAGCAGGTAGGTACACACTTTGTGATTTGCTATTGCTTTAATAATATCATCTAACTGAAGTTCTGATGTAACTCGTATCGTTAGAAACCTTATTCAGCACCAGCAGCCCACTTTATTCCTCCACTGCTAGGATTGACTGCCTGCTTTCACAAGGGAAGAGTGAAGGCCTCAAGGCTATACAGCTATTATACACTACACTGACCGAGGATGGGTTGACTGATGATAGGTATATACTAACATATGTCTTTCTAAATTACTTTTATAGAACATTTCCTCACGAAATATTCATGTGTGAAAGAAAGAACACTCTTTCACCGTTGAAGGCAGTGGTGATGACAAACATTTGCCCTTGGAAAAATACCTACAAAAGCAGGCGGGATTTGAACCTACTACTACGACTACTATTACTACTATTATGAAATCGTATACCTAGTAAGCATTTTCTAACGAACGCTGTTCACTGACGTGTCTTATCTATCTCTTGTATTTTGATATAGTATTTGTATATAAATATATTGTTTATGTATGTATGGTGTATGGTCTATAGGAGGTCTACATAAATGTATGTATATTTGTATATTGTATATTTACTATGTGTATTGAATATTTATACTTCTAAATAAGTAGTTCAAATATGATATTCATCATCAACATTTTTATTAACCCCAAAACTTGGTTAACAATCGATTTAAGAACTCCGTGATTTCCAAGGACAAATTACCAAAACGCAGACACCAGTATAACAAGACCCGCGCTTGAACTGAATCGCAGCGCGTCTAATACCTCTTCTAATCCATTATTTCGCAACGCCGTACAAAAATCATGCTACAAGGAGAAATGATCGAGGGTTGCAACCCCCCCTCTTCGACTGCACTCAGTTGGACAGCTTACAAGTGACGGCATAGTGCTGAATCTTATTACTTTATACCCTTCTATCATCCTACATAGGTCTCCTGGTGGTTCATTTGACCCGTAAATTTTGTTCACGGGCCTGTAGCCTATTAGTTTATTTACGTTTACGCCTATTGACCCGAAACTTATTTGAAATTGTCTTTGAAATAACAACATAATCAAAGAAACGCCGAGCGTAAGCAGATACGGTACAAAATCAAGGGTGCTATCGGTGCTGCTGCGATTGCCCCGGCGCAGCCGGCCGGTCGCCTGCTTCGACCGCCGGTCCATTATTATAAAGTTTATTCGGCTTACCGTCTTTTAATTTTTATCATACGAACTTGATGCCTAAAATGTAATACATCCTCATAGCATTACATACGTTTAAAAATAATATTGCATAATTGTTAAGTCATTCATATTGTTACTATTTTTATTTGTATTAATCATTGTTTTTTAAGTTTTTAAATGAGCCTATGGCTCGTAAAACTATGTTAATTATTACTAAGCTGTACTACTAGGATTTAACTTACACTAGTATTTGTACATGTTGTTATTATTTTGATGTTTTAATAAAGATCTTTTGAAATTGAAAATTATCGAGGCCAGAGTTGTCAATTTGGCACATTTTGTAACACGAAGAGCCCTTCGGTTGTCGAGGACTCTCTTCGCGACCAATGAGAGCCGAAAACGTCTATTGTCCTTGCTACAAAGAAAAAACATTGAAGGTCAGTTTCGGCACTTGATACTTCGTTATTTTACCTGAAGTTCTGAAATAACACAAAGGCACGAACCTAAATTAGTACATCTTTGTTGTAAGGAACTACCGAAATAAATACGCTATACTGGGAAGTAATTGCGGAAAGTATAAGATCTAATTAGGAGTTCTCATCACATTACGGCCTTTAGCTAAATTAATGACCATCGTAAACGAGTGTGGGAGTTGATTTTGTTACTGTTCCCACTGAGAATTTTGATTGAACTAGAAAAAATGTTACTGTATATTAGATGACAATACAATATAAATGTTGCCAATTTTCATGAGAAGACGTCTAATAAAACTTATTTCTTGAGTAGGTACCTCACATCAAGATACCCGACAATAACAGAAAAGTCTAACAATGGTGCGCAAAAAAAGTACACCAAACTGGACACAAAAAGAGAGTTCCCAACAAAAGTTCTTACTCTACGTGAAGCGTTAATACGCGGTGTAATATAACTTAGAAAGTACCTTCTCGTCGTATCTTTCCATTTGCAGTGCGTTAGACCAGTGGATGTAGTGAAGTTAGCTACTGGGAAACAGTACTATGGCTCTAATAAAAAATAAATAATAATAAATATTGGTGGACAATTCACACACAACACCATCTGACCCCAAACTAAGCAAAGCTTGTATGATGGCGGCCAGATAGCTGATATAATACTTATATAATTTTAAATACATACTTATTATAAAACAAACTTAATGTAAGCTCGTACTTTTTAGTCTTCATTAAATAATAATAATAAAAATAATTTAAAGTTATAAATAGTCATACATAACAGTAAAGATAAGACAGTCACATTACAGAATAACAAAATATTATAATTCATAAAATATTAAATAACCACTAATATTATAATGCGAAAAAAGTACTATTAATTTTTTTTCGATTGGCTTGACCGAGACGCTAATGCAAGAGGCGTTGCGTTGGAGCGGGGGCGGAGCAGCGGAGCGAGACGACACGGTTTTTTTTTTAATTTTGTCCGGGATCTTTAGGCCCGGCCCGCGAAGCTAGTCCCTAACGTGATCAGGGCATTTGTTTTTCTTTATTTTCATTTCTTTATAAAATCCCTTTAACAATATTAGGTATACAATGTTCGACTTTTAGAAAACCCTTTTTTTAAATGTCTCCTAAATTGTATCCTGAATTATCTTAATGTCCTTAACAATTTGTTGTTGATTCTAAGTATTTTATGTTATCTGTTTATTTACATCTACGTATTTACTAATAATTCATATCCGTTGACAAGCTCCACATACAGCGTGGCGCTTTGGTGCCGACATTAAATCAACACACGGTTAGGGTTAATGACCAGTAAGAGACGACCGGAGTAGAGGATATGGGGATGGGTGAAATCTTGTTAATTGGCATTACTGACAAACTAGTAATTATCTAAGTCTATACAGGTAGCCAATTGTGCAACATTTATTAGCGCTGATTAATTTCAAACTCTAAGATAGAAATGTTCACTTCTATCGGCAGTCCAGAGTCTAGACCGCTATGACGATGATCGCTATTTTTTGTCGTTGATAATGTTATGGTTTACGGTCCTCTTACGATGGAGCATTTTACCTAAAATAATTCTTTCCGATTCACTCACGACTAAAGGACATCAAATTTAGTCTCAAACATTGACTTGTACATTACAGCAGTCTCAAAGTCTCAATGTAAGCTTTTGCTCTTTTTTTTTATAGCTTAGAGTGACGAGACGAGCAGGTCATGTGCCTGATGGTAAGCAACATGCCTGCCACATAACAGCACAGTAACACGCAGCTATTGGAACATGATAGTCCAAATCATTACCTAGCACTGCACTGCGCTCGTCACCCTGAGATCTAAGACATTATGTCTCTAAGCCCTGTAATTTCTCTGGAAGCATTGCCCTTCAAACCGGAACACAGTAATGTTTGCACATTACTGCTTGGCGGTAGAATATTTGGCAAAGGTGTGGTACTTCCCCAGGCGGACTCTGCAAAGAGTCCTACCACTACAAAACTCTTAAGTTTAGGTACTGCCGGTGAGTTCTGCGTTAGATTTTTGTAGCCAGTAACTTGCCATATAGAAACCTTGACGCGAATTGTAACACATCTATTTACCACTTCCTATATAGGTACTTACCGTGGTTTGCACTGCAGTCACAAGTTTTTTAACAACGGAATTAAAAGACGGGGTGTTATTTAGCTCGAAAACTACCCAAGACGTGTAGGATAGGTGGATAACACTTCATTCTAACTGAAATTTCAAGGATAAGATTTAAATCATATGTTCGTTATTGACGAGCCAACTAGTGATTTGTACTCTTCAAAAGTACAAATACCTGGGTGGTATTGTGCTGTTATGGACCGGCGTGTTGCGTACCATCAGGCACATGTCTTGCTTGTTTCATTACTTTATATTTATTAAATAAATAAAAAAAATAAAAAAAGCCGACTGAAAAAAACAGCAAATCAGAAAAATACTTCAAAGACAAAATAGATACAAGTTTGACAAAATAGAGTATGTACTAAAATATTATAAGCTGAAAGTCTAAGTCAAATAAATTACATTATGTTAGGCGGCAGACGGGACCCATTTGTAAATTATTTTTAATCGTTAGAAAATGTATGGGTCCCGCCTGCCACCAAACATACTGAAACACTGAAACTAACCTTCAAATAAAAAAATCGATCCATCCGTTTGAGCTCCACGGTGCCATAGACAGACACACATATACATACAGACCGACATCGACGTCAAGCTTATTAAAAAAAAGCAGGTTGCAATCCTGTGCTGCGACTTGTCTAAAGCATTCGATGTCGCCGATCACGGGGTACTTGTGAAGAAGTTAGAGCATTATGGCATAGTGGGTCCCGCACACAGCCTGCTTAAAAGTCTCCTTCAAGACAGAAAACAAATGGTCGGCGACAGCGGATCGGTGAGATCCAATCCTCAGGGATCAACAATGGGCGTAGCGTATGGGCACAAGCGGCAGACCTCGAGGAGAACAAGTCTCACTTGAACGCAATCCAAAGAGGTTTTGCCCAGAAAATCTGTAAGTCATACCGTACTGTCTCCCTGAAATCAGCACTTGCACTCTCCGGTTTGCTCCCCCTGGATCTGAGGATACAGGAAGCAGCTAATTTGTACAGAGTAAAAAAGAACCTCTCCCAAGACTACCTCCCACCAGAAGTGGAACTCGAACGGAACGTTAACTACTTGGACCAATCCCATCCGTCCACGCTGGTACCCGTAGAATACGAGCTCCTAGAAGACACCTCCAATCTTCCAGAAGGACCTCAAATTTATACTGATGGCAGTAAGGTTGAAGGTAAAGTTGGAGCTGCTCTAACATGGTGGGAGAACGGCAAAGAGGTCAAGAACTCGACCTTCAAGCTCCACTCCGAATGCACAGTCTTTCAATCGGAACTCTATGCTCTTTGCCGGGCAACTCAAATGGCGTTAGAAAGCAAGGACCCAGAAGTCAATGTCCTGAGTGACTCCAGATCTTCACTCGAACTGCTAAGTAACCCGAAAACGAGTCACCCCCTAGCAAAGTGCATAAAGGAAAACATTGGACAGATAAATGCTGAAGGGAGATCTCTTCGTCTTTTCTGGGTGAGAGCGCATGTGGGCACCGTTGGCAATGAAAGAGCTGACGAACTAGCCAAATTGGCAGCTCTCACGGAATCACCCAGGGATTACGAGGGGATCCCTTTGTCCTACGTCAAACGCAAAATCCGCGAAGAATCGGTCAAGAAATGGCAAGATCGATATGAGACCTCGGACACTGGAAAAGTCACCCAGACGTTCCTCCCCGATATAGCAAACGCATATCGAATGTTGAGAACCATAAAATTGACTCCCTTCCAAGTACAAGCGTTGACGGGACACGGAGGAATAGCAGAATACCTGTACAGATTTAAGCTCAAGAGCGGTCCTGCATGCGAGTGTGACCCCGACCAACCCGAAACGGTCTGGCACGTGCTAATCGATTGTCCCCGATTCATGGTCGCAAGACATGAACTCGAATCTATGATCGACAGGAAGCTGGTTGTCTCGGATCTCCATAACATCTTAGCAAATCCAGATAACAGAACACGGCTCCTGTCCTTCATGGAGAGCTCATTCCGCATAGCGGCCAAGAGAAACTCCACAATATCAAATACACGCCTCCCCTCGCCACCACACCCTGACCCGCTGCCCGTGGACGCCACGCGGAATGTGGTTCCCGCCCAACCTCTCAATAGTTCCTCGAAAAGTACCTCCATCCAACAACTACTGGAGAACGCAGACCGAGGAGAGGCAGGAATCCGTATCCGCGGAGTGGCTCTCTTCATGGACAGCAACAAAGAAAGATTCGGAATAAGCTTTTGCTTTGCCTGGGAACGGAAACGAGCCCGTTTGTCACCTGGATTGTCTTGCCTGCTCAATGGGAGTACCGCAAAAGTCACAATGAAGCGGAAAACATATGACGCCATGCCAGTGTGCGAGGTGGACGGCCACCGATTTCGGTTGGTGCGATCGAAAAACAAAACGATTGCACTAATAGAGTACTCGGAAGGTCGGACCCCTTTCACACAGGCAAGTGCGCTGCTCGAACATCTGAGCAGAAATGCAGGTGAAACACCCCGGGTGATAAGCGTGGATGCGATGGCAATCGAATACTCAAGAGCGCGAGTCGCAGACCGGCTGGGTTGCATTGAGGCCTCTAAACATCACGAGGTAGTCGTATATGAAGACAGGGGAGAAAATCTGAGCTTCCTCAGAGCCCCTTCACACGACCAAACACATGCAACTGACAGCTGGGGACATCCTGTTCCTAGTTCGACCATCCAAACCGGCTCCGAAAGAGCACAGCAGAGGGCAGCCACGGAAAAAGCCGCAGCCAATCAAAGCGGCAGCCGAGGCACCAACACGACCTTCGTGACTGCCTTCAATGCAGCAGCAAGGAGCATACTCCGAATCTCATCCCACTCATCACCCCCCTTGACGTCAAGAACCCCCAACGTAGCTTCACAGCAACAAACGAGCCGAACGAGAGCCGACATGGGACAGGTTGAACCGCCCCGCTATGTCATGGCTTCGGAGCCGCGGAGTCATGCACGTAACGCCTTCATCGAATTCCTAGCCACACTGAGAGCGACAAGACAAGTCAACCTCAAGACCTGCGAAAACATCATGCAGTCTTATAGGCTAGGAAGTGAAAGCCTCTTAAAGGCGAAACTCGAGGAGGCCGAAGCAGCCATTTACAATAATGTCACTTCCCGGGTCATCAAGGGAACCATGACAGGAAAGTATATGGCAGCTTACAGTGTAGAAAATGGCTTCGTGACACTGAACGAGAAAGAGACAGAGCGCGCGGGAATGCCAGTTTATGCGACACCACCAAACGACCCAATCGTAGTTACCGCCCGATGCACCAAGATTATGCTGGACGATAGGATCCTTGAGATGGCCAAAACCATCGAAGGGAACTCAAACGTCAAAGCGGGTTGGGAAACCTGGGAGGTACCGCGAATACAGTGGGTCAACGGAGTTCCAGGATGTGGAAAGACAACATGGGTAATTAGACACTTTGATGTGGACAAGGACGCCATCATCACTACAACAACTGAGGCAGCAAAAGATCTAAGAGAAAAGCTATCGCACCGTATCGGAAACCTGGTCAAAACCAGAGTGCGAACCATGGCTTCTGCTCTGGTAAATGGTTTCGGAAGAGAAAGCTTCAGTCGCCTCATGGTGGACGAAGCTCTCATGAACCATTTTGGAGCCATTGTGATGGCTTCAAGGCTGTCTGATGTTGGTGAAATTGTCCTCATCGGAGACGTCAATCAGTTGCCTTATATCGACAGGGAAAATCTCTTCGAAATGAGGTATCACCGCCCAAACCTGGTAACAAAGATCAGCCAGGAGTTGCTCTGCACACATCGCAATCCGATGGATGTCGCATATGCGCTGAGGGAAATATACTCAGGTATGTACTCCTCAGCATCCCGTATAAAGTCCCTAGAGCAGAAAAGGTACAAGGGAGCGCAAATACCCAACACCCTACCAAACACCCTCTTCTTAGTTCACACTCAAGAGGAGAAAGAGACCCTGACAAACCAGGGTTATGGGTCAGGCACAGGGTCACGTATCCTCACCATCCATGAAGCTCAGGGACTGACATATGAGTCGGTAATCGCAATAAAAACAAAGGCAAACATGAAGCTGCACGAGAGCGTGCCCCATGCGGTTGTTGCAATCTCACGGCACACGGGGACCTTCACGTACTACGCTGACGACACCGACGACGCCATCGGTCGGTTCGTGCGGCGAGCGTTGGCTGCATCACCGAAGACCATCCGAGAGTTCAACCTACAGATGGCCATCAGGGACAGAAATGCAGCCGTAGTGGAGGCTCTCGGCCGGGAGGAGGCGGCTTAGGCAAATGGCAATAAGGCACTAACTAGTATTAGGTTTAAAATGTTCCCAACTCCCCCCTTATTTTCCTCTTCTTCTGATTATCCAAGAAACATGTAAAAATAAATAAGATTTTAAATGACAAAAGTCACGGACCCCGGAGTCTGTGGAGTAGCAATTTTAAATAAAAAAAAAAAAAAAAAAAAAAAAAAAACAATGGGCGTAGCGCAGGGATCGTCAGTATCAAATATTCTGTTTTCCCTGCTATTAAATGACTTGCCGGATGCGGTGGCGCGAACCGAGATACTGATGTATGCCGATGATGTCGCTGCAATCGTGACTGCATCCTCTATTGACTGTTTAGAACGGAAAATGAACAAGGTGGCAAGGCAGTTTGTGAAATGGTTTTCTTGTAACGGCCTGGTCTTAAACTTAATGAAAACCCATTTTCTTGACTTTGACCTGTTGGGCCGAAGTCGTAAACAGTTAAGTGTGAAGATGGGTGGGGTAGAAATAGTTCAAGTGAAAAGTACAATGTTCCTTGGTTTCGAAATTGACTCTGCTCTTGTCTGGAACAAACACGTTGACAAAGTCTGCGCTAAAATAGGTAGTGCTTGTTTTGCGTTAAAAAGGGTGTCCCGTCTGACGTCGACGGCAGCAGCCCGGACGTGCTACTTTGCGACGGTTCACTCTCTATTACAGTAT
The DNA here is from genome assembly GCA_963693475.1 of Ectropis crepuscularia. Taxonomy (NCBI): domain Eukaryota; kingdom Metazoa; phylum Arthropoda; class Insecta; order Lepidoptera; family Geometridae; genus Ectropis; species Ectropis crepuscularia. The sequence continues at coordinate 9,231,655 of OY856343.1, read as the reverse complement.
GGCGCCGAAATCTGGGGACAGTGCTCGGAGTGGAAGAGAGTGTTCCGTCAGCAGAAGCGCGCTATACGAGCGATCGTACGGGTGGCACAGGACACTTCCGTACGACCTTACTTTAAAAGTCTGGGAATTCTCACATTGCCTTCAATTATAATTCTACAGATGTCAATGTACGCGAGGACACACCCGACGTCAGGTGAAGTCGGTAATACCGACAGGAGGAGGGTTACCCTCGAAATCGTCACACACATGCCATGAGTCACACCGTGTACTGTAACTTGCCGGACTCTATCAAGTCGGCCCCCAGCTTGTTAAGCTTCAGACATCGCCTTCAACGCTGGCTTGTCGAGCACTTCTTTTATGACGTGAAGGAATTCCTAGAGTTACATTTGTAATTATGTACTTACTGACATATTTTTATATTTGAATTCTGAATTATTATTTTTTTACATTGTATATGAAGTTCATAAGCTATACTTATGTTGTAATCTTGTTTCTGACATGTATATTTTTTATGTCACAATCTACTTGACGTGTAAATCGGTTTTACCAATAAATATGAATATGAATATGAATATTTTTGCACCTTTCTGCAACACCTTGTATAAGTTTTGTAAAAAAAATATTGCCTAAAAATTTACTTTACCGTATTCCATTTCACTCGTACCACAGAATATCAAGCAGCTAAACGAATCATGCCTACGAGGAAAACGTCGGGCTTGTCTTAATGCCTCAAACACATTTACGTAGATCGTATTACAAATCCACAGAAAGAGAAAAAATAATATTTCCACGATTCTGAAATCATTCTTTTGCGTTGAGCCCCATCGATAAGACTTTGATTTCTAAAGAATTGCAAACAGAACAGGACAAAGAAAACAACATTTGACGATTGAAATGCAGGAAAAAGGCAAAAGGCGAGATGACGATTTAATTTTTGTTATTGTAAAAAAATTAAAGAAATTCTGTAACGATTAACATTTTGTAGAGTTATAAAAACATTGTAACTTTTTTAAATACTAACAGTTTTACAGGATTTTAGAAAATGTATTGAGGTCATAGTAAAAGTCATTATTCAACTTTTTTACATTGATGTATTAATACTGTGAACACTAGGTTGAGTACAACTTTGTTTTTGGACTTAGTTGGGATCTCTAGCTTCTGTCTAACACATATACATAAATATGTTATCATCATCATTATCATCAGCCGCAAGACGTCCACTGTTGGACATAGGCGTCCCCCCTAGATTTCCATAACGAACGGTCCTGCGCAACCTGCAACCAGCGGTTTCCAGCGACCTTTGTGAGGTCATCTGTCCATCTGGTGGGAGGTCGTCCAACACTGCATACAAATGTAGGTGTATAAAGATGGATTATGTTACTTTATACGTTTTTGTTGAATTAATTAGTTCAGTAAACGAATTTCGATTCCTAAAAACAAATTTTGAAGTGAAGCTGTTATGGCTCAGTGGCGAGAACATACGATTTCACAAACGTAGAACATAGATTCGAACCCCATCTACAACACTGATTCATTTTTTTATTTTTTTTTTATTTTTTTTTAACTTTTATAGGTTTACACTTGACCGCCATCTCACCTGATGTTAAGCGACGATGCGGTCTACGATGGAGCGTGTTTACCTAGAAAAAACCGATTCACTCTCGATTTGAAGACACAAAGATTATAACTAACGGGAAATACCCACTCAGGCAACGTATTCCACAGTCTTGACGTTCTTATCACAAAAGTAGAGTCAAATCGCTTCGTTCGTGTTTTTGGAACATCAACCATGAAACGATGTCGCTTTTTCGAGCTGCGAGCATTCCGATAGAAAAAAGGGCAAGGTGGTATCAGATCGTGCAAATCAGTCGCACACTCTCCGAAGTGTATCCGATAAAAAACCGATAAGCTAGCAATTTTTCGGCGATGTTCAAGACTTTGCAGTCTTTTTCGCACGAGGGTGTCATTGCCTATGAGCCTTTTGGCACGTCTCTCGATCGACTCCAGAGCCTCCAGCTGATACCTAGCCGACCCATCCCAAAGGTGCGAACAGTACTCCATACAGGAGCGAATCTGTGCTTGGTACAACGTGAGCAACTGCTCAGACTTAAAGTACCTTCGCACCTTAGAGAGGACACCCAGTTTTATGGCAGCTAATTTAGCCTTGGACTCGATATACGACCCAAAGTTAAGCGTAGACGACAAAGTAACGCCCAAAAGCTCGAGATGGTTGGATACCGGCACGGATACACCGCGAAAAGTAGGAGTCTGTTGGAATGGACTCTTTTTTGCGGAAAACAGACACGCCTGCGTCTTTCCTTCATTAAACCTGACCAAATTGGCATCGCCCCATTTAGAGACTGCTTCAAGGGTCAAGTTTAAACGCTCGATCAAACTCTCTCTCAGTGCCTAAGTTTGCTGACTATTGGCTCTCGCGCTAGATATGTAGCTCTCTACAACAGTGCTATCATCTGCGTACCCAAAGATACCGGGCTTCAACAGATCGTTGATATGTAGCAGGAAGAGTGTCGCAGAGAGCACCGACCCTTGAGGGACTCCGGCATTGATAGCCATTTGATCAAACGAGCAACCATCAATGACCACTCGTATGGATCGATCCCCCAAAAAGTCCGATATCCACGCTATAAAGCCTGGAGACAAACCATAAGCTGGAAGCCTGCATAAAAGACCATCGTGCCAAACCCTGTCGAAAGCCTTCGAGATATCCAGGGAGACTGCAAGTGCTTCCCCGTGCCTCTCGATAGCTTCACTCCAGATGTGAGTGACGCACGCTAGAATATCCCCGGTGGACCGGTTTCGGCGAAAGCCGTATTGTTGGTCACTGAGGAGGTCGTTCGATTCTAGGTACGTCAGGAGCCTGTGGTTTAAGACACGTTCCATAGTCTTGCAGAGTATGGACGTGACCGAGATTGGCCTGTAGTTGGCAGGGTCAGCACGACTACCCTTCTTGGGTACTGGTTGCACGTTGGCAAGCTTCCAAGACTTCGGTACTTGTCCAGTTTCGAGAGAGAGTTTATACAGGCGCGTCAGTATTGGAGACAACTCAGGCGCACAAGCCTTCAACACTACGGCAGGAATACCATCTGGGCCACTAGCTTTATTCACGTCCAGATTGCGTAGCACTTTGCGAACCTCTATTTGGCGAATATGTATGTTTGACATAGAAGTCGGACAACCAGGTGAAGGAGGTGTCGCGCTACCAGCATCTAGACGCGAAGATTCCGCAAACTGAGATGCAAACAAGTTTGCCTTCTCCATTGCGGTGTGAGCCAGTGTCCCATCAGGTTTCAGCATTGGAGGTAGTGAGGGGCGGCAGAAGTTCGATTCGACCGATTTAGCTAGGGACCAAAACGCTTTGCTGCCCGCAGGGTACGAAGCTAGTTTGTTCCCTATTCGACTAATGTGGTCAAAACGAGCCCTCTGAAGAACCTTTTTGCATGCCTTAGGAGCAGCCTTGTTGAACGCTTTCTTCTTCTGGTGTATGTCCCTTGCCTTACGCTGTCGAGCATCAACCTAGGCTAGGTAGGCCTCATGTTTAAATGCTTCAGCACTTTTACATTGAGGACCAAACCAAGGGCGAGCTTTGCTGGATAATGCCACGTCGGAGTATGGAATGTAATATTCCATAGCCGTTAGAATTACATTAGTCACAGCATCCGCGCAGGTTGAAGGATCACCAGAAGTGAAGCACAATGACTGCCATGGGTAAGATGCAAAAAATGAGCGCATCTCATCCCAATCTGCTGACTTGTATCGCCACAACCGCCGGTTGCCTCTAGGGCTGGGATCAGGCGGATGGTAGACGGATACAGATTTCACCAGACAGTGGTCGGAGCTGCCTAACGGCGAAGATACCACCACGGAATAACGGTCTGGATCTGTTGTCAGCAGAAGGTCTAAACAATAAGGTGTATGCGACTCAACGTCGGGTACCCTTGTGGCCTCTTGGACCAGCTGGGTTAGGTCTAACGATAAAGCTAGCTTTCTCGTTTCCTGCCCAGCGTGGTCAGTGTCCCGGTATGGGTACAGCCACTCCTTATGATGGCCGTTAAAATCCCCCAGTAACACTAATTGGGCTGAAGGGTACTTCTGTTGCGCCGCGTCCGCCGCCTCACTTAAATATTCCGTAAGCCTAGTTGTCTCCTGGTCACCGCTGTGCGACCGATACACACAGGCGTAGATAATTTTGTCTATGCCTGTGTCCATCAATACCCAAAGAACGGAGAATCTTGTGTCCTCAAGGTTACGGAGACGCCGACAGCAGATGTCGTCACGGGCGTACAGGCACACACCAGCACGGGGCCTAAATTTGTGCTCCAGAGTGTAACCTGGATACGTTAAGTACGCCACGTCCGACGGACAACCTATCTGCGTCTCCGTAAGAAACAAGAGCGACGGCTGCTCAGTCTCGAGGTGATGGTGGACTGCTGAGAGATTTGAGTGCAGACCTCGGATATTCGTGAGGTGCACTTTAACCGACAAGGCGTGCAGCCGCTCTTTAACTTTGTTCCTTTTGTTTACTTTTTTCATGATTTTTGTTGAGAGAGGATCGGTGGAAAAAACGGCAGTAGAACGAGGCCGCACACTACTGACCAATGGTCACAACACACAACGCAAATACATCATTGGGGAGCTAGCCTGGAGACTGCGGGGACGCCCGAGCCCCCCCGGGGATGTCTATCTGGCCTTGTCATCCGGTCGCCAACCGGCAGGATAGCGCATCCCGGGATTTTTCGCTAGATGGCGGGGCAGCCTTTCATGAGTGGCTAGCTCACTACTTGGGCCCCCTACTATCTGCGGTCGGTCGCGGCAACCGTGCCTCGGATCCCGCTACCCTCCATGACTAGCTTCCCGATGTACATTATTGGTGTGTGACAGACCGGTCTTGTAGTTATGCAGCAACTGTTCTGACCCGTTTTCCCCTAATGGTGTCACTAGACAACACGCCGGAACACGGCTAGGCCGTTTGGCGTCGTGACTTAGTCTAGTGGGTGGTCACCAACCACGGCCGAGGCCTACCACCGGTAGTTTGTCACCTGATTAGCACCACCCAGGGACCACGTGTGGGGTTTCAATATATAGGTGCTTCCCCACGGACGAAGGTGACTCGGTCCCCAAAATGTTACATTTTATATGTTAAAATGTACAAGTTTGTCCATAAAACAACTTTTGAAGTTGTAAGAAGATATTCTCAGGAAACCGATGTATTTTAAGAGAACAAACAATATTTCGAGGAGCTGTGATATCTGCACATCTGCACTTGACTTATCGTGGTGGTAGCCTTGCTTTTCCTTGTGAGAGAAATCCTCAAGTCTTAGCTGTAGCAACGTAAAATAGATTGTTTAAATAAGCGTTTTAAGTTTATTTTGTTTGTTTAATTTCTTCTGTTGTTATTTAATATGAAAAAGATTTGTCTGATTTACCTTTACAAGTAATTTTTCTCTCTCTCTGGCGTAGCCTATATAGCGAGAACGTTATTAGTCCTGTCGATAATGACCTAAAGCGCAACGCAACGCAATTTCATATAAGATTAGACCTCGTTAAGAATTTTGATGCATTACATTATTTTAAATAAATGTTAAATCAGTTATTTTCGGCGGGCCACAAATAAAACAAATAGTGAACTGTGATGACTCATAACTCATAGCTACAAGCCTGACCAAGTCTTAAAGCAGTAGTTAAAGTCTTTTAATGAAACAGATCCAGATCGTGAACAGATCTCACAATTATAAAGAATTGATTAAAACTACGCTCAAAAGTTTTAAAGTTGTGACTGCAAAAAATATCCCGTCAAGTAAATTTTCAATACTACATCTTTATATCAACCAAACTAAAGATGCTGTTAGGAGTGCTTAAAAATTAACTCATAACTCATTGGAGTAAGGAGAACGTTCGCACCAGAAAATCGTGGCTTTGAACGACGTAATCAAGGGCAGTATAACGAGAATATGATGGAAGATTACCAAAGGGATTTATCACGAGAAACCACATGCAAATATAAAAGATCTGCTAAAAATATTCATATACATATGAAGTATTTTTTTGGTTAAATTAAATTTTTCGGATAAATAACATTTTTCACTTTTTTATGAAAAAGGCTTCTACTAAACTTTTTTGAGCCTCAAAATCTTTAAAAGCAAACCATTACCGTTATGTTAGTATCGATCAAGACACAACTCTCGTGAGAAAAGAAGCGAGTGAGTTTTTACCTATTTTGTTTTTACTGCTGTCTGTAACCTGTTTTAAATTTCATTCCGATGCATTCAGCCGTTCCAACGCGATTGAGCTTACAAACATACAAACTTCCTCATTTATAGTAGTAGGTTTCTAAATTTGAAATAATTGGTTTTCACAAATAAATTATGAAGCTCTGCTGTTATTGGTTTACCAAAAATAAAATGATGTATCATATTTATTTTTAGTTTACACTTCGTAGGCGTTGTCATATCATCGTAGTTCTTGTAGCTTGTTCTAATATTGTTCTCAAGAACTGCTTTTTTATCAGCATACAGTTGTAAATGCTGTAATTTTGTGATTGCTTTCTGTTTCTTTTCATTTAAAATGAAAGAGAGAGCAACAGCAAAGTTATAACCATTATGGTTCGAAGAAAGAAAAGCGTTTCTATTAAAAAAAAACATTAGAAAAAATTGGCAGTCACAGGAACTGCCGATATAAATGAAAACTTATAACTCAGAATTCGATAGCTTACTTTGGAAATTACACGGGTGTAACCGGAGGGTGTGGCATGGCCATCATGGCATGACCATCTAGATATGCACCAGCATTTCCCATTGGCTGACGCATGGCCATGCCATGATGGGTAGGCCACGCCCTTTTAACATTTCCCATTGGATGACTCATTTAGATAGCCAATGGCTATGGTCCCGAGTTTACCCGAAGATTTCTTATCATATCCGAACGTGACGGTAGAATTCATTTCACAGCCCACGAAAAATGTGTCTAGGCGCGCCAAAAGAAGTTTTCACTTCAAAAACATTAGAACAACCTACGAGAGCTACGATGCTACGAGAACACTTACGATGTAGCGCTGTGTCTACAAATCATCATTATTTGATACAAAAGAATACTTTGATAAGCTTATAACAGCAGACGTACACAAATAAGTAATTATTCAAAAATCATTAATTTTACCTAGCCGGTAATACCCCTGGAACACCATTTATTAAAATTCATCGTGTGAGCGGCGTTACATCACTTTAGTGTTTAGCGAAATGACACTATTAATCAAACTGTCGACAGCAGAAGCGGAAGTTTTATCTGAAACTATAGAAAGATATCTGCTAAAAGATGAAAGCTGTGGAAAAGTAATTATCTCCTTCAATTAAGCCCTAGAGCAGGACTATAATGCGCGTCAGGCCAGCTGTTATCCAGACAAATTAGCCATCCGGACTAGCTGCAAACTAATTTTCATTAATGCCACTTGCTGTATGAACTAGGGTTACTGCAGTCTATTTCATTGAATACAAAGATTAACGTTGCATCAGTTAATGCCCTGCTTACTCTTTGTTTAGTTTTACTTTCTGGGTATCTTTGCAGTAGAAGTGCACGTGTTTTAAACAAAAAAATAATTTATTTATAAGGTAAATTAAATCATTATTGCTATGTACGATATATAGCCAGGCAGAGAGTTGTAATTTTTTTTTTAAATAAAGAGTGACGAGGCGAGTAGGACATGTGCCTGATGATAAGCAACATGCCTGCCACATAACAGTACAGTGACATGCAGCTATTGGAACATGAAGAGTCCAAATCAATACCTAGCACTGCACCCAGGCAGACTCTGCTAAGAGTCCTACCACTACACATATTTGTTTCGCGTCAAGTGTATAGAGACGAAGTTTCATGGTTTTATCTTCAACAATTATGAACTTCCATATAAATTTTTATCCCCATTTCATCCCCGTAAAGTTCGAAATTACAAAATTCCAAGAACAAACATCTATTGGCTTCACGTCAAGTGTCTAGATACGAAGTTTTATGGTTTTACCTTCAACAATTACGAACTTCAATATAAACTTTCATCCCCATTTCAACCCCTTTTCCGTAAAAAAGTAACCTATGTCCTTTTTTGGGATTAAGTCTATCTGTGTACCAAATTTCATTAAAATCGGTGCTTTAGATTTCATGCTTATAACTTTGAAAATTACGGAATCTTCATACAACCGTCCATCCCTTGTTTCACCCTCTTAGGGGTTGAATTTCGCAAAACCCCGTCTTAGCGAGCGCCTACGTGCTAAAAGACACCTCCATGCAAAATTTCAGACTCCTAACATTTGTAGTTTCTGAGATTTCGTGATGAGTGACCTTTCGCTTTTGTATATATAATATATACAATGTAATATAATATAGAAGATTAGATTGTGATTACTGAACATTCATTAGCAGCCCTAGTACCTGTCTAGTACAGTTTCCGCATTCAAACCCGTTGCATAAAACTTTCTCCCGACCTGAATTATTTAGATCTTAATGGATTTAAAATCGTTCATATTACACGTATAAGGTATTATACAATTCCAATAAAATTCTTTGTTGACCGCTCTCAAGTTTTTCCATCAATCAAACTCCCTTGTTAGGAGTTTCGATTATAAAGTTGAATTCTCAAGTTTCCGAAGAAAGCTGTAGGTATTCTTTGACACGATATCTTTTACGTCTCAATGTTTTTATGTTATATTTCAAGTTAAAGGTATATCTCGTTTTTAACGGGCAGAGTCTTAACTAGGAAAACTAAATTACAATAAGAACAATTTATTACATACTTAACTAAGTAGTTAGCCAATTCAGAATATATTTGAATTATCCAAATATATATTTATATATATGCCCTATGCCCTATATATATGCCACAGTGTATATTCGCACATTACCTACTGCTTGGTAGAATAACTGGCAAAGGTGTAGTACTTCCCCAGGTGAACTCTGCAAATAGTACTACCATTACATAAACATTATTTCGTTGAACAATATGGTAAAAATATTTAGATGACTGATAAATTAAGCGTAAGAAGACGCAATCCGCTTTATCCTCTCACTGGTAGGACTCCAGGCTTTCTCTCATTAGACCATAATCCATCACGCTGGCCAAGTGCAGGTTAGCGAATAACACATGACCATCTTGAAATATAAGTATATTCCTTAGAAAGAACACGCCAGTTTCCTTACTATGTGTTCCTTGTTAAAGTTAGTAATGAAGACAACACTTTCAAAAATACTCAGAAGTGTAGCCACGATTCGAACCTACGACCCCAAGATTGTTAAATCGAACGGTCTGGCCATTAAGACACTATGGCATAGAATATCCCAGATTGACAAATTAACAGTGTTTAGGTAAATTATTTCATATCCATTTGTATCGTAGGTACTTACTGCAAGCGTGGGTCTTTTTTTGTTTACAATTGAATATTTTTTTACTAAATCTCGTTTCAATGTGTGTCTTAAAGGCTTATATTACAGTTGGCTAAATTTAGTCGACTGAATTTAATTGCTTCTGAATTCAGTGAAGTGTAATACCATTCAGTAAGCTAATATTCTAAATTCAGAAGCGAGAATTGTTTGCTTCTAAGCCTGCTACTGAATTTAGTCGATCAAATGTAAAGTGTACTAAGCACTTTAGACTGCATCGTTGCTTTACACTGGTCTATTTACAAATACAAGTACAAGTCTATTTTGTTCAAGAAAAAAATATAGTAGCACCCCAGGAGTGCCGAAAGAAGTGAAAACTTGAACAATTATAACGAAATGCACAAAATATGTACATATATAGGTACTTATGTACAGTTCTTTTATCCAACTCAACAGACGCCCAACACGCATAAAGAAGTCATTTTAAATATCGTCCACATTTTCAGTATTGAAAAATTTGCTGAGAGAAAATACGTTTTCAAACTAAACTAACATTGCTGTTTTTCGCTATTTTCTTGATTAAATAAACGCTAGATTTAGATATAATACACAGACTTTCCCATTTCAACGAAATATTCAAGCAAGTAATTGAATCGAAGCAAACTCTTAAAAAGCTCTCGTGAACAGCAAATCGTACGTAAAAGACAGCTTTGATGGGTCTGAAATGCATGCAAATGACGTGTACGTCGAAATTGGGCCATGAATGGATGCCTAGATTAGCAATACGGGAAGGACTGCAATCAGATCAGCTCACATCGAGGCGTATTGCTTGTTAACCCACTGTACGACTGTATGTCGGCGTAGAGCAATATGATTTACTTGAAAATTAGTTTAGAAGTTGAAGTCTATTGACAAGTTTGTATTTGCATGTTTTTTAGTACGAGTATAAACTTCTGTAGTCGTTTGAGCACTTTTTAATAGGGAGACATTGTATGAATCGTGGTAAACAACAAGGGTACTTATAACGCAGTGCCACGCAGCCATTTCAATTAGCAGCCCACTAATTGTTCCCACTGCTTGGACTCGGGGCTCTCCTCTCACAAGGAGAGAGTTAAGGCCATAAACCATCAAGCTGGCCCAGTGTGGGTTAGTGCATGACACATGACCTCGAAAGATTCCAGGTACATGTCGGTTTCCTCACGATGTTTTCCTTCACCGTTTTAAGTTATCGGCGTTACATACGTGACTTCGAAAACACAGTGGTGCGCCTAGACTACTAGACCAGCCGTAACTTTGTTTCAGCCAAATCCTTTCTGTCCAAATACTTTCTAGCCACTATACTGCACTTGGCACCCTAATACGATTAATCTATCTGCCCTGTTACTTATCTGGAAACATTGATCATCAAATCGCAATACAGTAATGTTTGCACATTATACCTAGCAAAGGTGTGCTACTTTCCCAGGGGTCTATAAAAGTAGCCAAACAGTAGGTACTACGGTATCTCTACTCCCGCAACTAAAATGTCAAGAAATAATGTTACACTAGCAGCGCCTCGCGGTGTTACCCGCGAAGTTCCCGTTCCCGTTGTTCCCGTTGTTTTTCCGGGATAAATGCCGTAGCCTATGTGTTCTTCCAGACTATAATCTATCTGTATTCCAAATTTCAGCCCGATCCGTTCATATGTTAGGACGTGATTGAGCAACAAACATCCAAACATCCAAATATCCAAACATCCATACATTGACTTTTATAATATTAGTAGGATAGGATAGTAGGATACATACAATACTAGCAACGCCCCATGTTACCCGCGCAGTTCTGATTCTGTTATTTTCTTGCGATAAAATGTAGTCTATTTTATATTCCCGACAATTGTTTATCCCAAATTTCAACTCGATCCGTTCAGCCAATACGACGTGATTTAACAACAAACAGCCAAACATTCGCATCTATAATATTATTAACATAAAATCAGTATTCATTTTTTGCATAACAAAATAGTTTAGGTATATATCATTGGTTTAAATTAATCGAGAGTGAATCGGTTTCTTCTAGGTAAACACGCTCAATCGTAGACCGCATCGTCGCTTAACATCAGGCGAGATGGCGGTCAAGTGCAAACCTACAAAAGTAAAAAAAAAACTTTTGCAATTGTATTAACGGTTCTGATAATAATTATATTAATACACTTCGTTAAATTCCTTCCGTTGTTTTATATTTTCTATTGTTTTCATGACGATTATAAAACAACATTGATTTGTGTACCTGTAAATATGAATATTTACTTACTATTCCATTCCACTAAATCTCTCATGGAGATTTATTTAAATGTAGTCGAGTGTTGGTTCGGAAGTGGGGCGGTGTAGGAAATGAAATGAGATTCCGGCTGCCGAGGTCCGGTGGCTCGCCGATTATGCCAGATTAGTGGACGGCCGAGCTTATGCTGAAATTGAAACTAACAGGCCGACAGAAAAATAATACACCTTGGCAGTCGAGTAAAAAGACGAACATGGTTGGCCGTGAATGGATGCTGTAAGAGCAGTGACGTATTGTCGTCTTATTAACGGACGTCGTTTCTTTGAATGGATCATTTCTTAATCAACTATTGTTATTAAATATATAATACGAACGCAACTGATATTGATGACAAGTACAGAATGGACTACAACCACAGATTTCCGTGACTACAACGTAATATATATCTACTATGAACGTGAGTGTATTATTCTTTAACTGTTTACTAATGTTTTTTTAACCAATAACCATGTATACCAAAAGGCAGTATTTGGCGCACTTTAAAACATCTAACAAACTAAACTGTGCATAGTTTTTATTACTGTGTTTTGCCGTTTTGCCGGTCATTGTTTCATAATTCTGTAAGAAACAATCATAAAATCGTACGAGGTGCGAGTACTAATATTTTTGGTTACCTCCTTGATTTAAAAAAAAATATTTACATTAATTTAAAGAAATAAGTATCGCACTTTCATATATTTTGTCATACTGTAACTCATTTTATTTCGAAATAAATAAACCTAAATGGGGCAAAGATACAGGCGAATATGTAGCGAACTTTCACGTCTTTTGTCATATAACTCTTTTTATTTCGATATAAATAAACCTAAAAATAGAACAGAGAGACAGGTGAATAGACAGAGTTTCCCGTTTTTTGTCAGAGACCCTTAATTTTGTTTAAGTGTCTATGATTGATGGTCTCAATTGACCTCTACTGTTCACTGAACTTTGGGTTAGCGCAACAGGCATAGGGCCCTAAAATTAAATTATACTTACCTACGTACATACGGACAGCGTACCTAAAAATATTAAAATAAACTATGGCTCTGTGCCAAGTCTACGGTTGTCTTAAAAGATACTTGTAGGTATTTCAGAATAATTGACGTCGAACCACGGACCCTCGAGCGGTCCAGGTTTACTTTATATTCCAGCAATTATAGGTACGGGCTAGTTTTAAAATTAAGGATACGAATGTAGAAGTTTATTTTTATTTGCAGCATAGAGACATGCAACAGGACGAGCATGATATGCGCCTGATGATAAGACGCAAGCTGATAGCTACACAGTGGCATACAGCTATCTGAACATGAAGAGTCTAAATCACTGCCTAGTACTGCACTGGGCTTGTCACCCTAGCATATAAGATTATTTAATTTATTTCTGAACGCTAGATGTTTTCTAAAACCATTGCCCTTCAAAACACTACACTACACAAAAACAACCTCTACAAAAATTACTGTGTTCCGGAACACAGTCATTTTTGTAAATTATTCCCTGGCAATAGAATTACTGTGATAATTTCCCCAGGCGGACTCTGTAAAGTCCTTCCACTACAAAAACAGGTTTTGCAAAAAACGCTTATATCCTCGGCTTAGTGTACGCCGAGGATATAAGTACTTTGCTCGATATGAGCTAACCCTGCAACGTTTAAAACTTTTCGATCTATTAAAAAACGCTCTTAGCATTTGACAAAACGTAGTATTGAAATCTTAATTCATTTAAGTTTTAAGGTTGATTTATCAATTGTCATCAATGTTTTGGCCATAGGAAAAAAATCTTCGTACCTAAACGATAATTACTATAGTCGTGGTATTCAAGTCTTGATTCATTCAGGTTAATTATCGTTTTCGTAATTCAGGATCTTATTCCTATGGCCAAAACATAGATGATTGATATGCGCAACGTGTCTCTTTTGATATAGTACATCTAACAAACACTTTATTACACCACAAAGATAGTTCAGAAAACAGTGATTAAACTTTCTAACAAAACATTTCGAGCAAAAAAGGCTACTACTAGCGATCGCTTCCATATAACCAGCTAACTCTTCCAGAAATCTTATAGACAACGTAACTATATACCTATCTCCTTTGTGAAACCCTATCGATGGAACTTAATGTATTTTTTATAGTTTTCTTCTTTTGTGCAATTTTCATCTGGACCATACATTATAATTTAATGAAAAGAGAAAGTATGTACCGTTCAGAATTGACATCTTACCTGCATTGAATGGCCATACTAGCGAAACTGAGATAATTATTCTACTCATATAATCATAGGCATAAGCATCCCACCAAATTTTCCCACGGCTGGGATTAGAGGGCTTCGAGGGCTGTGAGGGAAGACACAGATTATTCTCTCACAGAGTGTCACTGCCCTAATCCACCACGCTGGCCCAGTGCGGATTGGCAGTTGACGCAGGGACATGCTGATTTCCTTACGATGTTTTCCTTAACCGTTAAATCTAGTGGTGGCAAACTTGTACATTTGCAAAATACTTAGAGTGCAGATGAGATTCAAACCTACGACCTCATAATTGTGAATGGTACGTTCTAGCAACTAGGCCACCACGACCATCGTCTATGCATTTACTAGACTCCATTCCAAAAATAAGTTTTAATATTAAATTTAACACTTAATTATCTCTATTTTAACCGACTGCAAAAAAAGGAGTAGGTTCTCAATTTCGTTGTATCTTTTTTTTTGTATGTATGTTATATATCTCCGCAAACTGTGAATCGATTCTGATGATTCGTTTTTTGTTTGGTAGACCATAGTTCAGAAGTAGTCCTATATAAATACATATTAGAGAAATCGGTGCGACAGTTTTTGAAATATGTATGAACAAAAAGCTAAAGTTTTCTTTCATGTATTTAAACAACGTAGGGAAAAATGTTTAATGAAATTTGGCCGAGAGTCTGAATTAAATATTAAATTGAAGTCGGTTTTTGCTATTTCGGAAAAAAAAGTTATTAATACAAAGAATGAGACAAGAGCATAATATCTCAGATCAGATTTCTTAAATTTAATTTAAGAATATGGCTTCAGATTCACTTCAGTTCAGACCTATTGTTATGTACCTATATGGATATACACGTTAATACGTGTATGATTTCATTGTGCAGGAGAGCAGTGGTGGAGGCGAAAGGAGCAATCTACTTGACAACGAAAAATGGAACGTTTCCAATAACGCTGACATCCCTCAAGGCCCCGGATGACGTTACACAACAACACACTCCCAAGATTCTCTCTACAACCGCTAAAAATGTGTCGCAAAACGCGGCCCCAGACTACTGGGGAGACTCAGACGAAATGCTATTTTCCAATTACGTCAACTCTACCTATGACGACGCAACATACATGTGGAAGACCAAGCGAAGCATCAACGACGCAGTCTCGAAAAACATCACGTTAGTACTCGAAAACTTACTAAAAAATTACGAGAACTCTCAACTCCCCACTCACGGAAAAGGTAAGAGCTGCTATCAAATCGAATCTACACTTAAGCATCGTGACAAGTGTACTTAAATCATTGAATTTCACTTTCCAGGTTATCCCACTGTGGTTCAAACGAATATTTTAATAAGGAGCATGGGACCGGTGTCTGAACTCGATATGGTACGCTTCATATCCGACTCAGTCGAGACCTGTCCGAGGAATATTTGTAGTTCATTTATGCTCGACAGAAATATGAAAATATATTTTATTTCCCCTAGGATTATTCGATGGACTGTTACTTCAGACAGTATTGGCGGGATACGCGGCTGTCATTTCTCGGTCCCATCCGCTCTTTGTCCCTTTCTATCAAGATGTTGGAAAGGATTTGGAGGCCTGATACCTACTTTTACAACGGCAAACATTCTTATGTTCATACTATAACCGTACCCAACAAACTTTTGAGGATCAGTCAGCATGGCGACATATTGTATTCGATGAGGTGAGGCCTAGGTTTATGGAATTTTCTATCGCTTGTGCTCGTACTAATGTGTCCACCATTTGAAAAAGTATCAAGCCGAAAACTAGATGACCCGGCAAACGGTGTTCTTGGATAGTTATAAACTAGCAACGACCCGCGGTTTTACTCGCATAATTCTCGTTCCCGTTGTTTTATAAAAATATATAAAATTTATAAAAATAAAAATAACGGTATTTTTCGGAATAAAGAGTAGCCTATGTGTTAATCCAGGGATCAGCTAGCTCCATGCCAAATTTTACAAAAAAAATACTGAATCCTTCGAAATTATTAACAGTGTTTCTGTACTGTTTTATACACGTATTGTATATATAAACATTACTCTTGAATATCTATTAAAAATCTGTTTAAAAAATCGCATCAAAATCTGTTTGGTATTTTAAAGGTCTAGGCATAGGTACATACACAAAAATCCAAATAACAAGGTACTATTATTTAGATTTCTGTGGGTACACAGGAACAGACAGAGCGGGAAGTGACCATGTTTTATACTGTGTAGTGATATGTGATATATGTCCTACATAAATATATCAAAATTATGTGTATGCCAAAGAAACTTTAAAATGTATTTTGGTAGAGCAAAGTCATAAAAAAGAATTTTGACATGTGTATGTCTATCAATTTAAAAATTAAAATTACGAATGAATTGCACAAATAATATTTAAAACAAGTCCACGAATGTTATGGAATGCTGCAACAATATACATACACAGTAGTACTTACACAGTACCTACTTAATATTTAAGTACTGGTTTAGGTTTAGGTTTATAGACATTTATTCTCATATAAGATAATTATCACTTCCATGAGAACACTTATAAATAAATACATTAGGTAGTTCGTCGCCGCAGAAAAACTTAATACTTCATATAATTGTGATTGAGAATACAATTACAACAGCGTCACATCTTTTGACAAGACGTAATTGACTAACACTTGACCTTGGAGTTCTTGCAAACTCAAGGGATAAGATAAATTATTGCGTGAAAACAATTTTGAGTAGTCTCTCAGAGGTTCATTAATTTCATGCTAAACAACCGCTGCGCCAACGTTTTTAATTGGCTAAGTGAAAAATGCGCGCTCCGATTACGTCAATTTATTCATTCAACGTAAATTGCCATGGATATTCCTTGAAAGCCTCGTAACAGAGAGTAATCGCTTCGAATCGTTTTGTGATCACCTAGCGGTGTATCGCTGCTTCACATGACTTTTTCACACATGTTCCCTGAGACAAAAACATAAGTATGTGTCTGTTACCTTCAAGTGTTACCAGTGTACGTGACTTACCATGCAAAACTTTGATGAAAATTATCGAGTTTTAAATTAAATAATATGTTAATCGACAGAGTGATTATTTTTAAAAAATACATATAATTTTTTCGCTAACAAGACCGAAACAAGATGGACAAAACAAAGTAATAAAATCGAGAAAAATTTACTTTAGTTTAAGACTACACTATGAGCTGAAATTCTTAGTTAATTATGTTTGGTAGCAGATGGGACCTGTTGATTTTCTAACTACTGATAATTTGCAAACAGAGAATAAAAAAAAATTACAAACACACAAGATACGCGCGAAAAATATATCCCTTCTTGCAGTCGGGTAAAAAAGGGCAATCAGATTTTTTGCATTCCTTATAATACGTACCACTTCCTGGTGGTTTTTTTTTCTATATTAAAATCTCCCGTCACAGTGCTTGTATTTGTAGGTACTCTACCGAAATGGCGCTGAAATATATTTAATAGAACTAATAATTAATACGATGTAAAATATGTTTCATCCCGTCCTTATCCACTTAACGCCCTCACTCTTCATTTACAATAGCAATTTTATCATAATTGTATATGAACAATATCCAAATCATTTAACGGTCGTTCATTGAACTTTTAGCTTCATTTTGGTTGAACTACTAATTTTGGATGTTTATTGCTCATTCAGGTCGGAACGGTGAAACCGATTGGGTTGAAATTTAGAACATAGTGAAATTATAGTCTGGAATACACATAGGTTTTTTTATCACGGGAAAATGGCGTCAACAAAAACTACACGGGTAAAACCGCGGGGCGCTGCTATTAATTTATATAACATGGCGCTTGTTTGGTTACCTAGAACATAGAAAAATCGATATGCGAGACAAAACAGTCCTATTGTTGAACACATAACCTAACAATCTTATTTTAATATAGGTAAGTAGATATTAAAAGGAAATGATAAAGAATATAGGTACCTAAATAAATTATGTTGATTTACCGATTGTCTACATCATTGCCAAAGTAAGAGTCTATTCTCGATCAAATTACGCTATTGTATAAATATATTAAGCTATAAATATTATAGGTTTATTTTACGTCCATACGAACATAGGTATATGAGTAGGTGTAAACATGTAAATATTATCGTATAATACTGTATGATATAATGTAATATAAGTAATGTAATGTAGCGATACATGCGCCTGATGGTAAGCAGCATCTACCCATAGCTATTTGAACATAGAACATGAGAGCAGAGTCTAAAGAGTCTAAATTACTCCTACGGGATATAAGATTGCATCTCTTCGATTTGTATTTTCTATAGAGACAATGCTATTTTTACGGGAACACAGTAATTTTGCCATATAATTACTTGGTGGTAGATTAACTGACTAAGGCATGGTACTTTCCAGAGCGGCACAGAATCCTACCACTTCAAAATCGAATTGCCAGTAGATTTGGAACCAAAATGTAGAGTTACAGAGTAGCATAAGTAGCGGCGTCTGTTAATCGGTTTAGTATGGCTGAATTCATCCCGTTTCTGATAGAGCTGAATGAATCCATTGCCGTTTTAACTCAACGTAACGTACGGAAAGTGTTAGGCTTAATGGTAATAGATTTTACCATAATAGGTCAGATTACATGGTTAACAAATTATAGTGCGTGTTAAAAAAAACAATTAAACTGTAGGAAAACTTGGAGGTAAGTACAATATTGTTTTAGTTTTTTGGATAATTTGAAAAAAAGAGCTCTTCTCAAATTTGTTTTCAAAGTCTTCAGAACAAAAATGAATTGAACATTTTGGACAAAACAATTTAATAAATATCAATTCGTTGATGGACAAACTGCAAAAGGACACAATAACTAAAAAATTCACTAGTTCAGTTTGGTATAATCTCTGTAAAATATTGACGGACAAAAATAATTTCCTGAAAGGTTCCTGTAGGGGTAGGACTCTTTGCAGCGTCTGACTTTAGAGGTACCAGTGGTACCACCGCTACCAGTTATACTACTACCAAGCAACAAAGTTCAAACACGCGTGTCCCGGTTTGAAGAACAATATTTCCAGAGAAAATACAGCGTAAAGAAATAAATCAATATAAATTTCTGGTTGACGAGCGCAGTGCAGTTATAAATAATGATTTAGACTCTTCCAGTTCAAATAGGTGCGTGGCGCTGTATTGTTATAGGCTATTATGTCGCTTACCATAAAGCTTATGTATTGCTCGTCGCGTAATTATCGCACCATTATAATAAAGACAAGATTTTTGGAATGTAACTTTGTATGTTTCTATAATTATGTTTGTTCCCACGTATTTCTGATACGGTTGCACAGATTTGAATGAAATTAAATGCGTAGTAAATACATCACGTTGGTAACACATAGGCATTTATATCGTTAAAATTAGTGTTTTTTAAGCCACGGACATGCCGTGGGGCGCAACTAGTCCTACTAATCTAATCTACATATCTAAAATTAAAACGCGAAACTTTGTATATTTGGATGTTTGTTGATCAATCAGTCGAAACGATTGAATGGATGAAGTTGAAATTTGAAAAACAGTTCGGAAACAGACTGGAACAGCACATAGGCTACTTTATGTGTCGAAAATTAAGGGAACGGAAACAATGCGAGTAAAACTGCAGGGCCCTGCTATATTACAAAAAAAAATGAAAACCGTCCAACAAAATTAGATACGAATCTAGTCTGAGCGGCGTAAGGCCTCAAAATGATCAATAGGAGCCATATAAATGCAAGACGTCCTTTATTACCTTTTGTACGGAATACATAATAGAGGGATTTAGAGGCTAACGATGTTTGTATTCATTACAGATTGACGATAAAAGCGAAATGTCCGATGGAGTTGCGTAACTTTCCGATGGATCGACAGTCCTGTCCTTTGATATTAGGGAGCTGTAAGTCCTCTTTAACTTAATAATGTTGACTGTTGTGACTCGTCGATGATTAAGCCGTACAATAAATATAAGTTCCTATAGAGATAAGTAGAATGAGATTTTATCGCCTAGCAATTTTGTATTATATTGCTGTCGTTTTTGTTGCATTGCCGCCATACTCTTTTTACATGTCATTTAGACCGTAGTGGTACATGTGTATAAAGCAACAGAAGACGTGCTAAAGTCATCCTAAATAACAAGGCCAGAGTGAATAGGTATGTTCGGAGTCAGCGTCCATCACCGTCGACCACACCGTCGCTGCCATCAGGTTATTTTAGTGGCCACAATTGGTCGCCAAACATAAAACCTGAGTGGGAATCGACCTCACGACCTATAAATCAGTGAGTACATTACTACCAACTGAGCCATAAACCCAGTTAACTATGACGCCAACACTGAAATGAATAACGAAAAGATAACAAACCCACAACTGCACTTTAAAAAAATCTCAAAGGTTTAGTAGGGCCTTGAAGCTTACAACCTTACTACTGTGAATCGAGGATTTTCACCACTAAGCCACCACGACTCACATTCTCCTGTATGAGATGGACATAATACAATACAAAAACACTTTATTGGCACCACAAATATTACAATAAATAACTTAAAAACCAAACAACACATAATGGAAACAAAAGGTGGACATCATTTATTGTAATATGTACAAAAAATAACACACCCACTTCGTACGATTTACATAACGTCAACCACGAATCGGTGACGCTATTTTCTCAGATACCTCAAGCTTAACTTTTAATTTTGTCCCTCGGATTTGAGAGAAAAAATTACAGTCATTTACAATTTTTATTTTCTTGTTTTAGAATTGACATAGTTAAATATTCAAGGCAGTTTATCTTTTTCGTAGGTAAGCTTTACATTTTGATAGTCTGTTATTTTTTTGTGAGAATCTGCTTATAATGCCTTTTTTTTCGATGTAAAATCTAGATAAAAAACATTTAGGCAATTCTCAAGTTTATAAATGTCATATTATAAATATAAATGTAATAAAATAATACAATGTTTTAATGTCAAAGTTTGGATGTTTGTTCGTGCACGACGAAATGACTGAACGGTTCGAGTTGAAATTTGGAACATATTGTTTATATCAGGGGTTCGTTCCCAAACTTATTTTGTCTGCTGCCCACTTTGAGAATAAATTAATTTTTAGCGCCCCCATTTTTTCACATACTTAAAAACCATTATAACTTCAAATTAAATTAATTAATTATTGTTAGTTATAATAGTGGAGATTAAACATTCATTCTTAACGATACTTAAATAATATTTTTGATTTTAGTAGCTTCCTGCTGTATAGTACTCGTATTTATTGCTATACATGTATCTTGGGTGGAGGGCACCGGACCACGAAATACAGTTTTTAACTAGTTCGGGGACGGTGGATCCACATTACAGTACCCGGCGATAAGTATTGCACATCGGCCTTTGGAGGGAGACAGTCGGCTGATTTCGGCTTCGTAGAGCATTATCTCTGTCGCACACTACCTATGTGACGTTTTGTCAGTCGTTGTTCAAGTGCGATAGAGTGCGGGTGCGTCCAGTTAAAAAAAAATATATAGAGTTGTTAACACCCCCAAAATTTAAAGTTGTACTATGGCATCTTTAGGAAAAAGAGGAAAACCTTTACGAGGTCAGTCACGCCGAATTATCTACAATGTTTATAAATATTTTCTAACCTTTTAATATTTTTAAGCTGACAGATTTTAAAAAAATGAAGATGAAACTGTAAGTTTTTATTTTAAGAAGGTTCAAGCGCGAGTTGCAAATGCCACTGGAATTTCAAGAAGAACTTTGAACAATATATTAAACGAAGTCAGTACTGAAACACATTCTACTGAAATTAAGTTTAGCACTCCCAAAAAAGGGAGACCAAAAAAGCAATTTCGTTTGGATATGGACGATTTTGATTATGATGTTGTTCGAAGTGAAAGTTCGAATGGTGTATGATTTTCACTTACGATTTAATGAACTGCCAACAATAAAGTCATTAAAAGCTAAATTATGTGAAGCTATTAATTACAATGGGTCTGAAAAGACGTTGAGAAAAATACTTCACGAGATGGGATTTCGGTTCACTAAAATGGAAGACAATCGAAAAGTTTTAATGGAAAAGCACGATGTAAGTCTCAAACGAATGGAATATATCGATAAAATGCGCATATTTCGCGAAAGAGGAAAAAATATCGTCTACATGGATGAGTCTTACATACATACATCCCACACTAAAGGTAAATCTTGGAGTGATAATAAGAAAAAAGGAGTAAAAAAGCCAATTTCAAAAGTGCAACGTTTGATAATAGTTCATGCGGGAAATGAAAAATGCTATGTACCCGGTGCCTTTTTAACGTATAAATCCACGGATACTACAGGTGACTATCACAATGAAATGCATAACGATAACTACGAGAAATGGCTGGTTAATCAATTAATCCCAAATATACCCAGTGATTCCGTTCTAGTTATCGACAACGCACCCTATCACAACAATAAATATGTTGAAAGACCCCCCAACTCAAACATCATTAAACAGGAAATGATCAACTGGTTAAACAGACACGAAATTCCAGTTGATCCAAAATTAACAAAAACCCAGATTTATGCCATTATAATTATGTCAGCACAAGGAGAGGTATACAGATGGGCACACTGTGTTGCGATTGCTACCGTATCATCCGGATTTTAGTCCAATTGAAAATATATGGTCTCAACTAAAAGGCTATGTAGCCTGTAGAAATGTGGGTATGAATTTAACTAAAGTAAAAACGTTATTGACTGAAAAAGTAAACATGATCGGGACTGAAGAGTGGAAAAAGGTTTGCGATCACACAATCAAATGTGAGAATGAATATAAAAGCATTAAACACGGTTTAGACAATTACACTGATAGACTAGTGATAAATACGGCTGATAGTGACAGTGATATTGACCTCTTTGAGAGCACAGATAGTGAAATGGAAGTAATTGAGAATAAGAATTATTATTATTTTTATTACAATGTCTCACTTTAACAATAGGTACAATGGTGTTTATTATGTACACTACTTACAGCTGTAATTTTCCAAAATAATTAAATACGTAAACATAATGTGAACATATTTTTAGGGTTCCGTAAAACGTAAAAACGGAACCCTTATAGATTCGTCGTGTCTGTCTGTCTGTCCGTATGTCACAGCCACTTTTTGCCGAAACTATGAGAACTACACTGTTGAAACTTTGTAAGTAGATGTATTCTGTGAACCGCATTACGATTTTTTCAAAAAAAAAGAAAAAAAAGTAAAATTACGGTTGCCCCTCATACTGAGAACTGAAACTCAATTTTTTTTTCCATAAAACCTAAACGTGTGGGTGTCTATCGATAGGTCTTTAAAAATGATGTTGAGGTTTCTAATATAATTTTTGTCTACACTGAATAATTTGCGCGAGAGACACTTCCAAAGTGGTAAATTGTGTGTCCCCCCCCCCCCCCCCTCTTCTAACTTCTAAAGTAAGAGAATGAAAAAACTAAAAAAAATGTATAATGTACATTACCATGCAAACTACCAACGAAAATTGGTTTGAACTCGATCTGATGAGTAGTTTTTTTAGTACGTCATAAATACACTATTATTAAAACTTCAATCAAAGTTACAACGAACTACAAGAACTATGTGTACTATGTATATTATGTTACTTGCTGCAACGGAACCCTTGTCACGCTAGTGATCATAAGAGAATTATAAGGGAGGAGAAAGGGGAAATAACAAGATGTTATAAATACAAGTATATTACAAAAGAAAATGATGAAGTGAAATGGAAATGATAGTACAATAAAAAAAAGACGTAACTTAAAAATAAAGATTGGGGAATCAACTGGCTTGAGGGGCTAGTGAGTGTAGTGGCTTCCAAGCAGTTTCACAGGAATGATAGTCCGCTTCGGGAACGATAATCGACTTCAGAACAGTGGTCTGCTTCCAGAACGATGGTTGACTTCAGGAACAGTGGTCTGCTTCCAGAACGATAGTCGACTTCGAGAACAGTGGTCTGCTTCCAGAACGATGGTCGACTTCAGGAACAGTGGTCTGCTTCCAGAACGATAGTCGACTTCGAGAACAGTGGTCTGCTTCCAGAACGATGGTCGACTTCAGGAACAGTGGTCTGCTTCCAGAACGATAGTCGACTTCGAGAACAGTGGTCTGCTTCCAGAACGATGGTCGACTTCAGGACTATGTAACGTTACACCCTTCATGGGTGAGTCTAACTCGCACTTGGCTACTTTTTTATTTTATTTTACTCGAACCTAAAGCCATCACTTATAGAACACTTATTGGTGTATTTTATACAAAGAATAAAAATAATTATGAAAAGAAGCAAATTAAAATTGTTTTAACAGCTCCTAATAGATACCGCACTGTTTGTATTTCGTGCTACAGAGATGACGCTCTACGAAGCCGAAGTTGGCCGATTGTCTCTTTCCAGGTGTCGATGTGCAATATTTATCGCCGGGTACTGTATGTATAATAAGTTGGCAATAAAAAGAATTTGATTTATTACTTTTACTATAACCCGCAAGAGTTACCTTGAGACCTGAGCCAGGTAGATAGTACACAACGGACTCCAAGCCTCTACATTACGCCCATACGTTAAAACCGCGAGGCGCTGCTTAATTAAGCATACCAATAATTATTCATTGGTTAAAAAAAATTAACTGATTTTTTTTTTCCAGATGCTTATTCTAACCAGCAATTGGTGTACCAATGGCAAAACTCCGAAAGCGTCAACTTCGTACCGGGCATGACTCTCTCACAGTTTGACCTCATAAGCTATCCTTATAGGAACTTCACTTTTACGAGACGGGAAGGTAAGTTATATATTTTAATTGCTTGTATTAATCACTGGGGAGTTGCTAAGTCTTGTATGAGATTGGATCATTTATTTTAATGTCGTAGAAATAAAATTAAACACAAAAATTAACTAAAAGTACCTGTTTGACCGAGCTTTGCTCGGTTTTTTTTTAATTATAATTAGGCAGATACAATTTAAAACAACATCAAAATCTTAAATTAATTAAAGTAATTTTAAAGATCTAAGCCTACAAAGGTACATAAAAAGAACAAAAAATAAAGATGAGAAGTAATCGTCAGGATTCAAACCGGGGTCTCCTGACACCGAGGGCGCCGCTTTACCGCCTGAGCCATTTAGCCATTGAGCTTTGTGGCGAAATTTGCAATCGTATTCTAATGATATTTTAGGAGTTTTTCATTTCCTAAATAAAGTAGCCAAGTGCGAGTTGGACTCGCCCATGAAGGGTTCCGTTCCAGCAAGTAACATAATACACATAGTACACATAGTTCTTGTAGTTCGTTGTAACTTTGATCGAAGTTTTAATAATAGTGTATTTATGACGTACTAAAAAAAAACTACTCATTGGATCGAGTTCAAACTAATTTTCGTTGGTAGTTTTCATGGTAATGTACATCATATATTTTTTTTAGTTTTTTCATTCTCTTACTTTAGAAGTTAGAGGGGGGGGACACACATTTTACCACTTTGGAAGCGTCTCTCGCGCAAGTTATTCAGTGTAGACAAAAATTATATTAGAAACCTCAACATCATTTTTTAAGACCTATCGATAGACACACCACACGTGTAGGTTCGATGAAAAAAAATTTTTGAGCTTCAGTTCTCAGTATGGGGGGCAGCCCTAATTTTTGTTTTTTTTTAAAACTTTTGTAAAAATCTTAATGCGGTTCACAGAATACATCTACTTACCAAGTTTCAACAGTATATTTCTCATAGTTTCGGCAAAAAGTGGCTGTGACATACGGACGGACAGACAGACAGACAGACATGACGAATCTATAAGGGTTCCGTTTTTACGTTTTACGGAACCCTAAAAAGCACATGAAATGACATTTTTTAACAATGCAATCTATCGATTTATCGTCCCCGAAACCCTCTGCATACATAATTTCATGTAAACCGTTCGAGCCGTTTCCGAGATTCAGATTTTATATATATATACATATATACAAGAATTGCTCGTTTAAAGGTATAAGATTACAGAAGAACAATAACATTTACGTAAATATCACCGTGAGATTGTAAAAACCGTCATTTTATAATCTAACGTTAGATTATAATCTAGTTACCTAACCTACCGGTTTATTCCGAGAGCTGCTAGCAAAATTTGCGTAGGTATTTGAGACAAGCTGAAAACTTGCCACATAGCTCTCCTATTATTCCCCAACACGGAGGTTCAGACCAGGCTGGTGAGAGGCGGGGCAAAATGGATATATGCTTTTTTTAAACTTTTATTGTATATTTATATTCAGTGAATATGTTTGAGGCAATATGCAATTTTTATATGTTGTAGTTTAATGTCCATAAAATAATAACCCAAACGATTTAGTCGGTGTTTTAACATTACCAAGCGCGTGCAAATCTGTTTTGCAAAAAATCCAAATATTGGGCAATTATTAAGGCAATTTGAAATTTATATTGGGTGTTATTTAAAACTAAAAAATAGGGATTCTCAAAAAGAGATATCATTTTGGAGGGACTATCTACTTGCCAGGTGATCTAAATTAAGGGGTTCATTTTTCCCCGCTTCTCACCAGCTAGGTCTGCACCTCCGTGTAGGGATATTATAGGAGAACTATGTGACAAGTTTTCAGCTTGCCTCAAATACCCAACCAAATTTTGCTACCCAGCTCTCGGAGTAGTAGGTAGTTTATAATTATAAATACGGTTACAGTATGTTTTTAAATTAATGACAATTTATTTGCTATTGCATTTTACTTGTTTATCTTTAATTTATTTACTTGTCTTTTTATACCTAGATGAAACTTGAATCTACACCGAAAGGTTTTTTTTGTAGTGTAAAGTAACGAGACGAACAAGACATCAGGTGTCTGATGGTTAGTTACACGCAAACGCAACAACATTGTCGCCACAGTGTAAAGAAGTACGACTAAATAGACTGTGGTATCACGCAGCTATTGGAATATGAAGAGTCCAAATCATTACCTAGCACTTCACTGCGCTCATCACCTAGTGATATATAATCACTTATCTCTATGTCTCGTAATTTCTCTAGAAATATTAACCTTTAACCGAACACAGTCCTATCTGCAATCTGCATATTACTGATTGGCGGTAGAATAACTATCAAAGGTGTGGTACATCCCCAGGTGGTTTCTGCAGAGAGTACCTACTTGGTAGTAGGTACTCTTTGCAGACTACTATACGATATATACAACTATTTTCTACAAAAACTAACTATACCTAAGGTATACCAAATTTTTTGATTAATTAGACCTACGATTTCTTATATTATATAACATAGAGACGTACTTCTTAGCATTCCATGGATTCACCGTGCGGGTGCCGGGTCCATCGTGTGGCAGAGAGAGAAATATCGAATAGACCCCAAGACTTGTGACTCGGGTAGTAGGTTTAAAAGGGGCCCCTTATATTGACGTACGTCAACACTCACCTTCACTACTCGTATTTCTCTCCCTGCCCAGCCAAATCCGATATGATCCTACTAGTGCAGCTTTAGATACTCGTTCTAGTATAGAACTTACTGCACTTCTGGACAATCCAAGGTCTTTAAGCAGGTTATAGAGAGATTTTGCTGGTATACCTCTCGCTCCTACTTCTACAGCGTATAAATTAACTACATAGCCATTTTTTGTTAATTCATTTTGTAGGTCGTAATACTTATTTTGTTTCATCGCGTGGTCTTTAGGTATATTAGTTTCCCACGGTACGGTAAGTTCTACCAGGACTATGCGTTTCGTAGCCCTAGAAAAAAGGAAAATGTCCGGTCTGGATGACGAAACACCCACATCCTCTGGGATTTTGTAGTGCTTTTCATACGTGTCCATTAAAATAGTCCAATCAGGAGCTGAACCCAGGATTGAGTAAGGCTTGTTCTTGGAGTTTGAAGTTGAGCCCTCTTTTACAAAGTTAATTTGTCTTTTGTTTATCGTCAATCCCTTTTGGGCTCTAGCTACCGAAAGGCTTACGGCTTCACGTATGATTTCAAGTACTCTGTCATGGCGCTGTGAGTAATGACCCCTATTAAGGAGCACCTTGCATCCCACCAATATGTGCCTTGCTGTACATATCGCCTCACCACAAGTATAGCAACATTTTTCAGAGGCTTTTCCCCACCTTACCAAGTTACTCTGGTCAGGGAGGGTCATTTGGAAAGCGTTCAGATAAAATTTTAATAAGGCAGGAGACCAGTCATATAGCAAGGTGCGCCACTTCAGAGCTAATGGGATACAAAACTCACCTATGGTTAACCACTCACTTTGCATTTCTAAATTCATAGCGTGCACTTTGTAACTATCATTTTCGTCTTGTTGTAGAAAGGTTTTTACCATGTCTCGGTCTTCCCTTTTCTTACTCGCACCCAACCCAGCTGTATTTACTTGCGCACCTGCCATAAATTGTTTGTGGAATTGAAGTCTAGATTCAAGGTCCGAAGCACTTTTGTCTTTTGGGAGAGATGCAATTAATTCGTCTTTCGACTTTCCCAAAACATGCGTTTTTGTAACTCTTAGGTGTTTGTAGAGTTCGGATGGTTTTTTTAGTTTCAGCCCAAAACTATTGTGATCCCTAAAGAGAGTAGAGGGATCAGCCGGATGTGCCAATCCAAACCATGACTTCAATATCTTTATGACATTAGCATCTAGTTTTGCCAGGAGGGTTTTACCGATGTCATATACTAGGAAAGGCCAAGTGAGACGTGATGTGAGATAGTTGTCATATATCCATGCTTTTTTGATATTGCTGATAGGCTGTTGGTCTACCTTATTGAGGTCGTTCATGAAGTTTCCAACAACTACCTCTAATGATGGTGTACGTCCTTTGTAGTCTATCTTTCTACCAAGAAATTTGAAAGGCACTGCCTCTGCTATTGTGGCAACTCTTTGGCCACTTATGGAGAGTCCCGGATCGTACGAAGTATATTTGGTATCTCGTCTACCCAGACATAAACAATGACATTTACTTGGTTTTGTCCTCATTCCCTCCGTCCATGTACAGAACTCATCAACATCATTCAACAATTCTTGACACTGTTTGGGATTTCGTGTAAGTATTGCAAGGTCGTCCGCAAAGGCTAAAATTGACTCAGTGTACTTATTGTTGATTTTAAACCGGTAGCCCCATTTCTTCTCACGGGATATTAATTTATCTACTAGAATATTTATAACTATATTAAATACTATTGGTGATAAGCAGCACCCTTGGAATAGTCCCACATTATATTTAAGTGGTTTTGAGTATTCCTTGTTTACTGCTATAACGAATTTTAAGTGATTATAATATGAATTAATTATGTCAATAATTACAGCAGGAAAGTTATACCATTTTAGGGCAAATAACATAAGTTCATGCTGCACGGAACCAAATGCGTTCTCTAGGTCTATCCAGCAGACTGTTATTTGTCTCTCATGTGTTCTGGCATCTTTCAAACTTTCCGCTAGTAATGTATTGTGTTCCAGGCATCCAGAAATACCAGGCAAGAAGCCTTTCTGGTGGTTGGGCCTGAAATACCTATTGCTAGCCATAAATGTGGTCATTTTTGTTTGCAATATACTGAAAAAAAATTTAGAAATTGTATTGGTTAGGGCTATCGGTCTTGTGTCTTTTGGATGAGTTACTTCTTGCATTTTAGGAATCAGGACAAAAATTGCTCTTCCAAATGATTTTGGGATTTGCTTTCCTGACCAGATCTTACTGAATATATTTAAGATATGTTTACGAACTGATGGACACTTTTTATACACTATGTAGGGAATGCCATCAGGGCCTGGAGCTGATTTAGTAGTTTTCTTCTTAATTTGATAGTTTACTTCCTCTTCACTAGGTGGAGTGCTTTGAAAGCCTGTCAGAGGATCATTAGGTCTTTGGATGTTTGGTACTACGTACGAGCTCGTATTAATGTACGAGTAGGTATTAATGTATATTTTCTGTCGTAATTTAATAACTAATATTAAGACTGTCATTCGTGGTGCTTTGAACTAAGAAAATGGAAAAACAAATGACAGGCGGACCGAAACACATTACCATAATAATAAGCTTCTAATGGGCACGAAAACAAGAGAAAAACGCACGTGTCTCTTATATGAAATACAAAGGGCACGTGTAGAAGCGTACATATTTTATAGATGTATGTAGTTACCGACTCACTGGAAAGAACTTCCTAACGTATAGGAAAGTTTGCCGGCAGCAAACAAGAGTATCTAACCTCTCTTTATTACGTCGCCTATACAAACACATATATCGAGGATGTCCCATGGTTCTTTAATAATAATCTCTTTACCATGGATTATGGGGTCGAACGGAATTAATCTCGTTTTTATTATTAAGTGTTATGTAAGTTATTATTTACCGTCGATATCGTTATGTAGGTAATGCTAATTGGTGTTTTAGTTTAGTTCTTATTGTATTTCTCACTACGATCGAACTCGTCAGGCTTTGGACGCGTCTATACCTAATCGAATATTAGTGAGACACGAATCTTTGAGCATCATAAGCAGCTCACTAAACGTTCCCACTGCTGGGACTCGGGACATTTTTTCGCAAGGAGAGAATCAAAGCCTTAATCTACCTCGATGATTAAAAGATTCTAAGAACATGTTAGTTTTTTATCACTATGTTTTCCACGTTTCGCCGTTTGTAACTTAACTGCATTACGCACATGACTTTGAAAGGACAGTAGTGCGCGTGAGATTCGAACCAGGGACTTGGGATCGGCAGTTCCCGTTCTCCCGATTAAACTAACCGTAACTTACCGAATCTTTGAAAATTCTACAAAATATTGATTGGTATTTCAAATCGTTAAGTTGCACCAAAATTGCGACGGTACCATGCGCGGTCCGAAGGGGAGGGTCACAGGGGACATGACCCAACCGAAATCGTATAGTTAAATTAAAAACCTACAAAAATTCAAAATTTCTAATAGTATTTTAACTATTTTTTAACGCGGGAAAACAACTGGAATGGCAACAACGCGGGTAAAATCGTGGGGCGCTAATAGCAAAGTCTTTTTTACTAGATTTATCCTATTTCTACTCGTATTTCTATTCACCCGTCTAAAAATTGTCTAACACGTACGTCCCGATCCGCTGCTCCACTGCCGCTCCAACGCTACGCCACCGCTGCCGCCCGACGGCATGTGAGTGATACCTCCTACCAACAAGTGTTCGATCTGGCTATAGAAATGTTCACAAAAACCTTTACACCTAACGAGCGAACTTTCCACAATCCACGTACAATCTCATAAGACCCTACGAACGCCTCCACTAATCAGAACCGCGCAGTGGTCGGCTTTATCCGCTTATCGCTTAATATGATCCCTCTCAACTCCATCTGGCTTGATGGCTCGACCTGCATTTCATAACAACTCCACGAAGCCACGAACCTGAAGTAATACGAACGCCGCTCAGGCGTAAATTAGGCACTCCAATCACTTATTTACAAAACACGTTTAGCACTTTTATCTCAAATTGCGTTCAATATAGGCTGAAGTGCTTTTTATAAATATGATTTGCCTTTTTCGCCTCGAATACGAAGTAATGTCGGAACGCCAGAGCGACACGAATCGGCTTTTACGCATCGGAGAATTTACATTTTCTCAAATGGCCTGGAGATGTGGCGGTGCGGTGTTCCTAAATGGTCATTGGTTGTTTGCTGGGAACATCCTCGTAGTACTCTTAGCGATGTACGAACATACATGTTGCGAGTGAGGCGAACAGAGGAATCGAATTGGGTTAATACGGAATGCGAATGTGAGGACGTCCCTACGCTCGAAACTTGACCGATTTAACTGTTCAAGCAAATACCCATATTTGAGGATCGATTGTTGGTTCTGATTTCAAGCTGACTCTTGAAAACGCTTATTGAAGACTTCTCTCCTGTACCTATACGAATATAGGTAGGTACTTTTGAATTTCTTTTAATTTTGAGCGTCAAAAAGCATTCGATTACAAAGCTCGACTTTTAAATTATAAACACGAAAGTTTTTTTTTTTTATAAGTTTGTAAAAATGTATGTATGTGTGGATGTTCGTTTCTCTTTCACGCAAAACCTATTGAAGGGATGTGGATGAAATATAGTACACAGACAGATAATGGTCTGGAATTACACATAGGCAAATTTTCATTTCGAGAAAACACAGCGGTAAAACCGCGGAGCACTGCCAGTTACACAAAAAATCTCGCAAGGCGCAAATAAAAGTTATGACGTCCTCAATTTCCAAAAATAATTATGGGTATCATGTTTTTTAATAAATTTAAATCACTGTAAAGATATAAGATATAACTGTCGTATGAAGATCTGTAGTAAATAACCACACCGATACCCAAATTCGTTATACACTGAAGTTAGTTGCTTGTTTCTGAAGAATTTTTTTATAGTGTAGACGTAGTTTAGGACAGTGACGAGACGAGCAGGACATGTGCCTGATGGTAAGCAACATGCTTGCCACATAACAGGACAGTGACACGCAGCTATTGGAACATGAAGAGTCCAAATCATTACCAAGCACTGCACTGCGCTCGTCACCCAGAGATCTAAGGTATTATATCTCTAAGCTCAGTAATTTCTCTAAAAACATTTCCCTTTTTCATCGGAACACAGTAACGCTTACACATTACTGCTTGGCGGTAGAATAACTAGAAAAGGTGTGGTACTTCCTCAGGCGCTTTATTTAGTCGCGTTGAGCATTTTGTTGGTAGGGGAAAACATTATGGGTTTGCGTCACCAATATGTTTATTTAGCGACGTAGCAGTGGAGCAGAACGTGCGCGTAAGACGATTTTTGAATTGATGAAATCTTGTAAGATCCCGTCGAAGGCATGTGTAATAGCAGTATATATCTATCCTACCTAGCTGACTTCAGCATTATTATATTCGTGCGGCAAGCGTTGGCTGCATCACCGAAGATCATACGAGAGTTTAACCTACAGATGGTCATCAGGGACAGAAATGCGCCCGTAGTGGAGGCCGGGAGGCGGCTTAGGCAAATGACGATGTCGAGTCCGCTAGTGATTACTAGCGAAATCCCAACCGGTAGTGATCGGCTCTACAGACGAGCACTAGAATTAGGTTGAAAATGTTTCCTATTTTCCTCTTCTTCTCCTAATCCAAGAAATATATAAAAAAATGATTAAAATGACAAAGATCACGGATCCCGGAGTCTGTGGAATGGCTAATTTAAATTAAATAATTATTATCATAGTTTAGAAAACTAA
This sequence comes from Ectropis crepuscularia, assembly GCA_963693475.1. Taxonomy (NCBI): domain Eukaryota; kingdom Metazoa; phylum Arthropoda; class Insecta; order Lepidoptera; family Geometridae; genus Ectropis; species Ectropis crepuscularia. The sequence goes on along the minus strand of OY856343.1, from coordinate 9,198,527 downwards.
AAAACACGCTTTTGCATTTCAAATAGACAATCCGCCACCTTGGAACGGCCGCCATGTTGGATTTAGGTTACGTGATTATTTTTTTCGTATCCCATTCAGCAAACCCTTTCATTTAACACCCATATCAGGGGTGCATTTCAAATAGCCTGTCCGCCGTCTTAGACGTTCGCCATATTGGATTTAAGTCACGTGACTATTGTTTTCATATTCCTGGGATTTCATTTACCTCGCGAAGTGGGTCAAATTAACCTTCCAAGATTTTCTTACATACATAGTTACAAGTGAAGCTAATGGGGAGGCCGCCATATTGGATTTGTAATAACGTTTCTTAGCTAGTCATGTATCGTTATCATAACTCAGAGCGTGTGCAAAATTTCATCCTAATCGAAGAATGGGAAGTAGGTCAAATTAAGATTCTAAGATTTTCTTACATAAGTACATAGTTGGTTGCAAGTGAAGCTAATAAAAACGTGTTACAAAATTGGCAGTTATAGGAACTGCCGATAGAAGTGAAAACTTATTACTCTGAATTTGATAGCTTACTTTGGAAACTACGCGGGTGAAACTGGAGGGCGTGGCCATAAGCATGGCCATCTAGAAATCATGCTGGCGCATTTCTAGTTCGCCAATGGGAAATGCTGACGCGTTTCTAGATGGCCAATAGCCATGGTCCCGAGTTTACCCGAAGATTTCCTATCATTCCCGAGCGTGACGCTGGAATTCAATTCCCACCCCACGAAAAATCTGTCTGAAGCGCGCCAAAAGAAGTTTTCACTTCAAAAAACTTCAGGTATATGTACCTACATGCGCATGCTATTTAATACTAAAATTCTAAGTTAAGTTTTCACTTCTGTAGGATCTCCCTACAAGAGGATTTATGGCAGTTACCCTCAATTGGTCTCTACCGCCTTTTTTATGTGAGGAAAACCCATTGATGCACCGTCTACCTTGTAGGGACACGGCAGGTGTGTCGGGATCGACACCACTAAAAGTGGTGCTCCTACCGACTCTGACCCAACGCCGCCACTCTTGTGGGCCTGCCTCGCGGTGTTCTCTACCGCCTAGCCAACTTTAAGCAACTCAGACGGAGCGTTAGTTGCGCATTACCGATAGTAATATTTCTTAAACATTTAATAACTATAACTTTTGGCTTCTGTCACACTTTTAGGTTGTATTTGTGTTTCTTATTCGCAGGAGATTTCTCAGTGCTCCAAGTGTCGTTTAACCTGCAAAGACACACGGGATATTTCCTCATACAAGTTTACGTGCCTTGTATCCTCATCGTGGTCCTCTCCTGGGTCTCTTTCTGGATCCATCGCGAGGTGAGCTTAGCTAATAATGGAAATTGACAGGAATTTTCAAAAATATTTAAACGACATTTTATAACAATATGCTTTGTAGGCTCAGAACTTACAATTTTTTTTTTTTTTTATAGTATAGAGTGACGAGACGAGCAGGACATGCTCCTGATGGTAAGCAACATTCCTGTCATATAACAGAACAGTGACTCGCAGCTATTGGAACATGAAAAGTCCAAATCTACCACTCCTAAAATTTCAGAATTTTATTCATCATTTGCTTGAAATACCTAGACCATTTTAGGTGGAGTATTGTTACAATTCCTAATAGGTTTATATATATAAAAATCAACGCCACTTTTCGTTGTTAGTGAACTCCTCCTAAAAGGCTGAACCGATTTGAATGAATTTTTCTGTATGCGTTTGGGTAGGGCCCTCCATGGTTTAGATTCACAAATCAGCCCGGCAGATGGCGCTGCAGTTGGTATCTAGGTTATTATCCGAGCGAAGCTGGAACGGGCCGCTAGTAGGTTTATATAATTGTATCAAAACCGAGCATAACATTATCATAAGCAGTTTGATAATTTCCCACCGCTGGGACTCGGAGTCTTCTCTCGTAATGAGAGAGTCAAAGTCATAATCCACTACGATGGCTGAGTGCGAGTTGGCGGATCACGCATAACCTAAAAAGGTTCACATAACATTTTTATCTTTGAATTTATCTGAAAGTTTGAAGCGTCTTGCGAAAAATTCTCCACTCTTATAATACGAACAACGTAGTGACAAATACCGGTAAAATTAAATCGCTAAAAGGATCTGCTTTAAGAAACCATATTTTGTTGATTCCACGTGAGACATTTTCCGACAGACAGAATTTTCCTTAAACTTAATTAAAATTTGTGCCGCGATGATTACGATTACGAGATTAAACTTTTGTATTTTATATGATTATCTTTGCTTTTACATAATTATGGTTTTTCAGGCGACTTCAGACCGTGTAGGGCTTGGAATAACGACCGTGCTAACTCTGTCCACGATAAGTTTGGACTCACGGACTGACTTGCCTAAAGTGAGATATGCTACGGCCTTGGATTGGTTCCTTTTGATGAGTTTCTTCTACTGTATTGCAACTTTACTCGAATTCGCTGGAGTTCATTATTTTACTAAGGTAAAGTAAATATTTTACAGAAGCAATGAGTTAATTTTATAATTCAGTTCGTAGGTACCCAGGACAAATATGTATGTGCTGAAAACCGATGTTCGTTCTGTGCTTGAGTATTTATAATATGTATGAAATTAATCCACCAATAGTTATTTATTTTAAGAAGAATATGATAGTAGTCGGTATCGTGTTTTTATAATATAGAGTGAAGAGACGAGCAGCACGTCGTACGCCTGATGGTAACCAACACGCCTACCCATAACAAGACAGTGCCGCAGAGCATAGAACATGAAGATAAATTAACTCCTAACAAAGCATTGCGCTTGTCACTCAACATACTACAGGACGATTTATTTATTTGCCTTTCTCTAGAAACAAAATCCGCAAAACCGGAACAAAGGCTTTTTTTATAGTATAGAGTGATGAGACGAGCAGGTCATGTGCCTGATCGTAACCAACATGCCTGTCCATAACAGCACCGTGACACACAGCTATTGGAACATGGAATCCAAATCATTACCTAGCATTGCACTGCGCGTGTCACTTGTAGCTTGTGTTACGTGTAGCACTTCTAGCTTCGTGTAGACAAAACTAGCGTTGTCTACACGAAGCTAGAAGTACTAGCTTACTAACATTAGCTTGCTATCCTAGCTTGAAAAACTAGTCTCGTGTAGCTCGGGCATAAGCGCTGTAATTTCACTGGGCTTGTTGTTGTCCTTTTTGTCCTTCAAACCAAAACACCGTGGAGTCACATTACCTACTGCTTGGCGGTAGAATAACTGCCAAAGGTCTGGTACCTCCCCTGTACAGTAGTGTATTGGTTTATTTCTAATGCCGGATCAATTGCGCTAAAGAAAAAAGAATGAGAAATTAAATCACAAAATAGGTACACATGGTACTTTATTATAATTTTTAATTTGCAGGTTGGATCTGGAGAGATAGTTATCGATGACTCTGAATGGGAGGAGCTTATCGAAGAAGTGGGGGGAGACGCTTATGCTGCGCGAGAGTTGGCCGTGCGCAGGAGAAGCTCGGCTCGCTCCAACAGCAATTATGTAAGTAACTTTTTTTTATAGTACGTATAGACATGTGCCTGATGGTAAGCAACATACCTGCCACATAATAGCAAAGTTCCACGCAGCTATTGGAACATGAAGAATTCAAATCACTGCCTAGCACTGAACTGCGCTCGTCACCCAGAGATCTAAAGATATTATATCTCTAAGCTCTGTAATTTCTCTGGAAACATTGCCCTTCACCGGGATGTTTGCACATTACTGCGTGGCGGTAGAATAACAGGCAAAGGTGCGGTACTTCCCCAGACGGAGTCTGCCAAGAGTCCTAACACTACAAAAATTGATCGCAATCTGATTTCGAAATAAACTCGCGACTTTCCAACTCCGATTCTACTTCGATCCGTCGTTTTTCGCCGTTTAAGTGTTCTAAGCCTACTCTAATTAGAGTATACTTAGAACATTTCAACGTCAAACAATGTTGTATCGAACGAAACGAAGTAGAACGAGAGCAGGAAAGTCCCGACATTTTTGTCGAAATTACGTTTTCGTAGAAATAGAGTAGACGTCCTGGATCCTTGATATAGTTTTGATCGTTCTTCTTGTGAGTACAGCGGTCGTAACACTTATTATACACAATTATACAGAAAGTTTAAGTTTTGTACAACAACGTATTGATTATGCTGTCACTTCAATAAGCGGAAATACTTCGCCGTTTACTATCACGGAGTTAATTTAAATATATATTTTCATACAGTAATTGTTATAAATATTTCAGAACTTCTCCCTCCCCATGCAAGGCGAGTCTGGTGAGAACGGCGCAGCCCCTGAGAACTCTGCGGTGAGGTTGACGATGGAGCGAACCACGCAGACTGAGACCAGGGTCCCGCGCTGGAGACAGCTGCTGTACTGCCTCGCTGGCGACGACAGATACAGGCGCAAGCGGCAGATCGAAGCAGGTACGATCAATAGAATCGTCAGCGCAAGAATTTATGGAAGATAGATTGTACCTCATTGATTTATAAACGTGAATAGAAGTATTAATACGTACCTATCTATTGATTTACATAGCAGTTTATGGCGCAGATTTCCCAATATTAAACATTTTTGGTACAATCTATAAATGCTACATTAGCAGAATTAGTATGATTCTGTTAAGTTTCTCAGTGCGAAACTGTGTTGTCTTCCTATTTCCAGCCTAACGGGTTCTTTGTACACGTTGTTTTTAGCTTTTTAGCCACAAGGTCTAATAGTACCTAAACCGTACCTACAACATACCTATAAAAAAGTGCGTAGGTATGTAACCTATGTCCTTTCTCGGTGTCTAGTTTATCTGTATACCAAATTTCATCAAAATCAGTTCACTGGTTTAGACGGTAAATCGTAACAGACAGACAGACAGAGTTACTTTCGCATTTATAATATTATTATAGTAAGGAAGTAAGGATTAAACTCTCTACAAAGAAATGAATTAAGACATTTTTCGGAGTTCTTGCTAGACCTAACGAATTAAAGTTGTATGGTGAAAACTTACCAGTTATTGTTTTATCTTCCGTGTTCCGTGAATAATGTTTATAATATTTTTACAGGTCGCCAAGGGCACATCAACAGCGTCTCCTTGATAGACCGCGCCGCCCGCGTGCTGTTCCCGGCTTCATTCGCTCTGCTTAATATGTTCTACTGGATGGTCTACGCTTTCTCTAGCGATGACTTCGCTTGGAGTGACAACCCTATCAACACTCTTTCACATTGAACTTGAAGAAAAGATTTACGCCACGACTCACACCTACTGTGCCACCAAGTTACCAGTGTTAAAAAACACAGAAGTTGCCTATTTTTTCAGTAGGTGGCAACACTTTTCGAACGTGGTACCATCGCTACATTCTACAGAAAAGTAGGTCGTACTGTAAATAATAAAACTCATTATCCACATTAACCAATCATCAATACAAAAATCAAGAAGTATACGAAGATCATAAACTTTTTTTTTGTACTTACAATATGGACTAACTATTGATCACGAAATCCAATAGGTACCTCGGATGGAAATTGGAGCACGCTTACCCCGATTACTGTAACAAATTACGCTTGAATCATTAATTACGGGATATTTTTTATATACACGTCCAAATAACAAAAGCGTAAAGTGAGTGTTTTGTCGAGATTAAGGTTCAACTCACACCAAAGGAGCAGATGCACGCAGCGCAGTGATGAGCCGTTTCATTGTAATGCTATTTAAAATACTATCCCTAGTCATTGTTACAAATAAATAAATAAATATTGGTGGATAATTCACACACAACCATCTGACCCCAAACTAAGCAAAGCTCGTATGTCCTTATGGCGGCCAGATAGCCGATATAATACTTATACATCCTTATTATACATAGAAACACCCAGATACAGTACTTCACACAATTGCACTACAACCAAATTAATTCTACAGTAATTTAACGTAACTAAAATATTTTTTCAATAAATTAATTAAAAATCGAGCGTCTGTCAGCCACTCCTCGAGCACTCTGCAGCAGCAGCGCGTTTTATCAAGCGGTATTATGTACTATAACAACGCTTATAAGGTTTTAAATGGCATTACATACAATGAAACTGGGCGCCGTAGCGTTGCTTCTTTGGTGCGAATTGAGGCTTACGTTCAAGTTCGCCAAAAGCCTGAGAAAGAGGATAGTTCGATGTCTGCCCATGTTTCCAAACTTTTGTGCCCCAGCATTCGTCAGTTTACCCGCGAACATAGTGCTTGAAAATGCATGGAAATATCAGGAACTCGTTCCACCATATAACCTCGGTAAATATCTCGTAATTAATAATACTAGAGTAATGAACCGTGATAGCTCAAAACAATGGATGTAAGAAATTAGAAACAATTATGGCATACTTTAACTTGATAAGTATAGATTTAGAATTTGTGAAAAAATAATATTGATGTACGTAGGTACCTATAGCTTTGAATGTATCCCCTGCTTATTTCGTAGTGCTAATAATGTATGTATAATTCTTAGCATAAATAAATTATGGGTATGTGAATAAAACGAATGTTTGAGACCATTATCAGTTTTATTTCCTTGCAATAATAAATACAAGTTTACAATTTTACTATTTGGATTACATTTCAAAATGTAAAACAAAGTACAGAGTCTGTCTATGGAATTTCTAAAATATCAAGTTTGTCGGCACTCAATAAACTGATTTACACTATAGGGAGAATACACAAGCAAAAATTGAAGCTAAAAATGGGTTTGTTCCCATAATTCCTAATCGTACGTACATTTTCTACGTTAATTGGAACTAGTGAGTACAAAAATATATTTTTTACGGGTCATTTGCTCCTTGTAGTACAACCTGGGGTTATAAGTAACTCACACAGTACATCACCGATTTATTGGACCAATCAAAATTGTATTTGGGTTTACGTAAACAATGCACTGACTGTAAAAGAATTTGATACTTACGCATTTGTCATAAGATCTATATTTACGTTTGAAATAGCGTAGAAATTATGTGGTACATATTAATAAATAATAGTCCCATCGTTAAATTAACCTTAAAGCACATTGTCAACGCTTACTATCAGTAAAACCCACTACTTTGCTCATGCTAGTACAAATGAAATGTTGGTAACATTAAATCAGTCTCTGATCAAATAGATCAAACAAGAACTTATCTTTTTAAATAGGTATACAGCGTGTTCGGAAAATTAAAACACTTATTTATTTGAATGACTGCCGAATAGCATAAAAATTAAAATCAATTCGAGTTGAGAAACAAATATAGCTTATTCGTTTCTCGAATCGATTTTTATTTCTAAAATTTTATCTCACATTCGAAGGGAATTCTTGAGCTTAAACTGACAGACTCTATTGGCATACTTTATTTAGATAATGGTTTGATTGTTTTGGTTCCTTCCATTTTTTAACAAAACACACTGTACAACACTATTCAGAACTTGCTAAATACTCGTACATCGGAAACTACTAGATTGTATAACTTCCAAGTTATGGACACTTCAGCTAGAGATTCAAGGTTTTAGAGATATTCTAAAAATTCACCCCCCTGTGGTGTTGAACATTCGACCATAGAACATCTCTAATAAATAGCACTTTTCAATGGACGTACAATTTTCAATCATTCAGGAATGGTCCAGTTTTTTATCTCTATTAAAACTGTCCGATAGCTTTATGAACGGTAAGATTTATTCACACCGCGTTTTGTTCTGTGCAAGACAAATATTTCTAACGCACAATAATGACGTGGTTGGATAAAATGTTATCGCTATTTTCGTGCTAGGCTAGTTTGATCGATAAGATCATCCATTTTTAAAATAAACACCCTGCAGTGTAATGATTGCATAATACACTCGTAACAAGCGGTAATAAAGTACTTATGAATGAAACTAATGTCATGCAGATAGGGGCGTTTATTCTGAGATTGGAAGATCTTTATCAAGAAGTTTAGATTACAGGTTTACAGAGAGCTAATTATCCTAACATCTTATTATTTCTATACTCCATTTTTTGGTCCAACATTCGGTAAAATATTAATTTCACTTACGTTCCGATCTTCACAATATCCCAATATTCTCAATCTTTTTAGAAAACAGTAAATAGACATTTCGAAGGCAAGATTTAAATACAAGTGGAATGTATAGTACTTAGATAAGGCGTTTATCATAAGTTTGTGGACGACCTAGTACGTCATGCAAATTGCATAATACTCGGTAAAGCCAAGATTGGATGAGTCCGCTGTGGGGGGGAAAACCTCAGTTTGGTTTTACAGAGATAAAATACAATGAAGCGGCATTTTACACTGGAATAAGTGACTTTGATACGGTTCTAAGAAAATTCTAAACAACTTTTACCTTCAAATAATTAACTGCACCACACATTTTTAAGACATTTTGCTGTGGCAGGATTCTTTAGTACCCCTGGAGATATACCATGCCAGTTATTCTAACGCTAAACAGTAACTTGACAACATCTGTGTATTCCGGTTTGAATAGCTATATAATGTTTACAGAGAAATACAGAGCCAAGGGATAAATCAATATTATCTCTAGAAAGCGAGCGCAGTGCAATGTTAAGTAGTGATTTAGCGTATTAATGTTTAAATAGTCGCGTGGAATTCTGCTGCTAAGTATGCCACTTACCGTCAGAGGCGAGTCTTGCTTTTTTTTGTTATTAAACGAAAGGGAATGTTCCTTAACGAAAATTGGTCACATAATTCAACCCTGTACCTTCTTATGAAATGGTATGTTAGTCCGCTTACGAATGAACACACCTATTCTAAATAGCTTAGGTAATCTTTCAATCAACACATTTACCCCAATACTAATCTCAATCTTGGCTTTTCTCCAAGCGCATTTGCAAAGTTAAATTGTATAAAATTAAATATAATTAATATTTCGTGTTGGTACAATAGATTGTATAAATAGGTTTTTGTTTAGTCGTTTTATTTCTTCGCCTTTCCTTACATAATATTTATATTTTCGTTTTCATTAGTTGATTGGGTTCCGTATATACGATGTAGACAAACGTTGGGAGTCGAATCAACTAATCTGTCACTAACAAAGAAGTCTTAAGTCTAAATGCGTTGCACATCATTAATATAATAAATAGTCATAAGTATTTTTGTTGGTTTGCGCATTTGAACGAGAGCTATCCAATGATAAGACGGAGGGGAAGCCAGAGAGAAGTATGGAATACTTTTATCAAATACAATTCAGCCAATTTAGAATGAATTCTGTGTAGTTAGTTCTTGCGAATGCGGTGTTTGTATAGTGGGTAGTACTTAATGTATTTTGTAACGAACAGGATCTACAGTGAGACCAACATAAGTTAAATACATCTATCCAAATCGAGTTTATAACATACGCCGTCTACTTTATGTTCCCACAACTGGGAAAATGAGGCATCTATCACAAGGAGAGAGTCAAGGTCGTAATCCACCACACGGGCCAAGTACGGGTGAGCGGATGGCACATGCCTCGAAAGATGCATCATTCTTAGAACACGCTTGTTTCCTCACGATGTTCTCCTGCGTTAAGTAAGTGGTAATGACAATCTCGTAGGTGCTATGGCACTTGGAAAAATGCTCAAAGGTGCAATCGAGATTTGAAACGACCTCACGATTTTGTCCGATTAGATGTTGTAGCCCCCGCGAGTTAAATTCGTTTTATTCAAGACTTTAACTCAAGGGCCATAAAAATGGAAAGGATTTTCACGACCAAGTTAACTTGTAGCTTTTTTGAGGCCAGATTTTTTTATTAGATAGTGGCTTCCGCTCCCTCTTACATTAGTCTTAAAAGGAGAAAATCACAGAATACTAAACTAATCGCCAATGTAAGTTTGTTGCCAGAAACCTATGTGCTAAAAAACCATAATGATCGTTCGACTATCTCGATCACTGGCAGCATAAATTTCCATGATTTCTTTCAGTATATTTGAGCCTTCTCAGCAAAACAGCTGTACTATTTATTAGCATATCTATGAAAAACCCCTATTAAAATTGACAGGACAGACAAAACATCACAATTATAAGCGACGCTACTACGAATTAGTTCAAATACTATAAAACAAAAGCAACTTCACAATAATATTTAAACGCTCAAAAAAAAAACGTAAAATTATAACGGTCTTTTTTATCATAGGTGTTAATTAAAAGGAACATTTTTCAACTCACATTCAGAGAACATGATTTTTTTTTTAAGTGATCCACGTGTTTTACCCCCGTAGCTCCGTTTTCGTAATTTACCGCAATGAAAAGTACCCTATGTACTATTCAATAGTATAATCTGTGTTTCAAACTTCAATCCGATTCGTTCAGCCATTCCGACGTGAGTGAGCAACAAACATCCAAACTTTCGCAATTATAATGTTAGAAGGATAATACTAATAGGTATGCCCATTGCCCAATATCTCGCTAGCTGTTAAGTGATGACACGATCTACCACTAATATTTAACAATTCAACAAACTGTATTATGCCATGTTATCACAGACACGATTATTATTTAGCACTAAACGCGATACAGTCAAAACATTCAACACTTTACGGAATAAAACGCTCACTTATTTATTTAAATAAAACTGAATAGCTAAATGTTTTGCTATTCAACCGCAAATTATTTTCCTCATGCAAATAAATTTTGATAGATTAATTATGTATGTCGGGTTAGCTAAGTATTGTACAAAAACAAGATTAAGTGTAGCGGATAGACAGAGCTTTTGTAATACGTCAACGAATATTCAATCTCATATATTCATTGTTTAACAATATCTTAATGTTAATGGATTGTTTAAGTATGTTAATTAAAATATGATATACAATTCTATTCATAGAAATAACTGTTTTGATTTATTTATTTGTTTTGTTCGGAAAATGTTGTTTATAAAACGTTTCGCACTAGTATTACAAACGCGAAAGTTTGTATGAATATGATCGACGGATCTATGGATGGATGTTGGTAACTTTTTCACGCAACAACTACTGAATGGATAGGGATTAAATTTGGTCCAGATAAAGATTTTATTCTGGAATAAGACATATTCGCTCATTTTATCCCCGGAAAATGATAGAAACGAGAACTGACGTGGTTAAAACCAAGTGGTGCTACTAGTCAAAATACAACATTAGAATACTTATAACTGTTTTTGAGTGCCTAAGAAGTAGCGTATCTATGCTTTTTGTTTTAAAGTATTTGGACGCCTACCAATCAGTACCTATTAACATTCTTAATAAATATAAATTATTACGTAGCTACAATAAACATGTCAATTATCATTTCATATTTACACAAATAAAATATTATTCACAATGTATATTTCAATATACAAAAAAAACATAATAAAATGGCGATGATCCAATTTTTAAATACAATATCACTAGACATAGCTACCATTAATTTGCAATAAGTCATTATGTTTATACGGCGTAAGGGCCGATTCTAAAATTTATCTAGAAAAATATCAAAAAACTAGACCATTTCCACAAAATTTGGAGACTAGAACACTGGTCACAGAGTTTAAACGTTAGGCAAGGAGATTTTAGTCATAACATCTTAACATAGCAATTGTATACACACACGCGCTTTCCAAGTAAAAGAAAGCCCATTAATAAGTTAAATAGCTTAAAAACTCGGAGTATTAAATCAAATTCTCTTATATCTCACTTTTCACTACAATAATAAATAGGTATTTCTTTTATTTATAGACCAATATAATTAAATCACAGATTCTACTTTTCATTATAAATATTTACTACCTACGTATCTTTCTTTTTAACTAGTAAATACACGTTCATATCGTCTTTTCCTTTAACGTAGACGCTGCCGCGGTGTTCGAATTCATATCTTTGGGATAGCACCGGTAAGCAGGCTTCGCCCATTTGAATCCTCTTTGCCACTCCCGTGGAGTCCATTCTAGAAGCTATATTGACGGCGTCGCCCCATATGTCGTAGTACAACTTCGACGTACCAATCACGCCAGCGGTAACGTCGCCGTAATTGAAACCTATCCTCAATATAAAGTCGAATTCGAGCAGGTCCTGGTTAAAATTATCTACTACTTTTTGCATTTCGAGCGCGAAGTCCATTAGCTGATAGAGATGGTCATAGGAACCGCGCGCCGAACGCCGCAAGCCCGGGTTTAGGCCGCTGGCTGCCATGAAAGTACTACCTATTGTCTTTATTTTCTCTACGTGTTGAAATTGTGGCCTCTCCAACAGTTCATCGAAATCCGCTATAAGTTCGTTGAGCACCCTCAAATATTCCTTTCCTTTCAAATAGGATTCGTCGTACATTTCGTTAAAGTTTACTATGCTAGCGAATATTATGCCGGCGTCTTTGTGGTTCTCAGAATATTTGGCCGTGTTTTTGAGCTGATCGGCTACATGCCGAGGAATGATGTTGTGCAGCAACCAATCGGCTTGGTTCCTCATATTTTGAACGCGCTGCTTGTCACGATTAGCGACCATGTTGCTGTAGAAACTTAATCGATAGCTTATCTCGAATTCACGATTCAAAAACCAAACCAATATTAACAACAAAGCAACGTCTAAATACAGTTCTGTTAAATGCAATTTGTGTTGGATGCCGTTATATGACATTGTCCCGTTATTATCCAACCAATCAGCGAACGAATCGTTAACGCCCTCAAAAAATTCACTGTTGTTACTATTACCGACTAAGAATTGAGTATTAGCTTCCCGACAACCGAGGACGGCAAAAAATAGGAACAAACCGGCGTAAAGCGTAACGAGAGTATTTTTTACGAGCCAGTTCATTTGAGTAAAATTGCAAAAGTTGACTATACTTATACACAGTAAGTAAACATAAAACGACTGTTCCCCTTTCAAAATAACCATAGTCGTATTATCGCAGGAGAAGTTTATGAGAATCGCGAGTATTGGTAGACTGATGAGTAGGCAACCGGAGATATGCCACGGGTACCAAGTCGTCAACTTTCGGAATACCCGAATAGATTTTCTCAAATTGTGCGCGACGAAAATCGGATCGTGCTTCGTTTTCCATTTCAAATAATGCCTATAAATACAGAATACCATAGCGATGACTTCTATTAGGAAGAAAAACGCGAACCATCCGATGGAGGTTTTCCAGTCGTTGTACAATATAAAGATGGACGCTGTGACGGCGAGGAAAATGACCGCAGATACAAGAATGTCTAGAGCGGTGTTGAACCTTGAAGTGGTAAGCGTCGGTGGGAAGTCTTCGCTGTCATCACTTCTGTGAGCTTTGTCTCTATAATGCAGTTCCGTTTCTGTCGTCTTGAAGAAGAGGGTAAACCGGTTGAGTGGTGGTTGTACGAAGTAATTGATGCCTGACCTGGCGTTGTCTTGAACACACCGGATCAGTTGGAGGTCAGATTGTTTCCGCAGTTTCTGGAGCGATTGCACTTGTTGTTCGTTGAGAGGTGGCGGTAGACGGGCCTTGGAGTGCGGTTCGTTGAGAGAGGACTGGCTCGACGTGTAGTATCCCGACACTCTGTGCTGCATCATATCTGCTTGCGATGTGGCGAGGTGATTAAGGACGAATATCTGAAATATACAAGTTTCATGTAAGCTATATTATTCACAATACATTGTAAGAAAAATGTAAATGTAGGTAACTATAGAGGTATAAATCAAACTATCAACTTTTCTCTCAAAGTGATTAAAGCCGCCTTCATCTACTTATTATTTAAGTAGATAAAGGCGGCTTACGTCTGACCATTATTAAGATATTTTTTTATGGAAAAAGCTGTAGAACTCAGGACGTCTACTCTAATTCAACGAAAACGTAATTTCGAAATAAACTCGCGATTTTCCAACTCCGATTCTACTTCGATCCGTCGTTTTGTCCGCTACTCTAACTAGAGTATGCTTAGAACATTTAAACGTCAAACAATGTTGTATCCAGCGAGCAACACGGAAGGGAGTAGGCATACACAGCGTTTCCCCTCTGTCAAAGTACAAGTCCGCGTGGACCATGGAGTTTGATAATATACTGTGGCGTAGAAAATACACTGAGGGCGGGGCTAGATTTGTGAATGGTGCTTTATTTTTTATGTATTAGTGATTTGGCTTGTGTGAGTATAGTCGGCAATGGATCGGTACAGGTATGTTTCGTATGTATTAGTGCGGCTTTGCGCTAGTGTGCAACTTCCCCTCCCGCAAGAAATGACAGAAAGATTTGAACAATATTTTTTAGCTAAGGCTAAGGCTACTCCCTTCCGTGTTGCTCGCTGGTTGTATCGGACGAAACGAAGTAGAACGAGAGTAGGAAAGTCGCGAGTTTTTTTTCGAAATTTTGTTTTCGTAGAAACAGAGTAGACGTCCAGGGTTTTCTTTTTATACTTCGTCCGACGATCAGTTTTCCATCCAATATTAACCAGCTAAAACGTAACGAGAAAGTGTGAGTTTATCTTTTAAAGATTATTATATTTTGTCGAGCGCTATACACTCAGTAACTTGAAACTCGTGTTGCTCATAAAGACTCCATTTATAGAACACTAAAACCACAAAGACAGTGCCTCCTCAGACGCCAAGGTACTAAAATAGTATCCAAATCTAAAATCAGACTTTCCATTCATCTATTTCATGAGCTCCTTTGTACTACTTTCATTACGGTATTTCGAATCTTACCTCTCGAGACTAGAGGTTAAAATTGCACACAATTTATCTAAGCTAATAAAGCCTGAATTGTTTATAGCTGTTTCACATGCATAGGGTTGTTAAACAATGTTTTTAAAATAGAGCATTCCAAGCATTTTTATGGAGATTTATTGCCCCGATACATTATCTTCAACATAATTATGTTTGCTTATTTCTAGATATCAACAGCACATGGGGAGTCAACGGAGTCACGTCTGCTATGTCAAACTTTCAAGATATATTGACAGAGTGACAGCCCTACCATCATGTTATTGTTAGAGCTTCTTTATGGCCTCTTTTTATTTTGCTGGATTTCCTTTGCAGACGTTTTCGGGATTAGAAAAATAAAATTGTCGATGACCTATGTTGCCATGTCCGCGTCAAAGTCGAATGCCACGTCTATAAATATATTTAGTTTTCACAGTACTTAACATATGTGAGAGAATTTTCATTGAAAAATGAATGATTTGAAATTCGTTACATTCTGATATACTTACTAGGATATTATGAGTACTCCTAGTGAATCAAGGGATTCATTTGACCTGGGGAAGTCTGAAGATTTGGAAGTCTATCAAAATAGTCAAATATCAATCAATCAAAATCAATATAGTCAAATTTCTACCACCAAGCCACAATGTGCAAAAATTAGTCTTCCGTTTTGAAGGATAATGTTTCCAGTGAAATTGCAGGGAACAGAGATAAATAATCTCACATCTCTGGGTGACGAGCGCAGTGTAGTGCTAGGCACTCTATATCTACATATACCAACTAATATAGTCCTGAAATGACTCGTAATTGTTTTTGTCAGAAAATTCTAAAACAACGAAGGCATTCCAATTCATTCAATTAATTCCATAATTAGGGTGCAAATTAAAAAGTAATTTCGAAAGCGTTGATTGCAGATCTCACTAAAGTATTTAACTAGCAGAAAAAACTGAGATATTATACTCTACAAAGCTAACGCAAATAAAAAGTTACGTATACTTAACACCTGAGATTCTTGAGAGTTCTGAGACGAAAAGGGACTTGCTATGCTCAACATTATAAACTACTAGCGCTCCGCCCGGCTTCGCCCGCTTAGCTCATAGCACGCAGGGATCACATACAAATCCAACGGTGAAAGAATTTTTGAAAACGGTCCAGTAGGACTTGAGATTTACGCGTTCAAAAAACTTTACAGATTTATAATATACTAGTAGGTATAGATTTTTGTACAGGATAATTGGCCTGAACTCACTAAAACTATTTTGACTCGAAAAAATGTACGAGTACCTATCAAACAGTTTGTTTACATAATCTCAGGGTTGGCCACGAACTAGCTTAATATAATAGCGTAGTTATCCCTAATCCTACTAACATTACAAATGCTAAAGTTTGTATGTTTATTGCTCAATCACTACGCAACGACTAAATGATTCGGGTTGAAATTTAAAACATGTATAGTTTTGGGTCTGGAATAGCACATAGGATACTTTACGTCGCGGCTAAATTACGGGAACGGAAAATATGCGGGTGAAAACTCAGGGCACTGGTAGTCCAATTATATATGGGAATGTAACATTTGACTGGCCTCATGGCTTAGTGGGTAGTTACTCAGCCTGCGAAGCCGAGGGTCATGGGTTCGATTCCCACCCAGTGAAAATATTTATGTGAAGAATTCAAATATTTGTACTATGTCTGGGTGTTTCTATGTATAATAAGTATGTATTTAAATATAATAGCTATCTGACCGCCATAGTACGAGCTTTGCTTAGTTAGGGGTCAGCTGGTGTTGTGTGTGAATTGTCTATCAATATTTATTTATTTATGTATATCTGACTGTATACTACGCTTTCACGTCTAAACTAATAAACCGATTTAAATTAAATTTTGTATAGAGCTAATATATAGCCTGAGAAAGACTTAGGTATTGTTTACTACTACCATACATTCAAGGTTTGCACAAATTTTATTAAGGGCGTGATATTCTTACTAATATTTTAAGTAATCCACACATAGCTATAATAAAATAATAATGCGAAACAACACGTCTTTTTTGGCATACTAATACAGGCGAATATATAAACAGCTGTTTCATCATTGGAAATATTCAAGCCGTACAAAAAAAAAATGGTTATTGGTTAACGTTTCAAAGACTCGAACGAAGAGGTTTGGCTCCATTTTCGTAATAAGAACGTCTAGGACATGGAATGCATTGCCAAAGTGGGTTTTTCCCGATGATTGTAAACTTGGTGTCTTCACCAAACGTAAAACGTTCCGATGATTGTAAAGTCGAGAATCGGTTTTTGACGTGATAACGTCTTATAATTCGGTGAAGCCGGCTGCACGCCCGCAAAACATGACGTCATGTAACGTTACCGTTAGTTCGTCGTCAGTGCCATGCGGACGAAGCTGAGCGCTGAGGGCGCCACCCGCCGAGTCGAGCGGTATCACTACTCGCGCTATCAGCGTACTGATTTCTTAAGACGTTGTCACGTTTAACTATCGTCAGTAAACCGACTTTACAGACTACCATTTTTTATACTTTAATAGGTTTACACTTACCGCTTTCTCGCTTGGTATTAAGTGACGATGCGGTCTAAGATGATGCGTGTACCTAGAAAAAAACCGATTGACTCTCGATTTGAAGACACCGAGATTGTAAGCAACGGGAAAAACCCACTCCGACAATGCATTCCACAGCCTAGACGTTCTTATGGCAAAAGAGTAGAGTCAAACCTCTTCGTACGAATCTTTGGAATGTCAACCATGAAACGATGTCGGCAAGCGCGCTTCATCGTCATCATGATTCTAGACTTGAAAATAAGATTAGAACACATTTTAAATTAATACACGGGTAACTCACGTTCGATATCTCGTGACTGACCTCGTGGCTTAGTTGGTAACAGCTCTGCCTGCGAAGCCGAGGGTCGTGGGTTCGATTCCCACCCAGTGCAAATATTTGTGTGATGAATTCAAATGTTTGCACTGTGTCTGGGTGTTTCTATGTATAATAAGTATGTATTTAAAACTATATAAGTATTATATCAGCTATCTGGCCACCATCACACAAGCTTTGCTTAGTTTGGGGTCAGATGGTGTTGTGTGTGAATTGTCCACCAATATTTATTTATTTATTTATTTATATAGTCAGTCCAGTCCGACTCAAGTTTCGATCGCGTCCGCGTCAGTGCTAAATGAGATACGATCACGCGCGCGCACTCTTCTTGAAAAAGGTCGCCATACGCGATCGAAACTTTACTACACCAAAAGTTAGTTACCCGTGTATTTATTAAAAATTTGTAATAACCACGTTAGTTTTCATACTAAAGATTAGAATACCAAAACTAGTAGCCCGTACATAGCGGAGCACAGCTAGAATAACATACTTACTTGTTGCTGTATGCTAGACCGGCGACTAGTGCTGCGAATGCCCGAATCCTTCCGGCTGTTGACTGAAGGACAGAGACTGACGGCGTCGTCCGCGGGTCGCGGCTGGGGCGACGGGAAAGGCAGGTTCAACCGGCGGTCTTTAGGCCGGATCAACTCGCCCTGAGTGGCCAGAGTTGAACTGCGCGCCCGGCATACCGGTACCTGAAAGATAGGTTAGTTTTGGTACAAAGATTACCTTTGATTTTATCTTAATATATAAAAAACCAATGTCTCCCACTGAACTCTTCAACAAGTCGACCGATTTTGACGAAAGTTGCATTTATATGTAGCATAAACAGCCCACTAAATGTTGCCACTGCTGGGACTCGGGGCCTTCTCTCGCAATGAAAGAATCAAGACCATAATCTACCACGCTAGCCCAGTGCGGGTTGATGGATGACACATGACTTCAAAAGCTTCCAGATACATGTCGGTTTCCTCACGATGTTTTCCTTCACCATGTTTAAGTTAGCGGCATTACGCACATGACTTCGAAAAGACATTGGTGTGCGTGGGTTTTGAACTCGGGGTCTCCGGATCGGCAGTCGCCGTTCTCACGACTAGACCACCCGTAACTTTTGTATTAAAAGAAATGTGTAAATTCATTCAACTTGTTTAATTTCGATTAATGGTTAAAATCAAATATCAAGTGTCAAATAGACAATATGTAAGCTAAGCTACAACGGGTCCGCTAGACAGTTTATACTTTTTTGAAGAAATGTACTACTAATGACACAACAATTATGGCAATTGTGATAGTGATTATGGCAATCTACGTTATCATGCAGCGTTCAGTTTATGTGCCTGTGTTTATGTGTGCATCAAACATAAAATCTAAGCCATATTTTAAACATTACATTCTATAACTATACCTGGTTCTACGGGGGTAATAAGTATTGTAGTTTCCCTGATCTCTTAATAGCTAACGGGCTATTAAACCGACATATACGAACTAGAAAAAAATGTTGTCCATTAACACTTATGCTAACCTTATCATACATTTACCTCATATATTTCTTGTATAATGTCACCTTTAAGTGCAGTTATTATTTGTCTTTTCGCCGTGATTTAACAACAATGATATTATGGTCAACCGTAACGAAGTTATGTGATTTTTTCGTCCGGGAAAATATTAGATTTATAAGGATTATCATTTTTTATTTAAATACCCCATAATTTCAAAACGTTTTCATTCTGGCGAAAGAGGTTTTGCTAAAATACGAGTATAGTGATTTAATTTGAAAACAGTTAACTGTTTCTCAGAGAAAAAAAAGATAGTACATTTGTCACTCTGCGTTTCTTAATTAAATAATTTAGATACCAATTGGTAATGTGTACTTCTGCGGAAAAATCATTCGCTTCGATTCGTCACTTTACTATCGCCAAGCGGAACAAACAAACCAATAAACGAATTTAATAGTATAAGTACTTTCGGACGTCGTAAATTTGTATAAATACAATTTGAAGAGACGTCAATAGAATAACTTAACGTAATATTTTTTTTTTTAAATCGACAAATTGTGTGTTTTATGTAATTTAACTTTACACGTAATTACAACGGTCCAATGGAATATACTAATGAATGGATATAATCCAAACTCAAGTTTAATATAGACAACTTTTTAGTGCGATAAAGTTTTTATTTATAGTTTATCAAATGACGACAACTATTTCTCACGAAATTAAGGACAAAATAATGAGTCACTAGAAAAAAAAACTATAATCTATGTCGATGTAATGAGGAAAAAATGGTATCATTTGAAATATGTAGCTGTAAATATTTAGTTAGTTTAGTTTTTATTTAGTAAGTTACGGTGGTCTAGTCGGGAGAACGGCGGCTGCCGATCCGGAGACCCCGGGTTCAAACCCCACACGCACCACTGTCTTTTCGAAGTCATGTGCGTAATGCCGCTAACTTAAAACGGTGAAGGAAAACATCGTGAGGAAACCGACATGTACCTAGAATCCTTCGAAGTGTCATGTGTCATCCACCAACCCGCACTGGGCCAGCGTGGTGGATTATGGCCTTAACTCTCTCCTTGCGAGAGAAGGCTCCGAGTCCCAGCAGTGGGAACGTTTAGTGGGCTGTTGATGTTGTTGTTGATATATTTAGTAAAACTATACCTATTAGGTATATGGTACAGCCACTGTTTATTCAAGACAATGGTTATTAATAAAATATAAGTATAATTTGAGACGGTACATACATTATGCAATGAGATGATTCAGTGGAGTCTTATAGTAATGTTTATGCAACAGATAACTCGCGACCACTTTCCACATTTGAGTCAAGGACTCGGATCTGGTTATTTTGGGTTCATATTAATCATCTGCCTGCACTTTAACGATTGGTTATGTCGATAAACAAATAATTGCTATACATATACCGTGGGACTATCTTTGATATACGATGTGCCAACACTCGCCGAAATTATTACTATGCAAAAAATTCTCTTTTTTTTCATCAAGTTGCCTGGTTATTGGTTTTTTGACAACTGACTCAATTAGGCATTTTCAAAACGTTGGATAAATGCAAACACATCAAGTATAATACCACCAAGCCCTTTTTTCTATCGGACTTCTCGTAGATGCGGCGTCGTTTCATGGTTGATGTTCCAAAGACACGAACGAAGAGGTTGACTCTATTTTTG
The DNA here is from genome assembly GCA_963693475.1 of Ectropis crepuscularia. Taxonomy (NCBI): domain Eukaryota; kingdom Metazoa; phylum Arthropoda; class Insecta; order Lepidoptera; family Geometridae; genus Ectropis; species Ectropis crepuscularia. The sequence continues at coordinate 9,177,833 of OY856343.1, read as the reverse complement.
TGATAAGAACGTCTAGACTGTGGAATGAGTTGCCTGAGTGGGTTTTTCCCGATAGTTAAAAAGTCAACAATAGAAACAAGGTTAAAGAGCGGCTGCACGCCTTGTCGGTAAAAGTGCACCTCACTAATATTCGAGGTCTGCACTCCAATCTCTCAGCAGTCCACCATCACCTCGAGACTGAGCAGCCGACACTCTTGTTTCTTACGGAGACGCAGATAGGTTGTCCGTCGGACGTGGCGTACCTAACATATCCAGGCTATACTCTGGAGCACAAATTCCGGCCTCGTGCTGGAGTGTGCATGTACGCCCGAGACGACATCTGCTGTCGGCGTCTCCGTAACCTTGAGGACACTAGATTTTCTGTTCTTTGGGCACTGATGGACACAGGCATTGATAAAATTATCTACGCCTGTGTGTATCGGTCGCACAGCGGAGATCTGGAGACGACTAGGCTCACAGAATATTTAAGTGAGGCGGCGGACGCGGCTCAACAGAAGTACCCTTCGGCTCAATTAGTGTTTCTGGGGGATTTCAACAGCCATCATAAGGAATGGCTGTACCCATACCGGGACACTGACCACGCTGGGCAGGAAACGAGGAAGCTAGCTTTATCGTTAGACCTAACCCAGCTGGTCCAAGAGGCCACAAGAGTACCCGACGTTGAGTCGCATACACCTTATTGCTTAAACCTTCTGCTGACAACTGATCCAGACCGTTATTCGGTGGCGGTGTCTTCGCCGTTAGGCAGTTCCGACCACTGTCTGGTGAAATCTGTATCTGTCTATCATCCGCCTGATCCCAGCCCTAGAGGCAACCGGCGGTTGTGGCGATACAAGTCAGCAGATTGGGACGAGATTCGTTCTTTCTTTGCGTCTTACCCATGGCAGTCATTGTGCTTCGATTCTGGTGATCCCTCAGTCTGCGCAGATGCTGTGACTAATGTAATACAAACGGCTATGGAATATTTCATTCCATACTCCGACATCCCATTATCCAGCAAAGCTCGCCCTTGGTTTGGTTCTCAATGTAAAAGTGCTGAAGCACTTAAACATGAGGCCTACCTAGCCTGGGTTGATGCTCGACAGCGTAAGGCAAGGGACATACACCAGAAGAAGAAAGCGTTCAACAAGGCTGCTAAGGCATGCAAAAAGGTTCTGCAGAGGGCTCGTTTTGACCACATTAGTCGAATAGGGAACAAACTGGCTTCGTACCCTGCGGGCAGCAAAGCGTTTTGGTCCCTAGCTAAATCGGTCGAATCGAACTTCTCCCGCTCCTCACTACCTCCAATGCTGAAACCTGATGGGACACTGGCTCACACTGCAACGGAGAAAGCAAACTTGTTTATTACTCAGTTTGCAGAATCTTCGCGTCTAGATGCTGGTAGCGCGACACCTCCTACTCCACCTGGCTGTTCGACTTTTATGTCAGAGATACGCATTCGCCAAAAGGAGGTTCGTAAAGTGTTACGCAATCTGGACGTGAATAAAGCCAGTGGCCCAGATGGTATTCCTGCTCTAGTATTGAAGGCTTGTGCGCCTGAGTTGTCACCAATACTGACGCGCCTATACAGACTCTCTCTCCAAACTGGGCTAGTACCGAAGTTTTGGAAGCTTGCTAATGTGCAACCTGTGCCCAAAAAGGGAAGTCGTGCTGACCCTGTCAACTACAGGCCCATCTCGGTCACGTCCATACTCTGCAAGACTATGGAACGTGTCTTAAACCACAGGCTCCTGACGTACCTAGAATCGAACGACCTCCTCAGTGACCAGCAATACGGGTTTCGCTGAAACCGGTCCACCGGGGATATTCTAGCGTACGTCACTCACATCTGGAGTGAAGCTATTGAGAAACACGGGGAAGCACTTGCAGTCTCCCTGGATATCTCAAAGGCTTTTGACAGGGTTTGGCATGATGGCCTTATAAGCAAGCTTTCTAGTTATGGTTTGTCTCCTGGGTTCATTGCGTGGATATCGGACTTCTTGAGGGATCGATCCATACGAGTTGTCATTGATGGCTGCTCGTCGGATCAAATGGCTATCAATGCCGGAGTCCCTCAAGGGTCGGTACTCTCTGCGACGCTCTTCCTGCTACATATTAACGATCTGTTGAAGCCCGATATCTATGGGTACGCAGACGATAGCACCGTCGTAGAGAGTTACATGTCTAGCGCGAGAGCCACTGGGCCGCAAACTCTGGTACAGAGAGAGAGTCTGATTGAACGTTTGAGCTTGACCCTTGAGGCGGTGTCTAAATGGGGCGATGCCAATCTGGTCAAGTTCAACGAGAATAAAACGCAGGCGTGTCTGTTTTCCGCTAAAAGGAGTCCCTTCCAACTGACTCCAACTTTTAGAGGTGTATCCGTGCCGGTTACTGACCGTCTTGAGCTTTTGGGCGTTACTTTGACCTCTACGCTCAACTTTGGCTCGTATATCGAGTCCAAGGCCAAACTTGCTGCCAAAAAACTAGGTGTCCTCTCAAAGGTGCGAAGGTACTTCAAGTCTGAACAGTTGCTTACATTATATCAAGCACAGATTCGCTCCTGTATGGAGTACTGTTCGCACCTTTGGGATGGATCGGCTAAGTATCAGCTGGAGGCTCTGGAATCGATCGAGAGACGTGCCAAAAGGCTCATAGGTAACGACACTCTTGTGCGAAAAAGACTTCAAAGTCTTGAACATCGCCGAAAAATTGCTAGCCTATCGGTTTTTTATCGGATACACTTCGGAGAGTGTGCGACTGATTTGCATGATCTGATACCACCTTGTCCTTTTTTCTATCGGAATGCTCGTAGCTCGAAAAAGCGACATCGTTTCATGGTTGATGTTCCAAAGACACGAACGAAGAGATTTGACTCTACTTTTGTGATAAGAACGTCTAGGCTGTGGAATACGTTGCCTGAGTGGGTTTTCCCCGATGGTTACAATCTTTGTGTCTTCAAATCGAGAGTGAATCGGTTATTTCTAGGTAAACACGTTCCATCGTAGACCGCATCGTCGCTTAACATCAGGCGAGATGGCGGTCAAGTGTAAACCTATAAATGATAAAAAAAAAGAAAAAAACACGCTTATGCGAAGTTAATAATTATAGTGTGATGGCAGCAATAATCCTCCTAATACTAATATTATAAATGTCAATGTTTGGATGTTTGTTGGTCAATCACGTCGTAACTTCTGAACGGATCTGGTTGAAATTTGGTACACAGATAATAGTCTGGAAAGACACATAGGGTACTTTTTATCCCGGGAAAATAACGGGAACGAGGACGCGGGTAAAACCGCGGGCGCTTCTAGTTAATTATAAATGTGAAACATTCTACCAGCAGCAGTGTTTCCTCACTCTATAATAGCCCAGTCATATTAGGGCTTTCACCTCGGAATGAAAGATAATAAGCTGCAAATTGGTATGAACCTTTGTTTTGTCATTCTAAATGTTGTCTCAAAAGTCACAATCGTTATCGTGTCCGCGTCTCAAGATATTCAAGGTCAAAGGTCACAAAAATCGGTTTCTCGCGAATATCTGGCTTCCTATCGGTTAAATGAGATTTGCATTTATTATAAAAGTTGTAGGCTATAAAATTCCCTACAACTTTTGTTTAAACTTTTTTTTCATACGACCAACCGTTTTGAAAGTAGAGCGCGAAGAGTGCACATCGTACAGTCATATACGGCCTAATGCAAGGTCAAGCGTGAGTTATGGTTATCAGTACGTTATAAAGTCAATTATTTACTTGGAAATTATAATTATTAAACAATGCCTATTATTTATGTACTAACTATTAATTATTTATATTTAATTAAAGTAAGTAACTTGATTATTTATATATAATTATTCATATTTAACTATTTAAGTATAAAATATTATTAATTCTGGATTATATATTTTAGTTTTATTTTAAGTTAAAATGATAGTAAGAGTATATATTTTACACATATTTTTATTTATTATTAAATACGGCATAATATACATTTATCAAAATGTGAGTTCAAATATCAAAAGTATCTTTGTTGATTTTAATTGTAATGAAATTGGAAATGGAAGCTAATTATCTTCTTCTTCTTCGTCGTCTTCTTCTTCTTGTCGCTCAAAAATGTTCGATTCATTGTCATCATCCTCATTATCTGTCATGTTCATCTCCAAACCTTCCAGAATATCGGGATCATATGTATTTTCTTCATCGGGGTTACTTGGATACAGTGAAGCGTTGAGGCAAGCTTGTCCGTTGCACTGGCCGCAAGCTAAAGAACATTGTAGCCCTGATTTTCTGCATCCACAGCGGGAACCACAACCATTTTTGCAATTGCAAAATATTACGTTTAGTAGTTCGGCTGGTGCTGGAGGTAATAACGTTCGTATGGGCTCCAGGATTTCATTTTCAAGCATCCAGCCCCATTCTTGAGGTTCTAAGTCCTTCCCTAACCACGTTTGAATCTGGTAGTAGACACGTTTTATGTGTTGATGAGCTGCTACACTTGTTGGTGGAAGTGTTGACAGTTGTACAGGTTTATTTAGTTTTGTAAATTTGATGAATTGCGTGTAGCGGAAATGATCAATGTTGTCCTCAGATTTTGGAGCATTATATAATGCCAACAAGATGCGCACTCCATTTTCTAATAATGTTTGTTTTGGGCAGTTTTCTTGTTGAAATACTTCTACCAGCTTATCTAAATCAGGAATTTTTTCCAATGCTCTAGTAACAGTTTTTTTTCCTTTTTTAAATAGCGCAGAAGTCGTGTCACAGCCACTGAATGCGTGTAAAAATAAAATGTGCTTTTTAGTACGAGGATATTGGTCAAAACTTTTAGTAGAATATATTTGTGTTTTGACATTGCCTTTGCCAACTTTTTAAAAAAAAAAATCCTGATGATGTGACTGAGTACGTCCAATTAAAATAACGAGCAAATCGATATCTTCTCCTATGATGACAGCAGTCTCCTATGATGACAGATGTTCTGATAAGGCAATAGCTGTGTCAATGATGAGAACATCAGCATCATCTCTGGCTTGTTTTGTTGTGATATTAACAGTTTTAAATTTTTCAACAAGCATGTCGATAAATTTTTTTTTTATTAGACCGATTTGATAAAAATTGTAAATACTTCGAGAAAAAGTTCGAAAAAAATAAATCAGATTTTTACCGACTTTGGTCCATTTTTTACGTTATATGTTACGATGTTTGTTAGTAAATACAGTAAAAATACTATGAAAACTAATTAGAACTCATTTACATAACAAAAAGATAGTTTTCTTGATAATTGGAGGTAATTTGAATACGAAAGTCGAAATTCCCGCGCTACGAACTGCATAGATTCAAAATGTAAGACAATTTGATCTTTATTTGTATGACGGTAAAGTCGTGGTCTATGCGGATTTCCATTGTTGATTTATGGGGTGTCGGGTTACATTACAAGTGTTTTTATGGGGCAAAGTTAGTCATATCTTATGATTTTTTATCACATTGAGATAAGAGAGGTCCTTATTCTTTGGGTTCTATTTGAGTACTCCTTTATTTTTTTGTGTATCGACCCACAAAATGGTTTTCAAAGTTTGAACACATGAAACAAATAAAAATACTCAATGATAAGTTTATTTTGATGCCTTAGAGATAGGAGATTATATCCATTAGTACATTGTCGTTTACAGACACATAAAATATGGTTTCATTGTTGAGTAATGATTTTTTTTGTGTGACGTCGCGACGCCGATGACGTCACTCGGGCCTGTAAGGTTAAATATGAATAATTATTATATATAAATAATCAAGTTACTTACTTTAATTAAATATAAATAATTAATAGTTAGTACATAAATAATAGGCATTGTTTAATAATTATAATTTCCAAGTAAATAATTGACTTTATAACGTACTGATAACCATAACTCACGCTTGACCTTGCATTAGGCCGTATATGACTGTACGATGTGCACTCTTCGCGCTCTACCTTCAAAACGGTTGGTCGTATGAAAAAAAAGTTTAAACAAAAGTTGTAGGGAATTTTATAGCCTACAACTTTTATAATAAATGCAAATCTCATTTAACCGATAGGAAGCCAGATATTCGCGAGAAACCGATTTTTGTGACCTTTGACCTTGAATATCTTGAGACGCGGACACGATAACGATTGTGACTTTTGAGACAACATTTAGAATGACAAAACAAAGGTTCATACCAATTTGCAGCTTATTATCTTTCATTCCGAGGTTGACCCCTTTTTTTACCTAATATGACTGGGCTATAACCTGGAAATCTTTAAACGAAGAGTGAACAGGTATCGGCACGCTTGGCATCGGCAGAGATAGCCCGGACTTGTTACTTCGCAACAATTCACTCCTTACTACAGTATGGTGCCGAAATCTGGGGCCTATGCAAGAGTGGAAAAGAGTGTTCCGCCTACAGAAGCGTGCCATACGAGCGATTGTGCGAGTAACGCAGGATACTTCCGCGCGACCGTATTTCCAAAGCCTAGGTATTTTAACTTTGCCATCAATAATAATATTGCAGGTGGCAATGTACGCGCGAATACACCTGTCAACAGATTTAACGGACGAACGAAAAACCACTCTTGTGAAGTCGAGCAAACTCACGCATGTCTTGGGTACAGTAGTATATAGCAAGCTGCCAGAGTCAATCAGGATGGCTCCCAGCCATAACAGTTTCAAACACCGGCTTCAGCGCTGGCTTGTCGAGCACTCGTTTTATGACATTAATTAATTTTTACAATTGTAATTGAATTATTATTATTCTTTTTCGGATTTACTTTAATTTAATAGAATTATTCATCATCATCATCATCAACAGCCCACTAAACGTTCCCACTGCTGGGACTCGGGGCCTTCTCTCGCAAGGAGAGAGTTAAGGCCATAATCCACCACGCTGGCCCAGTGCGGGTTGGCGGATGACACATGACTTCGAAAGATTCTAGGTACATGTCGGTTTCCTCACGATGTTTTCCTTCACCGTTTTAAGTTTGCGGCATTACGCACATGACTTCGAAAAGACAGTGGTGCGTGTGGGGTTTGAACCCGGGGTCTCCAGATCGGCAGCCGCCGTTCTCCCGACTAGACCACCGTAACTTATTACGTAATAGAATTATTATGAATTATTAATTATAATTATGTGACGTGTAAATTGGCTTTGCTAAATAAATGAATATGAATATCTTTTGAGCAAGCGCATTGTACCTTAGACATTGTCTATATGTACTCTGTATTAGGTACTTCGTAAGGCGAAGTCAAACGTAAGCCCGTTTAATACAAAAAATAAAAAAAACGCTAGATACATTTGAAAAGCTTACGTCAATGTTAATCATTGAATATATTTTTCTGGTTGACACATGAGTGATCACATCTGTTATTCCGAAAACGCCTAATAGAATGAAATGTGAAACTGCAAAAGTTGGATTTCTTTTATTCGTCGTCCAGAGATATCATTACAGCCAGGGTTTTTATCGTTTTACTATCAAATATGTTCTTCAATTCGGGAGCAGTTTTATTTAAATCCGAAAGAACATACGCAATTAAGCTAGCATTATTTAAATCAGTTACAGAAATGCACTTTAACGACATCTCACCTGACTTTAAGCGACGATGCGGTGTACGATGTTTTTTTTTAGTTTCTCTAGAAGACACCGATTCACTCTCGACTTGAAGACACCAAGATTGTAACCATCTGTGAAAACCCACACAACCTATTCTACAATCTAGCTGTTCATATAACGAAAGTGGCATCAAACGTCATCAATAGGTTGTACCTAATTACCTAAGCCATTAAACCGTGTCGCCTTTTCGAACGTCAAGCAGTTCAATAGAATAAAGGACTAGGTGGAATTAAATCATGTAGATTTGTAGGACACTTACCGGAAAAACGATAAACTAGTAATTTTGTGGCGATGGACTTTGAACATACTTGCATGGTGCTGCTTCCTAGATACTGCTTATGTGAAAAGGGTAAAGATATCAGTAGGTATAATAAATTGGTACTTACATCTATGGTATTCTGTCTTCCATACTGAGATCTATAGCTGCTACTTCTAGCGAAGGGCGACATATTACTTCTAGACTGACTCAAATACGATCTAATGTCTATGCTCTCCTTCTCGAATGCCATCTGGTCATGGCTCTGAGGTATATTCAGTTTGCTACTGCTGTGAGCTGGCTTCGACTTATCCTGAGATTCTATTACGATTGGCACTTGCTGGTAACCATTGTTAGATTGCACGTTCCCGCTATCGCCTCGCTCGAGAAAATTTATAGTTTTATCACTCAAATCGCGCTTCTTTATCTCGTGGAGAGGCGTGTCTGAGTGTTTCCGCAGAAATCTAGGCACTTTCCAATTTTTCAATTTATTCGTGTACTTCCCGTAGCTGCCTGGAAGGTATAGGTCAATGTTAATGGTACGCAATTTGACACGCAACCTACAAATGTGCGAAGTGGAGATGCGAATGAGTGACGTGCGCGGGTTTCTTTGTTTATCTGAGAGCGCCGCAAGTGTTTGCAGATAGTAGAACCGAGTACACAATCACTGCTCCGTGTAAAAAGTAGTTCTAAATATAGTTTGGCATTTGCTCGAGTACTGCTAAATGTTACTTGAACGAATTGCCTCTCGCCCGAGCTAGTGAATTATTTATAGCGAATATTGGAAATCGTATTTGTTTTGTCATAATGTAAACAAGTAAATTGTGTAGGCGATAATCAGACTCGATACTGTTTACGTAGAAAATAGATCGCGTCTTTCATTCGCTTCCCATTATGTAAACATCAATTTAGCGAACAGACGATAATTGACGATATAAGTCGAACCTAATGTAAGTGCTAATTTGTACAAGACGTTTGGTCATTTTTTATCGCAAATATTCAATATCCAGGACGGCATGTTGTGAATAAGTGATTGAAAGTTCAGACACCAGGTAGATAGTATTTAAAATCGTCTTGACCGAAACCTTAAAATAGCCAACGGGTTATCTACTAGAGATTACTAGGTCGTCAAGAAATTAAACAAAATAGTTTTTTAATCTAGTTGCATTGTAGCTATCGGTAGGTCAAGCAATTAAGACAACGAATCTTTTAAGGAGGCCGCGTGATTTCCTAAACTATAATTTAGTATAATCGGGTCCTCGGACATTTATCACTCAAATCATTAGCGGTGCTGTGACACAAACGACAAAGAGTCACCTCTCAGTAATGAAGAGTCATCTGATAACTTATCGGCTACTTGCCTTCTGCGGGAGATAACTGAGACTTTTCCACAACTTAAATAACTAATCATTGAATAAGTTAAATCAATGCGCAATTGTACGCTTTGGACCCGATTCATGAACGAAATTACACTCGTACCGACCGGTAAAAGACATAAAGATGAGTTATTACTTGGTTGTTTTTATTATAGACATTCACTAACCGATATAGCCGCATGAGTTACAAATAACTTACCGACAGACGTTGGGCTTTTCGATGAGCTGTCCGTTCGTTCCTGAAACGCCTTGTCTCTTTTATCGTCTAATTCTCCGTCAGAGTCCAGTATACTGGGCAAGGAACTGGCTTTAGCTCGAAAATGAAAGTTCCCAGGAGATAGAAAGTTATTTGAATCTGGTCTCCTTTTCTCGCCTGATGTCGAGGAGTCTTTCGAAGGGACAGGCGTGTGGGAATTCGCAAAGGATAGGACGGATTGTGGAGACACTGCGGGGGATATAATGAGGCGTAAGTTAATAGGATTGGAAGGAGTCAGGCATTGGTCCCGCTCGTATGTAGAATACAACTGCCGACCCTCGATGAAGTAAGTTTTGTGACCTGTATCAATACAATAGGTTACATACTACTTACACCGAGAAACCACAATATTATAAAAGTAATTGGATAGAACGAATGGATAATTAGGTACTCTTTCACTCCACAATGACTAAACGGATTTGTATAAAACCACACAATGAAGTAATACTACTTTACTAAGCTACTTAATTTACAAAAAATGATGGTTTAGCAGGATGGGCCGCAGGCACAGAACAGAAATCAAGTAGAAGGCTCGTAGCTGAATCTCACTAGGAAAACCACCGTATCACGTTTGCACACAAACGTGGTTTTGATATATTTTAAACACATTGAAACAATGCAAGTGATTTGTCCCATAGTGACGAACCTAAAATGATGTATTGCATATAGTTACGTACTCAAAAATGAACCCTATTGCTAAACACAATACATCTGTTATTGTCAACTATTCAAAATGTTGTTACGACTTTCTTGGATAACTCAATTTTATCTAATTACAGAAAAAAGTACCGTATCCTGAATGTGACTAAGTCGCTTATTTTGTACCATTATCAGGACTTTTAGGGCGTATCGAATACATCAGTGCTACGAACTTTCTAAACTCAACCTTAGTAGAATACAATAAGGTGGTAACTATTATCATCTTTCAAAAATGTAAGTTGTTTTCACTAGTGCGCACTAGATGTCACTACTTGTAAGATTAGTGACATCTAGTGCTCACTAGTTCTGCTACTTCATACTAGATGGCACTTTATGTAATTTATGCAACTATGAACGCTACCTTCTTTAAAATAAGGGATTCGTAAATATAAGCCGGCTGTGCTAATAGTGATAAGACACTACTGTTACATTTTCATTAAATTATCGATATTACGTTATTCAGTTTACGTACCTATCGTATAATTTAATCATAATATTATGACTAAATTTGTTCATGTACCATATTAATTTTATTAACTATAGAGTGTAGCGTAACAGAGTTTTGTAAAAGAACGTAATTACTATGAAGAAACTACAAAAATACTCGGAGGAAACTAAACAAATATCTTAAGTAAATAAAGTAATTATGAAATTGGTCTTGGCAAGTAGCACTAAAATTTGTATTTTAGTCGAATGATATTTTTCTTGAGTGAGGTAAAGATAAATAAATATAGGTGAAACATTTACACACAACACCATCTGACGCTAAACTAAGCTAAGCTTGTAATATGGCGGCCAGATAGCTGTTACACAATGTAAGGAAATAGTTATTTTCTTTGAGGGACGACCTTGTCATTTAAGTTGTTGTCAGTAAAAATTCAAGATATTTTTATAACCATGAATAGAAACTTTTTTTCGAGGAGTAGAAGCCGCTGAATTTATGTGGAAATTATCATAACATTTTATGTGGAAACAACTATGATATGAGGTTAAAGGTATGATCACAGGATTTTAGGTTTTTATAAAATGAACCATAGCCAAAATGGGGGTTTAATGTAAGAAATAAACACGCATACACGAAAACATATAATTATTTTTGTCGGTATTGCTGTTTCGTCTATGTACCTATTTCCTTTTTTTTTATTATAAAATCGCTGTCTAAAAAGTGCTCAGAGCAAATCGTGCTTGTTTTGGAAGGAAACCAATTTTGCCTTCCTGTAGCTTCTATCCATTTCTCCTTAACAACGGGACTTTTAGGAAAACTGAAATGATAAAATGTACTTTTTTCAAATAAAACGTGAAATTATTCAAATACTAAATAATAAAAGATAATATATTTTGTTCACACAACTATACAAGTTAGAAATATCGATATTAGCAATTTCAACAGCTTGCGTCCCCTCCTTCACTGAGTAGCGCTACTGAGTAGCGCTACTCGCATGCATAGAATGATCGAGAATATCACATATAGTTTGAATGAAAATGGACCTTATTTCAATGACGTTAAAGTTGACTTCATTTAAATCATTTCTCTCTTTAAGCTAATATTAATTTATTTTCACAATAAAATCAAAATTAAATAAAATAGGACTTACCGATGGTACGATATGCCTCCTTTGGATAAAGTTTTGGCAGGGCTATCGTTTTTACACTCAATAACTGCACAATATGGCATGACTGCTTACTTTTTATTCACAATCGCGGATTCAGGAGTACTGCAGTAGTGGCAGAGTACGACTAAGTATTCGGAAGTGGGCGTACTCTCAAAGTATGCGGAGATTGCTCTTACTTAGTACTACGATTGCCCCGCCTACTTGCTACTTCTTCTTGATTTCTGTTCTGTGGCCGCAGGCGTAACTAGTCTATCATAATAAACATTTCTGAAATCAAAGATAATTAACTCACCGAAAACTTCTTCGCCTTCTTCTAAAACATAAGATCCCCCAAGAAACCTGCTGGTTTCTTCTGATATATGGACGCGTCCAGGTTTTCCAGACGATTCCATTTTGTTGGCGAAAGATACATCATTGCTCCAAACGTCAAATTTAAACCGTCGCGTGCCAACAATACCGCAGAGAACAGTTCCGGTGTGGACCCCAACTCTCATGTTGATCCCCTCGCCTCGCTCCCGGTCAAACTCCTGTATCGCATCGATCATACCTAAAACGACGAGGAAATCTTAGGACATAACGTCTTTCGAACAGCTATGAAGTTTTTATCGATACTAGGTTCGCAAGGTTGACCGCTGACCGCCAAATACTTGTCTGATTCTAAGATAGAAGGTGGAATGGAGCTCTCTTACCGAGAAGAAACCGTTTGATTTTCAAAACTAAAACACTGTCCGCTTGATGAGTAATTTTGGAATACCTAGTGCAGTAGTAGATGAGTAACTTAAAAAACCAACATGTATTTACGATTTTGATGGTCAATACATGATGGTTTTTACATAACACGTAGGTACAAGATATTTCTATGAATTGTAATTAATCATTAAGTCACTTACCCAAACCCATTTCAACGCAGCAAGTTGCATGGTCCGGCCTCGGTTCTGGACAACCAGAGACACAGTAATAACAGTCTCCTAATGTGGATATCTTTTCACATCCATGCATTTGACACAGCTCGTCAAATTTCTCGAATAGGTCGTTCAAAATGTTTACTAATTCTTCAGCACCTTTATTGCTAGACATTCTGGTGAAGCCGACTATATCAGCGAATAATATGCTGACGTTATCCATCGAACTCATGTTGAACGGTCGGAATAAGGATTTGATGTCAGACGCTCCCGCATTCGAGTTCCTCTGATTTAGACTATGGTGTGGTTTCAAAGTTGTGTCGGGGTCGACTTGCTCCTCCATCAGCCAACTGGCGAGCTTCGGAGGCATCACAGAATGAATCATTTTCTCTTTCAACTGTTTCTCCATTTCTAGCTGACGTCGAACCAATAAACTTTGACCTACTTTCATAAAAGTGCCGCGCATTCTTACAAATGTCATAAGGTAAATATGTACACCGATAATGTGCACGCAAAGCTGGAGGAGGATTCTCACAAACATTCCGGGACATTGCCATTCTTGTTCCGATAGATGCAGGACGATGTTAAGAATTTCGAAGACTATTGAGTAGAGGATTCCAATGATGACACACGCGTACAGTGGTAACGGCGTCAGTGTATAAATGATCAGGAGGATTTCCACGCACATGATGAAGTGTCCCGACTGGCTGATGTCAGCAGCCTGCGTCGGAGTGGTTTCCAGCTGTGTAGTCAGCGACACCAGAGACAAACTGAGCGTACACAGAGCGAGTGCCATCACCAGGGACAATATAAACGTATACATTTTATACACATTCGTAAATGTGACAAACAGCATTACAGAAGTTATCAATAGGACCGCGGCAAAAAGAGAACACAGAAATGGCCATTTCACTGTCACACCATCCAAGCCAAGAACCACGAAGTAGATAAACCAGGATATAGAAAATATCAAAATGTATAAAAGTGCAAATCTGAAAAGGGAGAAAAATAAAAACATCAAGTTACAATAAATAATGTGTTGACAAGAGAATATTTTGGTCAGTCACATTCATGCAGAGATATGACATTCAGATTTAAACAAACTAAGCTACACTTACCTAAATCTAAGTCTTATTTGCCTAAAGGAACTGCTTCTGTATTGGCCTTCAAGTATTTCTGAATCGAATCTAGGATTCCACCATGTGCCCGTAGCTGCTCTCTCAAAAGCTATTGGTATAGTGAGGCCGCAGCAATTAGTAGTGGAGTTATTCCTGGCAAGGTAAGCCTGAACATGTGGGGCCAACTGTATTTGGGCATCTTCTTCTTCTGAATTGGCCTCCAGCTTGCTGTCAAACTGCTGGGACCCATTACTGCAGCTCACACAACCGCTCGCACTCATTGTCTGATCTCAGTTTGTTCTGAGCTTAACATCATCCCAAATACTTGTTATCCCACATATTAATCTCCAGTCAGCTATTTAAACTAAAATAAAGAGAGTATCACAAGATCTGTTAATAAACAAGAGATAAATAAGTAAGTTATAATAACAAACCTGTTTTATTTTTCAATTTTATGTTTAGTTACAGTGTATCATGTTGTAGATAAATGTTGTTTGTGTAAAATAACACAGTTTGAAACAGTAGTTTTAGTAATAAAAATGGAGTTGTATCTTAGTTTGATTTACACAGGCAATTCAATTATTTTGTTATATCTTACAATACACAGAATACACTACAACACTACATCAATTATGTTAATATCATCTGCAGACATCTTAATATCATTACACAAAGACATGCAGGCCAATTTCTTTATGTCATAACTAGACATTGGATTAGATGCACTAAAAAGGGCGAAATATGCAGAAAATATGCACTATCAAAAAACGTTTACGTTCACTATCAAAAACGTTTATTACGTTTTACGTTAATTATTAACACATTATTAAAAATTATGTTTATGTTATTTATTAGTTACTAACAGTGTTCACAGTTTTACCCCCGTAGTTCCCTTTCCCATTATTTTTCGGAATGAAAAGTAGCATATGTGTTCTTCCAGACTATGATGATCTATATAATGTTCTAAATTTCAGCCCGATTCGTTCAGATGTTACGACGTGATTGAGCAACAAACATCCATACATTGTCATTTATAATATTAGTATATTTTTTTACTAAAGAGTCTTCAAATGCCAGCTGGCTTGAATTGATTGCAATGATGTCTAATCTGTTAAATTATCCATTAACTTCTTTTATAGCTTTGAAATTTTCAGCTTAGTAAAACAATACATCATCTACATCTTGCAACTAAGTTCCCCACTGTGCTAATATTGGTTCAGCAACTATCAAGTGTAATTCTACTCGGGATGGTGCTTATAAAACACTTTTTTTGTAGAAGAAATCAATTTATTGACTATCCAGAACTCATATCTAATATCTTTCGCAACACAATATTATCCGTGGGCAAGACAGGTGATGTAAAGCAATGTCACATATACCTAACTATTGAAATTATCACTATCATTGATAATAGTAGCAAAATATGCAATAACAAGGTAAAAATTTAATTGTATGCATTTGCAAATGCATATACCTAATCCGATGTCTAGTTATAACTATCCACCACCTATCAAAATAGCTTTGCCAAGCCAAGCCTCAATAGTGAAGCAAAGAGGGAGCAATCTCTCTCTTTAACTTTTTTAAGCAAAAGCAAAGAGACCATGGCTTTCTCTAACAATTCTTAAAAGTACATTTTAATTAGACTGCAGACCCTCCATTCTTATGTTAAACGATTCCAGCAACTCTACTGCCAAACAAAACTAGTCATAACATTGCTAATGATTGCTCTTCCTTTAATATGGAGCATAATGATATAAATGTGTAACATTGCTATAAAGATTTTTAGGCCATGGGCCCCACATTAAACCCTAAATAGAAACAATATTGTGAACCCATTTCACCAGCAGACTATAGGCTCTGTATATTTTGCCGATAAGCAGCATAAGCAGCCCACTAAATGTTTCCACAGCTGTGACTCAGGCCATTCTCTCACAAGGAATTAGTCAATACCATAATCCACTACACTGGCCCAGTGCGGGTTGGTATTATCATTTTTTCTATAACACCAAAGAGAAACTTTACAGTTTCTACCACAAGAAATCCTTCAACTAAACTACTCTAGCAGAATACTTAAGCATAATTTAGTGATTGATGAGGCATACATCAACACATTCCAAAAAAAAATCTAAAAAGTGAGCGCCACAAACATAAAATTAGAATTCCTGTGCATAGCACAACACTATTAGGAAACAGTGCACTTTGCATGGCTCATATGATTTACAACCACTTACCAGAAAAGTTTTTGAATATAAAAGAAATGAATATAATTTAAAAAATAAATTAAAATGCCTTCTGACAAAGAAGGCATATTATACAGTTAATGAGTATCTGACTGATAAATTAGATTCAGATTTGTAAGCTTTTATTTATTTCGTGGACATTAGTTTCATAACTAAATGTATTAAGTACTATAATCCTTTCATTGGCATTACTCTTTTATAAATAAATAAACAATGATATGATGATGTGAATGAGTAATGATAAGAAATTTGCAGTCCTTGAGTGGTGCAAGTCTACAGTATCTAGTAACACGATTTTTGAGCTTTTACTTTGGCCCTTGATATAAGTGTTTTTCATTACTCATTTACTTTATTGCTTCGCTTCCATTAGCATTGGATTGTTATAAATGCTTAATCAATTTTATATAATTATGTAATGTAGGCAATAGTAATGTGAAATTGGTAGTCCTTGAATGGGCAGCCAAAGAGAATGTAAATACTAGGGCAGCATAAAGTGGTGAATTATAAAGTGAATTGTAAAGTTTTTAACAAATTGTCATAGACAACCTAATATTTGCATGCCGTAAGGTTGATTATGGAGTTCTCAATGTAAACATTTAAGATCTTATTGTAATTACTCATTTTCGCAAATAAAGAAATTTATTTATTTATTTAATAAAACAATGCAGGAATGGATATATAGTTTTGTCAAGTTGAGTTATAGCAATAATAATAATAATGTATTTATATATCCAAATGTAACAGTTTGTCTACAATGTTATTGTTGTTTTTCTTTGATGATGGAGATAGACATTTGGATATTATCAGTGTAATTAAAAAAAAAGATTTGGACCACAAAAATATGTCAATTAAATTCCAGTTAATTATTATATTTATTTTGAAAACTTATTTAGAATTTAGAGCACTGCTAGTAGATATGTTCCTGTTTATTTGTAGAAATCTTTCAAAATAGCTAATAATTATACCATAATACTTTTTACTAGCTCTTGTAGCATTAAATACTCATTGGTAATATAATCAGACAAGTAAGGAGATGTCTGATTATTTTTACTCAGTTTGAACTATCATTATTTACCACAAAACTAAATAATCTTTACAAAATTAGATATATGAAGATGGACCCCAATTGGTATTATACTAACTTACTTTTGACCACCAAACAGCTAAAACATCTTGAAAGAATATTTTAACTCACCATAAAAATATTTTCGACCAAGGTTATTGCAAATTTAAGGATTCTGAGTACACACGAATAATGAGAAGCGTGAAAATTTTCCTAGGTTTTCTAACCAACAGACATGTAGGCACTTATATTAGTTTTATTAAAATTTAATTTCATGCTCACGGAAATAGATAAATTACACAAAAAATAGACTTTTCACCTCGCATCGCAAGCGAAATGAAGTCCAAAGCAATGAACGAAAAGTCAAACTAGCAAACGTCAATCAAATCAAATCAATGCAATCACGGGCGTGTTCCGAACCACGGCAACAAAGGTGTTGGCATGTCACGTCTAAAAGCCCAAAAACATCGGCACCGTAATAGCCGTTTACAAACGAGACAAAAAACATATTTTTAAGCAGAGCCTTAAAAAAAAAAGAAATTTCGAAAAAAAACTCGCGACTTTCCTACTCTCGTTCTACTTCGTTTCGTCCGATACAACATTGTTTGACGTTTAAATGTTCTAAGCATACTTTAATTAAAGTAGGCTTAGATCATTTAAACGGACAAAGCGACGGATCGAAGTAGGCTTAGATCATTTAAACGGACAAAGCGACGGATCGAAGTAGAATCGGAGTTGGAAAATCGCGAGTTAATTTCGAAATTACGTTTTCGTTGAATTAGAGTAGACGTCCTGACTCGACAGAGCTTGAATATATTGAAGTTAAAACTTCTTTTGGCGCATCACAGACAGATTTTTTGTAGGCTGTGAATTGAATTCTAGCGTCACGCTCGGGAACGTAAGAAATTTTCGGGTGAACTCGGGACCATGTCCATCGGCCATCTAGAATTGCGTCAGCATTTCAAATTGGCCATCTAGAAATGCGTCAGCATTTCCCATTGCCACACATCTAGAAATACTGATACATTTATAGACGGTCATGGACATGGCCCCGCACTCCGGTTTCACCCGCGTAGTTTCCAAAGTGACCTATCAAATTCTGAGTTGTAAGTTTTCACGCTTATCGGCTGTTCCTACAACTGCTAATTTTTGAAGTGAAAACTTCTTTTGGTACGCCTAGACAGATTTTTCGTGGGGTGTAAATTGAATTCTAGCGTAACGCTCGGGTATTATAAGATACCTTCGGGTAAACTCGGGGCTATGGCTATTGGCCATTTAGAAATGCGTCAGCCAATGGCAAATGCTGAAAGGGCGTGGCCTCGGCATCACGCCATGGCCATCTAGAAATGCATCAGCCAATAGGAAATGCTGCCGCATTTCTAGATGGCCATGCCATGATGCCCAGGCCACGCCCTCTGGTTACACACGTCTAGTTTCCAAAGTAAGCTATCAAATTCTGAGTTATAAGTTTTCACTTCTATCGGCAGTTCCTATGACTTCCAATTTTTTACTATAAGTATAAAAATAAACATTATAAAAAACTTTGAAACTAGGATGCCGCCAGCAGCGGGGCAGGGGCCAAGCTACTGGTGGTTAGGGCTGCAGAGTGAGGAACCTCCTGTTGATGCGCGCTTTGTCGAGGATGACCGCCTTCTGGATCTGACCCTTGATCCAACCGTCTAGCGAAAGTCTCTTGAGATGTTGGTCGAGACTTTTCGCTATAAGGCCGTTTGCCGAAACGACTAGCTATGATCGTGGGATCAACACTCCACATGGCGGTAACCTCGTGAGCCAAGTCAAGGTACTTGCTCAGCTTGTCCTTCTCAGCTTTCACGAGGTTCTCGTCATGTGGTATGATGATATCGACGATCACAGCCCGGCGCTGAGACCGGTCTACCAGCACGATATCAGGCTTATTGGCGACAATATTCCTGTCCGTGATGATAGAGCGGTCCCAGTAGAGCAACGCACGACCATTCTCGAGAACTGGCAGAGGTGCGTTCCTATAGTACGGCACCTCGGACTCGACAAGGCCGTATTGAAGAGCAAGTTGCTGGTGGATAATCCTGGCTACTAGGTTATGTCTGTGAAAGTTCTCGCCGTTAGCAAGATGCGAACAACCGGAAATAACATGACGAAGAAATTCACCTGGACGGCGGCATGCCCGACAAACGTCGACCGTACCGTCCTTCATTATGTATTTCCGGTAGTTGTTCGTCTTGATAACTTCATCTGCAACACATCTGCACAGGCAAAACTCTCGGTTTCTTTGAAGAGGTCCCCCCGAAGCACAGCCAGTTCACCAACGCAAGCAGATTCACATCGGGTCCCGTCAGGGCCCGATAGAATCGCCCGTGTAGCTCCTTGCTCTTCCATATTTCCTTGCGATCATCAATGCTGAGTACCGATGATTTGCGCCAGTTCTCGTTTGCCAATGAAAGAGACGTGAGGCTCCTGTCAACTGCCACAACATCGCGATGCATCCCGGACTCGCTGTTGCGGAAATAATCTCTGAGACTGCTGCAGCATACCTCGTGGTTGTGAAGGTTCTTGGCATTTAAAAAGCCACGTCCTCGTCATTTCCGCGGGATATACAGTCTCATAACAGACGAGCGCGGGTGTAGCATGCGGTGTGTTGTGAGCAGTTGACGGACCTGTCTTTCCAGGGTGTCGAGCTCAGACTGAGTCCATCTCAGTATGCCAAAGGAGTATATCAGCAGAGGCATTACCCAACCGTAGAAGGCTCGCGCTTTGTTACCGCCTGACAGAAAACTTGCAAGTATTTTTGTCAGCCGGCAAAACAAGCGCTCCTTCACTGATTTCTAATGTCATCTGCTTAAATATCCCATGACTGTGACATACCGAAATATTAACATTGTAGGTCTCGTCTTCGGAGAGCGATCTTAGAGTGATGGTCTCGGAAAGTTTGTAAATTCTCTGAATATTTATTATGTCATTTACTTAATCATTGAATATTTATTATTATTATTATGCGACCGATGTGTCCCAATGTTGGGCATCCCTACCCACTGAGTTGTGGTTTTCGCCCAAAGCTCATCCGACATTCGGCACAGATGTCCGGCCCAATCCCATTTTAAATTAGCTGCCTTTTGGGTTACGTTGGCTATTTGGGTCGTGGAACGCAGTATGGTGTTTCTAATACGATCAGTAAGCTTAATGCCGAGAATACTACGTTCCATAGCCCTTTGGCAAACCGCTAGGTCAGACTTCTGATCTTTAGTCAAAGAAGTCAAGTTTGCGCTCCGTACGTCAGAATGTGGAGAATACACATCTTCCATAAGCTTACGTTTAATGTATAGTGGCATATTTCCCTTCATAACGTATTTCATGGACCAATAGCAATTTCTCCTGCTTGTCTTGCCTGAAAGGAGGCCCAAATACGCGTTCTCGTGGACATAATATTCGATCTCTATACTCTCGACTAGTATTTTGCGCTTTATACTGTTAGTCATTAATTTGGTCTTTGACTTATTCATCTTAAGTCCAACCTTGCGGCTTGCTGTGCTAAGGTCTAGCAGCATGCAACCCAATTCGAGTGCTGAGTAAGAGAAAATAACAATATCATCTGCGAATCGGAGGTTAGTGAGCCTCTTTTCGCCGACGAGAATTCCGCTCTCTCCCCAGCTTGGCGATAATTCACGAAAGTATTCTTCTAAAGCAGCCGTGAAAAGTTTTGGCGAAAGCGGATCACCTTGTTTGACTCCCTTTTCAGGCGTTTTCCAGATGCAATTTGACTTGTCAATAGTTCTAAATTTTGCCAAGTTTTTGTGAAATTTCTCGAACAAAATGAAACATTTGCGCCCAGCGACTGATCAAGAGTTCTGACCGCCCTAGGCTATTTGTGAAGATGCGCCCCTATCGGAATCATCATCATCAGCCTGTATTCGGCCACTGCTGGACATAGCCCTCTCCCATAATGCGCCACTCAGCTCGATCCTCGGTCTTACGTCTCCAACCGCCAACACCTTTCGTATATCGTCATTCCATTTAATCTTAGGGCGTCCTACATTACGTTTACCGATTCGCGGTCTCCACTCCAGAACCCGTCTACCCCAAAATTTATCGGGTCTGCGACAGATGTGATCGGCCCACTGCTATTTCAGACTGCTAATACACTGGGATATGTCGGTGACTTTAGTTCTCTGACGAATCACTTAATTCCGGATGCAATCCCTCAGAGAAACCCCAAGCTTAGCCCTTTCCATAGCTCACTAACCGCTTGCTACACCGCCTGCTCTTCACGTTTACAATTTTGGCGGGAAAACGGGTGTCAGGTTACATAAGTGCGGTGTTTGTGCTTCGGCATATGAAGTGCCGCCTTACTTGTATCCGTTTGAGCCCATTTATTCTAAAGAGCATTTCAAGACGCTTCTAGCGGTATCGTTTGTTTATAATTATTGTCCTTATAATGTAAACTAACATTTTTGACACTTGAGTTTTTTTTTGCGATTTCTCAAGTAGTCGATCAGCTAATACATTAATCTTATATATAAAATTCTCGTGTCACAGTGTTTGTTTCCTTACTCCTCCGAAACGGCTTTACTGATTTTAACCAAAATTTATACGCATATTCAGTAGGTCTGAGAATCGGCTACTAGCTATTTTTCATACTTTTATTTATATGGCAAAACAACGTTTGCGGGGTCAGCTAGTAATTTATAAAGGAGACAGTGGTTTTATGGCTTAAATGTGTTGTATACGAAATAACACACTCGAAAAACCAAAAAGAACTGCATTCGATAGCACAAATATATTTTTTTTATTTTTTTCAATACTTCGGGACCATTTTCCCGCCAAAAATTTTAATTTTTGTTTTTTTTTAATTTTACGATTTTTCTATGTAAATGAACTCTATTTTTAATGTGAGTTGTATCAAAATAAAGACCAGTTCAAGTAGACGCCATTAAACACAAATTTATCGGTATACCTTCCCAAATAAAAACACGAAATTTTTTTTTCCCGCCAAACTCCCGTCCGCAAAGCTAAGTTTGTATGTTTTCGTCATCAACCAAGTTTTTGGGTACTATATTACACACCGGTGTATCAAGCGGAGTGACTTTGAGCTTACGGACCATTTTCACTGTTAGTGTTCACGTTTCAGCACCGTAGGTCATAATAGGTAGGACGCACTGATTGTACATTTTTGTCTTTAGACTTTGTGGGTGATGAGAAGACTCGAAGACGTTTTCTAAATGCTGCCCAGCACAACTGGATCCTTTTCATGACCTCTCTCTCATAATTTCTACTTTTACCAAGTTCGAGCGTCTGGCCTATGTAAACGTATTTCTAAATAATTTCAAGGGTGGATGCCACTTACGGCAATCAGTCCCGGAGCAACAAACTCGTTGCACATGACTTTGGTTTTATCCAAATTCATCAAGCGTCAAAGCGTTTTTCGTTAGGCGGTAGAACCCCCGGAGACCGATGCGTTGAAAAGCATTAGCCAAGCTGTCCAGCATCCAATTAATATCCTCCTCCAGTGACTCTGTCATAATGACGATGTTGTCCGCAAATTGGTAGGTGAGAGATGCCTCGCTCGAAGAATATTTAGGCCAAGTCCAAACCAATACAGCGTCTTAAACATATCCACTAGGGCGTTTGAGAATAATTTCGGGGAAATTACATCTCCATATCTCACGCCTCGAAGCAGAGAAATACGTTTCGTCTGCCGGTCTTGAATTTAGACTGCCATCGTAGTGGTATTGTAGAAATACCTCATCACCTCTATGTATCGGCAATCGGCTTGGCATCGCTGTAAGGACTCCAGAACAGCCCAGGTTCGATTGAGTAAAAGAATGATGCCTTTTCATAGTCCACAAAAGCTAAGCAAAGGGCCCGATTGTACTCCTTTGTCTTCTGTGCAATCTACCGCACCATCTGAATGTGGTCTATGGTGCTGTACCCACTTCGAAACCTAGCCTGTTCAGGAGGTGGAAACTCGTCGAGTCTTCGGGCGAGACGATTTGTGTTAACTCTTGAGAACATTGAGAACAACTGGCTTAAAAGCGGTATTGGTCTGTAGTTCTTTAAAAGGGTCTTGTCTCCCTTTTCAAAGAAGAAGATGACCACACTTCTGTACCAGGCCAGTGGAGTTCTCCCGATGAAGATGACGGTATTAAACAGCTCTTGGAGCTCTTTTATAAGTGGGGTTTCATCAGCCTTTAAGAGTTCTGTTATAATCACGTCCTCACCCCGCCGCTTTTCCATTTTTAAGTTGCCCTAGAGCCATCACAATTTCGTCTAGACTTATCTCAGGCAGATCATCTGTGTAGTGGCGTGTCAAAGTGGCACTTTTGTGTGAGTTGAAGAGCATGAGATGCGTACAGCTGGCCGTAAAAGTTTTCCACTTCCGAGAGAGTATCCCCGTTGGATGCAACAACTTTCCCCGCCAAGTGTTAAACTTCGTCAGGTGATTTCTACCTAGTGTCTTGACGCATGCTTTTGACCCCCAGTTTTGTTTTCAATCCAGTGCGTGTTAGATAATTGGAGGTCACGTTGTACAAGTTTGATAATTTTCTGATTTAGATCCACTTGTTCTGCCGAAGTTAACGTGGCATTGCATCGTTCATCCATGAGTTCCAGAGTTTCCATCGAAAACTTCACCAGTTCACCAGGGACTCCGAAGCTCTTTCAGTTCACAGCGCTAAATGAGCTGTGAACTTAGTCTTAGTGATCTGTCTAGGTCTAGTTGAAATATGTTGATGCCATGATGCTAGTGTGTAGTAGTGAAGTAATACTGCATGAGAAGACTGGATTTCAGCGTGACCCCATGATCCTCGCGCCCTAGGCTGCAGCCTATTAGCCTAAGGGTAAAGGCCCTTGCGCCACCTATGATGAAATTGGGAACTGTCATTGACAGGTCTTTTTGCATCTTGAAAACGCCCCATTGGGAAGGAGGGTTCTGTTGTGGATAATTTTATTGCGGCTGTGCTATTGCAGTATATGTTCTGAAGCAGTTTAATGTATGATTGACTTCCTGTTGTTCTAATGTTTTGAAAATAGCCTCGTGGGTAATGCTGTCAAAAGCATTGGAGTAGTCAACAACTGCCAAATAAAGTGGTATATTGTATTCAGCAAGTATTCAGTATGTTTTTCAATGATCTGGTTGATGAAATGTAAGTGGTCAGTAGTAGACAGGCCTTTACGGAATCCATCCTGTTCGGGGGGTTGATGCTTCTCTAGTGTTCCTGATATTCGGTTTTCTATTAATTTGAGGAATGTTTTATAAAGGTGTGAATATAAGCTTATAGGTCTGTAGTTTTCAATACTAGATTTATCTCCCTTTTTGTGTATAAGAACAATGTTAGAATGACAGAAAGAAGTTGGAAATGAACCAGGTTGTAGGATAGAGTTAAACAAATTTGTTACATGTGGTAGCAGTGTTTGTTCGCCTACTTTTAATTAAAGCTTATATTAAGATATTATCTGGACCTGGTGATTAGTTGTACCTACTTCATACTTTGAAGTGCCCTATGAACCTCATGTTAAGTACCTAATTTACTCTACATTAAGAAGACAATTAGTCCATAAATAAAACAGCTATGATCAGTATACAGCATTATATTTCGAAATCAATCCTTCATCATACCAACTTATTCACAGCTGCCTTGTGCAGCTGAAGTAGTAAATTTTGTAAAATATTACAAAATTTAAGAAAACGCTTTACAGTACCTTAAATTCAGTAACAGATGTACAATTATCACTTTTATTTAGATGTTTATCGGTTTACTAGTACTTTTAATTTAAACCTTTCGCTTGGACTTGCTGCTGCATAATATTTTTTTATTAACCTGTTTTACGAGCAAAAAAAACAAGAGCTTGATTGTTTCCCGCCAAAACGATCAAGCCACAGACTATATACCAACCATACCCGGAATTGTAGGGTTGCCATAGAGTGCATTTCGATATTCTTACTATTCTTTCAATAAGAACTTACATACATTACTAATATTGCTAACAGCTCGGCCATCCTGCAGAAGCGAGTCCTCGCGCTTTAATAATATATTGTTAATTGTATACATGTTGAAGGATTTTAAGTTTATTTCACATATCTTGACTAAATTATACGAGTACTTCTGTTATATTTCTATAGTAATAATAATAATAATAGCCTCTATTCAGGTAATGCTTACAATTTTTCATTGTTAATACAATTTAAAATTCTTAAATTTAGATTGTCATCGCACCGTCTGTTTACTTGTTGACAAAGGCCTCCTCCAACTTGCCATCAAACTTCTTCCAACTTCATCCCAAACGTAAGCTTTTGTGGTCCATGTAGCACCTGCTATCGCTTCTATGTCATCGACCCATCTTCTGAGTGGTCTGCCACGATTTCTTTTCATCTAATTATTATGTATTCATTTCCATTTAAGCTTTCTAACAGTTATTGTAGCATCATTTCTTTTTGATTTTGCTCTTAAAGTTGTTGTTCTTATTTTATCAGATAGCCTTTTTCCCATCATACACTTTTCCATGGCATTTTGAGATGTTTTTAATTTTCTTATGTGGGTATTGTTGGTCGCTCAGGTTTGACAGCCATAATGTAATAAGTACGTTATAACCCGTATCCATTATCATTTAGTTTCTATCTATATTTTAAATAATATGTACGTTACAAGTAGTTACAATTTGTGTTTCAAATTAAGGAACATAATTTATTAGTAATGTTCGAAAGAAAACAAATAAAATTGAGCACATGGCATCATCAGTCACTATAAGTTTCTTTAAATGTGTCACTATACTTAACAAGGAAAATATTTTCGTGGTTACATTATCAAATCAAATCATGCTTTATTGACACACACAGTTTAACCATGTTTATTATATTTATATTTACAGTTCACAATAATAAGATTGTACGACAAGAACATAGTAGGTATTATTGTTGCATAATAAATTAAGCTTCTGTCAATAAATCTCAAACTAGGCCTAAGCCTTTATCTAGTCACCTGTTTACCATGTGTCCATTTTGTGAAATAATTGTACTACAAAAATATGGGCTAGTTTTATTTAACAATAGTATTCCATTCAAAATACCGAATCAGCGAATCAACGGTAGGAACAACCTTGATATATTATTATGTTTTAATTTCTGACAATTATCACATTAAAATTATAATTAGAAATATACATATCTCTAATTTCAGTCATATACGATAACATATCTACTTTATTTATTTAACATATAGTGTTGTGTGTGAATTGTCCACCAATATTTATTTATTTATCCATACTTTGCAGTCAAAAAATAACCTGCATTTCATAAGAAACAAAACAATTATAACCGAATTATTCATATTTTATACCTAATATATAATATTGTTACGCCATAACACAAGTTTAACCCTAGCTTGGGTAACAATGCTTCTCAATCTGCATTACCAATCGAGGATAGATAATCTGTACTAATTTGTGAACTTCAAATGTTTGTTAATGCCTTATAAATTTCATTTCATTTCAAATTACATTTCATTTCAAATTTCATTTCATTTCAAATTTCATTTCATTTCAAATTTCATTTCATTTCAAATTTCATTTCATTTCAAATTTCATTTCATTTCAAATTTCATTTCATTTCAAATTTCATTTCATTTCATATTTCATTTCATTTCAAATTTCATTTCATTTCAAATTTCATTTCATTTCAAATTTCATTTCATTTCAAATTTCATTTCATTTCAAATTTCATTTCATTTCAAATTTCATTTCATTTCAAATTTCATTTCATTTCAAATTTCATTTCATTTCAAATTTCATTTCATTTCAAATTTCATTTCATTTCAAATTTCATTTCATTTCATTTCATTTCAAATTTCATTTCATTTCATTTCAAATTTCATTTCATTTCAATAATTAAGTAACGTAACAATTGTTTACAACAGTTTTTGGTCTTAGTTGTAATCACTTTACTAAAAGTTTTAGTCGTTGAACATAAACCAAAGTAATAATTTACTCACAAATTAATGATGATGAATCACGTCAATGATTTCTCTACTAGGCAATGTAATTATTTTAGCGTATCTAATCATTTAGCATTATAACCTGTTTCATATGGGCGATTAAATAATTTTTAGGTACTTATACGGAATTCTTGATTGTTTCGTGATCAACAATCTGATAATCTCTATTGAATCATCAACATCATCGATGACTTGAGTTTATCTGCGGCTACCACGTCTTCATATCAACCGCGGCTATTAAAGGCATATCATCAATCAGATTTTTAATATTTGTCAAGTTTATTATTACTTGGCGTTCCGCGCCTTACATTCTCACTAAACCCTAGTCGTTGAACCTTATTGATGAAGTATGCACGTATGTTTCGGATCTGATCATTGTCATTCATTACTCTATAGATGATATCTTAATTTCGACGATATATACTTCTTATACTATATTTATTATTTATACAACATTCAATTATTACTACTTTCGGATTATTTTCTGAACAGAGATATCTTTTCAGCCTCGTTTCATAAACATGTGCGTATTGTCCTTTACGCGTAGGTATTCTATGTTATGAAGTGTGCTTATATGTAAGTATATTTTAATATATTATGTTCATGCATTATATTATTTATTAGCCACCCACCCCAGCTTCGCTTGCGGTAGGTATATTTATAGCCTAAATCCCTCGAAGGCCACGCACATATCCAACGGTGTAATAACTAAAATCAGCCTGGTGGTTCCAGAGATTAGTGCGTTCAACAAACAAAATCTATATCTTTATAATATTAGTATAAAGTAGGTATAGCAATATATATGTACCATATCTGTTTAACGCATTTACTTTTAAATGATATGTATTCTATTTGTGTAATTATTTATGTACGTAAGTACCTATATCATGGATACCACACCCATACCTTTACTTGTTACCTTGTCCTAGCAACCAAAAGGTCATCTAGAAGAGATCTCTATTAGCGATAGGATAGACTTTTGTGTACGACATTTTAATCACAAGTTTACTCACTTTTTTGTATTGTTTCGTGATACAATAAAGTATTTTGTATTACATTGTATTGTTTTCTATACAATCTTAAGAATACTCTAATAAAGTCTAGGATATGAATCCATAACTTCTCCTTGGGACTCCTATTCTAAAGCATCCAAACGTGGGTTGACAGCTCGATATTCGATGTCGCAATTGAATTCTTGGAACTACACCCTTCAACGAGCAATACACGGTACTAGATCTCTGTTAGTGAGTGTGGTTCTCGGCGCATTGCGGTCTGACAATATTTCAAGTTGCATACTCTGAAGGTTAACTCTAAATTTACCAAAAGAGGATGATAATGAGGGGGTTTCAGGTTCGAACGAGTGGAGCTTTTGCTCCTCTTTGTCTTTTTACTGTTAAAAGAGACTGTCCTAAGGACCCAAGAATACTTGCCACGCCGTACTTAGTTGAATCTGTGTGGACCGGCCAAACGGCCCGCAATCATGGAAAACTGTTTAAGCCCAGTTGGTTCTTTGATGTACTTAGAGTACCTACTTCGAAACCGCCTTCAAGTCCAGGCTTTAAACCGGTAATACTGACGCCAAACCCCAGGGGGAGTCTGTTAAGTTGTAGCGTGAAAGAAATGCCACTTTGATACTTTACTTCGGCTTTACCCGTTTTTTTTGTCATGAGACATACGATACGTCTTGTACTCGTATATTGCTGGCTTCATATCCTTCATGTCATCAATTGTGGCAAACTCCTAAATCTTTTTATTTTTCCGACAAGAAGCAATCGCTTTATCAACGAGCAAATTATGTAGTTACGATGTTTATTTTTTATTTTTTTAATTTTGGCTGCTAGTCACAATTGAAGAAGTGCCATTTATTATCAAATGCCACGGGACTAAATATAACTTGTAGGTATAACTCGATTTACTAAAGATATCACTCATTATAACTTGTAGGTATAACTCGATTTACTAAAGTACTGTTCTAAACCGAATCTTCGCTTCAACGAGATTTCGGATAACATTTCCCTGACCATCATCAAGTGTGAATTAGGAAGGCATCAATGCAGTAATGTAATGATATAGATACTAGGAGCCCGCTTCAACTTCGCTCGGAAACCTCCATACAAAGACAAACTTTCAAATTGGATCAAGCCTTACACGATGCGCAAACCAGACTACAATCGCGGAGTCCGTCGCGGACAAACAACGTAACACGTAATTTGTGTATGTCAAGATTTATTTTAGAGCTACATTTATGAATTGAACGGTTTGTTTAGATTGCCTCTTTATACTTGTGATTTTATTGGAACAGTATGTATTGCTCGCTCCGGACCAATAACAACTTCATTATTCAACTTAAGAAAAACTCTTGGTTCAGACCTAAGTATTTTCGAAAAGAGGTCACCTGGTGTATTTGTTATTTCCATATTAAATTCTTAATACAACTAGTACATGCCAATTTTACACCATCATTCGATAATACCAGAGTATTATATTATAAGCTATTTTATAAAACACAAAGTAACATTAACATTATTAGGAATAGCGAGTTCTAGTTTTTGTTCAGCTAAACCGTGATCAACTAATCCATTCAAAACTGATCCTCGACAATATATATATGTCGACATTTTCTGATACAAGCTTTTATGTCTACGTTCACTTTGAGCAATGGGTCTAATGGTTTGCAATTTGATGCTCTTAATCGATCGTCAATTTTGTGTAATTAACAGTCTGCTACCTTCCGTATCTCTCTCTACATCTGCGATATTCTTCTTGTGTATGCTTTTAAGTAACAATATTGCCTTCATAAGACCATGTCTTTCAAGTTTCGCAAGCTTTAAAGCCTAATAATAATAGTAATCCGGCATGGTTGTCTCAGCGGCCGCGGGAGAATGGCTAGCTAAGCTTTGTTATCCATTCGGCCCAGCTATTAGAGTAACGTTTCTGAGATTTTGCAATGCCTGGTTATTGTGTAAAGCAAAGTGGACTATTTCCTTTTCGTCCCATTCGTAAATTTTGACACATTACTTTGTAACTCAAATCATTTTGGTTCAAAATGCGATGAATAGAAGTGATATTGCAAAGAGTAAAACAAACTTTTTTTAAATAACTTAATGCGTCGCTAAATAACTCTTCGTTAAACCACGTCAAATTTACACCATAAATCGAATCTATATATTTATGTGCGGCTGTGGACTTGCCTGTTAAAATCCAGACTACCTTTCACATCCTCGCCTTGGTTCTAAACCGTGTCAATTTACACCATTACTTAAACAAATTCTAATTAGAGCGCTTGTGGACTTGCCTGTTATCCAGACTCCCTTCCACTTCCTGGCTGCGGATTTCAGTATCAATTTACACATTACTGAACAAATTTAAATTAGAACGCTTGTGGATTTGCCTGTCATTCAGACTCCCTTCCACTCCCTCGTTCCGGTCCTTGTCAATCGGTGGAATACTCGTTATCTGAGCGCGCCCTTTGCAGCGCTCGACTTCAGGTTCACTTTCCATGTCGCAACTTTCTTCTAATCTTTGCGGCCTTGGTACAGTCTAACCATAATCTGGAACTTCCAATAAAGTCATTAATAATTGCTCAACCTACTTTTAACTCCATCTTTCTCATATATGAGCAAGTACTTTCATCAGATCACTTTAGTTTAGAACACTGCTAAACTGCAATGAGAAGCTCTGGTACCTACTTTCTACCTTGATAATACTAGGCACGTGTGACTCTAGTTTCAACCCGTTTGTACAATCAACAACAAATGTACAATCTATAAAAGTTTAACTCTTTACATTTTGTACATACACACATTGAGTTACATCTTGGCTGAACAATAACCACCTCAGTCGCAGTTCACAGCTCAACCCCATTCTCAAAGAATGGTACATGCTGTGACTTAAGATCAAATTACTGGCAATGTCAATTTAGTTCATAGCTATTGGTAGAAAAGTGGAGTTTAATTTAATATACGTCACATGCCCATGGTTATCTGACTCAGCAGTTAAATACAGTTTCTTTAAAATATTCTACGTGCAAAAGATTATCTCTCAAATTGAATTAATCGCTAAAACGACTAGACAAAGACAATCTTTACTCTGTCCGGATCTCCATGTAAGTTGTAAACATAGTACCAAGAAGGCAAAAGCGAATGACATTATATTTCATAGTAATCTGAGGATATTTTATTATGATGTGTGATACGGTTTGTACATACAGCTTCAACGTCTGACCCATGATCTGACATGCATGTATATTGAGTCACTATTTTTATTCCCACGGCTGGGACTAAAAAGGTACTTCTCTTAAAAGAAGACAAACGTCATTATCCATCACTCTAGCAAAGTGCCGCTGGACGGATAACGATTCCCTGAAAGATATCGTTCTAGGTCCATACCGGTCCCTTGTGACTTACAGGACATGTGTCATAAGGCATCATCATAATATGACTTTAGTGGTCATGACAAAGTTTCGCTAACAGAACATGGAAAAATACTCAAACATGCGGTCGGAATTCGAACCTCGTGTAAATCGAACGTTCTCACAACTAGGCGACCAGAGTTTCAAAAATAACGCTTTAATAAACCTCAAAGTAACGTTAATGGTTTGTCCAGAATTACTGACATTGCGGTTATTGGTGTTACATACATATTCATATGATTTTCGAAAACTGTAATTACGAAAGAGAATCTTTGTAAAATGGCATACCCTTTTTAAATTGCATAGAAAATATGAATAGCCGTCATTTATACATTAATTATTATGTGTAATATTGTGTGCACAATTAGACGGATATATTTTGTTTTTTATATGAAAATAATAACAAATAACTGGCTTGGCTGTTTGCACAATTATAGCCAGACTATGTTTGTATTTTGAACATCTCGATAATGCGGTATAGGTTGCAGTCTACTTGACTTATTCTAGTAATAGAGATAGTGAGGACCGCATTGCGTGAAAAATTCAAAAATGGTAAGTACCTATACGGACAAAATCCACTTAAGTGATATTGTTCACTCCAACGATCTCAATACACAAATGTGCCCTCCCAAACTTCAGGGCGCACGGAATCATGTCTTCGTTGGGAAGAGTGAGCTCACTCCTTCCGTTCTAGTCGTTTGTCACTATTCGTTGTCAACAACCACAATAAGTAGAACCACAGCATATCGCGCCGCTAGCGATTCTAGGGTCAAGTAGATTGGTTGTGTGTAAACTACTTACCAAACACATAGAGACGCAGTTTATTACCAATTTCAAGGTGCTCAGGGTACATCTGTTGGTTTATATCGATGGTTCACTCTGCAACTCAGTAAACCAAATTAGATCGTTTCATTAAACCGTACATTTTATAACAAATTAAATACTGATCATAGATTTTTCGTATTGAGTGACATTAACAAGCACATGATAAGTGTGGAGAGAAAAAAAACATTGAAAAGAAAAAAATATATATCATGGGCGGGATCAACGGACAATTATATAATTTTCTATTATTGATTATAATATATTATAGTCTTCTTGTCCGCCGATCCCACTTCTGAATTGTTAAGTACCTAATTTACTCTACATTAAGAAGACAATTAGTCCATAAATAAAACAGCTATGATCAGTATACAGCATTATATTTCGAAATCAATCCTTCATCATACCAACTTATTCACAGCTGCCTTGTGCAGCTGAAGTAGTAAATTTTGTAAAATATTACAAAATTTAAGAAAACGCTTTACAGTACCTTAAATTCAGTAACAGATGTACAATTATCACTTTTATTTAGATGTTTATCGGTTTACTAGTACTTTTAATTTAAACCTTTCGCTTGGACTTGCTGCTGCATAATATTTTTTTATTAACCTGTTTTACGAGCAAAAAAAACAAGAGCTTGATTGTTTCCCGCCAAAACGATCAAGCCACAGACTATATACCAACCATACCCGGAATTGTAGGGTTGCCATAGAGTGCATTTCGATATTCTTACTATTCTTTCAATAAGAACTTACATACATTACTAATATTGCTAACACTCATAACCAGTTATTGGTCTTATTTCTAAATCTAAATCAAAAGCCGAAAAAAATAGCCTGATCGCTGGGAATTCAGTCGGATCCGGCCGGACAAAAAATTACGCCGGATTGCAATCACTAATGCGATATTACGAGTCAGTTGTCAAAGTCAAATGACTTTGGTAAGTCGAACGGGGGGTTTTGAATTTGTAATGTTTTGTTTGAGTCCTGGGTAGCGATTCTGAAACCATTCGGTTGCATCCGACACGGAATCTCATCTCTCGGTCTTTGTCTTATCTGTTTAGCATGACAAAGACCGAGAGATGAGATTCCGTGTCGGATGCAACCGAATGGTTTCAGAATCGCTACCCTGGGTAGCGATTCTGAATCCATTTGGTTGCATCCGACACTTCATCTAGTCTCTCGGTCTTTGTCTTATCTGTTTAGCATGACAGGGTCAGGGATTGTCATTCCGATTTTGAACCATTCGGATTGCAGATTCGCTACCCTGGGTAGCGATTCTAAATCCATCCGGTTGCATCCGACACGGAATCACATCTCTCGGTCTTTGTTTTATCTGTTTAACATAACAGAGATAGGGATTGTCATTCCGATTCCGAATAGTTCGGAATCGGAATGACTATCCTTGTCTCCTTGGGTAGAGATTCTACATCCATTCGGTTGCATCCACGGAATCTCATCTCTCGGTCTTTGTCTTAGCATGAAAGAGACAGGGTTTGTCATTCCGATTTTGAACCATTCGAATTGCATTTAGAATCGCTACTCTGCCGTCCTCTTATTACTACGTCAATGTTTCGTGTGATAGAAGTAACCTAAAATATTTTATCAGTGTCCCAAATTTTAATCTGTTCAGGGTAGCAATTCTAAATGCGATTCCGAATGGTTCGGAATCGGAATGAAAATTCCTGTCCCTGACATGCTAAACAGATAAGACAAAGACTGACAGATGAGATTCCGTGTCGGATGCAACCGAATGGATTTAGAATCGCTATCCAGGATGTCTACTCTATTTCTACGAAAAACTAAATTTCGAAATAAACACGTGACTTTCCTACTCCGCTCCGGTTCAGAGTCAACCAATGTGCGATGGGACGAAACAAAGTAGGAAAGTCGGGAGTTTATATCGAAATTACGTTTTTCTTAGTTTCTAATGTTTATGACACACAACACAATAAACCTGTCAAAGTTAGTTCTCAACTTCGCCAAAGGTGGCTTTAAATTATCTATTCTATGGCTTAAAATCTTTCATTTTGTTTTTTTTTTAAGCTAAGTATTGCATAGCTTATATTTTGTTAGAACATTGTCATTTGTCTCCATCTTCGGTGAACTGGGTAGCGATTCTGAAACCATCCGGTTGCATCCGACACGGAATCTCATCTCTCGGTCTTTGTCATGCTAAACAGATAAGACAAAGACCGCGGATGAGATTCCGTGTCTGATGCAACCGAATGGTTTCAGAATCGCTACCCAGGACCACAATGTTGAATTTGCAAAATGTTGGATTCTTATGATGTTGAATTCGCAAAATGTTGAATCCCAAAATGTTGAAGTCGTAAAAAGTTGAATTTATTGAACCCACAATGTTGAATTCCTAAAATGTTGAATCCCAAAATGTTGAACGCAAAAAAATTGTATCTGCACTTCCCCACAATTGCGAACAATAATATACACTTGGATTGCGCTTGCTACTTTGGGGACCACTGATTCAAACCAACAAACTTGCCTTTTGCGGCGGGTTTTTGGCGCGAAAAAAACATTTTTCGTATTTTACTATCTTCGGCAGATCTATTTTCATCCTGAAAGCTGAAACCGCATCATAAAATGGAATTTGATTTCAACCTCAAATGTTAATACAAAAAAAAAAAACAAAATACTCATAGCTTTGTATAAATTTATTGTAAAAAAAATACAATTTTAAATCAATTAATTGATGTACTTTTAAACTAAATAATATAAACAAAATAGATAAATAATAAAATTTCAAAATTATAAAAAACAATAGAAACTAAATACAATCCTATTTGAATTCGAATTCTAGATCCAATTTAGAAGTGTCTTAACTTGTTCATAATTTGGGCATAAAAGTCCAACAAATTACCTACACAATTGTTTTCACCAGTTACCTATCTTACAGGAATGATTTAAAAAAAAAACAATAAAAGTATAGTTGTTTAAATGTGAATTAAACTCTCAGAAAAACAGGTAAATTACCAACACTGGCTTCATTCATCCAATAAATAATTTACATAGGCTTTTGATAATTATAAACTACATTCCAAAATCATCTAAGTAAATTGGACAATCTGGTTTATTACTGGTCATTAAGTGTAAATTTGTACACATACTGCAATGAGACATTTTTAGAACAAAAATTGCCAGCAACATCATTTTTCAATTTTTTTTATCACATGGATACTACAATAAATGAACAGCTAATTGTTACATGATATTGGAGTATTTAAGTGTGATGATGTCTAAAAGTATCAAGAGAATTAAAAATATAGCTAACTAGAACACATAGTTATCAGTTTTACAAATGTAATTAAGAGTACATAACTCAGCCTAATAAATATTGAAATAACCTATGAACAAAAAATGTTCAAGTGATGTACCACATACACTTGTACACACAAGTATGTAGCATGTACACTTTAATATTTAAAAAAGAAATATTGGTGGACAATTCACACACATCATCATCATCACACGAACACCATCTGATCCCAAACTAACCGAAGCTTGTACTATGGTGGTCAGATAGCTGATAGGTATAAATACTTATATTAGTAATATTTTTATGTATCTGAAAAGGTCTCATTAGCTTTATCACAAATCGTGGTAGGTGTTTTATAAAAACTAAATTTACTACTGTATAAGTGATTTGGATAGCTTTGTCATAATATTATGTATTGTTTGTATAAAAAAAAATGCATTATTCCAGGAATTATTTTTTTCATAAGAACCTTCCACTTTGAGGAACACTAAAACTGGTTCAATTTGACAAAGTCACACCTAGAGTAAAATGGGCATGTCCTTGATGAAATTCTTCACCCTTGATTGAAATTAAAAGAAGTGACAGCAAAGCCATAAATAACTGTTTTCAGTGACTGTAGTCCTCCCAATCTCAGGGAAGACATTTAAGGATAATTATCATTAGTATCATTATTAATAGTTAAAATTCACAATTATTCACATTTTTCAATACCTAGTAAACTAATATGAAAGTTATAGACAATATAAGTAACAGTTTACAACATCAAAAATAGTGCCATTCAAAGCAAAATATCTCTTCAATATCAAAACTTTTTGTAAAATATTTATCACTCTATGATCGAAGTATAGATCACTTTTCTTAGGAAGACTTATCATTATTCAATTCTTAATAGTTAACACCCTTATTCTTAAATAGCTACTGCATTTTTAATATAATGATCTTAACAAACGTTTCTCATTTCAAAACAAACAAAAGTTTATTTTACTTGTATTAGTTTAAAATCCATTTTTTTCTGATGAGAATTGTTTCATGTGAGAATGTAACAAAAAATAGTGATATTACATTGTTTATGTATAAGTGCAGTATTTTCAAGTTAATTATTAATTTTATATTCAATTCTATTTCAGCTGCCTCATTGCATGCCATTTTAATTATTTTCTTTGATACATACAGTACATTTTGGAACATAATTATATTTTGTACATATTAAAATGAGTATATGAATGCATTTTTTATTGCTTACCATAAAGTTTACATGAGTAAAATATCCAAAACAAAACGAAAATTTAAATTTAACTTAAAATTTGATTTCACATAAGAGTGATATAATCATATAACTATAAAATTATCATTACAGTTTCTAAAAAGAGAGAGGTACAAAACATTTTTAAAGTTTGATATATGTTCCAAGTTATACAATTATGTTATAAAGTTCTATGGGCCAAAATAGCTAAACATTTATGGCTATTTTTTGATCATATCAAGGCACAAGAAATACAATTACAGCACCAATTTATTGCCTTCGAATCACAACCACAATATTACTGTGGTTCATTTAAAATCACAATATTAAATTATTGCCAGTCAGTTCAAATACAACAATAGTTATATAACTAACTTCACAAGTTAATTATTAAATTGTTCAATCTCAACCTCTAATCATTGTACATGCCATCCAATAAGAAATCCATTCTTTTGTAATGTCGATTCTTCCAAGCTTCTTGACCACGTTTTAAAGCAAAGTATCCAACTACAGCAAACATTGGAACAACTAAAATAGTTATAACTATAGGCATTATCATTCCAGGGTGGCTACTATTTGCTTTTGAAGGATACACTTTTTTAATAGAGTCTTGATTTGGGGATGGTATTTGACTACTGGCCATTGTCTTGGTTGACGGCAACACTGATAACTTTGATTTATCACTTTGAATTTGCTTCTCCATATTAGCAAGAGCTTCATATGATAAAATTGTCGGCTTCTTAGGTGTTTCAGTAACATTTGTTTTAGTTGAAGTATTTTTCAAGTTAACATCTGATATAAGTTCTTTAGGAATATTTTTTATAGGCTCACTTTTGACAGAAGTAGAAGTTTTGGTGATACTTTTTGTGTCAGGAATCAAACTTTTAGTTTTGTTACTACTGTCATCCTTCAAAGTATTTATTTCATCTGCTTCTAATTCTACTCCTTTACGTCCGACAACAGACTTCTCTTTGGTCTTAATTACATCTTCTTCCAAAGTGATCAAACTATTCGGTTTTTCTTTTGGTAACGAAAGATACGGTGTACTTGGCGACAGCTTACCTCCCCCTTCGCTCAATATCGGTGTTTTACTGGGTAAATCGCTTTTTACAGCATCTGAACTAGTTTTGTTGTTACTTAATTCTGACGTTGAATTACCACTTTTGGCTGAACTAATAAGCAAAGCACAGCATATACACAGATATAAATACATTTTTAAAATCATAGCAAAATAAGTTTTTTGCAGAAATAGGCACAAATTATCATTATAAATTCAGTAAATAGAAATAAAAATCGGTGTGTTTTTGGTTGGTGTGTTGGTTGACGTTTTGACGTTTGATTTTGACGGATTAGAAAAATGAAAATTGATTGAACAATTTGAACGTCATTGTCATGTTGAGAATGTGGTCAGAAATAAAGTTGCCAACACAACAGACTAAGTAGAGAAAAAAATCGAACTAAAACCTACTGAATAGACTAAATAGAAAAACTACATTACACATATTAGTCTTTATTTCACGTAATTTGATACAGCATTACTTACGGAAGTTATGACCGTGATAAATTTTGAGCACTTTTTTAAATTTCCAAGATTGGAACGCGCGCGCAACGCAACGCAACGCGCTTGGTGCGTGACATAAGCGGTATGCACACTCCGTTTCGCTCGAGGCAAAAAAAAAATACATGTGAAATAAATATTTGTGGACATTTCATTTTACATACAACACCATCTAGCCCCGCACTTTTGGACAAACTGTTCACCGCCGCGCTGGAAGATGTTTTCAGGCTACTGGACTGGAACGGATATGGCATCAATATCATTGGCGAATGCATCACTCACCTTCGGTTTGCCGACGACATAGTCCGCTGGAGAACCTTGGTGCTATGCTTAGGGACCTCAGTAGAGTATCCCAACAGGTAGGCCTGAGAATTAATATGGACAAAACGAAGGTCATGTCAAATGTTCATGTCTCATCTGTACCGGTTATTGTTGGGAATACCACACTCGAAGTTTTTGACGAATACGTCTTATTACCTGGCTTAAAAGATCCAATTAGGTAGATCCAACTTCGACAAAAAGGTCCAGCGGCGGATCCACCTCAGATGGGTAGCGTTCGGGAAACTACGGCACATCTTGTAGTCCAAAATACCCCAATGCCTGAAGATAAAAGTTTTCAATCAGTGCGTATTGCCAGTGATAGCTTATGGAACTGAGACGTGGTCTTTAACTGTGGGCCTCATAACAAAGCTCAAAGTCACACAGCGAGCTTTGGAGGGACCTATGCTCAGAGTCTCCTTGTGTGACAGAATCCGTAATGAGGATATTCGCAAAAGAATGAAAGTAGCCGACATAGCTCGAAGAGTAGCTAAGCTGAAGTGGCAATGGGCAGGCCACATCGCTCCGAGAACTGATAACCGATGGGGAAGAAAGGTTCTGGAGTGGCAACCACGAACCGGAAGACGCAGTGTTGGACGGCCTCCCACTAGAATCACTAGATGGACAGATGACCTCATTAAGATCACCTGGAAACCGCTGGTTGCAGTTTGCGCAAGACCGTTCGTTGTGAAAATCTAGAGGGGAGGCCTATGTACAGCAGTGGACTTCTTGCGGCGGATGATGGTGATGTCGATGTTGATGAAAGATGTTCTTGTATTTTCTTCTAGATTTTATTTTGTCTTTTTTTATCGTACAGAATGACGAGACGAGCAGCAGGTCATATGCCTAATGGTAAGCTACATCCCTGCCACATAATAGCACAATGACACGCAGCTATTGGACCATAAAGAGTCCAAATCATTACCTAGCACTACACTGCGCTCATCCCCCAGATATCTAAGATATTATTTCTCTAGGCCCTGTAATTTCTCTGGAAACATTGCCCTTCAAACCGGAACATATATCTAGATAAAACATTGTCCATATTGATGATTAAAATAACGCTGATCCATATGTTATTTTCGATTTTTGAGCTTTTCGTCGTATGACACCTTTTAAAAAGGATCATAATTTTATAGAATAAATTATTTATGTAGTAGTAGGACTCTTTGCAGAATTCGCCTGAGGATGTACTACACCTTTGCAAGCTATCCTACCGCCAAACAGTGATGTGAACATGACTGTGTTTCAGTTTAGAGGGCAATGTTTCCAGTAAAATTGCTAAGCATAGAATTATAATATCTTAGATCCCTGGGTGACGAGCGCAGTACAGTGCTAGGTAAAGATTTAGACTCTTCATTTTCCAATAGCTGCGTGTCACTGTGCATGTTATGGACAAACATGTTGTTTACCATGATCAGGGCAGGGCTGAGCCGCCCCTGTGTCACACCCCGGACACTCGGCCTAACAGCCTGTTCACACTAGCTACTTTCAGTAGCTGCGACAGGCGTCTAGCTGCTGCATCCTGCTTCAAAAAGAAGCTGCGACAGGCGTGTAGTCGCTGCATCTCGCTTCAAAAAGTAGCTGCGACTCGCGTTTTTCGGAAGCGTGATGCAGCGGCAGCTGCAGGCGACTCAGTCACAGTATAATGAAAAACCCAGTAGGAAGACAATATGCCATCAAAAATATAAATATGAAATTAAAATCAAACTAAATATTACTTATAGAATTTATTACAGAACAACAAAAGAAGTGAGATCTAAATGGGTGCTTAAGTGAAAAGTTTAAAGGGCGATCCTGAAATATTTTCATAATAAATGAAACTGTACCTACTCTCAGGATAATTGGTTCAAAACTAAGATCTGACTTGGCTAGTTTTCAAATACCTAATTTGCAACTGTTTATTAATTTCTTTTCCTACAGCTCAAGTGGGGAAAT
The DNA here is from genome assembly GCA_963693475.1 of Ectropis crepuscularia. Lineage (NCBI taxonomy): Eukaryota > Metazoa > Arthropoda > Insecta > Lepidoptera > Geometridae > Ectropis > Ectropis crepuscularia. The sequence goes on along the minus strand of OY856343.1, from coordinate 9,137,172 downwards.
GGGGAGAAAGAATTCCGAAGAAAGCAAATGGGGAGCCCCATTTGCTTTCTTCGGAATGCTCATTTTCTTTCACTGCTTTACAGTATTATCTTTAACACTGCCACACCACGATATCTGAAAGACTGCTTTACATTCTACAGTAGCGTACACTCATGTAATCTTATATCAACCTATAATTTGTCCCTGCAAGCGCCCTCTGCACGTTGCAAAACATTCTACGGCAAATCTTTTGCATTCCAAGCAGTTGAGCAGTTGTGGAATGCCATGCCCGTGGAAATAAGACAAGCTCCGTCACTTTCCGTATTTAAAGTTCAAGGCAAAAATCAGTAGATTATGTCGAAAGCTTGCTAAAATCTGATTGAAGCTCGTACATCTTTTTTACATAACATTTTGAATTCATTGCCTTCGTATTAGTATATGTAAGAAGGATCATGGACATATATGTTAGAATGTATGTCTATTATACATATTTTAGGCAATAATTAGTACCCTTTTTAAGTAGTTTGTTTCTTCTCTGCATTTTTATTATAGTTTGCGATCTTAGCGACGACGATTTTGATTGTGTGTATTCAAGTAAAAGTACCTACGAAAACAGATAAACTGGACATGCAATCATAGATCATTTCCAATGTTTTGCGGTTAGTGACGTCATGTCAGTCGTTAGTGTTTTAGCGAGAAAAATCTGAATTACATTACTATTGTATTTATATTCATCAAAATACACAAATTTTTACAATTTTTTTTTAGTAAACAAGCTTTAATCTTCAAGAAATAAAAGCGATTCCGAAAAATTGTTAAAATCCCTATTGGGTCAGTAAATTGCTCAATAAATAATTAAAAAATAATTAAAGCTTTAATATAGTAGAGCCGAAAACATCATGCAGTCCTATAGGCTAGGAAGTGAAAGCCTCTTAAAGGCGAAACTCGAGGAGGCTGAAGCAGCCATTTACAATAATGTCACTTCCCGGGTCATCAAGGGAACTATGACAGGACAGTATATGGCAGCTTACAGTGCAGAAAATGGCTTCGTGACACTGAACGAGAAAGAGACAGAGCGCGCGGGAATGCCGGTTTATGCGACACCACCAAACGACCCAATCGTAGTTACTGCCCGATGCACCAAGATTATGCTGGACGATAAGATCCTTGAGATGGCCAAGACTATCGAAAGGAACTCAAACGTCAAAGCGGGTTGGGAAAACTGGGAGGTACCAAGAATACAGTGGGTCAACGGAGTTCCAGGATGTGGAAAGACAACATGGGTGATTAGACACTTCGATGTGGACAAGGACGCCATTATCACTACAACAACTGAGGCATCAAAAGATCTAAGAGAAAAGCTATCGCACCGTATCGGAAACCTGGTCAAAACCAGAGTGCGAACCATGGCTTCTGCTCTGGTAAATGGTTTCGGAAGAGAGAGTTTCAGTCGCCTCATGGTGGACGAAGCTCTCATGAACCATTTTGGTGCCATTGTGATGGTTTCAAGGCTGTCTAGTGTTGGTGAAATTGTCCTCATCGGAGATGTCAATCAGTTGCCTTATATCGACAGGGAAAATCTCTTCGAAATGAGGTATCACCGCCCAAACCTGGTAACAAAGATCAGCCAGGAGTTGCTCTGCACACATCGTAATCCGATGGATGTCGCATATGCGCTGAGGGAAATATACTCAGGTATGTACTCGTCAGCACCCCGTATAAAGTCCCTAGAGCAGAAAAGGTACAAGGGAGCGCAAATACCCAACACCCTACCAAACACCCTCTTCTTAGTTCACACTCAAGAGGAGAAGGAGACCCTGACAAACCAGGGTTATGGGTCAGGCACAGGGTCACGTATCCTCACCATCCATGAAGCTCAGGGACTGACATATGAGTCGGTAATCGCAATAAAAACCAAGGCAAACATGAAGCTGCACGAGAGCGTGCCCCATGCGGTTGTTGCAATCTCACGGCACACGGGGACCTTCACGTACTACGCTGACGACACCGACGACGCCATCGGTCGGTTCGTGCGGCGAGCGTTGGCTGCATCACCGAAGACCATCCGAGAGTTCAACCTACAGATGGCCATCAGGGACAGAAATGCAGCCGTAGTGGAGGCTCTCGGCCGGGAGGAGGCGGCTTAGGCAAATGGCAATAAGGCAAAGAATCGATGTTGAGTCGATTACGAGCGGAATCCCAACCGGTAGTGATCGGCTCAACAGACGAGCACTAACTAGTATTAGGTTTAAAATGTTCCCAACTCCCCCCTTATTTTCCTCTTCTTCTAATTATCCAAGAAATATGTAAATAAATAAGATTTGAAATAACAAAAGTCATGGACCCCGGAGTCTGTGGAGTAGCAAATTTTGAATAAAAAAAAGAAAAATATATAGTAGAGCCAAAAGTAGCTACGAATAGCAGATAGGTAGATACTCTTTATTGTACACCATAAACAAAAACACGTATACAGGAGAGAATAACAATAAAACTAGTGTTACAAGCGGTGACCTTATCGCTAGTAGATAGCATTGTAAGCATTTCTCCCAAATGAAAAAAACTAGTCGTCCTACTGGTATTTTTGTTATACTGTGGTTGCTCTAGAGTTTGACAAAACTACACTTTAAATTCAGTGTGGCCAACTTAACGTGTTTTTGCTTTTAAAGTATATCTACAATTATTAATGTCTGTTCTTAACACGGATATTTTCTCGGGAATAAATTAAAAGTTGCTATGCACTTTAGTGGTATTTATTTTCCAGCGTACGTTCATGATCCGAATATAACAATGGCTGACTGATTGGCAAGCTGAACTCTGTGTAATCAGAGACTTTGTGTCCCTACAGTTTCAATGATTTAGTTTTTTTTTTCAAATGATACTAATCTGTATTGGTTTTAAAATTTTACGAAAATAAAGCAAGAACTCATGCAAAATTTGTCATTTAAAGTCATACCACAGATAACCGTACTGAAATATTATTGCAAATCGATAGTTCATTATTTATCGGGAAAATACAGCCCACCCGATCCATCCAACAATAAATAAATATTGGTGGACACTTCACACACAATATCATGTGACCCTAAACTAAGTAAAACTTGTACCATGGAAGCTTGCGTTTCCAACGTTATTTACGAAACGAAACATGATTTTCTAACGTAAGTATTTTAACATAGATCTTTGTATTTTCGACCTTTAATGCAAATCTACGAACTACGAACCTAGCAACATAACATAACATAAGTAGTTAGTTAGATATGTAGCGTAGTGTAGTTCTCATTGTATTTTAGTTTTGATAATAAAGGCTCTGCCCTGTTTAAAAAATTAAATTAAAAATGAGAAGAACACATTTCTGCAATTATACAGAAAGCAAACTCATTTCTTTACGTCTTTCTGAAACCTTTCAATCTATAACTGTAGAAATGTTTCTTAAAATGTATGAAACATATGTGAAGACTACTTTAAAAAAGATATCGATTTACTTGAAAGTCTGCAAAGAAAAGCGACAATATGGCCATAATAATATACTCTTCGACGTAAATCCTACACAGACAAGTTAAAAACCCTGCACCTAACTACATTGGTACACTACATTTACTACCTTACTACTTCAAAAAAAAAGTACGCAGTTCTATAAACTTTACATAATTTAATATTACTCTACGTATTTTTAAACCTGTCTACACTTTTTAAAAATCCAAGTTAGCAACACTGAACGGAACAATTGCTCGACGGCCGCGACAGACGCAAACAGCCGCAAACAGTCGCTGCATCGCGATGCAGCTTCTTTTTGCAGCTAAATCGCGCGTTTCCGCTTCAGCTGCTAAAGCGCGCGTTTCCGCGTTAGCTGCTAAATCACGCGATTTTGCTGCAAAAAGTAGCACGTGTGGTCAGGGCCTTAAATCTATACAGACGGTGCAGTTGACATACCTACACTCACACATCTCGCATATGTCGTTCGAACGCATTTACGCATGTGTGCGTGTCATCTATGTCGTGTCGCTGAGTGCTTCTCGCGTTCTTGCGGGGTAGGAAGCTTGAAACTGGCGGGGGGTGGGGAGTGTCCGTTCTATCTGTATTATCTATTCTATGCCTGTGTGCGAAATGTGCGGCACACACAGGCGCCAAGACAATAGGGGTGCCAGCACCGCCCAAATTTTTTTGGACACTTACGCTACACCATGTTCTTTGTAGTAGAGTATCGTCGATTAGTAAGTAGGTAAGATAGGCGCAACAATTGCCTATTTGAATAACAATTCATAAATGGCTATTATTTATTGTAAGAGTCTCCCAAGATAATGTTGACGTTACTTTTTGGGTTTCCTTTTACATATGTTATTCATTACGATCTCAGCTGTAAAATCAAAAGAACCGTCGTGACGCCGTGAGTTTGTTTATTTAATTGAGTTTATAAACGCAACTCGATATGATGTGTGTGATCCAAGTAGAGTGGTGTCACAAGGGTTCCTTGATTTTAATGAAGGAGTGAGCCAAAATAATGGAACAATCATTATTCGAAGTGTGTGAAAGGTGCAAGTTCTTTTAAAAATATTTGTGTTTCAAACTCCTACTGAATCCACTTAGTAGCTCCGATAGTATATCACATACTGAGGGAAGTTGTAAAGGAATATCTATCCACCATTTTGTGGAGGCGGCCATCTTGAACCGATATGAGCCAAACATAACTGAAAACTACCGCATAAAACTGGCTTTTAAATAAAAAAACTGCATCGGGTCCATCCGTTGGACAGCTACGATGTCACAAACAAACACACGAACACTGACAGACAAACATTGACGTCAAACTTATAACACCCTCCTTTTTGCGTGGGAGGTTAAAAAGAGGCGCCATAAAGAATTGGCTCACAGGCACTGGTGGGGGTTGGCGTAGCCCTGACCACCATGCACATGTCTTACTTGTCTCGTCACTTTATACTGTAAAAAATGGTAGTAATAGAGACTGCAGATAGAAGGGAAAACTTATAACTAAGAATATGATAGCTCACTTTGAAAACTACGCCGGAGAAACCGGAGGGCACCGCTAGCCTGGAATAAATCTTCAAAGCATTGTAGTCTTCCAAGCATAGCCATCTACATAATGGCTTATGGCAATGTTTCTAGATGGCCATGGTCCCGAGTTCACCCGAAGTTTCTTTCATTTACAAGCGTGACGCTTGGGCTTAATTTACAACCCTCCGAAAATCTGTGCGTGTTGCGCTAAAAGAAGTATTCACTCCAGAAACTAAATTAAGTGCACATAATTTTATGACATCGCAATCGCAGGGGCTATGGGGTGTGTGGATGGCTTGTAGGCGTAAAGCTAAAAAAGCGTAAAACGAATGAGGCCGTAGACACAATTTGCAGCTTTTTTAACGCCCGTAAACATGCGTAAACCTTAAACGTTAAACTATAGCTTTTTTAGGGTCCGTTAAAAAAGCGTGCAAATTAAAAAAACGCCAGGCTGTGCTCGTTGATATCACCATACCACATGACGAAAACCTCGTAAAAGCCGAAAAGGAAAAACTTAGCAAGTATCTCGACTTGGCTCACGAGGTTACTGCCATGTGGGATGTTGATTCGACGAGCATAGTCCCGATAGTCGTGTCAGTAAACGGTCTAATAGCGAAAAGCCTCGACCAACATCTTAAGAGGCTTTCGCTAGACGATTGGATCAAGGCTCAGATACAAAAGGCAGTTGTTCTGGACACGGCACGCATAGTCAGAAGATTCCTCAGTTTGTAGCCTTAACCACCGGTAGCTTGGGCTCTGCCCCGCTGCATGCGGCATGCTAGTTTTTAAGTTTTTTATGATTTTTGTTTCTAGTAAAAAACTTAAAAAATAAGAAAATTGAATAAATATGTCATAATATATTCATCTATTTTACTATTATAATTGAATCTACTATTATTATTATTTTGCTTTTATGTACCTATATCTTATTCTATTTTTTTTATTAATGGATGTAAAAGTCTGGGAAATCAACTATTTCATTTCATTAAAATAAAGTTTCCATGACAACGGAATCTGTTAATAACTCGTCAGTTTAGTTATCAGCCAGCTTCTTGCTACCAAAAGGCTTCATTTGCGTGGGAGCTTAAAAAACGTTCGTATGAACAGTAATTTCGAAAACGTTATAAAAGTGCTCACGCCGAGTTTTAACGCAACGCTTTTTAAGCTCCCGTGCGAACACAGACTAAGTAGAGAGATCGTGCGAATGAGGGCTAGCGATCCTGCTGCCTCCACTCGCCAAGTCTCGTGCGAGAGCTTCTAGTCTAGTAGGCCTCCTCGCGACTGATGCCGTAATGGGCCATTATAATAATACGGAACATTCTTGACTGTCCAGTGTCCAATCAATCACCAGGGTAGCGATTCTGAAACCATTCGGTTGCATCCGACACGGAATCTCAGCTCTCTATCTTTGTCATGCTAAACAGATAAGACAAAGACCGAGAGATGAGATTCCGTGTCGGATGCAACCGAATGGTTTCAGAATCGCTACCCAAGACTCCGAAGATTTTTTTTTTGTTTTACTTTTAGTCGGCCTGTAATGTCAACTTCAGTAATGAATTCTTGACTTTTGCGACTTTCAAATGACTCAAATCAAATCAAATCTCTGTAATAGTTGTAAATAAAAATAATTAATAATGTGTTCTTCTGTTTTGTAATCGTTGCATAGCAATAAGTAGTTCAATCAAAATGAGGACCCGAAGTAATTCAGGCGTCCGTTTAGATTACTATCAGAGGGTAGTGCACAAGCTAATTTTAGATCACCAACAACCTGTGACTGGCCTGTTCCCAGCAAGTCCAACTAATGAACATGCTTGGATCAGGGACAATTTATACTGTATACTTGCAGTATGGGGCCTATCCATGGCTTTCAAAAAGATAGCAGATCAAGATGAAGATCGAGCCAAAACATATGAGTTAGAACAAAGCTGTGTGAAGCTCATGAGAGGTATAATATTATAATAATTCTTATCAAATAAACGAAGTTTTAATATATTAAAAATTTTAGAGCTAATTTAGCTTGATTGTGACATATAGAACATATTACTAATTTAAATTATTCTTGGTCAAAGTGTATTGTTTGTTGCTTAAATATTTGCACAAAATCATAATGCAAGACATTATCATCAAAATCATAATGATCACATGTAATTTTTTCAGGGCTTCTCATGGCTATGATGCAGCAGATGGATAAAGTAGAGAAGTTTAAAACCACACAACATCATCTAGATTCGCTACATGCTAAATATTCTTCGGCAACTGGTCGCATTGTTGTCAAAGACAATGAGTGGGGACATCTTCAAATTGATGCTATCTCACTTTACCTCCTTATTCTGGCCCAGATGACTGCCTCTGGCTTACAAATTGTATTTTCTCTTGATGAAGTAGCATTCATCCAGAATTTAGTGTTCTATATTGAATCAGCTTATTGCACCCCTGATTATGGTATTTGGGAGAGAGGAGACAAAACAAACCATGGCTTGCCGGAACTTAATGCCAGCTCTATTGGTATGGCCAAAGCTGCTCTTGAAGCTATGAACGAGTTGGATCTTTTTGGAGCCCGTGGTGGCCCTTCTAGTGTAATTCATGTATTAGCAGATGAAGCTCAAAAATGTCAAGCTGTGTTACAATCAATGTTGCCGAGAGAATCGAATAGCAAAGAGCTTGATTCAGGGTTGCTGTCAATCATCAGCTATCCAGCTTTTGCTGTGGACGATCCACAACTTATAGCAAAAACAAGAGACACCATAGTAACTAAAATGCAGGGGAAATATGGTTGCAAGAGATTCCTTAGAGACGGTCATAGGACACCTCGAGAAGATCCAAATAGGCTCTACTATGAACCTTGGGAATTGAGGATGTTTGAAAACATAGAATGTGAATGGCCCTTGTTTTTCTGTTACCTTATCCTCGATTATTGTTTTCAAGGTGATAAAGTAAATGTGAATGAATACATGCAAAAGTTAGAAAGGGTGATGATAAGGAAAGATGATGGGATTAAACTGGTCCCAGAACTGTACTCTGTGCCTGGGGATAAAGCTGATTTGGAGCAGAGTGATCCGGGAAGCCAAGAGCGAATTCCGCTTGGTAGATGTCCGTTCATTTGGGGTCAATCACTTTATATATTGGGAAAGCTGCTGCAAGAGGTATTGTTTTTTACATATAATAATTTAAGTTGTTTGACTACTGTAAAATAAAAGGCTTGAAATTACCTACTCTTGATATATGACATATCACTAACAGGATAATCAAAGTAATTCATAGAAGTCCCAAATCAGCATACTTGTTTTAATATTATTGGTGGACAATTCACACACAGCACCATCTGACCCCAAACTAAGCAAAACTTGTACTATGGCGGCCAGATAGCTGATATAATACTTATATAGTTTTAAATACATGTTTATTATACACAGAAACACTCAGACACAGTACAAATATTTGAATTCATCACACAAATAATTGCACTGGGTGGGAGTCGAACCCATGACCCTCAGCTTCGCAGGCAGAGTTACTACCCACTAAGCCATGAGGCCAGTTAAGTTAATGGTCAATGGTAAAGTTATATTTATAAGTTAAGCCTACTAAGTCATGTGGTGGCCAAATGGTGAGAATGTCAATTTTACAATTGTGAGGTTGTAGTTTCAAATCCCTTGCCGATGCTTACAGAAAAATTACAGGACTAAGAGATAAATCACCAAATATCGCTGGGTGATGAGCACATTGCAGTACTAAGTAGTGATTAGACTTTTCATGTTCCAATAGATGCATAACACTGCTATTATGGGCAGGCATGCTCCTTACCATCAAGCACACATCCTGCTCATCCCATCACTCTTTGTTTTAAAAAAAACCTTTTGTGTATTCTTTCTATACAAGGTTATCATCAACACTAGTTCTAATAGTGAGAAAATGGCCTGATCTAAGAGAAATTTCTTCTTGGACAGCTTATCATCACCACTAGTTCTAATAGTGAGGAAATGGCCCGATCCAAGAGAAATTTCTTCTTGGACAGCTTATCATCACCACTAGTTCTAATAGTGAGGAAATGGCCTGATCCAAGAGAAATTTCTTCTTGGACAGCTTATCATCACCACTAGTTCTAATAGTGAGGAAATGGCCTGATCCAAGAGAAATTTCTTCTTGGACAGCTTATCATCACCACTAGTTCTAATAGTGAGAAAATGGCCTGATCCAAGAGAAATTTCTTCTTGGACAGCTTATCATCACCACTAGTTCTAATAGTGAGGAAATGGCCTGATCCAAGAGAAATTTCTTCTTGGACAGCTTATCATCACCACTAGTTCTAATAGTGAGGAAATGGCCTGATCCAAGAGAAATTTCTTCTTGGACAGCTTATCATCACCACTAGTTCTAATAGTGAGGAAATGGCCTGATCCAAGAGAAATTTCTTCTTTGACATGTGTCACCAGTCAACTCTCAATTAGAGAGTAAAGTCTTAGTACCTACTCATATAAATACATGAATACTAGGTCTGTTCTGTAATGGTGTCAATTAGCCATAGATAGGGAAAAGTGGAAGGAGGGTAGGGAGGCCCTTGCCCAACATTGGGACAAGACAGGCACATCTTAATATATATAAATCTCCTGTCACTATGTTTGTCCGCGATGGATTCCTAAACTACTTAACCGATTTTAAATTAAATTGGCACACCGTGAGCAGTCTGGTCCAACTTGAGAGATAGGATAGTTTTTATTTTGATTAATAGTGTTTAAATGACAAATTTCCGAGCGCAGCTGGAATGGGCCGCTAGTAATAAATAAATAAATAATAATAATAGGTCTTATTATTTGTTTATTTATTGATTTTATAGACTTTAAAGACATTTCACATTAAAAAAAATATGTTATTATTTCCAGGGCTTCTTAGCTGTTGGAGAGCTTGATCCATTGAACAGGCGTCTCTGTTCTGAGAAGAAACCAGATGTAGTAGTCCAAATAGTGATACTCGCTGAAGACAATGAAATCAGGGACAAACTTTTAGAGTATGACCTAAATGTGCAGACTATCAGTGAAGTCGCACCTATTGAAGTACAACCAGCTAGAGTTCTGAGCCATCTCTATACGTATTTGGGTAAGTACATGCCTTTGGATTAGGTGAAGATTAGAATCCATTCTTAATCAACATATGTAATAATAAATATTGATGGTGAAAATTTCTTGGACAATGCCATCTAGTCCCAAACTGAGCAAAGCTTGTCCTCTGGGGCCCTAAATCCTGCACTGAATTACCTCTTTGAGTGATTCATGCAGTTCCAATTTGATGCTCTTTCGATAGATGTGACTGTACTATCTTCTACTTGCATCTTTGTCTACATAAGATTTAGAAAATGGATATTCATAAAAAAACTATATTTTTGTGATGTATCAGTACTTACAATGTGATATCAGCTAATATTGCTTGCCTATTATTAAATAAAACCGGCCAAGTGTGATAGCCTTCCGTACCATTAGCAAATAAACGGCTAAAACCTCTTTGGCTTTATGTATTCGGAGTTCCGTATACATCGCGATTTCCGCAGATAGGCTTTCATCCAAAAAGATTTTTAGAATTTCGATTTTTGCCTCATTGAATTGGAATTATGGAACTGTGATTTTCTTTTTTTTATCTGTTTTTATAAATGTTGGCAATTGATAAATAAATGTCTGATCACAGTCGTAGGATCCTCTATCTCTACGATAGGGGTATCGTATCTCTTTTTCCTTTTCTATCTCTGCCCTCTTATCTATATCTGTCCCCCTGGTATCTCTCTCCGCCTTTGTATATCTCTCCCCACTTGTATTCTTCCTCTGTGCCCCTCTCCCCCATCTCTAGTTCTCTGCCCCCTCTTTATCTCTCGCCCCCCTCTATCTCTATCTCTCCCCTTTCTATCTCTCTCTCCCCTTTCTATCTCTCTCTCCCCTTTCTATATCTCTCTCCCCTTTCTATCTCTCTCCCTATTTCTCCCCTCTCGTATCTCTTTCCCCCTCTCTATCTCTCAGCCATCTTGTCTGATGTTAGAGCGGCTTCAGATATTTCAGCACGTATACGGCCGTTTACGCGCGTTAACGGCTTACGTGCTTATACTTGCACTTCATTACGCATCTTAACTATCTACAATACGGTCAACGATGGAGCGTGTTTACCTAAAAGAAACCGATTCACTACACACCTGCTGCGTACAAGCGTAAGTTCGCGCACACGTAGAGTACGTTCGTCGGATCTCTGAGGTTAAGAGCCGGGTTTCACGGCGGGGCAGATTTGTATGTAAAATTGAATTCAAAACTCACGACGCGGTTTACGGCCGCGGCGGCTGCGGCAGCCGCGGCGGCTGCGGAAGCCGCGCGGCGCCCGCGTGGCTGCGCGCGGTTCTTGCGCAGTAGCTTTCCGCAGTAGAAACCGCGAAAACCTGCGGTCTCGTGAGTATTGAAATAAAACAGTCGCGCGGCGCGGTGCCGCGCCGAGTCTAATTAAAATAAATAAAAAATGGTTGTCTGTAAAGTCGGTTTACTGACGATAGTTAACGTGACAACGTACAGTATTTGTGTTAAGCACCATCTAGGTAAAACATTCTGAAGCTTTTTGAAAAGCTGTTCAAAGCGCCATCTCTGGGTACATCACTGTACTAGCACAAGTTCTTAACTTCAGATCGTCGCTTTTCTAAAACATGGACAGACTCCTTGAACGTAATACACATTTCACTCACTAGATGGTGCGAAAAGTAATAAGGCGAGGTAAGCGAGGTAACTATTATCTAATCTATGGCGGTAACGTTACATGACGTCATGTTTTGCGGGCGTGCAGCCGGCTTCACCGAATTATAAGACGTTATCACGTCAAAAACCGTCGTGATATAAAATCATTTTGATCGTTTTTAATAAGAAAAAAATTGGTCGTCTGTAAAGTCGGTTTACGGACGATAGTTTAACGTGCCAACGTTATAACCATACATTGCTTGAAAGATTGACAATGTAACGAGACAATGAGCGTAACGGGATAATGAGTCATCCTATTTCGTGCATGCGGCCAGCGTTCATTGATTTATTAGACATTGTCACGTCAAAAAAAGATTCGTTGTTTCTTTTCAGGAAGGAACAAGAAGTTGGGCCTCTCTGGAAGGAAGTCACGAGATGTCGGCATTCTCAGTACAAGCAAACTATACTCCTTGAATGATCGCATATTCGCCTTTACTCCACAGGTAAAACGACATAAAATTGATTATATTCGCAGATGTTTGCAATTCAATTACTTACAGCAATTCGCGGTCAATAGTTAGACCGTATCGACAATCGATTAGCCTTGAAGCTCACACACAACATTGAACCTTATAGAGATGGCAATTAGAGTATAGAAAACGTTGGGTGTGACTCACATATTAAGATTTTTTTTATTTTTTGTCCAGTACCAATACTGGTGCTAATATTACTTTTAAATCTAGAAAATAGTTATAATGTTCAACAGTCATACTACTCTGATTACTAATCTAAAATACAAAGTATAATGTGATAGTAGAAATTTGAACTTAAAATGACAATAATGAAGACAATTTTTGTGCAGGGATATTCGGGAAGTAGCTTAATTTTTTTTTTACTTTATAGGTTTACATTTGACCGCCATCTAAAACTATACTTTCTGTTCTCTAGGCTATACCTAAAAGTTGCAAAATAATTATTTTGATGATTTTCTCTATTCATTTTATGCTTTGCGAATATTTATGATTTAGTGAAATAATTATAAAACCATATTGTTTTCAGAGGCAAAGAAAAAAATGAATATAAAGCCAATTTATTTCCATTTTATCATTTGCCATAAGTTCAATATGGGTACCATAGGTTAATATTTTCTCCTTCTTACCATTTAAAATATTACATGGGCAGTGGGTATACTCCTAACAACTTGCAATCTCTAACATTTTCCTAATTTATTTGAATTCTCATTTGGTTATGGCGTCGAAGACGTTAGTCTGGTGGTCATAAAAGTTCCATTAAATAAATAATACATCTCATAGTGTTGTCTGTATTTTATTTATATTTATTTGCATACTAATTTGTTTGTTTCGTTTAGTATTCTGATATGCAGCGTTTCTACATCGCTTCGGACTATGAGCTGATGGTCGATTATCTCAAAGCTGAGATTGCTTTTTTAAAGTCTTCTTGGCAAAATCTACTCGGGCGGCCACTTGTTGTGTTGACATTGAATCAAATGCACTTAGGTACTATTTTGTTTCTAATATGTCATTGAAAATAAGGGTGTTATTCCTAAAGCAGATTGAAAGAAATTAAATCAATAGATTAGCACTAAATCGACACGCCTCCGCCGTTACATGGTTTGTTTCGTACGCGTCTATTGGTTAGAATTTCTTTCGTTTTTCTCTATGGAAAGTCCACCCTAAGTTTGTTGGTTTTACTTTCCATCGCTTTTTATGTATTTGTTTATTGTATTCTCCACCTTAACATTCATTTCAACTTATATAGATTTTGTTTATTGCGTGATGTGATTTTGTATGAAAAAACATTTATATATTATGTGGTATGTGACTTATTCGTACCTATGAATTATTTTGTTTTGTATATTATTTATTCTTCTTTGTAATGCAAAGGTAATTCGACGAAAAGTTGCACTCATTTGATTAATTATTTGTGCACAAAATTATTATCCTGTATAAAATTTGTTGGCCTGATCTCGAGGAGAAATAATATAGTATTTTAAAGTATTCTTCTCAACTTACAAGAAGACTATCATGAGAAAGCTAATATATACAAAGATACACTTTTCATCCTATGTAATTATAGCCAACTTTAAGAGCCTACGAAAATGAGTAACAGCAAAACATAGGAACAAACATGGAAGACATCTGGAAAATGGGATTGAGTTTGTCAGGATTTGATTTCTGTGCGAGGTCATACAATAATCTACATTTTAGAATCCCCGTAGTTATATTGTAACTAATATAGACATTCCATGCAATTTGTAGCCTGTAGAGTTTGATCTAATTAACTTGTACCTACTGTGAATGAGTAAAAATAGCAAATTTTAGTTCTATAAAAAGGTTTTCATACTATTGACACGCGGTCGAAATTCATACACGGCTATAACTATGACAAGCTAATGGAAGCTAATGGAAGTGTCGGGAAAAAGTATTATTACACTTTTTCCGTCTAGAATCTATATCCCATCCACTTAGAACGTGCAACGTGGGGTAAACTTCGTTCCTAAAATAAAAAATTACTAATCCAATCCTTGTTACATCATCTATGTTTTTTTCAAACCAGTTCTGATCGCTAAGATATAATTTAATTGTAAGAAAAATAAAATTGCCATTAATAAAGCCAGCAAACCCCTAATTGTGGTATGCGGCTTTATCCCAGAAAGATCTTTAGTGCTTACTAAAAACTTTAGGGTTTCCGATCCCAGAGCAAAATTTTCTTTCACTATCTCCATTCTAAATGAATACATTTCTCAGATCTGAATCCAGACTCGAACGTAACACATAAGATAAAGATAAAACGTAACACATACGGTACAGTTAATTTGTTCAACCTTCAGTGTGCCTTGTGCAAGTTTTATCAACTGCGTTTACGTATTCGATCGCGTCTACGTTACTTACAATTTGTATAACGTCAAAACTTGACGGTACACGACGCTTCATATTTCGTACAATCTGTTGAACAAAACTCAGATCTCAAAACATTTGAACACTTCATTTCATACGAAACTCTGTTTTTGGTGACGCGGTCGAATAAATAAATGCAAATTATAATGCGAGCAAAACTGAGCATTCGGAAGCTAGGCGCAAGCCGCGCTACGCTGAAATCGCGTCACAGAAAATAAGCAAAGTACCACGTCTTCGTCGTGTTCTTGCCTTTAGATGAACTACGTTTATAGGTATGTCGCAGGCAACTAACTTAATCAGCCTTTCAACAGCCTCTTTATTAAACAGCGGTGTTGTACTAGCGGCCTGAACGGCTGATTAAGTTGGCTGTGATACACATCCTAGCGCAAAGTACGTTCATTGGCGGTGCGCTGTGTTATACTCGCGCCTCACTTCCGACGGCTCAAAAAGTTTTGCGCGCACCGTAAGAAACTTACACTCGGCACTGCATGGGTGTGGTGTGTGTAGAACTTCGACTACGAAGAGTACTACATGTCTCGCGACCCGGCTCTGCTCGCGAGTACGTTCACGGCTAACGTGGCGTTCCTAGGCATGAGCTGGAAGCAGATGCTCGGCCGACCCACCATCACTCTACTCGCTACGCAGTACTTAATGGGTTAGTTTAATATTTATTGATAATTTACGCTTCTCAGTCGTAGCCAGCCAAATGATATGAAACGATTGAATTTACGTAGGCATTTTTTGGAATATTTTGGAAATTTGGAATAATACAAATTCTTGATTCATAAATGCCAAAAGTTATGTTAAAACGACCACACACGTACCCTGTTATCAGAAGGAAGTGACGTAGAAGCGGTAGGGAATAGAAATCAGCATTACTCTACACACGTACATATCGGTCAGTACGATTCCGACCGTGCAACGGAGCGGTCGTTGATCAGAGCAAAGAGAATATAATTACTACGTAGAAGTCGGCACTCAGTACAAACTAACAAGAGCAGTTAACATGTCTGTTCAATACCAACCATATGGCAACGACTTTGTGGAAACGGTTATCTTCGTGAAAATAAGACGAGTACCAACCTAACAGATTATTGAAAGAGATAGAAGACATGGACCTGGTAAATTTCATACATTTATTTAAGTACTGGTAAGTTTCAGTTTCAATAGACTAAAAACTTTCAAAACTAGGGCATGTATTCCGGAATTCCGAAATCTTGGAGAAACTTTTTCGAAATCTCAATTTCGAAATTGAAACACTTTAATATCGTTACTCCAATGTCGGTATTTTGACCACTAACTTTTTTTTAAACACAGCCATGATGTATAGATATACATACACACAATAAGTTATTAAAGATTCAATAAATAAATCATTCAGTGGAGTAATTCATTTGGCTTGAAAGTGACGAGCGCAGTGCAGTGCTAGGTAATGATTTGCCGCCCCCTGTTGTAGAACTTTAGAATGTTTTATTAATTTTAAAAATAAAAAGTATACATATATGTATATAAATAGATAAGTACCTGGGTCACCGAGCTTTGCTCGGTATAAATACTAAAAATACTTAGATACTCTAAGATTTTCTTAAAAAAAGAATACTTGAAAAAAAAGAGAAGCCGTCTGGATTCGAACCCGCAGCTATTAATTCGAGACCGCCACGAATGCCCGACTTCCCGTCTGAGCCAATTATGCTGTCGCGTCACGCGGCGAAATTTACCTTCGCATTCTAATGTCTAATGTGACGGTTTTTCATTGTCTAAAAACGCGCATAATATGCGTTTTTTTAAATGAAACCTAGTTAGATCGATTTATCGTCCCCGAAACCCCCTGCTTACATAATTTCATGAAAATCGTTCGAGCCGTTTCCGAGATTCAGATTCTATATAAATATAATATATATATTCTTGTATATATATATACAAGAATTGCTCGTTTAATGGTATAAGATAATCAATTTTACTTTTCTGTACTATCCAAATATTTTTCCAGTTTCGGAGCTGTTCCGGAATATTTAGAATCGTGACTCAGTTCCGGAATTGATAATCTTCCGATATTACATACCCTAGTTACGCCCTACTCAGAACAAAAAACATAGGTGTTGCCATGGGACTTACTTCTGAGAAAAGGTTGAAGACATAATTAATTAACTTACATACGAAATCATTTGAGATGTTTTTTGAAGTGAAAACTTCTTATAGCGCACGTGCACAGCATTTTCATGGGCTGTGAATGTAAATGAAATGAAAGAAATATAAAGATGAACTAAGTACCGTCTGGATCAGGGATGATCGATATTCATCGATGGTGATGGACCTCGAATTTATATTGCAGATAAAAGTAGTACTGGGTAGTGGTTTTAGACGCAATCTGAACGGCGCATAATACTTGCCTTTGTCATTCTAAACAGATAAAACAAAGAACGAGATGTGAGATTCCGTGTCGGAGAGTTTAGAATCGGTACGCTCTGGTTTGATTTAATTTCTACAATAAAATAGACCTAACTTAAATAAATTTCAACGATTAAAAATAAAACATACCCACGCCTTTATTACAGAATTGGGTTACAATAAGAGAAAGACATGTAAGTACATGACTGCCACATGATAACACAGTGACACACAGCTATTGGTACCTACATGAAGAGTCAAAATCCAAAAAAACCTAGTACCTACTGCACTGCGCTCGTCACCCAGAGATATGAGATATTTTATCTCTATGCCCGGTAATTTTACTGGAAAAATTGCCCTACAAACCGCAACATAGTAATGTTTGCACATTACTGCTTAGCGGTAGAATAACCGACGAAGGTACTTCCCCAAAAAGTCTTACCACTGTCTTCAGATACCTCCTGCCGGGCTACCTACCATACTCCTTAATGAAACCCACATGGAACAAAACACACCAACACGTATTTACAATAAAATTATACTCATTCAGGTCTTCTCCATGTTGTTAATTATTGTTTAATGACAAAAAAGTGGTTATTCATTTCAAGATAAATAAATAACTATAATTTTAAAAACCCGACTGAACAAAAACAGCTTTAAAAACATTATTTAATACAATGTACTATCTAAGGAGACACTTGAGTGATTGAGACAAATCTAACGATACCTTAATTGTCATCCAGCCGTTTGGAAGATAAGAGGGGGTAAAGAAATTTACAAACATATAAGAAACCATAACCCTTCATTCAGTCTGGTAATTAAAATAATATTTTGTGTACAATTTCGATTACTCGATCGTATATCGTACCATAGCCAAAAAGTCGTAGAAATACGATTTAAATCATACTGTTGGCAATTATTCGGTCTCATTTTTTGGAGACAGGGAATTGAGTAAAAGTGGGTGGGACCTGATAAATTTATCAGGTCCCACCCTCTTTTTTATCAGGTTCCGCCCACTTTTACGTCATTTCGTCGCAACTTCCTCTGATAAAAGGATTCGTCTGTAGAGCCTATTAACGTGACTTTTTAGAAGTCCATGAATCTTTTTCATACGAGACAAATTAATTTTAAAGAATAGATATTTTACAGCTAACAAAATATATATTTTGTCCAAATCTTTCAATGTCGATTGGGTTAATTGATGTTTGTTTTGACTACCTAAGTGTAGTTATATTCGTTTCTTTTAATTTAAAACATTAATTTTCGTTACGGTGTGGTTAACGTTATTTTTTATTCAACAAAATTGAATACGCAAATAGTTAATGATTTTTGTTAAACTGTACCTAGATCTGTCGTTTTAGTACGAAGTGTTAAGGCGCGGCCCCACCGCGGTGCATGCTGTGCACGGGCACGCGGCGCATTTTAGCTGCGTGTATTAATTTGTTTGACAACGTGGGTCTACGTTTCCACTGGAGTACCTACACGAAGACCCACGACTATGTTTAGCGTGGCACGGCACACGGAGAGGCTACACACGTGCCACTGCAATCTACGGACACGGGCTTCACTGCGGGAGGTGGGACGGGCGGGGAAGCAAGCGAGCGACGCCTGCGCCCAGTCTTGCCAGAAGAAGTCGTTCCACAACGTGTATGACTGAAAACTGCTCTGCGATAACCGAGCTGTACATAGTCGTGGGTCTTATTCGTGTACTCCAGTGGAAACGTAGACCCACGTTGACAGCGTTGAGCTATGTAACCGCCTATTCGAGCAAGCCACGCGTGTATCAATGACGTCAATTCATGCGTAGCCTCTCAGTGGGTTGCAGTGGACACAACCACATACATTTTCTTAAAAAGCGAAGCTTAATACACGTGCGTAGCCTCTCCGTGCACCGCGGTGGGCCCGCGCCTTAATACTTTGAATTTGACGGCGATTATTATGGGTGACTTTAAAATATCTTCACATTTAAATCTGGAATTTAGATCTAGTCCCTTAATCCAAATTTTCGATTAACAAAAAAATATGTTTTTGGTACATACTGGCTACTGACTGAAGCGATTTACAAGCTTTTAGAACTCCCACTAACATAACCATAATTCATTTCATCAATATCTTCATTGCTTATATTTGCTTAGATGCTCTGCCTATACATTGTCCTGGGCCTGGTAAAGATTAATTTCGAAATGTTGAAATCAGAAATTGCAATGTTTCTAAGTGGTTCTCAGTAAATAGATCATGGCCGATGGTCTGTGTACCGTGGTCTGTTAATACTGCAGTGGCGCGATTTGATTAAATTTGGCAATCCATCATGGCCTAGGGCCCAGGGTATTGTATAAAGACTGCGAGAACCCTATGACAATTGTATAACATTTTCAGATCAGGGTAAAATCCCAATGGCCATGATAACAACCATGAAGAAGCTAAAATCAGGTTATATTAACGGAACGAGAGTAACTCTGGGCAATCTTGGCGATTTCTTAAGCACCTCTGCTATAACCAACTTGAGCTTCTTGGGCAGTCAAGAAGACGGATATCCTGATAGTGAGTATCTATATATTTTGATAACAGCAAGACTAATAAAAGTACTATACGTTGGTCACTTACGCGAATGAATCATGCAGAGCTAGTCCTCTTATTTTATTATACCTCTAGTATAGAGTGACAAGACCAGCAGGACATGCACCTGATAGTAAGCAACACGCCTGCCTATAACAATACAGTGTCACGTAACTATTGGATCATGAAGAGTCCAAATCATCACCTAACACTGAACTTTACTCGGCGCCCCAGACATATAGGATGATTTATCTGTGTCTCAGTCCAAGGATATAAGTGAGCTGGTATGAGATAAGTGACCAGCAGGTCTACATCTACATCTCCGTCTACATCTCCAATCGACCCGTCGAATTTCTTTTTAACCCCCGACCAAAAAAAGGAGTGTTATAAGTTTGACGTCGATGTCTGTCTGTCTGTGGCACCGTAGAGCTCAAACAAATGGGCCGATATCGATGCTTTTTTTTTTAATTTGAAAGTTAATATCCGTGCGGACCTTCTTAGCTATGTTTGGTTAATATCGATTCAAGATGGCCGCCTCCACAAAATGGCGGACCAAATATTTCTTCGCAACCTATTGAGGATATGGGTATCAAATAAAAGGACTTGACTAGTAAAATACTATACACTATAACAAATTTAAAATCCAAGATGGCCACCACCATAAAATGGCGAATTACATGTTTTTTTCACTACTACCTCAATATGGGTATCAAATGAAAGGGCTTGACTATTAGAATACTATGCATTATGACAAATTTCAAATCCAAGATAGCCGCCAGCACAAAATGGCGAAATACATTTTTTTTGTCACTACTCCTTCAATATACTTTCAAAAGAAAGGGCTTGACTAGTAGAATGTTGTACAGATTACAAATCCGAGGTAGTCAGGGGTAAATCAACATGTTTTATTTTGTTCTTGTTAAAATTGTCGATACGAAACTGTTAAAGTCGCCATTAACAAATGGAGGGTGGAAGCAGGCGGGTGAAAAGTTGGTAACTTTTCACCGTAGGAAACTTTGAACCTTATGACTTATGACTACATCAAACCTACCAAAAAATACAAAAAAATATCGTTAAAATTGTTTGGAGCTGTTCTGGAGGAGTACTACCACTAACATTGTGACATGAGTTTTTATACAAAAGATCTTAGTATTTAAAATGCATTTTATACAAATTAGGTACCTACTTGCGAAAGTGCTTACTTAGATATGAAATTTGCATATAACGTCCTCAGAAACGTAAGGTTTAAATACCTAATAAAATTTGAATTGATACCTACAACATATTCGAGATTTTATTTTATTCTCGCATTTTGCGATGTTACCTACTCACCGTCCGACCTTTTTACGAAGGTGATTTTAAACATTACACAATAGCCAGTCTGGCAAGTGTAGGTGCTTTTCGTACATATAAAAACATGCTAAATAATAATTTGAGTTGCAATTTACAAAATATACGCGAATATCACCAAAATGGAAAGTTTACTTGTGTATAATGAATTCGTTTTAACTTCACGCTAACTAAACTAACTTCTAACGGCTCAATGGATTTGGAATACTTTTGATGTGATGTTAGTTTATACAAAAAATAAACAGATGTGTTAGTTTTTCTCCGGAAAATTTAAACATTCTGTGGAAGAGCTCGTTAACCCTACGGGCGCGATTAGCGTTTTAAATTCGACTGTAGTCATGGTTCTGTTAAAGATTACTGTCCCGTCTCCCGTCTCCCAAAGTCGAAGATACCGTAAGATACATACAAAATCATTGAACACAGGCAGCCAAACAGTTCTTCAATAGTTAAAGGGCTTTATGAATAAATGTACAAATTATACAATTTACAAGTCAATTAGTGAAAAAAAAAACAAAAGGAGCATATAAAAACTAACACTAAACATTAAAAAAAAAAACAGTTAGAAGTGTCAATTATTTTATATTTATTACAATACAGTTGGAGACGTAAGACAGAGAATCGGGCTGAGTGACGTGGTATAGGAGAGGCCTATGTCCAGCAGTAGACGAATAAAATAAACAATGATTTTTTTAACTGTTTGTCCTAGCTTGTAGATCCTGACTGTGTAACATTGTTTCAGAGTTAAACCCTCAAGTGCAGAGCTATCTAGAAGAGCACCTACTCAAGTCGTTTAGTAACAAAATCAGTTTCCTCGGTCGGCCGGCCGGCGCTAGAAACGCGCGCGTTCTGCGTCGCAGGATGTCCGTACGTGGCGCCATCAAGAAGACGAGATCAATCAATGTTGACTGTGAGTATCCTAGCCTACTAATATGTATCAGAAATTAGCAGCACTCCGCGGTTTTACCCGGTTTTTAAAGTGAAAACTTCTTTTGGCGCGCCACAGACATATTTTTGGCTTCGTGGGCTGTGAATTGATTTCTAGCGGCACGCTCGGAAATGATAAGAAATCTTCGGGAAAACTCGGAACCATATAACCATTGGCCATCTAGAAATTCGTACGCTTTTCTCATTGGCAATCTAAAAATTTATCATCGTTTCTAGATGGCCATGCTCATGGCCACGCCCACCGGTTTCACCCGCGTATTTTCCAAAGTAAGTTTATCAAATTCCGAGTTAGAAGTTTTCCCTTCTATCGGCAGTTCCTATGACTGCCAATTTTTTTAAAAGTAAGTAGCTTATTATGTTACTTCTAATACCTCCAAGAATATGCGTACAAAGTTTCATGATGATCGGTTTAGTAGTTTTCGCGTAAAAGCGTATTAAACAAGCGCGTTCATAATATTAGTAGGAAGTCAAAGTTTGGATGTTTACATGTTTGTTGCTCAATGACGTCAGAGCGGCTGAACGGATCGAGTTGAAGTTTAGAACACAGAGCCTGGAATTGCACATAAGGTACTTTTTATCCCGAGAAAAACAAAATATCGGCTACTACGCGGATAAAACCGCGGGATGCTGCCAGTAGGTACTTCATATAATGTTCTTGAAAGGGGTAATATTGAGCGTGAATAAATGAATTAGTCTGTGCTTATAAAGGTAGCGGTTCGCGCGAAGACCGCGACAGGCACTTGACATAGCTTTGTATGGGCGCCAGTCAGCGCCGCGACCGCGACACGTGTCTCGGTCTTTTAGATAGCCGCGAACCTTTAAGATAGCCAGTGCTCATGTTAGCTAGGGGCAACCTTATCTATGCGAAGTCGGATTGTCAGTTATATTGTTTTTGTGACAGCGGAGACCCTCGGTATGGAGGGAGAGTACAGCGGGCCTCCGTTGGAGCGCAAGCCCTCCTGGCTCGAGGTGGACCCCGCTTCAGGACGCAGCCCTTCGCCTGAAGAGGTCGCCAGGAAGAAGGCTTTCACCAAGTAAATGACTTCATTGTTTTGCAACTGTTTTGTTTTTGCTCGATTCCCATCCAGGGTAAATATTTGTGTGACGAATACAAGTATTTGTTCTGTGTCTGGGTGTTCTGTGTAAAATAAGTAGGTAAAGTATATATGGCAGCTATTTGGCTTCGATAGTACAAGCTTTGCATATAGACTACAGGCCCGTAAACAAAATTTACGTAGTAAATGAACCACCAGGAGACCTATGTAGGATGATAGAAGGGTATAAAGTAATAAGATTCAGCACTATGCCGTCACTTGTAAGCAGTCCAACTGAGTACAGTCGAAGAGGGGGGGTTGCAACCCTTGATCATTTCGCCTTGTCGCATGATTTTTGTACGGCGTTGCAGAATAATAGATTAGAAGATGTATTGAAACTTTAAAAATATTATTAGTTTGTCGGAAAAATTCGTGCTTTTCCGTCGATTTACAGATTAAATTTGGGCATTTGATTATGTACGGCATTGGTTTCATACAGTTTTAATACCTCTCCTAATCCATTATTTCGCAATGCCGTACAAAAATCATGCGACAAGGAGAAATGGTCGAGGGTTGCAACCCCCCCTTCTTCGACTGTACTCGGTTGGACAGCTTACAAGTGACGGCATAGTGCTGAATCTTAATGCTTTATACCCTTCTATCATCCTACATAGGTCTCCTGGTGGTTCATTTACTATGTCAATTTTGTTCACGGGCCTGTAGTCCAATAGTTTGGGACTTGTGTTGTGTAAGAAATGTAGACCAACATTGATATATTTATTTGTTAACTGCGTTTTTAAATGCGCCTTGTACTCTACCGAAAGTAAATTATGCCATTTTTCTTTGTCAACTTGAATGAATGAATGATAGTAATTTAATACGAGTATCACCTTGCCCTTTTTACTTTTGGATTGCTCGTAGCTCGAAAAAAAAACATCGTTTTGGTTGACGTTCCAAAGATTCAAACGAAGGGGTTGAACTCTACTTTTGCGATAAGAACGTCTAGACTTTAGGCTGTGGAATGCGTTGCCTGTGTGGGGTTATCACCAATAGTTACAATATTAGTGTCTTCAAATCGAAAATGAATTGGTTTCTTTTAGGTAAGCACGCATTATCGTAGACCGTAGACCGGGTCGTTGCCGTGATGGCGGTCAAGTGTAAACCCAAAGATTTTAAAAATAAAACAATGTTATCAATCCCAACAAGAAATCACAGTTGTAAATATTTTTTTTTTTTGATAAGTTTCTTTAAATTAAATAAATGAATTTCTGCAAATGATTAGCAAAGAAGTAATAAATGTACCTTCAACATTTTATTGAATCACACAATGGCACGCACACAATAAATACATTTCACAAAGCTAGCCTAGCGTATAGATAAGAAATTATTGGTTACTTTACTTTGTCTACTGTTTGTTCCCTCCATAATGACCACATACAAACCTATAATTAGTTTGAAGGTTTATATATTTTAAAAAACTCTGTGTGTACGTATGCACAGAAGAAGTATTAATTTCAAGTTAGTTACAGTGTTTACTAAATTGTTGACTAGCTAAATTCAGAGTGTGGGTTTTATATGACGGTGTAAAAAAAAATCATAAAAAAATATTCTCATTACCCCAACTCGCCAAAAAAGTACCTTTATTTTCAATAGTCTATTCCTGTATCCTCCATGTGCAATTATTTTATTACAGGGGGACATCTACGACGAGTTTGGGTGTAGTAACACCAAAGATCGAAGTCACGAAAGAAACGACTCCGTCTCCTCCTAGAGAAGAGGGTAAATTACACAGTATACAAGTATATGTACATTAAATTATATAAAATTTTAAAAACCAACGAGGCACTTACTACAAACTTCGAAAATTTTTTTTTGTTATCTATACTAATATTATAAAGAGGAAATATTTGTTTGTTTGTTTGTAATGAATAGGCTCCGAAACTACTGGACTGATTTCAAAAATTCTTTCACCTTTGGAAAGCTACATTATTCCCGAGTAACATAGGCTACGGCAGATGGCGCTGCAGTTGATATCTAGGTTATTATTCGAGCGAAGCCGGAGCGGGCCGCTAGTTTCTCATAAAGAAGTTTTCACTTGAAAAAATCATCTACTTGTACTTTTTAATCCACTTCAAAAAGGAGGAGGTTCTCAATTCGGTTGTATGTTTTTTTATGTTACACGATAGCTCCGCCAATAGTGAGGCGATTTTCATGATTCCTTTTTTGTTTGGTATATATAAATGATCAAAATCGGTGTGGTGATTTTTAGAATATCAACAAAAATCAATTTTTTTTTTCACTTTAACTGGATGATGTTATCGTTGATTTAACAAAAAAAAATGTTTATTCGACTACATGTCAAATTTATTCGAGTGTCTGAGTTTCTTTTTAAATAAAAGTCGGTATTTGTTTTTTCTGAAAAAATATTTTTTTATTAGCACCCCTGTTGGTTTCGTCACGTACTGATACTCTATTTTTAAATTGCAGGGATCATAAATAAGAACGTCCAAGCGGTGGTTCGGAACCGCACCACATCGGAGTCTCAGAACCTGCTATACGCGGAGCAGGAGACGGACGAGCTCCTCGCCATGCTGCGAGAGACGGAGAGTCTGGACGAACAGGGAGATATCTTGCAGTACCTGGTCGATACGCAGGGACTCGAGTTCAATACAGGTATAGGAATTACCTTTCAATTTCTCTTTCAATTGTAGGAATCGCAAATAAGAATGTCCAGAACCGCGCCACGTGGGAGTCTCAGCAAGGGCGGATTTAGCGCCATGGGGGAGCCACATAGTTGCATAGTCGTCGTCAAGTCCAGGACCATGCGATAAGTGTATTGCGTGCGTTTTAATTAGTGGTCCACCTAGGTTCTGAACTCAGTCATGACCCCCTTGGATCCGTCTTTTAGTCTCAGAACCTGCTATACGCGGAGCAAGAGACGGACGAACGACTCGCTATGCTGCGAGAGGCAGAGCGTCTGGACGAGCAGGGGGATATCTTGCAGTACCTGGTCGACACGCAGGGGCTCGAGTTCAGTACAGGTATAGTAAAAGCCCCATTGAATTCCAGGAATTGTAAATAACGTCCAAGTGGTGGTCCGAAACCGCACCACGTTGGAGTCTCAGCAAGGGTGGATCTAGCTTTGATGCCATAGGGAGTCACATTGTACATAGTCGTAGTCAAGTCACAGGACCATGCGATAAGTGTATTGCGTGCGTGTATTAGTGGTGGTTAGTAATTTTTATTTAAAGGCCATTTAATTTTTTTTAAGACCACATAAACAAAACGTTTTAATTATGATATTGTAGATGGAAGCAGTGGCAGAGGGCGACCAAAAAAAAGTGGATGAATTGTTTGAAAGAGGACATGAATGGGTAAAGTAAACTCACATTTGACAAATTATAGAGACGAATGGAGAAAACGAACATGCTGTACTGACCCCACATACAGTGAGTTAAGAGTCAGTGAATGACGATTCTTTTTTAAATCCCACAGGCATGCAAGAAAACGGCAAAAACGTCACGGTGAAAGACCTCCTCAAGATCTTATACGAGAAGGCCTGCTCCCAGAAGCTATGGGGCCTCGTACGACACACGGCCGGCATGCTTGGCAAGCGAGTGGAGGACCTGGCCAAGGCCGTGACTGACCTACTAGTGCGTCAGAAGCAGATCACCGTGGGTATGCCGCCGAACAACGAACATACCATCACTGCGCCGTTGCCGGAGAATGAGCTCAGGCAGTTGATACATTTGGTTAGTATTTAGTTTTAAACTTTTGCGATTTGTACTCATATTGTTATAATAACACAAGACTTATGAGCAGGGTTTTTTTTGTTGTGGAGCCACGCAATGTCCCTAAAGACGCAACAGGGGCACACGCACACCGAGAGTTCATTCACGACAATTAGCTTGTCTCCAAAGGCTCACAAGGAAAGTAACAATATTTGGTTTGAATATGGTAATATTAGGTAGAGGAAAGTGCCAGAAATCCCTTAATTTTCGGCAGTTTCTGCTCTCCCGACTAGAGCAGCCGTAAGTTCACGAGACCAGCCGTAAGTTCACGAGACCAGCCGTAACTTCCTTACTACATTTCGTTATTACTTCTTACTACCAATAATCCAAACGCATCTGTTTGCCGACATTACTGGACTCTAATACTCATTATGATTTTTGCAAATTGTATAATAAAAAAAAATCCATGCTCTTTTTGTATTCCTTTCTAATTATTACGTTGTCCCATTAGAAAATCTCTTATGAATTCTTATAATTAAAAGATTCATCCCATTTTTTACACGCAGCAATTCAGACATCTTAAACAAGAAAATGAAAATAAAAAGGTAAAAAAACAAATACTTTATGTAAATAATACTTATATCTTATTAATTTTTTGTAAGATAGAATGACGTGTGATGTAAGTATTGTGAGCAAAATGTGTGCTAAAAAAATAATAAAACGAATTATTTTTTAAATAATCTCGCTTATTTGCATTAGGGGTTGTAAAAGATTTCCATTTTAGTATGTACACGTATGTATGTGTTAATGACACGAAGCGATATTTGACTCTACATCCTACTAATATTATAAATGTCAATGTTTGGATGTTTGTTGCTCAATCACGTTTTAAAAACGTATGGACCGATCGGGCTGAAATTTGGAATACAGTTAGATTATAGTCTGGAAGAACACATAGACTACTTTTTATCTCGGTAAAATATTGGGAACAACGGGAACTATGCTGATAAAACCGCGGGGCGATTCTAGTCTACAATATATATGTATTACTGCGCATAATTCTCGTTATTTTACCGCACTCAAAAGTAGCCTATGTGTTATTCCAGACTATATAGTCTGTGTCCCAAATTTCAACACAATCCGTTCAGATGTTCCAGAGTCATTGAGGATCAAACCTCTGAACATTGACACGAGTTTATAACGTTAATAGGATGAAATGAAACGATGTTTGAGTTTACATTAAATACATCTTATGTAGTGGTAGGACTCTTGGCAGAGTCCGCCTGGGGAAGGACCACATCTTTGCCATATATTCTACCGCCAAGCAGTAATGTGCAAACATTACTGTGTTCCGGCCTGAAGGGCAATGTTTCCAGTGAAATTACAGGGCTTACAGATATAATATCTTAGATCTCTCGGTGACGAGCGCAGTGCAGTGCTAGGTAATGATTTGGAATCTTCATGTTCCAATAGCTGCGTGTCACTGTGTTGTTATGTGGCAGGCATGTTGCTTACCATCAGGCACCTGACCTGCTCGTCTCGTCACTCTATATTAAAAAAAAAAATGTGTTATGAATGTTTTGTAGGCATACGGCGACGACGAGAGTACTGCGATGTTGACGCAGGAACTGCTCGTGTATCTCGCCATGTTCATCAGGACCGAGCCGCAGCTGTTCCTCGAGATGTTGCGGCTGCGAGTCGGACTCATTATACAGGTAACTATCTTATATATAACTAGCTGACCCCGCAAACGTTGTTTTGCCTTAGTGAACAACCCTTGTCACTTAGGGGTATGAAAAATAGCTAGTAGCCGATTCTCATACCTACAGAATATGCATATAAAATTTGGTTAAAATCAGTAAAGCCGTTTCGGAGGAGTAAGGAAACAAACACTGTGACACGAGAATTTTATATATAAGATAAAAACGGTCAAGTGCGAGTTGGACTCGCCCATGAAGGGATTCCGTAGCAGCAGGTAACATAATAAATAAGTTCCTGTACTTCGGTATAACTTTGTTCGATATTTTAATAATAGTGTATTTATGACGTACCTACTAAAAAAAACTACTATCAGATCGAGTTCAAACCAATTTTCGTTGGAACTTTGCATAGTAACGTACATCACATATTTTTTTTAGTTTTATCATTATCTTTTAGAAGTTAGAGGGACACACTTTTTACCACTTTGGAAGTGTCTCTTGCGCAAACTATTGCGCAAAAATTATATTAGAAATCTCAACATAATTTTTGAAGACCTATCGATATACACCCCACACGTATAGGTTAGATGAAAAAAATATTTTTGAGTTTCAGTTCTAAGTATCCCAAAATTTTTTTAAAATTATTTTATAAAAATCTTATGCGGTTCACAGAATACATCTACTTACCAAGTTTCAACAGTGTAGTTCTCATAGTTTCGGCAAAAAGTGGCTGTGACATACGGACGGACAGACATACAGAAATGACGAAACTATAAGGGTTCCGTTTTTACGTTTTACGGAACCCTAAAAATGGATGTACGCTCATAAATTTTAAATAACTGCACCAAATTGGATGATTCCTTGGTATCCGTTATATTGTCGGGACATTGTTTGTATGGCAGAAAATTTTGACGAACGAAAAAAATAAACGTGGTAGGTTCGCCCGGTCAGCTAGTTATATTTCTAAATTTAAAGTTAGACTTTATTTTCAAATTCATCAAAATAAACAAAAATAAAGTTGATTATTGTAATTTTACTCACCGACTTTGAGTATAGCATGTTAGACAGAGACGACAATATAAAATAAAACTGAGACCACAAAATTTACTCTTCGTTTTAGGTAATGGCTACAGAGCTCTCTCGAACTCTGTCGTGCGATGGAGAAGAGGCGTCGGAACACCTCCTCAACCTGTCACCGTTCGAGATGAAGAACCTTCTCTATCACATTCTCAGCGGAAAGGAATTTGCCATCAACAGTGGTAAGTAGCTTAGTCGAACTATCGAAGAGATGGACGAATAAACATGCAATTGAGGCTAATTATTATAAAATTAATGGTCGTTCTATCTTTTTGTGACAGACGTACTTATTTCGCATAAAGCCCTTTGAAAGCTTTTTCATACAGCCCTTTGAAAGCTTTTTCATACTCTGAACATCGAAAATGTGGAACGTTCTGGCAGCAGCAGTATTATAATCTCCACACGACACTCTTGCACACCATTATAATCTTTAAACGAAGCCTGAATTGAACGGTATTTTCTCATAAGGAAAAAGTCAAGGTTGAATTAAATTGCATATGTCCTGGAAATATTCTATAGGTATCAGTTTACTCACGATGTTTAGCGTTACCATACACCGACTCCATTGTTACAAGCAAATCATAATGACAAACTTGTTCATCTTCACATGGAAAAATACTAAAAAGTGGCCCTTTCAGCTATTTCCGTTCCAAATAACCCTGTGAATTATAAAATATTAACTTGACTACAAGAAAAAGAAAAAAAAACGGTCGAATTGAGAAACCTACTTTTTTTTAAAGTCTGTTAAAAATGGGTACATGGAAGGTAAGCAAACATTCCGAAATTGAAAACCAGGTGGCTGAACCTAACATTTTGGGCAAAACTAAAATCTTATAGGCTTCGCTGACTCGGCCACATAGAGGGAATGGGAGAGGATCAAGCTGCTAAGATCGCTTATTTAGGGGTCTATAGGTATATAAGTGGTCAACGGCCGGTGGAGCATCCCAGATTCCGATGAAAATACCCAAATGGAATGAGGCATACGCGAGCTTCAAGCCTTTGTCCTATATACAGGGTTATTGGTAATCAGCCTGCATCCTTTTAAGGGGATGTTAGGTACATTCAATACGTCAACTTTTGTTCTACAGTTCTAAAGAAAAAATGTTTTTTTTTTCTTTTACAAAATAAATAAAAAGTGCATTTGCACGGTCTAAAAGTATCGAACTCTTCGTAACAATTCGTAAAGAGAGCGCGTACGCTCTTTAACGCGCAAAAAATGATGTACCGAAGTGAATAAACACAAAAAAGTCGCTAAACAGTACAAAAAAGGGCAACAAATACAATATTATTTTGGGTTATCTATGAAGTTTTAACGAAAGTTGTAGAACAAAAGTTGTTTGTTTAAATATACAGAACGTCTAGGCTGTGGAATACGTTGCCTGAGTGGGTTTTCCCCGATGGTTACAATCTTTGTGTCTTCAAATCGAGAGTGAATCGGTTATTTCTAGGTAAACACGTTCCATCGTAGACCGCATCGTCGTTTAACATCAGGCGAGATGGCGGTCAAGTGTAAACCTATAGAAGTTAAAAAAAAAAAAAAAAAACATGCCCTTAAACGGATGCAGGCTGATTACCAATAACCCTGTATATAGCAGGAAAAGTTATTTGTAAAGATAACTGTGTTCCGGTTCGAAGGGTCAATGTTTCCAGTGAAATTACAGGGCATATAGATAAAAGATTTTATATCTCTAGGCGACGAGCGCAATGCAGTGCTAAGTAATGATTTGGACTATTAATGTACCAATAGCTGTGTGTCACTGCTGTTATGTGGCAGACACGATGCTTACCACCGGGGATATGTCGTATTCGTCTCGTCACAAAATATATTTAAAAAAAAAATTTGATCGTTGAGCCGAATAAGTTTAGTATAGTTGGATTATTACTGTTCTATAGATGTCTATGATTATAAAAATATTGATGTGTTTCTTTGCAGCTGTTTCACTATTCGGTACCATAAAGGAAAAAATCAGTAAAAGTAAAGGCGAGTCGACATATTATCATGAATGCTTTTTGTATAACATGATGTATGTATTGTGTACGTCCCAATGTGTTTGCACGATATATGTGCCCGTGTCATTAATCTTTTTCGTCCCAAATGTATGTGCGAGTTCGTTTATAAGCTGAAAGAATTTAATACAAACGTATCAGTGCTTCTTGCAGGATGTTAGTTCGCTCGCGGTACACACACTAACTACCAATGGCTCAGTTCTTATGTGTTCTTGCCTGCTAAGTGTAACAACATTTACAAAATAAAAAAGCTTCGTGAAAGATTCGTGAAGCAGAATAAAAAATAAATTGGCAGTCATAGGACTGCTGATAGAAGCGAGAACTAATAATATAGAATTTTAGTGCTAAACAGCACTTGTGTTGCACAGTATCCATTAAAAAAGCGTGTATCTTGTACATATAGCTGCGTTGTTTTGCCGCCGCTTCGCTACGCCGCTATTTAGCTACATTGGCATGTAGGTTGAATGAAGTCATAAGATCTCCCCTATCAAAAAGAGGTCAATGTGGCCAACGAAGTTTTCGCTTCAAAAATAATGCTTATGAGCTTACAAGTTTACATGTAGGTTCATGTGACGTCGTAATTAATTTATCTGTCCCCGTGAATTTGTACAGTGTGTTTATGTAAACTAAGTGCCATTGCACTTTATTCTCGCATGTATCACACTTAATGTTCCGGAAATTTGGCATTCGCATTGATCTCCATATCATTGAAATCAAGAAACGCTAACTCATTTCTAGATGGCTATGGTCCCGAGGTCACCTGAAGATTTCTATCATTCACGAGCGTAACGATTGAGCTCAGTTCAAAGCCCACGAAAAAATCTGTTTTAGTTATTGATTATAGTTTAAAAAAAATAGTTTTAGTCTAATTTTATTTTAGTTTAAATCTGGGATCTGAGGTTCTGCCAATGTAAATTGGGCTAATTCACGCATTCGCCAAAAGACAAATCAAATTCCTGAAACTGTCGTTTTCGTTTGGTTTTGTATGTTTATGTTTTGTTTTTCTCTTTACTTTTACGCATCCTCACTTTGAACACGCCAAAGTATCATCATGTCAGTTTGTCAGTCATGTGATCCCATAGCACGGTGTGCTTAGCTGATTATTGTGAATTTACTAGGGATATCTTGTAATGTAGGTATATCTAAGTATATATCAAAATATTAACATACTCCTAATGCTGTTTTTACAGGGTATAGTATTTTAGACTGACTGTTTAAAGATTAATAAAATAAAAGGATTCCAAGTTAGCATGTAAACTAATTTCAAAATTACTCATTAGATTTATGTGTATTTAAATTTTCAGTAGGGCGCGGCAACATTTCCATAGTGAGCCACAACAAGTCCACTCGCTATGGGAAGAAGTCACAAATAGTTCTGGAGGGACAATCTCTACAAGGCACCAGCGATGAACGTAAGTTTACCATTCATAGCCTAGTTGATACTCAGATATATTCAGGGTTTTTCAAAACCTTTGAAATTCTATTTGACATTAAAAAAAATGTTATCGCTTTAAATTGTAAATAGCTCTTTTTGTTTTCCTTTGAAATTAAAGACAGAGCAGTAGTGCCAAAACTATTTTAGCGATCCAAGGGCGGTTTTCATGAGCGTAGCACAAGATCAAGACAAGTAGCGTACACAAACGACGCTCAGTTTTAGGAGATACGGCTGATTTGGGATGAGGACTGGATCAAAAATATGACTAAATATTCAAAGTAATTAATCTGTCAGGTAGATAATGGAAAAATATGGGACACGTATTTTTTAATAAATTATTAAAAAATCGACAAAAATATATTAATCAAACATCCGTAGTGGGGAGTTGTGACTTGTGACGTCACGTCTTCGTTATCGTATCGTAAATCGTACAATGAAGTGACGTCACTAGAAAGTTCTAAATAATATAACTGACTTATAATTAGTGTTTTTGTCACCATGCTTATTTGATCCCCTGTGCCAAGCAATAGGGACATGACAACTGATATGTAATAGGCTACAATCCTCAAAAAAACTACCTAATTAGTCCGTCAGTTAGATTAGTAAAAAACACAGAACAGAAATCAAGTAGAAGGCTCGTAGCTGAATCTCACTAGGAAAACCACCGTATCACGTTTGCACACAAACGTGGTTTTGATATATTTTAAACACATTGAAACAATGCAAGTGATTTGTCCCATAGTGACGAACCTAAAATGATGTATTGCATTTAGTTACGTACTCAAAAATGAACCCTATTGCTAAACACAATAAATCTGTTATTGTCAACTATTCAAAATGTTGTTACGACTTTCTTGGATAACTCAATTTTATCTAATTACAGAAAAAAGTACCGTATCCTGAATGTGACTAAGTCGCTTATTTTGTACCATTATCAGGACTTTTAGGGCGTATCGAATACATCAGTGCTACGAACTTTCTAAACTCAACCTTAGTAGAATACAATAAGGTGGTAACTATTATCATCTTTCAAAAATGTAAGTTGTTTTCACTAGTGCACACTAGATGTCACTAATTGTAAGATTAGTGACATCTAGTGCTCACTAGTTCTGCTACTTCATACTAGATGGCACTTTATGTAATTTATGCAACTATGAACGCTACCTTCTTTAAAATAAGGGATTCGTATATATAAGCCGGTTGTGCTAATAGTGATAAGACACTGCTGTTTCATTTTCTGCTGTCAAATTATCGATATTACGTTATTCAGTTTACGTCCCTATCGTATAATTTAATCATAATATTATGATTAAATTTGTTCATGTACCATCTTAATTTTATTAACTATAGAGTGTAGCGTAACAGAGTTTTGTAAAAGAAAGTAATTACTAGGAAGAAACTACAAAAATACTCGGAGGAAACTAAATAAATATCTTAAGTAAATAAAGTAATTATGAAATTGGTCTTGGCAAGTAGCACTAAAATTTGTATTTTAGTCGAATGATATTTTTCTTGAGTGAGGTAAAGATAAATAAATATAGGTGAAACATTTACACACAACACCATCTGACGCTAAACTAAGCTAAGCTTGTAATATGGCGGCCAGATAGCTGTTACACAATGTAAGAAAATAGTTATTTTCTTTGAGGGACGACCTTGTCATTTAAGTTGTTGTCAGTAAAAATTCAAGATATTTTTATAACCATGAATAGAAACTTTTTTCGAGGAGTAGAAGCCGCTGAATTTATGTGGAAATGATCATAACATTTTATGTGGAAACAACTATGATATGAGGTTAAAGGTATGATAGGAAGATATATGATAGGATATGATAGGAAGATATATATTACAGGATTTTAGGTTTTTATAAAATGAACCATAGCCAAAATGGGGGTTTAATGTAAGAAATAAACACGCATACACGAAAACATATAATTATTTTTGTCGGTATTGCTGTTTCGTCTATGTACCTATTTCCTTTTTTTTTATTATAAAATCGCTGTCTAAAAATTGCTCAGAGCAAATCGTGCTTGTTTTGGAAGGAAACCAATTTTGCCTTCCTGTAGCTTCTATCCATTTCTCCTTAACAACGGGACTTTTAGGAAAACTGAAATGATAAAATGTACTTTTTTCAAATAAAACGTTAAATTATTCAAATACTAAATAATAAAAGATAATATATTTTGTTCACACAACTATACAAGTTAGAAATATCGATATTAGCAATTTCAACAGCTTGCGTCCCATCATTCACTGAGTAGCGCTACTCGCATGCATAGAATGATAGATGATGAATATCACATATAGTTTGAATGAAAATGGACCTTATTTCAATGACTTTAAAGTTGACTTCATTTAAATCACTTCTCTCTTTAAGCTAATATTAATTTATTTTCACAATAAAATCAAAATTAAATAAAATAGGACTTACCGATGGTACGATATGCCTCCTTTGGATAAAGTTTTGGCAGTGCTATCGTTTTTACACTCAATAACTGCACAATATGGCATGACTGCTTACTTTTTATTCAAAATCGCGGATTCAGGAGTACTGCAGTAGTGGCAGAGCACGACTAAGTATTCGGAAGTGGGCGTACTCTCAAAGTATGCGGAGATTGCGCTTACTTAGTACTACGATTGCCCCGCCTACTTGCTACTTCTTCTTGATTTCTGTTCTGTGAGTAAAAAACATTGTACACGTATTTTTTCTTTTGTTTCACAAACAAACAATGACGATGATACAGTGTTTAGAAGTTTGGCGTGACGTCACTCGTGGGTACGATTTCTACCCACGAGTGACGTCGCGACCCCCCCACTCTCGAAGTTTAATGATGTATATATTTGTCGATTTTTAATATTTTGAAAAATCAAAAAATATGTGTCCTTTATTTTTCCATGATCTAGCTGACGGACTAATTAGAATGGTATATTTTTGACCCAGTCCGGTACTCTATTGTGTGGGTTAGTATTGGGTTCTTCTTCTAGATCGTATTCTTATTACTGAGGGTCGTGACTACCATCGACGTCCTTAACTACCTTCCTCCAGGCACTTCTGTCTTGGGTCATCCGTAAGCAAGTTTGGATGTTTGTCCTTGCTGAGGCTGTGACGGTACCAGGTGGTCACGTAACAGTAGAGAGGGATATAGAGCACAAGAACGGAGTAATTACCATCATGTTCACGTTCCGTTAAGAAAAATTAACAATAAATAATTACTCACTTTTTTGAATAGATAAATTTATTTATAATATTTATACTGAGATATTTAAATTATTTGTTTTCCTCAGATTTATAATAATATTAGCACGAAGACTTGTCCAGGGTCAGAGGATGGCTGGGTCCCCGGCGACTTTTGAGTGATCTAGAGTCCAGTGGATGGATTTCTGCTTGACTCAGGATGAAGAGCGGTGTGAGATTGTCTGGGTAACGTCGGGACTGTCTGAACAGTCATTCTGAGGACACAAAAGGTATAAACTTTAGTGATTTTAAAATAACTGTTCTGGAAATCTATTGATACTTGTTTAAAAAGAGTATGTTCATGCAGAAACTGAATGAATATTCAGTGAAATTCATTGTAAATTGCTGTAGTAGCTTGGATTGAATTTATTGTATAAAGATTGTAATGTACAGGCAATGCATCATATTTGGATCCATATATTATTATCAAGGAATGATCTATGTATTAAATTCTGTAAACCAACTATTGTATTGTGTATTAACAATAGTTGTTATTGTATTATGCGTTGAAGAGTAACATTGTAAAGGATCTGTTGTTATGTAGGTAGTTGTTAGGGAGGGTTTATGAAGTCAACAGACTATACAATGATTGTTTAGATCCATGATTACAAATGATTGAAATGGGTATTTTGCTGAAACTAATTGAGAACTTTGAGCTATATAACGGAAGAATTACCCTGATGAGTACCTGCTTTGTATCAGAAGATATCGTCGTTGTTTTTCGAATTGATCTGCGGCGTATTTACGTTTCACAAAACACCAGGAAGTTTGCGAGATGTCCTTGGCGAATTTGATGAGCACTGAATGCAATACTGTACATAGTTTAGAATGCAGCAATTTATGCACTATTCACAAATTGGAGATCTCACTTATTCGGATTGATTCCTGTAATAAAGAAAAAACCCGTCGAAATTTTATTTTGGGTTTGTTTACATAATAGCGCGAACCTAGATGACAGAGCGGAACGAGAATTGCCAAGCTTAAAAATGTATGATGAAATAAAAAATTAGAAAATATAAGATTGGAAAAACTAATGAATTAATTAGTGGAATTTTGAATAAAATTCATTATTTTATTGGATAAATCTTTCTGGATATCTGGATATTGATCTTTGCTCAGATATATGGCTAAGACGGGCGTAAGAATTCACGAAGCACGGTAGAACGGGAATGCCGACCTCTTTTCTGTATTGCTCTATGATGGTATGGCTGAAAAAAAAGACGGATTTTGTTTTTCTGGCTGATGACATGGAATTTTATGGGGGATTCGAAAAAAGGAAGTCCGACAGAATGGATTGCTAGAAAAAGCCTGACACGAGATGGAAGCAAAGAAAATTTTTGGCTTTTGAATTGATAAAGAAAGTTATTTTTACCTGAAGAGAATAAAGAAAAAAGTACCATAAGCCTTGCTGACAATATATTGCTGGATTTAAACGGTAAATTCATCGAGAAGCGAACTCCGGTGAGTTGTATATGTACTCCGCTTCTATAATCTGTGATGTGCTCATGGTCTGCGTTGGTTTATGTATTTTGCCTGGTCTGACTTGGTAATATGCTGAGGAATCTATAATTATATTTCACTGATCCTTGTACAATGGAGAGCTCTATAGGAAATATAACAGTATAACGCTGACTGTCGTCATAACTCTAGTAATTCATGTTTCCACGTTTGCCTGATGGAGAGTGGTTGAAATGACATATCGACATATACTTTATATAAGAGCGTAGCGCTAAATTAATTGATGTTAGAACTATGTTGAAGGAATTTCACTATTGCCTGATGTACAGCGCTTACTTCCACATAGTGGTATAGACACGGCTAATTTTGTAATACTATCTGATGGTTGAGGTTACAAGTGTAACGTTGTAAGAAACTCGCTACAAAAGTGTGTAGTATGTCTTATTTTCATATACGTGATTTCCATTGTGTGTAAAAATTGTTTACTTGCCTGATGTATAGCGCATACTTCCACATAGTGGTATAGACACGGCTAATTTAGTAATACTATTTGATGTTTGAGTTTATAAGTGTAACGTTGTAAGAAACTCGCTACAAAAAGTGTGTAGTGTGTCTTATTTTTATATATGTGATTTCCATTGTGTGTGGAATCTGCTTACTGTGCTGCATGATTTTGCTATAATCACTTACTTGAGATTTTACTACTTTGAATGTAATACTTTTTGCTCTGTATATCTGACGGAAAGATATAGTAACTTAGGAACTGTTTTAAAATATCATGTAGGTATAACATGATATCCAATGATGTTAAACGTTGATGAAGATTATTATTATTTTGCTTGACTGGTTTCTATTGATAAATATGTAAATTTGAATTCCACTGAACAACTGATGGAAAGTAAATTTCTACAAGAATAATTTGCCTAATGTCACGAGACAATTATATACAAACTGCATTTTGAGCTGGAAGATTAAGTTGTTCCATAGTCAGCTTAATACCAATTCTTTAAAAATTAAAAGATTATTTTAAAATTTTGTTCGATAGTCTCGCTGATTTGAGATTCTCCATGTATCTTGAAAAGTTTAACAATACTTATCACTTTATGCAGAAGTCTGCTAATTTTCGGACATTCTTTTAATAGTCATTCACGTGAATGCATTCGGATATCTAGCTGAAATGGGATTGAAGAAGTTATAAGTTATGTCCTTAAATTATCTGATTGGATCGGTTGCATCCTGGTTAGATCTTCCTAACGGAAATGGGGAACGTCTGCCAACTCTACATTGTAATATAACAGCTCAGTAGAAGCTAAAACCTTCAAGGATGCATGGGAAGCTTAACCTTTGAGGCTTATCTAACAAATTGATTTGTATAATTCGTACAAACAAAAAGCCCGTGCTCCAATACGCGTTTGATGGCGCCAGTTTTATTGCCCTTCTTTCTGGTTGTCTAGCTTAGAAGGGTGGTCGAGTCTTTTATTCGGAAGAGGCATATACTCTCGTGAGACCTTCCGTAGGGGCAAACAATATAAAAAAAAACTACAATAAACATTTGAAAATTGGAAATGTACACTCTCTCGAGGTATTTTCCGTAGGGAAACAAATAAATAAAATCAAAACAATAAAACTTAAATATAAATAAATTACTACCTAAATCAAATAAATAAATTTACAAATCTAATAACAATTACTCTTTTCTTTTACAAGTAGATAGATAAAGTTCTAACTAACAGCACAAATACATGAAGAATTATGTCTTAGTATTCCCTAAATAGAAAAGTATTTAATTAGGATTCATAATTTTGCATGCTGTTAATTATAACTATTATTCTGATCCTATAGAACTCATAATTAA
This sequence comes from Ectropis crepuscularia, assembly GCA_963693475.1. Taxonomy (NCBI): domain Eukaryota; kingdom Metazoa; phylum Arthropoda; class Insecta; order Lepidoptera; family Geometridae; genus Ectropis; species Ectropis crepuscularia. Next base: position 9,097,802 of record OY856343.1, on the reverse strand, counting down.
AGCTAGTGTTCATACAAGTCACTTTCTCAAAAGCACACTTGATTATTTATCTTACCTCAATATTACATTTTTATAGAAAATAACTTTATCTAAGTCTGGTGCCTTTTTCTCTACGCTGGTATTATTAGTTTTCCATGATTTAGTCAGAGAAAGTAACTCAAATGAATACATGTTTTAATTTAACGCCACCTATATTATTACTTGAGAACTAAAATGATTTTACTGTAGGATATCCATAACATAATATATTTATCTTGGCTAGAAGACTTGATAACAAGGGAGTTTCAAGTATTTGAGTTATAGTAATTGTCTCTAAATAAACTGATGAGAGATAACTACAACTAACTTATAACTTTTAAAATATTCAGAGAGATAAGTTCTAATCAGGGATGTAACGGAGGTGATCTTATCGGAACCGAAGTCGGAGTCGGAGTTTTTAAACTTGATTTATCGGAGTCGGAGTCGGAGTCGGAACCGGAGTCGGAGGTAGGGTCAGAAGTAGTGGTAGGAGAGAGATTTTTATTTTAGGACAAATAAAACATTCATTCAAACTTTTCATTGTTTTGTTTCATGAAATATCACAAAAAGTGAAAAAAAAGGAATATTCAAAAATAAACATAAAATTCAATATTTTAATCCCAAAGTGCCATATAAAGTATGTTAAATGAACAAAAGCTTTCAAACAAATTAAATTAAATACATTGACACCAAAAGTGTGTAGGTATATGTACTTCATGAACATAAGCTTTGAAGCTGTCTCAGTCTAAGATATTTCTGAGTGCGCCTAATGCCAGGAAAAAATCTGATTTCAACCGCGCGAGGCGCTTCTTAAAATGATATGCATAAAGTCGAGAATAGCATGACACAGTTTGGAGGGGAAATCAATATTAAATCAGGAGTCAATTTTTGACCAACTTTTATTTAATTACTCAATAATTAAACATACATTTAAAAAGTGTTCGGTCTAATATTTATTCTGTGGTTCGGTCACTTAATATAACGTAAAATTCGAAATTTTATTATCAAAAAATAATGTAGGGTCATCGCTGATAATTTCGACTACATGAATTAAAATAGTTTTTTCAGGTGCCATTTTAATTTTTTTCTGTAATAAAATCTGATCTATTTTTAAAATTCTATTCGGTTATTGTGCTTTGTCTTGATTGTACCCACACGCCAATATTTTTTTTGTTGTAGTTTTTAGTTTCTTAACATCAGTGAGCGGCGTCGAAAATGTCATTTTTTCGTTTTCTGCCACTAGGCGCCCCTTGTAGATTAAATCGACGCCACCAAAAAGGTATTCGCTCGCTACCGATATCGGTGGATACGATAATATTGGCGGAAATTTAATATAAGGTGCTGGAATTTTGCGTTTTTCTATGTTGTGTTTTATATCATTTAGTATACTTTTCATTACACTCGTGCGCGGGAGATTCCCTGCGCGACATGTTCCTGCGAAACTGTTCGTTACTGTCGGCGCAGGGCGCCGCCGCTAAGTTATGCTTCGAACATCCGATTAAAACCTCCGATTCAAAAGTATCGGAACCGGAGTCGGAACCGGAGGTGTAAAACTAATCGGAACTTCCGACATAACGGAGTCGGAGTCGAAGCTCCGTAACATCCCTGGTTCTAATACCTACCTGATGTTTTGTTGTAGATCTTTATTTGGGAGACTTCAGTAAAGTAGAATATAAGTTCAATTTTATTCAAGATTTTGCTTCTGTTAGGCGTAGCAGTTGTTAGGCTTATACATACTTACTTAGGTTGACAGAAATTCCTTGCTTGGGTTATCTCGAATCACAATGTAGAGTCCTATATTACTACTAGACGATCACATGGCCAATTCAAATATCTACTACAGGGTAAATTATTTCTACAACACAATTCAAATTCCTACAAGGTGATTCTAATTCTACAACAGGGTAAGTTACTTTTATATCATAATTGATTTCTACAATTTTAACTTCTTTAATCTTAGTTTATTACTCTGGACCAACATACATATATTATTCATACAATCATCATCATCATTAGATTTCTTGTTACATATTTTGTTACTTTTTATTTACTTTAATTTCTTTCTATAAGCCTTCAGCTTATATTTTGTGTTTTTTGTACGGCCTTCAGCTAGTACAATTTGATGAGGTGACCAGGATGAAAAACTATATGTATAAATCCTGAGTTCACTCTCCCAGAAAAGTTTTATAATTCTTAAGGACACTCTCCAGTCTATGAGAATCACATCATAACACTTCACTTCATTCGAGTCATTTGTAAAATCAAACTTACACATTTTGTTTCTTCAGTTAATATTAGGTTCAATAACACAATACTCATACACACTCAAGAATCATATACTCCGGATCATTTCATCTTGGTGCCGTAAAACCAGGATGATTAGCAAGTTTCTTTTAAGACACATTACACATAGTACACATTAGGTAGACTAGTTTCTCATATATATTTTATATGTGAGACCGGTCTTTTACAATATTGGTCCCGTTCAACCAGGATTAAAAGCACATTACATTTTATACACACTAGGTTCACTTTATTTAGGCAAAAGTTTTTTATAGGTAGGCTGATCTTTTACCACTCTTGGTGCCTTAGTCCAGGATATGTTTCAGGACCACACTGATCTTATACAATTTGGTGCCGTGACCAGGATAAAATGTATATATATTTATTTAAATACAGAGTCTACACTCCAATCTTTTACAATTTAGTTGCCATATGACCAGGATACGAAATACCTCATAACTTCACTTACTTAGTAGGTTTTCCAAAATCATTCTCAAGTAATTTGTAAAACCAAACAAACTCATACATATTTCTTTAGTAATATTAGTTTCAATAACACATTTTGCTCTCAGACAAGAATCATACACACAAAGTCCTCAACAGGACAATTTGTTGTACGTGAAAATGGATGCGTGGAATTTCTGTCAATTTAAATTTAGTAGGTCTAGCAGTATATTATCTTATAGTAGGATTACTCTAGGTACTTATATAAAAATCTACAACTTTAAAACATGGGGGGTTGAAAAATATATCTAAATAATAACACAACCACCATAAACATATTTATTTTAAAGTTATTTGTAAATTTTTATCTCTCTTTATATTATAGTATCTAAAACCATAAAATTTTAAAACGCGAGGGGTTGTATACTGTTACAACACATGGATTCAAAAATTAATAAATATAAAACAATAGCTAATTTCCTGACAACTATTTTAAATCACAGTAAATTTACAAACAAACTTTAGTTTTAATCATTGTATAAATTCATCAGATAGGACACTTTGTAATAGAATCTTAATATCTAATTTTGTAAACTAGTTTGACAATCATTTAATATTCTTTAATATTTCTAAATCTACACTTAGAATAATACAATATTTAATACACCAACACATATTTATAATATGTACTTTTACTTGATACATTTCTTTAAATATACTATCTGTATTATTTACATAAATATAATCACATGTTACATATGAATTATTTTCTTTAACAGCTAGTTGAATTTACATAATACATATCTATCATAACCAATTTGATTCTAGATTTTATAGTAAGTAAAGAGACACACAAATTCAGAACACATGGTAGATAGTAAAAGCAGGAGTCAAACTTATTACATAGATACAATAATAATGAGCTTGATAATTGCAGGATTAGAATCAATTATTTAAATACTTGCAATTTATCTGGTGACATTGCCCTTCAAATAGGAACATGGTAGTGCCTACACTCTTTGGATAGCATTCAGAAGTTATTACATTGCTATCAAAGCGGTCTTGTTTGTCACAATAATATGAATTCATTATTAATAATCAGCTTGTACAATTTTAACAGTCGGATAAATTATACATAAATTAAAATAAAAATAATAATAGATTCAAAGAAAATACAAAGACTTTAAACATAATAATATGTTACTAGAAATTTTCTAATACCAAATAAACTTAGTTTAAAATGGTTAGATTTATTTGAGACTTGATTCATAACAACTAACCAACATCCGTCGATAAAATAACCTTTGGAATTACCTTCATGCATTGATTACTAAGTAACTAAAGATTTCAGTTGTATAGAAAAATCTTTACTTATAATCCAAGAAATTAGGTTTACTTAATGATAAATTTATTTTTTCTTGTTGCTTTGTCGGTTTGATTTTCTGGTTCTTGAAGATGTACTTGGTTCTTGGATTTTTCTTTCTCAGGTCGTAGAACTGAAAATCAATAATAACATAATATTAGTACATTGATTTACAATTGGAGTAATATTTCTACTTAACTATAAAGTAAAGTAATGTGAGGAGTTTTAAATATGAATGAACTTGTAAGAGTTCCATAATAAATAAAGCATTGAAAAACTCAAATAGTATAAATTCAATACTGAATTTACATAATTTAATCTGAAATAACGTTAGAAAATTATAACTTCAATTATTACTTGTTTAAAATTTATTGATATGAGATTATCTTAGCTATGCTTTGCTATGGGATTTCGTTTAAAATCAATTAGGTGAAATAAGTTGGTTTTTCCAACTAGAAAATTTTGATTAAATCAATGTTTTAAAATCAATACTTTAGAACATTTTCTTGTAAACTGGATAAATATTTCTAAATTATAAGTCTTGATTAGATTTCTTTAGAATGCAAGTACATTTTGAAACTCTTGAATAACCATTGCTTGAAACCTTTTCCATAAGTATAGATAGTGGCATGAAACTTCAATATACAAAATAAAGTTGGATTGTCAGCTACTTACCTTCAGTTATGCTAGTTTATAAGATTGGTTGATGTTATTCAAGAAATAGAATTTATTGTGGCAATCAAATAAAAATTTTAATACATATAGATAATGTGTCACAATATTTTTCTTTACTAGTATTGATTATGACATGGATATTATAGGATAGGATATATTTCAAGTACTAATCTTTATGTCAATATGTAAGATCAGAGTGAAGCAGGAACGGGTCACTAATTTTATATAAACAAACTGCTACCTATTACAATCCTTTTGAGAGTTGAAGCATACTTATTTATATATTTTGTAATTGTGAATATACACGTATACATAGGAAGATAATAGAACAGACAAAGTTTTATGCACACTCTGGCTTATTTAAAATTGAACTAGGAATCTGACATATACATACTTATATTACATAAATACACATTAACACTACATACCTACATGCTTAACTCACATTTATTCAGAATAAAAATCTGTACTATTAATAGCACACAACATTAACAAATTATACTTACTTGGAAATGTTTTGCAATGAGAAAGCCTTGAACATCAGTATTTATAATCCACTATGATTCGCTTTGACTTCGCTCGTGGTACATAATATATAACACTCAGGAATCATGTTCAAATTTAACGGTGGTAGAATTTTTAAATAGCTTCCGTGGGCCAAAAGTTTATCGCGTACATTCAACTATTTGGTAATTCGGCATATTAGTAAAGATATCCATTTGTTTCTTGGTTTCACAAGTCCTGAAAATAAACGTAAATGATGTTTATATGCAATACAATACACCACACTATGTAAACAAACGTCACTGAATTCACATGACACAATATTAGCTATATCTACATCCAATCATGTTTGTAAGAAAGAATTACCTTTTAGTAATTATTTATTATACTAGAACGTATGTTATTATTTGTAACAATTAAGTTTCCTTTCATTTAATTGAAGTAATTCAAATTTCAAATAAATTTTTGTTCTTGATTTCGTTGCGCGGTAAAATTGACTTTGACAGATCGATCAAAATCTAAATGACATTAGCAAAATGATATTCGGAATATTTTTTTTAATTACTCAACAGATATAGACGATCGAAAATTGTTTAATTTCAACAAATAAATGCAAACCTATTTATTAAAAATTACTTTGATAATTATAATTCGAGAAAAAGTAATAGATGGATAGTTTATTATCATCGGAAAAATCGATTTGGATGTAATACAATTTATGATGACATTAGGCTGCTGAGAGCACCATCTAGCGGCGAGTAGAAGTTATTATCGGTAAAGACTCGTTCAAAGGGATTCGTTGATCGGAGTTCGGGAGTTGCCAAGTTGGGAAAAATAAAATAATCTAATCAAAGTAAAATAAATAAACGTGTTTAATAATTATTAATATAAAATGGTATTCATTGAGTTCTATGGATCAAAATAATAGAATGGTGTGTGTTATGATAGTCTGTTGTATTATTATTTTAACTTTTATTTCTTCTTTTCAGCTTCTAATATGTTGTTGTTTCACAGGTGTTTTAATATCAATTTTTAAGGTTTCAGATATTCTAAATAAAGGTTCTAATGGTTAAAGGAACAAATACATGGTGAGAAAGCTGGATAAGAGGGACTACATATGGATGGAGTTACCTAATACGAACAGGAGAACATATGTGTTGAAAACAGGAACTAATTTATTTCATATTTACATAACTTTACTAACCTTGGTTTAACTTTGAACTTTTATATTTGTTTAATATTTTTATATTAGCAATCACTTTTATCTTGAAGTTTTTTTTGATAAACTGGTTGTTGGTTTTTCTTAAAGGATGTGAATAAGTAACAAATAAGGGAGGGATATATTTTCTTAAACTTATTATTTGTAAAAATTTTAAAAGAGTTTTAACGTGACATTCTTAGGTTATTTACTGGTACCCGTTACAGGAAACAAAGGGTAACTTTCTATATTTAATGGGTTTAAACATTTAATGGATTGGTTAAATTGAGTGTTTCAGTATGCTAGTTAACAGAATTTTGTGGGGCGCGGAACTTCAACGGTCTCATATTTCTGAGATAGTGTTGACATTTTGGTTCAGCGTGTTTCAATGATTGTGAAGGGCTTGATAGAAGAGATGAGTGGATTAGGGATGACTATGACTATAAACTACTTTGACTAATAGAGATATAGGAGGGGATTAAATTGTTAACACTGTTGATTTATGAGACAGTTTGTCAAAAGTTGAGGAGCGGCAACCACACTTTTCAAATCGTTTTCAGGGAAGGAGACCTTGGTGTTAGGTAGAGAGACCTAAATTGGTAAAATTCACTGCAAATTGCGGTTTCCCTGAATTCGGTACTCTACACGCGGCTAATATCTTTACCCACACTTACATGTTCCAACTATAGGACCATTTGATTGAGGTCTACGGCTCATGATGGGGTATTTGTTATATTGTGTTTTACTATTTGTATGCATGAGTCATTTCTGCAAATCGCGGAAGGGGACAGCAACACGTAGTTAAAACAGGGGTTTTAATTATTTGAGGCTGTTTTATGTCATTAGGGCAGAGTGGAACTCACAACTCCGCTTATCCAGTGATGAGCAGAGATGCGACTGGATAGTAATATATCATATAGCTATTTACTAACAAATCTTGAGTCTGAGATGTCATGAAAATTGTTCATGGGTGGTCTAAAAATACATTCATATTGTTGTAGGGATACATTTTCACTATTTACACATAGTTTTGTTGCTGTTACTTGAATTTTGACAAATCTATTCGTTTTATTAGATTTTGTTCTTGTGCTTTGCTTTTATTAAGTTATTTTTCTTGGGAAAAAATTACTCCGTGTAAATTTTAAAGTCTACGTAATTTTTTAGGGGTTGGCTGTGACGGTACCAGGTGGTCACGTAACAGTAGAGAGGGATATAGAGCACAAGAACGGAGTAATTACCATCATGTTCACGTTCCGTTAAGAAAAATTAACAATAAATAATTACTCACTTTTTTGAATAGATAAATATATTTATAATATTTATACTGAGATATTTAAATTATTTGTTTTCCTCAGATTTATAATAATATTAGCACGAAGACTTGTCCAGGGTCAGAGGATGGCTGGGTCCCCGGCGACTTTTGAGTGATCTAGAGTCCAGTGGATGGATTTCTGCTTGACTCAGGATGAAGAGCGGTGTGAGATTGTCTGGGTAACGTCGGGACTGTCTGAACAGTCATTCTGAGGACACAAAAGGTATAAACTTTAGTGATTTTAAAATAACTGTTCTGGAAATCTATTGATACTTGTTTAAAAAGAGTATGTTCATGCAGAAACTGAATGAATATTCAGTGAAATTCATTGTAAATTGCTGTAGTAGCTTGGATTGAATTTATTGTATAAAGATTGTAATGTACAGGCAATGCATCATATTTGGATCCATATATTATTATCAAGGAATGATCTATGTATTAAATTCTGTAAACCAACTATTGTATTGTGTATTAACAATAGTTGTTATTGTATTATGCGTTGAAGAGTAACATTGTAAAGGATCTGTTGTTATGTAGGTAGTTGTTAGGGAGGGTTTATGAAGTCAACAGACTATACAATGATTGTTTAGATCCATGATTACAAATGATTGAAATGGGTATTTTGCTGAAACTAATTGAGAACTTTGAGCTATATAACGGAAGAATTACCCTGATGAGTACCTGCTTTGTATCAGAAGATATCGTCGTTGTTTTTCGAATTGATCTGCGGCGTATTTACGTTTCACAAAACACCAGGAAGTTTGCGAGATGTCCTTGGCGAATTTGATGAGCACTGAATGCAATACTGTACATAGTTTAGAATGCAGCAATTTATGCACTATTCACAAATTGGAGATCTCACTTATTCGGATTGATTCCTGTAATAAAGAAAAAACCCGTCGAAATTTTATTTTGGGTTTGTTTACATAATAGCGCGAACCTAGATGACAGAGCGGAACGAGAATTGCCAAGCTTAAAAATGTATGATGAAATAAAAAATTAGAAAATATAAGATTGGAAAAACTAATGAATTAATTAGTGGAATTTTGAATAAAATTCATTATTTTATTGGATAAATCTTTCTGGATATCTGGATATTGATCTTTGCTCAGATATATGGCTAAGACGGGCGTAAGAATTCACGAAGCACGGTAGAACGGGAATGCCGACCTCTTTACTGTATTGCTCTATGATGGTATGGCTGAAAAAAAAGACGGATTTTGTTTTTCTGGCTGATGACATGGAATTTTATGGGGGATTCGAAAAAAGGAAGTCCGACAGAATGGATTGCTAGAAAAAGCCTGACACGAGATGGAAGCAAAGAAAATTTTTGGCTTTTGAATTGATAAAGAAAGTTATTTTTACCTGAAGAGAATAAAGAAAAAAGTACCATAAGCCTTGCTGACAATATATTGCTGGATTTAAACGGTAAATTCATCGAGAAGCGAACTCCGGTGAGTTGTATATGTACTCCGCTTCTATAATCTGTGATGTGCTCATGGTCTGCGTTGGTTTATGTATTTTGCCTGGTCTGACTTGGTAATATGCTGAGGAATCTATAATTATATTTCACTGATCCTTGTACAATGGAGAGCTCTATAGGAAATATAACAGTATAACGCTGACTGTCGTCATAACTCTAGTAATTCATGTTTCCACGTTTGCCTGATGGAGAGTGGTTGAAATGACATATCGACATATACTTTATATAAGAGCGTAGCGCTAAATTAATTGATGTTAGAACTATGTTGAAGGAATTTCACTATTGCCTGATGTACAGCGCTTACTTCCACATAGTGGTATAGACACGGCTAATTTTGTAATACTATCTGATGGTTGAGGTTACAAGTGTAACGTTGTAAGAAACTCGCTACAAAAGTGTGTAGTATGTCTTATTTTCATATACGTGATTTCCATTGTGTGTAAAAATTGTTTACTTGCCTGATGTATAGCGCATACTTCCACATAGTGGTATAGACACGGCTAATTTATTAATACTATTTGATGTTTTAGTTTATAAGTGTAACGTTGTAAGAAACTCGCTACAAAAAGTGTGTAGTGTGTCTTATTTTTATATATGTGATTTCCATTGTGTGTGGAATCTGCTTACTGTGCTGCATGATTTTGCTATAATCACTTACTTGAGATTTTACTACTTTGAATGTAATACTTTTTGCTCTGTATATCTGACGGAAAGATATAGTAACTTAGGAACTGTTTTAAAATATCATGTAGGTATAACATGATATCCAATGATGTTAAACGTTGATGAAGATTATTATTATTTTGCTTGACTGGTTTCTATTGATAAATATGTAAATTTGAATTCCACTGAACAACTGATGGAAAGTAAATTTCTACAAGAATAATTTGCCTAATGTCACGAGACAATTATATACAAACTGCATTTTGAGCTGGAAGATTAAGTTGTTCCATAGTCAGCTTAATACCAATTCTTTAAAAATTAAAAGATTATTTTAAAATTTTGTTCGATAGTCTCGCTGATTTGAGATTCTCCATGTATCTTGAAAAGTTTAACAATACTTATCACTTTATGCAGAAGTCTGCTAATTTTCGGACATTCTTTTAATAGTCATTCACGTGAATGCATTCGGATATCTAGCTGAAATGGGATTGAAGAAGTTATAAGTTATGTCCTTAAATTATCTGATTGGATCGGTTGCATCCTGGTTAGATCTTCCTAACGGAAATGGGGAACGTCTGCCAACTCTACATTGTAATATAACAGCTCAGTAGAAGCTAAAACCTTCAAGGATGCATGGGAAGCTTAACCTTTGAGGCTTATCTAACAAATTGATTTGTATAATTCGTACAAACAAAAAGCCCGTGCTCCAATACGCGTTTGATGGCGCCAGTTTTATTGCCCTTCTTTCTGGTTGTCTAGCTTAGAAGGGTGGTCGAGTCTTTTATTCGGAAGAGGCATATACTCTCGTGAGACCTTCCGTAGGGGCAAACAATATAAAAAAAAACTACAATAAACATTTGAAAATTGGAAATGTACACTCTCTCGAGGTATTTTCCGTAGGGAAACAAATAAATAAAATCAAAACAATAAAACTTAAATATAAATAAATTACTACCTAAATCAAATAAATAAATTTACAAATCTAATAACAATTACTCTTTTCTTTTACAAGTAGATAGATAAAGTTCTAACTAACAGCACAAATACATGAAGAATTATGTCTTAGTATTCCCTAAATAGAAAAGTATTTAATTAGGATTCATAATTTTGCATGCTGTTAATTATAACTATTATTCTGATCCTATAGAACTCATAATTAAAGCTAGTGTTCATACAAGTCACTTTCTCAAAAGCACACTTGATTATTTATCTTACCTCAATATTACATTTTTATAGAAAATAACTTTATCTAAGTCTGGTGCCTTTTTCTCTACGCTGGTATTATTAGTTTTCCATGATTTAGTCAGAGAAAGTAACTCAAATGAATACATGTTTTAATTTAACGCCACCTATATTATTACTTGAGAACTAAAATGATTTTACTGTAGGATATCCATAACATAATATATTTATCTTGGCTAGAAGACTTGATAACAAGGGAGTTTCAAGTATTTGAGTTATAGTAATTGTCTCTAAATAAACTGATGAGAGATAACTACAACTAACTTATAACTTTTAAAATATTCAGAGAGATAAGTTCTAATACCTACCTGATGTTTTGTTGTAGATCTTTATTTGGGAGACTTCAGTAAAGTAGAATATAAGTTCAATTTTATTCAAGATTTTGCTTCTGTTAGGCGTAGCAGTTGTTAGGCTTATACATACTTACTTAGGTTGACAGAAATTCCTTGCTTGGGTTATCTCGAATCACAATGTAGAGTCCTATATTACTACTAGACGATCACATGGCCAATTCAAATATCTACTACAGGGTAAATTATTTCTACAACACAATTCAAATTCCTACAAGGTGATTCTAATTCTACAACAGGGTAAGTTACTTTTATATCATAATTGATTTCTACAATTTTAACTTCTTTAATCTTAGTTTATTACTCTGGACCAACATACATATATTATTCATACAATCATCATCATCATTAGATTTCTTGTTACATATTTTGTTACTTTTTATTTACTTTAATTTCTTTCTATAAGCCTTCAGCTTATATTTTGTGTTTTTTGTACGGCCTTCAGCTAGTACAATTTGATGAGGTGACCAGGATGAAAAACTATATGTATAAATCCTGAGTTCACTCTCCCAGAAAAGTTTTATAATTCTTAAGGACACTCTCCAGTCTATGAGAATCACATCATAACACTTCACTTCATTCGAGTCATTTGTAAAATCAAACTTACACATTTTGTTTCTTCAGTTAATATTAGGTTCAATAACACAATACTCATACACACTCAAGAATCATATACTCCGGATCATTTCATCTTGGTGCCGTAAAACCAGGATGATTAGCAAGTTTCTTTTAAGACACATTACACATAGTACACATTAGGTAGACTAGTTTCTCATATATATTTTATATGTGAGACCGGTCTTTTACAATATTGGTCCCGTTCAACCAGGATTAAAAGCACATTACATTTTATACACACTAGGTTCACTTTATTTAGGCAAAAGTTTTTTATAGGTAGGCTGATCTTTTACCACTCTTGGTGCCTTAGTCCAGGATATGTTTCAGGACCACACTGATCTTATACAAGGCCTTGATGGTGTCTATCCACCGGGATGGTGCTTTGCCTCTAGCTCTCTTCCCTTCGACGCGACCGACCATTATATTAACTTTTCTAAGTTAATTTACTTGTGGGTAATGGGTTGATCGGTGTATATTACAGCCGTGGCCGTGGAACCGGACCGTCAAGGGCAGTGGTTGCGGCGGCGGCGGCTGGACGGCGCGCTCAACCGCGTGCCTCGGGACTTCTATCCTGGAGTCTGGGGTGTCTTGGAGAAGGTAATTATGGCCCACCATACCTCCATTCTACATTATATATATAATATACACTAGCTGTTACCCGCGACTTCGTCCGCGCAAAATAAATACTAAGGTAACTCAGGCAGTACCTATATACCCAGACACTTATAATAAAACAATTTCATCAAAATCGGTTCAGTTGTTTAGGTGTGAAAGCGTAAGAGACATTCGTCCCCCATTTCAACTCCGATTTCATCCCCATACAGTTCGAAATTACAAAATTGCTAGAACAAACATTTATTGGCTTCGTGCCATGTTCCTATATAAAGAGTTTCATAGTTTTATCTTCAACGATTGGGAACTTCCAAATTGACTTTCATCCCCCATTTCAGCCCCAATTTCACCCCAGTACAGTTCAAAATTGCTAGAACAAATATTCGTTTCCTTATGTCAAGTGTCTATGTACATAGTTTCATGGTACTATCTTCAATGGTTGGGAACTTTCATACTGACATTCATCCCCATTTCAACCCCAATCTCACCCCCGTACACTTTGAAGTTACGAAATTGATAGAACAAACATACGTTTGCTTCGTGTCAAGTGTCTATGTACAGAGTTTCATGGTTTTATCTTCAACGGTTGGGAACTTCCATATTATTGACATTCATCCCCCATTTCAACCCCAATTTCACTCTCGTACAGTTCGAAATTACAAAATTGATAGAAGAAACATTCGTTTGCTTCGTGTCAAGTGTCTATATTCAGAGTTTCATGGTTCTATCTTCAACGGTTGGGATCTTCCATATTGACATTCATCCCCCATTTCAGCCCCAATTTCACCCCCGTACAGTTCGAAATTACAAAATTGTTAGAACAAACATTCGTTTGCTTCGTGTCAAGTGTCTATATAGAGAGTTTTCATGATATTATCTTCAACGGTTGAGAACTTTTATACTGACATGCATCCCCCATTTCAACTCCAATTGCACACCCGTACAGTTCGAAATTACGAAATTGATAGAACAAACCTTCGTTTGCTTCGTGTCAAGTGTCTATATTCAGATTTTCAAGGTTTTCTCTTCAACGATTGGGATCTTCCATGTTGACATTCATCCCCTATTTCAACCCCAATTTCACCCCCGTACAGTTCGAAATTACAAAATTGCTAGAACAAACATTCGTTTGCTTCGTGTCAAGTGTCTATATAGAGAGTTTTCATGGTATTATCTTCAACGGTTGAGAACTTACACATTGACATTCATCCCCCATTTCAACCTCAATTTCACCCCCGTACAGTTTGAAATTACGAAATTGGTACAACAAACATTCGTTTGCTTCGTCATAGAATAGATAATACAGATAGAACGGACACTCCCCACCCCCCGCCAGTTTCAAGCTTCCTACCCCGCAAGGACGCGAGAATCACTCAACGAAGGGTTATATCGGACGATAATTTTCTATGAGAATACGACCTGTATTGTTTGATCGAATAATGATGCTGTATTATTTAACAAAATGGTACCAAATTTTTCGTCTATTATACGAAACAAGAATAAGAGATTTTTCATTTCATAAGAATTATTACAAAGATTGAATCATTTTTATAAACTGTGTTAAGCTATTCTGGTTAGAAGTACGCGCCAACACTGAAGTCCTGTGACGAAATTATTAAACTCGTTGTTTTTAAACTGCGGCTTTCGTTAATCGTTGTGAAATACGTCAGTGGCGCCAATAACGTATGGTAACGAGTGATGGCGCGGAATTTATGAAGTCACTAGTTACTAGTGTTGCCAATTTAGTGGATTTTTTTACTAAGATTGCTACTATTCAGATTTATTGGTAAGTGATTATTTCTTAGCATTCAACCGACTCAAATAAAAGAAAGAGGTTCTATATTAGACTATCTGTACTTTTATGTGCGTCCATGTATATAAATATTATGTCGGTTAGTAGTGAACAATGAGTATAGGATTTCATCTTAAATAAGCATACTACTGCTTATTTAAGATTTCGCAACAACCGTTCATTAAAAGCAGTAAGAGGATACGAGTACATTAACAATTGGAATGGATTGTTCCAAAAAAAAATTAACGATATTTTTAAACTAAAACTTATTCAGTAATTAACGGCTTTGACATTGACTTATAAACTTTACCGGTTCTAGTACTACCGGTACTACTATGATTTAGTTTCATTTTTAACCAACTTCAAAAAAGGAGACGGATCTCAATTCGTTTATATGTTTGTTACGTGATAGCTCCATTTATTGTGAAACAAAGGACATAAGCCCAAATCACATTGAAAAAACCCAGGTGCCACACCTGGGTTTTTTTGATGTAACTACCTCGGATTTTAAGTTATTAGTAATAATATTCTAAACTATCATCATCATCCGTTTGAGTGGCTAACCTGCGTTTTTTTGCCTGTAGAAGTTCGTGTCAAAAGCTCGTTTTATGGAACAAAATATATTGTATAATTTGGTGTTAATGATATAAAAATAATATATACCGGCTGAGTCATAAAGATATATATCAAACAATGCACGAATATGCTTAGGTTCTTTTCGCGATGGGTGGCCTTGGAATTCAAATTTAACGAGTGTAAGTAAAATAATTCATGATAATACGCTTATTTTTGGTAATGTACCTACTTTGGACTTTGTATTCAATTATCAGTATGCTTACATCGCGGGTCAAATCTGGACAAGTACTAGCACAAGCACAGCACTAGCATAGGCCTGGGATATGAGGCGTACTTGAAGAGAGGTATATGCTAAGATGTTATGATGATGATGATTACATCGGATTGCAAACAGTATTGGTGAACTTTTAAAAAAAACGCCTACAAAACTACACTGATAAAAAAACATGTTAGCCACTAATTTGGGTTATGGAAGTGGTGTAATTTTTTTTCCTAAAATATATTTGCATACAATTATTAGATTTTTTTGAGATTAGATACAATTATTTTGTGCCGAGGTCAGGGTACGATTTGGGCCATGTCTTCTATGATGTTTCTTTTTTTTTTAGTAGATCATAGTTTTGAAATATGAAAACAAAACTAAAAATTACTTTCGTTTATTTTTGTTCAAGTTTTTTATGATCGTCGTTAAAATTTGGTTAAGTAAGTTTCTGAATTTAATTTAAAATTGAAACCGATTTTTGTTTAATCGGCGCAAATTCACAATATTTAAAGCTTTATGCGATCCTTACTATAATGCGAATAAATAAATCACTATTTATCAACATACAAAAGTAATATTCTTTTAAGCATTAGTAATAAATTAAATCCGGAACTAGCAACATTATCGGCCATAGTTGATAACAATTCGTAATGTTTGTTTACAACATTTAATTTGGAGTTTTGAGTTGAAAAATCATGTGCTTTCTCTTTACTGGTCGCTGACATGATGTGTTAATAATTAATAA
Organism: Ectropis crepuscularia; assembly: GCA_963693475.1. Lineage (NCBI taxonomy): Eukaryota > Metazoa > Arthropoda > Insecta > Lepidoptera > Geometridae > Ectropis > Ectropis crepuscularia. The sequence goes on along the minus strand of OY856343.1, from coordinate 9,081,662 downwards.
GTAGTTTGTGCAGTGTATAATACTCTGATATAGTAAACTGTGATACCGCTTTTTAATGCATCTTATGAACGTAGTTATAGCTAATCTAATGTTCTGTGACTAGTCTATAATGAAATACGCGAAATATGTGGAGTGATTAATTAATATATTGTCAGAATAAAGTTTTCTCTTTGGGTAAGTGTACTTAACTTACTAAAATAATTTAGTAACCCTAGATGACACGCACACATGCGTAAATGTGTTCGAACGACATATGCGTAGTTGTGTGAGTGTAGGTATGTCAACTGCACCGTCTGTATAGATTTTAGGCCGAGTGTCCGGGGTGTGGCTTCGTGTCAAATGTCTATATTCAGAGTTTCATGGTTTTATCTTCAACGGTTGGGATCTTCCATGTTGACATTCATCCCCCATTTCAACCACAATTTCATCCCCGTACAGTTCGAAATTACAAAATTGATAGAACAAACATTTAATTGCTTCGTGTCAAGTTTTTAGATACAACATTTGATAACTTTGAAAAACACGACTTTTCATACAACCGTTCATCCCTTGTTTCACCCTCTTAGGGGTTGAATTTCGCAAAACCCCGTCTTAGCGAGCGCCTACGTGCTAAAAGGGACCTCCATGCAAAATTTCAGATTCTTAGCATTTGTAGTTCCTGAGATTCCTTGATGAGTGACCTTTCGCTTTTATATATATAGATAGATAATAGATAATAGATAGATTATATTGGGTTTTGAGCGCGTCTGATCGTAGATGTATTTAATTTTCGAAATGAAATCTGATTTAGTCGCGTTGAGACACCAGTCTTATAAAATGTTACGGTCTGTCCGGGAGGTAATTTTGAAGGAGGACGAACAAAAAAATTGTGTTACTCGAACGCGGCCCTCACCGACATGCGCAATAGCAGTATATCTGTAGCTATACAGGTGACAGACTGACAGACGAATTTTTGGGGCTGTTTAATACTAAAACTCGAAATTATACGTTTTTGCTTCTATTGGCAGTCCCTGTGACTGACATTTTTTATAATGTGCTGTTTATTTTATTTAGTTGGCCTCATGCCTCATATGGCTTTTACTACCGACAGAGCTTTGAGGTAGCACAGAAGGCGTAGGTCCTACTCAATTGTTTTTATGTTTCGAAGAGCAGAAACAATAAAAATGAGAAAAAAATCCTTTGCCACAGACCATAGAGATCTTTTAACACGAGTGCTAAGTGGTAGAATAAATAGGAAAGTTAGTATAATTATAATTAGTGTTTCCCCGAATTTAGGTACTTACCAAGATTTTCCTGCCCTTAGCGCACTTATTTTAAGTATACAATCATTATCTGGCCGCCATCATACAAGCTTTGCTTAGTTTGGGGTCAGATGGTGTTGTGTGTGAATTGTCCACCAATATTTATTATTTATTATTATTATTTGTTTTCATCTACCACTCATACATTATTATGATTTTTTTTTATCGTGGGCAGAGCCTTTATTAACAAAACTAAAATACAATGAGGACTACACTACACTACATACCTAACAACTACTTACACTAAGCACACCTGAATTATCCATGGACCAATGAAGGTCTACAGATAATCAAGATGTTCAAGCCCACTACCAATCGGAAGCGTACCCAGCATGCTGGCGGCATTAGCACGCTGAATGGCAATGCTTATGCGTTGGGCCAAATAAACGCCAGCATTTTGGTCACGCGTCGCGTCGACCAAGCGCTCGGAAAGGCTTTTGAAAATGAGGTGAGCTCCCGGCCCCCACGGACCCAATGTCTCAAACCCAAAGGGCTCAAATATGTAACCTCTTCCGAGGGTTGCATATTTGCGCCGTTTAAGTCGCTCAGCTGAATTAGCCGCTGCACCAGCCCTACAATGTGTCTCTGGAAGATGTGATGTTGCCAGAGTATCAACGCAAGTTGCGTCCCACACTAGGGGCCGACCCAACTTCCAAGGCACAACAGCCATGCCGTCAGGTCTTTTGCCATCGTCACGCGCAAGCCCACTCGGTTCGAGCATTGCTGGGACATTGGCGGTGGAAAAAGCCCGGCGTATGATGTCGCTCAGGCTGGCGTGGCGGCCAATACGACCCGCGCTTTTCGAGCAAGAGAGACCGTGGTGACCGAGTTGGTAGACGGCAGTACCACAATGGCAGCGATCAGCACCTCGCACCCAAGCGCAAGCTAACAGCTAGACGAAATGCAGTTGGATCTAATAGGCTACCGGTATTGAAAGATGGCAAAGCTTGTAACCAAAGGCCCGATTCCCACACAGACACAGCAAGGATACGAGCATGATCCGCGATACTAGGACACGTTTCGAGAAGAGAGTTCCGTGCTAGATCGCAGATCGGTCGATCCCACTGTCTCTGAGATGACAGACATCTGGGGAAATCGTTGTTTGGACAAGCCAGCCTCCAAGCATTCTTAGCCTCGCACAAATTAACTATTACTACATCAGAATATTCCGAATGGCCTAAAGAGGGTGCGATAATTTTGTCTATTAGATTTTGAGTACTATGAACTGAGGACAAGAATGCCGGTAAAGCTACACTTGAAATTTGGCGGACCCCTAGGCCTCCCAACCGTATGGGTTAGTGAGGCTTGTGACCAGGCCCTCCCACTCAGATCCACATTCAACACCGATATTAGAGATTCCTTTACGACATTGTCTAAGCTCCCAAGGAGCTCACCATGTTTCCACAGTGGACTACATCGTAAAGCGTACATAAATTTTGGAACAAAGAGACATTGCCGAATAATTGTAAACGCCATATGGGCGTTTACTTTGAGTAGCCTATCGGAGGCTCTCGTGAAATTTTGATTTTTTTCCTCTACAAAAGGTGGTAACGACTCGTCTAAAATCGGTGAACCCAGGAGGCGCAGGGAACATTTGTCAACTGATTTGATGTTGGGGGCCAGATCACAAAATTTTTGTATTATCGAATCTTTATCTGGACATGTGTCGCAAACGAAAAGTTCGCATTTCGAAAAATTTTGTTCTAAACCAATCAGACGAAAAACAGATGAGTTTTTGTAAATCAGTTAGAACAGTATTGACATCGCCCCCCAAAGTTCCGTCGTCCAAGTACCAAACGTTTAGTTTGGACTGGAGACGTTGAATGATAGGGTGAATGGCCAAGGCGAAGGTCGCAGGGCCGAAAGGATCACCCTGTTGATAGCCGACGGAGGATAACATATGATTGTTTTGATAAGTCAATTTTGTGGACTCGCCATAACATTGCCAAAGAAAATTGTACAGGTCAGGAATTTTATCCTTCACTTGGGCCAACAGGGCTCCTCGATCAACCGAATTAAAGGCGTTTTTGACGTCCACCTTTAACAGCACCTCTCCCCAATTTTGGCTACAATTGTATGGCTACATTAATATTGTTTTCGCTTAGCATTAATATTTGCTCGTCATTTGTATTCATATACTACTACGATAGTATAGTATACGGTAGTACGTTGTAGATATGGCCACATTAATTTGTTTTTATCTGTTTCAGTGCCAAGGCCTTGTGATTCAAGGGAAATTACTACAACCGAATTTGACCCAAGAGATGACGTCCGGGGAGTTGAAATTCGCGCTCGCCGTCGAGACGGTGCTGAACTCGATACCTCAGCCGGAATACCGTCAGCTGGTGGTTGAAGCTCTCATGGTGCTCACTCTGGTGGTGGAATATAAGGCGGTGGCTCACTTGGGCGGGACGATACACGTGGAACAACTGGTGCACAGGGCGAATCAGATCTTTTTGGAAGATCAGGTGAGTTAATACAGTAGCTTTACTTCAGGAAGCGCGCGCCTTACTTGTGGTGACCAAGTGTCACGCTGTGTGCGTGAAAACAAATACCTTCGTAAACAAGTACTGAGAGCGTCCGCGGTCACGCACACATTCACAGCGTACTTGTAAACATCATTACCGCAAGTAAAGCTCGCATCGCTTCGTGAGATTAAAAGTTCTATAACACGTTGGATACCATAGGGCAAACCAGGCAAATGTACCCCATAATTTGAAGAATCATAACACTTATATTTGACTTAGATATGTTTCTAAATTCTTAACTAATAAAAACTAATTTAGATCTACTTTACACTAATACATCACGGTGCACATTACACTAATACACCAGTCTTAGTCGTGCAAGTCCGATGTGAGCATCTGAATGATTGGATGATGCTCCAGCTCCATAAAAGATATCTGGCCAAGAATATTTATTGTTATTCTGAATTGGCTTTATTGTTCCTCATTTCCCGAAATATCATAATTTAATTGTACCCTCACAAAAATAGAAACTATGAGTAGGAGGGACACATCACCCGAAGTTCAATATAATTTGCCCCACTTGAAAACAAATGACGAAAAACGAAACGTTATTGTCGCCGAACTAAAGTTTAAAGATTTTCGTTTTTCCAGAATAAACTAAATTCTTTCTAAAAAAATCAAGTCTAATTCTTAACGTTACTTTAATATTTCCAGATGCGCTGCAACGGCGACGCGACTCTCTGCTGCGCCAAAGCAGAACGCTACGGAGACACTTTAGTCTGCGGCGGCGCCGCCGGCGTCTGTCAACATCTCTACGACAGCGCTCCCAGCGGCAGCTACGGAACCATGACGTACCTAGCGCGGGCCGTCGCCGGCATGCTGGCCGATAACGGCTCCACTGACAACATAGAATGCACCATTACATAAACCTAGTTAGTTTGGCGGGGTCTTTTCCGCACCTGGCCACTTTATTGGGCCATTGTGCGGGACTCATACTTCCCTTTTCTACTCTAACCAGCCTAAGCCGTCCCTGAAGGCAAGCATCCTATTAAGGTTTCAATAGGCATCTGGAACAGACGACGGAGATTGGATGAATTCTGCCCGTACCTAGCGCCATACAAACTGACAAACCGCCAACTCCTATTTAATAGTGCTTCTAGTGTCAGTTACGGAGCCATGAAGTACCTAGCGAGGACCGTTGCCGGCATGCTGGCTGACAACGGCTTTACTGACAACATAGAATGCACCATTACATAAACCTAGCTTAATAAAAAACTGACAATCATCAACTCATGGGGCCGTTCCAGCATGTAGTATGTTGACTGACAACATAGAATGCACCATTAAAATAACCTAGCTAAATAAAAAACTGACAATCTCATGGGGCCGTTTAAGACTGTAGAATGTTGGCTGACAATGGCTCCACTGATAATATAGAGTGCACCATCACCTAAACCTAGCTCCATACAAATTACAATCTACCCACTTCTATTTAATAGTGCTTCTAGTGTCAGTTACGGAGCTAAGACGTACCTAGCGCGGGACTTCGCCGGCATGTTGGCTGACAACGGTTCCACTGACAACATAGAATGCACCATTACATAACCTAGCTAAATAAAAACTGACAATCGTCAACTTATGGGGCCGTTTAAGACTAGCGTTACCGTCGCCGAGATGCTCTACTGACAACATAGAATGCACCATTACATAAACCTAGCTAAATAAAAAACTGACAATCGTCAACTCATGGGGTCGTTCAAGTCTGTAGAATGTTGGGTGACAATGTCTCCACTGACAACATAGAGTGGACTATCATCTAAACCTAGCTCTCTACAAACTGACAATTTGCCAACTCCTATTTAAGTGCTTCTAGTGCCAGTTAAGGAGCTATGACGTACCTAGCGCGGGCCGTCGCCGGCATGTTGGCTGACAACGGCTCCACTGACAACATAGAATGCACCATCACTTAAACCTAGCTCCGTACAAACTGAGAACCCACTTCTATTTAATCTATTCTATTTTTGTGTCAGTTACGGAACTATGGTGAGCTACTACTAATAAATATGTTAGTTTTAGTAAGAAGAAATTATTTTCTTTGTGGTACATTTTTGTAGTTGTAGATGGTAAGTTTGTATAATCAATGTATATTTCAATTTACTAATATGGAATAGAAGTATTTCGTCACAAATAGTGAAAAATCATAACTATTATATAATTATAGTAAGCAGATAAAATTTGTGTGATATTTTTCTTGACCAAGTATTGGGTTTTTTTGCCACAAAATGTAACATACCTATTTGTGTATTTTTATGAGAAATCGATTATACTATTTGAAATTTGTTATCAAATAAAATTATGATAATTAATTATTGTGTTTTTAATTACATTCTATTAGTATAAAATTCTTCATTTATTGAAATCTAACACTTAACACTAATATTCACAGAGCTGGTAGCAAATTTTTGGGTAGATACTCAGAAAATAAAGATTTTTTTTAGTATGGAGTGACGAGACGAGCAGGACATGTGCCTGATGATAAGCAATATGCCGTCACATAACAGCACAGGGACATGCAGCTATTGGAATATGAAGAGTCCAAATAATTACCTAGCATTGCACTGCGCTTGTCACACAGAGATCTGAGCTATTATATCTCTAAGCCCTGTAATTTCCCTGGAAACATTGCCCTTCAAACCGAAACGAAAAAGTAATATTTGCACATTGCTGCTTGGCAGTAGAATAACTAGCAAAGGTGTGGTACTTCCCCAGGTGGACTCTGACAAAAGAGCATAGTGAGAAAATTACGTTTTTGGTATATTTTATAACACCTTAATTTTCGTAATTATTAAAGGTAGCATTTAGTTTGTTATATCACTGTAATTTTGCCAGTGTCTTCTGAAGAGGCAAGATTGTCCAGATCCAGGGTAGCGATTCTAAATCCATTGGGTTGCATCTGACACGGAATCTCATCTGTCAGTCTTTGTCTTATCTGTTTAGCATGACAGAGACAGGGATTGCATACCTACCTTTGGTAGCGTATATTTCCTAAATATATTTTAGCCCAATGTAACAGATGCTGTCTTCTGCATATTTCGTAGTGTCCACAAATATGCTAGAAGTTAATTTTGAGTTTTACTATTCTGTCAGTCATTACTAGTCTGTTTGTCCAGTTTTTTCTTCAATACTGTTTTGTTCCTCCAAATCAAACACAATTAATTCTTATGCGTAACTCATCTACTTCAAAATATTACATTTTTTCTATAACACAACAATTTTATAACACAGGTATTTGAATAATCTACATTTTCAACTAAGCTTCATCTTTTCTGCCAAATGGATTCATTTTTGACAACCAGGAAGTTGTAGACCTGAAAACAACAAATATAATTTCTATTTCATAAAATATTTAATTACAGTGTGATCTACTTATCTATAGAATGTAGCATTGGCTCCATGATCAAACAAAGCTGCCTATTACAAAATTAAACATCTTCTGTGTCCATGTTCTATGGGTGTCAGTCGCTTTTTGCCTTTCTACATATTTACAGATAAGTTGGTGGCAAAATACAATCTATCTAGTCCAAATTCACTTTTGACATCATAATATTGTATTATGATGTACCATAAAATTGCGAAAACACTGTCAGTTTACAATTTTACAGTGACATATGCAAAGTTTTATAAAAGTATATTAAAGAAATACAGGCAAAACTAACATCTCTATTCAACAAATTTATAAGAGCCTCCTCTTACACTTTTTATACATTTGTTAAAAAGTAAAAAAAAATAATTGGAATTATCATAAAACTATTTACAAGGACAGATGGTAGATTAATACAATTATTTATATTCAAAACTTACGAAATCTCATCTGGAGAAGTTGTTGTTCCTTCAATTCCCGCCTCTTTCAATTTGTCCACAAGTTTCTTTCTGTAAATATTTTTCAATGGAACAGGCTTGTTTGCGGCCTCCTTTTGTTTGGTTACTTTGGATAGAGCTTCGTACCATGTTAATCCATACCATTCAATCTCTTCAGGGGTATACTGAAATGATAAAATAAATGAATCAGTTTCAAACAATGTATTACAAAATGTTTATTACCTAGTGTAACTTTAAAAAAACATTTTTCAACTGAGGATGATTTGAAATTGTTGAAAGAAATTGGAACTTACAGTCACCTCAGTGGTGTTAACAGTGTAGGAAAACATTGTGAGTAAACCTGAATGTTTAACATATTTCGAGGATTTGTCTTATCCGCCAAAATCCACAGGATCAGTGTGATGGATTATAGGATTAACTCTATTCTTGAGAGAGAGAAAGCCCCAAGTCCTAGCAGTTAAATAAAGTGTGCTTACGCTGACTTCTAATCAAATCTGTAATAATTCATTGTTTGTTTCAATAAGTTTTATTAGAAAAGGTTGTATTAGGATGTCATTTGTATATTTGAAAAAGTTAACATTTGTTACTCCAAAGAAATTGGTTCAGATTAATAGTAAAAGTAAAATGATTGCTTGAAAAACAACAATCTTTCCGTATCTTTCTCTCTCTCACTCAAGATATTTTGTTGGTTCACACATAGGCCCTAAGTGCTAAAACTAGTAATCAGTCCTAACCAGCCTTAGCCATCTAGGCGCCCCGGGCAAGCCATGCATCAAGCGCCCTAAAGAACAACACTACAGTTTGGGGACGGTGAAATACACCCCCCAACCCTAGGTTAAGATTTCCCAGCTAGCTCCCTTTAAGATTTCCCAGCGCCCTTGTAGTTTCCGGCGCCCCACCCTAAAGCTGGCACTGCTAGTAATCTTATGATAAAAGGATAATTTCAAATCATACTCACTGAGGACAAATAAGTTTTATATTCTTCATAGATTTCTTTCTGCTTATCTGCATTGTGTGCATATCTCTGACAACCATTCATTAGTTCTGTTAGAATTTGTTTCTTTAGTTTCAGCGCTAGCATGGATTGGAGGTCACAGGCAGGGGTCTTGAGCAAATAATGGTCAAAACCATAGTGGTCATTGATTAATTTTATTGTCCGGTCAGTCACTGTTACTGATAGGTGAGTGTTCAGAACTTCTGACCTAACTACGGTTCGTTTTAAAACTGGAACCCAGTAGTGAGGGACCCTGCGCTTGTTTGGATTCCGTTTTTGGAAACCTGTGGATTTAAGTGATTATGTTAATTCAAATGAAAATATTCACAACAACAAAATATAGCATAAAACTAAAGGTCATGTGGAGGATATTAGTACTGCTATTAAGAAGTTTTTACTGATAAGTTGGCTGCAATGAAATGTGTGTGTAAACAAGCATATATATATACGAAACATCAATAACAAATTACATAATGAAACCCATCATAACACCCAAACAATAACATTCTAACCTTTGACAACAGCTTCTCCACCCCATAGTCCTTCACTCATTTCTTGTGGAAACTTGAGTGGGATAGGAATATTCTGTACGGGCAAGGTCTCGCCAGTGAGCTCATCCCGCTTCCACTTGCCCTCTTGGGGCACGAAGTGCACTGCTGCTGGTTTCAGCACCTTCCATTCACGCCAAAATTTCTTATAAGCCGCAGGGAGCTCAGCAGCTATTCCTATTTCAAATCGACCCTTTTTCTTAAAAGTTTTGGATAATTGACGCGCAGCAACCTGAAAAAAAATGCATGGTAAGGTCGTAGCAGACGTATACGACACTCTTGCTTTGTAATGATGCAATACGGTTTTTACCAAGGTACATACTTGAATGCGAGATGATGCCATTGAATAATTGAAATTGCAGCATAAAATAAAAGATTTTTAAGCAATTTAGCGAATTAAATTCCCTATTTTGTTCCAAATTTCAGATTACACATTGGTCGCCAAAATGAATCCTTTTGGCAGACCAATATGATCTTTTGAACTTTAGATCCACATTGACAGATTGACACTGACAGTGACTTTCTGGGGTCTGGGGTCGTCCTCATACACCATCGCGAAGAGATCGATCAGTAAATGTATCCTAAAAAATAAAAACCCTATCCTAAAAAAGAATCCTATATCAATGTCACTGTCAAAAATGTCGAATGTCGAAAAAGGCAGCTGACGTGGTAAAAAATTACAAAATGGCATTTGGCAAGTTTCAAGTGGTGGTGGTGGCAAATATTTTGTTTTCTTTACTAAAAACTAAAATCAACTAACTTTCAATAATAGTGTATAGTTTAACTCATTCGTGTGTCATCTGAGTATTGTGCTGTAATTAAGTCCCTATGTTGACAAAGTTTAGTGAAGTATGTCGGACAATAAAAACATCAATATCCCTCCTGAAAAGGGCCAGCAGGACCCTTTTGATTCCAATATAACAGCATCATCGGCTGAAGTGTCTAGTATAGCTGGAAGTGTGAGCACTGCAAAGGTAAAATGTCACTACACCAGTGATTGAATTGTATATCGCTTACGTACGGAATGTTGTAAAAGTATTGCGTTGCGTGACAAGGCCACGGGCCTTTACATCTATTGATTATTTACATACCATTCGCATAACTTGCCTACGTCTCACAAGATTCGAGTTCTCAGTAAGATATTATTTTCAATTGCCATACTGATTCATCAAAGTCTACATAATCTTAATTCGATTTTAGACACCACGACGAGTGTCATCATCTTCGGAAAGGTTAATCAAGTTCGAGCGAGCTCAGAAGTGTCTTGAAAATGCAGCCCTTGTTTCAAAGCGTATCAAAGAACATCGAAAAGCCACTGCCGAACTGTTGGGGAGACCCTTTGGTAAATATTATATTAAAATAATCATTTTATTTCAACTCATTACTTCTATATCTATGTGTTGAAATTGTAATTTCGTCACACATTAGTTACGTATGTATACAAATTCATTATGTTATGTAAATAGATTTAATTATTTTTAAATGTACCATGAAGTGTTCGGTTTCATGGTAGAAGCAATAATAAGCTTAATTTTCAGAAGATGATGATGGTGGAGACACTGCTTCTGAGATTACATCCACCGTGAGTGAACGCACAGGCTACTCCGTGGCTACTGATACCTCCACAACCTTGTCAGTCCAGGATGCACTAAACAGTATGTATTCATAATTTGATTTGACTGAAAATCAATACCAAAGAAGAAATAATGTGACTTTACACAAAGATACTATAAATAAATTACCTCACATACCTCGATGTAAATACAGAAATTTGTAGGCACACATTCAATATTGCCTCACACAAAAATGTATATTTAAGATAAATTTAATGTCAATGTCTCATTATGGTAAGTATAATGTATGTAAATGTAAAAAAAAAACTGCAAATTCCCCCATCTATAACTAGTTTCTGTTAACCTGAATACACCTAATTTAAAATAGGATCAAACTGGAATATCAAACACTATACCTTATTTATTACAAGTATTCTCAGTAAATTTAATGGGATGGGAAATGAGAATGGAATGGGAAAGGGAATAAAATCTAACTGGAATCTTATCTTGTAGCATGTTAGGGAATATATTGAACTATTGTAATATGACTGAAGACACAGGCAGCTGTTCCAAAAAAATACTGTGTTTTTGGAAAAACAGACTGTTTTGAAAAAATAAATAAAGTATTGATATCCCAAAAAAGTTTAATAGTTAATAATTTTAATAGCAAATTTATTACGTTTATATGTGTGAAGTTGCTAAATAAATTATCATTATTTTTCAGTACCTGGTATAAGTGAGAGCTTGGCGAATACACTCAAACAGAAGGAAATATTGATGGAAAGAATCAAACAGTACAAAGAAATCACGAAACGATCACCGATTGTTAAAACGACTACTCATAGAGACTCCACTGCAGAATCTAAGTTAGATTTAAGAAAGGTTGGTATAATTTTTTATTTTTGGATGTTTGCATGATAAAATTGACAAATAAAAACAGCCCTTCTTGCAGTTAGATAATAAACATAATATGGGTGGACATTTCATACACAACACCATCTAACCCCAAACTAAGCAGAGCTTGTAATATATGAATACATACCTACTTAAACATAATGATTGCATAGAAAGGCTGGCTGAAAGTATGAATAGTATGCCAGCACTAGTAGTATCTGTCCAATCTATTAGGACAGATAATAAAGAAGAAAAATAGTATTGCTTGTTTTATATGCTTCCTGAATGTCCCAAAATAATTATCCCACCAAAAGAGCACTGCAAATTTAAGTTTTGTCTGTTTTTTGATTCACAAATATGTTATATATATATCTGAAATCATGGATCAATAGGTAATAATAATAACACTCAAATGATGAAAACAAGGATATTTTACAGAAAGAAAACAGTTTATGAGACGGCGCTACTATTTGTGTATCTCAGCATTGGACTGTACAAGATTTGCAACGAAATCCTTAGGCAACTTGCCTTCCCTTTAGCCCTCTTTTGTATGTAACAACTGTTGCCCTGTGATTACAGTGAGGAATTGAAAAACATGGAGGAGGCCTATGTTGAAAGACAAACTTGGGAATAATTTATTATGAAATTAGAATAAATACATAAATATTGTTAATACTCTAGAAGTAAAGGCAATCTTCACTGGAATACAAAATAAAAACTCACTTTCAACACTTAAAAACACTTTCCTGTTTTCAAATATTTGTTGTACCATATAAGAGTTTAAATAGAGATAATATTCTGTGAGTAGATTTAAAGAAAACCCAATAGAAAGTCATGAATGTGATACTTGTTATGACAAATTTCCCAGCTGATCTAAACATGCTTCTGTGTTTAAGATAATTTTAGATGCATAGTCCAGTTGAAAAAGTTTATTATGTCTGAAGTTAGTTTAATAATTTGTAAAATACCATAGCATCATACATTGAGACCAGAATTTGTTATATTTTATATATAATTCAATAATTTTTACTAAATATACTAAACAGAACAATAAGGATGGAATCTACGAATGATAGAAGAAAGGTCACTGTTGGGAGATTCTCAATATAATCAATCAAGACAAAGTTACTATGAGTATAATAAATATGTAAAATAGTTTACCAAAAATAGTGATAATTAATAAGTTGTATGAATGCATTACATAAAAATTATTAAATATCGCAGACTTTAACATCAGGAGTATTTTTTTTTTAATAGAGTGTCTTTATTTATTTGACAGGTACCTGATATGTGATGTGGTCGGTCCAATGTCACACAAACTGTAGTTGGGCTGGACCGATCATAGCACATGTGAGTTACCCATGAATTCATTTAAAAATGCATGCTAGTTTTCATATGAATATAATAAAAATATTATGTTTTATGATATTATTTGGTGTTCTAATTACATTGTTTGGTGTTTTCCAGAGCGCAGACAATAATGAGCAATTAATTAACGCAATAAAGGAGAAAGACAACACTATGAGTGTATTACAAGTAAAAATGAGAGCAATGGAAACAACTATTTTAGATTTGCAAGAGAAAATTAATGAAAAAGACCAAATAATAGAAGCTAAGAATAAGGCAACAACTTTAATGTCTGATAGTCTTAGTAAAAAAGGTTTGTTTATTTCAAATTATACCTTAAAGTCATCATCAGACAATTTAACAGCTTACCTACAACCTATCTTATCTATTTATTTTACGTGGAGGAAATGCATTTACGCATACTATTCCGTCTCTAGGACGATCGAGTATGTCGAATTTGCATCACGAGTGGCTTACCGACTAAAACCTTCACGGGATTTCCACATTTGCCGTATACGGCGGAAACACGGAGACGCTTTCGAATTCTTCTGTGACCCCTGCCCCAGTGACGGGGCGTTGCCCCTAAAGGTGTGCCCGGAGACGGGCAGGCAGCGCCGTGAAGGGAGTCGCTCCGTAATACCGGCACTCCACTCTCGCTGCTGTCTTTCCGCGACCGCGATGTCCGCCAATACAATCGCAGCCTCTTCACGGTTTTGCCGCCGTCGCCTACACTACGTGACTCCTTCTTGGCCACATCAAACCCACGGCGGCGGCTTGAAAGCAAAGCCTTGTAAGTGTCCCCAAAGAAACACGAGTCCGACAATCCGCGTTCTACACAACAAGCGCCTTTCTGGAATGACTTTGGTTTGTTACTTGCCCCTTTAAAAATCAGCCAAGTAACATTCCCAAGTTTTTCCAGTGCCGTCCTGCCCCAAAACTTTTACACGCCCTGCTTGAAAAGCGAGGGGCATTCATACAACATCTCACCATGACCTTGATTAGTGATTAGTCTACAAGATCTCTGAACAAATTACGGCTGGTCTAATCGGGAGAACGACGACTGCCGATCCGGAGCCCCGCCGGGTTCAAATCCCACCCGCACCACTGTCCTTTCGAAGTCATGTGCGCAATGGCGCTAACTTAAAACGATAAAGGAAAACATTACGAAGTAAAACCGACGTGTTCATAGACTCTTTCGAGGTCATGTGTCATCCACCAACCCGCATTGTGTCAGCGTGGTGGATTATACCCTTGACTCACTCCATGCGAGAGAAGGCTCCTAATCCCATTAGTCAGAACATTTAGTGGCCTGCTTATGCAACAAGATACCACCTAGGTAAATAGTTGACTGGTGCTCAGGGTGCACCACCTGGAGTTTCCCCACTCTGGCACCTCATCTCTCTCATCTCTTTTTGTGGGGCAAATATATTTACGCGTCGTGCGTCGTGTAGGAACACGGCAGGGAATGTTGGGCTCGGCACCTCAAACTGGTGCCCTTACCAACTGAAACCCCAAAAAGTTTCTCCAACCATGGTTTGGCTGCGGAGTCGCGGGAAAGCTTTCTCATTCGATAGCAGCCCTACTACTGCTACCGCCCTTGCGGGATCGGTTCGCAGGATGACGGACCCGTGCATTTGACTCCTCCTCGGGTAGGCCTCCAGGCTGTCCAGAAGAGACGGTGTGGGCCGAAGGGGCACCCTGCTCCTTTGGCTCACCCCCGTGTCCGCCTCCTTCTTGTCGTATGAATGGGAAGTGCCTCCACTCGCTCCCCTGTCTCACACGACCTCTCACTGTCAAGCATCTCCTCTGCAGATAGTCGGAAGTGGCAGCCCACCGCGGCAAAGGCGCGCACCAGCGAAGTACTAACATAGCGGCACTCACTTGGCCGCATCGCCGTAGACTTAGAGGACAAAGGGCCGCCCTGGCGAGTGGCCCTCTTCTTACTGTAATGACCTTTATTACCCTTATGCGGCAAGATATAAATATCAGCCAAGTAACGTTCCAAGCCAATCCAGTCATCCCCCAACGAACTTCTAAACGCGACCCTCGAAGGGGTAAGGTCCGGGTATAGGAGTTCGGCCTCCCCGGCCGCGATTAGTCATCAGACAACAAAATACCGAAGTAAGTTGTTGTCTGATGCTCAGGGTGCAACACGTGGAGGTTCCCGAACCTCGCACCCCGTCCTATATTTTTTTTCTTCTATTTTTTTGTGGGGAAATGCTTTTACGAACCGTCCGCCGTGCACAGTGATATAATACAATAATCTCACTATGTGTCAGTTCTTTTGATCAATGCTTACGCAGAATAAAAGATAAGTTACAAATTAAACTTTGTTTATGTTATGTTTTGTAAAATTACATATAAATTAATATTGTTTCAGAAAAAGATTCTTTGGTGTTATTGGAAGATACAAGGCAGCAAATGACAAAAATGCAGGAAAATTTTATAACCATGGAAACTGAATGGAAAGAAGAAAAACAAATATTACTCAATGATATAGAGATAAAAAAAGATAAAATTAAGAATTTAGAAGAAGCTAATAATATACTGGAAACAACTCGATTTGAAATTAGTGTTGAGCATTCTAAATTACTTGAAGAATTAGAAATAAAAAATAACCAGATCAAACATTTAGAAACGGAAATACGAGGTTTATCTGAGCAGTTAGATGAAAAACCATCCGAAAAAGAAAAAGATGATTATGAAGAAGAGAAGGGCTCTAAAGAAATATCTGACATGATTGAATTAACTAAAAGAGTTGAATTATTGGAACAACTTAATTGTCAAATAAGACAAACTAACAAGGAACTTGAAAATAAACTTGCTGCCACAAATGTTGAATCAAAATCTGCTTCAGGTAGTTCACCAATTAAAAAAGGAAGTCCATTACCAGCTCGTAAAGGTGGTAGAAATACTGCTTCGAAACAAAAATCTCCTTGGAGTAAGATATCTTCGGAATCATTACCCCAGGAATCAGATAGAAAATTAACTAAAAATGAAATTTCTAAGCTGGAATTGATCATTCAATCCTTAAACAAGGATATCTTAGACAAAGAGTTTATAATTTCTCAAAAAGATGTATTGATAACTGAACTACAAAATGAGAACAAACAAGACAAACCAATAATTATTAAACAAGATGTAGTTGATGTGGGCATCACCACTGATCCAATAGATGATATTGAAATAGTTCAATCAAAAACAGTAACAGATAAATATGTTGCTCCTACTACAGAAACGACAGAAGTACAACAACCAATGGATATAACAGACCTTGAACAAAAATTAAAAGAAGCCCATGATCAAATTGCTGTACTTAATGCTGACATTGATGCAGCAAATAAGAACATGATTAAGGTGAAATCTTCTCAGAAACTGAAATTGAAGCAATTGCAGAAGACTATTGATAATTTTAGCAAAGTATCTGATTCAAATGCCGAGATAGTGAAATTGAATGAAGAAATACACCAACTTACTCAGAAAGTAGCTGAATTAGAAGAGGAAAAGGGCAATCTTCAATTACATCTTGTTGATTATGACAGCGGAAGATGTAAGTTTTGGTTTTTATTAATGTATAGAGTATTAAAAACTAAAATTAGCATAATTATTCGTATTGTATTGCAATATAGCCAGTAAGTTTATTAAGAACTATGCCAATACAATACATACAAATTTAAGTTCTAATCTTATACCTTTAAACAAGCAATTCTTGTACCTATATAAATATGTATATATATATAGAATCTGAATCTCGGAAACGGCTCGACGGATTTTCATGAAATTATGTATGCAGGGGACTTCGGGGACGATAAATCGATCTAACTAGGTCTTATTTAAAAAAAACGCATATTATGCGCGTTTTTAGACAATGAAAAACTGTCACATTAGACATTAGAATGTGAAGGTACATTTCACCGCGTGACGCGACAGCATAATTAGCTCAGACGGGAAGTCGGGCGCTTATAGCGGTCACGAATTAGTAGCTCCGGGTTCGAATCCAGACGGGTTCTCTTTTTTTTTTTTCAATTCGTTTTTTTAAGAAAATCTTTTTCTTGGAGTCTTTTATCTGTAGGTATCTAAGTATATTTAGTATTTAAACCGAGCAAAGCTCGGTCACCCAGGTACTAACTATTATGCCAGGTATCTAATTCATTCAGGTAGATTATTATAATAATCGAATTCTGGATAATTTATTTTTTATAAACTATTAACATTCACAAGAATCATCAGTTTAAAATACATCTATTTCTTGTTACAGTGACGGAATCTGATGTATACAAAAAACTAGTTGATGTGGAAACCTTAGCAGAAACAAGATTGAAAGCTATTAGTGTTTTGGAAACGCAGAAATTCGATTTAGTTCAAGGTAAGAATGTGTCAAAATATTTATCTGTCACATTTCATTCCTATTGATTTGACGAAATAACATTTTATTTATGTTTATTTTCCAGAGTTACATATCTTGCAACAAAAAAATATAGAAATAGAAGACAAGTTAGCAGACATTTCTCATCTTCAAAGTGAACAGGTATCAACAGAAATTAAATCTGTTCAACTCGAAGAACAAATTGATAAATTGATAGCTTCAAAGAAAGAACTAGAAATTATTATAGAGAATCTTAAATTAGACAAAGATCAGCTAAACAGTACCATTAAAGAATTGCAAGGAGAAAAAGAAGAATTGCTACAAAAATTAGAACATTATGTTCAAGAGAATATGGATCTAACGGACAAACTGGAGAAGTTGAGTGCTGAAAAAGTAAGTTCAGCTGAATCAATCGAGATTGTGGAATCATTGACTACTCAAGAAAAATTAGAACTTGAAGAATACAACAAAGGCATATTATGTGAAAAAATAAGCGACCGTGATGCTGATAATGTTTCGCCTCAAAACGAAAAGAATATCGAAGACCTAATTGTACAAAGTGAAGAACTTAACAAAAAGATTCAATTGTTCACTGAAGAAAGGGAAGAGGTTATGGATAAAATGAACAAGATTACGGTCGAAAATGAATCATTACATAAAGAAATAGTTGGATTGAAAGAAAAGTGTGACATATTACAAAACAATGTTGAAACATTCAATAAAGAGAAAGTTGAACTTCAAGCATTAAATCAAGAGTTAAACAGACAAATTGAAGAGCTAAAACAAGAACGAATAGAGATTATTAAAGAAACGGTTGAAGTTACTAAACCAGCCCATGAAGATACTGCTGAAGTAGCTGCGTCAGAATCTCACCATGATGATAAGCTAGTTGCTGATAAGGGAATGAACAGAACGAAATCGGTTAAACAATTGACAAAAGAAATACTTAAACTAAAAAATACAATAAAAGAAAGAGAAGCTGAGATTGGCGATTGTCAAATGAAGATACTATCGTTAGAAGAGCAACAACAAAAACAAATTGAAATAGCGCAATCCAATGCTAGTAATGAATCGAAACTAAAGAGTTTGATAGATGAAAATCAACAACTTAAAGACGAGCTAGCTCACTTAAATAAAACTAAAGAATCTGAGCAACAGACTCAATATCAGCAAGCGCACGATATTTTGCAACAAGAAGCAATTAGAATGCAACAAGAATATTCTGTAACAATTTCTACAAGAGATGCACGGATCAATGAGCTGGAAAATCTTCTGGTAGAATATGAAAAACAAATGTTTAACTATAGCAACTCTTTACAGCAGAAAGACAAAGACTTGACAGAATATATTAACCAAATTACGAAATTAAATGATGTATCTCAAAAGCTTAAATCTACAATTGAAATGCTCGAGGAAGAAAAAGCTAAAGATCAAAACGCAGATTTAGTCAAGTCGTTGAAAAAACAAGTCACTGTATTCCAGAACAAGTTGGCTGAAAATGAAGAAAAATTGAGAATTCTGGAGGAAGAAAAAACACAACTTCTAGCTGTAAAATCGGTCTTGGAAAACAAAAATGTTAACCTTGATAACGAGTTGCAACGTTTACAAGAAACTTATGTTGAGAAACAAAATGTTATCAAAGAATTACAAGCTGCGCAGCAAAAACATGTAGATGAAATAAAAGAAGTCGAAGAGTTGAGTAAAGAACGTGATGAAGAAATACACGAAATCAAACTTCAATTGAGAAAAGAATCCATCGAAAACGAAAAATTGCGTAATGCTGTAGATGAAAAAGATAAAACTTTGACGGAATTAACGAAATCTCTGGAAGAAACTAAAGAAGAAGTGATAACACTTAATCACCATAAAGAATCCTTTAATGCACAGTTTGAAGCAATGGATAACAAAAATAAAGACCTGCTAGAAAAATTGAAGAAATTTGCAGTGAATATAAAGAAAAAAGCTGTATTGTATAGTGATCTTGAAAATCAATTGGTTAACACGCAAAAACAATTAGAGGCAAAGAATGAATTTGTTGAACAGCTTTCAATTCAGGTGGAGACATTACCTGCATTACAAGAAAAATTGAAACACGCTGAAGAAGAAATCAATAGAATTCAATCGTTAAAAGTATCTATAGATCAACAAAAATCACAAGATATACATTTGTTACAAAATCAAATTAAATCTTTTGAAGATATCTTAACGGCATCGTCTAATGAAGTCACTAAATTGAATGACACAATAAATATTTTACATAAAGACTTACATTTCGCTCGTGAAGAAAATACAAACTTAAAATTACAAATTGACTCTCTAAACAATAAAATAGTCGAACATGAAATAGAACAGAAAAATAATTTGAATCTTATAACGAAAGTTTCCAGCCTAGAAGCAGAATTAAGCCAAAATCAGAATTATATTGCCGAATTAACTGATAAGCTGGAAAATCGGCAACAACAAGAAACTCAGATACAATTTGGATATGATGCTAAACTTCAAGAACGTGATCTTTATATAGAAAGCTTGGAAACTGAAATAAGCAAGTATAAGGGTCGTATCGGGCGTCTCGAAGAAAGTATCTCTGTAATGGAAGATAGGAGACATTCTTTGGAGCGTAAAGCTGATCAACTTGGAAGTCAGTTACAAGAAAAACTGAAAGCTTACTCGGAGTACACCCACCAAGAAGATGAATTAGTTAGTAGATTAGCAGTTTTGATGGACCATGACAGAGTTGTCGAGAAACAGTTAAATGAAATCGATAAAGAGAATAAAGAATTACAACAGAAAATTCAGCAAATGACTGAAGATAACCAAAGACTTCGACAGTCGCTTTCAGATATACAAGAATACTGTAATACGTTAGTAGAGAAAGCAAGTAGAACTGACGCAGCAGAAACAGAGCTAACGAAATATCAAACTCAAGCTCGTGACATCGAAACAGTGTTGAAACGTTTGACGAAAGAACATCAAATTTTGCAAGCACAAAAGAAGAAAGATATTGAAGATTTAGAGTTAGAATTCAATACACAAATAGAAAATGCTTTTAGAGAAAAGAAAGCCCTTGGGGAAAAATACGAAAAAGTAATTGAACACATTTCTCAGCTAGAAAGCAAACTTGGTGAATATAAATTAAACAATGAAAACTTAAACTCCAGTCTTCAAGAGCTAAATAGAGTAAACGAGGAATTAATTAACGAAAAATCATCTTACCAAATGCAACCTGTGATACCAGATTATACTGATCAATACATTGCTGAAATTAACAATCTTAATGCAGTTTTAAACGATAAAGTCCAGGAGATTAACGAACTTAATAACAGAATCCAGGCTCTGCAAACCCATAACCTTTCAATTACTTCTAACTTTGAAATGAAAATGTCTGAACTGTCTAATAGAGTGCAAGAACTGTTGTCCGAATTAGAACTAGCTGGCAAAGAAACCTTGAATCTGAAACAAAATAATGACAATTTACAATCCATAATATCTCAAAAAGAGGAATATATAAGAGAATTAAAAGAAACAAAGTCCTTATCTTTCGAAATGAATATTCCCAAAACTGAGGGTATGATAATTTCGTCTCGAATAGAACCGATGAATGAAGAACCAAATCAATTTGACATGTCAGCTCTTGAATCACAAATTGTTTCAGATGTCGATATATCTGAAGGCAGAGTGCTAGCTAAACAATCAGTTCCCTTGCAAAAACAAGCTCTACAAAACATGCCTGCAGGGCACTCCGTTGAACCAGATATTGTTGCTCAGAAAGCTTATGTTTGCTACCAAGGTGAAGATGAGGTTGCACAGGAGACGGATCCCTTTAATTCAGATGAAGGTTGGGGTCTTGGAGAGACAGATGACATTTCTGATGTTACACCTGGTCTGTCACATCTGAATGAGCAAATAAACAAACTCAATCTTGAAAAAGATAAACTTAAAACTGAACTGGACGCCAGCAACACTAAGTTATTAAAAGCCTTGAAAAAACTTAAAGAGCTAAAGTCGACAAATGACGTACTTAACAATGAACTCAGAATATCTAAGCAATTATCGCAGTCTTCATTCTTAGACTCTGCTATTGAGGATGAATTAAAACTCAAAATAGAAGAACTAGAAAAGAAAATGTCAGAAACTAATACTGAAATTAATAAAGAAAGAAAAGAGAAGGAGTCGCTTCGGAAGCAAAATGAAGTTTTCCATAACGCTAATGAACGGTTAACAGAAATGAAAGAAAAATTAGAAAATGAGGTTGACTTATGGAAGTATAAATTTAAAGAAGCTAACGACAAAATAGGTACTCTTCAATGGGGCTCAGATTCAAAAGATTCACCTAAACATGAAACTAAGAAAAATTCTGACGATTCTGATGATAAAATCAAAGTAGAAATACAGAAACTTGAGACAGAGAATGATGAATTACAACAAAATATTGCTCAGCTACTGACACAAAATAATGATTTAACAATTCAACATACTCAGCTTAAGAACGAAATCGAAAATTTAAAGAAAGAATTGGTTCAGAGGCCGTTGTCTGCACCGGCTTGTGAAAAGTGTGAAATATTCAAAATGCAGGTGTTAGACTTACAAAACAATAACACTGAGCTAGTTAAAAGTATGGAATTACTTAATGAAAAACTGCGAGATGTTGAAGTACGTTGTAACGAATTGATTCAAAACTATGATACACTCAAATATGAGGACGAAAAAATACAGAATCAGTTACAAAATGACAATAAAGAAGTTACCGAAAGATGCTCTAATTTAGAAAATGATATTGAGCATTTAAGAAATCTTGAAACTGATTATAAAGATAGAATATCACAATTACTAAACGAAAAAGAAAAACTTGAAACTGAATTTAATGATAAAATATCTTTACTACTTAATGAAAAGGAAACTATGAATTCTAAGGTACTATGGTATCAAGAGCAGCAAAATATGGAGAAACAACAAGAATTGGGAGTTACAGAATTAACACAGAATTATAAAATTTTAGAAGAACAAACCCTACAACTAAAAAATCAGCTTGAAGAAGCGAATAATAAAATAATTACCCTAGAATCAAAGAAAAATGATATTTTACAGCAAGATGACGTATATATTGAGCAAATTAATAAATTGAATACGAAAATTCATAATTTAAACAGTGAAAATGATAATTTACTATCTACTGTTGCTGAGTTACGCAATTCAGTATCTAGTGCAGTTGACCAGCGTGGGTTTGAGATAGCAGAATTATGGAAACAGCATTTAGCCCAAAGGGAAAATGATTTCCAAAGTATTGAATTGGAGCTTAGGAACCAAATTAGTGCCTCTGAAGCCAAATATGAACAATTACTAGATAGTGTTCAGTCATCAAGTCAAGAAGAAACAAACAAGTTAGTGATAATGGAACAAGTGAGTTCATTACAAAACAAGTTGCAAGATAAAGAAGAACATTTACGTAATCTCCAGGACAAGTATGCCGAAGTTATGAATCAATTAGACATGCTTCGGTCCGAAATGCAAGATGAAAAGATTACTCATGAAAATAAAATCCTAGAACAACAAGAAGAATATGAAAAAATAATTCATGATCTAAACGCTAAAAACAAAGAAAGTTCCGTCAACGATGAAATGGTTGTGCATGATTTACGTTTAGAGTTGGAGGCGTCCAAATTGAAATGTGAGGAATTCCGGATCGAAACAGAAGATTTGAAAAAAGCGATGGCTGTTCAAGAACGTAGTATTGAGGACTTACGTTTCGAAATTCGTCAAAAAGATTCTGAAACATTCCAAAAACTGAACGAACTGAACATAGCATTAACAAATAAAAACATCGAATTTGAGAATGTTAGGTTAAAGTTAGTTGAGTACGAAAAGACGATAGAAGATTTGAATTATGAGAAAGAATCTGAGTTGGCTGTTCTTAGACTAAAGATGCATGAAAACAGTGATTTCTATGAAAAACAATTAGGTGAATCAGAAAAAGATAAAACAGCATTAACAGAGGAATTACAAGAAAAGATCACCGAATGTACCAGTTTGAGTAAAAAGATTGTAGATTTCAGGAATACTCTAGAAGAGCATTCAAACAAAACTTCTGAAATGCAATCAGTTCTAGAGAGTCAAGAATTTGAAATAGTCACATTGAAAGACGAAATCACTAATTTAGAATCGCTGCTTAGATCTTCTACTAATAAAATCCAGAAACATGTATCGTTTGCTTCCGATACCAAATCGGGTCCTGATGATGGAGCTAGTGAAAATATGCTTAATCGGGAGCTACTTGACGCAGTACCAAGGGCGGAACTGGACTTGGCTCTGTATATGTTGCATCAAAGAGATGTTCGCTGTGAAGAACTAACAATGGAACTGACGCAGTTACTTGAAGAAAGAGACACTTTGCAGTTACGTCTATCAGACAGTTTGCGAGTTTCCGAAGAGTTGAAGTCGAAATGTAAAGAAGCGGGCTTGGAAACGGTTGAGATGAGTCAAGAGGCGATACTAGCCCTACCAACTGTTGCTATAGAAAGGGAACAACAAATGGTCAATGTCCACGGACAAACATCGCGCAGTAGCAGTGTCAGCGATCCAGATGGAGATAAACCCAAGTTGCAAGCAAAGTGAGTACAAGTTTAATTATCCCTTTACATAATAATTTCTGATTTGATTAAATGAAATGTTTGTTATTGTAAGAATGATTACAAAAGCTGATCAGTAGGTATAAAATATGAGCATGTCAATACGTGTGAGACTTGATCCCCTGTAGATTTGATAATGTTATGATAGGTTGTTATCCATTGATATGAAGTCCTAGTAATAATGACATTCCAAGGTATGCTGGTCATTAAGATATTAAGACTACACAACAATCTGGAAACAGTTCTTTATGAATAAATATAATATTAGATGACACTTATTTCACACTATCTAGCCCTAAACCACAGAATAAATATTAGTACAAGTACAGAAGCCTCACTTACCGAAAACCATTACATAAATAGCGACTCTTGCTGGGACACAACAAAGTTCAATTCAGCTCGCAATACCTGTAGCGATTTTCAAATAAACATTTGCGCTCTTTCTAACGCGTAACTCTGTCCCTGTCTAGCGCGGAGGGTTGTCGACATATCTAATAATAATATGCGCGGGAAAAGTGTTGCGCGAGCGCTCAGCCGTGCGTCCGACAACCGACTGGCACTTGTTCCCTGGGAGGAACGGTCTAGCTGTAGGCTAAAACCGCGCGACCTTGAGCGAGTGATGATGCACTGCCTAAACTAAGCAAAGCTTGTAATTTAGAACCCAGATTTTATACTAGTACAATTTAAAAAACTTACTTATTGTACATAAAAGCACCTAGAAACAGAACAAACATCCACATTCATCACTCAAATGCTTGTCCTTGGTGGGAATCGAACCCACAACCTATGTAGTGAGCAGAATATCTAACAACTGTGTCACTAAACCATTCAAACACAAATGACTGAGTTAAGAAATAATGTAACATGCTTAATACCTAAAAAAGTCCTAACCATAGTCTACTTTGATTTGAACACACCTAATTATAATGAATTATTTGCGAAACCCGTTAAAGACACTAACACGTTTGCCGGTTATTATACCACCAACCAATAATGTGAAAACATTGTTGTGTTTAAGTTTGAAGGAATGTTTTTAAGCTCTCGTCACACAGAGACGGGAAGTGCGGGAAAGCGATCGCGACCCGGGACGGGATTTATTTGTAATATTCGAATTTGTGATTCGATATAACAAAAAAGTCCCGTCCTGGATCGCGATCGCTTTCCCGCACTTCCCGCCTCTGTGTGACGAGAGCTTTAGAGAAATTACTAACATAAATTTAATGGCTAATGCCTATTAGCCATCGGTGTGACGTGCGCGATGCCTCTAGGTATTAATTTCAACACTCTATGTTCCAATTCCCATGCTCGTCACACTCGCGTTTTGTTTCAAAAAACACAGAATAAAAAACAAAATACAGGGGTTAAGGATAAAACATCTTACATCACTGCGCACTTAGCACAGCGCTCTGACGAGCGCAGTAGTGATTTGGACTCTTCATGTTCCAGTAGATGCGTGTCACTGTGTTCTTATGTTATGTTGTTTACCATCTGGCACATGTCCTGCTCGTCTCGTCACTCTATTATCCACACTCTCATCGCGATATTGAAAAAATAAAAATTGGTGCTGTGGCAAACACTGAACTATTTTGTTAATATTATCTCGTAATAATATTCAATTTGTCTCGTTAAATAATAGATACGGGAGCGGTAGGTTCATCCACATTCTATACAAGACCAGCGCCACCAACCCGGTGGATGACGCTTGACCTTGAAAGATTCTAGGCACACGTCGGTTTCCTCGCGAAGTTTTCTTTCAACATTTGTAAGTTAGCGGCAGTACGCATATGACATGCCACAAAGACGCGTGCGCGTAGGATTGGATTGGGCTGTGGATTGGAAATGTCCGTTCTCTCGACTAGACCAGCCGTGACTCGACGTTGGACTCCCATAGAGTGAAATTGATTAATGTGTACTTTTGACGTGATAACGTCTTATAATTCGATGAAGCCGGCTGCACGCCCGCAAAACATGACGTCATATGCCGTTACCGCCGTTACCTCGCCTTATTACTTTTTGCACAATCTAGTGAGTGAAATGTGTATTACGTTCAAGGAGTCTGTCCATGTTTTAGAAAAGCGACGATATGAAGTTAAGAACTTGTGCTAGTACAATGATGTACCCAGAGATGGCGCTTTGAACAGCTTTTCAAAAAGCTTCAGAATGTTTTACCTAGATGGCGCTTAACACAAATACTAGTCAGTACCATTCCATCAGTATTTTCTTAATACGTTGTCACGTTCAACTATCGTCAGTAAACCGACTTTACAGACAACAATTTTTTTTTATAGTATAGAGTGATGAGACGGGGAGGTCATGTGCCTGGTGGTAAGCAATATGCCTGCCCATAACATCACAGTGCCACGCATTGGAAAATGAATAGTCCAAATCATTACCTACCATTGCACTGCGCTTGTCACCAAGAGATACGAGAGATATATACGTTTGTTGCAGGTTATCGGAGCTGCGGACGGTTCGGCACAGCCGTGACGTGCTTCTGAGGCACGAGAGTGAATCGCGGCAGATGGACATGCGACTACTGCAGCGAGACGTGGCGCTGCTGCCGCCAGAGGCCAGGGAGCAACTCGCGCAAGCGCACCACACACTCTGTAAGTAGCCACTTCTGATTTACAGAGACACAACCGTTCAGTGCTGTTGGGACACGTAATTTCACCATTGCCAAACAGATCATCTGCTTGATGGTTTCTTTGTCGTCAAACAGACTGTCTGCTTGATGGTTTCACTATTGTTTGCTTGATGGTTTCATTGTCGTCAAACAGGTCGTCTGCTTGATGGTTTCACTATTGTTTGGTTGATGGTTTCATTGTCGTCAAACAGATCGTCTGCTTGATGGTTTCACTATTGTTTGGTTGATGGTTTCATTGTCGTCAAACAGATCGTCTGCTTGATGGTTTCACTATTGTTTGGTTGATGGTTTCATTGTCGTCAAACAGACCGTCTGCTTGATAGTTTCATTGTCGTCAAACAGATCGTCTGCTTGATGGTTTCACTATTGTTTGCTTGATGGTTTCATTATCGTCAATCAAATAGTCTGCTTGATGATTTCACTATCGTCTGCTTGATGGTTTTACTGTCGTAAAACAGACAGTCTGCTTGATGGTTTCACTATCGTCTGGTTGATGGTTTCACTATCGTCTGGTTGATGGTTTCACTATCGTCTGCTTGATGGTTTCATTGTCGTCAATCAAATAGTCTGCTTGATGATTTCACTATCGTCTGCTTGATGGTTTTACTGTCGTAAAACAGACAGTCTGCTTGATGGTTTCACTATCGTCTGGTTGATGGTTTCACTATCGTCTGCTTGATGGTTTCATTGTCGTCAAACAAATCGTCTGCTTGATGGTTTCACTATCATCTGCTTGATGGTTTCATTGTCGTCGAACAAATCGTCTGCTTGATGGTTTCACTATCATCTGCTTGATGGTTTCACTATCGTGTGTTTGATGGTTTGCTATCGTCTGCTGGTGGTTTCATTGTGGTCAAACAGATCGTCTACTTGATGGTTTACTATCTTCTGCGTGATGGTTTCATTGTGGTCAAACAGAACGTCTGCTTTATGGTTTAACTAGCAACTAACCAAGTAATAATGTCCCATCATCACTGTATTCCTGTTTGAAAGATTAATGTTTCCAAAGAAATAAATGGCATAGAGGTGAATGGATTTATATATTATTGTTTCTTTCCAGCTCGCGATTCGCAGAGCACGTCGACGGTGCTGCTGAACTGGCTTCGAGGCAAGAGTACCCCGAAGGTCGTCCACATGTGACACTCGCGGTAGGCTCACAACCGATCGCCGAAATCCTTCCATACAGCCTACGAATGCTATTCTTCCACACAGCCAAGGTTAGATGTAGTCACTAGTTGTCAAGCGTCGACTGAGAGAGGGCAATTAATTTATCGTACACGGGTAGTTGGAAAAGCTACCATTTATTTACTAAGTGCCGTTCTAAAACAGCTTTGTACTTTCGAAGGAGATTGTTACCCTCGTCCTTCTGAATCTATGCGTACAATTTGACTGTTTCGCGTTATGAAACGTGTCACAAAAAGGCCTAAAATACTTAACCGGTGATTCTACTTTTTGAAATATATTCATAGGATTCATGTCGAAATCGTGAAAAAATTTAATCTTTTCCAATTAAAATGTGATCTTACTGATTGAAAAATTGTAAGGAGAGATTGGATTTTTTTTTGGGATCCCATGGTGGTTTCAAAGAAAAGTAGTGCACTTTGTTAGTATTATTGGACCTTCTTGAGACAAAATGTATAAGCTCTCTTTTTATCTCATCACATGAGAAAGAGACAGTTGTTGCAAATCCAATTTAGGTGTTTTGATGCCTCACATACAGGCGAATTGTTATTTACAATGTAACTAAAATTTGCAGTATTCTTTATCAACAGATAACATGACTAATACGAACCTAAAAATAATTTGTTCCACTACATTTTTTAATGTTTTATTGTTACTTATTTTTAATTATCTGACTGTTACGCATTTATATATATAATGTTGCCACCGCCAATGGCGTTGTGATTTAAAAACGTTTGGTTCGAGTTTCAAACGTTGTAACGTAAATTGCTGCGCTATCGGCTTGCCTGCGATCCGTCGAAGCGTTTTGCCAACATCATTGTCCATTGTGATTTCTCACTGTGTGTACAAAACACTAAACTCATTTCACAATGATTTGCAACGGATTACACAATCAGTTTAATAATGTTGGTAACTTAATCTTGGAAGGGCCGTTACAGACGTTATTTTACGACGCTGTTTTTATATCAGCTGTTATTTTTTGCTATACTCATGATGAATCTTCTTGGATAATTTTATTTGTATCTTGTGTTACTTTCTTGTTTTCGTCCATTTCGACTTCTGTATCGGCTGTAAAGATTTGGGACCCGTTTAAATCTCTTTATATATCTTTCCTTTGAAGTTGCAAGATTTTTAAAGCTATTCTCTGCTTATCGATTCAATGATGTATCTTTTCATATTGTCGATTTTTTATTCATAACTTATGAAAAGGTCCCAATCTCTAAGATTAATCGACGGCGCCCACGAACGAACGATGATTTTAATACATAGCTTAGTTTTACCATTCCTTTTTATTTATTTTTATCGGAGTAGGTACTTTTTAGAAAATAATAGTAGCGTCAAAGTCTTGCCGATTAATACCCGTCTAATTTGTCATCTTAAATCTTAAAGACAGTAACCAAGTACATAGCTTTAAAGTACAACCTTCTGGGCTCAAACTATAATGCCCTATTCAGTGCGACGCGGACCGTCCGCACGCGGACTAGGTTTTGCGTCCGTCGCGGATGAATTTGTCGTTCAGTGCGCAGCGGATCGCGCATGCGCACAATAGACGCAGCCGCCATGACAACGACAGTATGTTACGTCCGCTCCGCGCGACTGTCCGCCGAGCACTGAACAACTACATTAGAACCAAGCACCGTCCGCCCGCGGACATCCGCGGCGCGGAGGAGCGGCGCGGAGCGATTTCGACCGCACGCGGATAGCTCTCCGCGACGCGGACAGCTCCGCGTCTCTCTGAACGCACTGTAAAGTTTCATACATTTTACCGTCCGTCGCGGACGTCCGCGTAGGTCATCCGCGTCGCACTGAATAGGCCCTTACTGAAAGAATTGTATACTTACGCGATATGTTTCCGTAAGGATTGGATCGAATACATCATATAGCTCTTTTTTTCTTCAATGTTTGGTAATAAACGGGCGGCGGGATTTTGGTTCGACTATTATCGTGTTCAGATTTAAATTTTTTCTTCAAAATTACCACAGTACACTTTGATAGCTTAGTAAATAATCTTAGAATTCCTGCTAATGTGGTGATTCCGTGTCTGTAGTCCTAGTGTATGCCATAAGCGATTCCATGTACGCGGAAACATGAAACGTGCCTTTAAACTGCTATACTTACAATTACACCTGTCTTCTTACTGTGTACTATTATTATGATGATTTTGACGTTCACTTTCGTGTTGTGCGATCGCGAACCTAATCGTCGGGCGATAAGGCTTACAGTCGCGGTGCACAATTGTTAAACGTCATCTCAATGGAAGAATCATTGCAATAAGAGTTCATAGTAGAGGTCCTGTTAGGGTCCTGGTACCTATTACGCCAAGGTGATCAATGAGGGGTAGGTAATATTGATTGTGATATGTTGTTGACCAAAAGATTGAACGAATTTGAAGTGTGATTGATCTAAAGTCCATTTTTGAAATCGGATTATGATTGTCTCCTGACATACCTACCTGTAAAAAGAGTATTCTTGTTTTTGATATGCAGATAGACTTACAACCGTTGTTGGGATATTCAGGGTACGATTTTAAGAATGAGTCTCTAGCCGAGGCGTTTTTGATGGCAACAGGGTCAGGGCCCTGTCGAGAATGTTGTCGTTACTTATGTTTATAGTAATTAATTCAACGATGAGTATGTATAATACCAAATTGTATATAAAATTAATTTGGCGGATTCCTCCACGGACTCCTCTTGTATATGAAATTGTAAATTTGTTTTCAGAATAAATAATATTTCCATCGATTTTGTTATTTTATTTAGATGATTTATACGGAGGTGTAGTTCATTGACAAAGTTGGAGAAAACGTCTTATCTTATAAGGTTTAGATAGAATGCGTATATTTCTAAATTCCAGATTCATACTTAAGATAAACCCTACATTGTACTCTTATGTAGGTAAAAGCGTCATGTAATGAAAATTTACCCAAGGCTTCTTCTTCTTTGACGGTATCACTCTTGGCAGAGTGGTCGTGGTCATCACTTCAGGTGTCGGTGGCAAGCTTCACAACACGTCGCCACTCCTCTCTAATGGCCGCCTTTCTTGTGCATTCATGTACTGATGATGAACCATTTATCACCGCTTTTATCTGGTCAGTCCATCTCATAGGCGATCTTCCTCGTGGTCTGGTACCCTCAACCCTCCCCTGGACCACAAGTCGCTCAATAGCTACCTCCCCACGACGGCATACGTGACCAAAAAAGGTGAGAATACGAGATTGCACCAAAGATGACAAACGCTGCTTGATGCCGAGTTCTCGAAGTATAGACTCGTTGGTGCGGAATTCAGTCCACGAGACTCCGAGCATTTTGCTCCAGCACCACATCTCTAGGGCGTCTATTTTCTTCTCTGTTTCCCGCAAGGTCCACGTTTCTGCTAACACCTAAGGCTAACACGACCCAAAAAGCTGTATTTTTTAAGAAAAAAACAAATTGGTATAGAAATATATTTTTTCTCGCTTGAAACGTAAAAAGAGAAGTTTCGTAATTACAGATGTTACGGAACGAATAAAAATCATTAAATATTTAATCGAGACCGGGAGTCGAGTTTGGAACAGCTGACATTCTATGATTTGAAAATGAGTCCTATAAAGTATAAATAAAATCAGATCAGCATGCCGAATTGTTGAGCATGGAATGTCTTTTTCAGCCTAAATGGCACAAAAAAGCAATGGCACAGGAGAAGAAAATAATAATAACAGTACAGGTTAGAACAGGTGTTTTGGTCTGCATACCACGTGCATGACGAACAGCCACACCTGATAAAAGCACGTGGTACTCATTTAACACTAGGTTATCAGAGCCACAATATCGGTTTTATCAGATCACCAGTATTGGCCTGTACTGACAAGTTGTCGGCTCATAGTTCACAACTCATCAAATACCATACCTACATAGCATCGTTTTACTGATAGACTACAGGCTTGTGAACAAAATTTACGTAGTAAATGAACCACCAGGAGACCTATGTAGGATGATAGAAGGGTATAAAGTAATAAGACGTTCCCACTGCTGGGACTCGGGATCTACTCTCGCAAGGAGAGAGTTAAGGCCATAATCGACCACGCTGGCCCAGTGCGGGTTGGTGGATGACACTAACTGATGGATGACTTCGAAAGATTCTAGGTACATGTCGGTTTCCTCACGATGTTTTCCTTCACCGTTTTAAGTTAGCGGCATTACGCACATGACTTCGAAAAGACAGTGGTGCGTGTGGGGTTTGAACCCGGGGTCTCCGGATCGGCAGGCGCCGTTCTCCCGACTAGACCAGCCGTCACTTACATGATGACATGCCACTTACTCTCGATGATATTGATTCTATATTACCTACTTCATTTCGAAGCGTTTTCAGAATTACAGTTGACAGCCAGTTATGAGACATAAATTGCATTTGAATTGCATAAATTAGTGAAAAAGTTGTCAAGTCAGCGACATCTACGTAAGTATACTTACCATATTTCGCCAACAAAATTAATAATTGAGAACGACGTTTGACTGAGTTGAGAATTCTAAAAAAATACCTCATTTTATTCCACAGAAGCAAACTCGGTGTAGCTTTCTTCGTGGATCACCGGTCTTGTCGCTGAGCGAGCACATCTTCCTTCTCAGACCAACTTTAAATCCTCAAAGATCGCCTAGTAAGCCAACACAAAGATAGCACTTAAATTATGAATACGAGTAATAAATTATCTCTTTAGGTCCGAGTTTGAACTTAAGAACCAGTGTTACAGTAAACATCCAGATAGGTATCCACGTCTCGACAACGTAGATTTTTACAGGTAGGATACAATTATTATTAGAAACTTGTCATAAGGCGCTAGGACACTAGCTGTATATAAAATCTAACCAAACGAAATTTAGGTCCCTCCCTAGTATCCTTAACTATGACTTGTGGGTACCAAATGAGCAAAAACCTTAGAGAATAGCAACAACGCATACATTTTGTGAGGTGTGATTGGTTTTAATAAATGACCACGTTATAAAGCTACCTATATTTTGCCTAATAAACAGTGTTAGGTAGTTATAGACTACAGGCCCGTGAACAAAATTTACGTAGTAAATGAACCACCAGGAGACCTGTGTAGGATGATAGAAGGGTATAAAGTAATAAGATTCAGCACTATGCCGTCACTTGTAAGCAGCTGTCCAACTCAGTACCTACAGTCGAAGAGGGGGGGTTGCAACCCTCGATCATTTTTTCTTGTCACATGATGTCCGTTGCATCCGCCGGTTTGAAATCACGATACTAAAGAAGTTTCACTTAAAAAATAAAAAAATAGCTTTCGTTTTCATGTTCTTAATATTAGTTTATACCTATGCTACTTTTATTTAAAATGAAAGGGATGGAAAGGAATAAATATAAATAAAGGAATAAATGGGAGAAATTAAAAAGTTTGCCATGTTTTAGAATTTTTATTGACATTTTGTTTAAATTAGCTTATTTACATCTCAACGATAATTTTCCAAAGGCGTCACTTAAGTTAATAAATCACAAAATCAAGACAACGCCACAGCGTTTTTTAATAATATAGAATTTCACCTTCTAAATACACGATAGTGCAGTGCGATATAAACCTATTTTCTATTACGAATAATCGAAAAAAATTGCTAAATTTTTATAACTACTCCATTAGAAAACTAAATTTCTTATTCTATATCGAAAAAAAGCCAGTCCAAAAGCCGAAGAAGCATTAAATAAGACTAACATTATAATGCGTTTACTTTCCCACATAATTTTATTTACAACTATAAAAATAAAATTGCTCATGTCAATTTAATATCCTAAGATTATGGGGTATAACAACCACAACCAAAATAAGTATACATTTATATATACTGTATCTTAGTGAATAATATGTGATATATTTAATATTTATGGAATTGTTTAGTTGTTATAACTATTATTGTTGGGTCATGTTTCGATTAAAGTTGGATATATTTTTACTGTAGTTATACTTTCTATGTCATTGTCATATTAAATACTATACTTTAAGTAGTGTTATGGCACCACATGCTTTTAGCATATAAAGTTATATTTACAGTTTATATATAATATATCTACTTAGCAGATTGCTATGTTTATAAATATTATTTCTTTAAGGAAAAATCAGGCAGAATAATTTCAGTAAAGTTATTAGGTACATGTGTAGTATAGTATATCTTTAATAATACAGAATAAATGAATCTATTATGAAATATGGTGTGTATATGATTAATGGCCTGATTTCCTCTATTATGGAAGACTTAGTGATATAATATAATGAGCACATACTTCGGCTACATAACATAGATTATTATTTACGTAACGAGAGTAATGTATTTTAAACATTTAAATTTTTAACTTATATATAATTATAGCTATACAATATGCTACGCCACCCGTACTTCGCATTTACTACCAAACCTCGACTTATATTTGAAAAGAATATATCACAATAATGTTTGATGTAAAGAACTTCAAACTATTAGACATTAAGTACAAAATACAGTAACTTGACTATTGCATTTATGTGCATGAACATATCCGATGGTTACAAACATAGGAACGATATACAGGGAAATATATAAAAAAAAAAACTTAACCCTAACTTAAACATCTTAAACGTGATCACATTTTTTATTTTCTTTTTTCAAATACGCGTTTCCATAGTACTTCTAAGTTTACATATTATGACTGGAAGTGACTATAATACGAATTTTAATTAAACCTAAAGAGCTTATCACAATTATTTTATTCTTAACTAACTTTATTGGTATTTATCAAAAGGAACAATAATGCTCGATTTCAAACAATTGCTTTAACTTAAATTATCCTTATGATATTAGGTCGTTCCTTTCAACTTATTTTAAGGAAAAATAACGATTTACTATGCAGGATGTAGTCGTTGAAATGAGCTTAACGTAATGAGCCGTTTCCAGAATGAAAAAAAATGTTCCAACAATCCTACATGGTGGTAGCGAGTGTTTATTGTATTCTCACTACAAAAATTTACTTCATTTTATTTAAAAATTCGTTAATTTTCACGTGTTCAACAATATTTCGTGACATATCAAGTTTGATGATTTGTAAAATGAAAGACAATATTAGAAACCTAGATCTAGCCAAACAAAAACGGAAGTTTTAGTGTTTCAGGAATGTAATTTTTCAAAATATAAGCCAATCAGCTTAATTTGAATTGGTATTACCTTACAATGGATAAAAAATGTATAAAACACGTTAGGTGTCAGATAGGTGCCATGTTTTGTGTATTTTTTCCATATTTTTTTGTCTCTTCTGAAAACGGCCGATTGTCTACGTACATAACTTTCCAGGTTCAACGAAACTGAGTTGCTCGCCCGTTGTCTACATTATTTTAATAAGTAGCCGAAATACGAATCCTAGCGTATCCGTTGAATGCGTCTAAACGTGGCAAATGTATGGAAAATTAGAACAAATGTGCGGTTGGCGGTTGTAAAATAATAATTAATATTGGTAGTTATTTCTCACGAAACACTAACCAGATCCAAACGAAGCAAAGCTTGTATGCTATGGGAACCAGATAGCTGATATTTAGAATAATTATAGATACATAATAGGAATGGTGACTAAAAAAAACTAATTTGTCCGTCAGTTAGATTATTAAAAAATATTGTACAATATTTTTGTTCTTTTGTTTCACATCCAAAAAATGACGAAGATTTAGTACTTAGAAATTTCGAGTGACATCACGTCTAAATAAGAGTTTTATGTAGAAGTGACGTCACAAATCCCCACTCCGGAAATTTGATCGTTTTAAATAATTTGATTAAAAATAATGTGTCTTATTTTTCCATAATCTACTTAACGGACTAATCAGAATGATATATTTTTGACCCAATCACCATCCCAATTATGTTACAAACACCCAGACACAGAACAAACCACATAAACATTCATATTTACCACACAAAATGGGTAAAAATGTTTATTTTGGGTAAAAAAAGGAACCGTACCGAGTGTCCATACATGTACCAAATTCCACGCGACGGTAACTGAAAGTATAGTCTTCGTTCTTCGCCTACCGTATCTACGTATTCATATTATATGGGTAGTGGGTACGGTTATCATACATATAATTATCCGTCTATTAGTGAACGTAATAGTAGTTTTTACAAATTACAAGCGTACTTTATTGCCTTCCCCCGATAAAGGTAGGTATTATACATTTTATATATTTTACAATCGTTGACACCGTGTTGGATAGTTTATTTTCTATTGTAGAATTTCTCCATAAATTAGTTTCGAATCAGATGTTTCTAGCGATATTATGAGATATGTATCTATACAGGGTTACTGGTAATCAGCCTGCATCCGTTTAAGGGCATGTTCTGTATATTTAAACAAACAACTTTTGTTCTACAACTTTCGTTAAAACTTAATAGATAACCCAAAAAAGTTGTATTTGTTGGCCTTTTTTGTACTGTTTTGTTTTAGACTTTTTAGTGTTTATTCACTTCGGTACATCATTTTTTGTGCGTTAAAGAGCGTACGCGCTCTCGTTACGAAGAGTTCGATACTTTTAGACCGTGCAAATGCACTTTTTATTTATTTTGTAAAAAAAAAACATTTTTTTTAAACTGTAGAACAAAAGTTGACGTATTGAATGTACCTAACATCCCCTTAAAAGGATGCAGGCTGATTACCAATAACCCTGTATAGATCATCGCTTTGTTAATTGGTATAAAACCGCTGCGTCACTACGATTAACAGTTGTGTTACAAGTCGCCACACAAACTTTATCCTGAATTTTTCTTCTCTGCTATAAATAATTATCGAACGCTTAAATCGATACGATCTAAATGTCCTCGAAAATAAGGTATATTAGTGTGAATAACGACAACTAGAGTTACAGAGGCGAAGCGTCTTGAAGAAACCAGCTATAGAAACTTATGCAGAGAAATATATCAAACTATGAATGTCTACTAAAAATAGAATATAACCGCTCTGTTATTACGACTAACCACTGTATTTTATGTCGCTGTACATTTCTACTGTATCCTGAACATTTTGTTCTCTCCAGTAAGTGAATGTTAGACTCTTTAAATTTGGGTCCCCCAAATTGAAGACGTAGTAAATATTAATAACGACGTAAAATAACGAGGGTAATCGGAATAGACACGAAGGATCTTTAAAGAGACTACAAAAATATTTATACAAAGAGATATATGAAACTTTGGTCCCATAACATTAATGCAGCAGATGTGGCCGTGTAATAACTATTCGATAATAATTTAGAACAAAACTAATCGGATCGGGAACTTATATTCTTAACTATTAAGAGGTAGATTGTAAATTGTTAGAACGATACAAACTAGAACTGAAAGATTTACCTAAAGTTAACTCGTACACGATGGATAGCGAACATATAGACTAGAGGCAAATTACAAGTAGCACGCAGGGCCTAATAGTATCCACAAGTTGCGAAACCGTACAGTAAGTTATCTAAGAGACAAGCGATTGTCAGTCTTGGTATCAGTCCTCGATACGAACGCATCAACTAGTAGTTTAAAGTATTTTCGTACTAATGCACCGTAGCGATAGGTCCGGCGCGCCGGAAGGCCAGTGAGATTCTGGTCGCTGTTAGAAGTGCACGTCTCTAACGTCGGTGGGGGTGGCGGCGCTAGTGTGCGCCTTGTCCTGGTGGGGCGGAGGCGTCGCCTCCCGCGGCGGCCCGTTTGGGGCCGCGCGTTCTTCCATCAGCGTCGCTACCATCGCCTCGATCTGCTCCAGGCACGTCTGGAGGCAGTCCTGCAACAAACAGACTAACCTCACCAACAGAACTCACTTTACCTCAGAAAGAGATCGAAGATCGGCCTCATTGGAACTATGGATGACGGGACTTTGCTCAGCAATAATAATATAGTAAGTCAGCAATAAGTCACATTAAGTAAATTTTATGACCTGAAAAAGGTATACAACAATACTGAAGTAGCAACCAATCAAGAGGTTTTTACGACATGGTTCATCATAACCTTAAAACTGCAAGTCGTAATTGCTGCTTGATACCAAGTTTCTTTGCAGGTTGTCAGCTAAGACAGTGTCCGTTTTACAAACAATTTACAGAAGCTAAAGAGTTTAAAACAACCGCGTTTTTATCAATGCTTCTGATACATGTGATCATTGCACCTATGCTGTTTGATTACAGAACATAAAGTATTTCAAATCTAGAAAAGACCATTCGTTTTCATTATTTATTATTCAAAATGATTTGCATAGTGGCCGGTAAAATGTGTGTAAAGCCTATTCAGTGATGCATTTAGTGAAACTAACCAGATCGATCCTGGTGAGGTCATGGAGCCGCGCGAGCTGCCCTTCCAGGCTGAGCCCTCGAAGAGCCGCCGCGATACTGCAGCACGCCAGCGTGCTAGCAGAGTACAGCGTGAACTCGTAATCTAAAACAAAAGAAACGCTCATTTAAAAATAGAATGGATTTACAAAAACAAATATCAAAATTAGAACAAAAACGGAATTTGCTTTTAAACAGAAACAAAAGAATACAAAAAAAATATGGAACTAGAACGGAATTAAAAATAGAATTTCAAAAAGGGAATGGAATTTCAAATAGAGAATGGAACTCCAAACAAGGCAGATTGCGCGAGATTACCCGCCGAGTAACAAAACAAACGGCCCTATCAGTGAATCCGGGTCACTTGCATGCGCCGTGCAGTTTGACTTTTTTCCTGTTTTGCATCCTATATACATACTAAACTGAGTTTTTTAAATCAGTCGTCGAGGTAGTTAGATCGTAGGTAAGCCCTGGGGCAAAAAAGATGCAGAATTTGGAACTGAAACGCTCCTGCGAAGCCTTCTAGTGTCTATCCTTACGTACTTATGACGTGCCAAAAGTATTTTAGTGCCTGTGTACCTACGTACTAGTAATCAGACATGCCAGTATTTGACAGTTACATTTTAGTTCTACATGATACAGAGTCTACTCTGGACTAGTGTCGAGAAAGGTGAGAATATCCGTTAAAAGAAATGTTCGTAATTTCGTAGCCAGGGGCCGGCGCAGTTGTCAGTCTCCTCCGGGGTTGTCAAAGGCGCCGGCGCGCGTCGCCTGGGCTCGGCCGCATTCCTTCCCGCGCTCGCCTCGGGAACATTTCTCACGACTCGCTTTGGCGAAACCCGTACAGACTCACAATGCGCACACACACCAATTTCGGCTTCAACTTACTAACTTTCGGCGAACGACTTCAAAAAATGCGAACGAAAATCTTGGTGCGTAATGATTGAGCGTTGTAACGCGAGCAATCAAGTGTAAAATAAGTAGGCGTGCACCGATACGTAATTCTACTTGAACAGTACTTGAAACCAACTTCGGTTACCGACAGGAACCTTGTCGGAAGACTGACCTTGGCATTAGTGGTTATCAGCTGTTATTTTGCGCCCATTAAGTACCTAATATGAAACAAATTAGCAGGAAAATTTCATATCGTCTCATATTTTTATGATGGCCTTAGTATTTTACCATGTATGTTATTTTTACTCACAGAAACCGTATTTTATCGATTAAAAACTTAGCGCTTAACACGTCCCACTGTAATAGAAGCCGAGACAAAGGTAGTGTCAATTTTTATAAATTCTCTTTAATCTTCAAAATTAATGTCCATTTAATATATTATTTATCTTTCACTAGACTGTTTCCACGTGGTTGGTGGCTGACAAAAAGTTCGGACTTTCGCGAAAATACAACTTGGTTTTGAGTTTGATGTGATTTATTTCGTACGGAATTGTGTTCCCACGCAGTTAAGAACACAAGAGTAAAGAATCCCGCATCAATTCACCAATACCCACAACCATGGGGCCTCAGTCTCAGAGTCAGACAAAGCAAGTGAGGCCTTCGAGGGCGTCCATTCATCATTAAGTAGGTTCGCATTATACCGGGCGACGTATAGATATCGAACTCTTTTAGCTTATTTAAAGCGATTTATTTTGTTTTTTTTTTTACATTTCGCATGCCAAGATAAAAAGAGCGGGCCAGAGAACGATTAAAAAGAGAGACGAAAGCGGCCGCTCACTCGAGTATTTGCATAATCTGATGTTAATCAAAAAGTTCAGGCTGTAGGGACTGTTCTCTGTTCTACAATATCAAAGGCTCTCATGGGATATCATTTGATACACGATTGTTAGTACGTTGACTACAGAGTCGGTTGAGACCACGATGTCGATACTGACGAGTTTTGAAGGTTATCTTCGTTATAACCTCGAAAATTACTATGTTTAAGAGTATATTTTTGGATTAAAAAACGACCGGAAAATTGTGGCACCCCTATGTTCAAAGACAATTCAGATCGTAGGATAATCTAAATATCTAATGTTCTCTAGAAGCGTTAAAATTGATTACTGACACCTTCGAAATGATGATTGAGAGATCGCACAGAAGATAGGACACACGCATAGCGGATGTGAGTCCATCCTTATTAGACTCGTCGCGACGTTATTGCAGCATTACGAATTCCGAGCTCCAAATGCACTTTCCTAAAGGACATGACGTAAATCTTCTTATGGATTTTGTTACTATAAACCAACAACAATACCTAGATTAAAGTTACAAATTATAAAAGTTTGCAGGTATATGTTAGCTACGAGTAGTTCTCAAAACAGACGGCCAAAATTGATTAGGACGGAGCCAACTTGCACCTTGAATTAATAATGACCACCTCTTTATGGGCCACACTATGAATGCTCTACAAGTCCAATACAAAACGCCTAAGCAGGATACTAGCCTAGATAGGAAACATCAACCGTTCCTGTGCTATATCGAGATATAGCCGCTGGTTATATTCAAACCTGCAGCAGAAACGCACACGTAACGTCAAAACTACTTTTAACGTCGGATATAATAGAACAATCTACACATGGAGCAGAATATAATTTTGGATACGTCAATAGACGTGACATAATGGTTTTATTTGCCCTTGAACGTTGCGAAGTAATAAATGTCAATAGTATGACGGGACGGGAAGCGCCGCGGGCCTCCACGAGTCTATTCGCGAGGTGAACGATCCCGCGAGGCCATATCTGATACTCAAACATTAGAACACGCTTATAGTTATATTTGGAACTTAAATGTTAACAGGAAAGAAACTACTAGCATCGATTACATAACAATCTGCTGTAATTTAACAAGATCTTGCTTCAGGAGTAGTACAAAGTTCAGGAGTAGTTAAGGTTTGTTTTCTTTGCTATTTTCTCTCCTAATCTTGACATACCATTGTTCTGAAGTGATACGGTCACCGATATATATTATTTCAACGGACACATGAAGGAATTGGCATAGCTTGGTATTCTTTCCAGAACAATGAAAATGTTCCTTGAAATAAGTCATTAAAATCGTCAGAACATTGCTTTATAATTCACTGTGTGCGTGACTTTGTTCACGTAGACGCTATTTTGCCTGAAATAATGCAGTTTTTTTATAGAACTCTGCATTTTTTTCGGGATCAAAAGTATGTGCTATTCCAGATTATGTATAATCTATCCATGTTCCAAACTTGACCTTGATCTTTTCAATTCTTACGACGAAATTGAGCAAAAAAGATCCAGTTAACCAAACATTTTATATCTATAAATTTAGCAACGTCACCTACATGTTTTAATAAGCCAAATATCTAAAACGCAATTCCAAGTTATCACGTCGTTGTTAAACATTTTTTTAACTATGATAGGTTTGCTCTTGACCGCCGCGATGATGCGGTTTACGATGGAGTGTGCTTAGAAGAAACCGATTCACTCTCAATTTTTAAGGTACCAAAATTCAACAGAAGATACCTTCAGAAACAACCCTTCCATGCAACGTATTCCACAGCCTAGACAAAAGTGGAGTTAAACCTTGACTTCAAAACGTCAAACATAAAACGAAGTCGCTGACTCCAAGACTTGATTCTAAGTTGGTAAAACTCAGCTCATATTAATGAGTATAGTTCGTGTGAGCTACAATCAATGCCCACCGGAACAAATATCCGCTCGGCCCCCGCGCCTGTGTTTCCTGGCACTGCGGAGCGCTGCGCTGTGAAAACAGCTACAGTTTATTATTGTCGAACCACGATACTGATAAGATACCTGCTCCCATTGATATAAACCAATGGATGTGCCCTGAGCACCTTGAAATTGGTAATAAATTGCGCTCTGCGTGTATCGTAAGTGGTTTACAAACAACCAAACTACTTGACCCCAAGAATCGCTAGCGGCGAGATATGCTGTGGTTCTACTTAATCCGAACCGGCGTCCACCGTTTCCAGCGACCGGCTAGAACGGAAAGAGTGAGCTCACTCTTCCCAATGATGACATGATTCCGTGCGCCCTGATGTTTGGGAGGACACATCTAGAGATCGTTGCCTGCTCCACGACAGACATCCTTCCAAACTTGCCGACTTATATTTCCATAACCAATCAAATAATCAATCATTGACCTCGCGGCTCAGTTTGTAGCGAGTGTGCTCACAGAGCTATTGTAGTGGTTTTGATTCCCATCCAAGACGAATATTAGTGTTATTATTAGAATAAATACTTTTAGCATTTAAAAATAAAAGCGAATAAAAAACATCCACCAGAGCACCAATGCAGAATGTCTACATTAAAATGATTTTCAAGATGTTACAGAAGTAACAAAAAATCTAGATCTAGGAGCATACACAAACATTTTGCGTAAGTACCTACTACAAGTATTTCAATCATTACTATACATGAAAAAAGTTATTAAAGCGAAGGTTTGCGAAACAACGGCATCCATCAGAAGGCTGATGAGGACGTCAGTAATAAAATAATCCATTACAAATTTTAATATCGCACGGTATGATTCCAGAGTAAATTGTGCCATTCGTGTAATGACACATAATGCGGGTACGCTCGATGCGCGAAATGTAACGTCTACACCGCGGTCTGCGCTTGAGGGTAGATTCATATTTTTGTGATTATAGACCCTGGGAATGTTTCTACCAGTTTATAATAGACCGAATGATACACTAACAGATTTTGCGTTGGTTACTCCAACACAAAACAACACTTTTTTAATAGTGACAATGTGAAGAAGACATGCGCCTGATGATGCCTAACATGCCTGCCTACAACAGCCGCATTGCCACGCTTAATTTCTCTGGAAACATTGACCTTTAAACCGGAACACAATGTTTGTACATTACTGCATGATAGAAGAATAACTTATAAAGCTGTAGGGGCGGACTCTGTAAAGAATCCTACCGTTACTATTTCGCATCGCTAAATTGAAATTAGTGAATAAAAAACTCAGAAATAAATCTAGTTTAAAAGCAAATTTGACCCTGTCAACGGCGCGGCGCACGACCGATCGGTCCTAATATTAAGGTTACATTAGCCTCCGATCAGACTGACAAGTGAGATGATATCTGAGGAGCAAGTGAAATAAAAGAGCCGGAGCGTGAACTTCTTGAATAAAAAACAAAACACGAGAGAGCGGCGGCGAACAACAAAAACCGTTGCACAAAAACATATGATCCCATGAGGGAGCGGGGTGGGGTGGTGCGGTGCGGGGGCCGGGCGAGGCGTGCTGGAATGCGCTCGGGCGAGCGGCGTGGGAGGCGCCGGGACACACACGCCGCCCCGGTCTACCCTCGCTGTAAACAACGCCTATTCGCATCTCAACGGCCTCCACAACTACCCAGATTTATCGACCATTCCAATAATACTGAACCCGAAGCCGTTTCGCGATCGCAACTAGTTCCCAAACGAGTCCGTGCTAGACGAGCAACGACGACGACTAAATCGCTCAATTAACCGCTCACAATCAAATTCATGTTACACGGTGACGTCATCCCGAAGACTCGCCTTCTCGGTGGAAATTTCGAATTCGAGAAGCCGAATACTTGATGTCGGTTGTCTAATACGCATTTATGTAAAGTCTGGTCTCCGTATATTCCACATTTGGTACAAAAAATGTACTAAAAGGTTCAGTGACACATGACGGGGCAAGACCAACGCGGATTCCGAGAGAAGCACATTGTCGTGAGGTGACGCGGTATCTAGATGCTAACTACCGTCTGCCGTTGCAAACGAAACGCCTTGCTCTTTATTCTATTCAGAAGTGTGAATCTAAATTGCAAATGGCAATTTAAAATATATTTGTAGGTATTGGCATCCCGTCGGTTAACGGGCGAATGGCGCCGATTCTCGGTATCCTGGGCGTCTT
Organism: Ectropis crepuscularia; assembly: GCA_963693475.1. Taxonomy (NCBI): domain Eukaryota; kingdom Metazoa; phylum Arthropoda; class Insecta; order Lepidoptera; family Geometridae; genus Ectropis; species Ectropis crepuscularia. The sequence continues at coordinate 9,037,686 of OY856343.1, read as the reverse complement.
AATATCTTCGGGACCGAATTAAGATAACCGATTACAAAATTCTAATTTTGTTCGTCTTGATATGCACATCAGATTTGAGTTCAAGCTTAGTTCAAGTAATCTCAGAAAGTCACTTCCATGGAATATTAAATCAATGAACTGGGACCAATAATAATAATCGATGCTAAGATCTGTACAACTCATGAGCTCATAAAGCGATAATTTTCAAGTTAATTAAGGTTACACATTGTGTGTGCCGTTTATATGAATTCTTTGCTCAGATAGTTTTTTCTGTCGTGTCTTGTTCTGAAGAGTTTAGCGCTTAGAATTAGGTGTAAAAATGTTGCTAATAATAATGGAAAAGATGAAGGAAGTGGTCACTACAAACAGCTATGTTTCAACCCCGAAGAGGGCGAAACAATAGTTCTGACTTCTGATTTAAACTAGACATTGGACTGACAGAGAGAGGCTTCTCCCTAAGTTTATTGGTAAAATTAGAGTAAAATAGGCAAGTTGGCTTACCTCTGGCTGTGAGTGCGATGAATGTTTGCGCGTGCCGGTGCACCATTTCAACGTTCACGAGACCCCGGAGTGGAAGCCGCGCCAGCAGCAATGGAAGGAAGTCGTGAGCCGTGACCCCCGCCACGTCCCACTTCAGTTTTGATAGCACCAGAAGCTCCCAACTCTGAGGACAAAGAAACAGCACGTTTAGACCACGCTTAAATGACTTTTTACTAACACGCCATAGAAGGTGTCGCTGTCTCCGCTCCTAGTTTGTACGCATGTATAGATTAATTGGCTAGTACTTTCTACGCTGACTACCTACAAGTTAAACAGGCAGCAAAATAGACCAAGAGTTGATTTGACGAGGGAGATACCAAATGTAAGTAGCAAAGTGAGATCTGGTTTCAGTATAAGAACAGTGGTTCTTCATGTAAACTGTAAACTATGCTCAGGTTTGGGTTGTAACAGACTAATTACTGATACCATCCATGTCATATGAAAGGAAAGTCGAAGCAGACGACTAACATTTAATCAAGTTGAAGAGATTTGGGACGGTATTCTGAAGGATGTCACCTTCCTGGCTATGTCGTAGGATTCCCGAATTCTTAGTACAATAACGCTTTTATAGCTTCGTTAAGACAATAGCTAGAAAGTAACAAGGATGTCGTCACGTCCGCTTTTAATCTTAATCGTGGATAGTTTCGTTCGACTTCCCGGAACGGCGTAGGTAGCGAGCTCCCTTTCCAATGTTATTGTTCAGAACTTACGACTCGACAAAAGGTTTATGGTTACGGTTTAAAACAACATTCCCATTTTAAAATTGAATACAAACGCAGGTTAAAAAGCTATGCCTGATCTTTTATTAGTTTCAGTATCCATAATTTAACACAAAACAATGTTCAAATATTGGCTAGATAATAAAAGTTCGCAGGTTATATTTCAGACGGTGACGGTGATTTTCTCCGTTTTATCAATTTTTTTTATCAATTGTTTCGGCAACTTTTGCTTATAAATGTCACAAGTGACCCAGATTAAATTAATTAAGTGACGATAGTTCCTCCGCACACAGACGCACTCTCGATACGATAGCAACGTTATTGCTCATGTTTCGGCAGTTAGTTTTGTGAATAACTTGATTATTTCGTGTACGGATACACCCATACATATAAACGATGCATGTCCGTTGACAGATAATACTCCATGTTTACTTAACTCAATCGACGAGGTCGGCCGCGACCACCGTCACTCGTGTTTCCTCTCCCACACGATATTATCCCTCATGCTACTAGATATAGAGCCGCGAATCGTTCGGTCACTCGTAGTACTTAGGGCATGTTGACTCTCGACCTGGGGCGTTTATGAATGAATGAAGAATCATCACTGGAAGTTGAAATGAGACACAGCGGTGTATGCGTGCAGCATGAAATTATAGCATCATTATCGTGGAACATCAGAAATGAATAAAATGCACATTACAATGGACGTTATATTTAAATTCCCGAGTATCGGCAAAAAGAGCAGATTGACGAAAGCGGTCAACGGAGAGGTATGCGGGTCGACCGCGAAATGAAAAGATTGGTCTATCGGCTTGGCGCGTCGACGCCGGGACCGGTCCGAAGGCCTCTCGAGCACGAGACAATAACTTCATAAAGTATTCACCGCAGATGCCGCTGCGAGCGACGTCTGATGGCCATGTTCACACTTAAGTTATTTAAAAATGATGTACGTTTATGAGGCGTTCTCGATTATCAGCTGAGGGGCCGTAATGACCGGTGATATAGACGAGCCCTGGGCCAGCCTTTCCTCGGACATGGATTTTTTGCAGCAGAACATATGTAGATCTCTTACTAGGTTCATCTGGTGAAGTACCACAGGTTTGCCAATTAAATAATGTAGTTTCTAAGTTATCAGATCGATGATACGTGCTGTGTGGTGCCGGCCAGGTATTCGATTCAGGTTGTGTACAGCTTGACGACGTAGTGAAATATAAAACTCAGTTCAGTGGACGAGTGTTCAACTGTTCAAGAGAGATGTGGCGGCCGGCTGCCGCGCCGGTCGCGCGTTACACCCAATAAAGCGAGCTATGCAAACAGCTCGCTTGTTGAATTCCACGCCCGGTTCCCATGCTTTATCCAATTTCATCGAACGGTGTGACTGCGCCGCTATTAGAATCAAACAATGAGCTCGGTGTCGCGTGGCCACTAAGCCACTGAGACTAAACAACTATGGAATTTTCCAGATGCGGATAGCAACATGCTAAAGTGGCAATGAAAGCCAACTTTAAAGCTAAACATACGAGATTATTCGTTTCTAATTTCAAATGCATGCAGTGCATGTTTGAAAGATTTGTGCATAATGCATGGGAAGTGATAATAAAACAGGAACCGTTTTGTGCACGTCAGCCGATATGTTATCCACCTTTCTGTTATAGAACTCAGCACATTCTTTCGATGCGATACGACTTACTACCGTTAGGTAAAACCCAGAAATATACGGAATTGCAATTGCATTGCAGAATCATCTACATGGCAATAATAGAAATAATGGTGTATTTAAAAATGGATTTGAATGAATAGTGTGCGAATCCTTTATTTTACAGATTGTGTTAAATGATTCATTCAAAATACTTAAAGTTTCGACTAAGTTTCCCTGTATCAGTAGTGTTATACATGTAAGAGTCGCAAAACCTTTAACAAAACAAATTTGCAGATTCAGTTCACATCTCCCAACATCGTCTTTATGATTTAACCCCTTCAAGTCACTGGTGGGTTCATTTAATGGTGTTTTTAACAGATAACACTATAAAAAGGCATAACTAAATGTTATTTTTTTGTTTGTTTTGTATTTTATATTTTGATATAAATATAAACGGTTCAGTGTACAGTGATATAGGAATTATTTTTTTTGGGCCGATTTTGGTAGTCACAGTAGAATATTTTTTTCGTATTATTTTCAGTTTTAAACCTTTAGTCTATCATTGTCAAGCATCGATTGTGCAGTTAACGACAGCGGTCGGCAGTGGGCCGTCCACGGGCCGGGTTACAATGGTGGGTTGTCGGACTGCGTTCCACGGCTCGTTTCTGCTAACCACAAAATTTTCATTTTTTCCTCGGCGGCGCGCCCGCATAGGGCGAGCCGTCCAACTGGACTCGCTGGAATTTTACTGCCGTTGGTAACTTTAATACTTTTATACTTCAATTACGGGGTTCTGCAGTAAGCGTGTACTAACCCAGGTAATCTGGTTGGTATATGTATATCATACTAACCATGGTGAACAACTTTCAAAGCGTTTATATAGGGTCAATGTAACTCGCAAAATAATCAGATGTTTCATTCATGCTTTCTCATTCTAGTCTAACATCTTCATTAAAAATAGTAGATTTTTAAAATGTATTTCAAGGTTAGTCCAATTCTAAAATTTGTTTACATTGGCGAGAAAACAAAACACGCTAGATTGAAATTAGTACTGTACATAATTCTATGTTACGCCATAGAATAGATAATATAGATATTTATATATAGATAGAATTTGGTTACGCTACAAAATATATGCGAATATAATCGAATTAGTAGAGTGATTAAATAAACAATAGTCCCCAGCAGCCTATTATACCTTATACCCTATAGAGAGGGCTGCGAATGATGATGACGGTGATGAAACAACAAAAATATTACGAATAGGTATTTAAGAGTTTATCGAGTAACGATTGCGATAAAAACTTAAAACAGGCACACTTGCGACATGAACTTAACACAACATAATTTCATATAATTGTCATAGCAGCCGAAAATATTTATCACAATCAGTCCAGAGGTTATAATTAAACGCTACAATGTTGCTGGCTGCGAAGTGAATAGGTATGTGACACATTTTATAACCTGCTAGCATGCACTGGGCGCACCTTACACACGCCCAGGTCCGTGTCATGTACAACATAAATCTAATATAATTATTTACGTCCTAAATTGAATATTGAATTACATAATCCCTTGCACGTGCCTCAGGAATCGGTTAAGAATCTGTTTAGTGTGCCGCGGATAAAGTGACATCTTCAGTGGCGAGCGGCCCGCAAACCGGGGAATGTATGAATGTAACTGGTTATCATGCTATGAAATTCTCCATCCTACTAGGTATACTTTACGGCCTCATTTCACATTACAGTCCGAGAATTTTCATTAACTTAACTATTAAACAACCGTGTCGTTATAACTTCTATTTATTAGAACTGTCTCGAAATAATATACGGCTAAGTTTTAAACTTCAGTATATCTGGTCTAATGTTAGACTATTGTGACTTTGTGACTAATTACGGGATATTTAACGTGGTTATTTATGGTAGGCGCGAGTATTATCTATTCTATGGCGCGAGTCTGCGATAGTTGGCCCGTGAATACGATGCACGAAACAACATCGAAATTTCGGGAACTCGCGCAACCATATTGTGATAAAAATACAGTAATTAGTGATAATAGAGTAGTGAATAACCATGTTAGCCTAAAACCTTAAAGAATGTTTGATTTAAAGTTGTCTCGAATATTTAATCATTAATTTTATCGCTGTTTTGTGAAACGGGTACATAAATAAACAAATGTCCGTAACTAATGACGAAATGTCTGTTTATTTCATAAATTGTATTTACTTATTTCTAATTACATGTACATTTTTGGACATTTAAAAAACAACATTATATTGGGCTTTATTTTATAGTTAGGGGGTGGTGCGTTACGAAATGTCGGTATACATAAGCAGAGTTATTTCGTTTGTACCTAGTTGCTGTACCTAGCGGCAAATATTGACAAAATAAGTTACATCACCATGTTAGTGTTGTTAAAGCATGGTTAATGTTTCTGAGAACGTTCCGGTGGTTGTTTTGCCTCGGTGGTCGGTGCTCGGTCTCGGCTGTTCTCAGTCCTCACCGGATACAGCGCACATAGGAGTATTTACATGATCTAGCCGGCCAAAATTACATTTCTCAGAATTACGCTCAGGTAAAAAAAAATGCATTCCTAGAAGAGCCAGGTAGTTGGGCGACCCAACCCTATTGTTGTTTTTTTTACCCACCCCAAATTTAACAAGATATAGTCAGTTGAAATTGAGACATTGCTCGAAGCGGTTGTTTATTTTCAATATTCGTGCTTTAAAACTCAATTTTAACTATTTTTTATTTTATGTTGTGTTGTGAATAATCCAAAATTGGCTATGGATTCTGAAACTGCTAGTAAGTGACTTATTTTACATATTTAAAATATTTAATTTTGTGACGGGATTATATTATTTTTCGTCATTTGAAAAAATACCTGTTTAATTCCCTAATATTTTCAAGAAAATTTAGTTTTACGAGGCTTTTTGTTTTAGTGCCCGGCATTACCCGGCTATAATTTTTATATATTCGTAATATATAGACTTTCTACTTTTAAAAAAAGAAAAAATTGGTTCCTACTAATTCCTACTCCGTCATCTGGAGCGATTTTAGATATCGTACTTAAAAATGTAAAAAAAAATATGAAATTTTGATTTAATTTAGTTTTTATTATTTCAGGACCATCTGGAAGTACTTTAATGACTCGCAAGGAGATATTTGGTCTAATGAGATCACAAAATGATCTCAATTTTAACGACCAATTAGAATATGTTGAAAATTATTTGATTTCACATAAGTCGTAATTTTGCACGCATGAAATCAGAAATGAAGCATCGATGGGTAGCAGCAAAATATAAAAGTGATCTATTTGAAAATTATACACTTGTATTTAAGGTTTTATGAGATACTGAACCATTTCTAATTGATTAAGAGCGATAAATAATTTTGGCCAGCTAGATGTCTCAAATACCCCTCTGTGCAGCGTGTGAGAGCGGCAAACATCGCCGCTCCGCGCTAATTCACCCGTATTCGCATTATATTCTAAACAATCATTCACATTTCCTTTTGACACTTGGCCTTATCTTCGACTCGCATAAAACGCAATCTTACAAAACATGACTGAAACACAATCTAACTGTTTCACATGGTTTCACAAACGTCGACACCGTTGCTTAAAAATTGTCAGGTTTTCGGCTCATAAAAGCCTTGTCTAAATGTTTGGAATACAGCGAACAATTTTAACAACTATTATTATAGTTAACGAATTAGTAAGTAAGTACGAAGTCGTTACATCGACGGAGTGTAAATGAGAAATGGTAGGAAGCGATTTGGCTCATCAGAGAGAGGGAGATTTAATGATTTAAGTATAGCTGCAAATTAATATCGTGTACATCGCCCATGAACAATACATATTAGGTAATATGACAAAGGTAAAATGCAGAATGAAACCTTTCACAATTTAGCTCCGCGCTTACAGCTCAGTATGTATCATTAAATTAATTTCAAACACTCGAACGGAACCAATCACACCATGAAAACGTCTAGATTTCTCTCAGCCTGTTGAGATTTGAATGACGCGTTCTGATTTAGTATCGAACTAATCTTACATCTGAAGTGTACTAACCTGTCTAGATCTAGACGCGTGGTATCGAAGTTTCATAATGGCAACACAATCCTAGTTTACACTTAACGCCAGGGGACCGCCTGGTTATCGACGTCGACCGAGAAAGATAAAAGGAACGTATCAAGAGTTTAATAACTGTGACGAAGTGAATTCGAATAGCTATATAACTTTGTATGCTATATAACATGTCATGAGCTGCTGATGGCTCTACGACGTATTGAGGACGGTGAAAAGCTAATTATAAACTTTTAAGCCCATTTATGTATTGGTTATTAATTCACAAGTGCATTAGACAGACACCCCAATGAGACCTTTTCAGAATAGCATATTTGAGTGATAAATGTGTAAAAATAAACGTATTTTTAAGCTATTGCATAGCTTTTATCGCGGGCCTGGAGACCGATTGTTACTAATGGTGCATCTCTTTCTTAAGTTCACAAAAAAAGAGGGAGGGAAGACTGTCACGCCGTCCTCCCCACTCGGTCATTCGACTTTCAATCTTATGGCTTTACATTTACAGACTAAATGCTCTTAGCAGTGTTACCAACTTAACGGATTTCCCGTGATACGTAGTGGATTTGAGTACGTAGAGAACGGGAAAATAACTTTCTAACGGCTATTATCATAGCATATTTTGGAATAGGTATATCAATGAAGCAATAATGTCAGCGTAAAAGCTCACTAGCTCACTATTTAATCAATTTTAGGGATTTTTAATTTAACTTAAGTTTAGGGATAAATATTTTGAGTAGATGGAACACTGATTTCGCGACGTTTAAAATTTTTGGATGTACATGAATGTCAATGTCACTAAATATGAATAAACAAAAAACAAAGTGCCATAAAAGCTTAAAAGCAAAATATAGGGAAAAAGCTGAAAATCTTCATGTTCCAAGAAGCGTGCTATAATTGAGATGTTTTGGCTTAACAATATGGAATCTGGATTTACTAAAGGGAATAGGTAGTTCCAATTTACCAAAGAAGGCAAACTTTTTTGCAATCAAGAAACAAAGACTTTTGTAGTTCAGAATAATTCATGAACGTGAAAACATCTTTGTAAGTACAGTTTTACGTTTAATACTATTTACCTATGTATAATACATAAAGCAGTCTAGTACATAAATAAGTAATAGATTATTTTCGGCTTAGAACTTCATCTTTAACACTGTTTACAAAGTTAGGTTATGTGCGTAAAATATAATAAGCGTTTGTTTGCTTGTTTCAGATCTTCAAGATTATCTTATGCGATGATGTTGTTTGGATATGTCCAAATAAAAAGAGATCTAAATGTGTGTACTGTCAAGTGTCGCGTATGTCCTGAACACAATAAAATATGAAACAGCCTTGGATATGGGATAAGGAGCAGCTTCATCTGAAAATACCTGTGCCTATGATAAATCTGTGGAAGAAGCTACAGCCAAAGGCTGCGGACAGGAATTATGTTTTCATATTGCAAAAGAAAGCAATCCATGGTTTATATAATTTATCAGCTAGAGAATCAGTACGGGAGATTTTCACCACATAACAACTTTAGTATGATAGCAATGAAGGGATCATTGTACATATATTTATCAATGTATAATGTATGTAAGAAAAAATCAAAGTCAATGGCAGAAATTAAATCTGAATCCTAAACCACACCATAAACACAAAATTGTATTTCCTACGCTTCTATATTTTTGCAATCCCTGCACAAGCTCTCAATGAAATCAAGTTTAAAAATGAAATAAAAACCTATTGAGCAAGGCAACAAAGTCAACTGTTAGTCAAAGTTAAAGATAACATATGGAAGAGAAATGTGTTGAAATTGGAATCTTGTAGTAAGGTAAAATAGTAGATTTATAAAACTTTTGGCGTAACATTGTTTGTACTCAATCATGTACTTAGTATACTGTATAAATATTGGTGGACAATTCACACACAATTCACTGCTTTAAATTGCTGAGGCTCCTTTACAGCTGCTTATATTAATTTTTACCTTAGTTATTTTATCTTATTATGTACACAGATTCTTTGATTTTTTGTGAATGACGTTACCACATGTTCTTATGGATTTATGGTTCGAATAAATGAATTGAATTGAACAGGAAAATAAAAAAAATTAAACATTAACAGTTGTATAATGAAGTAATAATAAACTAATAAAAATAATCTTATGTTAGTGAATTAGACTGGCGAGCGAATTAGAAGCCATGAGCTTAGTGGGTATAGTAGCTCTGCCTGCGAAGCTGAGGGTTGTGGGTTCGATTCCCACCCAGTGCAGTAATGTGCAAACATTACTGTGTTCCGGTTTGAAGGGCAATGTTTCCAGTGAAATTACAGGGCATACAGATAATACATCTAATATCTCTGGGTGACGAGCGCAGTGCAGTGCTGCAGGTAATAATTTGGACTCTTCATGTTCCAAAAGCAGCGTGTCACTGTGTTGTTATGTGGCAGGCATGTTGCTTACCATCAGGCACATGTCCTGCTCGTTTATAATATAGAGTGATAGTGAGAGTGATAGTGATAGTGATAGTGAGAGAGTCACATTATAAAAAAAATATGTTTGCACTGTGGCTGGGTGTTTCTTCATATTTTATCTATCTATATAAATATTAATCAATGCCACTTTTCATTGTTAGTACCTAAACTCCTTCTAAATGGCTGGACCGATTTGAATGTTTTTTTTCTATATATTTGGGTAGGACCCTGGAAGGTTTAGATTCACAAATCAGCTCGGCAGATGGCGCTGCAGTTGATATCTAGGTTATTATTCGAGCGAAGCCGGAGCGGGCCGCTAGTCTTCTATAAATACAAAAGCGAAAGGTCACTCATCAAGGAATCTCAGAAACTACAAATGCTAGGAATCTGAAATTTTGTATGGAGGTCCCTTTTAGCACGTAGGCGCTCACTAAGACGGGGTTTTGCGAAATTCAACCCCTAAGAGAGTGAAACAAGGATGAACTGTTGTATGAAAATTCGTGATTTTCAAAGTTATCAAATTTTGTCTCTAGATACCTGATACGAAGCACTTAAATGTTTGTTTTATCAATTTTGTGATTTCGAACTGTATGGGGTGAAATTGGGGTTGAAATAGGGGATGAATGTCAATATGAAAATTCCCAACCGTTGAAGATAAAACCATGAAACTCTGTATAATATATAGACACTTGACACGAAACAAATAAATGTTTGTTCTAGCAATTTTGTAATTTCGACCTGTATGGGGATGAAATTGGAGTTGAAATGGGCGACGATTGTATCTTACGCTTTCACATCTAAACAACAGAACCGATTTTGATGAAATTGTATTATTACCTTAATATTTATTTTGCACAGACGAAGTTGCGGGTAAAGCTAGTAGCAAGTATGTATTTAAAACTGTATAAGTATTATATCAGCTATCTGGCCGCCATAGTACAAGCTTTGCTTAGTTTGGGGTCAGATTTTCATGTGTGTGAATAGTCCACCAATATTTATTTAGTTAGTGTGATTAATTTTAAGAGAAGTATATGACAGTATGATGATGTAAGAGAGTTTGTTTGACTCATTTGATTTTGAGATTGTTTTGAATAGTTGCTGTAAATAAGTGATATTTTGTACTTAATCTCTTTGTATAACTTTAACCTTAATGTAAATAAGTAGCATTTTGTATTAAATCTTTTGTAGAAATTTTACCTTAATGAGTTTATATTATTTTGTACTCAACCTTTCCAGCATTATGACATAGAATAGATTGATTATGATAAAAACAAATGTGACTCAGACTCAACATTATCCTAAAAATACTGTAGAAATCAAATTTAAAAAAATATAATTGCATAAGTTGATAAATTATGGTAAACAAATTAAATGTCACTCTTCAAAATAAAAGCAATTCCGAAAAATTGTTAACATCCCTATTGCTTATGTTGATAAAAATGCATGCAACATGCAATAGCTTTACCGCGGCAGTCCCCGAGTGCCACACATCTTTTTTTTTGTATACATGTACCTATATAAAATTTATTTAATATCACTTAAGTGTAGCACTTCCTTGATTGGTACTAAAAACTACAATTACGTGAACAAAATGAAGAAGATTCTGAGAACATCGACGTTTTGATAGACGAACGTAGAACATCTTTAGATTCATATTGACCCTAATTACGAGTAGTGAGCTACAGCCGATATTGAATTTTCCCTTTTGACAGAATGGCACCGCGCTCGTAAACTTATGCTTCAATTATAATAAACGTTTACGGTGGTAGTGTGGATGTGAGAACGCACGTTTTATGGTCGGGTGGCGCGGGAACCGCAGTAAACCCGCTCCTTCTACCGCCTAACTAAATCGGCTATGGCTTTGCTATTGCTGTCTCTATCATTTCAAGCGAAAAGAAAAGAGATAGCAATATCAAAGCTATGCCAGTTTTAGTTAGGCGGTAGACCCATCGCTCCTCGGCGCATGCCGAGTCGGAACGTGCTCTTTTTGCTCCCCGCGAGCCTTGGGACCGCATCGACCGACGAAACGGCCGCCGACCGACCGACCGGCCGACCGATCGCACGACCGGCCGCCGACAGACGAACCGGGCGCCAACCGACCGACCGACCGTTGCTCTCCCAACTCAGTAATACACGTAATATACATTACAGCCACATTATTCAATCTCCAAATATCGATATAAAACGAGTTTGAACCACCTCCGTATGTCAATCACTAAAATGATATTCATTTTTGCTCATCGTATAAACATTGTCATTCAGCGTCGTAATGTCGCCAGCATGATAGGGACGTAGGTACCCTTCCGACTGATAGTGGCATTGATTATCTTGATTAGCTCTCTATACTTAATCGTCTTATGGATAATTTAAGATTTAGCTACTATACTTACTTTATATGAAGAAGTAGTTTGGTTTTCATTGTAATTCAGTTTCGTTAATAATGGTTCTGCCGGTAAAAATATCAAGTTATGCATATGCTCTAACTTGCTCGAGTTAGTTAAATGAATTCACAGGCAACATCGGTTCAATGGAACAGTTAAATCTATAATCGGGAACATTGTTTCTAGGTGCTTGCTCTCTGCTACGCTCCGATAGATTATTATGGATCGAGCATAACTTTAGTATACCGTAGCGGAGATATGCATGTGAAAGTACCGTTACTTTGGCAAATTACTATAAGATTAGTGATGCGAAAAAAAATTAGTGATGCGATAAGGTAGACGTTGGCGATTGATTATCAGTTTTATCATTATCGCGACAAAATTCCTAAAAATAATTCGATAAGCGGTCAAAACATAGGCGCTACGGGTTTACGTAGACGCGCTACGCAACTGCTACGACGAGAGTCTACGTGTTGTTGGAGATACAAACATCACTATTTTCGATGATTAACAAAATAATTTAACATAATTAAATTTTTTAATGATTTTATTAGTTACAAAGTTACAAATCTTTAAAGTATCATTTATTTTGAAGATTTTAGTTATACGCTGACGTTAGAGTATCAAATGAGTCATGTGTTGTAATTGCATGTGCTGGCACTTTGCGAGTGTTTTGCGTCATTTTAAAGTTATTTGCGAACACAGCATTTTGAATATTACAGATAGTTAGTTATGCAATAATGTTCCTTGTATATTTATCTGTAGTGTTACATTGATACTGAGCCGTTTATTTCTACATTAACGAAACATACAGATATAATAGTAAAATACATACAGGTAAAAATACTGATTTAAAAAATTAAGTTTAACTGGTCTTACTCCTAAGATTTACAGATCAGGAGACAAATGTGGTAGCATGAAGGTAGTTAAACCCCTGGAAATGTACATAAGCAACGACATAAGCTTAGAACTCAAATAATAGGACCATTGATGGGAAACATCAGATGGAACCTCAGGTCAAAAGTAATCAATTTAAACAAGCAAAAGAGTTCAACTAGATGTATGAGTAGTGTAATGAAACTGGGTGAGTGAGCCCATTAGAGAAGAGAGAATCAGAACGGGGCGTGAGAAAAAATAAGCGTCGCGCTTCGACGGTAGACTTCGCGTCACCAATTACCACCACCAACGAGTGGAGCCACAATTGTATGTTACAAAGATGATACATATAAAAATAACATGGTACAAGATTTTCGCCACGGGACGTCGGTGTTGGCTCGGAGTTATTTCATATAATTGGTTTGATTGAAACGCGAGCATCGTCGAGTGGCGACTGGCGACGAAGCTTCCACGAAGCGGTCTTGTTAGGGGACAGTGGCCGCTTGGGACGCGGCGCATTCCACTTCGGCCGTACAATGTCTTAAATGTTGTAATTGGGGCATACCATATTCTCCGTTTTTACTTCCTCGTTTTCTACGTAACTGAGCGAAAACCAGTAGTAACCACTGTATTCCAAACACTCAGGGCTTACGCAAACGATGTGCCAAATTTTTGAGCCCAATCGACGTCGAACCCGCTCAAACGATGTGAGAGCTTAAATAAAAGTTCAGTGAATACATATTTACGATAATATGCAAATAACTATCCCATACAACAATGGTAACAAGTTAGAAATTATAAAATTGTGTGGTTACAACTTTACTGTCAAGCATGACACGTGTGTAGGTGAAGTTGTGAACAGTTTTCCTTTAAAAAAATACTCTAATAATGTCATAAATAATACGAAAGTATCTTACGAAAGAATTACGTAAAAAAATACATTCAGGATCTACGTATATTTTCTTTGGTGTTTTTTACACCAAAGAGATCGAACGTCTATGAAATCGCATAAGCAAGTATGGTTTATGCGTCGTATAAAGTAGGTATGAATATAATTTGGAATTGTGTTTAAATATAAAAAGTAACGTCATAATGTAACATAATGTATGTAGGTATTTAATTCGAACCCAGAGCCCGTTTAAGGTTTTACCGTGATTTCATCAAATGCTGTTACAAATCGTAATTGGAAATATATATTTTTTATATGAAGAAAGTGGCAAGGAAGCAGACGGCTCATTTAGTGGTACCAATTTTATATTTGGTAAAAATTACCAAAATTATATATTTTTTCTCCACGGAAAATATACAAAATGTATGCATCTTTCCATATATTACGACGTATTTTCCTCAGTAACAAACTGATTTAACGTCAAACTCAAACTCGTCAAACGTCAAGATTTAAAAATAGAACAGTGGCGATTATGTTTGTGTAGTACCTACTTCCATACCTATGTTGTTTTAGAAAATCTATCTCCAAAAAGGTTAATTATAGAATTAAATTGGCCAAATTAATATTCTAGCACTTAAACCTACTCCCGAAACTACAAAACTAAAACGTCAATCATTCCTGATTCAGTCAATCAGTCGTTATTTATAGCGGTGCTAATTGATTTCAAATAGATAAATAAATTGTAATTTTTTTACAATTGTATTTTTTATGGCGCCAATAAAATGTGCTTGTAGTGTATAATAAACTACTTCAGGTGACCTAAAATGGCCTCCATTGTCGACCAAATTTTACACTGGCGTAGAAAGTATAGAGACCTAACTAAATTAATTTGTGTTTAATACTTAACATTGTATTTTAGTGATATTGTATTGCAACATAAGCTATAATTTAACTAAAGGGTAACCGCATTGAGAGATCTAGTTTACTAATAACTCGAATTCAGAATCCAGACATTCATCTCAAAGAGACTTCAACTTCAACTGTGGAAAATATACGCGACGAGCGCAGTGATGCGCAGTTGCATGCAAAAAGCAAACGTTATTGAGAGTGAATGTTGCCAACTGTAGCGCCAATTCAGTAGCCACTAGCTAAATGTTAGTCGAAAGCTAGCTAGATTGCTTTTATTTACAAAAAAAGTTGCAAACAGTAGCTATCTTCAACTAGATTATTAAAAAAAATATGTTTAAATATTAAAACTATTGATTTTTATGTTCGGACTAGGTTCATTCGATGGGAAGTTGGGAAGAATTGTTCAAGGGATAGGTATGTATTTTTTGCACCAGTCGTTATACTGTACTACACTACTAACTGTATTCTTAATATAATGCCAATACATATTAAAACATAAAACAACGAACGGACTAAATACCTACTAAGTCTTTGAAAAAATGAATGAATAAACGACGGTTAATAAGTTTAATCAGTTTTCACGTAACGTATAGTACGTTACGTATTTTTATTATGACATTATTTTACAAGATATTTGTAACAACAGGGAAACAGAAAAAAACTTGTTGAAAAAGCAGCTGAAGTTATTCAAGTTCAAGCAGAAGAAACTTTCAAATTTTGTTGCTTTAAAAAAAATTGCTAGGTTTAGCAATAAAGTAGCTAAGTTGGCAACAGTGGCGCGTATGCGGCGAGTTTTATCTACGGGACGGCTGTCCGGGGCCCCGTCGGGTGGCCGCTCAGCCGACACGCCCGAAATGCACTCAGACACTCAATGCAAATATATACAGAATATACACCCAGTCACCCGACCAGCCAACCACGCACTACCTACGACATCACAATCAAAATATTCCTGATCACAACGAAACTGGGAGTCTGAATAAGGCTGCTCGTAAAAATAGACTAAGTAATCTATCTTTAAGGAAATAGTAGTAAAGAAACTCCAGTGACCCATTATACCTATAAACCTATGATGAGGATAAATCATAAATATAACCTTATCATATTTTGAATAAAAGTAATAATCAGTCAAGTATTGTTTTGAAGCATGGCTCCTTCATACCCCACAGTCTCATATTCGATCAAACTTTATAGCTTTGCTTTATTAGACTAAAAGGTCATTATTTTATAGAAACAAAATATTGAAAACAAAAAATATATAACACTACACCGTAGAAACCTCACGATTACATTGGTTCTTAAACTCCTAGATCATTTGCTGATAGAGTATGAATCTAGAAGAAAATGAAAAAGTGGAATGTCATTTTTGCACGATGAAACAAGAGAAATTCGTTTGCATGGAACTTATAGGTAGTTCAATGAACAATGTCTAACTCTACAACAGTAAATGACGTAACCGACAATATTGATTCTATGCACCTAGATAAGCGAACCAAACACGAGTGCCAACGCCCTTTAGCATTAGGAAAAGTATACGAACGCCGCGTTAGGTTCAAGCAACCGGCGAATGGGGCCGAATGCACTAACGTACATACGAGCACATGCGAACACGTGCTCCTAACCTATAACTACTTCGAGAATCATTTGAGCGATACGATTTACCGTGAGGGCGAATGGAAGTCACATTCATGCAGGTATATTAATTGAGTTAGTCACGGCGGGGAAATAGACAAAGCGGGGGAAGGCGATGACAAAGACTCGTGGTGCAGCCGTGGCACGCACTCGCTCTATTTCTTAAATTACTCTCGTGATTATCTCTGAATGATTGTCTTCATTGCTTACGTTTTCTCCAAGAAACGCTGCAACAAAATTGCATTGCTCTCTCATTTGCTTTATATTTTGATTGTTAAATAGCAAACAAAATAAGAACGTCTAATAATACCAGACATTTATTTTTAAACTATCTCTCAATGAAGTTACAATAATAAATCTAGTAACATCTGTGACGTTACCCCACGTAGCGTTTATTTTTATCACGGGTTATGTGTCTACTGTTTACGTACTAGGTACGTGTATCTTTGGGTCTTTGGATATAGTTCTGATCACTAGTCATCATAGTCTGTATTTGTGCAAGTGTAAATTGTTTAATTAAGTTTAAATAGTAAGAAACCGTTACGAAGTGGCAAAGTTAATGGATGCAGCTTCATAGATCAGGAATTTCGATCTCTCACGGATGCTTGGAGCAGAGGCAGCGTTAGAAATCAAGCAAACGAGCCGAGAGCGAGCGGTTGGCCTAGGAACAGAAAACTAGCGCAGGCGCATCCACGGCACGACGCAAAAACCTGCACGAGACACGCCGGTACCGCATGATTGATTACATCAGCTGTTTCCTACGATGAAAGTTAATTAAGTCTTTATATTACTAAAGTTGTGTAGTCGATTTTCTAACTATTCTAAAGAAATATGCTGATTCATGGAGTCTGGACGCATACAGTAGTGTTAAATGAACCGCAAGGTGCTTTAATTAATGGGCAATACTTGTAAATATGTTATACACTCAAGAGCAGAATCTAGATATGAGCAGATAAATAGAATTACAACCATAGTTTATTAGGCTTTCCCATCGGTATTTATTCAGCAACACATTATATTCGCTATAAAATATACTTTTCATTATCATTCGATGACGGGTGAAGGTCGATCTTTCTTGGGATCTTAGACTATCCTGAAGGATTTAAAAATGACGGCGTCAAAAATTTGCAATTTAATTGTAGATTTTCGTAGTTAGACTAGTTAATTTTGTAAGCCGGATTATACTTATATTCCTTACTAAACGTTAATAATTTGAAGAGTTTGTTTCAATGCCTTCATCTTCAGAATGACCAGTTGGATTATAATTAACACTTTGCAGAACATTTTGGCTCCGATTGCCAATTGTAAGTACGGGGAATGTGTAGGCCAGATAACATCGCGTGAAACCATAAGGCACAGCCCAATGGTATGCCAGATGGTGTGATAAAGTAATAAATAAATACTCACACAAAGGTCAGCCAGCGTGATGCTATTGGCCGTATAGAAGACCAGGACATCGGCGGAGAGTGCACGCGCACCCGGCTCCCGCAGCTTGGAAGCCAGTAGGAGACAGGTGGCACCCAGGAGTTGCACCTGGCTCTTGCCCACGGCGCAGCCACTCAGGAAGCGGTCCAGGTACGACACGGCCAGCGGGAACACCTCTTCTTGGCAGCCTTGCTCTTCACATACCTGGAAGAAAGGCAAGTTAGTGTCTGATCCTGGAGCCAATAGATCCAACCTTCCAATCTGTAGTAGAAAGTCGTCTGTATTAAGTCAAAACCTAATTCTTCTCAATGTGGGGTAGTTAGCAAATGTCTTACTCTTGTTCTCAATGTATTGGGTTAAAGTTAAGTTGTTTTGAATTAGATTAGGGTACAGAGGCTTTGTAGAATTGGTTAAGCATTTTTCGATTATTTTGAATCTTCTTTGCAGAACTTAAGCCGTTATCTTTTTGGTCTGCAACCGAGTTGAGACTATATTAATTTTCTATTGTTTGTGTCAAAGCCACAAGAACATAAGCTTTTACTGCTTCTAGTGACGATTTCTTAATAACTAGAGGGCCATAGAACGCGGCTCCCCAACGTGCTAAGTTTAACTTTATCATCCGGAATTTGTGATAACCTATATATAAAACTGGAAATACACACTTATTGCGATAGCAGAGCACATAACTTTCCTGTTGCAGTAACAAAGTTCTTATCAGCGTGGCGAGTACCGTTACCGTTCCAGTGTTTGATCTAGGCTTTGTGTAACGTATTTTGTAAAGCTTTCATGGAAACTACCTGCTTTTAGATATTAAAGGGTTGATTTGAAAGTATTTGTGATATTATCGTGGACCGTTAACCATTTATTGACCCGATGTTTTGAAGTGGTGTTTGACGTGTTTGTCTGTGGCTTCGTAGATCTTAAGCGAATGGGTGGTTGTGTTTTTTATCGAAACATCGAAAGTAATCGTGGTCAGTATCTTTAAATTTGTATCCGAGGTTTTTTTGGTGTTACTGTAAGTACTAAGTATGGTAAGTATATGGAATACTTCGATTGTGTATGTTTTCAGGTATGCTCGGTGTGTGTGCGCGTAAGTATAGGTTAGTAGAGCCCTGTGCCAGCTTCAAGATCGGTAAATAGTATAGAGGCCATCTGAGGCTTAAAGACCCCTCTACTCTTTATACGAAAAAGTAGCTTTTTGGCATTATTGTCGTGTTTTTTTTAGGAACTCTCGATTTCATTTATTGGTTTTCCACCTCCCATGGTATTGGCTTTTTATGATGAAATTGAAAGGCTATTCTGGATTGTTTCGAACAGAAATATTTTTTTATCGTCGCACATTAGGACGCAATACCTATCTATAGAAGCCCGTCCGACGTGATTGAGCAATAAACTTCGATATTTATAACTTTATTAAAATTGTATTTATCATAATCTCCGAACTGCAGCAACCAGATGAAAACGGTACTAGCTAATATGAAATGCTGTTTTATTCACAGAACAGATATCAAGGTTTTATTACATGTATTGTTATTGAAACCTGTCACGCAGTAGCTGCTACGCAAGACATCACAAACAAGTACCTCGTTGTAGGACGCAAGTGACTTGACTATTTAACTTTCTTAAAACATATTGTAATGAATGGTCGATGAAAAAGAATATAATATTTATTTTGAACAATCAAAAACATGCATTGCCATTCTCATACACCAACTTATTGTATTAAGTGAGCAGAGGTGAGTGTTATATAATTTGTTTGTTTAAGTGGCTTGAACAGCCGGGCTATTCAGTTTAAGTCATCTTCACGCTAAAGTTAGTTTGTTATAACTTGATCTACGACTTGATACAAGTCCTCAATGATCGGAGGTCTATTTATTTTGGACTGTATGTTACGAATATTGAAAGACCTGCCAATGATAGGAGTCGTTACGAGTGCTAGGGTCAAGAAACGCCAGACGAGAGTTCTCCATCGAGCACGGTGTCAACCGACAGATGGTTTATTTGATGGATCTTGCCTTTGAAATTGTAATTATTGTTATTGAACTAGCTACGCCCAGTTTTAACCATGTAGTTTCCGATCCTATTATTTTCAGAGGATAAAATATAGTCCACATCACAGACTATTATGTATCTATGTACCTACCAAATTTCATCAAGATCCCTTCAACAGTTTTTGTATGAAAGAGTAACCTACTACTACCACCAATATCTATGCCTATACCTAGCATAGTTAATATCTATGGGAACATTTTCCCTTCAAACCGGAACATAGTAGTAATGTTTGAACATACTAGGTATCAACTGTACTTAATTATCTAAGTGCTTAGCGGTAGAATAGCTGATAAAGGTTAAAGGTTTGGTACTTCCCCAGGCGGACTCTGCAAATAGTCCTACCACTACAAAATTACATTACTTTCAACATCAACACCTACTGAATTACTACCAATTTCGTATCATAATTATTTATGTACAAGCGAGTTGATTCATACAGTTCTCAGAGTGTGTTCATAATCCGATTATTTCTAATCCATTGGTTATATCATCCAGAGTAATAATTTAACATTTAACATATTTGACTGGCCTCGTGGCTTAGTTGGTAGTATGTCTGCCCGCGAAGACGAGGGTCGTGGGTTCGATTCCCACCCAATGCAATTCTTTGTGTGATGAATACAAATATTTGTATTGTGTCTGGGTGTGTTCTATGTATAATACATATGTATTTACAATTTTATAAGTATAAGTACGAAATGAAAATGCCGTTCTCGTTCTCAAAGTACGCAACATCTATTAGTGAATGTAATTACCGGTGTTAGGTATTTCTATTTGTATTGAAAGTATTACACATGACTTATAAACGTGATCTAAATGAACTTTAATTAGGTACCTACCTGCCGAAATTTTGGTCGTGTTATGACCTTAGACACGAACACTTCTAGTCTTATGATGACCATATCCGTTGTCAATAATACCTAGTTTGTTTGTTTTCAATAAGAGTAGTTTGAATCGAGCAAGTTTTAAAGCTATTTTTATATTTATACCAGCAGACGTAGGTAGCTTCGTAGAATTCTAGTGTTTCTACTTACCTACTAGAAACACATGACGTACATACTATGGGAAGATCTAATCAAGTACTGTGTACGTACGTGCTCGCTTGGGTTGAAATTTGTGAGTCTAATAATGTTCAGATATATTGTTCCGTGCTTAAATAACCTACTTTTTGTTCCCACTGCTGGAATTCAGGGCCGTTCATAGGAGAATTGCAAATAAAGAATAGTTCCGTTTGTGCCCAGTAGTGGCGCTAATTTCATGTAGGTATTTGCTAGCGATGTACCTATAGTGTCATAAATACAAGGGATTATATATTTATCCAATAGCTGCCAGACACTGTGATGCTATCTATGGACGGGCGTGTTTCTTACCACCAAACTAAAATTGTCTTTAAAAAAACTGGCTAAGCTTTGATATGGCTCCCTTTTCTTTTCGCTTGAAATTATAGAGACAGCAATACCAAAACCCAAATAAATAAATATTGGTGGACAATTCACACGCAACACCATCTAGCCCCAAAACTAAGCAAAGCTTGTACTAGCCAGATAGCTGATAAAATATATTATTTATATATTTGAAATACGTACTTATTATACATAGAAAACATTCAGGCAAAGTACAAATATGTGTATTCATCACACTAATATTAGCACTGGATAGGGATCGAACCCACGACCCACGGCTTCGCAGGTAGACTTATGTACTACCAACTAAACCACCAGGCCAACCATTTAGCCCATTTAGTTATGCGCTAGAAGGACAGAAAAAATGTCAGTACCTATTATTTTTGTGTTATCTTTCTTTATCTACAAATTTTAGAACCCCGACGAGAACAAAGCTAGCTAACGTCAAACTACGCTTTTCCTAAACATAGACAATAGTACTCGTAGATACAATACGTACGTAACTTTTTTTTTTAGTGACGTTAACGGAAGTGACGGTAATCGTACTTCAGCCACAGGCCATAATCCGACATGTTGGGCA
Organism: Ectropis crepuscularia; assembly: GCA_963693475.1. Classification (NCBI taxonomy): domain Eukaryota; kingdom Metazoa; phylum Arthropoda; class Insecta; order Lepidoptera; family Geometridae; genus Ectropis; species Ectropis crepuscularia. Next base: position 9,016,110 of record OY856343.1, on the reverse strand, counting down.
AGTGCGGGTTGTTTCTCTACATAATAATAGGTTATCTATAATTTTTTGACCCGCGCAAAGTTGTGAAAAAAGTTATGGAACTCTACATTTTTCATGGTAAAAGTTTCCACCCTAAGTCACAGATCAGAAAATAGTTACTTCGTAATTCGTAAGTAAGTGCAATTCCAGACCATACCTAATCTAAGTTCCAAATTTCTGACAGAACCGTTCAGTTCTTCATGCGATGATCAACAATCATCCAAACGTTCACATTAAATTTATAATAATTATTAGGATGTTTTACTTTTATAAATGTCAATATTGTCAAGCAGTCGCATTGCCTAGCATTGGATCACGCAGAAAACAAAAATTGCATCTTTGCTGAAAATGTTCGGCTTTGAATTCGTATTGACTAAACGTTGAGCAAATATAAAAGAAAAATCTAGATAACACGTTCTATTAACTAAATGACTTAACAAGAATGTATCACAATGCAAACGGGTATTTAACTGGTCATTTAAACTTAATTAATAATTAACCAAAAGATTAACCAATTATAGTAATATTGTGGGGGAGTCGTGTGAGCGTATGCGTTGGGCGGTTAGCATTCAAAGTTGCTCGTAAGCAATGTCAATGACCTCTGGCTATGATGATCGTTTCGGTCTGCTTGTGCTGAAATATGGAATGAATGTGACTGGTTTACGCGGCCAGCTAGATTCTGTTACGATTCGTAAAATCAAGCCGTGTGAACCAGTCAAGTCTTGGTCCTGTCAAACATTGCTCCTTTGATACCCTGAGAATATGCTCTATCCTAAGGTAATAAGTTCGTTTCTTGTAAAGCATTTTAAAATATATGTACATGTCCAACTTCGAGGTTGCAAATGATACTGTTCGTTATGTGCCTAAGTTCCCAAACATCTACCTACTCAAGGCGTAGGTAAGTACGCGAGCCAAAAAACCTGTTAAATTTTGGAGCAACGTCAAATTAGCTTGGAAATTTGCGATCGTTCCATGGAACTTAGAAAGATAAAACTGTTTAAGATAGGTTTCGTAAGGTGGTAAGTTATTTTAAGCTCTCTCAGATAGGCAATTTTTGGACCACAATATTTTCTGGTCGTCCATGTTCATAGGAATTTAAATTTTGCTGAACGGATCTCGGTGGAATTTACATTGTGATCGTTAGTAAATCAAGTTAGAGTGTCGCAGTGTCAGCGCAGCGGTCGCAGCCGTCCGCCGTCACCGGTGACGTCACCCGCCGGCCGGCGCGTCCACGTGGCCTCACCAACAGCTGACCGTCGCTCTATCAGAACTACTCCGTATCCTCGCCCCAATTACCCTTTATCGCAATACCACACGCAAGAAATAGGACAACTCCATTTCGTAACTTCCACCGGACGTGTTTACTTCTACGTTTTACCTACTTAACTAAAATCGTAAATCACACGTCATGTAGGCCACCGAGACGGAACAATGACGTTCGTGCGCACCAACAATTATTTTGTATACTTACTATCTAGGAGATAAGTGCGCAACGGAGCGTCAGCTGTGTGCGTGTCAAAATCAGCTGATTATTCAAATAGAACGGGCGGCGGCGCAGAATACACGGCAGTGCCGGTCGGCGACCGCGCCTCACCCACACATGCGCCTTCTCTCTCGGCCCTCTTGCCTCCTCGCCTCCAATACTTCCAAATAGACTACCCCATAACACGTTTATGACGAATCACAATCCGAATATCTACGACACGAAAATAGAATCGGATTCTAATAAGAATGTAACATGTGGTGCGAAATCGTGATCAGCTGATCGTGTAAACAACGTCGCAGCTTCGCACTGGCACACGGCGAGCGATAATATTTCGAGTAATATCGAGTGTTATCGGTGTAGATTATCACGGGTAATGACAGTCAGATGAGAAGTTCGAAGGAAGAGTTGGTGAGGACCGGTGTCGGCACGACTGCACGTGGACAAGATGGCCGGAGCTCACCTCTAGCATCCAGTCGGCGACGACGCGGCGCATGCGCGGCGTGATGTCGGTCTGCACGGTGCCGAAGTAGTTAGCGGTGATGGCGTATCGCTCCTCGGTGCGGAGCAGGTTGTCGAGCACGCGGCGCCGGAGCAGCACCGGGTCCGGGCGGCGGCGGCGGCCGGCCGGCCCGCGCCCGCGCCGGAACCGGGGCTCACGAGCTCGCGGCACATCAGCTCCATAGCGCGCCTCGGTGCGGAGTGCGGGCGTGAGACAGCTGATCGGGCGGCGCACCGAGACCGGGACACGTGCGACTACGGCGGCGGCGAGGGCCCGACTCGCAATGAGCGACCGGCCGGCTCGCGCGCCGCTTCCACCGAACATATGATCGGCGGGGCGCGGGAGGGGGAGCGCCGCGCCGTGAGCCGTGAGGCCCGCACGCCGCACGCAGGTTTCTCCCATTCCACAGAATAATAATACATAACATTTGTTTTCTTGCTCGCTCTCGCTCAGCTGGCGGGTTAGCCTCCTCACTCCTACCGCTGTCGCGGCAGGATTCTCAATCTCGTCTTGTTCTTCGAAATTCGAAATACACATAACTTCGAGCAGTACATAGGTACATAAACTTGGTATCTACTACCTGCCTACCAATCTGAGGGAGCTATTGTGTTCATAATAAACAGACTAAAGATAACGAAACAATTACAATTTATTAAAGTCTGTACTGTACGACTAAGTATGTAGGTACCTAATTAAATGTATGAACGTGCACACGTACTTGCCTATGTAACTATGTAATTAAGTTTAGTTGAAGTTAGCTAGTTACGTATACAGGTACATAGGTACTTACATACATGGCGTACATACATACCAACCTATCTTACCTACCATTTTCGAATTATCTAGGTAATTCATTCAACCTTTTGTGTCCGGTGCTCAATTTTTATTTTGTTTAGTTACATTGGTAGAATTTGCCGAAGCAAATCGGTATAATACCTAGGTATTAGGCGTATTTATATAATTGAGCAGATACGTAGAGATAAAATCAGCTGATTGATACTGATCGTTGATAGATAGAGATAACGGTAACTGGGTACAAATAAAAAACAGAGCCTTTGCCACCTTTGCGATCATGTAACAATAACATTTAGGTACATAAGCGATTCTTTTCGGACAGTTTATAGTCAAAAGTAGCCTGGACAGTGGATAATTCACCTTATACTTACAACTAGGTAAATAGGGTGAACTGTAACCCTTACTCAAAACATTCCTACGTCCGTAAGCCGCAGCATTCGGCTGATAAAATATAATTATGGCATCGTAAATAAATATTTGTAATTAAATAATACGTGTGATGAATTCATTAAATCATAGTAGTAAAGGTAGATCTGAGTGAGGGTCCTGTAGTGATGTATGATCAATCATTGAAAACTAGGTAGGTACCTACCTATTAATCTATTAAATATACTTAATTAGGGCTATGAAACTCGACTTCTTTTGGCACGTATTTCTCTAAAATTTTCCATATAGGTAGAGAGAGGCTCTTGCCTTATTTTAGAATTTAAAGTTTAATTTTTCTTACAGACATCTAAATTAATATGCTGTAACATTCACGCAATGTAATTTTATACCGCGAGCATTTCATTTATTATATGTTAAAAGTAATCGAAATTCCTTTAAAAAGTGTATAAGATCGTTGAATTTAAACTTTATGGCACACCGATAAACGTATTTAACTATCTCGAATATGAGAGTATCGTGATTCGTTGAAACGAAGTCAGGTTTTCGACCCGAAAATCAGTGACCGTTTTGCCTGAATCCGGTACAAAAAGTTAATAGTTTTTTACTCGTCTGGGAGGTACAATTTTATGAATAGTGACTTAGTTACCACCTATTTAGTTACGCGAAAATTCGAGGAAATCTATTCTCAGTAGCGAAAGAGTAAGCTTTATTGAAATCATGATGTCATGACTCAAGTAGCAGTCTAATGCAATGTAACACGATAAATCTCACGCCTCCTGTAGCCTAAGAATTTATTTATTGTCATACAAATACCTATCTCATTTGTTAAACTTTTCTAGGTTTACACTTGACTGCCATCCCGCCTTATGGGGTCTACGATGAAGCGTGTTTTACCTAGAATAAACTGATTCACTCTCGATTTGAAGACACCAAGATTGTTGAGTAGTTTTAAAAAACACAACAACAATCAATGTGTCCATTTAAGAACGTCCAATGTGTCACGTGTAAATTAAGTTTAAAAATTATCTGTAAATTGTGTTTAAATGGTAATCTATTTGATTAAAAATAATGATTTAGTTGGTGCCGCAATTGTTAGTGATTGATTATTTGCCGATTTGCCCTCATTGTTCTCAAATGTCAATGGTATAATAAAATCGGGTCGGATGCGATATGAGTTCGTGGGTCGATCAACTTTTTCGCAGTTGTTTTTGCTGGTTCAAATCAGAGGATGGGAGGCAGCTATTGACTAATCTGTGTGAAAGCTTCGGTGGTCTGTGAATTGCGCAGGATATGTGCCATAACCGCACGTCGTTATTCATCGACGGGCTTCGCTCAATGAACTTCGTATGAGAGGACGTTACTTTTATTGATTCACATGCACTTTGCATAACATTACTTAGTATATTTGTATCACATGCAAATTGAAGCGAATACTTGGTCATCTATTATTTAACCAATGAAGTAAAGTGTTATGTGACCTGTAACGTTCCGTCCTTTATTGCAGTAATGTTCCGCTTTGGAGGGCAATGTTTAGAGAGAAATTACAGGGTATAAAGATAAGTTATTTTATATCTTTGGGTTACGAGCGCAGAGAAATGCTAGGTGACTGCCTAGTGAAAATTGGCTTTTGGACTACCTAGTATTTCGATTTTTTATGTTCAAATAGGTAGCTACGCGGCACTGTGTTGTGTGTGTTTATGGCCGAGCGTTTTGCTAACCATCAGGCGCAAGTCTTGCACATGTCACCACATATTATAAAAAAATATATTTTTACTTATTTTTAATTTAAATAATTTTGTGGTCATTTTTCAGACAGTCCCAAACTAAGCGAAGCTTGTACCATAGAATAGAGAAAAATATTAGGCTGTGCTTGTACTATGGGAGAAAACTGAAATAATAAAACATATAGGGGGAGGTGGGGTACATTGATACAAGGGGCACATTGATACACTGGCCTTATCTAATAATGGAGTGAATGGATTCGAGTGGCTCCATCTCTAAAACGTTCGCCAAAACTTCCGAACGCATCCATTGTAACCGCTCCGACCGTCTCTCAACAGTCATCCTTGGGCAAGTCGAGATGTGTTTTGAGCATCTCTAAGTAAATTCTGACGAACTATGTGAAAATGTTTCGATGCTCTTCCATAACATCTAACGAGGTTCTTTATTTACCAAAGGTAAGTTAAACTATCAATTATTTTGATTTCTGTTAATTTTACTTAAAATCAAAGTTAATTTAGTTGTGATAATTTTAATTTTCAAAAATGTCGTTTGGGGCACTTTGATGCAACCAAGTGCGGGGCACATTGATGTGTATCATTGTGCCCCATCTCTATGTTATGGTGCCCATGCCCATGGTACCAAGGTCATTACTAAATACAATTTGACTGAGTATGAAGTGTTATACTTGAAAAAAAAAAGTGTCAGGACTTACATTTTCGTCTTTCTAGAAGTCGAAGACAAACCAAGTGTTGATTTTAGAGATGTTGTTTTACACCTCCTTATACCAAATTTTACGAAAGGCACTACTCGAACCTCATCTATGTATACCTTTTCTATTCATTTGAGTGCATATTTATAATGTGCGATAAAATAGAATCAAATTTTATGTTTTTTTTTCAAATAATATTAAATTTATTGATTGTTTAAGACTGACTGTGATTAAGGTTTATTCGTTATAAAAATTGCTTAAATGACTTATATTAAATGGCTAAAAATTATCTCATCACGATAAACAAGTTTAATCAATCTAAAAGTGTTTTAATTTGACCATTTTAATAGATTTTTCACCCTGTATGAAAGTCCCCCACGAGTTGTATCAAAGTACCCCACTAGTGGGGCAGATTGATACAAAAGCCATTTTTTACAAAAGGTCAATTATTTATTTTCTTTGATAACTTAAAAAACATTGAACTGTGACATTATAAAATTAAATTATTAGGCTAAAAGTATAATAGAAAATTAATGGAAAATATTAAGTTTTTATACACTTTTTTGAACTTCAAATTTTTGTGTATCAATCTGCCCCACTTCCCCCTACTTACTTATTACACATAGACACTCCCAGGTCAAAGAACAAATATATGTATGTATTTCCATTCATCACACAAATAATTGCACTGGGTGGGAATCGAACCCACGACCTACGGCTTCGCAGGTAGTCTTACTACCAACTAAGCCACAAGTTATACGCTGTGTTGTCGTACTTCAACTTTTCGCTAGCTTTCATTCGGTTGTGTGACCATAACTTTGTAACCATCTTACGTTTGGTGAGCAGGCCTTCCACCGTCTATCTAAATTCGCTTTGGGTTTGCTTTTGCCATCTCTATCATTTCAAACGAAACGAGAGAGAAACATCAAAGCTAAGACAGTTTTCGTTTGGGGGTAGACCCCCAGGACGCCTACTTTCTTTCTACGGAAAACGTAATTTCGAAATAAATTCGTAACTTTCCTATTCCGGTTCTACTTCGATCCGTCGTTTCGTCGGTTTAAATGTTCCAAGCTTAGAGTAGGGCTTAAAACATTTAAACGTCAAGCAATGTTCGATGGGACGAAACGAAGTAGAACCGCGCTTCTACCGCCTAACTAAATCGGCTATCGCTTTGCTAATGCTGTCTCTATCATTTCAAGCGAAAAGAAAACAGATAGAAACATCAAAGCGATGACATTTTTCGTTCGGCGGTAGACCCCCCGGAGTAGGAAAGTCGCGAGTTTATTTCGAAATTACGTTTTTCGTAGAGAATGGACGCCCAGGACGTTTTTCTGAAGTTTGACCGGTGTGCAATTCGAGTGCAGGCTAGTAGGTGTAGCAGTTGTTCGCTGAGGTCATCATAGTCTTGGAATAGTGATGCATAGTCTGCCAATCTGCCAATTTAATATTTGTCAGATCCGTCGCTATTCGACTACTGTGACGATTGATAGTTTATAAAAAATCTAACGACAGGAAGTGGTTCTAATTTAACTCGCAAGATTTGCCCCACAGTAACATACTAACAGTGCAAGTAGAATAAAAGCTTATAATATACTATCGATAACTGTGACGATGGATAAAATGGAAATGGGCGGGGCACATGGTTAGAGTTAGAGGTCATGACAAGTGGAGTAAGAAAGTGACAGGATGGTACCCAAGGAGAGGTAAAAGGACGAGAGGTAGGCCGCGGAAAAGGTGGGATTATGACATTAAAGAAGTTGCGGGAGCTACTTGGAGTAGAGTGGCTCGAGAAAGACTAGAATGGAAAAGGTTGGAGGAGGCCTTTGCCGATTGGCAATTATTATTATTAACTGTGACGTTGTGTTTAGTAACAGCTAAATAATGCATAGTAGGTACCAATGTAGGTACTTGATTATTTGAATGATTTAACTAGATATTTATTCAAAATCTAATTCAAGATTCTAATTGGCTTCAAGAAAGAAACAGGTGACTTAGTATGACATTCAGAAAAGCAACTAAGTAATTTGGTACTTACCTAGGTAGGTAAGTATTTAATTGTCTTTACTAGTGTTTCACTTTGCAGCAAAATTAAAGGTAAAAGTTAATGTTATGTCCCTACCAAGGACGTTTAAAAAAAAAACTTTTTTAAACGTCCTTGGTCCCTACTTATTTTTTTATAGCTTTTATTTTTGACATTCAGCGTGGTAATGCTGGGTGCGTTGCCGACTGGTAGTAGGCTTCCTCATCTTGATTATTATATTTAGGCTTTCATCGGTCTATGGATAATTCAGATGTGCTAAGTGTAAATAGAAGGTTATTAAGTCCAGTAACTTTGTCGCCTGAAAGTATGGAGTAGTATGCGTTAAATCCGGTAGATCAGATTTTTTGCAGACTTGTTTGATGTTGGCCTAATGATTAATCCAAGTTTGTGACCTCGAGCGCCGAACGCAACTTTGTCAAAAATCGAAAAAACCGCGAAAAAATCGTTTATTTTTAAAATTTTGGCGATTATAACCCTAAACGACTAGTTTTTGAAAAAACTTTCTTATAACGTTTATAAAGTAGACTAAATTTGCTACAATATGATACTAGAATTGTCTCTGTACTCCCAATAGTTGCTGAGAATATGACGTCGAAGTCTGTCTGTCTATCAGACAGACACACATACAGGTATGTCTCTCTGTGTATCTGTCTATGGCACCGTGGAGCCATAGAACAGATAGAGCTCAAACGGATGGGCCGATTTCGATGCGGTTTTTTTAATTTGAAGGTTAATTTTTGTGTTGATGTTTTGAGCTATTTTTGGTTAATATCGATTCAAGATGGTCCCCTCCACCAAATGGCGGACCAAACATTTCATCACAATCTACCTCCATATGGATATCAAATGAAAGGGCTTGACTAGTAGAGTACTATACAATATAACAAATTTCAAATCACAAAATGGCGAATTACTTACATATTTTTTTTCACTAATGCCTTAATATTTACTTATTCTGTGATATGGGTTTCAAATGAAAGGGCTTGACTAGTAGACTACTATACACCATTATTACTATATACTATACACTACTCCAACAAATTATACAGAAAAATAGCTGCGGCTAAACTTGTTTTTGTTTATAAAGAATAGACCTAAGGTACATCATCCCCTTTATAACATCAGATATCTGCCAGAAAAAGTTCCACTATAATCAAACAAGCCGTTTTTAAGATTAAACAAACAAACAGACAGCTTCGTTTCGTTTAAAATTTCGTAAATTGACTTTTTTATGTGACTAGGTAGGTACCTGTAGGTACCTACCATTTAGCATTTCGAGAATAGCTGTTAATTTGGAATCACTTACAGACTGTCCAGGATATTCAGGTAAAATGAACAACTATTGCGTTGAACAGAACGTAGGAAAATAGAAAACACCGAATACCACAAGATATTCCATCAGACCTTTGACCGGATACTCGTTCAGTTCCTTACGCGTATTGAAATGAGCTCAGCACAAACAATGAATAGAATTCCAAAACACGGCAATAATATGGAATGCTAAGTGCGAGCGGGACATCAGCTTTTCTTGGAACCTCGACACTGCGTAATGGAACGCGGCAAAATGGAATGCAACCGGCATCGGCAGATCGGCACCGGTTGCCCGTCGCCGGCCGCCGGTCGCCGGTCGCGGCGTCTCCACTCTCCCTCAGTTAAAAGTATTAAGCAGAAACGAACATTATTTTACGGAATAATTAAAAACTGTGCAAGTGGTTCTTTGGCCGTGTTTAGTGCAAGTTCCGTTGTATCGATGGCCCAACCAAATCTAGGTCTGAGTCCCGATTTAGTGTAGACCTGTAGACACTAATAGTTGTATTGTCAACAGGCAGAATCGGATACAATATGTATTTGTTATTTAATTTTCTTCAAAAAACAAACCCCTATACTTCAATTTAAAATAATCTCGGACACTCGACTAAATAAAAAAAAAGTGATGTCAACTAAAAACACACTGTTCCAATGAGAATTCGAGATTTAAGAAAATATCATCGATAATTTTAGACTTTTGTTGATATTTCGAAAAAATGTATCCAGTCATCTAAGACATTCTAGGTCGCAAATAATGGCTAGGTTCTAATTTTTTGGGATGTTGTTAGGATAGATACCAATAGTGTTAGAATAAACCAAATTTGCAACCTCGAAAGACCTGTGCTAGCTTCGTGGTGCTCGAAAAACCTAACATGATCCTAAAAACTCAGATCCTGGATATTATTTGCGACCTAGCGCGATTTTTACGTCTACGGTGACTGGCCTAATACCACTACCTTAAAATACAATATTAACTAATAATCAAAATCGATTCACAATTAGCGGAACTAATCGCGTAATTTAATAAAATAAATTAAAACAATCGCTCCCCTACTTTCAGGCAGAATGTCAAAAATAATAAAATAACATAAATGTCATATTTAATTTTATCTCACGAACATGACAAGCTTCACCTGTAAGAAATTTAAAATCTGATATTTTGCGAGGGTGAAATCAAATCTAACATAGTATAAGTTGAGGCAATGAAGCTCAACAGATTTACTTTATAAAATAAATTAAATATTACTCTTAGTAGTGTTAATTCGGACGAAATACAAACAACTATTTGCGTTGGTGATTAAACTTTTTTTTTCAGTTAGGAGTGACGAAACGACCAGCACATAAGCAACATGGCTGCTTTTAAAACAGCACAGTGGCACGCAGCTATTGGAACATAAAGAGTCCAAATCATTTACTAGCACTGCACTGCTCTGTCCCAGAGATCTAAGATGTTTTATCTCTAAGCCTTGTAATTTCTCATTGAGTCGTACCAAAAACTTCCTACTTTAGAGTAAAAAGTATTTGAATAAGCTGCTTAATATCGTAAGCTTCAACATCAACAGCCCACTAAACGTTCCCACTGCTGGGACTCGGGGCCTTCTCTCGCAAGGAGAGAGTTAAGCTTAGCTTATCGTAACCTTAGTAGTTAGATACTACATAATTTTTGTATATCAAGAATATCGTTAGATCTCAAGACAAATGCAAATCTATTTGTCATAAGTAAAACATTAACAAAAATAACAATACCTAACAATTATTTTCTGAATTAAAATAATTAAATAACACACGCGTGAATCAATTTCAAAATATAATATACATATTTTTCAATTCAGGTGTTTGAATAGACGTGCAGTATTTCCAATCAACTATACTTATTTTAATTGAGGCCGTACATCCAGAAATGGCCTTGTGCATTTATTCCTTCTTCGCACATCCCAACAGAGAAACAATAGCATTTGTTACTGATTTACGCTCAGATTGTAGATAATATGATCGTTTCAAAATAAAAAACTAGCCGTAACACACACTAAGTAGAGATAATGTTTGTAATTAAATTGTCTACCAGTTGGTGTATTATGTACCTACAAAATCTAAATAATGGCGATTTTTCGAGTTGTTGCATACTTTCATTAGTTATTTCTAACATCTGTTCGGTCGGTTTCATTTTATTCCGTTTAAAAATAAACTACCATTTTGGAGCCAAGTTTTTGCAGAAATTTAACGTATTTCCTATTTGTTGGTATTTCTTTTCGATAAAAAGTAGATAGCTCTGAAACCTGCACATACAACGGCTAAAGCTGCACTTTGCTCGGCGATGAACGGCGATGATCGGCCCTTCTACCGCCTACCTAAAGCCAGGAAAAAATCAGATTTCACCCGCGCGACGCGTTTCTTAATGTGATGTACATAAAGTCGAGAATAGCATGACACAGTTTGGAGGAAAAATCAATATTTAATCAGGAGTCCATTTTTGACCAAGTTTTATTTAATTACTCGATAACTAAACATAAATTAAAAAAAGTGTTCGGTTACTTTACTAGAACGTACAAATAGGAATTTTATTACCAAAAAATAATGTGGGGTCATCGCTGATAATTTCGAGTACTCGAATTAAAACGGGTTTTTTCGGTGTCATTTTTATTTTTTTATTGTAAAAAACTCTGATCTATTTTTAAAATTCTATTCGGTTATTGTGCTTCTTCTTGATTGTAGCCACACGTCAATATTTTTTTTGTCATAGTTTTTAGTTTCTTAACTTCAGTGAGCGGCGTCGAAAATGCCCTTTTTTCGTTTTCTGGCTTTAGGCGCCCCCTTAATCGGTTATGGTTTTGCTATTGCGGTCTCTATCATTTCAAGCGAAAAGAAAAGAGAGAACAATAGCAGTTTTAGTTAGGCAGTAGACCCTCCGGTACCGGTCCAGACAGACTTAAGTTTCAACCGCATTCGGCGGTCTTTTTCGAGAGTTCTTAAGTTCAACTTAGTTTTCGTTGTAATAAATGCAAGTGTCATTTTTATTATATTTGTTACAATATCTTCCCACACATCTTTTAATTTTTTTTTCTTCATATATATTTATGTATATACAACCATTTTATTCATAGTTACAATAAGATCTATAATAGAGGTAGAAAAAAATAAAAAAACACATCAAATTAGGTCGAAGAGACCACCGCCCACTGACCTCTGCCCGAACGTGCCCAGAACACTCGCTGCGTTCCCTCTCTGAATGGCCGGGGAGATCCAACCTACCCGATAGTCACCTCTGAATGGTCAGGGAGATGAACCAACCTACCCGATGGTCACTCGTCTTCTCCCTCAGTCTTCTTTCTTTTAAATACAATACTGTAAAGTTCGAGTTAAGATCCATACAAAGTATCCATTAACAGACAAGTTCAAGAGACAGCAGCCGTAATTCCCAGGGTAATGATATGTAATGATCCAGTAAACGAGTTTCTAGGAAGCTTGACGAAAACAAACACACCCACTCAATTCAATTCAATTCAATTCATTTATTCGAACCATTGGAAATTAACATCACTTGGTAACGTCACATACAGTTTTAAGGAATAATTAATTTAATATCTAAGCGGCTGTAAAAAGGCCTTGTCATGTAAAAAAAAATAAAAAATGTAGCTGTAAAGAGGCTTTGTCAGAGAACATATTTGTGATAACTAAAAAGATAAAAATGACAATAGAGATTATTAGTTATACTAAGATGTGATATAATACAAAATGTAATAGATTCTTGATGTCTTTTTTATGCCAGTGTCTAGTTGGAATCAGAATTTAACATTGCTTTCGACCATTCTTTTCTGCCTTGAATAAATTCTTTAGTTGAGTAGAAGGCTTTTCTCATTAAATAAGTTTTTATAGCAGTCTTAAACTTTTGTTCTTTGAGACCTACCAACTGATTAGGAATAATATTATAAAAACTCACACAATTTCCGACAAAAGAAGCGCTTGTCCTCTGAAGTCTACATCTCGGAAAAACAAACTTATAGATATGCCGTGTCCTAGGGTTATCATCCGACATTTTTCTGAAACTGGATTGGTGTTTTCTCGCATACATAATGCATTCGTATATGTACAGTGACGGTAAGGTAAGAATATTTATAGTTTTAAATATTTCCCGGAGTGAACTAATTTCACTAATTAGTAGAGTACAATTTGTCATGTAAATGTAGTAATGACAATAATATATCTGTTTTGTAACGAATGCCACCTGAAATAATATTAATGTGGCTCAGTGCTTTTAGTGGTTTACCATACACATGAATATAATTATTTAAGCTTTTCTACGTATAGCCACATTAATATACTCTCAATTTGACCACAGCCTTTAACAATAAACAAAAGAGTATATATGCGAGTGTGTCAAATACGTAGTAGAGTATGTAATGTTGTTTTTTTGCGTAGGTATATGATGTCTTAAAAAAAATCTGCACTGCTCTCTACATCTTAATACAAGTAATAAATTACGCGTCAGGTTGTTTGTCCGCGATGGGCTCCTAAACTACCTACTTAACTGATTTTAACAAAATTTGCACTCCGTGTGCAGCTTGATCCAACTTGAGAGATAGGATAGTTTTTAGGGTTCCTTTATAGATTTGTCATGTCTGTCTGTCTGTCCGTCCGTATGTCACAGCTATTTGCCAAAAGTATGAAAACTACACTGTTGAAACTTTGTAAGTAGATGTATTCTGTGAACCACATTAAGATTTTTTAAAAAGAAAGAAAAATAAAAGTAAAATTAGGGTTTTCCCTCATACTGAGAACTGAAACTCAAAATTTTTTTTTTCTTCAAACCTACACGTGTGGGGAGTCTATCGATAGGTCTACAAAAATGATGTTGAGGTTTCTAAAATAATTTTTGTCTACACTGAATAATTTGCGCTAGAGACACTTCCAAAGTTGTAAAATGTGTCACCCCCCCCTCTAACTTCTGAAGTAAGAGAATGAAAAAACTAAAAAAAATATATAATGTACATTACCATGCAAACTACCAACGAAAATTGGTTTGAACTCGATCTGATGAGTAGTTTTTTTTTTAATACGTCATAAATACACTATTATTAAAACTTCGATCAAAGTTACAACGAACTACAAGAACTATGTGTACTATGTATATTATGTTACTTGCTGCAACGGAACCCTTCATGGGCGAGTCCAACTCGCACTTGGCTACTTTATTTTATTTAGATGATCTTCACAATATTGTGACATATTACATATTGGCTTTTTCCACCGCCAATGTCCCAGCCATACTCGAACCGAGTGGGCTTGCGCGTGACGATGGCAAAAGACCTGACGGCATGACTGTTGTGCCTTGGAAGTTGGGTCGGCCCCTAGTGTGGGACGCAACTTGCGTCGATACTCTGGCACCATCACATCTTCCAGAGACGCATTGTAAGGCTGGTGCAGCGGCTAATTCAGCTGAGCGACTCAAACGGCGCAAATATGCAACCCTCGGAAGAGGTTACATATTTGAGCCCTTTGGGGTTGAGACATTGGGTCCGTGGGGGCCGGGAGCTCACCTCATCTTCAAAAGCCTTTCCGAACGCTTGGTCGATGCGACGCGTGACCAAAATGCTGGCGTTTATTTGGCCCAACGCATAAGCATTGCCATTCAGCGTGGTAATGCCGCCAGCATGCTGGGTACGCATCCGATTGGTAGTGGGCTTGAACATCTTGATTATCTGTAGACCTTCATTGGTCTATGGATAATTCAGGTGTGCTTAGTGTATGTAGTTGTTAGGTATGTAGCGTAGTGTAGTTCTCATTGTATTTTAGTTTTGTTAATAAAGGCTCTGCCCCCTTAAAAAAAGAATTACATATTGTGATGTATTTGACATTTGTCAATATCCGAGCGGATCCGAAACTGGTCTCACGTAAACTGTGGACATGTCCGCGAAAATTCATACCCAGCCTCTGTCCGAGCAATTTACGTCAAAAAGTGTGTCAAAATTTTACATTAATAACTGTGATTAACGCGGATCTTGATTGAATTTCTAAGATATGATTAAAGATTTGAATAAAGATATGATTTGAATGAAAATATATTTTTTGATAAGATGACGGGTCCAACAAAGGGTTTACCTGATGGTAAGCAATACACCCACCCGGTCATAGCACAACAGTGTTACTCACCTATTTGAACACGACTAGTTCAAATCACTAATCAGTAATGCGCTTGCTACTTCCTACCTTGAGAAAATTAGGATGATCTATCCTAAATCTTCAACCTTATAATATAAAAACATTCCCTTTCAAGCTAGAGCTGGTAAGTAAAGAAGGCGTGGAGATTCCCCAGATGGACTCCGCAAAGACTTAAGTAGTTACTACTGTAACTGACAATTCGAGAACATGAAGTAGAATAAAATAAAAAGTATCAGGTACATAACACTTAAAATATTAATAGCGCCATTATGAAGGCCCTGGATAATTTCCGTAACTCTGTTTCTTTACGAACATTCCTTATCGACTTATCGTTGTGTCTCTTGTTTCCCAAGTTCTCCACGATGTGATGGACGTGAAGCGATGAGATGAGCTATATTACTAACAGACACTCGAAAATGGTTCGCTTCGCTCCACTGCACTGTGCGGTGCGACGCTTCGCAATAGCGGTGGCACCGCTCAGTCGTGCCTAACATAGGAACTACTAGTCTTAGTACTTGTGTACAGCCTCCTAAAATTAATAACTAATATCACGACACTAAACAACAAAACATAATTTTGACAACCACAAATCAGCTGCTATATCATCTACAGCTTAAATACAAAAGTAAACAAGAAGAATTTAATTTGGATAGTTTTCACCTTATTTTTTTGATAAACTATGCAAAGGAATTAAATGCCTTGATAAAATATAAGTCGCTTATTAAATCGGTTCGGTGCGCCTTTGCATTGCACTGGATTTGATTCTCACAAAATCAAATCCAGTGCAATCGCATCATATTCGAAGTGCACCAATAGCAGATATTTATAATTAACTAGCGGCCCATTCCGGCTTCGCTCGGATTTCGTCATATAAGGACTATTAATCGAAAAAAAAACTATCCTATCCTCAAGTTGGACCAGACTGCTCAAGGTGTGCCAATTTAATTTAAAATCGGTTAAGTAGTTTAGGAATCCATCGCGAACAAACATCGTGACAGGAGATTTATATATATTAAGATAATAAAAATAACCGCATCGCCGTCCACGGTCCATATGATGGGATCTGGTACGTAACTAACACACCATATCTGTAGTGCGATGGAACAATATCCGAGAGTCTGTTACTACTGTGAACGTCGAGCGGGGAACAATGGCTACAATGGGGTTCCGAAGATAAATGTAGCGATATACTGGCCAATTATACTGCGGCTGGTTGGCTGATGTATGCCAATTCCTAACGGTTCCACGTACGTTCCCATCACTCGGCAACAACTTGTACTATTATTAACGATCAATGCAGCGATCGAATTGGTTTCAGTCGTTCTAAATGGTTAATTTAAATTTTTAGCAGGAACTTCTAAAGGAATATCCGAAGTTTTTTCGGCTTAGTATTTTTATCTGTTCTATAAATAGTTTTACAGTCACCAACTGCCGTATCTATTACTAAACCTGAGTAAAACTCGATTTTTTCAGTTTTTACAGGTATTTTAGTACTTTCGAGCGCGTTTGACGACACAAACGTTATACATTTTTATATCGATATTATGATTGTGCTTAAAAATATGACAGCTTTTTGGATGTTGGCGGCTGTTGTTTGAGGCATGCTCTACGTATTTTTTTTAAAGTAAAGAGTGACGAGACGACCAAGACATGTGCCTGATGGTAAGCAACATGCCTGCCACTTAATATCACAGTGACACGCAGCTATTGGAACACGAAGAGTCCAAATCATTACCCAGAACTGCACTGCGCTCGTCACCCAGAGGTCTAAGATGCTATATCTCTCAGCCCTGTAATTTAATGTGTGTTACTTACGCATAGTATTTTTTTTGTAAATTATAGGTAATATTTCTAAAGGAAACTTTCCAAGAAATATATAATAAACATCCATACGTTTATCTATTCATCCACTCATATATACCTACACAAACTTTCGCTATTATAAATATTACTGCGATTTAATTATGGTAACAGCTTTAACATTTTAATCTGCCCGTATATATGTATATATGCCCGTAGTATGGCGGTTTTAAGTTCTAAATGGGCATTACTTGTCGGTACTAAAGATTACATTTTTGAAAGAATTAGAATATATTAAATCAACTGAACTATGGGTTTGGAAGAACACTGAAACAATATATTTAAAATAAAGAAGCGAGTGAATTTAAACCAACTGCGTAGCCTCGTAGCCATTACTGATTATTTATTTAAATATGCTCATTAACAACATCTATTATTATTTACAACTATTAAACCTGTACTATGTCGACTCGATTCAAGTTTCTTCTCCGCTAAGACATTTACCTTGGTTACAGGGTCAGTTTACCCGTGAACTTGCTGCATGAAATTGCATAGAAATATCGGGAGTCCCGATCCTCCACCGTATAACTCGGAAAATATTCCAGTAAAATGAGCAACTGTGATATCGTCATCGCCGACAGCCTTCTCTATCCCACTGCTGAGTGCTGAGCATAGGCCTACATTTACGAACTACCTCGATTTTTTTACCAATCGAGTCCAGGGTACTGATTCCAAACGTAATCTGAACGGCTCAAATACGGATTGAAAATCCCTGTCTCTGTAATTTTAAACAGATAAGACAAAGACCGAGAGGTCAGATTCCGCCAAATAAATCAGATTGGGTTCAGAATCGCTACGCAGGTTCGAACCGCGATAGTTCCAATTGTTAACTCGCCTTGCTGGTGGATGTCCGACGCTCCGATTACTTTTGCCTCGGTCACAATCTGTCACATTTTTGGTCTACTTGTCGTGACACCTAACAATATGTCTTGCCCTTAGATAAAGAATAGTTAGTATATGTAAACTCTTTGGTCCTGTCCAACTCTATTTTATTTTTGTCACTGTAGTTCCGACTTCCTGAACTTTGGATCTTCGACGGATTTCAGTGTTGAAATCAGTGATGATCTCGGTTTTGTGGGATAGCCGCGTTACAATATTATGTTATGAGCTAACGTGTTAGTTACCATCAGGTGCACATCTTGCGCGTACCGTCACTCTACATTTTATTTAAAAGAACCGATCAGTATATGTATGCTGCTGTGCCTGTGTCGTACAGTGTCCAAAATTGTAAGTAATTGTCCTTTAAGCTGATTTTATCTTTTATTATCATCTGTCCAGTTTGTTTAAAAGAATTTAACGTTTTTCCCGGAATAACATCATTGAGAACCTGTTCCAGTTGTATGTATATCTCACTAACTAGTAAGCTGATATAATTCTTTCAGCTTCAACTAAATAAATAAATATTTGTGAACTTTTATCACACTATCTAGTCCCCAAACTAAACAAAAAGACCTAGTCATAATACAAACACCGGTATTCATAATAATTAATTGAACTTTGGAATCGAACCGTTTAGTTCGTCGAACAGTTCGTTAGTGCAGATGGGATTCAATCCTACTACTTCACTATTCCGAAATCGGACGTTCAAGCCACTAGATAATCACGTACCTATAGATAAGACCAATTGGCAAAGGTGATGAACTTCTCCAAGCGACCTCTGCAAAGCGTTTTAGCACTACACAATTACGAAGCTGAGCCAACAAAAGTCATTATTAATCATGAGTTGAATTTATTCTAATACGAGCAATGCACCGCGGTTTTACCAGCGTAGAGCTGCTGATTCATTCAGATCCATTCTGTAGTATTTGCGTCAAAGTGTAACAAACATCCATGCATACCATTTTTAACATTAATTATATTATTAGAGGTTTGACTCTACTCTTGTGATAAGAACGTCTAGGCTGCGGATGCGCAGCCTGAGTGGGGGTTTCCCGATGGTTATCCCGGTGTCTTCAAATCGAGAGGGAATCGTTTTTTTCTCTAGGTATACACGCTCCATCGCAGACCGCAATGTAGCTTAACATCAGGCGCGATGGCGATCAAGTGTACCTACATAAAACAATAAAAGTTAAAAGAAAAAATATAAGAAGAATTTTCCCCAAGAAAGCAGGAACATAAACATTAGCAAAGCTCAACGGACGGATGTCACGAGTGTCTCTCATTACGCGGCGCACTGAGTGGCGAGTACCAAGAGTACCAGCCCGGCTGATCCGCCATTAGTGGGCCTCCGGATTGTTCACGGCTATGGTAGGGCAGCGATCATGGCCGAATTGAAATAAACCCGGCAAGTGCGAGTCAGACTCTCATACCAAGGATTCTGTAGACCAACAAATACTTATTATTTTGATATAATTTACAATTCTCAAAACAAAAAAGAAAGTCGTTTTAAAAACAATCTAAAATATAACTTGGAACGAAATTGAAAAAAAAACAATATTTTTTTAGGCGTTAATTTAAGTAAGTAAGTACATAAAATTATTATTACCAGTATTTCTCAAATGTCAAAACAGGGTTTTAATTTTTGAAGACTGTAAATTTATATAACTGCATTGTTTTCAAAATTCATTCAGACTCGCAGACGGTGAGTTTTTGACATTTGCATACATGTATATTAATGCTACCAGAATCATGTGGGTTTCCATTTTTCCTACTTATAGGTAGAGCGAACAAAAAACAGTCGTACAAAAAAGTAGTGTTTGCGATGTACGTGCTATTTTTTTATTATTTGTTTAGCGATGTGGGAACCTTCAAACGAAATGTGAATAGGTATCTTATGAGCAAGCGTGTTGTACCTTATATACCCTGTGTTACTCGGCAAGGTGAGATCAAACGTAAATCCATTTGGTAGATATATAAAAACTACACTTTCAAAGTGTAAGCGATATAAAGGCGTAGGTACTTCTTGTTAATTTAAGTATTGTAAATGAAATTAGATATTTGTGTACACAAATGTAGGTAAATTTGGTTTTATTTGTACAATTATGTCCATTATGTTTTCTTCGTCAGTGGTATGCAAAAGATTTTTGAAACATTTAGGAGGTAGTTTTGTAAGTCAAATTATTTAATCGTTATATTTTGAACCAATGACAAATTGATACGAATTATAAAGTGTGATGTACTCGTAATAAATATCAGTATTTGATAGAGAACCCTAAAAACCGACTAGAGACAGCGGCGTGCGTTGACCTGGTAATGTTTACTGTCCTTGATCGCTCCCTCCCCGCGCCGGCGCCCGCGCAGACCGGAGTGACGTCATCGCGGAGGTGCCGATGGGTTTCAGCAACAGACGAGGCCTCTCGACTCGCGAACTTTTCGCATCTTTTTTGAGTGCCCTTGGCCCTTTATTTGAAAAAATAAATGAAAAAACGTTTATTCAGACAAATATTGGGTTCACAAATGTTGACTGACAAATTTCGTAGCATTATTATTATAGTAGGATCCGGAGATTAGCACGTACCTTTGACGAAAGCTTTTGAACAAATCACGGCATGAAATAATTTTACTATCTATTTTAAGTTTCGATTAAGCGCTATAACGCTCACACTTAACTTACTTTAAAGCCTGATAAGTATGACATAATAAATTGATGATATTACAATCATTGTCAGTAAATAAATTGCGTAGAAACGATTTAAAATGGTATGTGGCTTAAATATTGATTATTTATTTACCTATCCATTTAATGAATTCTATCGACATACGAAATTGAGGTCACTGACTGAGTTTGAAATAGACGTAGCAACAGGTTGTCTGTGCGAAAAGAGAAGTATGTAGTCATCGTCATAAGCTCGTAATTCAATAACCGTGCAGGAAGTTATATTATTATACGGATTTTAAACTATTTATATGCTTTTTCACGACCGAGTGATGAAATAACGTCCAAATTTTTGGGAAATGCTACTTGGAAATTTCCAGAACATTTTTTCGTAGTTTTATGAAGTAGGTAGGTATTTGGCTTGTAAATAGTGACTTAATGGTCCATTACAAGTAATAGAAGTAAATTAAAACTATAGCTGTTACATACTAGTCACGAAACTAAGCAAAAGCCATTACGA
Organism: Ectropis crepuscularia; assembly: GCA_963693475.1. Classification (NCBI taxonomy): domain Eukaryota; kingdom Metazoa; phylum Arthropoda; class Insecta; order Lepidoptera; family Geometridae; genus Ectropis; species Ectropis crepuscularia. The sequence continues at coordinate 8,995,074 of OY856343.1, read as the reverse complement.
TTAGTCGGACAGTTAAGTATATTATGTCGATGACTTAAACCATTATTTACGATTGATGCCTAGTTTTCGAAACAACAACTGCATGAACATGTCAAAGGCCTCTGAAAGGACAATACTATTCTAAAAACAAGGCCAGCAGATAACCTATTCGCACCAATTTTTATAAATACCAAAATAATAAAACAAAGCTACTATAAGTGTTAAAACCTGCTCTGTATGCTCTAAGTAATACCTACCTAAATATTTTCGCGTCAGACTTTAAACAAAGCAACCAAAGATGGGGTTGAGATGTGCGCAGCCGACTCAAATGATGTCACGCTTCTGTCATTTGCCAAATGGCGAGCATTCATCCTTCTGAGATGTCGTTATACTAAACTTGCAATGTTCTGATCTGATCGTTTATCTTCAATTATACGTCTCGGAATGATGTAGTTTAGTTTGGACATTGATGACTTGAAAGTTGTTGAAAGTTATCAAGTTCAAACGCGTGGCGGTTACGATTTGAAAGTAACGTGTGCGATAAGGAGCGATAGGAGGCGGGCAGGCGCGGCGCAGGCGCAGGAATGGGCAGGTAAGGCACACGGGACTGGACTGGACTGCATACAGCTTCCACATCTCGCAGACGGCGGTATGCGATGGCTCACACAGTTTTTGCCGAGCGATGGCGAAGGTCGGTCGAGGCGAGCCGCCGATCTAGCATTCCGACCGCTATGAATGAATAGTCGCTCGACTGGTCGAGAGGCGCATACTAAGTAATTTCAGATTAATTTGACAACAAATGTCTACGGCAAAAACCGGAATGGCAGACGGCACCCGCCCCGTGGGAAACGTGGTCGCTACGAAACGTTTGTCTCCGATGATTGTCCGATTAATAAGTACATATACCTGTCCGGGGCACGTTAATGTTCCGTTTATTTTGCGCTTTCCGTGCTGTGGTGGTGCCGCCAATTTGCTACGCAATTTTCTTCACGCGGCTTCGTCTGCGCACGCAACGGAGATAAATTAGTCTTACGCAGATTACAAGTTTCTTTGATTTCAAATGTTTTAAAGATTTAATAGTTGTGTAACATATCTACTTTGTTCGTTCTATTTATCTCGTGCGCCCTAATTATTTAGGGTAACTAAGTTTTCTCGGAACAAACTATTAATATATGATTTAGAATTATTGTTTCATTTCTGATATGTGATATTTTTGGGTGGATACTTATATATTCTCAATCTAAATGTGGAGAAACTAGGGGAATAAAAACGAATATTGCTGTAAAGTTTTAGAGAAACTTTCTGAACAATGTGCGTAAACTCATGGGAATGTTTTTTGAATCAAAATTAGCAACTCCTCGGTCTTCGGGTTTCGTGACCTTAGTCATTTGTTATTACATGTGTCTTGGATTAGGAGAAAAAAAAATAGGAAGAAAGAATAAACCTAGAACCGTGCCCGTTGAAAGGCGTCGAATTAAGGCGAAATTTTAAATTATACGTTCGTTTTCTCTTGTTTTTTTTCAATAAAATGATATGTTTGAGAAGGAATGTAGTTCTGTTGTTTGCAGCGACAGAATTCCTGCAAGTTCGCTTCATACGCCTACGCTCGTGGCTCGTCGGTGGGAGAGACCGCGCGAGTTTTATTACAAACGTTCATCAATGGCCGTTTAACTTTGCTACGTCAACTTTGTTTTAAGGCGTTCACTAGTCATAGCATCATCACTTCAAACGGCGAGAGAAAACATCGCCAGGAAACCGACATGTTCCGAGAAAGAGATTTTTCGAAAACATTTCGAGAGTTCGAGAACATCCGCCCTGCCCATGGATAGTATAAAAGTATTGGATTATGGGTGTTGACTCTCACTTTGTGGAAGAAGACCCCGATAACCCAGCAGTGGGAACATGGAACATACGTTTTGCTGTCTATACTGATCTTCCCTTTATTAGAAACTTATTTAAGATCTTGGTAGCACTGCTCATATAAAGATAACGAACCGGAAGGTTTTCAACCGGTTAATATCCTGTACGGTATCGACGATTTTGTTGAAAGTACACGAAGTGTCTCAGTATATCGAATTTTACCTTATTGGACGAGCGATTAAATGCGATGAGATTATATTAATAATTGAAATTGGCTTTAGGAAAAGTATTAGTCGTGTCGTTAGCTTACGATGGAACGGAAAGCACGAACGGATACTGCTAACACACAACCTGTTATAATTATGAATACTATTTATTGCCTATTTTAAGCACACTCAAATAAGATCGTTAATGTTGAAGAATCTTGCGATTAAGGCGGTTAGATATTTGAGTTGTGTGAACATGTATTTCCGTTATTGACTTTTGGATTTGTGCATTATATTTGAGAATAAAAATTGGCAGTCATAGGGACTGCCAATAGAAGTGAAAACTTTTAACTTAAAATTCGATAGCTTACTTTGGAAACTACGCGGGTTTAACCGGCGGTTGTCTGGAATAAATCTTCAAAACATTGTCGTCTAAATAGGTCTTCTAAGCATGGCCATTTAGATAGCCATGGTCAAATCACAACCCACGAATAATCTGTGTGTGGTTGATGCGCCAAAAGAAGTTTTCAGTTCAAAAAGGTTTTGATATTTACGAATGCGCTTGAGTAACCCCTTTGCCAAAGAAAATTGAAGTACAATAAAGAAACCGTTCTCTTGAAAATGTAATAAGTATTATTAGTGTTAATCTATACTAATATTATAAAGCTGAAGAGTTTGTTTGTTTGTTTGTATGTTTGTTTGTTTGTTTGTTTGTTTGTTTGAACGCAAGGATCTCTGGAACTACTGGTCCGAATTGAACGATTCTTTCTTTGTAGGATACTCCATTTATCAAGGAAGGCTATTTAACATTACGCTACATGCTACTATCAACAGGAGCCGAGCAGGAATGAAAAATGTAACAAAAACGGGAAAAAATATTGCTTTTTGAGAGCTTTCGTTGCGTGACAGCATATGTCATATTTTAAAGGTTGCGTCATTAGAACCTAAAGTAACCGAATTTGTTCAAAATTTGAATTAATACGATCGATTTTCGATAGTAGCAACGTGCGCGCGTTCAGCTAGTATGTAAATAAGACGAATAGGACGGGTCGGACTTTTGGACGGGAGCCTTTTTTCCGATACGTAGGATGTAAGTATCCATCTGGAAAATGTGTGTACTAATGCGACTAATATAGTAAACTAGTGGCACCCCGCAGTTTCTGCGACGTGGTTCCCGTTATTTTCTAGTGATAAAAAGTAGCCTATGTGTTATTCTAGATCATTATCTAGGTATATACCTAATTTCATCCAGCCCCCTTCAGTGGATTTTACATGAAAGAGTATCAAAGTGTAAACAGAGTACGTATAAACTTTCGTATCTAATATGAGTAGGATAGAGTTAACTTACACAAAAAACAAACTTCTTATTATTTAGCTGTTCCTCTGATCACGTTTAGCGAACGAAGCCGGAAACAGCGTGTAATAAATTGTCTGAGTAGTGTCACTAGGAACGTTACCTTGAAGTCCTCGTTTGGTAATTGATTAGGTATGTAGCACGGGCACACTATTCAAAAGTGGTAGAGCTGTAAAAAATGCAACCTTGGCAGTTTATGATTTTTAGATCATCGTCGCTTCGTATAATCGGTCATTCCGATATTTAAATGGAATGGAACTGGAAAATGCAGACTCCAACTTTGTGACAGATTAATTATAATACTTTTACTACTCTAGCTACTTAGCTAGATAGACTCTTTCTTAAACTTTCTTTAATGCTTTCTTTGAAATTTGAGCAAAACCTTGAATATAAAGTAGCAGTTGACGACCTTATCGCAAAAAGCGATCTCTTCCAGGCAACCGCTGGATGAAAAAGAATAAATGAAGAATAGTTAGGATTAAAAAAACCATAACCAATGTTTGAAAACTATACCCATGAACCAATGATTTTATTTAGTTTAGCATGATTCGAAAGCCAATACATTTCCAAAATTATTGTGGTAGGGCTCTTTGCAGGACCCTTCTGGAGAAGGAGGACCTTGCACAGTTATTATACAACCAAGTTTCAATGTGCCAACGTCACTGTTTTCTGCTTTGAAGGGCAATATTTTCCAAGAAATTACAACGTAATGAGATGCGAAACTAAAACCCACTAAAATAGTCTTGGCTTTGCTATTTTGTTATCTGTTTGTATTAATTTGAAATTGAACTTAGATATACAGTAAAAATACTGATATCCGCTATGCAGATAGTAATTTAAATTTAGATAATTCATGTTCAAACAGCCGCGTTGCACAACCCTATAAAGGGCAGGCGTGCTTACCACCAGGCGCGTAACTTGGTCGTTCCATCACTGTTTTACAATACACAAAAAAAAATTACAAGGGGGAAACCCCCTTTTTTAAATGGATTGCTTCTTCCGTCAATGTGAAACGCTAGGTAACAGAAATAATACAATAAAGTACCTCAGAACGCGGGAAGTATCAAAGGTTTCGTACTCGGAAATTCGGAAAATGTTCAATGTTCAACCTAACAGATTTGGATAGTGTACCATTTAGGGGCCGACTGCCAGTTATCTGTCAAGTAGGTTTATCGCAAGATAAGTTCTATCGAAATCTTGATATTTGAGCCAATTAGCGGTGCGATATTCCAAATAGGTGCATAGTATTTTTTAGGTGGGGCTTTCTCGGAAAAGTCGGAAAATTGCAACAACAAAGAAATTGCTCATTTTACAAAGATATACAAAGTAAATTCTTATGTCTTACGCACAACTTAGATATACTCGTAGCAATAATAATGGGAATCGATGATTATAAAGATTTTTTAAATATGTTCTGGGAATGCGTGAGTATTCTAGTTTTTTGTAATACGTAAGCTAAAGTGCCTTCAAAGATGACAAGGATCTGATGACATCCAAAAGACGTCAAATTTGAAAAGGAATTGGGCTGGACATGTTTGCCGCATGTCGGATGATCGTAGGGCTAAAACCAACACTCTCGTACTGATAGGACTCTTTTCATAGTCTGTCTGGAGAAGTATCACACCTTTGCTAGTTATCTTACCACCAAGCAGTAATGCACAAATATAACTGTGTACCAGTCTAAAGAGCAATGTTTCCGTTTCCACCATAGCAATGAGACAATTTAAATAATTATAATGACAAATATTATATTCCGATAGGTCCTAGCAAATTTTGGGTAGGTGGCCCCGCTACTCACCAGCCAGGGGGTCTACCGCCTAACGAAAAACGCTTTGACGCTTTGACATTGCCGTCTCTTTCATTAAAAGCGAGAAGAAAAGAGACAGCAATGTCAGAGCGTCAAAGCGTTTTTCGTTAGGCGGTAGACCCCATGGCTGGTGAGTAGCGGGGCAACCTACCCAAAATTTGCTAGCACCTATCGGAATATAATATTTGTCATTATAAGGTCTGCATCGGTCATGTAGGGATATTATAGAACTATGTGACAAGTTTTCAGCTTGCCTCATATACCTACCCAAATTTTGCTACCAGCTCTCGGAATATTTTAATTATCACCGTTGTTAAGTTAGCGACATTACGCATATAAATTCGAAAAAGCAGAGGTGCGCGTGGGATTCGATATCTGGATCGCCACTCGCCTTTCTCCCGACTAGACCAGCCGTAACTTAAAAAAAAAAACAGTGTAGGAAAACATCGTGAGGAAACAGACATGTGCCTAGAATATTTCGTGGTAATGTGTCATCTACCAATCTGCACTGGACCAGCGTGGTGGCCTTAACTCACTCCTTGGACGGAGGAAAGATTTGGTAGGCTGCTTAAGCATGCAATTATATATTAAGTAATTTTTTTGGCATTGTCACCTATAGTGGTTTTTTTTCTAGATTTATAAGGAAACACGAATTTCAAAGAGTAGATAACTGTTTGTGGTGGCCTGAGTACCCACATAATAAATACAGCGTGAAGTTTTTTTTGATCTCTCACCTAATGTCTAGAGAAGGATGTGGTCAAAGTTGGTAAATACGTCGGGCTTTGATTCGGAGTTGGCTTACAAGTGAAGCCAGATGACCGTTATAGTGCTTAACGATACAGTCTCCGTGGAAACTTTTTTTTCTCGTGATAAGTGTTGTAGTGGTAGGACTCTTTAAAAGGTAGGTAAAGTCCGCCTGGGGAAGTACCTCATATTTGCCAGTTATTCTATCGTAAAGCAGTAATGTGCAAATGTTATAATGTGTTCCAATTAGATAAAAATATTTCCAGAAAAAAAGAGAGCGAAGAGATAAGTCATCTCATATTTATGGATGACAAGAGCAATGCAGTGCTATACAATGATTTGAACTCTTCATGGTCAAATAGCTGCGTGACAGCCACAATGCTGTTATGAGTGGACTTTGTTTACTATAAATCTCATTTCCAGCTCGTCTCCTCCCGTCATTATGTGTTAAAAATATATATAGATAGGTTTTTTTAAATGATTGTTGCTTTGGACCACAGCCACACGCACAGTAACGCGCATGAGCACACAAGTTCACACACACACACACACACATCCTCACACACACACACACGTACGTACGGGCTACATTGACGCACGTAAGAGCACACACGCACACGCACGCACGTGCCACGCGCACACACACACACACACACATCCATACATAAACACATACACACACTCGCGTAGGTACATGTACCGAGACTATCCTAATTTTTATACTATATTAGTCTTAATATTACTGTAACTATAAAATTAGGACTTAGTGGTTTAATCGTGGGAAAATAACGTCGCAATGACTCTAGGTATTCTGATAAATTTGTGATAAATAAATAATTGATTGATTGGTATGTCATATTACGTAGCTGTCAGTAGAAAATTGGTAAACGAATAAAGTGATTAGTTTTTTTTGGTTAATTGATCAATTGGTCTTCTCGTGCTCTTTTACGACTTCCATCGGTAGGTAATAAATACGTATTGTGTTATTATAGTTGAAAACACTTTTATACTTTGTAATTTTATCGCGAAACATGAAATTTTTAATTTTACCGTGGCAACTAAATTTGCAGCTGTTGATAGGCACTAAGTGGACATTTTAGTACAATTTTATACTGATTTTAAAACTCGTTTTGATCCAAACCCGCAAAAGGCAGTTCTCGTAAATAGAAATTAAAATTTGTAATTAACGAAATTTGATGAAACACTCATAGGTATTGTTTTATTTACATAATGTGTTTAATTTCAGTTTTGTAGGCTTAGGCAGAAGATTTACAGAGTTAGTAGAGTCCTCAAATCGTTTGTTTTATAGATAAGCGTGCTCCAACTACATCGCAGGCAATTATCAGTCATAATCATAATATTTACTACTAAATTCGTAATATACTACAAACACCCCGTGGTTTCACTCGCATAGTTGTGGACTCTGTTATTGAAGTGAAAACTTCTTTAGGCGCGCCTAGACAAATTTTTCGTGGCGTGTAAATTGGATTCTACCGTCACGCTCGGGTATGATAAGAAATCTTGGGGAAAACTCGGGACCTTGGCGATTGGGCATCTAGAAATGCGTTAGCCAATGGGAAATGCTGAAAGGGCGTGGCCTCGCCATCATGGCATGGCCATCTAGAAATGCGTGAGCCAATGGGAAATGCTGACGCATTTCTAGATGGCCATGCCATGATGGCGAGGCCACGCCCTCCGGTTACACCCGTGTAGTTTCCAAGGTAAGCTATCAAATTCTGAGTTATAAGTTTTCACTTCTATCGGCAGTTCAGACTGCCAATTTTTTTCCCCGAAGTAGAAAGTAGTCTATGATTCCCGACTTTCTTACTACGAGTATTCAGTGAAATTCATCAAATTCCCTTCAGTAGTTTTTTCTTGTAAGAGTAACAAATATACATATAAACTTTTATAATTATATAAAGTGTCAGTAGTATTTTAATACATGTAACAATAAATATTCCCCTAAACTAATAAAATCAAGAAAAACTAGAATCTAATAATGATAGATAGAAAACTCTTTATTGTGGCACAAACTAATTAAAAATTACAGCAGTACACTTGTGGAATAGCGCCCTAATGATGAGCAGTACAATCGATTAGCAACACGTAAGATTAAAAATGAGTGTTGGGATGTTTGTTCCTGAATTAAATCAGAATAATTGCTGAAACTTGCAACTCAGGTTATCAGGAATAACACGTAATCTTTGTTGTTTAAAACCAAACAATGCAGAGTTTTATTGTTAATTCTATGCGAACCAAGTCGCACGTAAATACTAGTTCCCTCAACAAAAGGTGCGTACGTAGCACGTGTACACTTATTTATACAAGCAGAGGAGTGTCCTCTGAGCTCGACCCTGAACCCGCAGGAGTGTGTTATCTGGCCGTTGGTATCGGAGACCAAGGTTTCGGCAGATGCTCGCTAAAACGCCGCTGATAACCAACTTCATGGAAGTCGCTAACAAGCCACGCTCCGACGTAATAAAACTACTATGCGACTAGTTGTACCGCGAGTAGAAACTGACGGCTTTAGAAGTAGGAGCTTTACGTAAGTGCTGCAGTCAGTGATTTTCCACTGTATAGTTTTCCACTACATACAATGACGTATCCATATATAATTTATCCACTTGGATGAGCTTTGCTCGGTTTTTCATTGCTTGAAAACACGGATAAAACAACGTTTTCTAAAACTGAAACCTAGTTAGATCGATTTATCCCCCGAAATCCTCTGCATACTAAATTTCATGAAAATTTTTGGAGCCGTTTCCGAGGTTCAAATCCTATTTATACGATAATTGCTCGTTAAAATGTATTAGATAAAAGCTGAATAGTTGAATGTTTGTTGCTTAATCACGTCGGAACTGACAAACGAATCAGCTTTACCTAATTGTAGAATACAGAATATAGCCTGGAATATAGATATATAGATAGGCTTTTTATTGAGCTAAAATTATGGGAACGGGGACGACGTAGGTGAAACCGAGGGCGCTGCTAGTATACAGTAATAAGTTGCTTTTAGAATAAAAAAACTCACCTTACAAAATATATTCGATTTACATACTTTTTTAACACGACCAAGATTGCGTTTGATCACTCGTCTGTAAGCGACGATGTGATGAAAGATACATTACTTATGAGGCACATATTCATCATGACCTTGAAAGGAATTCGGTTGTAACTCAAACAGAATACTCGAACTTAGCCTAGCTTGATAATTCGGTCCATTGTCCATTCTTTCCTTACTACACTCAAGGTATATGACAATTTCCTAATAAACGCTAATTGATATTTTTATGGGCAATCAGTATGCAGTCTATAAATAAAGGATTCTAAATGCTTTGTAGATTGTGAATTTCATTGCTTTATAAAATGTTGGCCGATCTACTGTTTATTACCCAAAAAGTCAAAGGACGAAAATACCTTTAAAACAAGAATTAAGTAGAGTAACGAGCATAAGATTGTGTCTTTCGCGTGGAATAACAAAAAGCTATGGAATGGTACCAGCACAACAAAATGATGACAAAATATTGTCACCACGAAACAAACACGTGAAAGATTTTTGAAAAAAGTACAATTTGTGTGACCTTGCGGACGGTAAACGACACAAATATGTACCTATAACATTTAAATTTTGTCACGTCACACGGACTCCAATCATAGAATAGATAGCTCCAATTATATTTTTAACTTTGGTGGGTGACTGTTAGTGAAAATACGTAATTTTAAAATCATTTGGCTAACAATTTAATTTATTGTCGACTTTTAAAAAAAATCTGATAAAAAAACCAAAATTATTCTGTTCAGGATTTCCAATTTCAGATTTTCTGACATATTTAGCTTCTGGATGGTCTTTTTATCGTCTAGCATTTCCATTTGCCCTTGTAGCGTTTTTCAACTGATGGAACCTATCTTCATTCTCATCGCTCACAGTTTTTAAATACTGAGGAAAAAAGTCTAGACGTGAGTCTAAAAAAATAAGCTTGAGCGACATGTTGCAACCTATTGCTTGGTAAGCCAATAACAGGTTAACCTACTAATTTAGGTTAATAATAGGTTAACCTACCTAGCTAATTAGAAAATTTGAAACAACTTTCTAAAAATATATCCACGCGGGTTTTTTCAGAACATTCATTTTTCTACAAACACTGAATCTTTTATTTTCTCACTAACTCGAGTTCCGTCGGTTTTACCCTCTTTTATCTTCACATCATAGATTTTTTCTTTTAAATACAAAAAATTGTTTCCATTCCAAGCCATGCGCACCTATGTCCTGTGTCTTGCTCGCTCCTTCACTAATATTATAAAAAAACCGCTTTCGAAGATTTCCCTGGCATCTTTTAGTCTAGTTTAAATCCTCGGAGTCATTATTCTATAGTATTTGTGTTCGTTGTTTCGCAATTATGCCACGATTTTATGGAGTTTGGAGTTACATTTTAACGTAGTGAATTTTTACACCAGTTTGGGAGGATTTATAACCTAGTAACTTAATTGTGATAAGATGAACCACAAGGTCTTCTAGGCTGTAATCCGTAACAGGTATGTTAATGCCACGGCTTTAGTTTTAATCCCTAAGGTCATCGAAACCTTAACCGTTGGGTACGTAAGTAAGTACTTATAAAGCAAAATATATGCAAAATTATAATAGCGCGCCCAGTAGCTGATAGGTGGGTAGCTGGGTGAGTTGTATCTGAATTTCTGAATGAATGAATGAAAATTCTTTGTTGTCCACACCAATAAAGGTACACATACTATTTAGGTAAGTAAAACTAGTGAAACAACTGGCGATGAGGACAATACCTAGTTCCCTAGGAAACGTATTCCTCCCATAAATTTCTACCCTGGGTTGAAATCGAACTCTCCACGGTTACTGGGTAAACTTGACACCAATCAAGCCATGGAGCCTTAAACAGCCTAAACAGCCAATGATAATAGGTAGTTACTACATTTTTTCTCTATGGTCCTTCATAGGGTTAGTTCGGGAGCTTATTAGGTAATAGTAATTGAACTAACCGCCGGTTTGCACACTCATATTCAAAGGTTAGACGAACCAAAATGCTGCTAAGCTTTTGAGTAAATTCAAATCAGTAGGTATACATTTCTGAGAATCAATAAAATTCATCAAATCAATAGAACTCAAAGGTATTAAATAGGAAAGGTCATTGTAATAATATGGCGTCATAATAAACATAATCAAAAGCAACCTTTACCTTGACATCAAAGCGACTGAAATACCATAAAGCCAAATTCCAAATCATTCCGACATTTCAGCTATTAATCGTAATAGTTATTTCGGGAGAAAACTTCGTCTGATTTCGAATCGGCGGCCGTCACCATAAAACCAGTTCGAATCTGTTCGTTGAATAATAAAAATGGCCTCTATTTTGGGAACACTGCCTCGTCCTTATCGCGGCCCCGGAGAATCCCGCCGGAGCGGTCGGGAACACTTATTCACCTCGCTTAGCTTATTGAAAACATTCTGTACCTAATAGTACCTACCTACATCGATATAAATCAATGGATGTGCCCTCCTAAACTTTAGGCGCACGGAATTATGTTATCGTTGGTAAGAGTGAGCTCACTCTTTCCGTTTTAGACGATTCTAGGAAGCCGTGAACGCCGTACGTACCTATATACCTATCGCTATTCGTTGTCAACAACCAAAATAAGTAGAACCGCAATATACGTCACCGCTAGCGGTTCTAAGGGTCAAGAGGTCAAGTAGATTGGTAGTTGTAAACCACTCACGCTACACACAGAGACGCAGTTTGTTAACAATTTCAAGGTGCTCAGGGCACATCTTGTGACTTATATCGATGCCTACCTATAGCTCCCCAATAAGTACAAAAGTACATACAATGAAAACCCGTAGATACCAGAACATCGCGCAATTATAAAAATCTCACAATAAAAACATAATAAAAAATAGATAGAAATGATGGGCTAATAATATGAAATTTGACTCATCGTGGTTTTAGCAGAGACAGAACACAAATTTATTTAGCTTAGTGACCAAAAGTTGAGTGAACCACAGTAATGCAAATTGTATTAAAGATATTGCTACTGTTATAGCAATGCTTTTCAGCAGGCCGGTTAAGTTAGTACTTACTAGTAGTTTATGCAACTTAAATTTTTCAAATACTAATGCGTAATTTTGATTCATTACTTTCTGAATCATAACAAAAATCGACATTTATTGTCATACATGCAACTCCTTGATTTATTTTTCCGTCAAATCCGTTTGTATCGTGCATGCATCTGGCATCTGGCAACACATTCCACATGAAAGTTGTTAGTTTCACTCTTAGTTACCGAATTATGTAAGTGTGTTAGTTTGAATCACGTAGCACACCCTTAAAACTTCTAGAACTTCCAGCCTTTCTTAACTTTCAGACTTTAACTTAACCACTAGCTATAAAGCCAATGCCAGACGCAGTATCGTCTACGAGAATCGCTGACAAGTCGTTGACACCTGTTGTAATCTTGTAGCCAATTAGTAATGGGTAAGGATTGACGCGCATCGCTGAGGCGTGACATTTTTTGAAACCACGTACCACCAAAAACTTGAATTAAAGTTTTTACGAGCCAAGTACCGGCTGGAACGATGGGCATTTAATAAAGACGAACTGGGATAACAGTGCTTGAGCAAATCAATGAACAACATTGTAGGTATGATTGTAAGAAGTAACATTGGTAAAGGTAGCGGAGTTTAACTTCTGACAGCTTTGTGAGTATCGATATCCGTGGCAAATTAACTCAAGAATGCGCAAATTCGTAAATTGTGACTGCATAAACGAATTTAGATTGGTATAGTAGGAGTAGGTAAAGCTATATAGCCATTCGGCGGTCAGAGAGATCAGCGGGCGCCAGGCGTGCCAAAGTGGCAATGACTTGCCTTGAGCCTCGCTATAACGTGGGCCTCTTTGCCGGGTATCTACTCTACATTGCTAACTTAGATTGTACCTACAGCGGAAAATCGCGTAACTACTACCTATCTGAATGTGTAATCTTCGGTACTTTAAAAACTGAGCTCAAAAGATTATGAGATAAGGTATAAATAATACATACCTGTGCTATATAAATCAACGAATTTGATGTGGGAATTCTAAATTGTTGTTTGCTTGATGTCATCAACTCTAGGAAATGTTAAGTAGGTTTAAGGACTTATTTCTTGAGACACCTTCTTACTTTATGGAAAAAAAAACATATTAAATTGATTTGAAAGAACACTGCTTTTCTACTCATATAAATCTAATCAATAAGTACCTTATTATTTAGATTTCTGTGGCTTTACTGCGTGTCCCAAGGTTGAAACCGTCCATATTACAGCAAAAATTCGCAACCAGTAATTTTAAAATTGTGTATACTTATCATTACACGCTGATATGTCGGTCAAAATGTTCCACAACACAAATAAACATGGGGGCGTTATCGCTAGCAGTCGTGTAGTTAAATTCAATTCCATCCATACGTCGCCTCGCCGCCGCCAATGTTACATTAACTAATGTTGTATTCATTAATGCATACCTACCATCATGTGCTTAACGCTGCAGACATTGTACTGACTATCGTTATGATAATTTCTGAGTTTTTTTGTCCATTTACAGTTTTTACTTCGTTTTAACTCTGTATGTCTGTTTTTCCATTTGAAAAAAAATATTTACTTCTCATAATTCACGGCTATCACCTATTATTATTTGTTTCTCTGTTCACATCCATGACTAGAATACATAATATGTAAATATTTCAGAGGCTCAACTCACCTCAATTTCGTTTTTTTTTCTCTATTTACTGACTGCTTATCTATGGTTACTTCTGATTTTGCTGCATGAAGTTGCGAGTAACTTCTCTGTTGTATTCAATTTTTTAAAGTATAGAGTGACGAGGCGAGTAGGACATGTACCTGGTGGTAAGCGACACGCCTGCCCATAACAACAGTGTCACGCAAGCGCAGTTATTAGAACATGAAGAGTTCAAAGTATTACCTAGCACTGCGCTCGTCACCCAGAGATTGAAGATGATATATCTCTATGCCCTGTAATTTCTCTGCATGAAAAATTTAAACATTGGGCAATGTTTCAAACCGCAACCAAGTGATGTTTGCAAGTTTTCCGATTTGCGGTGTCCAGATCATGTGTACGGTGTTTACTCAGACTAGTTTACGAAATACAGTACTCGTTGAGGACAGTAAGGCGAACCACAGACTAACACGCAACACGCTGCGTGTTGCATCGCATCTACGCGCGTACTTGCGGGAGTGCAGGACATCATCTACTCGCGAGTTTTTTTTCGAGAAATTACGTTTTCGTAGAAATAGAGTAGACGTCCTGATCTGCATCATCGTGCGGGTTTTCCACGCATTCACGCACTACGCTGCGTGGTGCGTGGCAGTCTGACGATCGCCTAAGTGAATATAGATAGATAGATACACTTTATTGATCACACCAAAATAACAATAATTCACAAATTAAAACCGGTTAAACACAAAGTTAGTGCGACAGATGGCGGCCTTATCGCTAATAGCGATCTCTTCCAGGCAACCTTAGGGTGGAAAAAGAAAAGTAGGATCTTAACATGCGGGGTGTGCAGGTGACAAATATATATACACAATGTAAATAAACAAATTGAAAAACATCCTACTTAAACATATTTACTTATTACTAAATAAAATACACTAGTACTAATAATTATTATCATAGAATACAATAATACCTACATATCTAAAATAAATAAACAATTATGTACCTATACTGTGAAGGCATATGAAAGGAAATCCAAAACGATGAATTGATTAGTAGCTATGAATATGGTGAGTATATGTAATATTTTCAAGTAAGCTCTACATGTGTGCGTAAGTGTAGTTCGTAGGATTAGTTAGTGCTCGCGCCTTCAGCACTAGGCCAAAGTTCGGTAGAAAGTAGAAATCCCTTGAGGCCAACTACCATAGGTTTCACAAATAAAATATTTAAAAAAACACGAATGTGTTGTTGTTGTTGCTGGTGTGGTGTGTATGTGTACTGCAACAAATATTATGAGCCGATTACTGATGACTAATACGATATGCTAAATCTATAAAAATTTGGCAGATGAGATCAAGAAAAAAAAAACTTGTTTCTAGTTATTCTTAATTGGTTAATTTTGTGAATTTGAGTTATTAAATGAGATAGGTATTAGCAGCGCCCGCGGTTTTATTTGCGGTCTTCCAGTTCTCGTTATACATCCAAAGTTTGGTAAGTATCCTACTACCATTAGGTATAAATGTCAATGTTTGGAATTTTGGATGTTGTCGTTTAGATGTCTCTCAGTTACATCGCAACGTCTGAACGGATTGGGTTGCAATTTAGAGCACAAGTTATAGTATGGAATTACACATAGGCTACCTTTTATTCCGTGAAAACCACGGGAACGGTAACTACGCGGGTAAAGCCGCGGGGCACTGCTAGTTTATAACATTAGTAGGATACTGTTCAGAGCATAGTTGTACCAAACGCTGATTGCAAATCATTAAGTCAGTCGCAATAGTACAATAACATACCTACATCAATCGACATAAACCATTGGGTGTGCCCTCCCAAACTTCTGGCGCACGGAATTATGTCATCGTTAGGAAGAGTGAGCTCTCTCTTTCCGTTCTAGTCGGTTGCAGGAAGCGGTGAACACCGGACGTTTTACCTGTCACTATTCGTTGTCAACAACCAACATAAGTAGAACCACAGCCGCTAACGCCGCTAACGATTCAAGGGGTCAAGTAGAAAGGTGGTGTGTAAATCACCCCGCTACACACATGACGCAGTTTGTTACCAAATTCAGGATTCTCAGGGCACATCCATAGCTCTAAATCGTTGCATACATCCCGACAAATAATTGACACCTATGAACTTACAAATCTAGACTCTACAATCAACTTTCAAGATTTAAAACAGGGGCGACATTTAACATAACATGTTTTACTGTTATCACTACAATGTAAAAAACGGTGCTTTACTCGGGTATGCTTTCATCAGATCAATACGGGTCTTGAACAAAAACTCTCCTTTCAAGTAAGGGGAATTCATGCAGAGTAATTAATTTAATGCTATTAATTGTTTGTTTGCCTTAAACATACTTGAAACTGGATTACAGAGACCGTTCGATGGTTAAAAACGATTATTTCGAGTAATTATGCAGTTCGAGCTATAAGTAGGTAGCTAATCGAATTGGCGCAGGTAGGTATATAGGATCTTTAAAGGTGACATCGTCTGTGAGAATTTAAGCGATGCGTTTAATTACTGGTAGCACAGACTATAAAGTCTTTCATTGTTCTATTTAGTACAACACAACCGTCGTAATTCAAAAGAATAAGCTCAATTTTGTGTCTTTGACTTTCTTTTGACGTCAAACTTCGCAAAATATCGATAGACTTTGCTAAGAATTATTATATGTTTTAGTTCCCGTAAGCCTGGGAAAATATCTCCAAAATCACTCCTCCTCCACTAGCTCGTCAACTAGAGTAACAAGATGAATTATCAAACATTGCCCTTCAAACTGTAACACAGTAAGATTTGCACGTTCCTGTTTGGCGTTTGAAATGAGTGGGAAAGATGTGGTACTTCCCTGGTGAACTTTGTATAAGTATGTACTCGTTATTACTGGAGAATAAGTTTTTCGTCCGATTAGATTTCAAGCAACTTTGACAAAATCACTAATTTTGAATCCTACAAAAGTTTTACGAACCTATGACGTAAGAAGCTATTCTTACGAGAGCTTCGACAAGCCCAAGATGGGGATGATGAAGCAAAATGTGCCAGAAAAAGACAAAGATAAGGCATAAGAAAAGAAGATTCCAAATATGTAAGAACTTTATAATGTACAAGAATATATCGACTGAAGATGTGGTAGGTGACCTGGAATAAATACAATGATGCAGGAAAGTCTTGATTGTGATTTACGTATACTAACAGTCCGTCAGAAGCCAAAGACTGTATCCTGTGGGGTGCGCAGGCGCCGCCGCGCACTCCCTGGCCAGTTCGCACGCTCCGCCAATGAGTTTTAATTGAGTGAACCGCAGGAAGCAACGGTCAGATCGGCCCGAGCTGGCTGTAGGGTGACATTTCTGCACGGTCCAGAAAAACCGATGAACGAAAGAACGATGGCTGTGGATGGGATTTGATCTCTCTCGCTGAAAATGCGGAATGAGGCGTCAGAACACAGATATGATATGAGTGATAAATGCGTGAAAATATGTGTAAAACTAGCAGCACCACGGTTTGACCCGTAATTTTCTCGTAATTAAATTAGCCTATTGTGGTTGACGTTACTTCGTAGTTTGTAGTACAAGTTTGAAGATTCAGAGTTCACAGGAAGTCCCCTGTAGGTTTTGATTCCTTTGCGAAGATCGAAATTTGAAGCATACTGAATCTTTTGATTGCTTGGCTTAGAAGTTTGGTTTTTTCATAGCTCTAAGGGACAGTAGATCTGAGTATTTGATATAAATTTCAGGTTGATACCTGCATCCGTTTCTGAGAAAAAGGGTCTTGACCGACAGATAGAAAGACGGCCAACGAAGTGATCCTATAAGTGTTCCGTTTTTTCCTTTTGAGGTACGGAAACCCAAAAAACTTCAAAAGTGACATGTTCTACAGCTGAGTTTAAGTACATACACTTAAAATAATGTACAATAATTGTACTAGCATAGATTCTACTAATATTATAATTGCGAAAGGTTTGGTATTTGTTGTTAAATCGTGTCGAAACATCTACACGTAATGAATTGATATTTGGCACACAGATCATTCTCTGAAATTTTCTATGAAAATAACAGGAACGGGAACTGGAAAATAACACCGCGGGACGAAGCAGGCTGTGGTGCAGTAATCCATAAGTATCTTAGGATAACACAAAGTCCAAAAGAAACCCACGCTACGTTTACATTTTACTAAATTAATAAGATGTCACGACATGAACAATTGGTTAAGAAATAAAGTTTTGCGTCAGCTAGATGACATCTATCATGATTGAATAACCGCTCTCTACTTAGACTGGTTTGAACCAATTTTTTGTTTAGTCTGAAAACGTGATATTGCTGTCGAAGAGTGTAAGTGGTCCACTGAAACCTCGAACCGGTATGGAAAATCCCAGTATCTATACACGAGGCTATAACTACGAGTAAGAACTAAGATCATGAAGCATGATTCCGCAATAAACTCGATTGATAGTCTTTTAAATGTTCTTTTCGACGGTTTTTGTTAACTACAATATCTATCGGTAAAAAATAGCAGGAAAATGTACGGTTTCAGCGACTATTCTATTTATAAATGAGTAGAAACGGTTGTACTGATTACTCTGTACTAGCCCAATACATTTGGAAATTCGAAGTTTGGTTACGTGGGTAAATTCATATTTGTGTCTAACTCAATACCTACTTTGAGAAGTTGAGTT
Organism: Ectropis crepuscularia; assembly: GCA_963693475.1. Taxonomy (NCBI): domain Eukaryota; kingdom Metazoa; phylum Arthropoda; class Insecta; order Lepidoptera; family Geometridae; genus Ectropis; species Ectropis crepuscularia. Next base: position 8,976,713 of record OY856343.1, on the reverse strand, counting down.
TATTATTAAGTGGGAACAGTACGTACAGTGCAGTACAGTAAGAACCAGTTACCTATTTATACCTATCTATACTTGAAGGGGGGGGGGGTTGCAACCCTCCCCCCCTTCGAATGTACTCCGTTGGTCAGCTTACAAGTGACGGCATAATGCTGAATATTATTACTTTATACCCTTCTATCATCCTACATAGATAGGTCTGCTGGTGGTTCATTTACTACGTAAATTTTGTTCACGGGGCTGTGGTCTATCATTAGATTGTAATCTGACTGTTTTTACAATTTTCGGTTAACATATTAAACACCTACCTACGTAGACTTATGTTTGTACTAACACAATAATTTCGGAAATTCGAAGTTTGATCAATTCGATTCAATCCAATGGGGATTGAATTTTATTGATTTTATCATGGTAGAGTCTTTATTGACAAAAGTTAATTTCAATGAGAACTACATTACATTACCAGTATGAATAAATTATCCATAGACACGGCCTGGAGATAATCACGATGCCCACTACCGGTTGGAATAGTGCCTAGTGTACTAGCTGTATTACAACATAGGATAAGGTTACATTTATTATTGTCCTTTACTCTGTTAAATCTCGTCGAAACTAACGAAATTTGATGCCTCACCAAGTGCTTCTTTCAGGCGTAGGTACTTAATTGGTAAGTACACGAGAATGTGACAGATCTGGATTATGGACCATTTAAATGTTCGGCTATGTCTTTTCATCCAAAATTCATGTATTTACTACGCTGTACTCCTTTGTGGTATTTCCATGGAGTTACAAACTCTATCGATACAATTTTGAAAGAAACAGTGACTAAAATTCTAAATTTACAGTTTGAAGATAATTCCTGGGTGCAAGCCACACTACCTGTTACTTTCGGTGGGTTAGGAATCCGACGCACCACAGATGTTGCCCTTCCGGCTTTCTTAGCTTCTAGCCATGACTCGCAGTCTCTCATCGGCATGATTCTTAATATTACTATAGCCGATGTTAGGATTGCCTGCCAGGCAGAAGCTTTGGCAGCCTGGAACGCGTCTTGCCCAGGTTTGAACTTGCCCTCGAAACCAGAAGTACAGAGTATGTGGGATCTTCCACTTGTCAAAATTACTTATTCGGCCTTATTAGATCAAGCTGTTGATGACACGGAGCGAGCTCGTCTTCTAGCTGTAGCCGAAGCTGAGTCAGGACATTGGCTCCATATTTTACCGTCCAAAAATTTAGGATCTATCCTAGACCCTAACAGTCTACGCGTAGTGACGGGGCTTCGCGTGGGAACTAAGTTGTGCGAGCCTCATCGCTGCCTGTGCGGGCGAGACGTGGATCAATTCGGACGTCATGGGCTTTCGTGTGTAAAGAGTGTAGGTCGACAATTTCGTCATTGGTCAATAAATGACTTAGTCAGACGGGCACTCTCTACAGCACTAATACCTTCGTCATTGGAACCGAGCGGAATGTTGACGGATGGTAAGCGACCTGACGGTGCAACCCTAGTACCTTGGTCTCTAGGCAAGGTGTTGGTATGGGACGCTACTTGCGTAGACACCTTAGCACCGTCTCATGTCAGTAATTCCGCTCGTAATGTCGGAGTTACAGCCGAACAGGCACAATTCATTAAATGTAACAAATACTCCCAGCTCAGCACACACTACTTATTTTTTGCGCTGGCTGTGGGGACTATGGGCCTGTGGTCGTCCGATACTGAAAAATTCGTTAAAGATCTTTCGAAGCGTTTGGTCCTCGCCTCAGGGGATCCCAGGGCTGGCACTTACTTTGCCCAAAAGCTAAGTTTAGCTGTCCAAAGAGGCAACGCTGCCAGCATTCTGGGTACCCTACCGCGCTGTGGCGATCTCAACGGCGTGTTCGACTTGTAAATTTGTTTATATATATTTTGTATTCATTTGTTTTTTATATATTTGTAAATACTGTATATAGGTCCTTGTATTTCTGAGTTAACTTAATAAAATATTGACATTTAAAAAAAAGGTTTGAAGGTCACTGGATTTTGTCTGCATATTGCGTAGGTAGGTACGTAGTGACTACAACAAAATGCAGTAACTCAGAAAACTGTATAAAATTTACGTACTGAATCTGACACTAGGAAAAAAATGTAATTTTGAAAGCTGGACAAACTGCAGTAACTCTGAAATCTGGACAAAATGCAGTAACTTCGAGAGATGGACAACATTCAGTGACTCTTGAAGCTGCACAAAAAGCTTTGACTCTAAAATCAGGACAGAATACACTGACATTGAAAGCTGGAAAAAAATGCAGCGACTCTAAAAGCTGGACAAAACGCAGTGGCTCTGAATACCTGCATGCTGATGCCTGAATACTGATTTAGTCCTATCTATATTGTACGTGTGGTCGCTCTGCTAGGCCCCTTCAAGGCAGAATCCGAGTCACCCGATGACACTCGCGCCAGCGCAAGTCGCTACAAATTGCTTCGTTTATAGCTATTTATTCCAATACGCTTTCATGACAGATGTGCTAAGAACCGAAACATGCTTTCTTTCAGGCAACGCGTGAAGTAATCACGGTGGTTTCTATATAGTTCTAACTAGCTGACCCCGCAAACGTTGTTTTGCCTTAGTGAACAACCCTTGTCACTTAGGGGTATGAAAAATAGCTAGTAGCCGATTCTCATACCTACAGAATATGCATATAAAATTTGGTTAAAATCAGTAAAGCCGTTTCGGAGGAGTAAGGAAACAAACACTGTGACACGAGAATTTTATATATAAGATAAAGTCACGTGTTGCCTCACTTGGAAATCGATCCATAGTTTAGGAATGGAATGTTTAAATGTAAATATATGACAGTTTAATGAGTATAGAGGTACGCACAAAGCTTATACTATCTAAAAGACACATCTACTCCTTCAAATTTGGAATAGTTCATACTGATGAGTGTAACTGAAATGCAACTAATATAATAAATGTTTTGATGTTTGTTGCTCAATCACGTCTTTACGTATGAACGGATTGGGCTGAAATTTGGAACACAGTTGAATTATAGTCTGGAAGAACACTTAACTTTTTATCCCGATAAAACAACGGGAACCACGGGAACGGGAACTACGCGGGTAAAACCGCGGGGTGCTGCTAGTATATTCTAAATGTCAAAGTTTGAATGTTTGTTGCTCAAGAATGTCGGAACGTCTGAACGGATCGGATTGTAATTTGGCACACAGTCAGATTATAGTCTGGAACAGCACACAGGCATTTATCGAGGGAAAATAACGGGAAATGCGCGGGTAACCGCGGGTTAACCGCGGCGCGCTGATAGTGCTGAATAAAATTTTTGTTATAAACCATAATTATGCAGTTAAAAACCGTGGTAGCCTAAGAGAACGTTCATAATATGAGATCATATAATAATCGAATCCCGTCTGCATGTTTATGTAAGTATTTTTACAGATGTCCAAATTTTTAATTTTGATCGGCTTTAACGGTGAAGCAAAACATCGTGAAGAAACCGGTTAGGAAAAAGATAGGTTTCGAGATGAGATCCGACAATCCTAGAGCGATGGATATTTATCTCTCTTTGTGAAAGAAGGCCCGGAGTCCTCGCGACGGGAACATAAATTCGGCAGCTTATGCTACAAACCTTAATTAATGCCTTGCACTAATGAAGTTTTTATAACTGTTTGTGAACTTGTTACTATCGGTTAACACACGTAACTCTTTGGATTTAGTCCGTTTCTGTAAAATCTTGTTTTTACATTACGAGCTCTGCGGCCGCTTAGATCGAACTCTATATTTGACCCGTACAGAGTAAAATGAGTTTACAGTTTAGAGTATTTAACAATTCGCCAAAACTGAGATAAAAATATATGAGTAATGCCCATGTGTATAGAAATAGAATAATAATCGGCGATTAGATAGGCCTATTATTTACCATAATGATAGCAAAACATGGTAACAAGCCTCGCGCCAGTGGAGTACAATGAACTTGGTTTAGATGACAGATGGCCACCAGAACCATTTTAGGGGCTTTGCTATGAAGATGAATATTCCAACAAGTACTTACTATACTCGTAGGTAGATCCATTTAGTAACAGTGGAGGTATCTTCGTTTGACCAGAGGCCAGACCTAGCCAGATGGTAAACGAGGGTTGTTGAGGGATGTTCGACGGTGATGCACGCTGACTAAGAATATATCTATGTACTTTGAAAAGGTCGAAATATTATTTCGAGAAATAGTGAATTAGCCACTCTTTGGCTATATGAATAAGGAAGGAACGCGCAAACCGATTCGCATGTTCGGGTTCTGTGAAGCAATTATGTAATGCAAACAAAACTGCAGCCACCTTAGCTCCTGTTCCTCACATACCTTCATAGGTTCGCTCCCCTTACAAATAAATTAAATTCGTAGTTAAGAGAACCGTCTTACTTAGGCGATGATATTATTTAAAACAAGTGACCGGTCCAGTCGGGAGAACGGGGACTGCCGATCCAGTGACCCCGGGTTCAAAACCACGCGCACCACTGTCTTTTCGAAGTCATTTGCGAAAACCACTGCCTTTTCGAATTCATGTGCGAAATGCCGCTAACTTAAAACGGTGAAGGAAAACATCGCGAGGAAACCGATATGTACTGAATTTTTTCGAAGTCATGTGTCATCCACCAACCGCGTGGTGGATTATGACCTTGACTATCTCCTTGCGAGAGAAGGCCCCGAGTCCCAGCAGTGGGATCATTTAGTGGGCTGTTCATGTTATTTATTTTTTTAAAGTTGAGAGCATTCAAATTAAGTTCAATTTAGGAAGTTGCAAGAACGCATGCCTTCCAAGCATGAGGTCGCAAGTTTGACCTCGTAGCCATGTTTATTCACGATGTTTTCTTTACCATTTATAAAGCAAGTGGTGAAGATAAACTTACACATCTGTACTTGTAAAAATACTCGGAGATGCAAGCAGAACTCGAACTTCAGTCGTTCCAACGTGATTAAGCAGCAAAGATCCAAGCATCGAATCTTTCGCAATTTATAAAGTTAGTAAGATTACGCTTGACGATGATGCGAACTCACAAGATTCAAATAAAAGCGCCCAAGTGCGTGTCGGACTCGCCCATGAAGGGTTCCGTGGCAGCAAGTAACATAATAAATAATTTCTTGTAGTTCGGTGTAACTGTGATCGATGTTTTAATTATAGTGTATTATTTATGACGTACTAAAAAAACTACTAATCAGATCGAGTTCAAACCAATTTTCGTTGGAAGTTTGCATGGTAAAGTAAGTGTCTGTCGCGCAAATTATTCAATGTAGAGAAAAATGATTTTAGAAACGTTTTTTTTTTTTTTTTTTTTTTTTTTTCTAAAATTATTCACCAAGTATCCTTGGATCCTAACGCTTATTACAATCTAGCCTAATTTATTAAGTCTAGGCTAATGAGTAATTTATATCTAACTTAAATTGCTACATAGTTTATACATAAGAAGGTGCCCATCAGCACTTTTCTTATTGACACTGTTAAGGGGAAGTCACTTCTTTCACTTGACTTAGCACATTTAATTGTTTTATATTGTATTGCACTGACACTGCACTATACTAACTCAAAAGGTTTTGTTCTTTTAAGTCTTCTCACTGTGTCCGTGTTATCAAGGAGCTGGATAGCCTCGACATTCACATGATGATGAAGCCTGCGTTCATGTGCTTCTGCGTACTTCTTTATCACTTTGCCGACAAGATCCATGCCAAGATCTCGATGAATGTCGGTATTTCTCACATACCAGGGCGCATTGACAATATCCCTGAGTACTTTGTTTTGAAAGCGTTGTATTATCTCGATGTTGCTATTTTTGGTACAACCCCACAACTGTATACCATAAGTCCACACTGGCATTAGGACTTGTTTATATAATAATATTTTGTTATGTATTGACAGCACGGAGTTTCTACCAAGTAACCAATACATGTTTTTGTAGCGTATAGCTAGTTCCTCTCTCTTTTTTTTGACGTGAGTTTTCCAGCGTAACTTCGCATCTAGAGTCATGCCTAAATATTTGGCTTTATTTTCGTATGGTATACATTGTCCATTTATGAATACTGGATGATATTGTTTTTTCTTGTTTGTGAAGTCTATGTGAACAGTTTTGGACTCATTTAGCTTAATACGCCACATTTTTGTCCAGTCATGTATTTTATTAACTGCTATTTGCACCCTCTCTGTGGCTTCTGCGTGGGTGTCACCTATTGCCAGGATAGCAGAGTCATCTGCGAAGGTTGCGATAGTGCTGTTGTCTAAAGCTGGGATATCACTAGTATACAACAAGTAAAGTACAGGCCCAAGTACACTTCCTTGTGGTACTCCAGCTTTAATTTGTTTTAGCGACGAATATGAGTCTTCTTGTTTAATTCTAAATAATCTGTTCGAAATATATGATGTTAAAATATCAGAAAATTGTTTAGGTAACAGTAATTTTAATTTGTGTGTTAGCCCTTCATGCCACACTTTGTCGAATGCTTGCGCTACATCTAAAAATATTGTAGAGCACACTTTTTTTTCTTCAAGGGTTTGCTCTATGGTTTTAGTGATTCTATGAACCTGATCTATCGTAGAATGTTTTTGTCTGAATCCAAACTGATGATCTGGTATCAAGTTTTTGTGTTCTATGATTGGCTTCAGTCTCTTGAGCAAAAGTTTTTCAAACAGTTTTGAAATGATAGGCAACAGAGATATGGGCCTATATGACGCTGCTTCCTGAGGAGGCTTGCTAGGTTTTGCTATCATTATCACTTCAGCTACTTTCCATAAGTCAGGCACATACCTCAGTCTGAAGGCAGCATTGATAAGTGTGGTAAGTTTAACTATAGCTTTACGTGGTAGATGTCGTATGATGTCTCCCGTGATTAGATCATATCCGGGTGATTTCTTCGGTTTTATTCTTAATTTTATCTCATTGAAGACTTCTTTAGGAGTAACAAGCTTTATCTCCAGATCATCTTGTATTTTAGAAACGTCAACATCATTTTTGAAGACCTATCGATAGACTTCCCACACGTATAGGTTTGATGAAAAACATTTTTTTGAGTGTCAGTTCCAAGTATGGGGGCGGCACCCCATATTTTTTTTTTTGTAAAAATCTTAATGCGGTTCACAGAATACATCTACTTACCAAGTTTCAACAGTGTAGTTCTCATAGTTTCGGCAAAAAGTGGCTGTGACATACGGACGAACAGACAGACAGACATGACGGATCTCTAAAAACGTTTAACGCGCATATCCCGCTTCGCTGCTTCCACGCTACGTCGCCTGACATTAGAAAGTCGGTGACGCCAAACCACTCGATTTTGCCCAATAAAAAGAACATCGCAACATCAATCGATATCGACTGTGTCACTGTGTGTAGCCTGAGTGGTTAATCACTACCAATTTACTTGACCTGCGAGATATGTTGGGGTTCTACTTATTTTGTTTGTTGACAATGTATAGCAATAGGTATAAACGTCCGGCATTCACCGCTTCCTACAATCGACTAAAACGGAAAGGGAAAGAGTGAGTTCGCTCTTCCCAACGATAACATAATTCCGTGCGCCTTAAGTTTGGGAGGGCACATCCATTGATTAAATTGATATCGATGGCAACATCAACAGCACCAACGCAGCATCAACGCGGCTAAAGAAGTTTGCAGTTCAATCACACATCGTACAAATCAGCAAATGGCGTCAGAGTAGTACCAGAAATGTAGCGCGAAACTACAACAGTCGCGTGTGGAACGCTTTCGTGCAGCTTCCTCTTACCCTTGGTCATGCTGACGATCACTGACCTATACGTCAGTCCCTGAACTTCATGAATAGTAAGAATATGCTGTGCCTCCACTATAACCCTTGTTGCTTAGGGTACCTTTTTCTTCTTGTGTGTGAACCAAGAATAAAGTGTTCGGGACGGAAATAGATATATCTGCTCCCGTCTACTACTCAAGATACATGTTTCGAGGAGTAGCGGAATATATAGGTACGGGAGACATAAACCATATAGATTCTCGAGGAATCAGGTTGTAAATAAATAATAATATTGTACGCCTTTTAGTGAAGGTTTGAATGCTATTTGATAATGAAACACGTCCTCACGCGATGAGCGATGATACTAACAATTTGCCAAAGCTGTGAATGCTGATTAAAATAAAGCGCAATCATTTTCTCGTCGAATCAAGATGATAGTAATTTCGCAATCGATTTGCTCCGGGGAACTAAAACTCTATATTAGTGTCTGATGTGTCAAGTGGATGGTGATCCAGAGTGATGTAGCGAGCTCGTTCTCAATTAATACGGTACACATTTGTGTTTGGCCAAAATAAATTATATTGTTGGATAAGTTGGATTATTCTTGAAGGAAGGTTACACATAACGTCTATATTGTGTCTAACGCAATGCATTGTCCTCCTAATTATCTACTAACAACTTATACTACGGAATCAATCAGATTGAACTTTGTTGTTGGCAAAAACTGGTTTTATTTTTACCCGACTGATTACCCGACTGAAAGAAGGGTTATGTTTTTCGCGTGTATCTTGTATGTTTGTAAATTTCTTTATTCCCACGTATCTTCCAAACGGCTGGATGGATTTTGATGATTCACATATCGTTAGATTTGTCTGAGAAATGATTAAAACTGAGGTAAACCCTTTCAACGTCTGTTTCAGGAAACTTTTGTTGCCAATAACTATTTCATATCGATCTCGCTGGATCATGGACATAATGATGAGAGTAGTTATTACTCCCGAACGTAAAAAAATAATTTTACTTCAAAATGGCTCTTATTTCTGTACCATGAAAGACTTTATACTATTTATTCCCTATGTACATGAAAGCTAGTTTCATTGTATCAAGATAAAAATCACAAAAAGTAAGACGAGAGCGGAATCTAAGTTAGAAGTTTCGTATGGGTTTGATTTTATTTCACGTGGACTGTTATTGTGAACCGTTTTATTTTTAGTGTAGATACAATTTCGGGTTATATAAATGTTGACGTCGGTACGCTATCGCCGATAGCGCTCATCTCGCTGCGGCGGGCCTCAAGTCGTGACAGCAGTTTGTTAAACTAACGCCGAACAAAAAGAAACACCGCCTCATTCTTCCATTAACTCAGACAGTGCTCTCAGCGCGAACGATTTGCACGCGCGAACAGAATTTGTCTTAGCCTATACCTATTGTGTGCGAACATTATTGAGCACAGTCATTTTGTTCATGATCTCGCCGGTGATACAGACGGAGGCTTCGATTGATTCGATAAGCGGATGTGATTGTCTCGATCGAGTGTTGTAAGTAATTAGCGAAGTAGGCGCCATGTGCGCGCGTTGAGGGGGTCTCGGCACATGGGCCTGTGACATGCCCTCAACACCCAGCGATAAAAAGCTCGGGGCACAGATTAGCCGCCAGTCGCTCCGACACTCGCGCGTGAGAACGAAGACACGTGGCCGTGCCACAGAACTCATTCATGCATTTGATTCATAAATTGCCCGGTCTAAGGGCTTCGAACATAAATCTGCCTACAAAATTAGGGCTCTGCCGCGGTGTAACTGCTCCCAAAGTGACAATTGGACACGGTCTGCTTTCACGCCTCGAACTGAAACATACACCGTGGAAATATACGTCATGTTAGGTAGAGCCAATACGGGGCTACGTAGAAAGATAGGACTTAAGGGGGCGCCTAAAGCCAGAAAAACGAAAAAAGGACATTTTCGACGCCGCTCACTGAAGTTAAGAAACTAAAAACTATGACAAAAAAATATTGACGTGTGGGTACAATCAAGAAGAAGCACAATAACCGAATAGAATTTTAAAAATAGACCAGAGTTTTTTTACAATAAAAAAATTAAAATGACACCGAAAAAACCCGTTTTAATTCGAGTACTCGAAATTATCAGTGATGACCCCACATTATTTTTTGGTAATAAAATTCCTATTTGTACGTTCTAGTAAAGTAACCGAACACTTTTTTAAATTTATGTTTAGTTATTGAGTAATTAAATAAAACTTGGTCAAAAATGGACTCCTGATAAAATATTGATTTTTCCTCCAAACTGTGTCATGCTATTCTCGACTTTATGTACATCACATTAAGAAACGCGTCACGCGGGTGAAATCTGATTTTTTCCTGGCTTTAGGCGCACTCTTAACAAAATTGTTATTAAGTACACTGAATTGAAATCATAAAAAACAACCTATAATACATACATCTGTGATGCAAACGTCGCTAATAGATTTTGCATTTTTGACTTTGTACACCTAAACGGTACAATTGACTATTATTACAACTGCGTACTTTCGGCGTAACCCCTAAGTTTGATCGAGTAAACTCGTGGGTCTAAGAAATGGAAAGCGATGAAAGGCTGTGATCACGGGGGTATTTGTGTAAGGAATGCAATCTATGTGAAGCGATTATAGACCAACAGCGACGGCCGCTATAAATCAAGGCCGATTGGGGTCGGGCCGGACGCGAGTTATTTTTAAAATTGCGTGCACAATATAATGTGTTTAGGTGGAATATGATAATTGCGGCGGCGAAAGAGGCGCCGTAAGCCGACACCGACTCTGGGATTACAGAGCGGCGGCCGCCCGCCGCGGCGCGGCCCATCACGTCTTGTTACGCCCGATGCACTTTACCGAACTGCACCTTTCTCGCTTTGTTTCCATCCCAACCGCGCAGGAATCTTGATGACGGCTTTCATATTGTTTTGTTTAGTTGTAATGATACTAACGAAACGAGGGTCAACTCGACCGGACGATAGATCATCGTTGCGACTTAGATCATTAATCCTACGAGACATCTGCCTCGACGAAACCTAGAATAAACTTACAATTATTTAATTAATGCCACGCATGCTGTTGACGGCCCCAGAGGAAGTCTCATTTAGTCTACCAAAGAATCATTAAATGTGTGGTGTTGTTTATTGTTTCTAATGAAGATTTACAAGTCTGGCCTATCACTAATTTTAATTTCCTGCGTTACTCAAACTCGACGTGACCAGCATGAAGTGCACTTTCTACTAGTTAACATATGAAAAGCCTCCCTGCCTCAAATAATTACACGAGAATGTAACCGAATAATCATAACAAAGCTATTATGGCCACTATGAATAATGTTCCGATATTATAAATTTACATAATATTTTTTGTCGCCTCCTTTGGAGGTGGCCGCGGACAGGTACAAGCTATGAGGGTGCAGAATTCTTTGAATGGGCATTCTTTACCGGTTCGATTTTAGATATTATAGCCTTTTAGAACGGGACAAGTTCTAAAATTGTTTGTAGGAGTTAAACGATACCCGGAAAGAGTAGACAGCGATGGGGCAGCTTCAATGTGTACCTTCATTCGACGGTTTAGGGTACACGTTCGAGTTTCGAAGCGAAGGTGCTAAGCTGCTATCAATCAGCAAGGCGCCATTGAGGGTTGGCCGAGGCTCGTGAGAAACCGTAAACACTTACCCGCATTATCTGATAGATTTTTTTCGCTCAGCGGCAGGTCCACTCAATTAATGGATTGCGCCGTTAGCTTGCTTTATTTTGGGTACCGAGCCTGCTTAGCATTGGGAGCGAATACTTCGTTATCATTTGACAGCAAAGGTATCAACATGACGCAGATCACCCGCGCAAGGAATCTTACCGTCTTATCGCCGATAATAAATCGAATCTATAATTCTCCTAATGGAAGGTTATTAATGCGCATCGGTTCTTTGATGAATAACGAGGCAACGTTGAAAAATAATGAGGTTCTGTGTGTGGAGAGCGAAGCGGGCGCATACCAGATTGACTCGTTCTGTTTTATCGATTTGTAGAGCCGTGAGGTTCTAAGCGTTTTAGAATTGAAGACAAATATTTGTCGGGGTCGTGGTATGGGCGGTCTGTCTCGAGCACATGTGCGCGTAAAAAAACGTCTTATGATGTGTGTAGTGTGCGGAGGCTCGGTGTTGACAGTGCGCATAGCTGCGACAAAGCGGTGCGCCGCGACCACCCTCCTGGAGGCAGCCGCTTATCACTCGAATAACTCCATCAGCCAACAGCACCGGCACTCCCTGGATAAACGGATTTGGAATTTCTCTTCATCTCCGCAAACAAACTTAATCTTATAGCAACTTTGTTAATTACACTTGAAAATATGCTCCTAATGAAGTGTTTGCGATCGTTATTTTTGCTTGGAAGCGCATCGAACAATAGAGAATGTATCGAAGTGCAATGGCACGTCATCTCGCGTGAGACAGTCGTGCGGCGTATTGACACTGCCGACGTGAGAAGCGGCTTATCGGCGAGCTTCCTTTCTTCTATTCCACTAAATATTTAGTTTGGGCGTCAGCGGCCGTGAGACGCCTCCCGCACTGGCAATCGTAATAGAATGTAAATCCCTCTGATTAGATACCATCCCCGCGCTCATGGGAACCGACAACGTTCCACTCGTTCCATTTTTCGGTTTTAGACATTTTTGTGTCAGGATTGTGGACGAATTGATTCGTTGGTGTTATCACAACAGGAGCATTTTTTTTCGGGCAATTTTAGGAGAGTGCCTGATCTACCTAAGACAATTAGTCTCATATTCTATATTTAACCCTCGGTGTACTAGGTGGGGTTTGACATACCCCAGTCCTGAAAAATTCGAAATTATTTGAAAACTATGAGACCGCGGGAGTACGTTTTCCGAGTAGTTTGAGATACAGCATTGCCACGTCGATTGTCACCATTACTTTGGTCCGGTGACTGTTGTGTGCTAGTAACTTGTGTGTTAAGTGCGCATAGGCATCATCCACTCCACCAAGTTTGGCGCATTTTTATAAAAATACGTAGCATAGTTGACGATTTTTTTGTCTTTTATTATTTGTTCAGTGTTCTATAATAACATTCATTGATAAAAATATCAATTTATAGAGAGAATGTCTCAACTGACCAAGTCAGATTTATTTTATTCTTAAAACTCGAAATAGTTACGTTACTATTCTTTTATTGATAAAATTTATAAAAATAAAGAATTACTTCGATTTGTTACTTAAACCTGTTGATTACAATGTATAAATATTATTTCATAAATGAAACGCTCAAATAATTGAAACATTCTTGTTTTATGACATCTTTCGTAGGTGAGGTATGTCATACCCAACCTCGTATGCGAAGGGCTTTTTAGTCACCTCGTACACCAAGGGTTAAGTAGGTATATCACATATTCTATTTCAAGATATTCATGTAATGTGTATGAATCTTAGTGGTGTATCGCGATATCAGTACAAGCAGCCCACTGTTGGGGCTTGGAGCTTGGAGTCTTCTTTAAAAAGGATAGAGTCAATGCTATAATCCACTACACTGGCCAAGTGTGGGTTGGCAGATAACGCATATCCTCGATATGTTTTTCCTTACTTTTGTAACTTCAGATATCTACATATATCTGATCTGCATGCGCAATACAAGTAAAATAAATACTGCAGTTTAGTAATTAAACGGTATTTTTATGCAGAAAAATTTCATGACACATCAAACCTATACACAAAACAACCACGCAACGAGTACAATATAATATAAATCATAATTTCGTGACATAGTCGTCAAATTTCATTTCACACTTTCATCACACAGGTAATCTAATCAGCTGTTAAATACATTCCATTACCACGGCGAGTTCAGAGCACCCATTCAGAAAGCTAGAACCGACATTCTCCCATGAAACGTGTACGGTAAAACGCTGTATTTGCTTGTAAATGTATACCATGTGAAGTGGCGAAATTAGTCGGGAGCGTGGCCCATCTCTCACACGTATTGTCTTACAATCACACCCACAACCGTTATTCGCTAATAGCTAAGGCTTCACGGAAGTCGACTTTCATTATCAGCAAAATTACAACAAAAACAACGAATAGTATCCGCAGGCTGGTAAGTTTATTCCTTGGGAGTTGCGCGGCAAGTAAATTACATGCCCGTAATAATGATTATGACAACGTTCCCATTGTTTTATAACACAGGTCTATGCGGAAGTGTAGGAAAAAAACAAGGGACGCATACGTGAACAATATTTTACTAATATTGTAAATTGTATGCATGTATTTTTAACTATTAGGTAACCTATAAGGATTATCTACACTTCACGACCATCTCGCCGGATGTTAAGCGATGATGCGGTCTGTGATGAAGCGTGCTTACATGGGATAAACCGAGGTTTGACTCCACTTGTGTGATAATAACGTCTAGGCTGTGTCGCTGAGTGGGTTTTCCCCAGTAGTTACAATCTTGGTGTCTTCAAGTCGAGAGTGAACCGGTATCTTCTAAGTAAGCACGCTCCATTGTAGACCGCATCATCGCTTAACATCAGATGAGATGGCGGTCAAGTGGAAACCTACTAACAGTTAAACAAGGGGGCAGAACGCGAGAGAGACCAATGCTTCTTGACAAATGGCTGTGAATATAAATAAAAGAAACTGACGATGATGATAATGCTAATGGGTAACAAAGGTCGTCCATTCCTTGAATGGTATTCGTCAATACACAAACATTGTTTACCTAATGAGACGCGCCGGGCGCATGCGTCGGGTTCGATTCTCACGGCCTGTTTTGGGGAAAAAAAGAAATTCCCAAAATTTAACGCAATAGATACATTGTCTCTACATAAACAACGGTTAAATTTCACCCGATGATAAAAAACCAAGGGCGCTTATATTATGGAGATGGCTTCTACTGGCATTTGTATTGGCTATTGTAGTTTGTATTGTTTGGTCATAAACTGAAACTTTTAATGATCACCAACACGTCTGAACTGTATTATTGATTTTAAAGATAAACTAAAAAATACCTACTATTGAAGTAGAAAACTCTGTCATGTTTTTAAAACTAAACTTGGAATTATGTACATGTAAATTTTAGAACTTTTATATTAACACAGTAACAAACAAAATAGATCCAGCGACTGTTTTTTTTAATGTGAATAGTAAAACCAAATAAATTAGGGTAATAAACGCTCACTCTACGCTAGCGCAGCCGCCATTACCCAAGGAATGTTCGTTCAGACGTCGGCAAGACTTCACTTTACGCCTTTGAGAATTGATTGGTTATTCTCTTTTTGGGCGCCTTTTAACAACCACAGAGCTAAATTGTTATGTAACTTATTAATTAGGTTACTGTGACCCATTCATGGACATATTAGTCCGTATTGATGGGAACGTCGCCGTCCGACTTGTGAGTTATGGGAACATTGTACTATCGAATTGTTAATTAACGTATGTAGTTTTTCAGAATTGACCCGATAAATACGAGCTGTGAGCTATGGATGAGTCAATGCTTGACACAATTAACCCTTGTGACATGGCGTCTCTTAATTTTATATCTTCAATTGATAGCACGCTCGCTCTTCAAGATAATGTTGGGAGTCTCAAACAAAACAATTTAAAGGTTATTATGACGTGGCAGTCCTGATGGATGACACATGTTCATAGACGAGTAGGGAATGTATGGACAGTGCGACCAACTTATCTATCCGGGGATCTAATGTTGAACTAAGTCACAATATGAAATGTTGGTATTGTCAACGTGACAGTGGCGACGCTTTTCATCTGGCCTAATAAATTTGGTACACTGTGAATTTCAATGTGACCACCTGAGTGTCACATTGACGCTAACTTCTTAGCGAGTATTTATTTATCAAGGATAGTGTTAAATAATACTTTAGATGGAGCGGCACGAAACCATACAGCTTTAAGTTTGTTCATTCCATACTGCATTCCTATAGATCAAAGGACAATAAGATAAATTTAAATAGTAAATCCACCTTCTGCGTTAGCCCATAGCATAGAATAAGTAGATCCCATAGCTTGGTAAGCAATAGAGGCCAACTGAGGCTAACGGTCATAGGCCTATTAAAAAAAAGATAATCAATGTACTACAGTATAGGAACGATGCATAAAGGCATTAAATACATTTCCCCCATTACTCAAGCGTCTAAAAATGAACAAAATCACTCATAATAAAACAATACAACAAACGAAGAAAGAGAAACACATCCTCTTCATACTATGAAATACTATTATTACTCGTATTTGGATCCTGTGGAGTTTCAATGCCGGGCAAAGGCCTTTATACCCTCTTACCATTTGCGTCTATGTTGTGCTATTGTGTGCGGGTTAAATAGTTGTTTTAACTATTTAAAAACTTAATAACAACCATTACTTTTTGTGACTGTTCTGCCTTATTTTACTTTTCCATCGGCAGCGTTTAAAAGGGGCATGTACGCCGTTTAATCTTGTCACCAGTAACTTTAATACTTACGCTACCTAGATTTACTATTTATTTTTTGGCAAAGTGTATATTTTAAATAAATGTTAGGCAAATTACACCAAACATCTCAAGTATAGACTGGGTCATCCTACTAATAATATACTACTAACTAATATCAGAAATGGCAAAGTTTGGATGTTCGTTGCTCAATCACTTCGGAACGCCTCTACGGATCCGGTTTAAAGGAACACAATTAGGTAATTAGTATGGAATAACACATAGGCTACTTTTTATCTCTGAAAAATAGCAGGAACGGAAACTACGCGGGTAAGAGCGCGGGTCGCTGCTAGTATTAAATGAAATAGAGACTGTGAAGCTCTATTGACATAAACGTAGCTTAAGTTATAGATTACGTACACAATTTCAGAAGAGTTTGTTAAATGGTTAAATAGCTATTGTAGCATTTATATCTTTTTAAATCTGGGTCTGTGAGTTCTATGTTAATCCTCTAACCGTATTACCGTAGTTGCACGGAGCTGGAGTGACTTGAAGAACAGTAAAAGACAACAATGGCAAAAGCCCACGACCTCGCACATAGTTACAGGCTCCAGTCGGCTCAATTATTGCGTCAGACCACAGAAATGTCGCCAACGCCAATTATCACTAGAATCCCAGCACAACGCAAATAGAAACAGCCATTTTCAAAAGAAAAAATAGTTTCATAGTCCTTAGATGGCGGTAATTTCACCTGAACAACAGATTGTTTGGCGGATTTAAACGCGATTATGGGTAAAAGGAAGTGTATAATCAAACAAATAGCTCTAGCATCAAAACAGAAATGCCAGTTATAATAATTGTACAAGGATTATTTGGCATTTGGATGACGTTATCAGTGTGTGTCGATCGGGGTTACCCGACAACAGAATCTCCTTTAATTCTGGGGGAGTTTAAATAAACTCTATCACGACAAAAGTATTTGGAGCTACAATAATTGCATAAAATAAACATAAATGAATGCTAAAAAACAAAAACGATTCTTCAAATCTTTTTCCTGTAATTACGTTTTCCATGAATTTTGTCGAGATGTAAAAAAATACGAAAGTCCTCATCATCTTCACATATAGAATCATTCATCCTCATCGCTGATTTCTTCAATCTCGGAGCATAATTGGATTATAAAAGGTTCGTCAAATTATCCGCTTTTTATTTTATATTCCAGTTTTTTTACTTGAATTTGTGGCAAATTGGCATTGATTTTTCCTTTAAATTTTGGGGAATTTGGAAATGGGGAATTGGCAATCCTTTGTGCCTTGGCGGCGGCGTTAGTTCCCATTTTGGCCATGAGCCAAAACACCTTGGTAGCACTATATGTATATGAATTTTTGTCAAATACGTCAATCAGGCCAACTGACATTAAAGTTTTGGATAAGGTATATTAAAGTCGTATCAGTCGCCATCTATGATAATTTTGAAATCAATTTATGTCACGTTTGAAAGTTTTTCATTATTATCTTCGTGTTTCTTTGTTTTTTTTAGCCTTTTTTTCTATGTTTTGCTAAATTAACAGTAGCTTCTTAGCGGCGGTGGCGGTCCACCAGCCTGAATGTTAGTCCATTTCTCCGTATGTTAATAATTTTTTGAATAGCTGGGAATCGAAATATCATTTTTTTGGCTAAAGGGTCCCATAATATCTACGTTCATTGTTTATTATGTTTTGCATCAATCGGTTCCAACGCAACACGATGCAGGTTGTCTCCGACCGGCGGGTCTACCGCCTAACTAAATCTGCTTTGCTATTGCTGTCTCTATAATTTCAAGAAAAAGAAAAGAGAGAGAAGAGAGAGAGAGCAATATCAAAGCTATGTAAGCTTGTAACTTTGTGTTATCAATAAATGATTTGTATTTGTATGACAGTTTTAGTTCGGTTAAGTCCTACGTTGGAAACGGCAGCAGTCGTCATCCACTACAGTAAGCCCCAAGAAATGCGTTATGCGATTCTTTTTGCTTTTTAACTAAGTAGCAGTCAAAGCAAAGTCTTCAATGAAGGGGCATACTTTTTCTGAAAGTTTTTATGATATTCATGAAAATCTATGACGAATCATAGAATCATTTCACTTTGTAACACTTACTCGGACTCGGATATATCCTGAATCAAATTTTACCATTTCCAAGTAGTTATAAAAATACAGAAAAAACAAATTAGAGAATAAATGGCACTTTTATTTTTCCTCCTTTTCCATCCAAACTTTATGTGAAAAAAAGTTACTAAATTTGTATTGACCATGGCTGACATGAATGTGTCGTTCAAAATTATATGCCCAATTTGGATGAAGTTCAAATGGGACCATAGATAGGTTAGGAGAAAGTGTAAGGCGCGTGTTCGGAGGACTGAACTTACCGAAACCTCTGAAGTGTTGACATAGAGCAAAGATTAACTTCTAATAGGAAGTGACAATTTATGTAACAGATGTGTAGAGCGTGTTTACTTAAGAAATAAGTGCGGTACTGTTAGTTTTTAGATAAAGGCAAAGGAAAAACTCTTTCATCTACGGATGCGTCTATTTAACACTGATCCACGCTTCCACTTTCTAAATTCAAACATCCCGATGGCTAGGGAAAGAGGCTATGTTTATTTACCGAACCAGGGACCCATAATAACGGAACA
The DNA here is from genome assembly GCA_963693475.1 of Ectropis crepuscularia. Classification (NCBI taxonomy): domain Eukaryota; kingdom Metazoa; phylum Arthropoda; class Insecta; order Lepidoptera; family Geometridae; genus Ectropis; species Ectropis crepuscularia. Next base: position 8,957,858 of record OY856343.1, on the reverse strand, counting down.
AGTAAGATCAATAAATAAATCCATTCCATGTAATTCTCACAGTGCGGGTCGGGTGCGCCCGCGCCGCCGTTCGGGCCTCATTCCATTGAGCGCGCATCCCGCTCTCGCTCGCTCAGGTTGTATACATGCGTCTCTTTCTACATCTTTGTGTAGAACCGCCCTCGGTCGGCGATTCTCAGAATCGAGCTCGTGGCATTTTTTAGAACGCATAATAATTTGATCGGGAAATATTTATGGAAGGGGTGGCCGGACGCGGAGTAGTCGAACGAGTCAATTATCAGCTCCTCTCGCCGGCCCTGAAAGCCGCAATGGGTGGCTAGCCGCACCTTCGATGTTAACTCACAATTTATAGCACTGATACACCGAGAGGGTGGAATTTCACATGATTCCATCCTTTTTGTTCCTCATGCTATATAGGGTTTATAAATAAGAGTTTTTGTACAACTAATGTTGAATGCATCGAGGGTTCTCAGATAAACTTCTTCGGTCTTTTCCACGAAAGGTTCTATAAAATTGTTTATTTATTTGAATACTGATAATAAATAAGGATCATCGGCATCATATAGCGAAAAGGAATCTTTAACATTGGGATCTTCTACCTCTGTTGTGCGCTCTTTGACTCTATCGCGTTGAACTTTCGTTTCGATCCGTAGCAACAGTGCTACGCCCCGTGTTGCTACGCCTGTCGTAGCAGCAATGTGCTGTCACAAGAAAAGACAATCATTCTGAAGAAGCCTAGCACGGCCATCATTGTTATGCAACGGTACTATTTATTATCAAGTGCTTTTTATAGAACCCAACGGTACTCAATCATTTCATTTAGATTCCATTGTTCATTGGCTGTAAATACTGACGTCATATCCGTTATGAGACTGAGTAGTACTAACCAATTTGAATGAAAGTAAATTTGCACACAATCACTAGTTTTGCAAAATTGTAACCGCGATCACCGTATTACAAATTTGATTTATGCCCAATTTTGTCTGTTTGAATTTGTTTGACGTCACAAACGTCGAAATTTTTCGTCGAATTTTAAGCTATTACTATTGTCACTACATCATTATTACCAATTACAGGATATTTACATTTCATTAAATAGTAGAGCAAGTCCCCTATACATCGCTGCAGAATTCATATACCATTTGACTCGTGAACATGGCTCATAAAATTGCGTCAAAAATAATTTGATTATATTTTGGTAAATATCCCGTATATAACATTGAGGACTCTATATCGACTTCACAAAAATATTACGATAACAGTAGTTCCATAGAAAAAAATGCTTTTTAGACTGGACAAAGTGTTTGAAATAGGTGATTATTTCGTGATTCCAGGTTTTGCGAACATAAGCAGCTTACTGTATATTCCCACAGCTGGGACTCGGGCTGGGACGCTGGCTAAGCCCGGGTTGGCGGATAACACAAGTCCATAGAAGTTGTTGTTCTTGAAACAGGCCAGCTTCCTCGCGATGTTTTTCTTCACCGTTATACTTAATGGTGATTACAAATTACAAACAGTCTTGGAAAATACTCAGATGCACAGCTGGGATTCAAACTATACGAACTTAGGTTTATGAAATCGAACGTTCTCACCGTTAAGCCATTACGGCTTTAGGACATAATCTTGGTGTCTTCACATCGATAATGAACCGGTTTGGTCTAGGTAAGCACGCTCCATCGTAGATCACATAGTCACTTAACATCAGGCAAGATGGTGGTCAAGTGCAAACTTATTAAAGTTAAAAAGAAAAATAAAAGCAAGGCAGAGGTTGGCCGCTGGGCGTGTACCTACAGGTGTTCTAATTAACTGTGAACAATTAATATAATATAATTGAAATATAAATTCTCTAACTATAGATGACATAATTGAGATCAAAGAAGAGTACTACAAAACATCAATTTCATATGTAACTAATATTACTGTCCAATAAGTGCGTACATCCTACTAATATAATGCGAATATTTCTTTAGCCGTTCTGGCGTGATAGAGCCAGAACCAGAGACGTGATATTAGCTCGTTTAAACAAAAAACATCTTCAGATTTATAATGTTAATAAATTGTGTTATAAATTTAAACTATATCCGTTCAGCCGCTGAACGGATGGATGGTTAATGTCAGGAACTACTAAATCTATTCTAAATAAAGTGGCCAAGTGCGAGTTGAACTCGCCCATGAAGGGTTCCGTTGCAGCAAGTAACATAATATATATAGTACACATAGTTCATGTAGTTCGTTGTAACTTTGATCGAAGTTTCAATAATAGTGTATTTATGACGTACTAAAAAAAACTACTCATCGGATCGAGTTCAAACCAATTTTCGTTAGTAGTTTACATGGTAATGTATATCATAAATTTTTTTAAGATTTTTCATTCTCTTACTTTAGAAGTTAGAGGGGGGGGGGACACATTTTACCACTTTGGAAGTGTCTCTCGCGCAAATTATTCAGTGTAGACGAAAATGATTTTAGAAACCTCAACATCATTTTTGAAGACCTATCGATAGACACCCCACACGTGTAGGTTTTTTCACACAAAAAAACATTGTTGAGATTCAGTTCTCAGTATGGGGGGCAACCCTAATTTTTCTTTTTTTTAATTATTTTTTTTCAAATCTTAATGCGGTTCACAGAATACATCTACTTACCAACTTTCAACAGTGTAGTTCTCATAGTTTCGGCAAAAAGTGGCTGTGACATACGGACGGACAGACAGACAGACAGACATGACGAATCTATAAGGGTTCCGTTTTTACGTTTTACGGAACCCTAAAATTATTTCACTGTTGGATATGTACGTGATCCTTGAGAGCTATAGGAAATATATTATATGCCACGGGCGAAGCATGATTGTAAGCAATATGCCTGCCACATAACAGCACAATGACACACAGCTATTGGAGCACGAAGGGTCCAAATCATTATCTAGCACTGCACTGCCCTCGTCACCCAAAGATATAAGATGTTTTATCGCTATGCCCCGCAATTTCACTGGAAACATTGCCCTTCAAACCGGCACACAGTAATTTTTGCACATTATTGCTTGGCGGTGGTTGGTACTTACCCTCTGTGGTACTCTGCAAACAGTCCTACCACTGCTACCTTATCATCAGGCACATGTCCTACTAATCCAGTCACTCTATAAAAAAAAATAGACTAATCCGGGAAAGGGAGGCTCGCTTAGAAATTGTGTAAAAATATAATGTGACACTGCAGATGGATTGGTGTCACTGCAGTGCTCTCTTACTCTGCTAACAGACAGATCATCGAACCGTACAAGTCATGCAATGACTAATTGCATTTTTCATGGTCATGCAATGTCAAGTCATGACCGGGATACCAGTGTACCTCAAATCAAATCATGATTTATTTACACACAAACTTTAAAACAACATTCACAGTACAAATACCGTTTCGCATAAAACAAAGTAGGTTTTTATCGTCGCATATGAACTTCTGTCGGCGGACCCCAAACTAGGCTAAGCCTGTACCTCGTGTAGGTACATAAATCCATTTTGCGCTTCGTGTAAGAATTGAACTACAAAAAAAAAGCGTAATAACTGGTTTAATTATTATTACAGATAGACAAATTTAATATTTATAAATTATAGCTACCCAAATAGTCGCGGTGGTCTGGTGGGTGAACATGCGATTTTACAATCGTGAGGTTTAGCTTCGAATCCCTTCTGCCTCTCGTAAGTATTTTCCAAATTCAGACGTACCAGTTTGTCGTCACCACTGGCTTTAACGGCGAAGAAAACATCGTGAGGAAATCGGCATGTATCAAGATATAGTATGGGCATTAATTTACCTTTACTTGGATAACGTGGTGAGTTGTGCTTTTAGACTTTAATTTCTCCTTGACCGAGAAGGCCTTGTTCCTGTAGTGCTAGTGTAGTGCCTATGTTTTAAAAACAAATAATCTTTATCACTCCTCTCGTTATGAGAAACAGTAGGATAAAATTACTATTATATTGTTCCAGTTAGCGATAAGTAGTGGGCTAATAAAAATAAAAGCGGCAAGTTTGTTTAAGTCGGGTTTACATTACGAGGCGCGTATTAAGAACCGCCATATAACAATCGTTTCTGCTAATTTGTCGCAGTGTGGAGTCCGCACATTGCGGGACGGTTGCGTTTCCGGTGCATGTGCAAGACAATGAATGGACCCATTAATAGCACAAATGAATGAGTGCGTAAAGACACATGTGTCGCGCTGCCAACCCCACACCCGCACCTCTACCGCTTAAAAAACTGCATACAACACTGCTATTGTTCTCTCTTTCCGATCCAGTCGAAACGATAAAGACAACATACGTTAGCAATCCAGTTAGGCAATAGACCCCCCGGATCCGAACTCTCCACACCACATGCTCCATACATTGTCTTATGCAAAAGGATCCTACGTTCATTCAGTAATCTGTGAAGGAATTCACGGAATCCTCGTTTTATGCGCCGAAACAATTCGACGAATCGACGTCCCAACTTGAAGCGGAAGTGACATATTAGTAACAAGTTTTTTTTATTCGGATTTTAGTGGAGACACGGTTGTCAACCATGGATCATCGATCATGATTCTTCGTCCTTGAATCAAGTCGCCAGACGCCAAAGTTCATCATTCAATGTTATTGCTCTAATATATATACAAGGTGTTGCAGAAAGGTGCAACAATATTCATTGTAGTTCATCTACATAACGTTTTGAATCATGTATGTGAAAATTAGACATGAAAGCTCAAATTTTTTTTTCCATAAAAAAAAGATTTGTTTTGTCTATTATTTTATTTGACATACCCCTAATGGCCTGATCTCGGCACGGATGTCAGCTGTACATGCGTTAAGGTTGAAGCTGGTGATTTGGTAGGAATTTTACGTCAAACTTTGATTCGAATTATCTCGTGATCTACTGTGCTGAGGGGAAAGAGACCTTCGGTGACGAAGTCTACATCAGTGTTAGAATGGACTGTCAAAATATTGTTGGGGGTAAATCCACCACGTTGTATATATTCTACGATCTAGAGATTTTTCGGATGGTCAGCAACACGCCTGCCCATAATACCACAGCGCCACGCAACTATTTCATTATGATGATATCATAATCATGATCATCATCAGACTAGATGGCGGTCAAGCGTAAACCTATAAAAGTAAAAAGAAAAAAAAAACGAGGAGCCCAAATTACTGCCTAGCACTGCACTGCGCTCATGATAATATATCATGGAATATAAAATTATTTATATATTTGTCCCTTAATATCTCTGTAAACATTGCCCTTCAGACCAGAACACAGTAGTACAATCCATCGTTTTCATTAAAAAGATTTAATTGGTTTATATTTTATTATTAAACATCGTTAATGTTTAATGTTTTCAAAATGAGTTGAAATTGAGAAAGTTAAAAATGTATACAAAACTTTGTGTACGGTACTTACTTGTCCTGATGCTGTCTAAGAGTCATCCTCATGTCTAGAGCTTTTACTGAAAATGATGATGTTGAAACACAGTTGAATATATGCTACATGGACGTTAATCCAACAATACCGTATGGCACCATTTAAATAGAATATTTTTTTATTCAGATATCGGCTATCATGAATCATCGTCAAACTTCACCGGACAGCTATTTTTATAAAAACCAATTATTGTAACATAACAACTACGAGTAGATAATTATGATTTCTTGCTACTGATAATATTAGTCATGGATTTTTGAATCGAACTCTAGACCCGAACAAAACCCTTTCACGGATCAAGAAAAGAGTACGTGAAGCATAGTGTCATATCAGGTTCGAGTGATTGTTATGCTTCCGGCTTGCAGTTTTGGCTGGCAAATACGGGAGAAATACCTGCCGGACAATGGACTCGACAATTGGACAGGCTGCAGGTACGTGGGTTATAATTGTCCGTTTCCCAAACAGTTATGTTGACCACTGCGACACGCTGGCGCCAGATATCCTCGCCTTTGTACATCCCCATTGCCTATTATTGAAGACGGACATTTGTTATGTTTCCTGGGAGGTACATTGACATGTACTGCGGGATTCCCAACTATTCTCCGACGGCGCTCAGTAGGATCCGTCACGCTATCACTGTTCCTTTGTTTATTAAAAAGAATTGTACTGTCGAAACGTCCTGGTTATAAACACGTTTTATGGATTGTAAAGTAAACATTACACAGGTGTACTGAGCGGAGTTATTAACATTCCCGGAGCCGATCGTGTGATAACGCCGCCATTCATATTTGGTTTGCGTGTGTTTGGACCCGGGTTTATCACATCGGTAGGTCTACCGCCTAACGCTCTTGCTTTCGGTCATGCTTTGATTTGTGACGTCATCGGCCAATTTGGTACCGCCGATGAAAGCCGAACACTACAAATGCTTTCCGTATGATGGAAAGCATTAGTCAATCAGAAGAATGAACGAAACTCATACATTTCCACTAAAATAGCGACCGCCTAATGTTTTAGCTGCTTTCAAGCAAAGCATTAGTGGCTTTCAAGTCATGTCATGAAAGCATCGCCAAATTAGGTGTTGTTTTGGAATTCTAGTAGTGTAATTCTCAAATATTTTCGTTAGATACTGCCTTGTAAAGATCAAAAATAGCACGGTGAACATGTACTATTGCGGGGTCACCAATTACATAACAAGATTCGTCGAAAGAAATAGTGATTTTACTAAAAATAAGTGTGTCACTGAATTTTACAATTTTACTATGGGGAAGACCACTTTCGAGGGCGTAATTCCCTCTTGCATCTTTCCTGAAAGACGAGACATCAAACCTGAGATAAAGGTAACAAGCAACTTATAAATAACTAGAAACCCTTTTTGTCTTGATAGTAAGTAATACTTACCTAGCTTTATTTATTATCATTTGTGATTACTTACATTCACTAATTGTTACAGAAACTGGCTGCATTAAATACCTACCTAGTATTCAAAGAAGTCTAAGAATGATTTTCCTATACTTACCTAGTACCTCATTGAAGTGAGTACAGTGATATTGCAAGGTTGACAGATGCACATATAAAAGAAAAAAATATTCCAGAAACGGAATGTTCCTCTTGTTTGATGGTAAGCAAAAAAAAATCTTTGAACATGTTGTCCCTCATGTTCACCTTAACTGGTAGCTTGGAATGAGTACCAAGGAAAATGTGATGAAATCTTAAAAGAAGGGTAAATTAATAAGTCATTATTTTAAACATTCAGAACTGCTTGAGATCAATATTACTGCGTTATCAACAAACAGCAGTACATTAAGGCACTAATATTATGAAGCTATTGAATATAAAATAGCAGAATGTGGTTTAAAATAGGTAATAACTAGCAACTATTCAATTCCATAAATATATACCTACATAGGTAATTTATGAACCAGTCTCCTAATATTGTAAATGTGAAAGATTGTTTGTTGCTTAATAACTTTGATTTGTCTGAATGGGTCAGATTGAAGTATATATAATATGTACTTTTCATAAAAGCAAAATAATTGGATGGAACTGTGCCATAGCCATGGGGTGCTGCTATTCATGTGATGAAATATTAATATCTTATATCAATATAATTAGATTTTGTTTTTGTTTTAGGAGTCATTTGTTTAGGAGACTGCTGGCTGCTCCCGTAGCTTACAAGAAAACAAGTTGTCTCACAAGCAAGACATTGGGTCATCAAACCCATTCAACTGTTAGCAAATGATTGATAATAAATACACCCTTTATACAATATAATACATTTCTAAGTGTTATGATTCCATAATCTGCCTGAGGAAATAGAAAACCTTTGTCTAAATCATTCTACGACCAAAGATATTGGTGGACAATTCACACACAACTTCACCATCTGACCCCAAACTAAGCAAAGCTATAATTTTAAATACATACTTATTATACATATAAACACCCATACCCAGTGCAAACATTTGAATTCATCACACAAATATTTGCACTGGGTGGGGATCGAACCCACAACCCTCGGCTTCGCAGGCAGAGCTACTACCAACTAAGCCACGAGGGCAGTCAAAAAAAAGAGCAAACATCATATTCGGTTTGAACAGCTAGTAGGATAGTATGGCTGCTGGTGTCTTAGTTGGTAGCACAGACTAAGTAGAGAGGTACGTTGGTAGTAAGTCTGCCATGTGAAGCTGTGGGTTCTAGGTTCTATCCTCACACAGTACAAATATTTGTACTGTGGTTGGGTGTTCTCTATGTATAATAAGTATGCATTTTTTAAATATATACTTATATATTAGTATTATATAATATGATTATGTCAGCTATCTGGCACCCATAATACAAGCTTTGCTAAGTTTGAGGCTAGATGGTGTTGTTTGTGAAATGTTCACCACCAATATTAACAACTAATAGAAAATCTTCCTGTTCAATAGTTGTATGGTTGCTTGCCATCAGGCATTATCTCATCTCTCTACTCTACTCCATATATCTACACAGATTAAACTAATCTGTGTATATTAATAAATCATTACATTGGTGTACTACAATAAAATTCTCATTTAGGATACAGAAAATTTAATAAAAATAATATTTGTTATTCTTGTTGGTGCATCTGCTATAAATATTATATCAGCTATCTGGGGCTAGATGGTGTTGTGTGTGAGATGTCCACCACCAATATTAATAACTGTAATAGAAAACCTTGTTACATCTCAATCTCAAGGTGTTGACGGTTAAGTATGGTTAGGACTTTTTGTAGAGACGGCTGGGACAAAACCACTTCTGAGTAAAGTATAGTGCTAGGCAGTTATTTAGACACTTCCTGTTCAATAGTTGTATGGTTGCTTACCACCAGGCATTATCTCACTCTTCTCCATGAATGTACACAGATAAATCAATCTGTGTAGATTCATGGATCATTAAGAAATCATAACATTGGTATTCTACAGTAAAATTCTCATTAAGGATACAAAAAAAATAATTAAAACACAATATTGATTGTTATTGTTGTTGATGCAACAGATAAATTTAATTTTCAGTACTTCACACTTAACATATTTGTTTTAATAAATCAGCGACATCACTTCAGGAAGGACAGTCGAGATGGTTTCAGAGAATATATCGGCCACCACAAACCATAACGCATAACAATAGATATATCTGAAACAAAGAACTTTTATTTTTAACATGTAACTTATTGATCTAGTGGTAACACTTTGCCAAGTCTGTGTCCCGGTTTGAAAGGCAATGTTTTCAGAAAAATTACAGGGCTTAGAGATATAACAACTTAGATATCTGGGTGATGAGCGCAGTGCTAGGTAATGATTTGGACTCTTCATGTTCCAATAGCTGCGTGTCCCTGTGATTTTATGTGGCAGGCAGGTTGCTTACCATCAAGCACATAAGTCTGCCTGGGGAATCAACACCTTTGCCTGTTATTCTACCACCACGCAGTAATGTGCGAACAGAATCAGGACTACTTCATTACTTACAAGTTTATTATGTATCACTTTGGGAGGGTGAAGTTTGCACAGAAATCACAGGGCCTAGAGATAATCATCTAATAGGTATCTCTGGGTGACAAGTGCAGTGTTAGGTAATGATTTGGACTCTAGTTCCAATAGGTTTGTGACACTGTGCTGTTGTGGGCAGGTGTGTTGCTTACCAAGGGGAACATCTACCTATCACTTCTAAAGACACCAGTTCAGAGCCGCCGCCTCGACAAACATTATGTCTATACTAATATTGGCAGCATAACATGGACAGCTCAATGCATGCTACTGCTGGGACTCTGGAAAAATTATGACAAACTTACGTATAGGTACATCACCACTAAGAATAATACTCAGAGATGTAAGCGGGATTCGAACCCACAACCTCACGAAATGTGAAAACAAGCTTAACAACGATTGACACTATTAAAATTTACCTATTATCATTACATACCTCATGAAATACAGTGTACAAATACTTGTTTTTGTCATCGCCGAAGTCGTTTTTATACGGAATCGCTAGCTAGATTCCTGAAGCAAGACTTTACGAACTGCATGACTTTAAAAAGTAAACATCACAATAACAATTAATATATTAGATATTTATATTATGTTATAATTGTTTATCATAAATCTAAATTGTAAATGTTTACCTCAGATGGAGGTTATGAAAAGTATACACAAAAACAATGTTGCCAGCCAAATATATCTAAACAATGCTAGGCTTACGTGGGTATTTTTTTTACTACAATTAACTTTGGCGAAGAATAGGTAACTTGTGACACTTTCTTGCGATGAAAACTTCTATTTTTAAATGTTTTCACTGAGTTTGAAAAGAAAAACGACGATTTTCTATTAATTACGGATATTTGAAATTTATGTAGATTTTTAGAAATAAACCCTAGGAAGAAATTTAAAAATACGGTGGGAACACTTAGAGTAATTGACAAATATTGCGTTCCGTTTTTTGTTTTTTTCCTATCTTCGGTTCATCGTAATGCTAATAATGCACTTCTATATTGACCTAAATAAATGGAAATAAAACAGATTTATAGCAAATCTAGTAATTCGAAGTATCAACCGATGCTTTTTGACGTTTTAACTGTTGAATAAACTCATAAAATATTTTCGCATTGTCTAGTTTGACGAAACCGATTACGTGGTCTCGAAACGTAATAACGAATGCCTTACTTCAATTGTTTTTAATCTGCGAAGACACGATAGATTTTTGAAAGCAACATTAGTTAGGCGATCGCTGTTAGATGAAAGCATTACATTACAAATGCAATGAAGACATCTCACGCTTTCCGAAAGCTTTAGAGTTAGGCGGTAGACCTACGGGGGCCGGATACGCACCGTCTCGACGCCTTCCCGGCTGATATCGGTATAGACTTCATAAAGGCTACTCCGACTCCGTAATGTTGCGTCACACCATGTAACGGTTGGCGGAGCCATCCTGTTGTTTCAGACTACCACTGCATATTCAATCTGATATATATTAATATCTTAATCGAGATGAGCTCATTACTCTTCATTCTCACGGGCTCCATAATTCGCGAGGATCGCGAGTCATTGCGAACGCCAGCCCGCATAATGTGTAATATCTTAATTGGACCATAAATAAACTCAATGAAATGTTTGGTGGCGATACTTTTACGCCGACAAATAGTGGTCACGTGCCGTAGATTCGCCACAATTGCCTCATCGTGTCCTTTAATAAGGAGAATGGGATGTGGAATGATGTGATTATTATGTTACATGCAGTTGTAACACGAAACAAAATAAATGTATATAGGGGAGGCAAACTAATGATGACAAAGCGGTGAGGGTGAGCGTTAAAACAGGAAAGAGTTAAGTGAGCTTTGACAGTTTCTCTTTGAATCCCAATAAGAAAAAGAGAGCAAATGGATTGTACTACCTGGCCGCAAGATTTCACCTTCAAGCCCTTATGCAGGACATAAAAGTGAGACCTCGCATGCGCCGCGCCTCACAAAGGAGCGCATAAACCTATACACACTCGTGCCTCGTGCGTATATGTGCAATTGAGATTATGGTATCGTGGGAACGGCCGCGAGTTATTGACAATGATAAATGAAATATATGACGGCCGAAGGCTCGGAAAGCACCCGTACAAACGTACCTTTGATTAGGAAAGCGTTGGTCCTGTGATTCAACGGACGTATTGACAACGGGCTATGGTAATCACCTAGTTCCCATGGCGCATGGATAACTCACTTTTCCCATGCAGTTATCGTTCCATGTCATCCGCCGTAGGTCAGTGCATTCCGATAAAAGATCAACTGTGGCGAGTGCGTGTAACATGCTATGCTAAGTGTGTATTGTGGTACTAGAATGAGTGTCATCTGTGCCAAGGACCCCGTTGTAGGATTATAATCAGTTTGCGAATATTTATTGCTAATTCACTTTGAATTATTGCAAGTGTTCTTGAACTAGAAGATCAATTGTCTACGAGTCGTTTGAATTCCAAGTCAATTCGAATAGGTATATACTTGAAGTTCACGATCTTCTTTGACCTACTAAATTATTAATTATTATTTCTTACCTAATCATTCAAAGTTACTGTAACATGCATACATACAAAGATAGTTTTACCTCCATACATACGATTATGTTTTTTTAATCGGTCATCTTGTTTGATAAAATAGTTTGTTACCGTAGAATTACAATCACAGTCAGTTTACAATATCGTTATGTTGTAATCTAATTGTGAGTTTATCAACCCACGGTAGGTAACTTTATAATCCAACATTGTTAGATTGTATGTAACGGTTTTTAAATTTTACAGTGACATATACCTACGTGCCTTTTATAAAGATAGGTAAGTATATATCGTATGTAACAAACTCTTATTTATATGAAGTCAGTTAATAATAAGAATCGAATAACTTTTCCGGTTGACATCTGATCTTTGCAAGTTTGAAACTCGCTAGCACCATTGTTCCCCGTACAAACATGCATGTTGATAAAGTGAATGATGTTGCAGATGAATGCGCGGGCGCATCCTCGGAGCGACTCAGACGGCATTCCCGAGCGCCGCCACATACAGACACACAAACCTATCAAGCACACTGAAAAGCGTAGCTGCAGTTGCGTAGAGCGGTTTAGATTTAAATAAACTTCGTTAGTTCCATTTCTGGGCACCGGTCCAGATAAGTTTGCGGCTCTGTACCTACCTATGTTTGAGTTATAAATTTCACGAGCCACGCACGGCTGTTTGCATAGCCCGGTGGAATTTTGTGAACGTAATAACACAACTTAGTAGGACAATCTGTTTAACAGTCCCCACTTTCTCTATCATATTTTCCGACTATGAGGCGTGATTAATTGAGGCTGTTTACAAAGACATCTAAGTACTCTATTGTCTTCATATGGACTAGTTCCGAAATAAATGATTTAAGTTATTTGTTTGAAATACTTTTTTCTTCATTTACCTACGACACTTCGTTCTCGAGAACTACTTAAATAGATCCTACTCTCTGTATAGCCTAAAGCACTATGGAAATACATAATTATGTAGCTTTTTCATTGTGTATAAATAGACAGGTCAATTTACTTAGTACACCACGTCAAGCAACCAACTACAAATTGTCTACTCACAAGAATAGTTGGTAAGCAATTATTATATTTTTTATAAGACAAGTAAAATGTGTTCTTTGCTGGGGTTCGTAGTTATAGTTTACACGTGGGTTATAATTAATTCGAGCACAAAAGTAATCGAAAACGAATTTCATGGCTGACAGTCATAGAGTCATAACACAAGACGATTTAACAGAAAACCAATTACTTTAAAGAAGTTCTCAACTACTTATATCTATACTAATATTATAAAGAGGAAAGATTTGTTTGTTTGTTTGTTTGTTTGTTTGTAATGAATAGGCTCCGAAACTACTGGACCGATTTCAAAAATTCTTTCACCTTTGGAAAGCTACATTATTCCCGAGTAACATAGGCTACGGCAGATGGCGCTGCAGTTGATATCTAGGTTATTATTCGAGCGAAGCCGGAGCGGGCCGCTAGTTTATAATAAAAAAATACACGTAATACTACTACTCGAACCCTAATATTTCCCGTTACACTCGTGCCTTTCATGATAAATGAAATACCTAGTTCTGAGTTATTGAATCAACATTCAGTGTAGCTGAAGTAATGAGGCATTTCCAGACGAGTAAAAAAGTAGATTAAAATAATCATAATAGATTGCGCCTTACGTGACTTGCTTTACCTAGGTATAACATATTTTGCCCAAATATATGTACATCTGTAACGTCAATTGTGCTGATTGAGGTATATTTTACCAAATTACATAAAACTGATATCTCTGTTTTGGTATAGCTATCTATGGTTTTCATTCTCTTTTTCTTTTACCTATCATCAAATTTAAATTCGCCAAGATCATTAAACAACTTTCTGACAATATATGAAATTCATGTTATATTACGTTAAAAAAAAAGCAACGTTGTACTAAAATCCTACTACTGCCATCTAGAACGTATTGTGGAACAAGAATATAGTTGTTCTGAAACCGTGTCATTCAACATGCTCAATTTTCTCTTCCATTGGTCATTTCTTCAATGCGTACATGATCGATTTGGTTACGTGTGCATCGGGTACCTACAGGACGAAGGCTCGATAGTAATGTATTGCACACAAATCACAGGCCAGAGCCCGGAGTAGCCACCTTAGACGCCGCGGGACAATCTCGATCGTGGGAGCGTCACGGTGGCATTCCTAATGGACGCTCCAAATCACCTTATTACTATTGTATATTGTTCACTTTTTGCACGCCTCAATATCAACCGCGTTGCGTAAAGGAACACGTATTCAATTTATAAGTGTGCACTGTTGTGCCACTTTTTGTGGCGGCCTTTTGAGGGCAGAAGGATATGCGAATAAATGAATGAAAAATGTCTTTATACGATTATACTGATTTTTTTTTTCAAAGTGAAATATTTCGCTACATGTAGTTTCTCATGGTAAACTGGAATCTTTTAAATTGATATTGGGTTCGGTAAAAATTTGTTTTTCGTATTGCCCTCTAGGAACAAAGACGTTTACGCCGACAAACCCTTTGTGTGGACCCGTAAACATTAATAAGAAAGCCTTAGGAAAAAAAAAACGTAACTTTATTATAAACTTGGGCTGGTGCAGGAGTAGTGCCCTGCGCTTTCTGCGCTATCCCAAAGCTCGGTAGGTCGTCAAGGACACCTGAGGCCAAATACCATAGGTCCTTTTCTTAAAAAAAGTCCCTTTACTACTGTAAGTGTTAAGTACTGCATATAATTTTATTGTTTGTTTAGTTTATTAATAGATTATAAACACATATATCCTGAACAACTGCTATTTTCAACACAACGCTGCATTCACACCGAATCAACTGAAGAAGAATTTTCCACTAACTACACTCAAGACATTGGCGAAGTTGCGGCTAAGCTGCTTACAGAAGCCAACGATAAAAATTGCAAGTTGAAGTGTCGAGAGTCAGGTAAGAGTTTTTTTTGTAATATAGACTGACGAGACGAGCAGAACATGTGCCTGATGGTAAGCAACATGCATGCCACATAACAGCACAGTGACACGCAGCTGTTGAAACATGAAGAGTCTAAATCATTACCTAGCACTGCACTGCGCTCATCACCCATAACCCATAAGATGTTTTATCTCTATGCCCAGTAATTTCACTGGAAACATTGCCCTTCAAACCGGAACACAGTAATGTGGCCACATTACTGTTTGGCGGTAGAATAGCTGGCAAAGGTGTCGTACTTCCCCAGACGGACTCTGCAAAGAGTTCTGCCATTATTAAAAAAAAAAGTGAGTAAGAGTGAGGTCTGGCAGTGTTTGCGGCGGGCGGGCGGAGGCGACGCGGCGGCGCCCTCGCCGAGCCCGCGGAGACCGCTCCAGGAATGTTCGTTAGCAACTCTCACACGCCCAACATGAGTTGGGACTTTTTAAAGGGCGCGATTCCAGGAACCGAACCTCGGGCGGCCCGAGGCTGGCGCTCGACGGCCATTGTGGCGCGCGGCTAGTTTTGATCTTATTGTTAATGGGACGCCAAGTTTTTTTAACACCGTTCGGAAAAAAGGTATCATAGGACCCCAGCGGAAACGTTACGGACCCTTCTAGAGTAAAATGGATATACGTTCTACGAAGTAGGTGTTATTTTAATCGTAGGTCGGCTTTGTTGTTCAGGAATGTAGATGGCCTGTCATAATTTTAATGGGCAGTTTCTCAGCGCTCCATGAACAGCGCCGTACACGTCCTGAATATTCAACGTATTCTATCGTAGATAGGATTTTAATATTAGGTACTTCCATCTGATCAAAATGATATGTAACTGAATTGGAAATCCAAGTTTTATGATCGATTCTAAATTACAGTCGTGTACCTATTGTCTTCTTTAGTCATTCTATTCGGAATCTTTTATCATAGAATTTTGTATGAAAGGAAGAAAGGTTATATGACCTCTGCGAAGGTAAATACGGGCTTTGTTGAGTGACGATGCTTTGTTTTGGGTTAATCTCTTAATCGTCATTCATTGATTATGAAAGGCACTTTTATTAGTGAGTAAACGCGGAGTAATGAACGGCATGTCTCGCTCGGCCAGACGCCACACACGAAGTTATAAGTTTGTAGGTAATTGTTGCCGCGGCCCGGCCAATATAAACAAGATTGCATGAAACAAAATACGCCCTGTGGCATGACGAGGGAACGTTTTTATTTCTCTCAGTATGTAAATAGTAGGCAGTGTCATAAAAATTACAAAACAAGACTCGAACCGTTCCAATCTCCCAATGTTAATATTAAATAACAAACGATTTGATTACAATCAAGACAAAAATGTAAAAGGCTACATTGTTTCATTTGTTTTCCGTGCATTTGTGCACATACTATGTAGGTAGGTATGTTTAGGAAATTACATCTTTATGATACAGTACTTTTAAATAATTTAAAGATTTGTATCATGGACAATGAAAACCGTAAGGATACTTTACTTTACTAAACAGTGGCACTACGGGAGTGCCGAAAGGAATGAAATTTTGGACATTATTATTGTGTAGATACACAATAAATATAACTCACATCCTACTCGTACTATAACATTTTAACGCGAAAGCAAGTTTGTTACGCTTTCACTCGATAACTACCTACATAACCGATCATCATAAAATTGTGTACAACTATTATTAGAGGCATCTATTAGAAGTAACATAGGCTACTTTTTATCACGGGAAAACAACGGGATCGGGTACTACGCGGGTGAAACCACGGGGCACTGCTAGTACTTATATACAGTGACGTCGGTAGAGCTTTATTACATTATGACGCGAGTTCAAAATTGATCTTTCCAAGTTCCACTCCTCAAAAAATTCCCAACGAGTCTAAAAGATTTTAATTTTAAAAAATGTACTAGCTGCGCCCCGCGGTTTCATGCGCATAGTTCTCAATCCGGTTATTTTCCTGGGATAAAACATAGCCTACGTGTAATTCCAGACAATTATCTAACAACCAAATTCCATCCAAATCCCTTTAGTAGTTCTTGCGTGAAAGAGAAATCAACATACATCCACACAATCATACAAACTTTCGCGTTTATTATAAATATTAGTAGGATCTGTGTTGCGTTTCAACATGTATTGTCTCCTTATTAGCACAAACCCCATTCGTTCACTGCTGTACAAAAGCCTCTTCCGTGGCCTTATACCTACAGCAATAAATGTCAATGACTACTCAATCCGATACTTACTTTTCGTTTAAAGGTATAAATATGCCTTAACAGGTTTCCATTAATGTTTGTCTATGTGTTTATAAAAGAATACGCATTCATATATGGTTACAAGCACATTACTGCCAGCAGTTAGCAAATACGCCCCAATATAGATATCATAACGCAGGCTATATCGAGCCCTCAGGGCGTATAGAGTACCGAGCGTTCTCTCTGGCAGGCTCGAGGCGAACACATAATGAGTGGTTGTTAAAATTATGAATGGAACATCTTCTGAGAGACTCGTCTGTGTGCGGCAGTCCTCCGTGTACATATAAGCTTCACTCACACAACGACGACCAGGCGGCACTTTGTGTGAAGGCCTACGTGAGTAGGCGTCACTATGAAATATCTGATAGTCATTCCGGAATTTTTATACCTTTCGAAATCCCGATATCAATTTTACGTTAGAGATGATTTTAACTTTATATTATCCTATTGATCGTTTTTACATTTTGGCTATGAAGAGTTTAAAAATGTAAAGTAAAAATAATATAAGTAACAATCTAAGGGAAGTCTAGCTTTTTAGCGTTCACAATTAAAAAGTGGATAAAAAAATTGACTCCAACTCTCTAAAATGATTATATAGGGAATTAAAATTCCATTGGATTTGAAACAGTTTGTTGGGAATGCGTGAAGGGTATAAAGCAAAACTGAAACGTGATAAAATCAGACCAGTTTAGAAACTGGGTTTGTGTTGGGCGCGGCCCCTTGTCTTTCGAGATTTATTTAGACCATTGTCCACATTGGCCCAGTGAAGGTCGCTACATGTGATTCTCAGTTGTTTCAATAAATTCAATTCAATTTCACGCATAATACGAAATGTATGCATAGCTTGGTTAGTTGGGATGCGTTCACTGTTTCTATTGTTCCTAAAATCAACTATATTCTGAGATCCTTTAAAAGTAGTGAGAATTTTCTTCTTGAAGAAGTCTTCTTTAAACATGTGTCAGTTAAATCAGACTTTATTACTTACCTCGCAAAGTTAAATAACGGCAAGTACTTAGTTTCAGTAGGTACATATGTACCTAAATTAAAATATTCCGCTATACCTACTATACCTAATTAATACTATTGTCAAACAAATGCTTCTGTCCGATGATTCCAAACTAGGCTAAGCCTGTACCTTGAATCGTTTTATATTACCTATACATTTTAAAAGAACTCAAATGTTAGGATGGTATTAATTATCCTACTAAGACAGGTATTTGTTGTAAAATTTGAAATTAAAAGGGGTTAAGCTTCCATCAAACTCAAAATTAATCAAAGCAGTAATCGAGCGGGGATGGGAACGGTCTGGCAGGCGGCGAGAGGGCCTCAAGGGAGGCCGGAGTCCAGTTAACAACTGAAGGCGTTTGTGTGCATTCCAAAGGAATTTTAAGGTCCAATTACTATGAGCCGGCGTCCATTAACAACTTTATTTATATCTCGCGGCTTTTTAATCAATCATGCGGCCAGCCATCATTCGCCGCCGCGACAATTGTCCAATAACCGCTGATTATTCCACAATAAGAACGTCATTTTCAGAAAGTTTAAGCTTAATCATCTGTTAAATTGCTCAGTTTAAGTTGTCGATTTTGTGGTATTGGTATTCTGGACAAGATCTGCTTCTAGGATTACTACTTTTTTCGATTTTATTTGGAGATTTAAAAGTAAATTCGATTTAATTGAATACACTATTTTTTGAGGGACATTATTGATTGTACCACCATTGGAAGTCTTTAGCATCGTTGTATTGTCGTTACAGTACCTACATAAATAATGTAGGTAATTTTTTTTAATAGCGCATTAACGTTTAGTCTTTGACAGAGAAATATCTAATACCTCGTAAATATATACCTATTCATTAATTTTATCGTTATCCTAGATTCGGTGAAACCTGACAGCACTAATTTCATGTATTGGAAGATAGCTTGAACAGAACACGTTTTAAATTTATACAAGTTGGTGGTTATTTTTTTGTCAAGGGTTGTGTGTGCGAATTACAGAGAGATCATCTGAAGCGGGAGCAGACAGATTAGCCGTATCTGCGCGGATGGCTCGGCCCCAGCGAGCGAAGCCGCCGACCACCGCACTGCACGCACTCGCCCAAAAAACACCCCGATACGTAACATAATATTCCCCAGCAGCCTTATATTTATTAGTCGGTAAGACAAGCCCGGCGCCGCGACAACTCTACTTCCAAGAAACGAGGCGGCTCCACGCCGTTACATCTATGAAAAAACAATATTTATGTCGACGAAAAAATCGGGATACGAGCTTATTTATCTGAACGTACCACCGTGAGCTATGCGCTTTTTGTTCAGACCCTATTTGCAGGAATCGGCAGGTACTGGGGACCGGGAAATGCATTAATTTGCTAATGGTCCATAGGCGGGGCCACACCACTTAGAACATGCTATTATTTTGATGTAATACATAATTATAGTAAGTAGATTGAATGGTATCATTTGTAAATCGTTTATAATTAGGTCGCGTGTTTTTTTAGTAAACAAATAAATGTATTTGTAAGGTTCTTGACGTATTTAATTGAACAAACAACGAATAATTAGGTTATTCATTAATCAGTTCTGTGATTGAAATGTAATTAGCATTCGTTATTATAATAATCGCACATATGCCTAACTCACAACCATCAACCAACCAAAATACTGTTTTGAAAAGCTGGACATAATTTCTGCCTCATGTAAGATGATAATTGGTAGAAAATCACTATTCTGCTCGATCGAATGCGACAGGTCTGCGTCAGGTGAAACTTGCAACCTTTATGAATTTCGTTTTGATCACTAGACTTTTTTTAAGCAACCCCTTTTTTGCATTACATAAGTAAATCACGCACAAATGGAAAGTTTAATGTACGCTAGGAACGCATTTTCTACCAGCCACCCGCTGTAGACAGATATGTTGACTACCCAGTCATAGTAGTAGACAGGGTAGACATTTTATGTAAGTACTAACAATACAAATTCAAGTATTTTAAAAATATATACAATTAGGCTTAGACTAGAATTGACACAG
Organism: Ectropis crepuscularia; assembly: GCA_963693475.1. NCBI lineage: Eukaryota > Metazoa > Arthropoda > Insecta > Lepidoptera > Geometridae > Ectropis > Ectropis crepuscularia. Next base: position 8,937,626 of record OY856343.1, on the reverse strand, counting down.
AATTAGTTAAAAATCGAGCTTCGGAAGACATTTGTGACTCAGTGTATGATTTGAAATTTGAAACAATCATATTTATCTAGTTGTTTTGTTTTCGGTCTCCTGTCCATGCACGGCTGCCTGGTAGAGATTACTCTAAGCGATAAACCCGATAATGAAATGATTCAATAATAGTTTTAATTTTACTTTTAAAAATGGATCTTTGCAATGTACTTATGTACGCACAATCCATAAACATATGAATCACTGCACCTAATTGGAAGTTTTATATGTTTGTTATTGTCAGGACACGGTTTGAATACAAGAAAGTTTTGAAATATTGACGTAAAAAAAGTGTGCGGTACGAAGTTGGCCGGGTCAGCTATTTCTATTCTATTATAATTTTTGTCACAGGTTATCTATTCTATTTTAATATTTACGAAAAAAACAACAGCTATAGCATATACTTTTATATGCTGAAAGTCACGGCATTATACTACTTATTGTAGGTATACATAAATTGTTATATTGAGTAAACGATAACTCGTCACATTGTATCGCCTACGGTCTTCCAATCTTTGTTCATCAAACGTATAAAACGGCTTTTTCCGATCAATTAATTCCCGAGCCAGGTAAAGCCAGAAAAAAAAAAGTTATACAGCATGATGAGAAATGACACGACCCCTACTATTAACCTCTGCATTCCTTTGAATCGATATCTTGATTTATGAAACGTCAATCCTCGAAACCTGAACTAATAGTGTGCATTCTTATTGAAACTGTTTTCATTTTTCTGCGGCAAAAAGAGCAAGATTCCCTTTGTTTAGTAATATTGCTTGTAATTGCTTTATTTAATTTATTGGCCATATTTAAGGTTCCGTTAAAAAACTAAATCGTATTACTAAAACTCCAATGTCAGTTTGAGTGGACTTATGCCCGTATTTTACCGATCAATGAGTATGCTCATGTGAGCAGATTTACGACGGAAATACGTCATTATATTATTTTTAATTTTTCGTCCGCAAACGATGACGTCATCGAGAATTGACTCATATTTTCCTCAGTCACATAAGGACGTACCAAGGTATTGACAGAGAGGGGCAGTTACCCCCTCCCCTTTCTTTTGGCATCAAATACTCTAAAAATACCTCATCCCAAAGAGTTTACATATACTACACATATACACATACTATAGAGTTAGAACAAACGCCTAACACCGAAAGCACAGGTCTGATCACCCTTGTCTTGTCGCTCTTGTGGAAGTGTCATACTTTTGTCGCGGCACATCTCTATGTCGACATAGCTAACATAAACCTTATCTGCTTACGATTGGTACAAAGGAACCGTGCAGCAAAACCTGACCTATTTACTCATTCTTTGTCTAAGCCTCCTCCATTTTCTCCAATCTTTTCTCTCCTTTGCTTTCTCTATCCAGTTTGTGGCAGCTAGCTTTACTCTTATTATTTCATCTGCCCACCTTTGTTTTAGCCTGCCTCTGGTTCGTTGCTTAGTGGTCCTATCAAAATTGCTATTTTTTAATCCACACGTCATTTTACATGCAAGCAATGTTCTGACCAGATCATTACAAAGTCAAAGTTATTTATTTATTGATAATGATAAATGTACAATTTACACGTCAATTAATAAAAAAATTAAACAAAAGAAAGGGCATACAAATTCTATACGTTTTCAAAGTTTGAAATATCATTTCACTGTATTATAATAAAAATTATTAATTATCGTACAGAAAACTGTCAAGCATTATACGAGTATAACAAATATGTTTCAAATACAATTGTACTAATAAATGTCAATTTTTTCATATTTTTATAGGAACTTTACCATCACTCTCTAAAAATTCGCTGTAACTATAAAAAGTTTGATCGATAAGCCAGCATTTTAATTTGTTTTTGAAGGTGCCGAAACTTAGGGCCGATATAACTATTTTGGGAAGAGTGTAATAAACTTCCGGTCCCTTAATGTGAGTTAACTTCCGTGACCTCGTGAGAGAGTGTGGGATAACATCCAGCTTGTCCGCGCTGCGTATGTTACTGAATGTCTTTCTCCTCGCGTATTGTATGATTCTAGATTATTTCTAGAGATTTCAGTATCGGCTCAATTCTATACTACGGCCGTTCAGAGAATGCGTTCCTGACACGTCGCGATTGAACTGTATAGGGATGAAATTGGGATTGAAATGGGGCTGAAAGTATGCTTGGAAACTTCCAATAGTTGAAGATAAAACCATGAAACTCTGTATATCTAGGCACTTGACACGAAGCAAATAAATGTTTGTTCTTGCCATTTTGTAATTTCGAACTGTACGGGGATGAAATTGGAGTTGAAATGCGGAACGAATGTCTCTTACACTTTTACACCTAAACAACTGAACTGCCTGCTGCCTGAGTTACTTACCTTAGTATTTATTTCACGCGGACGAAGTCGCGGGTACCAGCTAGATAGATTAGATAGACTGTTTCTGCTTTTCAAACTGACATCGGCGCTAAATCGGACTTTGGTTGTGTTTTGAATTACGTTCTTTTTACTTTTGGTGCATAATAATGCCTACACGTGGACAAACATTGAAAAGTGGAGCCCGTGAGTTAATCATCAAGCTGCAAGATTACTTTGAGCGGGAGCGGCAAAATTGTGGACCCCTGGTACCTGTGGAACAAGTACAAGAACGCGTCTCTCAGGCGCTTGGAGTTAGCGCAAACGAACGAAAACAAATGTTAGTAAAGAAAAGTTCGGCTCTACTGGCACGGAAGATAATATTTTACGTACTCCGAAGAAGAAACGAAGAACTAAACCCGTGACAGATACTGACACCTTTGACGCCGATGCAATCAGAAATCATAATATAATTATGGTTACTATTCCAGAAATGAATATCTCAACAGGAAGAAGCTTCTGGCATCGAAGGGGGCGCCTAAAGCCAGTAAACGAAAAAAGGACATTTTCGACGCCGCTCACTGAAGTTAAGAAACTAAAAACTATGACAAAAAAAATATTCACGTGTGGGTACAATCAAGAAAAAGCACAATAACCGAATAGAATTTTAAAAATAGATCAGGTTTTTTTAAAATAAAAAAATGAAAATGACACCGAAAAAACCCGTTTTAATTCGAGTACTCGAAATTATCAGTGATGACCCCACATTATTTTTTGGTAATAAAACTCCTATTTGTACGTTCTAGTAAAGTAACCGAACACTTTTTTAAATTTATATTTAGTTATTGAGTAATTAAATAAAACTTGGTCAAAAATTGACGCCTGATTAAATATTGATTTTTCCTCCAAACTGTGTCATGTTATTCTCGACTTTATGTACATCACATTAAGAAACGCGGCGCGCGGGTGAAATCTGATTTTTTCCTGGCTTTAGGCGCACTCTTAAGAGAAGCTAGACTGTTTAGCGGGGGTAAAACTGCTTTAACCAAAATGTTAAGAGGTATTGGTTGTTCGTATAAAAAAACAGACAAAAGAAAAATTTTAATGGAACGATACGACATAATTTTAAAACGGATAATTTTTTTGAGAGAAGCATAAAAAAATTATAACTGGGATAATGTCGTGTTCATTGACGAGACATGGCTAAACGCCAATCACACGGTATCCCGTTCTTGGACGGATGATACACAAGCGTCGACGTCGAAAGTACCAATGGGTAAGGATACCGTCTGATAATATGCCACGCAGGTTCTGCAAAATAGGGCTTTGTGGAGAACGCGTTAGTGGAATTTCAATCAAAAACCACACATGACTACCACGAGGAAATGAATGCCACTACATTTAAAGAGTGGTTCCAGAACGTGATTTTGCCCAGAGCCTTCTGTAATATTCATGGATAATGCCTCCTATCACTCGGCTTAAAATACAGAAACCACCTACCCAAGCTAATAAAAAAGAAGAAATGGTGGCTTGGTTACAAGCAATTTAAAACGAAAATAATTTTAAAAATAATGCGGCGGTTCATTTTGGAGGAACGGTAACGAACTCAGTGTTATGTTGTGCCCATCACTAGTCGTGACTAACTGATAGGTTGCAGGAACGCATTCTCTGAATGGCCGAACTTTAACACCGCTTAGCAAGATTATTAACGGTTTTGTATGGTGGCCTGACAGACAAAAGTGAATGAAATGCGTATTTTTCGAATTTAACATAAAACCACGAGTTTAAGCCGTCAGTCAATAACAATATTTAATTTCTCGAAGAAGACGAGACTCCACCTCTAAAACAAAGACCTCGGGATCCATAACCCACGACATCGTATCACAGCGCTGTTAAAGTATCTAAGAATAAAATGAAGCGAGGAAGGATAATAAGAGACTTTTAATACTTAATTTGATAACACAACATTTTCTATAAAACATAGAAGGCAATGAATTTTTCAATGAAACATAGAAAAACACATTCCTATAAGTACCTAAATAATAATTATATTATTATATATTTCTATTAATTATTAATAATTACATTAAATAATAATTATGTTATATATTTTTTTTTTTTTATTAATTAATTTAATTTTATATATTTATTTAAATAATTTAATCATACAAAACCGTTACAGAAAACCATTTGAAAATAAGACCAGACTGAAACTAGGTACGAGTACTTTACAGAAACACTGACCTTATTACATTCTATCACGTTATTATATGTCTCACGGCTGGCCTAGGTCTTACGCAGAAGTAATTATTTAAATCAATGGCACCATTCGAATTCAAATCCATAATTAACTGTTAGTTAATTTTAAATTTTCATACGTCTTGTCAAGCTCAAACATTATTTTTGTAAAAAATAAACTTATTTTACTGACACAAGTCAGTTATTGTAGGCTATTATTTAGTTTAATTTGTTCAAAATTAAGTATGGTGGTAATTTGGAGTAAACCTTACATTCGTATAAAGAATTAGTTTATTTCTGCCTGCCCCCCTTGAATAAAATCCTGGCTCCGTCCACTATGAGCACGTTTTGAATGTCACTTTTAAACTTTACTGTTACAATTGTCTATGATTATTTTGGTACGTCAAACATGTCTTCTGATGTCTTCTGTGTGTCATAACAAACACAGAAATATTTAATTTTAATTTGATATATATTCGATGGTAAAGAGAATGTAACGATAATGGAAAAACGTAACTCATTTTTAAATTCACACCTTCATTTTATTTCAGATACCTCTAGGTAATTATGTGATAGAAATGGAGCAAAAACATTTTGATGCCCTGTGTAATAAAACATATAGGTACCTAAATATCTTACAAAAAGTAATAAGCCATTAATTTAAAAAGATGAGATTAGATATAAAATGATTCAATCGACATAAACTTGCTTATGAATGTAGTGAAGCTCAAATTTTCAGTGGAAAAACTAACGGTCACCGTGCAGAAAAATTGAAGCTGAAACTCTCCACGGCCTATATTTTGAGCATAATGTATATGTGTCAATAACAGCTTACTTGTAAAGATAGTCACAACCACTATCTATTTGAAGATAACTTAACAAGATGATGAACGAGTTTTTAACCTGCAAGTATCCCTTTCTATAAAATGAATAAAAAACTAGCAGCGTCCCACACTTATTCACGAAATGAGAGCCATGCTGGTGGCTGGTGTGGAGCGTTCAAAATTTCTTACCCACTTAAAAGTGTAAAATAGGCTCATTGCTTATCATATACCAATCTAGATAAATATAGTTTGGATTATATGGAAGAGAAATCATGAACTACATTGGAATTGCTAGCGCCTTCGGTTATTGTAACATACTTTCATGTGTAAAAAGTGTTCATCAAAACATAAAAAAATTAGGAATCTGATATACTTAATTGAAAATAAAATAACGATAAGACCATGATCATTTTTTTTATTTCTTGCTGTGTGATATCTATATTCATACAGATATAATATCTATATCTGTATGAATATATATTGGAATTGGAATATATATTGGAATAAATTATAGTTAACAAATCTAGAACAAACCACGTTTTTATTGATAGTATCAATTTCATGATTTGTTGCCTTTGTAATTTTTAGGGTCATTACGCACACTATTTCGAAAATACGAAGTAAATATAATAAGTTAGGCCACATGGTGCGTGGAATTTCTACCAGGGGCAGGAGAACGGTGACTAGCGATTCGAAGCTAGTGACCGTTCTCCCAGACTAGAAACCAGCCGGAACTTATTACCAATTTCACATTTTTTTTATGTTGAATCACAGATTACAGAAATAAAACATTGAATATTTGTGTAAAATTTCAATATAACTTGGCAAGTGTGTGACGGGTCGCAATATAGAGTTCCGTAGTTGCTTGTCATATTTTACTGTTATTAAGACTTGTTTGCATTATGATTAGTGCGAGTGTGAGTGGTTAGTGCAGGTGTTTAGTGATTAGTAGCAAACACGCGTGGACACCGATTGATTAGTGCGAGTGTTTAGTAACTTGCATAGTGAAGTGATTAAAAGCGTGTTCTATTTCTCACTCGCACTCGCACTAGCAGTAATGAAAATGTTAACAGGCCTTTACGTAAACAATAATTCTACATTACTAATAATAATCTATGATTACATTAGTTTCTCTAAGCAAAAAATAAGTCCCAAGTTTTAGTAATCTGTCATTATCTATCATCAGTAAATTACAGGGCAAATAATAAAATATTAATATCACACAGCACATGAGCATGAGCACAGTGTTATTTGACATTTAGTCAAAATGTATACATTGTGTCAATATCAAAATATAGCGCTGAATGTATTTTTTTTAAATCAATTACTTTATTCTGTTTTTACCATCACGTTTCATGAACTCATTGATGCTACATTTGATTAAATCTTCTATACTAATATTATCAAGCTGAAGAGTTTGTTTGTTTTAGTAGTGGCCTACTCTTGGCAGAGTTGCCCTGGGGAAGTACCACACCTTTGCCTGTTATTCTACCGCCAAGCAGTAATGTGCAAACATTACTGTGTTCCGGTTTGAAGGGCAATGTTTCCAGAGAAATTACAGGGTTAGAGATATAATATCTTAGATCTCTGGGTGACGAGCGCAGTGCAGTGTTAGGTAATGAATTTGGACTCTTCGTGTTCTAATAGCTGCGTGTTACTGGGCTGTTATCAGGCACATGTCCTGCTCGTCTCGTCACTCTATACTATAAAATAAAAACTACTGGTCCGGGTTGAAAGATTCTTTCAACTTCACTCAGCCAACACATTTCACACATTGATATAAACCATCAGATGTGCCCTAAACACGTTGAAATTAGTAAGAAACTGCGTCTGTGTGTAGCGTAAGTGACTTACACACCACCAATCTACTTGTTCCTTAGAACTATTAGCGGCAAAGTATCCTGTGGTTCTACTTATTTTGGTTGTTGACAACGAATAGTGATAGGTAAAAACGTCCGGCGTTCACTGCTGCTCACTGCTGCTCACTGTTCACTTCCTGCAATCGACTAGAACGGAAAGAGTGAGCTCACACATCCCAACGATGACATAATTCCGTGCGCTTGTTTGGAAGGGCACATCAATGGTTTATATCGATGGCTTCACAGCCTTGGCGTTCTTAAAGAGGAACGAAACCCGCTCGTTCGTATTCTTAAAACTTCCATCAAAAATCAGGCGACGCACGACACCCGCAGTAATGTACTGCAGTAAATCGAGGAAATAAGTTATAGAAAGTTTTTAATCATTGTTATATAGAGCACGAATTATATTTATGTTGGTAGTTTTTTTTTTTCAAGATGTTTACAATGGAACCCTAATTTGATTTACAATGCTGCCAGATGTAATCCAAAATTACCTCTACCTTTGTAATAATGTCGTACAAAGAGGTTGTTAGTTTTAATCTACTATACTCTCTGGCCAACGAAATTTACATTAACCTAGCAGCACGTAGTTTCCAAAGGATGCACACACATTTGTAGGGTTCGGTAAAACGTAAAAACGGAACCCTTATGGATTCGTCATGTCTGTCTGTCTGTTCGTCCGTATGTCACTGCTACTTTTTTCCGAAACTACAAGAACTACATATTATATGGTTGAACTACATATTATATTGTTGAGTAAGTAGATATATTTTGTGAACCGCATTAAGATTTTATACAAAAATATTAAAAAAACAATAAATTCTGGGGGTGACCCATACTTAGAACTGAAACTCAATTTTTTTTTCATCAAACCCAAACGTGTAGGTCTAAAAACATATGATGTACATTACTATGCAAATTTCCTCCAAAAATTGGTTTGCACTCAATCTAGTTAGTAAGTAATTTTTTTAGAACGTCATAAATACACTATTATTTAAACATCGATCAAAGTTACAACGAACTACAAGAACTTATGTATTATGTTGCTTGCTGTTACGGAACCTTCATGGCCGAGTCCGACCCCCATTTGGGCGATTTAATCTTTTGTACTAAGGTCTATCATCATCAGCCTGGGTTCGTCCACTCCTGGACATAGGCATCTCTAATACGCCACTCAGTCCAATCCTCGGTATTATTATTCGGATTTCAACCGCCACCAGCGGTCGTTTGTATATCGTTAATGCATCTAGCCTGAGGGCGTCATACACTGTGTTTACCAATTCGCGGTCTCCGATCTAGAACCCGTCTACTCCAATAGTTATTGGGCAGCGACAGATGTGACTGGCTGATTGCCACTTCAGTTTGCAAATACGGTGAGCTATGTCGATGACTTCAGTTCTCTTCATTACGGATGCAATCCTTCAGAAACCCCAAGCATAGCTCCATAGCTCGGACTTTGAGCTTTCGAACCTTTTTGACTGTCAGTGTCCACGTTTCAGCACTGTAGCTAATAACCGATATGACGCACTGGTTGCACACTTTTGTTTTGAGGCTTTATGGGATGGGCGACGAGAAGACTTGACGAAGTTTGCCAAATGATGCCCAGTCTAACTGTAGTTTTTTCATGGGCTCACTCTTAAAGCTACATCTACCTAGTTCGAGCATCTGCCGTAGGAAAACGAATCTCAAATACAAAATACAAATACAAAAATCTTTATTGCTGCTTGTAGGTAAGATAAGATAATACAAAATATTTTAAAAGTTGCCCCCTACAAACTGGCCTCTGCGAGAGGCATGCAATATGTCTGGCAAGACAATTTGTTAGTCTTAATTTTTAAATAAAAAAAAATAAAAATTAAATAATAGTCAGCTGATTAAAGTCTTCTTCTTCCTCATCTTCTATTAATTTCTGGTTTTTATTTATGTCATCTGATTCTTCATCTTCGATTCATTTCTGGCTTCTATTTGGTTGTGATATATATTTGTGTGAGATAGATGTTTGGTGAGCACAATTTCGCCAACGTCTTGTGTTTCATCAGGATATTGTCTTGTGTTTTTGAGTTTGATCAATATGTCCATCCAGGGTCTAAGGTCTTGCATTAGTAGATCTTGCAGTTCATCCATGTGAGGAATGTCAAAGAATGTATAAAGTGCAATAAATGTATATAATCAAAAAATCAAAAATGTCGTTAATTATAATATTCATGTAAATACTCAAAGAATGTCAAAATGTAATACAGTACAAACTAATTCATCATGATTCAATATATCATTATTTGGTCTTATGTCAGTTGAATGTCAAATTTCATAATGGAATAATAATATCTAATGAGATATTAATGAAAAAAGGTTTAAAGATTGTAAAAAATTCATGTTAATATTTTTTATTATTCGTATTTCCTGTTCGTCTAGGGTTACTAAATTATTTTAGTAAGTTAAGTACACTTACCCAAAGAGAAAACTTTATTCTGACAATATATTAATTAATCACTCCACATATTTCGCGTATTTCATTATAGACTAGTCACAGAACATTAGATTAGCTATAACTACGTCCATAAGATGCATTAAAAAGCGGTATCACAGTTTACTATATCAGAGTATTATACACTACACAAACTACTTATTAATTATTAACACATCATGTCAGCGACCAGTAAAGAGAAAGCACATGATTTTTCAACTCAAAACTCCAAATTAAATGTTGTAAACAAACATTGCGAATTGTTATCAACTATGGCCGATAATGTTGCTAGTTCCGGATAATAATCCGAATAATAATAATCCGGATCTAGGGTTACTAAATTATTTTAGTAAGTTAAGTACACTTACCCAAAGAGAAAACTTTATTCTGACAATATATTAATTAATCACTCCACATATTTCGCGTATTTCATTATAGACTAGTCACAGAACATTAGATTAGCTATAACTACGTCCATAAGATGCATTAAAAAGCGGTATCACAGTTTACTATATCAGAGTATTATACACTGCACAAACTACTTATTAATTATTAACACATCATGTCAGCGACCAGTAAAGAGAAAGCACATGATTTTTCAACTCAAAACTCCAAATTAAATGTTGTAAACAAACATTGCGAATTGTTATCAACTATGGCCGATAATGTTGCTAGTTCCGGATTTAATTTATTACTAATGCTTAAAAGAATATTACTTTTGTATGTTGATAAATAGTGATTTATTTATTCGCATTATAATAAGGATCGCATAAAACTTTAAATATTGTGAATTTGCGCCGAATAAACAAAAATCGGTTTAAATTTTAAATTAAATTCAGAAACTTACTTACCCAAATTTCAACGACGATCATAAAAAACTTGAACAAAAATAAACGAAAGTAATTTTTAGTTTTGTTTTCATATTTCAAAACTATGATCTACCAAAAAAAAAAAGAAACATCATAGAAGACATGGCCCAAATCGTAGCCTGACCTCGGCACAAAATAATGTATCTAATCTCAAAAAAATCTATTGGGATATTGGGATTCTCCCTGATGAATAGAAAATCACCTTAACATGGCAACATCGTCAATGTCATACGTCAATGACAAGATCATTTTTAATTTGATGTTTTTCACCTTTTTTTTGCTTTGCCATTAAAATATGAAAATAATTTTCTGACCAAATACAGCATATAACGTACAAATTAATTTATAACTTTGCATCTGTACTTTCTTGTGACGTAGGTAAAATAACTCAGCATTAATAGGCTTTATATTGCCGAGTGACTGGTGAAATGAAAATACTAACTAGGCACTAAAACTATGTATTTTATTTCACAGTTTCATTTTGTTTTGACTACATTAGGAACTGAAATAGCTAATCTCGCCCCGTAATGTATTCAACATCAACATCAACAGCCCACTAAACGTTCCCACTGCTGGGGCTCGGGGCTTTCTCTCGCAAGGAGAGAGTTTTTTTTTTTTTTTTTTTTTTTTGACAATTCACACACAACACCATCTGACCCCAAACTAAGCAAAGCTTGTGTGATGGTGGCCAAATAGCTGATATAATACTTATATACATACAAACACCCAGACACAGTGCAAACATTTGAATTCATCACACAAATATTTGCACTGGGTGGGAATCGAACCCACGACCCTCGGCTTCGCAGGCAGAGCTACTACCAACTAAGCCACGAGGCCAGTCATTTCAGTCAGTTATGTATTAATAATGTGTTAATAAACACAAAATATACGATTGTATTTACTTATCATATTTTTGAATGCTGAACGAATTGAAAGTGTATGGTGCATCAGTATTTCCTTGAGCATGTTTATGTTTTGCCAACAGTATTGTCCGTTTTCATGTGGCGTTACTGTCTTATACTTGCCAGCATTTATTTGTAAAGACGTAGTTCAAGAGTTTCTTCAAATGACTTGAGGAATTAATCTCTGTATGACGCCATTGGGGGGCGGATTCCATGATTTTATTAGACATGATCAATAATGACGTCAGTCATGACGTTTTTTAATGTCATAAATGTAGGCTTACAGCTTTTTGGAACCTTCTCCAAAACTATGAAGCAGACTCAATAAGAAATTCAACCAATAAGAAGTCTTGTTATGTTGTATCTGTGACAACCTTTGATTAAACACTGGTCTGGATGAAGCACAGGTCAGGTTTCAAATACTTGTTTGCGTGATCACGGACACAAATTTAAGTCAAGTATCAATAAAAAGTATCAGTAATTGCTATTGTTCTTATGCCAGTGGTATCGTGTATCGTGATTCTGACAAGCCCAGATTTTCAGCCAACTATTATTGGCTGACATAGTTTTTGGTGTTTCTACAGTCGAGCGGTCTATCTAGACAAGTTTTTAGTCAGTGGTCACAACTAACAAAATGCAATATTTGTTTATTTTCTTTCGATAATTTTACTTTATTTAATGATGTAAGTATCTGTATTTAAAACACAGCAAACCGCTCAAAAAATGTATCGCCATAATAAAATGGTAACGATGTGAATTCTTGGGAACAACTTGGTTCATCATAAAGTAATTACTTGAATTCTTTTAGCGTGTAATATAGGGGAATAACAGCGTTGAATTGCAGTTAAAATGATCTTCTTATGAAGCCGGTAACTTTCAATTATCATTTCAGTCGAAAACTATTCGGGTCTCCTAAAAATTAATTTTGAAAATTTTCTCAATGAATAGCTCAAGAAAATCAAAAGTATTGTTTCATATTGCTATTTTGCATGTTATACATAGATGCAATATATTGTACACACATTCAGTTCAAAAATCCCGATAGACGAAATCAAACAGCTCTCGGAGCATTTTTTAGCAGTGGTGTTTCAGGAGCTCTGTGGTATAAGTATTTGAAGTACTTAAATTTGTTGAATTAAAATGAAAACTTTAATCTCAGTTTTGTACAAAGGACTCATAGTAAACACAAATGAACTACTATGTCCTACGTGCTTGTCGAATGATTTTCAAAATATTCGAAAATATTGAAAGAGAAAATCAGGATTTCGAGAAAACAGCCACCACAGCAATGCATTGATATACCTACTTATAAATGATAAACATTACGTCAGTAGACTATAATTCGTTTATTCTAATGCGTTATGCCCTTTTTTGCTTAACTTTTCTGTAGTTTTGTAAGTAATAAAAGTGATGCAATCACAACCAATAAATTGTTTTATTTAAATGAAGAAGAGTAAAGATCTAACGACTCTTATCAATATTTTAAAGCCATGAAAGTATCTTTAATTTTTAGTCGTATCTTACTTCTTATACTTATGTATAATAATTGCATACCGAACACATCAGATAACGTGTACAAAGTCTTAAATATATTAAAGCTCCTAAAAATGATTTCACGATCTAGCGAGTACTGCTACTGATCCAAAAAAATATATGTAATAGGTCATATATACATACATATGTAAAAAATTAACCAACAAGCAGTTGCAAATTTATTTAACGCCATCTAAGAAATGGCTGATACCGTGTTTTTGATGAATTGGGTTGTTTCAGCGTTATCAGTGCATTGTTAATAGTATACGTATGTATCTACTAAACAAAGATACATAGCAGGGTCATGATAGAGAAAGTAGGAGTGCACAATATGTAGGTACAATAAATCGAAATATCTGTGGACTTGTTGAGATAAAAACGCGAGAATCATAAGCAAAGGTTGCAACGTGCTGCCAACTTGCGTTCATCACACGTTGTTGCCCTTTTTAAGTGCCGTATGCCAAGTTTTCTTGGAAACTTGGAATGGATAAATATTAATTGCCTACAGGTATTATTCAATTTGTCCTCTTTGGTGTATGTTTTGAAACCTGATTTTATTTTATGACATAGACAATTTCTTTCATCTATTTCCGTCTTCCTTCTTCTGAGATTACTAGAAAAAAGCGTCCTTGATGCAGTATTAAAGGTAAAATAAGGTTCTTAGGTTTGATAAAAATCTCTTCAGGCACAAAACTGATGACGTCACACTTGGGCGTGGTTTAAAAAATGACGCTATAAAAGTAGTAAAACGTCACAAAACTAAAAGTTTCTCAAAAAAAAGGCTAATGAGCAGGGTAGCGAATGGTTTCAGAATATGGATGTTATTTTCGGTATCTAATAGGAAGACTGTTATTCGTATTTCCACGATTCGTTCATTTTTTACTATAAAATCTTCTTTTGTACTTGTAATTCGTTGAATTTTACGGACTATTTAGGCAGCTATCTGAACGCTTTCCAAATGACCCTCCCTGACCAGAGTAACTTGGTAAGGTGGGGAAAAGCCTCTGAAAAATGTTGCTATACGTGTAGTGAGGCGATATGTACAGCAAGGCACATATTGGTGGGATGCAAGGTGCTCCTTAATAGGGGTCATTACTCACAGCGCCATGACAGAGTACTTGAAATCATACGTGAAGCCGTAAGCCTTTCGGTAGCTAGAGCCCAAAAGGGATTGACGATAAACAAGAGACAAATTAACTTTATAAAAGAGGGCTCAACTTCAAACTCCAAGAACAAGCCTTACTCAATCCTGGGTTCAGCACCTGATTGGACTATTTTAATGGACACGTATGAAAAGCACTACAAAATCCCAGAGGATGTGGGTGTTTCGTCATCCAGACCGGACATTTTCCTTTTTTCTAGGGCTACGAAACGCATAGTCCTGGTAGAACTTACCGTACCGTGGGAAACTAATATACCTAAAGACCACGCGATGAAACAAAATAAGTATTACGACCTACAAAATGAATTAACAAAAAATGGCTATGTAGTTAATTTATATGCTGTAGAAGTAGGAGCGAGAGGTATACCAGCAAAATCTCTCTATAACCTGCTTAAAGACCTTGGATTGTCCAGAAGTGCAGTAAGTTCTATACTAGAACGAGTATCTAAAGCTGCACTAGTAGGATCATATCGGATTTGGCTGGGCAGGGAGAGAAATACGAGTAGTGAAGGTGAGTGTTGACGTACGTCAATATAAGGGGTCCCTTTTAAACCTACGCCCGAGTCACAAGTCTCGGGGTCTACTCGAGATTTCTCTCTCTCTGCCACACGATGGACCCGGCACCCGCACGGTGAATCCATGGAATGCTAAGAAGTACGTCTCTCTCTAATGGCGAAAAAAATATTGCATTATAATGCATTGTATTACAAACATTACAAAATGTAAGTCTGCTTGGGTTACGTTCGTTGAGTCTACTTTCAATTTCACATTTACTACAAAACTTTGGTAAGTTTGACAGGTTACATTAAAATCTAACATCGTTAGATTATTTATAATCTAACGACGATAATAGATAGGATGGTTTATACACACAGTGCCAAATGTTGCTTACCATCCGGGGCATGTCTAGATCGTCTCAACATTCTACATTATAAAAAATAAGTAATTTCCTAGGTGGCAAGGTGTTTGAAACATCAACCTGTATATGGTGGTATCGAAACAAGAAAGCGCCACGTAAAGTTGGCGTGTGAACGCACTTGACACCGTAATAAATGGAGGACCACGGCAACAAAGGGCGCGGAACGGCGGAATTTCATCGCTAGACCGCGCTACCACATTAAGCCAGCTACGGAAACCCAGAACTACACTACCTACTCTAATACAACAAAATATATTACAACAGTGGCGCCGCAGTTAATTGACAGCGTGTATAGTGGCGTAGACGCTAGACCGACTCGGATCGTCCTATTATTTGGCTGGCTAGTGTTATAAGCCGATTATTGAGCCCTAGGGATGGGATGCACCGATATTTTTAAATTGATAATCTCTCTCGATTAGCGGTTTTATAGTTTTTTCTAAGGCAATTATGAGGCTTTGGAGAATTACTATTTGCTTTATTTATTAGGAAGGTCAATTATTAATATTGATGGAAAATTTCAGCCGGCAACTCACACATTCAAATAATAAAAATAAAATTTGTGGAAGAAAACAATGTGGATAGATCAACTTTACTTAAAGCACTGCCCCGTAATAGGTGAACGAAAACATTATCAACTATGTAGGACTGTAGGTGTAGGTACATATATTTTTTACTTAAGTATTGTTTTTTCATAAACTGATCGACAGTTATCGATAACATCAAAATTACTCCGTAAAAGTATCTACAGTTTTTGAAACATTTTATATAAATAGGGTCAGATCTTCAGACGTGATTGAGTAATCAGTAAAAATGTATGATCAGGATTCCGATGAATTTAGTGAGAACCTTCTGCTCTTTTGAAGTTGGTTGAAAATAGGGCGACGAAGAATTTATAAGGAATGATAAAATGTAAGTGGTTTTACCTCTTATTGTGATGTCCTCATCAATTATTTACTTGTAGGTATTTATTGTGCAAAAGGAATAATAGCATGCATTCATCATCGGATTAAAGTTTTGTATTTTTCTAGTCGACTGCTGGTAGTAATGGGCGAATCCACCACAGATTACTGTCGTATAAATAAATGTGTACAGGTAAAAGCTTTTCTTGTTATGATTGGGTTTTTGAATGACCGCCATCTCGCCTGATATGAAACTACGATGCGGTATAAGATAAAACGCATTTACTCAGAAGAAACAATTGACTTTGATAACACCAAGATCGTATTAAGATTCGATTAAGACCGTAACGCAGCGTAGGAAAACCCAACTCTGCTTGAGTTAATTTTACAATGAGGCGTTTTCCAGATGAAGACAGACTTGTCAAAGACAGTTCCCAATTTCACCATAAGTGGCGCCAATGTTCCATTTTGTTAGAGAAATTTCACAAATACAAACAGTGGTGCCACACTTGGCAAAATTTAGAACTATTTTTGACAAGTCTATCTTCATCTGGAAAACGCCCCATTGATTTAACAAATTCCAATAACGCACAGCAGGGTTGTTCCCAAATGTTTTTACACCACTGTCGACTGCTGATATATTAGATACGAACAGTAGATGAGTAGCTGTAGTACGAAAATAGCGCCTTCGCTACCATCACGTAAATAAGTATTGGTCACATAATATAGCCATAGATTTAGCTCTAAATCGTTGTATCTAGCCCCAAATTAATCAAAGCTTGCACTATAGACATAGGTACATAATATGTATGATACATAGAGATAGGTAGGGTACAGAAGAAGCACTCGTTTCAATGTATCACACAAATATTTATATAGAGTAGAAGTCAAATCGAAATCGTCGCGGAAGAGTTAGAAAATCGAAATGGTATCACTGTAGGTTGGTATTTTAGCATAGGCGAGTGCGTGAGACACTTATAGAAGACTTGTCTTCACGCATTGCGGAATGGACGCTGAAAAAAGGTCACAAAGTTTTCCATGGCCTAGCCGAATTCAGGTAATTTAACCCAAATCAGCATTTTTTAACAAATCTGAACAAGAATGATACATTAATAAAATCCATTGCTTCACGTGTTTTGACTTATAGTAAAGTCAAGAGACGGAAAAAATGAAAATACCATTCGATAATTGATTTTATAAATTTAGTCAGTGGTTGATTAGGGCTTAAAGTTACATAAACTAAAAAGCAAAGCACACCCCTAGTAGGTTTGGGTACCGATAGTGCGGCGATCGGCGAATCCCGCCGGTAATCTGTTTTTGTTGTGACGTCGCGTCATAATAGCGGATCTCATAATTGCATTTTTTTTACTTTCGCACGGTCGATGTCACCTGTCCGTCCCGCTTGACGGAGGCGATCGAGCTTATGCAGTTATTTTATTTATCGCTTCACAGCTTTAATGCCCGAGCTACACGAGGTTAGTATTTTAAGCTACGATAGCAAGCTAGTACTTCTAGCTTCGCGTAGACAACGCTAGTTTTGTGTCATCATCATCAACAGCCCACTAAACGTTCCCACTGCTGGGACTCGGGGCCTTCTCTCGCAAGGAGAGAGTTAAGGCCATAATCCACCACGCTGGCCTAGTGCGGGTTGGCGGATGACACATGACTTCGAAAGATTCTAGGTACATGTCGGTTTCCTCACGATGTTTTCCTTCACCGTTTTAAGTTAGCGGCATTACGCACATGACTTCGAAAAGACAGTGGTGCGTGTGGGGTTTGAACCCGGGGTCTCCGGATCGGCAGCCGCCGTTCTCCCAACTAGACCACCGTAACTTATATTACTACTAGCTGACCCCGCAAACGTTGTTTTGCCTTAGTGAACAACCCTTGTCACTTAGGGGTATGAAAAATAGCTAGTAGCCGATTCTCATACCTACAGAATATGCATATAAAATTTGGTTAAAATCAGTAAAGCCGTTTCGGAGGAGTAAGGAAACAAACACTGTGACACGAGAATTTTATATATAAGATTAGTTTTGTCTACATGAAGCTAAAAGTGCTAGCTTGCTATCTTAGCTTGAAAAACTAGCCTCGTGTAGCTCGGGCATAAGGGTGTCGAATCTATAGATACCAATATTATAAAGGTGAAAAGGTGTTTTGTTGAACGCGCTAACCTCAGGTACTACTGAATCGATTTCAAAAATTCGATCACCGGCTATATTTATATATATTTCATAGGCTTTAAACTAAGTACCACGGGCGAAGCCGGGGCGAATCGCTAGTGATGTATATGTCGTAGGATGATTTAACAAACCGATTTTTTGCAAAAACTCAGGGGATTTCGCGAAAACACGGACAATTTGATAATAATCGCTATGCAATCTTACTAAGGCGGTCTGCGTTTTTTTGCAAAAACCCTTATTTTTTCAGTGAGATTGAGAAATGTCCTATCCAAATTTTAATTATCTGTGTTTTCTAGAACTCCCTTGGTTTTGCAAATACTCGGTTTATCAAATCGTCCTACGATATCAGTTACCTGGCCGCCATAGTAGGTACAAGCTTAGCTTAGTTTAGGGTCGGATGGCGTTGTGTGAATTGTCCACCAATATTTATTATTATTAAATACATATGTGGTGTAAAATCACGCTAATATTATAAAGACAAAAGTTTGTGGGTTTATAAGCGTGTATGTTTGATCCCACGTAGGTAGGTAGGTATTAGCAACGACTCAACGGATTTGAATGAAATGATTTAAGTAAGCAGTAAGTACATTACCTGGTTTAGCACATAGGCTACTTTTTATCCCTTTATTTCGAATTCCGTTTATCACACGCACTGTAAAAATGGGGTATACTTTGCCCGAGTCTATGTTTCCCGGTAGGTACAACCTGGTAACTTCAACTCTAGAGTAAACAAGTGCTTTATAGGTAAGCGTGCCGTGGCCGTGGTTAAGTTACGGCTAGTCTAGTAAGTTACGGCTGGTCTAGTAAGTTACGGCTGGTCTAGTAAGTTACGGCTGGTCTAGTAAGTTACGGCTGATCTAGTAAGTTACGGCTGGTCTAGTAAGTTACGGCTGGTCTAGTAAGTTACGGCTGGTCTAGTAAGTTACGGCTGGTCTAGTAGTTACGGCTGGTCTAGTCGGAAGAACGGCGACTGCCGATCCGGAGTCGCCGGATTCAAAACCACACGGATCTCTGTCTTTTCGAAGTCTTGTGCGTAATGGCGCTTTAACTTAAAACGGTCAAGGAAAACATCGTGAGGAAACCGATATGTACCTAGAATCTTTCGAAGTCATGTGTCAACCACCACAACCCGCACTAGCCTAGCTTGGTGGATTATGGCTTTGACTCTCTCCTTGGGAAGAAGCCCACTAAATGTTCCCACTACTGGGACTCGGGGCCCAGTAGTGGGAACATTTAGTGGGCTCTGTATGTGCCGTGGTACGTGGTATTGCTCTATTGCTCACCATTGGCAATCGGTCAAACGTCTATCAATCTAACAAAAAATGAATTGAGTTTAAATGTTAATGACCTTTTTATGTTCGAATTTAACTCGCCTTATCACAGCAAAATTAACTCACATTATCAACGGATTCTAAAATCGCAAATAAAATTAAAACTTTCATATACATTATGTTGAAAACGTATGAAAAAACAAATTGCGCAGTCATATGAACTGCCGATAGAAGTGAAAAATTATAACTCAGAATTTGGTAGCTCGCTTTGGAAACTACGCGGGTGAAATCGGAGGGCGTGGCCATGAGCACGGCCATCTAGATTCTAGATAGCCAATGAGAAATGCTGGTGCGTTTCTAGACGGGCAATGCCCATATGGTCCCGAGTTCACCCGAAAACTGCTTATCATTACCGAGCGTGACGCTAGAATTCAATTCACAGCCCACGAAAAATTTGTCTGTAGTGCGGCGCCAAAGAAGTTTTAACTTTAAACTTGTACTATTACGATACATTGGTTGCATGAGGCTTAGAATCGTGCCAATATTTTAAATGTGAAAGTTAATTTTTAGAGAAAGATAAGATGTTTATTGCTCAATTATGTCGAAACGTCGGAAAGTCTGAACGTATCGGGTTAAAATTTAGAACGTAAATAGGTTCCCGTCTAGGTACACATACTACTTTTTATCTCGACAAAATATAGTAGCCTATGTAATAATTATCTATTATAGGGCAATAATACATAATTATATATATTCTTTACAAATTCTAGTCATGCCCAGCCGCGGGTAGATAGGTAGATACTAGTGGAGTCAATTTATCTCAATATATTTTTTGACCGCGACTACTTTCATGTACATTGATATTATTATCCAGAGCTCCTTAGGAAATAGGGAAGAACTATTCCTTAAAGAACTCTAGATTATTTTGGGTGAAAATGGCTGACAAAAAAGGCTATGTGCTATTCATGACTACAATCTACCTGAGTTCCTGTTCCGTTGAGTTCTTATAACGTGATTGAGCAATCCCACTAGGTAATAATGTAAATGTCAAAATTTGGATGTCTTTTGCTCAATCACATTCGAACAGCTGAACGGATTGGGTTGAAATTTAGAACACAGATTATAATAACACAGACAATAAATATTACTGTGTTCCGGTTTGAAGGGTAATGTTTCCAAAGAAATTACAGGGCTTAGAGATATAACAACTTAGATCTCTGGGTGACGAGCGCAGTGCAGTGCTAGGTAATGACTTGGACTCATCATGTTCCAATAGCTGCGTGTCACTGTGCTGTTATGTGGCAGGCATGTTGCTTACCATCAGGCACATGTCCTGATCGTCTCGTCACTATTTATTTAAAAAAAAAAACGGAATAGCACACATGCAATTTTTTTATTATTTATAATAACGGAAACTGGAACTCAGCGGGTATAACCGCGGGGCGCTGTTAGTTTATAACATTAGTAGGTTTCGATAGATTGGTACAAAACCGAGGAAGATACATGCTAGGGACAGCGGTTTATTCCTAGCAGTGGGATCAGAAAGGCTACCAATGATGATGATGACGAAGAATATTCATTAATCAAAGTCAAATCCTCATTTCATTTCAATTTTGCCGTCTTTGTTCTACCAAGGAACGTATAAGCTGTACACTGTTACAACTTAACTTAATACTTTTTCTAGAATACCATTTACATATGTATAGTGAGTGAGGGATGAGTAATGAGGGCTGAGCGGCGTATTATGGGACAGGCCTATGTCCAGCTGTGGGCTAACGGCTAATACAGGCTGATGATGATCATCCTAGTATATACAACTAAAAATCCAAAAAAAAAGCCAAAAGTTGATATTCCACGTCTATCGTCAATCAAACAGCTTTTTGTCAACTATTATAGGATTACCTTTTACCGCCATCTCGCCTTATGTTAATCGATGATGCGGTCTACGGTGGAGCCTGCTTCCCCAGAAGAAACCGACCCACTCTCGACTTCAAAACATCTAGATTAAAACCGTCAGGAAAGACCCACACAGGCAACACGTTCTACAGACTCGACGTAGTACGTTACCTTCTTAGACAGGATTCGGGATGCGAGAGGAAAGAATTCACCAATAGTCTTTAGTGCGGTCTATGTAGGTACGAGCTATACGAGCTACGTCCCTATTGGTGGATATTTTTTCGCGCACTGCTACGTAATTATCATCATCAACAGCCCACTAAATGTTCCCACTGCTGGGACTCGGCGCTTTCTCTCACAAGGAGAGAGTCAAGGTAATAATCCACCACGCTGACCCAGTGCGGGTTGGTGGATGACACATGACTTCGAAAGATTCTAGATATAGGTAGATAGTGCAATCCACGAAGACGCGCCCCACTCCGAGCGTCAGTCGCGAACCATTCACCAGTCATTGTAGTGTGCGTGTGCATTCATAGGTAATTACGTGTACCGATGACACTCAAACATTGACGGAAGCTTGCACACATATACTATAAACAGTTAGGAGGAATAGTGGGTCGCGTCTTCGTGGATTGCACTATCTATACATGTCGGTTTCCTCACAATATTTTCCTTCACCGTTTAAGTTAGCGGCATTACGCACATGACTTCAAAAAGACAGTGGTGCGTGTGGGGTTTGAACCCGGGGTCTCCGGATCGGCAGGCGCCGTTCTCCCGACTAGACCAGCCGTAACTGGTACGTAGGTATATCCTGAGCAAAAGTTTTATCTCAAATTCTGTAGATTTTTAAGTAATTAACGGATTACTCACGTGTGATATCGTTACTTTAACTCAACTTAAGTTTAATATTAGTGGACACTTCACACACAAAACTATCTGACTCCAAACTAAGCAAAGCTTGTACTAAGGCGGCCAGATTTGTAAATACATACATAGAGTACATAAAAACATCCATACACACTACAAATTTTTGAATTTATTACACAAATATTTTAATTTATCACACAAATCTTTGCACTGGGTGAGAATTGAGTTTATTTTGCGACGTGTACGCGCGAGACCGTCTTTCGTCACTTATAAACTTCAGACAGACTGAACCTCCCTATATCACACGAGTGGTAGTAAATTTATTAAGAATGTGTAACAACTACATCGGTTTTCACTTTGACATTTGTTGTGTAGAGTAAATAATATTCAACATTTGAAATAAAATAAATCAATTATCATAATTCTTACAAATATATTACAAAACCATCAAGATTGGTTTAGACATTTCTTATTTTTAGGATCACGTAAATGTAACATTTCACACTTTCTGAAATAGCACAGTTTCACTGCACCAAAATCTTACCGAAAAATATAATACAACAAATTCACAGATTTGGCAGAAAAAAATTACAAAATCAAGTCGCACAAATGAAGATGTTATGTTGGTCAGTTTGACCATAACTGTTTTCTTTCGTAAGTCTCTCTCTCACTGTGAGTCACTGTCACTGCCCGAATAACCAGCTAACAAGGAGAGCCCCGTTGCAATCGCTTTGGGAGCACTTTCTATACTCTCTTTACCACTATTTGTAGTATTTACAGTCACGGTATTTGGAATGTCCTTTGCGCTGTTAGTAGTTGAAGAAGGCTTACTTGGTATTTCCTTTGTCACTTCAGATTTCTTACTCTGTGTCTTCACAAGATTTGCAAGCCCCGTCTTCTTAGACATGACTCCGATGCTCTTGTCCCAGGACTGAGTCTTCTTTGCTTCTGTCTTCGGAGCAATAACTTCTAGTCTGGATGTCTTTGCCGGTGGCTCGTCTTCATCTACGTCTTCTATTATTTCTTCTGCGACGACTTTATTTGAACTGTTCCCGAATTTGACGGACCTGAAATTGCAAAAGATCAAGCATCAACGATCAACGTCTATTAGAAACAGTCTTGGTGGTAGTCGTTGTTAGAGGAACATCTTATGGTTTTTGCGTCATCGATACGCTAATGTTGATGGCAGCGCCATTGCGTCAAAGTGGCGGCCAAAGATGGATCCAGGTTTGGTACCAGGGGGTCACATAGGGGGGCGGGGTTCATGATGCTCTTGGTGCCGGCGGAGTAGAGCAGCGGACCGTACGAGTTAGAGAAGGAGAGAGAGAGAAATATTGTGAGATTGCGTCGACAACATTCGTAATAGTAATATATCTAGTTATAGTAGGTATAGGTTGACTTATTCTGCAACATTAGTGCTTTTTAATTCTAAGTTATAAATAAGCTTTCACTTCTATCGGCAGCCTCTATGATTGCCAGTTTTTTTTATTGTTAAATTTTACGGACACGCGTGCTCACTTTCTTACTTTGTCGAAATTGAAGGCCATTACAATATCATTGTTGGATTCGGCAAAGAGGAACACTTTAAACTTTAGAGGCAGATTAGGTTAGCTATGCTTCGTCATATATATCGTCCTTGTTTCTTAAGCCTGCTTATCTCGTAAATTGTCAAAAATACTATCAAACTCCAAACGGTAACCAAACAAAGAAAATAATGTTAAGAACGGTGGTTGAAACCCAGTTTCCTTGTCGTTAAACAAGGAAACTGGGTTTCAAATGAAAAAAAAACCGCATCGAAATCGGTCCATCCGTTTGAGAGCTACGATGCCACAGACAGACACACACACACACACAGACAGAAAACATCCCTCTTTTTGCGTCGAGGATTGGAGACTGCCTGTAACATCCTATTTTTTTATAGTATAGTGACAAAACGAGCAGGACATGTACCTGAAGATAAGTTCCAAGTGCATACCAGAAAAACTATATTGCCCCTAGTAGTACAGTAACTTTGTCGCCTGAAAGTATGGAGTAGGATGCATTAAATCCGGTAGAACTGATTTTTTGCAGACTTGTTTATGATGTTGGCCTAATGATTATCCCAAGTTTGTGACCTCGAGCGACGAACGCAACTTTGTCAAAAATCGAAAAATCTGCGAAAAAAATCGTTAATTTTTCAAATTTTGGCGATTATAACCCTAAACGACTAGTTTTTGTAAAAACTTTCCTATGGCGTTTATAAACTAGACTAAATTTGCTACAATATGATACTAGAATTGCATATAATAGCAATATTTTAACGAGTTAAAATATTGCTAAAAATTGCAAAGTACGAAAAAAATTTTAAACTTTGAAAGACTTATTCTCAGAAACTATTGGGTGTGCAGAGACAATTCTAGTATCATATTGTAGCAAATTTAGTCTAGTTTATAAACGCCATAAGAAAGGTTTTACAAAAACTAGTCGTTTAGGGTTATAATCGCCAAACTTTGGGACAATCATTAGGCCAACATCATAAACAAGTCTGAAAAAAATCAGATCTACCGGATTTAAGGCATACGGTAATGTATAAAGTTACTGCACTATAGATAAAAGAATCAAGTTTCACTAACACTAAATACAAACACAATGTAGAATATATTACACTGAAACCTTGAACTACCTATAAAAACCAATTTGTACTGAATAAATAATTGTAGGGATTTTTAATGTAGTGTAAAAAATGTATGAATTACTTGATAAAGTCATTATCTTCCTTCTCCTCCCTCTGCCTGCGCTCCTCAGCGGATTCAGGTTGGTACTGCTTCAGCATGGCCTCATAGTCGATGGTGCGCTGCCGCCGGTTCAACTCCTTCAGCTCCTCAAGGCCTTCCAGCCGCTCAATCTCTTGCCGAGACTGCTCAGTGCGGTATTCTGGAATCATCATGGATTTCTAATAATGTTTTTGGTCACAGGTCCATGGAGTCAGTTTAATTTAATTAGTGATTATGATACTAGTAAAAGTTGTAGGATTTTTTAATAGGATGGATGAACCAATTATTATTTTAAAATTTATTAAAATGAAATTTAACAAAAAAGTAATTGTTCAGTTTGCAGAGTTTATGGGTTTATAGTCATTAATTCTATACTATACTCTGCAGAAAGGAATACTTATTAATTAATTAGAGGAATTGGAGAGGTATCTAGCTTGTCAAGTAATTGGACACTCAGACTCTGACTAGGTAGTGAAAAGCCACATTGTAATAGTCCTACTACTGTGAAGATGAACTTCATGTTCACAGTGGGATTTTTTAACTTTTATATTTATATTATTACACACACACCCATCACACACACATCGCTGAATCTACTTCTAGCTGGGATTAGACCAATAACGTTTTTAGATCCCTACTGTGTTTTTACTTTCATTCCCTGGCTTCTACAGCACAAGCCACCGAGCCTAGTATGGGACCAAACAGCCAAAGGCAAATTCTGGGAACTTACATATTTTCTTATGTAATTAAAATTATTTACTTTTGTTATCTGATTCCAATTAACTTTCTTTACAATAAAGATTTGTATTTGTAAATAGATAACTTACCCAGCAATTTCATAGGATTATTTGCCTCCTCTTCTTTCTGTTCATCTTCTTCCCGCTTGGCCTGCTCCTCAGCTAGCTTCAGAGCCATGAAGTTCCTCGTGGCCCCGGCTTCTATCTCGTAATCTGTATTCTTTGGGTCTGTCTTGAAAGATATTTCTTGAAGACATCGGGTGCACTGAAATATTGTGGATTTTTTATTAAAAATCGAATAGGTTGGTGGTTGGTGATCGATTCATACAATTCTGACGTCCACACTACTAATATTATAAATGTTAAAGTTTTAGAAGTTGTAATGTTTAAACAGATATTTGGATGTCTGTTGCTCATTCAAAGGCTGCATAGATAGAGTCGAAATTTGGAAAACAGATAACAGTCTAGATTAGCACATAGGTTACTTTTATCGTGGGAAAATAACGAGAACTACCCCGGTAAAATTGTGGCATGGCGATAGTAAAAAATATAGGCGATGTATAAAGGAACTTAAGGTGGTCTAGTAGAAAAAACATTGAATTTCATAATCACATCATAATACATAATAAGCAGTAAGTGGAAAGTGCAACTGCAGAGCTCCCACAACCCAAGAGATAATTCAACCTAAATGGAATTGATGAATAAACCTAAGTAGGTTATTGGTTAAGTAAACAACTTCTATGTAACATAAATATAAAACCACTATCTAGGTGATTTTAGTTGTACTGATTTGAAATAGCACAATTAATTATTTTTTGTACATATATATGTGTATTTGGTAGATATGACAATAATATGATGTATAGTATTTTTCACACTCTATATAACGACTATATAACTATATAATATTTTCTATATAACAACACTCAAGGCACTGTGCATATTTTGACATTAAAGAGAGTTGTCGTTAAATAGAGAGAAGTAAAATCTGTATTAGAATAAAAAAGACAAAAAACAATTCTTATTTGAAACTTTTATGTATAGTCTGTTATTTTTGTTTGAAGTCTTTTGTTGCACAAGTAATTTTGTTTTTTACTTATTTTATTCATATCTTACCGTCTACACAACCAAGCAATCTGATAATGTAAACAAAAGAATAGATTTTTTAGAAAGTTTGGTGTATTAAGTCGACAGTTAGGTTTATCACCTAGGATAATGAGGTTAGAAGCCAAATGCAGGCGCACAACAGCACAGTTTTTACTAATTTTGGCAACTTTAAAAATGCAACTTGAAAAGTAGTTTTTGTTGTTTTATTTTCGACATTTTCATCATAATTGACAGTGAGGGTGATGCTACATAGATTGAATCAATGTATGGAAAATAAGCTAAACCAACCAAAGCCTATATAGACTACAGGCCTGTGAACAAAATTAATGGGTCAAATGAACTACCAAGAGACCTATGTAGGATGAGAGAAAGATACAAATATAAAGTAACAAGATTCAGCACTATGCCGTCACTTATAAGCTGTCCAACTGAGTGCAGTTGAAGAGAGGGGGTTAGAGCCCTCGATCATTTCTCCTTATCGCATAATTTTAATATGGAGTTGCAGAATAATAGATTAGAAGAGGTATTAGAGGTATAGGAAGACGTATAACAAAACGTAGGTGGAATCAAACCCACAACCTATGGCTCTGTATACCAAACCCAAGAAAAACTAGAGCAATTAACCACCGACTTTAAATAATTTCTTTAATGAGAAAAGGTTTTTGCTCGTGATTCTATTCAGGAGGTTGAGGAAAATTTGTACTTTTTTTTTTTACTATTGTAGTTTGGTAAGTAAAATGCTTTCAAAATATACTTACTTTTATATAAAACCTGTAAATTCTAATACCAAGGTAATCTTCATTTTCTACATCCTCCTTCCTAGCATTGAATTTCTTTCCTTTGTATATGTACTCGCCACAAGTAGCGCACCGCATATTGAAAGGAGCCATCAACCGGACCGTGTACTGCCGGTTTTTAGCCAGCTTCATACGAGGAATCTTCGACGGATCGAAGTCCGGGGGATAGTATTTCTGTAAACATAATTACACGTTGTTAGGTTATATTTTGTTTTTATGATATCACGAATAGTTCTACAAAACCTTTAAGTACTTACGTTTAAAACTTTTCTTTCAGACATCTTGGGTCTTTTGATTCACAAACGGAGGATATATATTGTAAAATGTGAACTATTTACAAAATTTAACGAAGCACCAAACACCAATGACGAAACTAGAACATCAACAAATCAGCATCTGTCATCTGTCACAATGTCACAAGCAGTGAAGCAGTGAAGTCACAAGTCATAGTCAACAACATCTCAACATCACCAAATGTCAAACGTAGCTTATTCTCGCCATACACGCTACGGTCTGCCGGAGAGGTCTACCTGTGTGTGCAGTTATGCCTGCGCAGTCCAACCGAACAGAATCAATTTTCGATCTTGCTCCGGTCACCTGTGCAGGCTTCCCACACACACTCCGGTCTACCTGCGCAGGCATAACTGCACAGGTAGACCTCACCGGCAGACCGTAGCGTGTATGGCGGGCTTTAGGGATGTCCGGTCAAAATCGATTTTTGTAAACGATTAAACAAGTTAACTATTTTTTGAAGAGACAACTACTTTTGGCGCACCACATTTAGATTTTTCGTGGGCTGTGAATTGAGTTCAAGTGTCACGTTTGTAAATTAAATAAATCTTCGGGTAAACTGGGATGATCTAGCTGGCCATGGTCATAGCCGCGCCCTCCGGTTTCACCTGTGTAGTTTCCAAAGTGAGCTATAAAAATCTTAGTTTTAAGTTTTTACATTTATCGGCATTCTATCCTATGACTGCCAATTTTTTTTCATTAAAATTGATATTGGCAACTACGATTTCAATTTAAGTTGCATCGCTTCCTCATCAAATATAGCTACAAAATTAATATTAATTGTAGGACTCAGTTTTGTTAATTTAAAAGTGAATTGTTAATATCATCGCCTTGTAATCTAGCCAGGTATAGCCTCGTTCAGAAAGCAAAGCAAAACCTTGTTTTAAAATTTTTCAGTTTAAAATATGCGATTTTTTGTTCTTACATTAGGTACTTGTTTGACGAAGGACGTCACAGAACTTCAAAAATCACGACGTGAAAAAAATAAATGGAATTTTCTATTTTAGAAATTTAGTAAATGAAAATGTGGAGATTAAACATAGTTATAAAACTAAATAGAGCTTATGAAGATTTATGATATTTCGTAATATAACATTCAAGATATGAGTAATACTTGGAGGAACCTAGGTAACAGGGTTACCGCAACTGTAAGTTTAAATTTATTAGATTTTATTGCTGTCTGAAGCAATCATAGGTTTAGACTATAATAATTAATACCCTGTATGTGGATTTTTAATCTGACAAATATATTATTCTATTCTATTCTATTCTATTCTATAATCTCTAAAGCTTGCGCGATGAGACGAAATAAGTGTTACAACCGTTTAAACAAATTTACGTAGATTTAGACTATAATCTCTAAAGAAAACGCGATGCGACATAATAAGTATTTAACCTTCTAAACAAATTAACGTAGATTTGACTACATAATATAATCTCTAAAGGATATGCGATGAAACAAAATAAGTGTTACAGCCTTCTAAACAAATTAACCTAGATTTAGACTATAAACTCTAAAGAATATATTACAGTGCAAATATTTGTGTGATAAACTCAAATGTTTGCACTGTGTCTGGGTGTTTCTATGTATAATAAGTATGTATTTAAAACTACATTAAGTATTATATCAGCTATCTGGATTTGACTAGTAGAACACTATGCACTACGACAAATTTCAAATACAAGATGGCCGTTACCGTAAAATGGTGAAATTTATTTATTTTTTCACAACTCCCTCAATATGGGTATCAAATGAAAAGGCTTGACTAGTAGAATGTCTTGAAGGTCTTTTCCTTTGATACCCATATTGAGGGAGTTGTGAAAAAAGAAATAAATTTCACCATTTTGCGGTAGCGGCCATCTTGTATTTGAAATTTGGCGTGGACTTTCGTGACTTTGTGGACCACTATTTTTGTACGTCACTACGCGATTTCTCATTATTTTTCATGGATCTATTGGATGGTAAGAATGCCGTACAGAAACATATGACCAAAATGTACTCACTCTACTTGCTCTTTTGAATTCTCACCTGCACTCAGTTGTGACGGCATAGTGCTGAATCTTATTATTTTGTGCCCTATCATCCTACAAAGGTCTCCTGCTGGTTCATTTGACCCGTAAATTTTGGTCACGGGCCTACAGTCTATTACTTACTTCTTCGCAAGTTTTCAATATTTTCTCACCGTTTAAACCTTTCGTTAGCTACGACAAACATTTCAAAACCAAAATCAGCCAAATCGGCCCAGCCTTTGTCGAGTTTTCGGAGACCCACGAACAGCAATTCATTTAAATATATGTATAGCTTGAATTTTGGTGCTGTCAATCTGTGCTATTGTGGACGAATACAAATCCAAAAATAATAAAAATTGGTCTGGCCGTTCCTGAGTTCTAGTGACTAGCCAACTTAGGGCTGGTGCAATAGGAGCGATTGTAGTGCTCCTTAAAATGTAAATAAGTATCAGTCAATTCTTGCCTGCCTATAGTGAGTTCCAGTAAGGCGTGTAGAAAACCAAAATAAACCAAAAAAAAGGTGATACCATAACATAAACATCGTTTAATCCTAGTATTTTTATGAAATTGCCTTAAAATATTTTTCAGAAATAGGATTCGACTTTATTGCGATCTTAAATACCATATACTTAGTATTTATTTTAAAAGTTATAGAAAGCAATGGTAGGATGATAAAAATATGATTTTAAGTACTAGCAATATGATCTGTGTTTCTCAAACTCTCAATGTTGCATCATTTATTTATACTTTCGACATTTATACTTCTTTTCATCAAACTATTCTTATTAATGTAATGTAATTTGATTTTTTAATGTAATGTAATTTGATTTTAATGTAATGTAGGTATTATTAGATTTTTATTGTAATGGGATTTTAAATTGACGTCTGTTTTTTTTTAATTATTGACTTGTATTGGTAATATTTAAATATCTTGAATATTATGACATGTAACTACTCGTTATCAATAAAAGAGTATGAGTATGACTAAAGCACTCCGAGAAAAAGGTTTCTTGTGTCGTAACGAGTTGAGAGAAAATCACAAACTTCTAAATACGTGTTCCAAATTAGACTGTTTACTATCAAAAGCTTGTATAATTTTGACTCTAAAATGCGATACATTTTGTGTTATTTTGATCGAAACTTTTGTATGTGTTTGCAGAATATTACATCATAGTGTTATGATTAGTTTTGGGTAGTATGAGGACAATTCGAACGAGATTTAATTATAGTTAAAAATAAAAGGAACGTTTTCATATAAGGAAACGTCTAAATTACTTTTCTAAGTCACTGGTTCTAGTGTTACATTCTTCTCCGAACTCAAATGCTTTGCCTTTCCTTTTTTTACGTGGCGGAAATAAATGTACGTATGCCCGCCATACTCTCATTATGAAATGAGAGGAGATCTCCATCTACCCTCATTTAGGCTTCAAAAATCGCAGGGTGACCAACACTACACACTCAAACTCCAAACTCAGTGCGCTATGCACACATTTATTTATAAGAGGATTCCGCGACGCCGATAACAGTAAACCGGGTAGTTTTCGGTTATTGGCATCGTGGTCATCGCGTCGTAGTTGAAATATATACATATGTTTTTTTATTTTCCAATGTTTCCCGAACCATTCTTGCGTAGTAATGATATTCGGTAGATAGAACCGATTCGGATCGTGGATCTCGATCCAATGACCAGTTTTAGCATCAATCAAATGTTCAGCAATTGCAGATTCTTGTGTCCGACGATTTTTTACAGCGGCATTGTGTTGATTGTTCCAAGTCCCAGCAGTGGGAACATTTATTTGGGTGTTTATGATAATGCATACATATATATATTTAGCCTTGTTTTGCGACGAAAATTTAAAAGGGCAATCAATGAAAGGTACTACAAACTAGCTTGTAAAACAATGGTTGAGAAATGCTGGTCTGTCAAATTGAGAGTGACATTGGTTTGTTTACCTTTTATTCACATAGATTTGGAATGAGGTATAGGTCCGAGTACATATAAATACACACACATTTTATCATTCACTAGCGGTCCGCCCCGGCTTCGACTGTGGTACATATAATAACTAGGAGTGCCCCGCGGTTTGACCCGCGTTGTTCCATTACCTGTATAAGTACATCGTATTATTGCCAGGATAAGAACAGTAGTAGCTTATATGTTCT
Organism: Ectropis crepuscularia; assembly: GCA_963693475.1. NCBI lineage: Eukaryota > Metazoa > Arthropoda > Insecta > Lepidoptera > Geometridae > Ectropis > Ectropis crepuscularia. Next base: position 8,905,512 of record OY856343.1, on the reverse strand, counting down.
TCCCGACTACTTTATTCGCACAAATGCAGCTTTTAAATGGCGAAATTGGCATTGGCCACTTTTTGGAAAAATTACGCTGATAATTAAAATTCAGTTCCCTCAATGACATATTTTTTAAGTTAATAAGGTTTTCATTTAATTCAATGAGCCGTTTTCCGACGAGACAAAAATATATGGTTTAATAAAACGATAATAGGAGGCGCTTGTAGGTCTTTTGGTTTGTTGTCAAAAGCGGTAGGCATAATGGGACTCAATTCATTCAATTTGCGAAAGCACGACTTCTAGTAATAAATAATAAACTACTTTATCCATGTACGCATTTTATTCGAATGAAAACTATATCAAAACATCAAAATTTCAAAACAAATTCGTAAACCTGATGAAAGACAAAATATATATTTTTTAAATTTATTCTTGGATATGGATACTAATCCTTCAGCCGAGAGAGTATCTCTCTACTTAGTCTGTGGATAAAATATTGTCGTATCAGTGTTGCTATTTATATCTTTGAATTTTCCTTCTACTTTGGCTTAGTTGGTGTCTATTGCCTCGGGAGTTCTAAAGATTTTTACTGAAAAGGGATTGTGATCAGTAACGGTTTTTTATTACATTATCAACCTAATTAGCTATTTTTATTCCCAATATTTTAAAATTAAAAAATACACTTTTTACACTATACTTTTTCCCTGAAAACGGGTAGGGTCTCTAAAGGGATTACTGTAATTTAGAAGGGGATTTTAATAATAAGACGCCGATGTTCGTTACACGTTCAGTCAGTTTATTCTTGTCCGAGACGTTATTCATATCTGAACTACCTTTCAACCGCACAAAACAAGAAGGATTAAGTACATCATATTTTAGTGTTGCCACTACCTAATTCTCATAGTAACAATTATATAATATTGTTAAATACTTTTACTAATTTGATTATTACTACACATACATTATTATTAAATCATTGATGCTGGGGTTAATCACAATATGACAATTAATGTAAGGTATTTATAATATGTGTATCTATAAGACGTTGGGTTTCGACATTATAACATTACACTGTTGAGAGTATATGGTAGAGACAGATCTATCTGCATCTCGAACAATCGCCATCTAGTGCGTCCGTTGGAACTATTTTTGTCTCGTCGGAAACTCCCTCATTCACGTTCTATCTTTTTTTTTTTTTTTTTTTTTTTTTTTATTTAAATTTTACAGCTCCACAGACTCCGGGGTCCGTGACCTTTGTCAATCGTTTTCTTTTTGTTACATTAATCTTGGATTGGAGAAGAAAAGGAAATAGGGGAGAGTAGGGAACATTCACGTTCACGTGCACGTTCTATCTAGTGACACTAAACAGAATAAACAGCTCTAATAAATGTTAACATAGTTTTGAAATAGGTAGATCTATTGCCAATAATAATTCTCATTAGATCAAGTTTATTATAAAATAGATCTACTAAGAAAAATAAATTCTCGTTAGGATAATCTACCTGTACTTATTCCAAATTTCAGGTTCAGTCCAACCCGTTCATACGTTACGTGATTCAGCAACAAACATCCATACATTGACATTTACAATATTAGTAAGATGTATATTTAGCCTATATCACTCAAGGATCACGTGTATTACCAACAGTGAAACAATTTTTGAAAACGGTCCAATAGTTCCTGAGATTAGAGCGTTCAAACAAAAAACTCTTCAGCTCTACATATAGGTACTTAGCTATTATATTATAGATTTGATATTCTGAGTACAGCTACGCATCTATCTATACTTATTTAAGTTTGATCAAAAACTAAAAACATTTTCTGTGCTTTAGAGGGATTTGATTAATCAGGGTAGCGATTCTAAATGCGATTCCGAATGGTGTCATGCTAAACCGATAAGACAAAGACCGAGAGATGAGATTCCGCGTCCGATGCAACCGAATGGCTTTAGAATCGCTACCCGGATTTTTAAAAAGCAACTGTAACAAATGAAACATTGTATCAAAATTATTTATTTGCTCACAAAACTGACAAAACCATCACAATCACGGAATCGACTCGTACCTAATGCTTCAATTTTAGAACTAAAATTCATTGTCACGTAGTAGGTAACTTTCAATAGGTTTAAATATTTTAGAAGAAGAGAAATTTCCTGAAACAAACGAACTTAGAATTAAAACCGGTAAATGCAAAATGTTAAGTAAACAAAGTAGGTTGTAGGTAGGTACATGATGTGGTCTACGATGAAGCGTGCTTACCTAGAAGAAAACGATTCACCCTCGATTTGAAGACGCCTAGTTTGAAATCATTTTGAAACTCGCTCAGGCAAAGTATTCCACGGCCTAGAGGTTCTTCCTTATCACAAAAGTAAAGTCAAGTCTTTGTTCGAGTGTTTGGAACGTCAACCATGCAATGTTGTCGGTTTTTTTCGAGCACTCGGAGAGAAAAAACGGCAAGGAGGTATCAGATCATGCAGATCAGGGCACTGATTCTAAACGCAATCGGAACGGTTCAAATTCGGAATGACGATCCTTTTCTCTGTCATTCTATACAGATAAGACTAAGACCAAAGATGAGGTTCCTTGTCGTATCAATCCGACTGGGTTCAGAATCACTACGCTGTTGCTCTCTCTCAAGTTTAAACGATAAAAACACGATAAGCTACATACTACAAAATATAAAAAAATGTGGATTTCTAAGCTCGTAAAAAAAATTGTTACTGGTGAAAATAAATTATCATGAAACTAATAGGCCGCGGCTTACACCGCGGAGAACAGCTACTAGAGCAATTGTTGTAATGTGAAGCGTCATATAGGCGCTATCCGTCATGTTCTGTTTGCTTGTTTGTAAATTTTGCTTCGTCTGAAAACTCGTTACTTATCACAGAACAGATAATAATTGGTATCCAAAATAAAGTTACTTTCTCGTTAACCTGGGTAAATAGTGATTCTGAACCCAATCGTATTGATCTCGACACGGAAACCAAGCTCTCTTATCTTATCCTTGACTACGTAGACAAAGACCAAGAGATACGACTACGTAGACAAAGACCAAGAGATACGACTACGTAGACAAAGACCAAGAGTTAGATTCCGTGTAGAGATTAATCCGATTGCGTTGAGAATCAGGGTTATTGTTAAACTTTCGCGATTTGTACACATATGTATTTATACACAATGCTTAATTACCTCGAAGTTTCGGCAGTGTTACAACCACCATAGTCACGAGAAGACTCACCGCTTCAAGAAGAGTCTACTCGTGACCACGGCAGACACGGCAGTTGTAACACTCCCGAAACGTCGAGGTAACAATGATGTATTTTGACCACGGCAGTTGTAACACTCCCGAAACATCTAGGTAACAATGATGTATTTTGTGACTCTATACAATATAAACATTATAAGTACCTACAGGACTAGATTAGACCTTACTAACCAAATCGTATCTAGATCTAGATGACCAGCCAAGGTTGGTAAACCATTTTTGAAGTGAAAACTTCTTTAGGCGCGCCTAGACAGATTTTTCGTGGGCTGTTAAATGAATTCTACCGTCACGCTCGGGTATGATAAGAAATCTTCGGGTAAACTCGGAACCACGGCCATTGGCCATCTAGAAATGCGTCAGCCAATGGGTAATGCTGAAAGGGCGTGGTCTGGGTATCATGGCATGGCCATCTAGAAATGCATCAGTCAATGGGAAATGCTGATGCATTTCTAGACGGCCATGCCATGATGCCCAGGCCACGCCCTCCGGTTACACCCGTGTAGTTTCCAAGGTAAGCTATCAAATTCTGACTTAAAAGTTCACTCCTATCGTCAGTTCCTATGACTGCCTTTTTTTCTATTTTACTGACCAACCTTTCGCGTCGGTTCCCGCCAGCAGCGAGCTCGTGTTCCAGCGCAGCGATCTTCTCCTCGTGCCGTATCCGCTGCGCCTGGGCCCGGCGTTGCTGCTCCTCCAGCGCCAGCACGATCTTCTCCAGCCGGTGGATCTGCTGCTGCTTGTTCTCCAACGTGCCAAACAGCTCCTGTATCTCGTCCGCCTTTGACGCGATTTGCTTGTTCACCTGTACCATACCAAACGAGCTAAGCTATCATGCATATTTACTACGCAAATACGAAATTTTGAATGGCTTTGATTAGATCGATCTGATTATATAATTTGTGTTGTATTCGGCCACACACGGTACAGGCCCACATCGCACGCATCGCACGTAAGATATTTTAGTTTGCCTTGTCGATGAACGGTCCGTACGGTGCGGATGCTGTTGTGTGAGTTTTATACAAGGCAAACCATAATCCGTTACGTGCGATGCGGGCCTGTGGACGCTTACCTTTAAGGAACTTTCTGAAATTGCATGAAGATAAAGTGGAAGTATATTTGGCAGACTGAACTTAAACTATGCCCTGCGAAGATTCTTACGCATAGGTGGGAAAGTTCATTTCGAAAAGGGTCGTTATCAATAATTGGCAGAACTAATTCTGAGACTACGAAAAGGCAAAAAGTAATAGAAACCATTATCATAGTGATACAGTTTCCACTAAACTTTTTTGTAAAAGTTACGGTTTACGATTTATAGCCAACTAATCTAATATTTCAATTTACTTTTGTGATATTACCTACATAACCTGGAGTGCCGTGGTTCGGAAACTTCCTCGTCGTGCATATCGATGTTCAATGCACCGCTCTCTCTCTGACCTCTGCAACCGAATGGTGGCATGCGACAGAGCTGAACATCTAGCCCTCTCCAGGGTGTCCAGATTTTAGCGAGTCTGCCATTCACTCATTGATTGGACCCAAGTTACGTGCCATAGATGTTTTGCTGCCGCAAAGGTGGTACCTTGTGCTGCTTTTAATCAGTAGGCACTTAACTCGTGATATCAAGTCCGACATAAGATTCAACAAACTGATATCGGTTGATTCAACCAAAATCGAAATAAGATGTCTTTCGATAGATTTTTGAGCAGCGAGACAGGAAGTTTAGGTATCTCGAACTCTCACGCAAAGCGGTGAATTTTCATTTTACCTTTGTTACAGCACACTAATGTAGCACTGGGTTTAACATCTAGCCAAGATAAAAACTAAATACAGAAATCGACTCGTGCACAGTCAGAATTAAGGTTAGGTAATTGTCCAAAATTACTCCTAAAATTGACTCGATTTCCGACAACAAACAAACTGAAATGATATTTCTTTTGGCACATTATTTATTAACTTTTATTGAAATTAAAACTTTCTACAAAAAACAAAAATAACCTTAATTTATTAATTAATTGGTTAGGAACTTAGGGGGTCCGCGGTCACAACTTTAGTAGGATTTCGTGAAATCCAAAACCCTGATCTAACGCCACAAAATTACCTACGAGTAAATCTCAGAATGTAAGTGCATGCACAACAAGTACAAGTATAAAATAATATAAAAACACACCCGAATTCGTTTAGTAAAATAAAAAAAAGAAGAAATAAATCTCACTTCATCGACAATTTTCATCCGATGTTCGAGGTCTTCTTGTAACGCCGTGAGTTCTTTGCTTTGTTCAGTTTCTTTATTCTTCAGCATATTGATCAATTCTTCTCGAACCTGTACCGCTCAACGAGTTAAAATAATGAAAATAAAAATGTCTAAATTACATCTCATAGATTAAACTTCCGCACATGGAATCGCTCCCATAATGGTAGACAACAGAAATAACTAGACCAGCGCAGCGGCAGCGTAGCGACAATACAGTCTATTCGGTCTGAGCCACGCAATCTACCCGCATACCGGTCGGTAGCGCAGATTTGCGTTTCACAACCTCCATTCCGATTAATTTTGACGTTTAGCAACATACTACCAGTTGATTCATAGCTGGAAAAAATCTGATGAATTTGAATTTAAAATTGAGGTTGTGAATCGCAAATTGGCGGCATAGATTAGTAGCGAGCAGATTCCGTGGCTCTGACTCGGATTGACTGGATTGTGTTATGACTGAATTATGACTTGCAGTGGCATAAAGCATAAGGGCGGTATTAGCACGATGCACCGCAAAGAAAACATATTACAATAATGCTAAAATGAATAACAGCGCCTTAAGCTCGCTCAATGCTTTCTCATGGGTATGTCAGATATAGTTATGGACGAGTTAGTAACCTTTATGACCCTTGCCTGGGTGCGTGAAGTTTTGCCCTGCTGGTCGATTTGCTGATCCTTTTGCGCCAACAGTTCGGATAGATCTTCGTTACGATGAACAGATTCCAGTAGTTCCATTTTTAAGTTCATTGTCTGCAAAGTATTTTGTATTTATCTAGCAGAACCAATGATCATATCATTATTTGGGTATTCACACATCTATACATTACCTACTTAATTCTAGTATATGTCATAAATGCCTAAGTTTGGATGTTTATTGCTCAATCCTGACACAATATCCTCGTTTTGTAGTCCCAAATTAAGCAGATCTTGTACGATGGGACCCAGATATACATCTAATAATTTATAAAAATACGGACCTCTTGTTGTAAGTCTTCGTAACTGATTCCGTTAGGGCTTTCTAGACAATTTGCGACAGCGCGATTGTGTGCTTGCAAGTCTCGGACATATTGTTCATACTGCAACACTTTTTGTTCACTGTAAAACAATCTTATTGTAAAAATGATACTAAGCTGGTCAGTGTATAGCCGCTAATTCTACTCACAAATCCAAATTTCTTCGATAGGTTAACTATTTAATAAGTAACACGTCACAATATCATCTTTGAGGTTCTAAACCGTATCCTCAAATATTTTTGGTCTACATTTTTCTGTAATAATTTTTGGTATGTTCTTCAATATTTGATTAATCTCGTAAGTAATTCTGATTAACAACTTACTTTAACTTTATATTTTTCGTTAACTCTCTGATTTGTATCTGCATCTTCCCCATAATTTCCTCTTTACTAAGAAGCTCTCCTGCCAGTTTTTGTTGCATTCCTACTTTGCTTTCGGTTTCCTAAAACGGAATGGATTGTAATATTTATTGAGTTACGGCTCCTCCATAATTTCAAAACGACCATCACCTCTTAAGTAGCTGATAATAATTATCTGGTATTAACGACTGGAAAGAAAGAGAAACGGAAGAGGATATCAGCAGGTGCAATAGGCCATTATGTAGTCATAATATTCGCTTACTGCGATTTTAGTGAGCGTTTCCAAAAATCGAACTTTCTCCCTTTTACAAGCGGTCACTTCGTCCTCAGTTATTCGTAGGGTTTCTTTTGTTGCCTGAAGTTCTGCCCAAATGTCCATCTCCCTTTCTGTCGGTAAATCTGTAAACACCCATAGGTATCAATATTATAACAATAATTTTCTTTAGTACCAAATTTTGACCAAAATAAGCTACATACTAAGCCAGTCAATCGAATCGTATAACGTTTTTTGTAATTACCAGGGTTCGGAATGCTGTTTTCTATATCAGTCATCTTTTTGTTCAAGGTCTCAATCAAACTCCTGCTCTCCGCCAGAGCCGCTTGAGCAGATTCTTTTAGTTCGATTTCAGCTTGACTTTGTTTCTTCTGCGTTTCTAGTTCCACTTTAGTTTCTTTCAACTGCTGTGCTAACTCTTGTGTGGCTGCTTTGTGCTGTGTCGTTATATTAACAATTTGTTCTTTCAGTACCGAAATTCTGTAAAATGCAAGGTTATTGAGCAGGCAGATTAGAAATAGGTTTATGTATAAGGTTTTTGTAGGTATAGATTTACAGAAACCAGGTATATCTGCATGTTCTTTTTTACACGATACATGGGTTGGTACCGCTAGATAAACCCACGAATCCTGCGACGAAGTGAAGCGGTTACCTTGTGAAATAGCTTGTGGTTTGTGGTAAGAGAGTTTGTAGATTTCCAGCTTGCATAGGTAGTCCTAATGCGGGAAGAAAATGAGTAGCCGAGAAACTGCTCACACTCCCATCATATTTCGTCCCGTTGTTCGGTCCTAAGGGATGCTGCATGTAGGTACACAGGTGGCAGGGGTTGATTTAGCGAAGTATTCGAAACTTTACTCAAAACTTACGTAAGCCAAAAAAACTATCAGATTTTTGAGTATCAAATCGATATGAAATATTCGACCTTTGTGACATCAAATGAAATCAATAAACGAGACAGAGTTTTTGTCATAAAAGTTTAAAAGTTAGTTTGTATTACGGTGGTTAGTGATTGGATTATGGGACAAATAAAATGAATTAATAAAATTAGTAGGTAGGTTAATTTCCCAATTACCGGGTAACGTAGGTTAATTGCACTACACAGCATTGAATTTATAAAAAAAACTATATTAATTTCATAACATCATTTTCTGTACGGTTTTGTGTGGTACAGTGTTTTAAATTGAATATAAAATTGAGTCTTACTCCGCCTGCAATGAGTCGCGTTGTTGTGCTAAGTGACCCGTCGCCATTTCGCCAGTTTTCAAAGACTCTTTCAACTTCCTCGCGCGTGCTTCCATTTGATATTCTTTTTGTCGACTCTGGTGATGGAAAAGAGTTGTAACTATTAAAATTACATAATCCATAAATAAGTAACAAAATTGATTGAATACATTGATTAAATCTAAATTTAATTTATTTCGCCGTGCTACCCGTAACCCTGTTACGTAATATTCTTGTATTGTCAAGAGTCAAGATTAAGATTATAGAAATTTTATTTTCCCGTATGTTTATAATATATTATTTTATTAATCATTTATTTCAGACTACAGTCCATAAAAATTTACATATTATTAAAAATTGTTTTGTTATGTTAGTAGTCAGTATTAAATTAAAATCAAATCAAATTAAATGTACGCTTGTAATATTGCTTTTATCGAATTTATACCAATAACTTCATCATCATATTCCAATTTTGACGTGACCTTTCTGATGATTTTATTAAACAGTGATTATTATATCGTAAAACAATACGCTGTTCTTGAACATTCCAGCGCATTTACGTATGTAAACTGTTCCGTATAATCGGGCAACATTATATCGGCCATCGAAATTAGCGGATCTATGTTTGACAGCCGGCTGTCACTTGTACGTTGTCTCTGGTCGCGGGAACGACAATGACGGGTTAGTTTCTCAATCTGGTGTTTTTCGGGATAAAAGCTTTAATATTGTGCGGGAACACGTTATTAACATTAATTGTGACTACTGGATTAGTGCTGGACTATTAATTGTGAAGTGGCTGCTGGATTGGCCGCTTCTAGAACGCAGGATCGTTCTGGGGCGGGAGATCGTCTACGGAATCTGTCTGGTTTGGTTCCATATTCCCCTTTGCTCCCGTTCCTTATTCCTCTCGACCAAACTGGGCTTTGGACGACGCCGGGGACCCTACGTAAGTGATTTCTTTTCGGTAACTTGTTTGCAATTAGGGGGTAAATATTAAAATCGGTATAAAAGCAAAATAATAATGTTCTAGACTTGCTATGGGCCCCAAGTCGGTAATTTCTGGATAAAATACTATACATTTTTTGGTAGCAGAGCGTGGTTAGCCGTAAATACCCCTTTTTTGTTTTTATTTTTCTGGGAAAATATATCGGGTAGGCCAGATATTTGGGGGTTCCCAGTTTATAATTTCTCCCCAAACTGTCGGGAAATTGGTATTAAGTGGTATCCGGCTTAATAGGTTGCGGATATAATTGTTGTGACATTGTCCGAACTTTAGGTTAATTTAAAATTTAAATTTAAAATGGCTTCGGATTTGGCCAACCAGCTCCGGTGGTTTGAATCCTTGCAAGGATTGGTCGGCAGGAGAGACCGGGAGGAGGCGCTATTAAACAGGGCAGAACACCTCGACAGGCGCCTGGAGATCGCTGAGAGGAGCACAGGATTGCTGCGGGATGCGAGGCCGCCTCCACCTGAGGACCAGATGGAGAGGATTGACGCGGACATGCGGCGCATCCTGGATGTGTACGACGAGGTCTCCGAAAGGGTTCGCCAGCTGGAGAGGTCTCGTCAGGGAAGGGCGAACTCGGGACCCGTCATCAGGGATACGGGTTTGGGTGTAGTGGGACGCCTTCCCACCCTGGACTTGCCCAGGTTTACAGGTAACCTGCGGGAGTGGAGCGGCTTCCGGAGCATGTTCGCCTCTCTCGTAGATTCACGCACCGACTTGACGAGGGCGGAGAAACTGGCCTATCTCCGCACGTCACTAGAGGGTGAGGCACTCTCCCTGATCCAGCACCTGGAGCTGGATGACGACAACTTCGGCACGGCGATGGAGTTGCTGGAGACGAGGTTCCATAACCCTCGGCTCCTCGCCGACGCTCACGTGTCCCAAATACTGGGGCTGCCGAAGGTGACTGAGAGGTCTCAGTTGAGGCCGCTAATCCTCACGCCCGTGAAGGTGGCGTACAACGCCTTGCGCAGCTTGGGACTGCCAGTAGAACACTGGTCGTTTCTGCTGGTCCACATTCTGCTGGGCAAGGTGCCGCTGGAGTTGCGCGCCCGGTTCGAGCGGGAAAGGGGCCTTCACGGCGACCCGAAGGTCTTCCCCACGTTTGAGGAGCTGCTTCGGGTCCTGGAGTGGGAGGCGAGGATGGTCGAGTCGGCGCCGCAGGAGGCGCAGCCCGCTGCTTCAGCTCGTGGCCCTGCCGGAACAGGACCGCGACCTACCAATCCCCGCACTCAGGGTGGGGTAAAGCGGACGGCGACGGTGACGACTGCGTCGGAGCAGGATTGCCCGAACTGTGGCCAGCTTCACGCGCTGGTGCAGTGTCCGGCCCTGCTTGCGAGGACGAATTCCGACCGACGAGGGATCGTTCGGAAGTTGCGTCGGTGCTACGGGTGCCTGGGGGGTCATTTGTACAATGACTGCCCCACGGCACGGCCGTGTCCTGGGTGTGGGGGACCACACCACCAGCTCTTGTGCACCAGGAGCGATGGTGCTGGTCGACAGCCCTCAGGGAGGGGGCCCTCCACGGGCGGGGGCGCTCCCACGCAGAGCCACGCATTGTACAACAATGAAGTGGCTACAGCTTGGAGCACACCCCCTCCACCCCAACCCACGGCAGCACCGGGCAGCCCAACAAGGGGCGTCCTACACGCGGCTCGGTCACCGACCTCACAGCCCGCGCGGACGCGGGCGAACTGGAGAGGTGGAAGGGTGATACCGGAGTCACCACGGGGGCCACCTCCCCAGCGTTATCCTTTTCCGCCGCTGGATCCGCGATTAATGCAATGGAGGGCGTACACGCCTCCCCTCCATGAGCATCCGAGGCTGGACTACCACCCGCCCTACTTTCAGTATGGCAGGGCAGCTGGATATGCCCCCCCTCCGATGGCCCTTATGACTCGGCAGCCATACTGGGCTGGGCCCGGTAGTCGTACCGGGTTCGGACGGGCCTCGGAGGGATTGACTAGCCTCCGTTCCCTTGGCACAGGATCAACCGGTGGTCCTGCTGCCCACCCTCTGGTTAAGGGTTTGGGGTCCAAGAGGCGACTACGTCCGGATACGAGCGCTCTTGGACACAGGGTCCCAGGGGTGTATTTTGACAACCCGGGTTGCTCATCGCCTGGGCCTGGCTTGGTTTCCGTCACCGACTCCGTTGCGAGGAATCGGGAACTCAGAGGTGCGGTCGGCTGGACAGACCCGCCTCTCCTTCTCGTCCGTACATTCCTATTCGGAAAGGATTGCGGTCAGGGCCACCGTCATGGATTCGGTTGTCGGTTGGCTTTTTTTTTTTTTTTTTTTTTTTTTTTTTTTTTATTTAAATTTTACAGCTCCACGGACTCCGGGGTCCGTGACCTTTGTCAATCGTTTTCTTTTTGTTACATTAATCTTGGATTTGAGAAGAAAAGGAAATAGGGGAGAGTAGGGAACATTTTCTTGCTAATTCTAGAACTATTTTATTTTCTAAGTCGCCTCCTCCCGGCTCAGCGCCTCCACCACGACTGCATTTCTATCCTTGATGGTTGTTGTCGTTGTCGGTTGGCTTCCTCAGGCGGACATAGATCCGGATCTTTTGTCCTGTACTAAGGGTCTCAGGTTGGCGGATCCCCGCTTCGGGATGGCGGGTCCGGTAGACCTTTTGTTGGGTTCTGATGTACTGGGTTACATCATGAACGGCAAGCCTAGACTGCTGGATCAGTCTTCGCGGATGGCGCTGCCCACCATCTACGGGAACGCCATTTTGGGAATGGTGGATGAGTGGCAGCAGTCGAATCAGGCTTCTTTTACGGGAACGGCCCTCGCTCAGATCATGCAGAGGTTCTGGGAGATCGAAGAGCCGCCTACCGTGTCTCGGCTGGATCCCGGGCACGTGGAGTGTGAGAACTTTTATCAGGCTCACACTCGGAGAATGGTTTCTGGGCGATTGGAGACTAGGCTGCCTTTCCGGGATAACCCCCCGCGTCTGGGCCAGTCTCGATCATTGGCCGAGAAAAGGCTCAGGTCCATGGAGCGACGCATGGCTCGAGATCCTGTACTTCGGGAAAAGTACATCGAGTTCATGAGGGAGTATGCGGCACTGGGCCACATGTCTCCGGCTCGCGACGGCTGGTCGACCATGGACCACTACTTTTTGCCTCATTACGCTGTTTTGAAAGCGTCGACAGGCAAACTCAGGACGGTGTTCGATGGATCCGCTCCGACTTCGACAGGAGTGTCACTGAACCAGTGCCTCCACGCTGGACCGAAGTTACATCGGGATATTGTAGACATCATCTTGAATTTCCGTAGGCATCAGGTGGTGTTGGGAGCGGACATCCGTATGATGTTCCGACAAACGGTCATACACCCCGAGGACAGGAGGTTCCAGTTGATCCTCTGGCGGGAAAGTCCTCAGGACCCTATGATGGTGTATGAGTTGAACACCAACACCTATGGGTTGAGATCAAGCCCCTTCATTGCGATCCGCTCACTGCTGGAGTTGGCGGAGCAAGAACGGGCTCGGTACCCACGTGCAGCCGCAGTTCTGGAACGCGACCTGTACGTGGACGACGTTTGCACTGGTGCGCAGACGGTGGAGGAAGCTCTGTTGCTCCGGGATGAGCTCACAGAGCTTCTCGCATCTGGAGGCTATGAGCTTCGAAAATGGCTCTCTAACGACCCCAACGTCCTGGCTGGTATCCCGAACGATCACCAGCAGGATCCGGGGCTCTTCGAGGAAGGTGACGATCCGCACGGGATTGCGGTTCTGGGCATGCAGTATCAACCGGTTGCTGACATCTTCACCTTTCGGGTGGCACTGGAAGCCACACGCGCGTGGACAAAACGGACGGTTTTGTCCACCATCGCCAGGATGTTTGATCCAAACGGTTGGATCAGTCCGGTTCTGTTCGCAGCCAAGTGTCTGTTACAGCGACTTTGGACTCTGAAGGTCTCATGGGACGACCCCCTGGTCGGAGACTCGCTTAACATTTGGCTTCATTTGATATCTGACCTCGAAACGGTCAATCGAGTGGCGTTGCCCCGGCGCATTCTGCCACCAGGCTGTAGCCGGATCAGCCTGCACGGGTTCTGTGATGCGTCCGAGCTGGGTTATGCCGCATCTGTGTACTTACGTACAGTTGACGCTGGAGGCCACGTCAATCTCACGCTCTTATTGGGGAAGAGCAAGGTAGCTCCTATCAGGACACGACTCACTATTCCGAAATTGGAATTGAGCGGAGCCACATTACTTGCTCGGCTGCTTAAGCACGTGTATCAGGAACTGTCCACCTCGATAGACATCCGGAATGTATATGCGTGGTCAGACAGTCAGGTCGTGCTTGCCTGGTTAAGAGCAGCCCCTCACGCTTTGGAGACCTTTGTGGGAAATCGGGTTTCCCAAATCCAAAACAATGGACTGGACATTGTTTGGAGACATGTCCCGGGTGAGTTGAACCCCGCTGACTGTGCTTCGCGCGGCTGTTCCGCGCCGGAGCTAGTTGATCACCCCTTATGGTGGGGTCCGGACTGGCTGCGGGAGCCAGAAGCTTCCTGGCCAGCTCTCGGCGCGGACTCTGAGCGAGCGGAGCTGCCCGGAGTCCGCGTGCATGCGATTGTGGCGGAAGTGCCCCCAGACCCTGACTGGTTGACGGGTCGTTACAGCAAGCTGGATAAGTTGTTGGGGGTAACTAGCTGGATTAAACGCTTCATCCACAACTGTCGTCACCCTCGTCAGAGGAGGAGTGACCAGATCGCCACTGTGGAGGAGCGTCGGAGTTCCTTGCTGCACCTCATTCGGCTGGTGCAGGGTGAGAGGTTTCCGACGGAACTTGAGGCGCTGCGCTGCGGACGCGCTCGCTTGAAGGGTGCGGTCGCCAAGTTGAACCCTTTCACAGATCAGGATGGTCTTCTGCGCGTAGGAGGTCAGCTCCGGAAAGCCAACCTGCCGTACGGCAGCAGGCACCCCCTGTTGCTACCGAAAGGAGGTCCTCTGGTGGACCTGCTGATCACCGATCGGCATATCGGTAACGCGCACGCTGGATGTGGCGCGCTTCTCGCTGTGTTGCAGCGTGAATTCTGGATCTTGTCGGCTCGCAGGGCGGTCCGAAAGGTGCTGTTTAAATGTGTCCCTTGTTATAGGCTCAAGGCGTCTACCATGCAGCCCATGATGGGAGATCTTCCTCCGGATAGGATTTCTCCCTCGAGGCCGTTCGACGGGGTCGGAACGGACTTCGCTGGGCCCTTCTCGGTCAAGTCATCGACGTTGCGTAACGCCAAGGTCGTTAAAGCCTACCTGTGCGTCTTTGTGTGTTTGGCCACCAAAGCAGTCCACCTGGAGCTGGTCTCTGCGCTGTCTACGGAGGCCTTTGTCGCGGCGCTGGATCGCTTTGTAGCGCGAAGAGGAGTACCCTCTTTAATACGTTCGGACAATGGCACAAATTATCGAGGGGCGGCGAATTATTTACGCGAAGTTAATATTTTTTTAAATTCTGGTAATAATAGTTTAAGTCTGGCTCTCGCCCAGCGGGGAATCAGCTGGCAATTTAGTGTGCCGGCCTGTCCTCACTGGGGAGGAATTTTTGAGGCTGCGGTGAAGTCTGCTAAAACCCATCTCCGCCGTGTCATCGGGGAGACCGTGTTAACTTGGGAAGAGTTAGTCACGGTACTATGCCGCGTGGAGGCAGTGCTTAATTCCCGTCCTCTCTGTCCAATCTCGCCTGACCCTAACGATCTAGAAGTCTTGACGCCGGGTCACTTCTTGATCGGTCAGCCTTTAACCGCGTTGCCGGAGTATCCCTGGAAGGATGAGCGCCCCGGACGCCTGTCCCGTTTTCAGTTATTGCAGCAAATAAGTCAAGACTTCTGGAGGCGCTGGTCGGCCGAGTACTTGCATCTGTTGCAACAACGGGTAAAATGGACAGATAGGACGGAGGCCCCTCGGGAAGGGGACTTAGTATTAAAGAGGCAAATTTGGCCCCCCTACTCTGGCGTAGGGGACGTATTTTAAAATTGATATCTGGTACTGATGGCACACCCCGCGTGGCGGAGATTCTGGTTTCTGGTTCCAGACTTCAGCGCGCGGTGTCCTCTCTGGCACGCCTGCCTCTTTATTAGATATACGTATTTTTCATGGTTAAAATTTTATTTAATTTTATTGCTATTTTTGGTAAAGTTTTTTTTTGGTTTGATTTCCACTTTCGGGTCAAAGTTGGGAATTTCGTTTTATTTGGGGTCCGGATACTGCTAAATACTGATTGCTAGAATTGACCTGGAGTTCAATTGGTCGGGGGTTTTGTTCCGTATAATCGGGCAACATTATATCGGCCATCGAAATTAGCGGATCTATGTTTGACAGCCGGCTGTCACTTGTACGTTGTCTCTGGTCGCGGGAACGACAATGACGGGTTAGTTTCTCAATCTGGTGTTTTTCGGGATAAAAGCTTTAATATTGTGCGGGAACACGTTATTAACATTAATTGTGACTACTGGATTAGTGCTGGACTATTAATTGTGAAGTGGCTGCTGGATTGGCCGCTTCTAGAACGCAGGATCGTTCTGGGGCGGGAGATCGTCTACGGAATCTGTCTGGTTTGGTTCCATATTCCCCTTTGCTCCCGTTCCTTATTCCTCTCGACCAAACTGGGCTTTGGACGACGCCGGGAACCCTACGTAAGTGATTTCTTTTCGGTAACTTGTTTGCAATTAGGGGGTAAATATTAAAATCGGTATAAAAGCAAAATAATAATGTTCTAGACTTGCTATGGGCCCCAAGTCGGTAATTTCTGGATAAAATACTATACATAAACAAAGACGTTTATCTGTAATTTGTAACCAGGAGGGAGGAGGAATTATTCTTTCTATGAAACCGCAATGAGGATAGACAAATTTTCCAGCAACCTTCCTAGGGCACAACGAATCAATGACCGTGTGAGATATCTGCCTGGGCGAATGCGTGACTGCCGTTCAACGGTCGCAGCCGCGAGTATTGGAGGGAATTTCCATCTCTACCCTTAAGCCAACTAGCAACTCTATTCACAAAGATCGATCAAATTTTGTGACCGATTACAGTTACCTGAAGTTACGGCTGGTTTAGTCGGGAGAACGGCGACTGCCGATACGGAGACCCCGGGTTCAAAACCACGCGCACCACTGTCTGTTCGAAGTCATGTGCGAAATGCCGCTAACTTAAAACGGTGAAGGAAACCGACATATACCTAGAATCTTTCGAGGTCATGTTTGTGTCATCCACCAACCCGCACTGGGGCAGGGTAGTGGATTATGGTCTTGACTCTCTCTTTGCGAGATAAGGCCCAGAGTCTCAGCAGTGGGAACATTTAGAGGGCTGTTTATGTGTTTATGTATGTTATGTCAATGATCTCAATACATTGATTTATATCGATGTGTTATGTTAGTTACCTGGTCTTCCAAGACCTTGACAGTGCTAGTGAGGCTGGCGATGGAAGCCTCAGACTCGCGCAGCTGGCGGTCCATCTTAGCGACGCGCGTGCGCATCTGCCGCAGCTGCTGCTCCGTCGCGGCCAGTTTGTCTCGAGCACTTGCCCCCTTCGAGCGCTCGTCTTCCAGCTCGTGACGCAACTCCTAAAACATAGACAGGCGTTTCAAGAGTGGATTATTTGATGTATCCATCCAATTCTCTTCATCTTCATTGGATCCAATCTTGCTGTCTTCAAGTCGAAAGTGAGGTCTCTTTTAAAAACGAAAGCCTTTTTATTTTCGTTTTTTTTCATTTAGGTAAAGTTACGGCGAGTATAGTTAAGAAAACGGCGCGAAGGGAAATGTCGTGAGGAAACCGACATGCACCTAGAATCTTTCGAGTTCATCTGACATCCTCCAACCTGCAATGGGCCAGCGTGGTGGATTATGGTCTTGACTCTTTCCTTGCGAGAGAAGGCTCCGAGTCCCAGCAGTGAGAACATTTAGTGGGCTGTTTATACTAAGCACTCTCCATTGTAACCTACGTAGTATTATAATTAAATGTGTTTATGAGCCAATAAGCATTATTATTTATTTTTTGTAGACCGCATCTTTGGTAACCTCAGGCGAAATGTAAGTCAAGTACACACCTGTTACAATAACAATCTGTTTCATAGGATATGATAAACACCCCATCACACGAGACGATAACGTAAGTAACACGTCAGATGGGAAGTAATACGTTTAGGTACCCATGTATAGTAGCACATCGCCACTTTGTTAACTTTGTTAACGTGAAGAGCTGTAATCTTTTTGTCCAAAATTTTTGCAACAATAACACCCAATGGCGCAATTATAATGCTAAGTGCGGAAACACTAACACCATGAGGTATTTGACCTGCTAGTATCCTTATTGTAGCCTACACAATAATATATAATATTCAAAGATATTGCGCTCATTTAAACGAAACCCTCATTAAAATAAAACTTAAATAATATCAACAAATGACAATTATCGCCAAACGATCTCTTCAAGGCAACTGTAGGATGGATAAAGATTTTCCATTTACTTACTTATTGAAATAAAGATTACTTACCTATACTCGTAATAGGTATAAGTAGAACCTCTTCTGCTTTTTGCCAGAGTAAATTTTAAATTGATACCTAACTAATACAATCAGCATAACAAATATAATTTAATAGACTGAGGTCACAGTACACTTTGGTTTCAGTATTAATTGTAATAATAAAAGGAAAAATAATAGGTAGTTTACCTCGATTAATTTACTACTATCTCCGTCAAGTCGCGGCGCCTGGTTCTCCGCCATGGCGTCGACCCGAGCCGTTATCTCCTGCCTGAGGCGAGCGATCTCCCTCACCAGCGACTCACCAACCCCTACCAACGCGCTCCTTTCCCGACAAGCGCGTCTAAGAGAGACAAAGAAAACAAATGTTACTTTTTGTACCGCGCAACTTAATCGTTTGCTTGTAGTATAGATAATAACTGCAGCCGTACATCAAATGTGTTAATTCTACATGGTTGCCCTCCCGGTGAAGCAATATCCCGAGAGTTGGCACCAAATGTTGGGTAGGTTTTCAGTGACGAGACGAGCAGGACATGTGCCTGATGGTAAAACACGTAATTTGGAAATCCAACTGTTGAATTCTTTGAAATGTGAAGTGTTATGTTTAACGGAACATTTTCTAATGGCACATGAAATTAAATGTATAAATATAAATAATTTTACTCTTGCGTCGCACTACTGCAGGTCGAATGTATTGCATGGTGGATCGTGTATTTACGTGGGGAATAATATCAAATATAAAAACTTAGAATGTTACACGCGTTTATCTGTTGAACAAGTGTGTGAAATTTCTGCAATCGAGCTGATCGATCGTAGCCTCACCGTAATATGTATTTACAGGTCGAACTTAACGAGCCCTTTATTATTTTTTCCAGTATTAGACAGCCTGTTCGACAAGTTAGTCAACGACGAGAGGGAGTTTATTGTTCTGGGTGACCTAAACATCGACACTAGCTCGCGGATTAATGGAAACCTTAGAAAATTGAATGACATCCTGTCGTCGCATAACCTATGCAATATTGTGGATTTCCCCACCAGGATAGACGGACCCTCGAGTACCAGCATTGATCACGTTTACGTGAGTCGTGAGATCTCGGGGTCGGCGCGCGCGCGCCCCATGCTCACCGGGCTGTCGGACCACTGCGCCGTGCGCGCCGCCGTGCCGTGCGCCGGCGCCGGCCCGGGCGGCGCGTCGGCGATGCGGCTCGCGCGGTCGTATTGCGCCGCTAATATGATGAATTTTATTGCCGCTTTAAACGGGATAGACTGGGATCAAGTCGCGCGTAAACATTTAGTATCATCCGCTAGCTTAGCGCAGGCCTTGGTGCACATTTTAAGAAACCAGCATGACTGGTGTTTCCCGAATAGATGCAAAGTCGTCAAAAAAAAGAAAGTAGTCTGGGCAACGGACGAAATAATTAATCTTAATAATTTTATAATTGACATACAAAAATTAATGACAAAATTTCCGAATAATTGTGAATTAGCATTGAAATTGGGTGAATTCCAAAGTAAATATGACAATTTGTTGAAGTTAGAGAGGAGTAATTATTATAAAAAGTTTATTGACGGTTCTGACAACGTAACTAAATCGATGTGGGGAGTAATTAGCACCGAAAGTGGTAGGGCTGGCACGCGTAGGTACTGATTACACTGAGGTGCTGAGGCGTCCGTGTGGGTCCAAATTTTCTTCCGCTGTAGACGTCGTGAATTATGTGAATACACACTTTGTGAATTCCGCGGCGAGCGCGGGCGCGCCCGCGGCCGACGTGGCCGCCGCGACGCGCGCGCTCGCCGCGGCGCGTGCGCCGGCCGACCGCTCGCTCCGCTTCGAGCCGTTTACCGCGCAGGAGGTGTTACGTATATTGACACATGGTGTCGCACGAAAGCGTTCAAAAGATGCGTATGAACTATCTATATTTCTAATACATAATGCAGCTCAATCGTTGGTTCCCATTCTAACATGCCTATACAACAGGTGCGTTAGAGAGGGCACCTATCCTTGTTCTTTTAAATTTGTAAAAGTGTCTCCTATATACAAAGGAAAAGGCAATCAAGAGGACGTCAACAGTTATCGACCCGTGTCGATAATACCGGCTCTTGCAAAAATTTTCGAGTACGGGCTCAGTACCAGACTTACAGATTACCTGTCGGAGTGTGCGGCACTGAGTGATAGGCAGTACGCGTATCGCAGCGGAAAGTCCACTACGGCGTTGGCTACGGAATTAGTGCGACGGATTGTCGAAGCCCGCGAAGACCAGAAGCAAGTCGCAGTTATCTTCTGTGACCTGTCTAAGGCCTTCGATGTGGTGGACCACGATGTGCTAGCTGCGAAACTACAATACTATGGGATCGATGGCCCGGCTGGTACACTTTTAAGAGAGTTCATGATGGGTCGTGAACAGATCGTAGTAGGGGATGCCGGGAAAGCGAAGTCTACGTCTTTAGGGACTGTAATTGGAGTAGCTCAAGGGTCTTCGCTCTCAAATATTATGTTTTCCCTTTTGCTCAACGACTTGCCGGAAAATAATCCAGACGCACAGATTCTAATGTATGCTGACGATGTGGCTGCTATCGTTACGGCATCGTCAGTGGATGAACTTGAACGGATACTCTCAAAAGTAGCCAGAAAATTGTGCACCTGGTTTGTTTGGAATGGCTTAATGTTGAACTTAAAGAAAACGCATTACATCCATTTCAACTTAGCCGGTCGTACTTACCGACCGTTGAGTGTAGTGATCGATGCAGTTGAAATGGAACAAGTAAAAAAAACTAAGTTCCTAGGCTTTCAAATTGATTCTTGTCTTACGTGGGAGGCTCAAATTGACGGAATTTGTAATAAATTAGGACGGTCGTGTTTTGCGCTCGGTCGAGTGTCCGCGATTCTGCCGCACCACATGGTGCGGCAGTGTTACTTTGCCTCCGTGCACTCAATTCTTCAATACGGCATTGCACTTTGGGGACGCGCTGCTGATTGGGAGCGCGTTTTCAAAATGCAAAAGCGAGCCGTGCGAGCGGTGTATAGAGAGCCCTGGGACAGCCCTGCGCTGCTATTTTTTTTGGACATGAGAATACTCACCCTTCCAAGTCTTGTGTGCCTGCAAGCAGCAATATATGCCTGGGACCACCTTAATGAGTATGCATGTCTCGGGGACGCGAACCCGCGGTCGCGCCACCCGCACCGACTCTGCCCCGTACCGCACCGACTAACTAGGATGTCCAAACTGGTGCACGTGACTGCACCTGAGGTTTACAACCGCCTTCCCCGCGAGATAACAGATGCACCCTCGAGAGGATCGTTTAAGCGTAGGATAAAGAACTGGCTTGTCGACCACGCTTTTTATAAGTTCGACGAATTTCTCAAAATGAAAGTACAGTAGCATACCTTAAGATTGTAAATTGACCTATGTATGAGCTTTATGGCTAAGACTTGATCCTGTGCCAGCAGGATTGTATGTATGTGTTATTTATGTTTAACTTGTTATCTATTATTGTATAATGATTAATAATTCTAAATTACTAAGATTATTGGATGGTAAGATTATTATTATTTTCCTTTGTGATACATTTATATTTTTTATTTTATTTTTTACATAGTTTTTGTTTGTTTTAGTATTGTACTTACCATGCAATTCATTTATTTTGGTTTATTACTATTGTGCCATAAAATTACTTATTTGAAATTGTTAAGAGACACTTGTTTTTTCTTCTCTTGTTTGACATGTAACTATTTGTTATGAATAAAAATCTGAATCTGAATCTGGTAAGCAACATGCTTGCCACAAAACAGCACAGTGACACGCAGCTATTGGAACATGAAGATACCAAATCATTACCTAGCACTGCACTGCACTCGTCACTCGTCAAAGATCTAAGATATTATATCTATCAAGCCCAGTAATTTCTCTGGAAATATTGCCCTTCAAACCGTTCAGTAACGCTTACACATTACTGCTCCAACTTGTCGAATACTCCTCCAATTACATAACAACAGGAAGGTGCGGATGAGTAGCGGGGCGGGGTAGCTATTTCTGATGTAAATGTTGCAAACGAGATCTGAATATATCATTAACACGTTTACTGCGCAAGTAAAATCATAATTTTTCATCTGGTGCGGCGGTGGGCCAAAATGCGCCTCCCATGATATTTCCGCCAGTGCGTGGCAGGTCTTTCTAGACCCACCAGCACTAGGATAGATTAAAAATTGCTATAAATTTGTGGAAACATAATGTATACATTTTTTTATATCGTTAGAATGACCTTGAACCCAACTTCCTTAGGTTTGATTCGCCTCGGGATCTGCCAAGCAGGAAATGAGAAATAAAGCAGGAAAAACGGGAGGCCGATATCGACCTGAACCGCACTAGAAAGTATTTTTAGTAGTGATGGGACAGAGAAAAATAAGTGGATATCGAAAATAAAACAGAATTATCGTAAAAGAACTGAAAACTGTTTTTATTTACTTAACATTTTTGGTTGCGTTTCCAGCAATATTTTTTTATTTTCTTAACTTTTTTTGCTAGGTCGTAGCACCCTACACAATTTATTCGTTTAGCGCTCATCTCAAGGACATGGTCATTGTCCTTAGGTTTAACTTGATTTTCTGAAATGTTTTTTTTTCTTAATTTGATGTTAAAATGTTAAAAATTATAAATATTAACACTAATGTTAAAAATTAAAATGTTAAAGTTTAGATGTAATTATGTTTACTTTTCTTTCACGAAAAAACTACTGAACGGATTTAGATTTTTATAGCATAGAGTGACGAGACGAGCAAGTCATGTGCTTGATGGTAAGCAACATGCCTGCCACATAACAGCACAGTAACACGCAGCTATTGGAACATAATAGTCCAAATCATTACCTAGCACTACACTGCGCTCTTCACCCAGAGATCTAAGATATTATGTCTCTAAGCCCTGTAATTTCTCTGGAATCATTGCCCTTCAAACCGGAACACAGTAATGTTTGCACATTACTGCTTGGCGGTAGAATATTTGGCAAAGGTGTGGTACTTCCCCAGGCGGACTCTGCTAAGAGTCCTACCACTACACTACATTTTAAAACATAAAATGTGGAAAGATGTTCACAGATGCTTGGCAGATACTATAATACTAAAAGCAAAGAAATAATTTAAGAATAATCATTTTCAAAAATAATGGTCTTACATAAAAAAATTGGCAGTCATAGGAACTGCCGATATAAGTGAAAACTTATAACTCAGAATTGGATAGCTTTCTTTGGAAACTACACGGGTGTAACCGGGGGTCATGACCATCTAGAAATGCACCAGCATTTCCCATTGGCTGACGCATTTCTAGATAGCCATGCCATGATGGGCAGGCCATGCCCTTTTAGCATTTCCCATTGGATGACGCATTTCTAGATAGCCAATGGCTATGGTCCCGAGTTTACCCGAAGATTTCTTATCATATCCGAGCGTGACGCTAGAATTAATTTCACAGCCCACGAAAAATCTGTCTAGGCGCGCCTAAAGAAGTTTTCACTTCAATAATCCCCACGTCGTTATGAGTCTAAGGCGGCTATGTTGATATGTGTAGGTAGTAAACAAAACTTACCGCTTGTGCTTCGTTTTCCGTGCACATTTGTTTGCCAATTATTTTTATTTTTCTTGGTGGAAAATATTTTGTTACTACTGTCACCATCGCGGTCAATAACTGCGGTCAATAACTGTATTTTCCAATATTTTTATTTTTCTTTTATTGTTTGCCATCGTTGATCACACGCTACATCAGACCAGTTAGAAAGCACAACACTAAATGGCGGGACGCGCGCTCTGTGCGGTAGGAGGTCGCTAGCTGCCTGACAGGAGGGCGGGCCGAAATAGGCCCACTGCCGCACTCAGCGGATGTTTTTCACCGTCAGTGCGTGGTAGGTCGATAAAAGCCTACCGTTATATTTTGATGGGGAATACCTACAACTTGGACCACAAGATGAAATATATATTTGTCTCTGTTGAATTTTTACAAACACCTGAGATAATCGTTTCGCACAGGCGAGAGGGACATAGGTTTCTTCGACCGCACCAGCTGAAGTCCCGCGGTGGGCCGAAATCGGCCTGACACGCAGTGAACGTGTTAACAACATATTACCGGCAGAGTTGTGTGACGGTATCGACGGCGTCGACGGCGCGGCTCTTGAGTTCGCGCAGCGCGTCGCACAGCTCAAGTCCATGCACGTTGTACCGTGCGATTCGCTCTAGGCAGTCACCGCCGCTGTCAAGCGCTTCCCGAAGCGCCTGTGGGTGGTAAAACAAACTACATACGTGTGTACGGTCGCAAGAAATTTATACTACTTCACCTTCTTCCTAGTACCAAGAAGTCTAATTTAAATCACCGAACCGATAATATTTTCAACTCAAGAAGTATTAACCAGAAGTTAGATACAATGCTTACTAACTAGGACCTACTTAGCTTAGGACCTACTCTTTGTTTTTCCTGGAAAAAATTCGACCATCTACATCTGAGACGGTTATAAACATAATCAGTTTGTATTAATAAACGTTATATTTAACAGTAAGGTAGCACGGGTATCAAGGAAATGTGATGGTAATACTCTTTACACAAATAAAATTATATCTGTGTTTTTTTCTTGGTTCTGGAAACTAAAAAAAACGCCAGTAAAATTGTCGCGTCAACAAGATTTCGGATAATAATAGCCTTAGCGGTCCGAATAACCATCAGAAGTGAAATAAATACAACCAAAAGCTTAAAAAGATCTTTAAAACTCACATTGTCTTCAATGAGTTCCTTAACCCAGTCGATGAGCTCCTGACGGCCTGTGAACGCTTGTAGGCAGAGGTCTGCAAATCTTGCCGGCACCAATGACACCTTCGATTCCAACTCCTGTAACGCGCACTCGTCTGCAAACGTAAAAAAGATGATATGTATACAACGGTACTGATAAATAAGTTTGTATAACAATAAAGAAATGATCGTAAATTGATCGTTTTGGAATCTGCAAGTTTGGATTTTGAGCAACGTACAATGATCGCCTCTGGGCGATTCAGATTTATGGTACCTACATCTTTACGAATCTACGGCTGGTCTAGTCGGCAGAACGGCAAGTGCCGATTCGGATCCCGTGGTTCTAATCCCACACGCATACCTAGATCAGGTTTTTCCGCACGGTTGCTTTGTACCAATCCTAAGCAGATGAGGTTTATGTTATGGCGCTATGGCGACATAGTGATGTGCCGCGACAAAAGTAGGAGGACACTTCCACAAGAGCGACAAGACAAGAGCTATCAGACCCGTGCTTTCGGTGTAAAGCGTTTGTTCGAACTCTATACGTAATAGGTATATGTAGATTATGTAACATAGGCAATGCCTAGTGCAGGGTTCTAGGGTACGCCACAAAAATATTTTTCTTTTTTTGTCATAATGTATTTAAACGAAATGTATGTTCATATGTACTTGTAACCAAATAAATGTAAGCTCTTTGGACTAGATTTATACTTATTGTTACGTACCTATAGGTAGGGTAGTGTTGATGAGATGATGAGCGCCGTCGACGTCGGCGACGGCGGCGGCGTCGCGGCACAGCTGCGCCAGCTCGTCGGCCGTCCAGTCCGCGACGCTGAACACGACGAGCTCGTGCGGGCCGCCCTCGCCGCCCGCGCCCGCGCCCGCGCCGCACTCGCGGCACATGCGCTCGCGCAGCTCCCGCAACGTGTCGAACACTTCCAGGATCGCTTGCTGTGCAAAGAGACACTCGTAATGTTTCTAATCTATACCAACATCATAAAGCTGAAGAGTTTGTTCGAACGCGCTAACCTCTGGAACTACTAAATATATGAATCATAGAAGACACAGGATACTAAACTCACCTATCCTCATTAGCTTATTACCATCGGGAAAAGGTTTGATCTAACATTGGGTGAATGTACATAACTGACCTGATATGACTGACCTCGTGGCTTAGTGGGTAGTAGCTCTGCCTGCGAAGCCGAGGGTCGTGGGTTCGATTCCCACCCAGTGCAAATATTTGTGTGATGAATTCAAATGTTTGCACTGTGTCTGGGTGTTTCTATGTATAATAAGTATGTATTTAAACTTATATAAGTATTATATCAGCTATCTGGCCGCCATAGTACAAGCTTTGCTTAGTTTGGGGTCAGATGGTGTTGTGTGTGACGTCCACTAATATTTATTTATTTATATGTTTACGTACAATAAACGGTTATAACAATTATCTATATCAATTTATATTTCGCTTTTGAGTGCCTAATTTTTTTAATAAAATAGTTTATTTTAGGGCAAAACAGGTTTTCATTAACGCATTTGCACAATTTCGTGTTGACAGGATTGAATTTCAAATCTGTTGTGAAATCACGCAGCTACCGCAACGTATCGAACACTTCCAGGGTCGCTTGTTGTGCAACGAGATACTCATAATATTTCAAATCCATACCAACATCATAAATCTGAAGAGTTTGTTTGAACGCCCTAACCTTTGCCACTACTAAATTTATCAAACATAAAGCACAGGGTTCTAAACTTATACTCAAAAGCATATTACCATCGGGAAAAGCTTTAATCTAATATTGGGTTAATGTCTGTTACGTTAATACTTCAGGACGACATATGTCACAGAGGCAGATAAGCCTGGAATAACACAGGCTACGCTATTTCATCGCGGGAATTCCGTATCCCATATCCTTATATCGTATCCCGTATCCCTTATCTACCTTAGGACACTACTAGTACACTATAAAACATTGAATGGCAAAACCGTGATACAAAACTAGTATTCATTTAGTTCAAACTTTTACATGTAAATTTTAATTTTAAACTAAGGTACAAATATTAAGCCTACAAATAAAACATGCTTGAAAAAAGATGTCTAACCTAACCTACCTAAGCACCTATGCGTCTTTTTGTCGGTCGATGATTTTTTTTCCGATTGCCTAATTGTTTTTCTGTAAAAAACAGACCTGTTTCAAATCCAATTCCTTTTTCATCCGGTTGAACTGCTTCTGTTTCGTGGTGATGGCGTGTTTAATGTCTTCCTCCTCTCGGTAGTTGGAGCGCTGGACGACCGGGGAGGGTGACCGCGGCGGCGCGGGCTGGCTCTGGATGCGAGGGGTGGTCGGCCTGCTTTAACAAGAACGCAAAGTTTAGAAACCTTGCTTTACTAGCAATCTTTATCTAGTGAATTATGCAGAGCTTTGAATTTTATTCATTCTGTGGTCACTCCCATATTTAAGAAGAGGGACAAAATGCATCCAGAGAATTATAGCCTTAATAGTATTGTAGTTAAAAAATATAAATAGGCAGCTGACACTACTCCTCAACAATGCCTATGGATTGTATTATATCTACCAAACAGCACCATTTTGTTGAGAAAAAATCCACTATCACCAACTTGCTAGAGTGTGTTCACACTTGGAGTAATTAATGAAATCCAGTGGACATTATTTATTTAAATTTTCAGCAAGCTTTTGATAGAGGGGACTCTGATGTGGGAACATCAGCGTCTCGTAATGAAATTAGACCATTACGGTATATGTAGCAGACTGCTGAAATGGATAGAGCATTACTTGACTGGAACAATTTTTCAAATTTGAGTCAGATATTCTCTCCCTATCGCAGTACAGGAATGTGTCCAGTGGTGTACCACAAGAATCGGTGACTGCTCCCCATCTTTTCGGGATTTACATAACAGATCTACTTGAAATAATTGAAAGGGCCACCAACTTGTCGCATTAGTTTTAAAGTTAATTGTATATCCAATTATCTTTGTTTCAATAAAGTGTTTCAATGTATCTTGTGGTCGCCCTGAGACTTAACATGGGGTCTGGCTGCAAGCTCGAGAACTAATGGCCAAGCTACACGAGGCTGGTTTTTCAAGCTAACACTAGCTTGCTATCCTAGCTTGAAAAACCAGCCTCGTGTAGTTCGAGCAAACTTGGCAAACTCGAGTATTCTCGTCACCCATCCCACAAAGTCTCAAAACAAAAGTGTTTAACCAGTACGTCCTACCCGTTATGACCTACGGTGCTGAAACGTGGACAGGCAGTTGCTTTGTGATGCATGCGTCGGTTGCGCCACCTAGTGCCATCAGGGACTATAACTTCCAGATGGCAATAAAAGATCGTAACGTGGCGGTGATGGGGGCTCTGGGCCGAGAGAAGTTTTCTAAAGAATGGAATTGTGTAATAAACCTGAGTTCGTAATTATTCTTGCCTGAGAGCATTGTAAAAGCACTGTTATAAGATAATGTATAAGATACAATAATAAGACAATTGTATGTAATATTAAAAAAGGCATGGACCTTGGAGTCCGTAGAGGTCAATTATATCAATAAAAAAAAAATAAAAAAACTGGACAGTCAAAATGGTCCGAAAGATCAAAGTGGAGCTATGGAACGGGCTATGCTTGGGGTTTTTCTGAGGGGTTGCAGTAATTCGCCAAAGAACTAAAGTCAGCGACATAGCTCAGCGTATTAGCAAACTGAAGTGCCAATGGGTCGGTCACATCTTTCGCAGACCCGATAACCGTTGGGGTAGACGGGTTTTGGAGTGGAGACCGCGAATCAGGAAGCGTAGTGTAGGACGCCCTGAGACTTGATGGAGTGACGATATACGAAAGATGGCTGGTGGAGGTTGGAAACGTAAGATCGAGGATCGGGCTGAGTGGCTAGGAGAGGCATATGTCCAACAGTGGACGAACACAAGCTGATGTTGATGATGTAGCTCGGGCATAAGACGCGACACTCTAGTTACCTGGTCGGTACTCTCTGCGGAGTCGAGGGCCGGCTGGCAGGGTGCCGGGTGTCAGCCGGCGAGGGCGGACGGCGCGGGGTGGAGGGGCGGCTGGCGCGCGGCGTGCCGGCCAGGCTCGACGCGGCGCTCCGCGGCGTCGCCGGCCGGCTCGGCGGCTGCACGTGCGTCGCCGGCGGCTCATCTGCAATCAAACGCAATGTTACTACGGTCACAGTAAATACATAATTACATTCTTTACTGTGCTATGGTTCTATGATGCTAGGTCGCTACTTGATCGTTCCTACGTTTTAAAGGTTAAAAATACTCTCTACCAATTTCATTAATTATGTAATGACCTGGGTCCCGGAGGGTAAACGGCCACCTAATCACCCCAGAAAGAGGCGGAAAGCATGCCTACAACAAAGATTGGCCCACAATAGCTCTTTATCGAGACCAATGAAGGTAGGGAAGAGAGGCCTTTGCTCAACTTTCGGACAATATAATAATAATGTAATCATCAATCTGCAGTCAGAGCGAGCCTTGAATTCGGCACTCGCAACTGCTGGTCTTCTGAATAGTAACGGACTTCCTAAATATCCAGGGAATCCTATCGGCGGCACCCCAAGTCAAGGTCGTACCGTCTGAGGTGCCCTTGAGCTAGTCGTTGCACACGATATAGTACTCGTTGAGTACGGTAAGATTAGATTAGTAGGGCTCTGCGTCTTCCGCACTAGACGACCATTCGATAGACAGCAAATAGAGGCCCATTGACACCAACTGCTATCATAGGTTCCTTTAAAAATAATGCTAGACGGTTTCTAAACTACGGTCTTTTACGGAGGAACTTTATACGAGAAATTAACTGAAATGTGTGTGTGAAGAAATAAGCCCTCAATCGTTTTCCTTAAAAAAATACCGCCTATAACATATCTAGGTATAATTTGTAAGCGCTGCAGTTTCGAGAACAAAAACTTTATACCGAAATGTCCAAACTGTATTGTAAGTACATTTGCGGATATGTGCACGATAATGAGTATGTGCGTGCGCGTGTGTGTTTGTTAAATACTGATTTTGATGATATTTAAATCCACATTCAGCGTTATCGATGTGGTTTCTTTGTAATGTAGGTTTTTGGAGTAACTTTTTATTCTTCGCAATAATGCTGATTATGCTGTAACCTAATAGAATTAGGTATTATTTTATACTAAAGAAAGCATACTAAGTGGAGACAGCTAGGTCCAACTGCAGTTTAGTTTAACACGTCGCCAATAATAACTAGAAAAATCTCTTTTTATGCGTAAAATTTATAATTAATAATTGCGCCAACACAACAGTTCAATATTGTGATCAATATTCGTTTAACAATAAATTTAATAAGTTTCCAATAAAGTTATCAGAAAACTAACCAAAAAGTAATTAAAAGTAATCAAATAATTCAGTTTCAGTACCGATAATGGGGCAGTCTGGTTGTGATTCAAAATAATCGTGATGTTCTGGGCTTTCTTCCATATCGTGTTGGATACCTGGAAATAAGGTTTATTAAATATATTAAAATTGTAATCTGCCTTTGATTCAAGCCTACAATAAGTTCCTACTACTAAAACTTGGGCTTTCGGGGGCCTTTGTCTCTTTTTTCTCTCTTTCTGGCTATTTTCTACAAAATAAGTGCCAAGGTCATAAGCAACCGCGATGGTCAAGTGTGCTTTGACGAATAACGCATATTCTCAAAGGATGTTTTTCATGGAACATGCTGGATTCCTCACGATGTATATCTTACTTCACCCTTTCACTAAGTCAGTAGTGATAACAAATCTACATAAGCAAATAAAAAAAATCCTCAATGGGTGCAGGCGGAATGCGATCCTCAAGCTTTTTAAATCGGACGTTCTTACAATTACGCGACGGCTTCACCTCGACTAAAGAAGACTAAAGCAAAATAAAAACAAGAATACGTATTTAACAACAAACCATCTAATCGAAGAAAAGAAGCTTACTGAGGGGCGAGGTGGCGCCACACTACAAGTATTAGCCAAGCCATAAGACAGTCAAGCTGCTTCTCTCGTTACTTTATAGCTTCATACTATTAATTAAATGGGCAGTCGTAAGAACTGCCGAAGTGAAAACTTAGAATTTTAGTACCGGTAACAAAATACGTGTAATTAACCTGTACTGCTACAGACACAATACTGCAGTACTGTTACAATTACTGGTAGTAACGCGAATTCACAAGATTTCACCCATCTAAAATAAGTATTTAACGCGCACGTTCTGTAACGTCTACGCTGCTACGCTACCGCTCCGACGCTACGCTGTCTACATGTTGGCTTCTCGGAGGTGCTAATTAAGTGTTCAGTTCAAAAATATCTTGACTGGATGAATAAGAAAGGAAGGTGGGTTGGGTGTAGCGTTACCAGTCGTCCGGATAGAGCCGGACATAGTTAGGCTTTTTGATTACGTGATCGGTCAAAATAAACGGTGTCCGGCTTGTCCGGCTCTTGTTTCGATATACACTTTTCGGGAATAAGCAAACAGAAAGCACAGGCGAGTTCACTGTCGGTCGCTCCCGCAGTCAGTAGTGTTCACTCCTTTTTTATCGTATTTATATACTGTGACACAAAATCCTCAATAATGTAATGTGTTCGGCTTTTTGTCTAAATGTCCGGCCTAACCGGCTAGTCTGTCCGGCTATTAAGTTTGGAGACCTGACAGCCCAAGTTGCATAATCCAGGCTTACCGAAGAAATCATGTTCCACAATCTCGTGTAGCGTGGCTCCGCTGTACTCCTCATTCTCCGCGACGGCCGTCTCCGTCACGATGACGGTGATGTTCATCAGGTCTAGCGCAGGAGGCTGTTCCATCTGAACACAATTGAACAGGAAAGATAAGCAAAGGGGAACCGTGTTTTAGTATTTACAGTGTTGATAGTTTGGTGAGAAACGCCGCCAAAGCACAGATCAGAGAATAGTTATTTCGTGAGCCAACGTGAGTAGGGGGATTTAGTCCTCGCTCATTGTATAGAAATCGCAGTATATTTTATCAAGTACGAAATTATTTGCATAAGCCGCCCACAAAACAAAGTTTTCCTTAGTTTGGGTTCAGGTGGAGTGTGTGGAGTGTTCACCAATATTTATTTAGTAGCTCATAGCATAAACAACCCACTAAATGTTCCCCCTGCTGAGACTCGGGGCCTTCTCTCGCAAGGAGAAAATTAAGGCTATCCACCACGCTGGCCTGATGTAGGTTGGTGAATGACGTATGACCACGAAAGAAAAAAGAAAAGAAAGAAGTAAAGACAAGTATGAGTAAATACATCTAGGAACATGCCAATTTTATCACGAAATCACGATGTGTAACTTACCTTGATTTCGGGTTTGGGTTCAGGACTCTGAGGCATTTGTGGCGTCTTGGGACGTGGTGCCTAGAAACATATTCACATGGTTTACAATAATTATTATTTGCATAAATATAATATGTAATTAATTACCTTAGATTACGTTAAAATTGCACAGGAAAGCTGTCAAAACGAAAAGTACCTAATCTTAATCATGAATAATTTCAAGTGGGACAAATCCTAAATTCTCAGGTAAAAAAACAGCCGCTTCATCGCAAATTAAAAATGTAGTATATGTTAAACAAGGGGCATTGTTTGGAACTGTTATATTTTGGGGACCATAGGCGAGATAACTAAAAAAATAATTGGTCCGTCAGTTAGCGTAGTAAAAGAAATTGTATTTTTCTTTTGTTTCACAAACTACAAACAAAACAATTACGATGATACAGTGCCTAGAAGTTTCGAGTGACGTCACTTTATGGTACGATTTTGTCTACAAGTGACGACGTCACGATCCCCACTCTGGAAATTTGAAGATTAGTATAAATAAATAATAGTCCATTATTAATAATTTGATACAACGAAAAATTCCTGTTCCATATTTTTCCATTATCTAGCTGAAGAACTAATTAGAATAGTTTGTTTGACCCAACACTCGTCCCTGTTGTATAAAACAACACAATAAATGTTTCTTAAATAGAATGAAATAAAATAGTGCATAGGAAAGTTAACAAAGCTAACAAAATGTGTTCGAGGGAACTTTGTACAATCATCGTCGATAAGATTACTTACAGGGTTTGTGAGTGTATTAACTGTGTACAGTCCGCGAGGTATAAGCTGAGCTTTGCATTAGTGTGAGTGATCACCAAAAGTACAGTCAGACGCAGGACGCTGTGACCATGTTCTCTTAATAAGGTGTTTCTTCAAACCAGAAGTGCTGCCATCTGAATATGATTTTGATGAAGTGTGAGTGGTGTCAATATATGTTTCATCGGTATAAACGATAGGCCTGCCCTGAATACGGTATTCGGAAATTTTAAGTAAATAAGTTATACGTAGGTGACGGATCTCATGCTTTTCCATTAAAATTTTTCTGTTATTCTCTGTCCTTGACCATTTGAATCCTAAAAGAGATACTTCTTTTCGCAATGACCATATTGATCCTGGATAGTTAATGTCAGCTTGTTGTTTAAGAGTTTGTTGTCTGACTGTACTTTTGGTAATAGATGCGTATGCATGTGATCACTCACACTAATGCAAAGCTCAGCTTATACCTCGCGGACTGTACCTACGTTTGTTCCCAGGCCGAGAATTAAAATAAGAGTATGCTAGTCGATATAGTAGCTATGTACCTACACGATATTCGAGTGTTCATAGTGTGATGGTGAGTGTGTGATGTTGACCTGTAAAGTGGGGACTTTCTCGCCAGTTTAACAAATTCATCAAATACATTTTCATCAAATTTGATCAAGTAACTCTTGTGTTTTGAATAATTCAATTACATATATAGTAAGCAAATTACGTGGATTAACCATCGAGAAAAACCCGCCCAGGCAACGCATTCCTTAGTCTTAGAGTCTAGACGTTCTTATCACAAAAGTAGAGTCAACCCTCTTCGTTCGAATATTTGGAACGTCAACCATGAAATTATAGTCAAATTAAATAATTAAAATTAAATAATTTTAAAGCAGCGTAGGGTATGGGCGTAGGCGTGGAGAACCGCGAGTAAAATAAATACTACAGGTGTACGTACGATTAGTGTAATAGTGTACCTTTAAATCAGTTTTTGATTCGATTTTCTGGGATATCCGCGGTGTTTGGCATCGTTCCTTGAAAGATTTATACGGAAATTAGTACAAACTTAATCCAAATTGTTTAAATAATTTAGTAATCATATTTTTAATTATTTTGGAATAATAAATAATTTAATTTTCGCTGAAAAAATAAAAGGAACCGACTTAAATTTTATATTAAACTCGGAACCTTGACTATTTTTTTTTGTGAAATCAACACACAATTTTCCAATGAGACAGCGAGTTAGGACGTCATCGAAGTAAGCTAATTTTAGGCTTTTGTTGATATTTCAAAAACCACTACCCTATTTTGATAAAACGTATGTTACCTCTAATACCTCTGAAGTAAGATCTATCAAACAACAAAAAATCCTCAAAATCACAAAAGCACAAATATCACGTAACATACAAAAAAATCATACAACCGAATGGAGAACTTTCTTTATGTAGTATATTAAAAATTCTTACGTTTCAAACGATTCTCAAATCTACCATTCCGCTTATGTATTTATATACAAATATCTCAAGAAATTATAGTACTAAGGCTCGGACCAATTTTAACGTGGAAACATTTCCAATAGGCTTGTTTTAGAGAAATTGAAATAAATAATTTGAGAGTTATGTTGTTAAGTACGTAGCTACAAATCATTATTTAGACGTACTTAATGAAAGTATAATGCGTACCTTGACATCAGTTTTAGAATCATTTTTCTGGAATATTCGTGGTTGGCTTCGCTCCTGAAAATAGAATGATGTATATTCACTCATACAATGATGTATGTGATGTTCTGATGTTAAATATGTACCCTAATTATATTAGTATTAATTATTAATACAACTAAAATACTTCCCCAGGTCCAAAGGCCAGACTCATAGACTCATTCTCAATATTTAGTAAATACAAAATACTGACCTATTAATTAAAGTAAGTCACCTAAAATCATATCGTTCGGCATTCATATCCGCGAATGCAACATTTTCACCAAATTTTGACTCTAAATACAATTTTATTCCAAACGTTCAAATATGCTAGCCTGCATTAAAAGTTAATAAAAAGTTTCGGCAGTTGCTTCCTTACTCAAAAGATTCACAGCTGTCAGCAAAGTTTCGTGCCATCAGACTCGCGAATGCGTAAATTTCCCCGGGTGGATCTTAAGCACACATAAAAAATGTTTCGTGTTGCATCGTTTCTGGTAAGTTTTTGAATTTTATACAAGCCCCAGATGGTATATACAACTGGTATTTACAATGGATGGTGTATACAATACTGGTCGCAGTACGAACCTTGGGGACCACCGGTGCCGGCGTGGAAGTGGCGGAGGCGCGACTGGGCGACTGGCGCAGCGAAGGCGAGGTGAGGTTCCGGTTGCAAGCGTTGCGGGCTGCCCGCGCCGTGGACGCCGCCGTGGCGCGCGGGAGCAGCCGGGGGGAACTCGTATCTGTTGACATAAGACAGTCCTCACACTGTTCTCAAAAGAAGTGTTGGCGCTGCAGTAGCACGTGTAGCAAGCGAGGTGAACACGTGTCTGTTGATATACGACAGTCCTAATACTGTTCTCATAGATTAGGTTGGCGCTACAGTGGTACATGTAGCAACCGAGGTGAACATGCGTCTGTTGATATGCTACAGTCCTCAAGTCCTCATACTGTTCTCACAGGGAAAGTTGGTGCTACAGTGGTACGTGTAACAGCCGAGGTGAACACGTGACTGTTAACATGCTACAGTCCTCATACTGTTCTCACAGTGAGGGTTGGCGCTACAGTGAGTGAAACATGTAGCAACCGAGGTGGACACGTATCTGCTGACAATATTGACTTTCATATAGTCGGACGAAGAGTCTGCGCAATGTTTGCTGGTGCGCTGATCTAAGGTTTAGGTACATAATATTTTATTTAAAACTAGTGGTAGTATGAAAGATTTCGCTCTTAGTGATAAAAACTTATTTTGTGCCTAAAATCTCTTGATGTTTTCGTTTATTTCCCTTGACACTACTGTTTGGCACTACTGGTAGTGTCATGGGAAATTTTACTTGCCCGTGGCACTACCAGTAGTGCCACGGGTAAAAGTAAATTTCCCGTGACACTACACCGTCTCTAGTAGTGTCACGGGAAATAATATTTCCCTTGACACCACTAGCAAAATAATATTCCCGTGACACGTGTGACTATTTTTCTTTGATATTTATTGACTTTTGATTGATTTTTCATTGGCATTTAATGGAAAGTCATCAAGGCCTGGGATGCACCTGTTTTTATTGACTTTAGCCATACCTGTTGGTCCATAGATTTGCTGAGTCCTCATATTAGTGTAGTATCCCATCTGTACTATATAATACTACTGGGATGCACCTATAAACACCGTATTTTTCAAATTTTACTTCTACTAATTTAACACAGTGCTATGTAAAATTTAGGTAAATTACGTTATTGCTGCCTTTGACTTCATAAAAGGACGAACCTTTTTTGTTTTGTATGTATGTTACGCGATAGTACAGCCAAATGTAAGTTAATTTTTATGGCTTGGCTATTTTTTTGTTTGTTATATTAAAGTTCAGAGGTTGTCCCATAAATTGTTTATCGAAATTCACTAGTTTAATTTATTTTTTTGACTATTTGAAAGAAATGGGTTCTATGTAACCTAACCGGTCCGATTCCGTTAGTTAACTAGATGGACGGTGGAAACTAAATATTTCCCAAGGAATACCCAGGTGGACAAAGCTGAGCCGTTGTAAAAAAGCTTTCCACGGATCACCCACGTGGTCTCACTGGTGGTGGAGGTAAGTAGGGCCACTTACCACCGTCCACCTCCTGCTTAAAATATGTACACATATATATTTTCTTCTATACAGTTTTATTTAAACTAAATTTTTCCTGTTCAATGAATACCATTTAAAACAGCATTTGGAATTAATTTTCTATTGACAGTTTAATTTAAAATGCTAAAGAGTAGTAAGTGTAATATTTGACGTTTTAAAACTACACAGTATCATCTTCAACTAATCGTATAAAACAACTAATACAACTTGAACTGCCATCGGTGCACTCAAACTTGCTGAACACGAAGAAAAGGAATGTGCTTAAATTTGGGTTTTAGTAGACATGGTTAAGCAGATATACATTTTCAAACATTGAAACGCGTTTACCTCAAAACGAGTTTTTTACCACTAAACCCATTGATATAAATATTAAAAGTTAAATTATTGAACCCATACTTTTGTTTTGAAAAAAATTTGGTTTTATTTTTAAAAAGTTTGTTTCTTTTAGTTTAGTTTTGTTCCCTAACATTCTTTCTATAATGTTTAAACGGGCCTTTTATTTTTTGTAAACTTTAGTAGTGCCATGGGTAATGAGGTAATCCACGGGAAATTTTACAGTAGGCGTTTAAACAGCCAATAAGAGCAGTAGTGCCACGGGCAAGTAAAATTTCCCATGACACTACCAGTAGTGCCAAGCAGTAGTGTCAAGGGAAATAAACGGATGTTTTTCAGTGTTGGAATTATAAATCTTTTGGTAACTATATACGGTTCAAAAATGTATACGTTTTATATTATTGCTCTACTCAGTATTGTACCATTCTTCGAACTTCCATTGCTCATTTAAATTAAATACTATCATCAGTCTACAATAGGTCATGATAAATTTGGGTCCCTCCAAAGATTGCTACTACGAAGCCCTAAAGTCGCTTGGTGAAACATCACAAACTAGGCTTTTCACAATAATAATCAGTAATCCTACTAATATTATGTCAATGTTTGGATGTCTGGATATTTGGATGTTTGTAGCTCAATCACGTCGTAACGTATGAGCGGATCAGGTTGAAACTTGGAACACAGTTAGATTTTAGTCTGAAAGAAAACATAGGCCGAAAAGAGTCCGGAAAATAAAGGGAACGGGAACTACGCGGATGAAACAGCGGGACGCTGCTAGTCACACATATTCGAAAAAAAAACAATAGTTTTTAAAATAATATTATCAACTAGCTAAATCGGTATCGTAACTAATGTAGCAAGTACCTACTATCAGGCGGAAAGAATTGATGAGGCTTCGCAGTATCCGTGTGCAGTTTCATTGCGACGATACCTATTCATTCATAGTTATTAGATATTGCTGTAACTTACGCGGTTTGTCCTTCTGAGGTTTCGTAGTGGACATCCTGATTTTAAAATGTTTGAATAATAAAGATTTAAAATTTTGATGTAAAAAACACGTTGCTTATAAAATATTCGCCATTTGTCAGTTTGATTTTCCAAATTTTAAATTTCTCCACATTTTGTGATGGCAACGTCAAAACCATAAATCAAGGTGGCAATTCTTAAGGTACAGCTAAAAAGTTTTACTGAAAGTACAAATAAAAGGTCGTGTATCTATGTAAGTATTTTGTTAAGAATAATTAGTTTTGATGTAAGTCCTCAATTACTTTTTTGTTCGTAGAGTAAGGGAATCTATTATTTAATTAATTGCGCTCATAGTTCGCTGCATAATTAGATTGTGCTCGTATCAAATCATATCGTTATTAGTTTGATTTGTTATTGTTAGTTTAGTTTTTTAAACATTAAACGGTTTTACAATTTCTTTGATTTTTATATTATTCATCTATGCTTTTAATATAACTTTAACGGTTCAAGTTCTGTACATTGAGAATACTCTTTTTTGAATTTTATAATCGTTATTGATGGAAAAACTGCAACTGGTTTGTTTGTCTGTACCTACCTATGTCGGCCACGTATCACGCTGAAACTAGTAATTCAAATGAAACTTGGCTTGATTTTTGTATATATTCTGATGTATGCACTTGAATACTTTTTATTCCCTAATTTGATTTGATTATCATGTGAGAAGGCGTCAAAATGTTGTGTTCGATTTTAACTCATTATTGCAGAGTATTTCTCTACTTAGTCTGTGAATTTAATTTCGACAATGTTGTTTTTGGGGGATATAATAACGTATATATAACGTATTTTTAATCGACTTTAGAAAAAGTACAACTCAATACTTAAATGTTTCAAGATTATCTTATGGGTACCTACCCACTTCAGATATTATGGATATAACACTACAAAGACGCGCGCGCCGCGTTCGTAACATTTTAACTCGTTAAAACAAATTCTATTCAATTATTTCACTAGTTTATAGTTTTTTTTCCCTTACGAAGTTACGGCTGGTCTAATCGGGAGAACGGCGCCTGCTGAGTCGTAGACCCCGTGTCATGTGCATAATGCCGCTAACTTAAACGGTGAAGGAAAACATCGTGAGGAAACCGATATGTCTAGGTATATATCGGTTTAATCTTTCGAAGTCATATGTGATCCACCAACCCGGACTGGGCCGGAGTGGTGGATTATGACCTTGACTATCTCCTTGCGAGAGAAGGCCCCAAGTCCCAGCAGTGGGAACATTTAGTGGCCGGTTTATGTGACTTCATTCAACCTTCCTTCACTCATGATTTGTTTTTTTTTCAGATTCAATTTCTTTTTTGTAATTTGTTTCAATTGTGTCAATGAGTCATATCCACAGACTAGGTAGAGAGTGGTAATATCCGGCGCTGAACCCTTATGTATGTGTTCCGCGCCACTTTACGGGTTCTTATGTGATGCTGAACCTACGTTGATAACAAAGTTATAATAAGTTTGATACTACTGTACTAAGTTATATATGTAATCGCGATCTGGAATGGAAAAAATAAAAATGATTTAAAATGTCCGCTGTATTTTCTTAACAGCTTCAGAGTGGTTTTAGTACTTAGCACGGGGGGTAAACCTCATACAAATCTTATGTCACTTTTTTTTTCTTTTCGCTATGTCATTTGAGTTTGACAACCAGACTAACAAAGCTGACACTTCGGCTCCCCGCGCTTTACTTCAGTAGTCACAATTTGATTTCATGCCAACGTCACTTCTTGTATAATTTAAAAGAGTTCTAGGTACTTAGTCTGTGAATTTAAAAAATCCAAAATTCCACGTTAGGGATACCTATAAATTGGACGGTATCGGTTTATCGATTGTCATTGTCACTAGATCAAATTCATAGTATTCGTTTTATAGTATTGAAACACTATCGCGTGTTTTTTTAACGCGGTCTGTTCTATGGTTGTAAAACATGTATGTATACGTATTTAAAAAATTTCACATTGTCTTCAACCGTGTTTTCGTCGTCATTTTTGATATGAAAACCTTTGGCTCACCCTTTTGCTTTCTTTTTGAATTGAATTCTAACGTCACGCTCGCAAATGATAAAAAATCTTCAGCTAAACTCGGGACCATGGCCACTGGCCATGTTTTTTTTTTAAAATAAAGATTGACGAGACGAGCAGGACATGTGCCTGATGGTACATACACATGAACAGCAACATACCTGCCACATAACAGCACAGTGACACGCAGCTATTGGAACATGAAGAGTCCAAATCATTACTTAGCACTGCACTGCGCTCGTCACCCAGAGATCTAAGATGTTATATCTCTAAGCCCTGTAATTTATCTGGAAATATTGCCCTTCAAACCGGAACACAGTAAGGTTTGCACATTATTGCTTGGCGGTAGAATAACTGGTAAAGGTGTGGTACTTCCCCAGGCAGAATCTACCAGGAGTCCTACCACTACTGGCCATCTAGATATGCGTCAGGATTTCTAGATGGCCATGATCATAGTGACGCCTTCCGATTTCACCCGCGTAGTGTACAAAGTAAGCTATCAAATTCTCAGTTATACGTTTTCACTTCTATCGGCAGTTCCTACGACTGCAATTTTTTTTTTAACCATGCTCAAACAAAATCACAGAGATCAAAGGTAAATAAAGACTGCATAAAAGAAAATTGGCCAAGTTATTCAATGTTTTTTTATGGAATAATTTCATTCGCTGAGTAATGAACAGTATTTACACATAGGTCAAAAGCAAAATTTAGACTTTTTACAGCATACAAAATATATAAATAACCCACACACAGAGAGACATTTCAAAGTGTGACCCATCTCATAGCCCAAATTTTGTAATAGGTATCGATATTTGACTTAGTTTCGATATTACGATGAAATTATCACATTATCGGGCATCTCTATGACACTATTGGTTTACTTTTTTCATAAAATTATAGTATTTTTTATCTATGGTCAAAATGACGTTTGTGTCTTGATCAAAATAATAATTATTTTTTACATGTTCGTGTATTTTTGTTCTTTATTAGGTGCAAATGACATTTTCGCACCTTTTTACCTAAGATTTATAACAAGTGTATTGTACCAGGCTGCAGTTACTTCGGAAAATACGTCTGTTACATACGTTTCCACATTGGAAAGAAAATCACTCCAAATATGACTTATATCCTGTGAAGTGGTGATTATTTTGCTAAAAAACTGTTGCGGAACTTAATCAAGATGATTTCCGACTCTAACATTGGAGTCGCACTATCGTCAGCTCACAGCACAGCACAGCTCAAAACATTTTTTAAAGAAATTGTTCAAGAAGAAATAAATGTATCAAGCCAATTTGCGCTATATTTTTCTTATAGAAACTGGTTCCTTTTAGGCCTAAAAAATAAAATAATGTATGATGTATACCTACCTACTAGCGCGAATGCGCGAGTTGGCAAATTAAATCTTTGTGTTGATGCAGTTTGTTTAATTTAAAAATAAAAAATGGCGCCATATCATTTTCAGCACAGATAATGTGAATTTAGTCTAGTAACCATAGACCAATGTTCCTTGTTCCCGACATGTCCATCTGAGAGTATCTCTCTACTTAGTCTGTGGTACTTAGTACTTTTTTTCGTAAAGAAATTTTTCGATGAAAAAATTAGACAATCGTCTATAATATTGATGCACATGTACCTACACACACCTGTCATTGTCTACACTGGTATCTCTCGTAACGCACAGGTATCAGGCACTATTATAGTTTTCGGCGCGTCAATGGAGCAAAATGCAAAGATTCTATCCTCCCGCTAGGTGGGCCTGCAAATAGTGCTGGGCGCTGGCAATGGCAGAGATGGGGTCGATTGAGAAACTGGTCCCTCAGAAAAAGAAATGGCCTTACGATTAACATGTTATCCTTTTTAGTTGATCCTTGTGCATCTGGCTGTTTTACCTTCTATTTGATATTTATTTCTGTCTCATGTCAATGTCACATCCAGTTTCTGTTTTGGCATGGGTGGCTGAAAAGTTCACCAAAAATTTCTGTATCTTTTTTATGAGGCCACTTGCCTTTATTTTTTACTGTAGTGATGTCTCTAACAACATCCACTAATTTTAAAATTCAAGGTACCTGTTCACCTATTGACTTACATTTTACAATTTCCTGTTAGTTATTTTATTCTATTCACCATCTATTCACATAATTTTGAAAGTTTGTAGTTTATTTGAAAAAGTAAGGCTTTGCACAAATTGGCGGATAAAAATGTAACGTTTATCAAATATAGATCGATAATTAATCTTAGTGGTAATAAGGTTTAAATTTCATAGCTTTACGATAAGCTTATGGTGATCAATGACCGTGCGGCGGCGTCGAAGAACGGTCGTCAGCAGACCAACGTCAAAAGATGCGTCGGCGCAAGTTGTCTCGCTGGGTATCATGAGGCAGAACGAGTTGGCGGCGGCTTGTTGTACCATACATACCTGCACGGTGCACGCACCACGTGCATCGCCGATACACAGACGTATACGTCAGATGGCTGCCACGCGATCGGGTATGCCTTTCGCGAAATTTTATCTGTTCAAATTAGATAAAGTTGAACTAGTTAAACTCACAAGATAAACTTTATGCCTACGTTACAATCTAAGCGCAGATTGATGTGATTCGCACGAAAATATTTCCACGATAATTTAGTTACTAGCCCCTAGTAATGACAATCATTATTGACGATATACTCTACTACTGCGCCTTCAGCTACATATTCAGAATATTATCAACCAACCAGTGGTTTCTGCCACCTAGTATTTTTTAATCTTAATCGTTAAATACATACTCTTATTAAAAATATTCATGATCTACTTAACAGAATTTTAAAATTTAAGATTTGTGTTATTTTATCCGTCAATGTGCACAGAGGGGTTTCTCGGGACAAGAATGGGGTAATTATAGCGTAAAAAACTTATAACAACAACTAGATTGTTTGAAAAATTGAAAATTATATTGTTTAGCTTACCTCGTCTCCATAATACTCATAGGGTCAACTAATAAATCGTGTCGCACCGTGATCCTAAATTGGTCTAAGGTATTTTAATTTGATTGTACCGTCGTACTTCGCCAAATGACTTGATAGTCTAATAAGGACTTATTTAAATAATAATGTCGTTTTATGGTGTGCATAGATTTGGAAGGTGTCGCAAAACAGGGCGTTACGAGATGCCGAATTCCCCAGAGATTGATCAATGGATCGAAGCCTCCCTCTACCTCCATCGCTATTCCTAAGGGCAGATCTAATTATGCCGAGCCTGCGGTTCGTATCCCATTTATGGTTACATTTAGTTGCTCGTATCAACGCATACCTATCATAATGTTCGGGTATTATGATGACATGCCATCGTTAGAATATTTAGTCATCCGGCGGTCCGTCTGCTTATATCGTTCTTTGAATTAGAAAATTGTCCACCGTACTTACTGGGTCAAAAATAAACCATTCTAATTAGTTTGTCAGACAGGTCATGGAAAAATATGGGACACGTACCTGTTTTATCAAGTTATTAAAAATCGACAAAGATATAGATCATCAAACTTCCAGAGTCGTGACGTCAGTTGTGGGTAAAATCGTCGGGCGAACAAGTGACGTCAGGCGAAACTTCTAAGCATTGAATCTTCGTCATTTTTTGTTTGTGAAACAAAATAATCAAGTACGTAAACAATATTTTTTAGCAATCTAACTGACGGACTAACTAGTTTTTATAAGGATTGCACCCTATTCCAGATCCTCTAAGCTGGAGTTGGTCGTTAAGTACGGTGGATTACTTGACTCACCTGCTGCCAGACTGGCAACAACTACCTACTTAAATTTAAATACCATCAAGTAACACTATTAACATTTTATAACTATCCACAACAACTTGTATGAT
Source organism: Ectropis crepuscularia (assembly GCA_963693475.1). Classification (NCBI taxonomy): domain Eukaryota; kingdom Metazoa; phylum Arthropoda; class Insecta; order Lepidoptera; family Geometridae; genus Ectropis; species Ectropis crepuscularia. Next base: position 8,861,760 of record OY856343.1, on the reverse strand, counting down.
AACATAGAATAGATAATATGATAGTGACGCCTACATAGACTCCACGACCGCACCCGGTTTCTATTAATAAGTTGTCTATATGTTGAAATTTCCTTGAGTTAAAGCAAGTACACACTTTTACATAAAATTGTATTTTCCACTTAAATAATATATTTGGAACAGACGTAGAGGCTAAAACCGGAGACGAGGACTGTACCCACACATTTCTAAATGGAAAATATGTATATCTATATTCATAAATACTATTCGTTAACATGTGCATTGACGGTACTCACAACATTTAAATCAATACAATACAAAATTATTTAATCATACCACAAAAAATAGGTACCGAAAAACAGTGATTTTACTTAAAATCATAAAACATTGAAACACAAACGGGCACAAAAAGCAACATTTTCTATTAGAGCAATATTTTCTTGATAGTTTTTAAATTACTTACTTTAAACTGTGTTTTTTATTGTCTTACAGGCAAGGCCAAAGTCTGCCAATAGGCTAAAAGATGAAGTGTATCAAAATAAGTCAAAGTACCCTTCGCCTAGACCCACAAAGCCTAATGATAGGGCATCCTCTGCTACAAAAGTAAGTGACCACTAATTTAAATAGATTTCTTTTCGTGGCGTAAGCAACATTGTTTGATATAAGCCTGAAGAAGTCCAGCAGCAGTACAAAAATAGTTATGTGGTGCTAAAATATCAAGTTGCATGCCATACTAGGGTGCCCACCTAACCTCCAAGGCACAAGAGTTCTGCCGTTGGTCCCTCAGTTCGAGTATGGCTTGGACATTGTGTATGGAAACAGTTCGGTGTGTGACATGCATTTTGGCGTAGCGGCTTGTGCTTTGTGCTGCGTGCTTTTTGAGTAAGAGAGACCGAGTTGATTGGCAGCTGTAGTTCATGATGAAGGCGTAGCAGCAAGACGGGAAACTTTATAGGACAACTAGCTGTTACCCGCTACTTCGTCCGCGCAAAATAACTAAGGTAACTCAGGCAGTAAGGTAATACGAGTACCTATGTGCATACCCAGACACATATACATATATACGGTTACTAAAAACAGCTTCTAATAAAACAATTTTATAAAATTTCATCAAAATCGGTTCAGTTGTTTAAGAGTGAAAGCGTATGAAACATTCGTCTCCCATTTCAACTCCAATTTCATCCCCATACAGTTCGAAGTTACAAAATAGCTAGAACAAATATTCGTTTGCTTCGTGTCAAGTGTCCATATACAGAGTTTCATGGTTTTATCTTCAACGGTTGGGTACTTACATAAATACTTCCAACCCCCTTTTCAACCCCAATTTCATCCCCGTACAGTTCGAAATTACAAAATTGCTAGAACAAACATTCGTTTGCTTCGTGTCAAGTGTCTATATCAGAGTTTCATGGTTTTATCTTCAACGGTTGGGTACTTACATATTGACATTAATTCCCCATTTCAACCCCAATTTCACCCCCGTACAGTTTGAAATTACGAAACTGATTGAACAAACATTCGTTTGCTTCGTGTCAAGTGTCTATATACAGAGTTTCATGGTTTTATCTTCAACTACTGGGAACTTCCAGATTAACATTCATCCCCCATTTCAACCCCAATTTCACCCCCGTACAGTTCCAAATTACAAAATTGATAGAACAAACATTTAATTGCTTCGTGTCAAGTGTCAAGATACAAAATTTTATAACTTTAAAAATGTAGAATTTTCGTACAACCGTTCATCCCTTATTTCACCCTCTTAGGGGTTGAATTTCGCAAAACCCCGTCTTAGCGAGCGCCTACGTGCTAAAAGGGACCTCCATGCAAAATTTCAGATTCCTAGCATTTGTAGTTTCTGAGATTCCTTGATGAGTGACCTTTCGCTTTTATATATATAGATGTACCTATTCAATAATTATAGAACAACTAGCGGTAATCTGCGTACGTACGTACGTACGTGGTACGTGGTTGCTACGCCACCTGTCGAAAATTGGTTGAGCCAACTCGGATACCTTTGGCTCATGCACAACAACTTTGCTAAACATCATCACATGATCAAATTCATGGTTTACGGTTCTATAAAGGGCCTACAGACAAAAAATATTTTTTATGTATATAGACTGTACCGTTAGTTACCGCAAATCTATTAGGTAAAGTACATCATAGTATATTGAAATTGCTGCTGACTTTCTGGGTATGGACTTACATGATAAACAAAAAAATAGCGAATAACAGTGTTTTAATTCAGGATTTTTTCTCTTCAGCAGAGGCAATCAGTGTTACCGAGAAAAACACCTCAAAGGCCTGTCATAATGGTACCTATGACACAAATGCAGGTACATAAAATGTGTAATTGGTACAAATTTTAAATCAAGCCCAATAAATGTGCATCGTATTTAAAATAAAATCTGTTTTGAGCAGGTCAAGGTTAGGTCCATAAAGATCCCGAGGAGTTGCAGAAGAAAGGAGAATGTAGCAAAATGCGCTAATGTAGGTAAAGCGTAACTTCAAAATTCCAAGCGCCTTCTCAAGAATTTTGGTCAGATGGTGTCGTGTGTGAATTGTCCACCAATATTTATATTTATTTCATTAAATATTTATATTAATTTGGAGTCCAAAATACCCCAATGCTTGAAGACGAAAGTATGCATAATAAATGCGTATAATAAATGCGTAATAAAGTAAGTAAGTATAATAAATGCGTGTTGCCAGTGATGACTTATGGAACTGAGACGTGGTCCTTAACTGTAGGCCTCATAACAAAGGTCAAAGTCACACAGCGAGCTATGGAGCGAGCTATGCTCGGAGTCTCTTTGCGCGACAGAATCCGTAATGAGGATATTCGCAAAAGAACGAAAGTAGCCGACATAGCTAAATAAATAAATAAATAAATAAATATTGGTGGACAATTCACACACAACACGATCTGACCCCAAACTAAGCAAAGCTTGTATGATGGCGGCCAGATAGCTGAAATAATACTTATATAGTTTTAAATACATACTTATTATACATATTAACACCCAGACACAGTGCAAACATTTAAATTCATCACACAAATATTTGCACTGGGTGGGGATCGAACCCACGACCCTCGGCTTCGCAGGCAGAGCTACTACCAACTAAGCCACGAGGCCAGTCTCGGTCAGCTCGAAGAGTAGCTAAGCTGAAGTGGCAATGGGCAGGGCACATCGCTCGCAGAACTGACAACCGATGGGGAAGAAAGGTTCTCGACCACGAACCAGTGGCGACCACGAACCGGAAGACGCAGTGTTGGACGGCCTCCCACTAGATGGACAGATGACCTCACAAAAGTCGCTGGAAACCGCTGGTTGCAGGTTGCGCAGGACCGTTCGTTGTGGAAATCTAGGGGGGAGGCCTATGTTCAGCAGTGGACGTCTTGCGGCTGATGATGATGATGATGGTTTATATTTATTTATTTTATTATTTATTGGAACGAAGTTCCTTTTTATATACTCCTCATAAAATCCTCTTGGGTCTGTGACTTCGGGAGTAATCTGAGGATAACTTTACATAAATATATACTTGTATATGTTTCTCTCACTTTTTAACCGACTTCCAAAAATGAGGAAGTTATCAATTTTTTTTGTGTGTTACCTGATTTCTCGAGAACGCCCAACCGATTTTAATATTACATAGATTTTATCGAAATCGTCTGGGTGGTTTCGAAATATGAACAAAAAACAAATAAATACCTACAATCTTGTCTGAATAGATAAAAATATAGATACAATAGAGATTCAAAAGAAATACGGCGAAAGACGAAATTTGATCCTATCAGACGAAATTCTGTAAATGCATTTATGATAACTTGTTTTGCACTAAAAAGGGTAAAATAAACGACCACTTACCTATGCCCTATGCCCTATCTATGCCCTATCTATATATATAGATATTATGTACTTACTACGTACATAATATCTATCAACTAGCTTTTTGTCTTTACTGGTACCGACTTCAAATAGATGAGTGAGTAGCGCTTTTAATAATTAAATTATCTTATTTTTCGTACACACGTTTACAATTAATCGTTTGTTTCACAGGTAAAACCAAATGTTAAAACAGTTGGCAGATATTCTTATGATCTCCCAGATCAGGTAAGTTACCGATAACGCATTTTATTCGCTTTGATGATTTCCAAAACGCGTTAGATGTGCTTACTGTGGTGGGTAACAATCATTTTAGTATTAAACAGTTTATTTTATTTAGTTTTCAACTCTACAGGATACGATCAAGGACTTGGAACAGCAAATTAGTCCATCATCAGCGTTTTCATTCGATCAAAAATCTGACAAAGGTAAAATATTTCTCTTTCAAATTCTGCAACATTTCAAAAGTAAATACATGACTTTGACTATATTCAAGCATTTTATTTTTTTCCTTAGAATCGATAACGTCCCGCAGCGAAAAGCTGGTAGAGCTGAAAATCATGTGGCAAGAAAAGATTGTTAAATTTGAAAACATGAAAGGCGACTTAAAAGACCGTCAGGTTAGTACGAGAAATATGCGATAGATACCAACATCCTGGACGAAGAACGGGAGGTATTTCCCAATTTTTAGCAAAGTGATTCAAATCATCTTTTAATAAAGCACAGTTAATCGGTGGATACCTACTGAAATTACAAAAAAGAGTAGTTGTTCCGTACATTTTGTCGTTACCAAGTGAATTATTGATGCTAAGGCAGGTTTTTTACCATTTCGAGGTTATACCCAAAGTAAAAGTAGTTAATAAGCGTGATAACATGACCCTCAATACGTAGCTGTTCGTAGACAGTTTTAAAGCCCACATAAACATGCACTTAATTTCCTACATAACATAGCTAGCTTAGTGGATTAGTGGGTAAGTGTTAAGGCGGTCAGTAAGTCTGCCTGCGAAGCTTAAGACGATTACCATTCGGAGAAAATATTTTTATGATAAATACAACTATTTGCTCAGTGCCTGGATTCTGGATGTTTCTATCTTACTAATACAATAAATGCGAAAATTGAGATGTTTGTTGGTCAATCACGTCTTATATCACATTATGGCAACTATCTGGCTCTGGCTGGTACATATAAACTCTGCTTTGTTTCAAACTGCATGGTGTTGCGTGTCCACCAATCCACCAATTTACAATGTCCCGCCGAATGTTCCAGAGAGACATCATATCGCTGTACGCGAAGATGCGCGAGACGCACGAGAAGATGACGTCACTGGGTGGTAGCGCGAGCCTGCCGGCGGCGGAGGAGCTGCGCATCATGAACGTGGCCAACATGAGCCCCGAGCAGCTGCTGCAGCTGTGCGCGGGCGACGACGCCTCGCGCCGGGGAGACGGTACCATACAATATGCTGATAATGATGGTGATGACAGTGAGAGTGATGGTGAGAGTGACTGTGACAGTGATGGTGACGGTGAGAGTGATAGTGACGGTGACGGTAATGCTCTGGGTTCCTATGATAACGGTGCCGTCATATAACGGCCGTAATATTACGGACGCAAAAAGACTGCCGTCTTTACGGTAACGACATGTGGAAAGTTCCACTGCCGCTAAATTACGCCATCAGCCACTAATCTCAACAAGCAGGAGATAAAAATGTACGACCTTGATTTAATCAAGTATAGTATAATATAGCTTTAATAATTTACTTGGAGGATGAACTATCAGAAGAGGAAAATAATTGTAGGGTAGATAAAGATAAGATAATAGTACATTATGATATAAGTGCGGTAAGTTGATAATTACAGCCGAGGCTTTATTGCTAGCTCGAGCCGAAGGCGAGAGCTATAATTAGCAGAGGCTGTAATTATCAAAGCGCACGTATGTCATACGACGTTTTATAACATATTTGCGAGGAAATAAACAAAACTCTGACGACATTTTCAAATAAAAACAATACAGCGAAAAAAAACGCGCGGAATACTATTTACTTGATCACAGGTCACAGCACAGAGTAATAGAGGTGGGCGTTGATTCAACGAACTGTTTTTTTCAACCGCTTTTCATTGATCAACGCATTATTAGATTTTTATCAATGTGCAAACCAGTTGACGCGTCAACTGGTTTTCACAAACAGTTGAAGTACCAACTGGTTTGAACAAAACAGTTGAAGCATCAACCGGTTTGCACGAAACAGTTGAAGCATCAACTGCTTCGCAAAAAACTGTTGAATGTTCAACTGGTTTGCATATTATTAGTATTTAGTTTTTTTGCTAACTTTCGTTTACTCATATTGTATGCAATATGCAACCAATTTCACAAAGTTAGAACTATTATCAATGTTGATTAACCTCATTTAAATACCTAATAATTAAATCAACTGTTTTTCAACCCCTTGACCAATGACGAAAAAGTAATACATTATGTTAACTTAAAAACTATTAATGACCCATCAAAGTTTTTTAGCATCAGAAGCATCGGCTTACTCTATTACCATATGATAAAGCGAGACAGCTAACTCATAATGAAATTTTGTTAACTTAAAAATTATTAATGACCCATCAAAGATTTTTAGCATCAGAAGCATCGGCTTACTCTATTACCATATGATAAAGCGAGACACCAAACTCATAATGTTACGTTTTGGTCAAAGACAATGAATTACGCCAAATATATCGATACTTAAATAAGGTAAAGATTATGAATTTATGTTGAACAAATGTGGTTTGAAGAATAAACCTTAACATCATGAATATAATGTTCAAAATAAATCATTCGTATTGCACATTTGTAGGTGTTACTGGTACTGGAGAGGAAATGAAACCACGTCACTGTATAAACTGCTGACTATATTGATGTTAATTATACACAAGTGACGCGGGGCGAGAGACTGATCGCTCTACCGCTGTCATCTGCTTATATACTAAATCTTACCACATAAGTACGTGCTCTTAGCCCCTACATACACCCTTTTCTTTAAAAAAAGGAGAAAAACATAAGATAACAATCCAAAAAAAATGTACTTATATCACAAATTGTTTACATTATAAAATTACGATCAACTCGTCACATGTTCCTTCCGCTTGCTTAGCACATTTTTCCGTCCGTGCTAACCTTGGCATATTGACTTCGAACCGCTTTGCTCACTCAGCGTTCTAGTTTGACTATTGACTTATATTTCCTATTACATGACGCATATCACTTGCAATCCAATCTGTAAAATACACAATACCCGAATAAATCGCCAGAAGTTCCTTGTCGTATACACAGTACTTTATCTGGGATTCCGTGGGCTTCTTTGCAAAAATAATCGAGGGTTCTCCAAATACCCTTTTCCTTCTATGCAATACCGCGCCTATACTAATGTCTGACGCGTCTGTCATAAGGGTTAACCTTGCCCCTGGACCCGGGTCCTATAACTTGGCAGCATTTTGTAAGCTTTCCTTACTTTTCAACGCTCTAATTGCCTCTATAGCCCATATTGTCCCTTTTCCTTGCACATTGTCTGTCAATATCTATCAAAAATTCTCTATACTCTTGCAGCGTTTGGTATGTATGCTCTATAAACATTTTACATACCCAAAAAACCTGCGTAACTACTTTACTGTCTCCGGTTTGAGATAGTCCTGAATAACCTTGATTTTGTCAGGCAAAGGACTTATTCCATTTTCCGAGACTTCGTAACATAAAAAATCTATTTTACTTTTCTCAACATACATTTACATACGAGTATTTCAACTTCCATTTAATATATCTGAAAACGTTCCAATAACCTACGCAACTGCTCTTTATGCCAGGTTGCATTTTTCGAGCCAATTTGTTATGTTATCTAAGTTTCTAAATAAAACTGATTGTTCAGCATTATTACTACTACCGCTGTTATTGACACCAATATTTATTTGCTCTACGCCAGTTAACCCAAAGGTCAATCTCGTAATCGAAAATACCAAACGCGTAATAATTGCTGTTTTTCTATATCCTCTGTACTCATTTTCTACCGTCAGCTTAAAATTCCTTGAACAATCGGCTCCAATTATCGGCTGTTTAACATCGCATACCAATTTTCTTAAACCGGAAATGGGATCTGCACAGCCACTCTGGATCACCTGGTGCCCTTTTCTTCCGCGAACCAGTCCTATTTTCGCTCCATTTTTGCTGGCTCCTGCTTCTTCCGCGTTCTTGGCCTTGAACCTTACTGCGTAGTGAAACTACTTCTAACTCCAGCTTCCTGATCTGCTTGACTAGCTCCGTGAGAGGTAAATGGGGTACCTGTTCGTTACTCCCGGACACAGCAGCGATGTCGTAGCACGTGGTGTTCTCTATAATTTTGTTCTTGTTGCTAAGTTCTTGTCGCTCAGCACTATCCTCATAGACCTGCAGCAGTCGGTCCTTCAGCGCCGTATACCTGTTGTTCACCGGCGTTTGGAATGAGTCTCTCCCCCATTTTGATATAACCATGTTGAACTTTCCTCCATCCCCTTGTTTCTGCGATGCCATCACTGCTTCAAACTGGGTCAACCATAACCGCGGCATGTCAACCCAAAAATCTGGAAGTCTCGTTGACACACCTATAGCGGCCAGGGCACAATCAGCGGAATTCGTTCGCTCATCTTTCATGCCCTGCTGACCCACTTGCCCACTTACTGGTGCAGCGTGCGGAAACATTGTTCAAAAACAATTTACTACCGCTACTGCGGTAGTAACACCAACAAAAAAAATTCTGAATCTTCTCTTCAACTCCCTGTTCAATCGTCGGGGTCACCACTGTAAGTGTTACTGGTACTGGAGAGGAAATGAAACCACGTCACTGTATAAACTGCTGACTATATTGATGTTAATTATACACAAGTGACGCGGGGCGAGAGACTGATCGCTCTACCGCTGTCATCTGCTTATATACTAAATCTTACCACATAAGTACGTGCTCTTAGCCCCTACACATTTAAGCTGTTATTGTACATAATGTAAATCAGCCTTAATGAAAAACCTAATAATCAAATTAACTGTTTTTTCAACCGGTTGACCATTGACGAAAAGCTAATAAATTACGTTGACGGAAAAACCGTCAACGACCCACCTCTACAGAGTAAGTAATCACTATGGATCACAGATTAGCAATGCGCGCGCATCGGCGCCTTTTTTTTTTAAGTAACGGCACAGAACCAGCCGGTAGGTATGCCATTAACAATAAAGTAAATTAATATTTTTGTGTTTTGTTACAGAAAAATTAAAGTAATTTATGGTCTAAATTAATTAAATAAACGAATTTAATAATTCTTTATTATATTTTACCTCTCAAAGTTAATTTTATTCATAAAATGTTGACCACACTTTTCTGACATAAAAACTCTTTACTAAGATTTAAAAAGGTACCGTTCGTTTTAGACGGAGCATATCTCTCTACCTAGTCTGTGGACGGAGCATTTTGAAACCGTGCGTTTTACATTACACATTACAGCACTAGTGCGTAATAAGATACATTACGATACAGAAATTGGTCCAATAAGAGACCCTTTACGAGCAAATATGTTATAAAGATATATTTATTTGCATACAACATGAGTGAGTTTTGTACAAGATGTGCACATAGATGTTACAATAAATAGTGTTGCAATATCATGCTGTGCCAGTTAGGCGTACAAATGTCAGGTAGCACACGTGCTCACACAAAAAAAGAATTTAAATTTAATTAAAATAAACAAGTCACAGTTACATCAAAAAAGATTACCCAAAAATATGCTTAAAATAATAGTTAAAATAAATCAAATGTCACAACAGTTCAATAATAAATAATTAAGAAATTCATAATTTAGTAAGTATAAAATGTCTATAATTTGTCTTTTAAAAAATCGTTAATTGAATAATAACATTTCTGTACCAACAATGCTTTAAGTTTTTTTACTAAATTGGTTTGTATTTAGCTCCCTTATTGGCTTTGGTATCTTATTGTATACAATGGGTCCCATGCATACAATATTATTTTGCATCAGAGTTGTCTTGCCTCGATATAGACTCCTTTTATCTTGGTCACGACGATTTCTTACAATAGAATCAGAGAGTCTAGGAAATCGATCTCTGTTTAACTTTACAAATATCGCTGTTTCTAAAATGTATAGGCACGGAAGTGTAAGAATTTTGTGCTTAGTAAAATACGGCTTACAACTGTCCCTTCTTTTAAGTCTAAACATAGCCCGAATACAGCTTTTTTGTCTTCTAAAGAGAATGACCTTATTTGTTGAGTTTCCCCAAAAGATAATACCATATCTTAAGATAGACTCTACAAGCCCGTAGTACGCAGCAAGCAAGGAATCCGTATTTAAAATAGGAGTCAAACGTCTTAGAGCATAAGCTTGGCTGCTAATCCTTTTTGCGAGATTGTCAATTTGTGGTTTCCAATTTAATTTCCTATCTATAGTTATTCCGAGGAATTTGCCAACTTCCACTTCTTTTACCTGCATATTGTCATACTTAACGTTAATATTGGAAGTATTTAGTCCTAGTTGTCTAAAATGCATTATATTAGTTTTCGTCAGATTTATTCTTAGATTGTTGTTGTCAAGATATAAAATAGTTGATGTCAAGGATTTGTTGATGTCTTCTTCGTATGTGTCAAGAGTTTTACAAGCTATTGTAATAGTGCTGTCATCAGCGAATAATGTCATGGGATGAGATACGGCATTAGGAAAATCATTGATGTATCCAATAAATGCTAGTGGACCCAAGGTGCTGCCCTGAGGAACACCATATTTCACAGCGCGTTTACAAGATCGTGATATTTCTTCAATTTTGGTTTTCATATTTACTCTACTAATTTCCGTAACTTGGTCTCTTTCAGCTAGGTATGACTTTAGCAATTCCAAAATGTTACCCCTTATTCCATACGCCTCCAATTTGGCAGTCAATATACTATGATCCACATAATCAAAAGCCTGTGTTAAATCACAGAAAATAGCGCAAACTGGCAACCTTTTGTCTACACACTTTAAAACCGTACTAAGGAAATCATATATAGCTAAATTAATATTTTTATTTTTCCGGGAACCTTTTTGCTCGTCACACAGAATATCGTTTTTTTCTAAATAATTGTTGATTCCATTATAAATGTATTTTTCAAATATTTTAGAAAATATTGGTGTGAGTGCTATTGGCCTGTAGCACTCCATTGCCAGTTTATTATCTTTTTTGAACAACGGTTTGACAATGGTAGTTTTCAATGATTTAGGAAACGTTCCAGTTGAAATATAAAGGTTTAGTATGTAGCTCAAAGGTTCACATACGAACTTACTAACTGACTTTATTATTTTAGTCGAAATTTCGTCGATACCTACACTATTCGTGTTTTTCAGGCCAGTTATAATTTTTTCTATGTCTCGAGGAAGACTTGGAGCCATGAACATAGAATTCGTACTCTTTTTTATATTTAGTGTGATATTATTTCCGGAATTCGGAATTGGCATTATTTTGTCAACAAAAAAATTATTAAAAGCATTAGCTATATCTGTCGGATCAGTTATATCATTATTATTATGTCTAATTTTGGTGATACTATCTTTAGGCATATTTAATTTATTTGTGTTAATTATTTGCCATGCTGTTTTCGATTTGTTATTTGATGATTTTATTCTGAAGTTATTTTGTGCTCGCTTAGTTAAATCAATAATTTTTCTAAGACGCTTGGAATAGTCAACATAATTAGTTTTATTATCCATTGTCGGATGGAGTCTGAACTTCCATAGTAATTTTCTTTTTTTTTTTTTCTAGAAGATAATTTATTAAAATCGCATGGTACTGAAGGCGCATTTGAAATTTTAGTACGTCGTCGCTGCTCCAGTTGGAATTAGAACTCATTTTGTATGTCGTACGTACGTCGGTCCAGTCAAAAAAACTCAAAATATATCGATATGGCTTCGCCGTTACCAATACACTTACGTTAAAAAAACGTTAACCAACTATCCGACCACCGTAAAGACGGCCGTCATTGTACCACTTTTTAACGTTACTGTGTCAATCACCGTCCTCTAGGAAACCGTGCCAATGTGTTTACATAGACAACGTTCTAGTGACGTCATTCACCGCTTTATGACAACCGCTATTTAGCGGCACCGCGGTGAAGGTGACGGTGACGATAACGGTGACTGCGACGACGACGGTGAAAATTACGATGGTGATGTGCATTTTCGTAGCTCGTCCTCGTAGTATCATATGTAACCAATTAAACTACCAGGCAGTCGCTTTATTTCAATAAATCTCACAGATCCGTTTTTGTCACCAATTCGCCTGATAGTAAGCGATGGTGTGGTCGAAGATGAAGCATGATGAGCTAAAAGATACCTTAGAAAAGATACGTTGAAACTTAAAGATTAATTGTGAAATTGACAAGTTCCAGACTATATCTTTCAGGTGAAAGGTGTATTTGTGATTAGCAGTGCCATGCGGTTTTTAGTTCCCGTTCCCGTCGTTCCCGTTATTTTCCCGGGATAAAAAGTAGCCTATGTGGTCTTCCAGACTATAATCTAACTGTATTCTAAATTTCAGCCTGATCCGTTCATACGTTACGGCGTGATTGAGCAACAGACATCCAAACATCCATACTTTCACATTCATCTACATATACTTGTGAAAAAAGCTGTTATTTGAACGAATTATCGGATGAAAATAATGTTTGTCCTTCTGGTAGTCCTGATAAATAGAGAGGCTATATATTTATATGTAGACTGTTTAATACCAAAAGGTTGGTCATTTTTACAGTTTTATCAATTTCCAGGCGTTCAAATTCCCCATATTGACATCAATAAATTATATGAACTGCCATCAAAATTAATCGTTACTTGCGAAGAAACATTGAAGAAACGAAAGGAAATCATTGATTGGTTTGAAACATTGAAATCAGAGGAAAAGGTATTCTGTGTGTCATTATAAATTGATTTGTATGCTTTCATCTCAAATTTACTCTCATTGTACGTTGCTACAGTGCAAAAAAGTCTACATCACAATACAAACCAATTTGAAGTAATCCCATCAAAAGGTTTACTTAAAAACAAATACAAACGCTTTGTGTTATCATAACAATACACGAAATGAACAAAGTATAAAATATTTATGCAAAGCTTAAAACATCACATAGCTACGAGTACATAACGAGTCCTTAAGGGGGCGCCTAAAGCCAGAAAACGAAAAAAGGACATTTTCGATGCCGCTCACTGAAGTTAAGAAACTAAAAACTATGACAAAAAAATATTGACGTGTGGGTACAATGAAGAAGAAGCACAATAACCGAATAGAATTTTAAAAATAGATCAGAGTTTTTTACAATAAAAAAATAAAAATGACACCGCAAAAACCCGTTTTAATTCGAGTACTCGAAATTATCAGCGATGACCCCACATTATTTTTTGGTAATAAAATTCCTATTTGTACGTTCTAGTAAAGTAACCGAACACTTTTTTAAATTTGTGTTTAATTATTGAGTAATTAAATAAAACTTGGTCAAAAATGGACTCCTGATTAAATATTGATTTTTCCTCCAAACTGTGTCATGCTATTCTCGACTTTATGAACATCACATTAAGAAACGCGTCGCGCGGGTGAAATCTGATTTTTTCCTGGCTTTAGGCGCACTCTTAACTAAGCGTAAGCTTGTAACTCATAGCTTGGTCTAGTCTGGGCACAGTGAAAATATAGTGCTGTGAATGCTTTCAATCTTATCTCTTTTATACGAGCAATTCTTGAATATAAAAAATATGTGTATATATATATACATAGAATCTGAATCTCGGAAACGGCTCGACGGATTTTCATGAAGTTTTGTATGCAGGGCATTTCGGGGACGATAAATCGATCTAACTAGGTGTCATTTAAAAAAACGCATTTTATGCGCGTTTTTAGATAATGAAAAACTGTCACATTAGACATTAGGATGCGAAGCTAAATTTCGCCGCGTGACGCGACAGTATAATTAGCTCAGACGGGAAGTCGGGCGGTCATAGCGGTCACGAATTAGTAGCTCCGGGTTCGAATCCAGACGCCTTCTCTTTTTTTTCAGTCAGTTCAGTTCAGTCGTTTTTGAGTTTATTCGTAACTGTACGTGACCCCGAGGTTCTAGTGCGGCGCGAAGCCCTGGGGCTTCGGACTAGGCGGAGACACGTACTTGATTGTTGAAGGCTGGGTTGGAGGACAAAGACTATTTGAGATGTTGACGGTTCGATTTATTGCTGGGTACTACATACAAATTTTCCTCCGAGTGTATATTTATAGTAAACCCGGAGAGCAAATAAACCGAGGCTCTGATTGGCGGGCCAATGGCAGCGCGGCTTTAAACTATTGCCATCCCGCTCTGTACGTCCCTTTCGCACTTAGGGAGTTTATTTTTCTTTTTGGCCTAAAGAGAGCCTAGGTCTATTTTCTGTTTATTTCGATCTTAAAAACTTAAATACACTAGCTTACAAATATTGAACATATATCTAAACACATCTACGTATAACATAAGCTTAAATTTACAGCGCCGTCCTGCACATCCTCCCGCCGTGCGACCCCGTCGCAGCTCACGTCGGTGCTGGCTCGGCGCTCGCTATCGGTAGAACCACCAGCTTGCGTACCGGTCGTCGTAGCACGCCGCCTTTGGTTCGGATGTCGACAGTTCGCACGATGTTGTCCGGCCCGGGGTAGGTAGCGATGACTCTGCCCCGAATCCATGTGTTACGGGGCAGGTTGGCGTCGACTATGAGGACCAAGTCGTTAACGTCGACTGGTAGTCCTCGCCCGTGCGGCTCCCGCCGGTGTTGTAAGTCGGGAAGGCACTCTCGGACCCATCTAGCCCAGAATAGGTCGGCGAGGCGCTGCGCCGCGCGCCAGCTGTGTCTTGATAGCGCATCCTTCTCGTTGAACTCGCCGGGCGTCGGGACGCGCGCCGGACCACCGAGTAGGAAGTGGTTCGGCGTCAGGGCGTCTGGGTCATCTGGACTGACCGACACGTGGGTCAATGGCCGGCTGTTGACTGTGTACTCTGCCTCTAGGAGAAGAGTCGTGAGTACCTCTTCGACCGGGCTTCGCTCATGTAGTGTCGCTGTTAGCGCGGTTTTGACTGACCGCACCATTCTCTCCCAGGCTCCCCCCATGAATGGGGCCCCGGGGGGTAAGTATCGCCACGAGATGGTCACGTTCTGTAGGTTTCTCAGGTGTACGAGCCAGTGTCGCCACTGTTCTGTCAGGTCGTCGTTGAGCTCGTCATCCCACGCGGTGCCACGGCGCCACGCTTCTTGTAGAAGTTGTTTCGCTCGAATCGTAACGACTGATGCGAAGCCGAGCGGGTCGAAGAGGGACATAACGACCATCAGGGCTTCTCTCTTGGTGGGCGTCTTGCCTTCTATAAGCTGTGG
The DNA here is from genome assembly GCA_963693475.1 of Ectropis crepuscularia. NCBI lineage: Eukaryota > Metazoa > Arthropoda > Insecta > Lepidoptera > Geometridae > Ectropis > Ectropis crepuscularia. The sequence continues at coordinate 8,846,467 of OY856343.1, read as the reverse complement.
TGGTATCCTGGCCAAGTTGAGGTTGAAGGCCAGGACATCCGACTCTGGTTTCCATATGAGGCCCAGTACTCGTTCTGTTTTTTCTTGTTTACTATACAGCTCTGTGTCTTCTGATATTTTATTTTCGCCGATAGCTTCGAGAAGTCGTTGTGAGTTCGACTTCCACTGCTTGAGTTCGAAGTGAGCTTTCAGGTGCACGTCTCGGACGCCTTTAACGATGCGTATGGCTTCCTCTATGTTGTTGAAGCTGTCTAAGTAGTCGTCGACATAGTGTTTTCTCTGGATGGCGAGCGCGGCTTCCGGGTGAGTATGTTCGTGCTTCTTAGCGTTCAAGTCTTTGACGAAAATCGCTGTAGACGGAGAGCTCGATGCGCCGAAGATGAGTGACGTCATTCGGTACTCGTCGGGCGGCTGGCTATCTCGACGATCGTTGCGCCAGAGATATCGTAGCGCGTCTCTGTCTTCCGTTCTAAGTTTTACTTGCATGAACATTTCCTTGATGTCGGCCGTCACTGCGATACTATGTTGTCTAAATCGCATGACAACTCCCGGTAGCGACTGTAGCAGGTCGGGGCCCTTAAGTAGTAGGTCGTTAAGGGCCACTCCCTTAGTCTTAGCGGCGGCGTCGTGGACGACTCGGAGCTTCTCGGGTTTCATCGGGTTCACCACTGCAAAGTGCGGTAAGTACCATGTTCTATTTTCTGTTCTAGACTGCGGGGCGCGTTCGGCGTAGCCCTTTTCGACGAGAGCTTCCATCTGTTCTGTGTACTTCTGCTTCAAGCCCGGGTCGCGATCGAGCTTCTTTTCTATGCCGTGTAGTCGTTTCAGGGCGTTTTCGTAGTTGTTAGGTAAAACGACGTCTTCTTTCTTCCAGAGTAGCGAGGTTTGGTATCTTCCTTCTTCTGTGTGGACTGTATTTTCTGTTAAGATACGTAGGGCTTGCTCTTCTGGGTCTGTCTTCGGCTTCTTCGGCGCTAAGCAGAGCGCGTCCATGTTGAAGTAGTCTCTCATCATTTTTTCTGTGTTTTCCTCTCGTTGTTTGACATCAGTGTCTTCTGTGAGGTGCGATATGACATGTACCGCGTGACCGAGGGTGCGTGTGTGGCCCCCGTGCAGTACCCAACCCAGTGACGTGAGGGATGCCACTGGTTGGTCTCTGCGACCTCTTCGTGTCTTCGTGGCCACCAAAATATGCCAGTTATCTTGGCCAATGAGGACACGCGGCTTGGCCTCGTCGTAGGTGACGAGCTTGCTGATGTCTCGTAGGTGCGGGCAGCCTTCTATGATGTTTCTCGAAACCTCTTGAGTGGATACGCGCAAGTTATGGACTGTTCTTGCTTGTATGCGTTCTTCCTTGCGATTCGGCCCTCGCACGATCAAGTCGACTCTTCTCGACGAAGTCTCTGTTGTTTTCATACTGTTAATAGCTTCGATGCGTAGCGGGTCTATGGGGCCCGTCACGCCGATCTTCTCGCATATGCCGTTATCGATGAGCGTCACCGTCGAGCCGTCGTCTAAGAGGGCGTAGGTATCGACGGTCGCTGTCGGCCCTTTAACCTGGATCGGGATGATCTTGAGGAAAGACTGTCTGTTAGTCCCGGTCCAGGCGGAGTTGATGACCTCCGTCTGTTGTTTCTCGCCGACCTCTTCTATTTTCTTTTTTCTACCGACGTGTAGCAATCTGTTATGTGTGTACTTGCAGTCGTCGACGCCGCACGTTCTCGGTCGGCAGCTGTGAGTTTTGTTTCTGAAGCGTAGACAACGAAAACATAGGCGTTTTTCCTTCGCTATGTCCCATCTCTCGTTCCCGTCGGCTGTCTTGAATTTCTCGCACTCTGTGATGAAGTGACTCGCACTGTCGCAGACGGGACACTTGGCTGATGGTTGTTTCTCGACGACGGAGTGCACATTCTGTGCTCTTCTGTGCTGTTGAGCGGGCTGTGAGTGAGGGCACACTGACTCGGGCTGCGCATACGGGCCGCACAACTCCGCTTCTTTTTTCAAAAACTTTTCGAACTTTATTAAATCGGGTTCTTCTTTGAGTTGTAGCGCCGCGAAGTCGTAGTATCTGTAGCGCAGCGTCGGCGTGAGCTTCTCGACCATGATCTTGGTGACCTCCGGGTTGTAGAGATAGTGAATGCAGTTCAGGGCTCGAAGCGTAGACACGGCGTTCGTCACTTTACTTGAGAATATGCATATTTCGCGCGGCGACTCGGTGAGGCGAGACAGAGACTTCAGATTGTCTATCTCTGTCGTGGCGATGACTTCAGGCCTCCCGAATCTGGACTGCAGCACCTTCAAGACTTCTGTCGACTCGGCGTTACTGATGAGTAGCCCTTCTACTGCTTCTCTAGCTCTTCCCTTTAAATTTCTTCTTAATCTGTTTAAATTTTCTATGTTCGTGAAGGTGTCCATCGTCTCGAAGAAAGCGGCTCGGAATGATAGCCACTCTTGATGGTTGCCGCTGAAGAATGGTAGCTCGACGTACTTCGGTTGACGCGCGGCTTTAACGGCGAGCGTAATGGCCGATGCGAGCTGCGCGATGTCGGGCTGGATGCCGACTCCCGCCGGCGTCGATAGTACTTGCGGTTGGCTAGGTTTCTGATCTTCGATGATGTCTTCCTTCTCTGTCGTCGGCAGTGGCCTCTCGCTCTGGTTTAGCCACGTGTCGACGCGCTCGTCGGCATCCGTCTTCGAGTAGATTGAAATCTCGTCGTCGGTGTCTTCTTCTGCTTCTAGGGCGGCTAAGCGGGCCTCAGCCAGCTTAACCTGTTGGCGCGCGAGCTCTTCCCGCGCTCGCGCTATTTTTGCTGCTCGATGTGACCGCGCCGACTTTGTAGCGGCGACGCGGTTGGCTGACACGGGCATGTCCGGCGGCTGTGCTTGACATGTATTCTTCCCGGCTTCTATGATTTCTATCGGCGTGTCCGCCGCTATGACGCCCTGCGCGGCAGATGGCAAGGCGCCCCGTTGAGGCGTCGATGTAGTACCCGTCGTTGTAACTGCGCGCGCGGTGGTGGCCGTGCGCACGGTGGTATGTGCATCGCTCGACGATGTTGAGAAAGGGTCCAGGTTCTCAGGAATGATAACCCGGCCCTTCCCCGTAGATCTTGTAATCGGCATGGCGTGCGCTGCGCAGTAACACGGCGTCCTCGTATCCGGCGGCGAAGGACCACAATGTACGTGACCCCGAGGTTCTAGTGCGGCGCGAAGCCCTGGGGCTTCGGACTAGGCGGAGACACGTACTTGATTGTTGAAGGCTGGGTTGGAGGACAAAGACTATTTGAGATGTTGACGGTTCGATTTATTGCTGGGTACTACATACAAATTTTCCTCCGAGTGTATATTTATGAATTCAGGAATCAAATGCATTTCCTTTTTAGATCTGAAAACTAAACACAACGCGTGTTGTCAATATACATATATGTATATTACCTTCTCTGACAGACTGAGTGAAGAGTAAATTCCCATCAGTGGGAACATGAAATGGGCTGCTTATGCTGTTAGAGCTAAACACGCTATACCCAGCCCCCAGCCAGAGGTCGATGTAATGTCCAGTCAGTTAAACAGTGCTCAATTAAAATCATCATCTCGGCAACGTCAACTTTAAAACAGAAACCCGACTGTTAATCGTTTTGTTCGTATAGATTTTGAACACATGTGAAACTAACACGTCTCTTTTTAAATCAGCATAAATAATTAAATAAGTTACTAAAACATTTTATTTGTTTTTAGGGAATTAGTGTGCATAAATTGTCAAAGAAAATTAACGAGTTCAATGTAGAAAACGACATGCTGAAAGGTGCTTTAGAGAAATCAAAAAGTAATTTTCTCAAGGAGTTGGAAGATATCGTAGCAGTCATGAGGTAATTTGTTCCTGAAGAAAATTACAGACAAAGGTTTTTTTTGTTTGATTATTATCAAAAAACGAAGTCATGGTGGTAGCCTAGGGACAAAAACGTGCGATTCACGACGGTAAAGTTTCGACTTTACGGTCGGTGGGAGTGGTCCCACCTGTGCACATTTTGAGTATTTTTCCAAGTGGAGATATATACGGTTTTGCCATCATCGCCGGTTTTAACGGTGAAGATAATATCATGGGTAACCGGTGTGTTTCGAAATTATCCTCCATACGCCAACCCGTACTGAGCGAGCGTGGAGGATAAATTTCCTTGATTTTCTCCTAGTGAGAGAAAACCCTGAGTCCCAGCAGTGGAAACATATTGTGGGTTGCTGATACTACTTGCAACAAATAAACTATTATTCTATAATTTTTGCCCTACACATTTAATTATTTATTTAAAGAAACACCAACAGTTTGCATATTAGATAAGTCAAAGGTGTACACATCGAAATATTCGGAAATAACCTAACCTTTTGGGGCAACGTACAGTCGAAGTACAGACTGAGGCTACGAGTAGATGGCAAAGTAAGAGACAGAATATATTGTAATATGAAACGTATACTTGTTCTTAACTGTATGGTGAAATGTATAATTATAAATTATTTCAGGAAGAGTTTAAATGAGACAATGGCGCTACAGCTTCGCATAGATGAGCTAACGTTAGAAATGTCCGAATTGAACATACAAAACACAGATCTAAGAAAACAAATACATAACACGGATCACTTCCGAACACAAATGAGTAGAGGCCGAGTAGAGGTACTGTAAACCAATGAATCTACAATGTTTTGCAAGGTTCCTTATGAAAATGTACACGTGTGACATTTTAGAAACAGAACGCCAAAACAATAACTGTCGGTGTAGACTTCAGGCCTGTTTGCATTTTAATTAGTGCGAGTGTGAGTGCGAGTGCGAGTAAGTAATCGTGACTGATTACTATGCACTCGCAATAATCAATCGGTGTCCACACGTGTTTGCTACTATTCACTCAACACCTGCACTACTCACTCGCACTCGTGCTAATCAAAATGAAAACAGGCCTTTATTCTTCACGTAACGTGCTCTTTGTGAGTGATGATGTACATCAAGCAGCAGACAGTGGGTAGAAATCGTAGATCGTAGAACCCCTTTGGTGGAAATGTAAAACTAAGTACCAGGCTTAGTGGCAAAACTTATGCCCAGCTGTGAACCAGAGTAGACTGGCGATAATTATGAATATACTGGATTACGTAATACGTATGAAACAGTTGTTTGATTTAAAAAATAATTTGGGCTCTACATAATGCATGAAACAGCTGATTTTCAGTTACCGTCATTGAATAAGTTTTTCATCATGATGATGCACCGCTTTTGCGTCAGTACTGGTGTTCTGCGTGATTATTAATATTATGAATTATTTAGTTGATATAGTGTTTAATGAAAAAATTAAATATTTGTAATTTAAATTTATAAATTAAATTACAAATATTTTTTTAAATTGATATTTATAAACATTACAGACATTGTACAATTGGTCCATCGTTCAATTCATTGTGGTTTAAGCTGTCCTAAATGTATTAATATTAATAGCTAGATTTATATTTAAAGGAATTGGAAAAAGAGCTAAAAGAAGAGAAATGTAAGAGATTGTTCATGAGAGATAGGTTGTCCCGGTCCGAGGGTCAAGTAAAAATAAACGTAGAACGAGCAAATCAACTCGAGGCAGCTCTGGAACAAGCTCGCAATCAGATTTGGACCTTGGAGAGGACTGTACAGCAGTTACATGAACAGGTAACACATGCATCAGTAACTTCATAAAACCAGATTGGCTTTGCAACAATCGTAAAACCTGTTACTTCAGTACCTACCTACATATACGTTTAGTTTACTTACATTATCTTATTTTCAGAACCAAAAGTTACAAAGTGATTTTGATAAGGAACTGTGCAAGTTGACAGAGTCTATTAAAGAACATACCGTGCACTTAGAAGAGATTGCTGAGGCTCGAGAAAAACTACAATCTGAGTAAAATTTTCTCTGCCGTGTTCAATGATATTCAATTAGTGTTTTTTGTGATTTTATCATAGTGTTTCCTATTTATAGGAAAGAAGATCTTGAAAAGCGACTTACCGAGCTTTCTACTTATTATAACGAGTCTGTACAAAATATGAAGCAAGAAATTGCCAGCAATGTTGCAAAACTTATAGAAGCCGAGAGCAAATGCGATGAACAAATCGAAGAGAAAAAGAAGGTTGAAGTAAAATTAGAAGTTGCTTGTAGTCAGCTATTGGAAGCAGAACTGCGTTATAAAAGTATTTTAGAACAACTTCAGGAGAAAGAAATGCTAATAAGTGAGTGTTTAAAATATTTACGAAGATAATATAATCTTCGTTCAATGTTTATTTCGGTTTATTAATTAATCGAAAACTATGTAATATACTTAATGGAATATTGTAGGTAAAGCAACAGAAGTAAACAAAGAAATTGAATCAACAAAGCGTCGGTTAGAGGAAGCAAATTTAATCATCTCTGATTACAAAAACCGTCTAACAAAGCAAACCGAAATACAAAAAAATATGGAAGTAAGTTATTTGAGCAAATGAAATGAAACTGCTTAATTAGATAAATTTATACTCAGGTTGATTTTTCAGCGTAACGTTAAGGAAGCCGAGAACTCTGCTGAAACTATTCAAAATGAATTGTGTGCTAAAACTGAATATATCAATGATTTGGAAAATAAACTCACACTCCACGAACAGCAGTTGCAGGAAAAGTAAGCAGTTTATTTAATGTTCTCAATTACATTATTGGCTGTTTCTATGTACAATAAGTATGTATTTACAACTATGAATTTTATCAGCTCTACGTAGTGTAGGACGCCCTAAGATTAGATGGTGTGACAATATAAAAAAGACTGCTGATGGCGGTTGGAATCGTAAGATCGGGCTGAGTGGCGTATTATGGGAAAGGCCTATGTCCAGCAGTGGGCGAATGTAGGTGATGATGATGTCATATTTTTTGCAAGGTTTTTTATCTACCTCTATACTTACGAGTATATTGTAAAGCTTAAGAGGTTTTTTTGTTTTCACGCACCAATATTAAAAATAAATGAACTGATTTCAAAAATTCTTTCACCGTTGGATTTGTATGTGATCCGTCAACGCTAGTGCAACTATAAAAGTATCAGCATAAGTAAACCGTATCAGTTTGATTTTCTTTCGTTATTAGAAATCGGCTTTGCAACTTGACGTTTCTTTTTTCAGTGAAAGTAAGATGGAAGAATACGTGGACCAATTATCTTCCCTTAAGAACCACATAAACCAATTACAAGAAGATTTTGGGGAGTTCGAAAATTTGAATGAACTTCATGAAATGGTAAAAACATAGACACATTAAGTTTTTTGATTAATTATAAATTTTTATTCTAGTGGGATTTGTATAGTTACCGTTTGAATGAAAAGCGTATTTCAAACATGATTAGGTACCATCATTGTTACTTTTACAGCTTAACAAACAACGAGCAAATTTACTTGAAGCTACACGGCAAAATGGAGAGCTTGCGGAAGCTTTACTAAAGAAAGACAAAGAATTAGAACACTACAACGAAACTTTATCAGAGCATGAACAATTGCTCATAAAAAAAGAAGGTGTTATAAAGATGTTATCAGATAAAGAAGAAGAACAGAGCAACATAATCAAAATATTAAGAAATAATATGGAACTACGGGCACGGGCTGATAATGATGTAAGTATCTTTTAATCTTTTAATAATTAATATGATCGAAGCTATTATAAACCTAAAGCGTATGTCCGTTCATATTTTAATTAAATTCTCCATATCTTATTATATTTAAACTACTAAACGGAAATTAAATGATATTGTTGAATTTCCTTTTAGGAATATTTTTGTCAATGTTTAGAAAGGATATAAACAAATTGTATGTTTTAATGTTCATAGCTAAATCAACAAGTAATGGAGAAGAATACTGAGATCGATTCTCTACTCGTAAATTTGGAAACAAGAAAACAACAAATCTCTAATATGGAGAAGATCATACTAACATTAGAAGAGCAAACAAGAAAAGCAAGTTTGCAAAGAAAAAAAGATCAAGAGTACATTATAACTCTACAGAAAAATATAACAGACCACGAAGCTTTGCACACAGAAACCGCTCGAAACGTTGATTGTCCTGAGAATTTGGACAGTCTGATCAAAATCCTTGAGGATGAATTGGGAGCTACAATAGAACAAGAATTAGGCAGCGAAGATCAAAATAATATTCCACAAAAAAAGTGTCATGGAGATCGTAAGCTCGGCAAATTGGATTATCATGAAAACTATCATTATCGTTTTCGCTACCAACCTGAGCCTGATACGCTTCCAACAAGAAATGGCATGGGAACCTATGCGAAGAAGTTTTTCACAGAAGCCACTGAGGAACAATACATTGGAGATAACTTGGATCGTAAAAGAGCTATAACCAACATGGATGCAAAGAGATGGCTCCCTATGGCGGAGGGAACGTTCAACTTGCAAACTGCAACAAAAGAAAACGTACGTCGCACCATCCCTAACCCATTACAGAATACTTTCGATAGAAATTTACAGTTTTTGAATTCAGACCAACAAAAAGGTGATCGAAAATATAAAATGTTCAAATTTGCAAGTCATAGACTATAGAATAGAACCAAATAATACAACCAAATCTGGTTGAGGTTGTTGCTGCTGGTTTAGGGGTTTGTTGACCAACGTAACAACATGCCTATAGAACTACTCCTCCAAATTGTTTTCATATGTTTAAATAAAAGTATTCCTATTGAAATGGAAAACATTTTGAGTAAAATATCCTAGCAAATTAATAATATCTTAATAAAGCGCCTAATATCTTAACCTGTTGTTAACTATTGAAATGCACAAATCTAGTGTGTTTGTTTACTTTTTGTGTAGTCAATAAAAACCAAGATTCAACAGATTTGTTTTTATTATATGCAACAAAATAGGAGTCATTCATTGAAGGCTACATCCTCCGGATATGCTGGATCAGACGCACTTCTATTCTATTACAGTGTGTTGACATGATCGTATTTTTCTTCTTAGTAGGGCAGCCATGTTTTCTCCTAGAAAAATATAAGAACAGTTACCCAGTTATACCCAGTTTACTTTATTCCAGTCCAGCGCTGGATTGCTTACTGGAAAAATGGAAACCGGCACCGGAAAACATCAATCCAGTGCCAATGCTTTCCAGTGCCGGTTTACATTATTCCAGTAAGCAATGCAGCGCTGGATTCGGTCGCTGGACTGGAATAATGTAAACCGGGTATAATGGCGCGGTCTGTAAAAAGTGCATTGGTGATCGTGCCAACGGTAGCCGGAAGTGGAACGTAATAGTAATAGTACCTTTCACAGTGCTGTCAGCATTTGAATTTAAGACAGCAAGCTGCCCTTGATGGCAGTTAAACTGAAACGGAAGGTCCTTAAAAGTGGACACTAAGGCCAATTGTCCACGTTACTGCACGTTATCCGCACGATTTCGACAATTGTCGGATGCAAGACGAATGTTTGAATCTTGCGTAGAAATAATGAAATCTGTGTCTACGAAGCGACAACGACACGACAGCCGCACGTCTTGCGTTCGTCATGCCGGATGCGTGCGTGCTGCAAAGAGTAACTGCTCGATCGACTCTTCAAACGCACGCAGTGTTGCCATTTTACATCTACATTTTACTAGTGAGTTACATTTACTACATCTAGTGAGTTTTTTTGTAATTTTTTAAGGTTGCGTACCCAAAACGGGGCTCTTATATTCGTCACGTCTGTCTGTCCAACCGTATGTCACAGGCACATTTTTCCAAAACTATATTATTGTTAAGTGGATGTATTTTGTGAACCGCATTAAGATTTTCACACAAAAATTAAAAAAATAGAAGTGTACACTTCTGTTTTGTTTCAAGTGCGAGTCGGACTCGCCCATGAAGGCTTCCGTAGCAGCAAGTAACAGAATATAAAAGTTCTTGTAGGTCGTTGTTACTTTAATCAGTGTTTTAATAATAGCGAATGTATGACGTAATGAAATAAAACTACTCACTAGATCTCATTCAAACCAATTTTCGTTGAAAATTTACATCATAAATATATTTTCTATATTTTTGCCATTCTCTTATTTTAGAAGTTCCAGGGGGGTGGGCCCACATTTTACCACTTAGGAAGAGTCTCTCCCGCAAACTAAACTATTAAGAAAATAAAGTGGCCAAGTGCGAGTTGGACTCACCCATGAAGGGTTCCGTTGCAGCAAGTAACATAATATACATAGTACACATAGTTCTTGTAGTTCGTTGTAACTTTGATCGAAGTTTTAATAATAGTGTATTTATGACGTACTAAAAAAAACTACTCATCAGATCGAGTTCAAACCAATTTTCGTTAGTAGTTTTTATGGTAATGTATATCATATATTTTTTTTAGTTTTTTCATTCTCTTACTTTAGAAGTTAGAGGGACACACATTTTACCACTTTGGAAGTGTCTCTCGCGCAAACTATTCAGTGTAGACAAAAATTATGTTAGACACCTCAACATCATTTTTAAAGACCTATCGATAGAAACTCCACACGTGTAGGTTTGGGAAAAAAAGTTTTTTGAGTTACAGTTCTCAGTATGGGGGGCACCCCTAATTTTTGTTTTTTTTAAAAACTTTTGTAAAAATCTTAATGCGGTTCACAGAATACATCTACTTACCAAGTTTCAACAGTGTAGTTCTCATAGTTTCGGCAAAAAGTGGCTGTGACATACGGACGGACAGACAGACAGACATGACGAATCTATAAGGGTTCCGTTTTTATGTTTTACGGAACCCTAAAAAAGTTGGAAACCACAATATCATTTTTGAACATCTATCCATAGATATTAATCCACACGTAATGTATGATTTTGAAGGAAACATTTTTTTTTCAGTTTCAGTTCTAAGTATGGGGCACTCCCAAAATTTATTGTTTTTTCTTTTTTTTGTATGAAATTCTTAATGCCGTTCACAAAATACATCTACTTACCACGTTTCAATAGTATAGTTCTTATAGTTTCAGAGAAAACATACGGTTGTGACATACGGATGAACAGACAGACAGAAAGACAGACATGACGAATCTATAAGGGTTCCGTTGTTTGCCATTTGGCTCTACGAAACCCTAAAAACAATAAATTTTGGGGGTGCCCATACTAAGAGCTGAAACTCAAAAATGTTTTTTTCATCAAAATCATCCGTACGGAGTATCTATTTTTTTTTCTTCTCTTTAAAAATGATATTGAGGTTTCTCATTTTTTTTTTCTATACTGAATAGTTAGCGCTAGAGACTCTTCCAAAGTTCTAAAATGTGCCTCCCCCCTCAACTGTATCTTTAAAATGAGAGAATAACAAAACTAAAAAAATGTATGATGTACGCAAATGATGTATGCAAACTTCAGCCGAAAGTTGGTAGTATTGGCTAGTAGTTTTATTGTAATCTACTTATTACACTGTTATTAAAACGTCGATCAAAGTTCAAACTAAATACAAGAATTTTTATATTATGTTACTTGCTGCTATGGAACCCTTCAAGGGCGAGTGCAACTCGCACTTATCCACTTTATTTGTAATTTAGTGACAAAAATATCTGGTGATTTTATTGACTTTTTCACGACTAACGCATCAGTTACGTATAATATCTTTTTATAGCTGTAGAAGTAGAAACTTGCGGTTACATAAATTTTTGTGGTTTTGGCTAAAAATTCAAGAGAAGAAGCATAAGTTTTACATGTTTCAGTATTCAGTAAGATATTACATAACTGATGTGTTTGTCATGAAAAAGTCACTAGAAATCACCAGATAATTTTTTGTCACAAAATCATAAAAAAAATCTCCTAGCGACAAAGTCACTAAAACGGCAATACTGAACGTGGATGACTATTTACATAACTTGCATGCAGCAGGGTGGACATAGCAAAGATGAAAAACTTGCCTGTCGTCATTTGTAGGATGCATGCATTCGACAAAAGACGCGTGCGTGGACAGTAGGCCTAAGGGTCGCAATATTGAAGAAGTTTGGCAATGAGCACAGCTAAAGCTTGAAAAAAAAAGATAAACCTAACAAAGTATTATTAAGTATACTATTATTAAGTACTGTTTTCCCCCCTTTTTTCTCCAGGGTTTTTTACCAGAGTAGTTTCCGTTCCCTTTAATTTTCCACAATGAAAAGTAGCTTGTGGTGGTGTTCCAGACTATTATCTAAATATGTTCCAAATTTCAACCCAATCAGTTTAGCCTTTTCCCGAAACTATTAAATAGCAAACACTCAAACTTTCACTTTTATAAAATGAGTAGGTAAAAGTACAAGTTTGCAGCCGAGAAATTAACCATGTCAAATTAGTTCACGCATTAAGTTGACTTTCATCTTTCATGAGGCATATGTGCTGCTCGTCCCATAACTCATTTTTTTTAATTGTAAGCATAGAGTGACAAGACAAGCAGGTTATGTGCCTGATGGTAAGCAAGCTGCCTGCTACATAACAGCATAGTGACACGCAGATATTGGAACACGAAATGTACAAATATAATCTATCTAAATCTCATCTAAATAAAAAAATCTCTATTTGGCACTGCACTGCGCTCGTCACCGTATAAGGTCTTTTATCTCTTAGCCCAGTAATTTCTCGGGAGACATTGCCCTTTAAACCAGAACACAGTTGTGTTTGCACACTACTCCTTGGTGGCAGAACAACTGACAAATGTATGGTACTTCCCCAAGAGGACTCTGGAAAGTGCCATACCACTATTAAATTCCGAAGTTTATAGTGATGGGTGTAGATGTGAGTACCATGGAGGTGGTGTTCTCCATGAAGGGCGCAGCGTAGTTCGAATACTAATTCCGAAGTTTGTAGTGATGAGTGTATGTGAGTACCATGGAGGTGGTTTTCTCTATGACGGGCGCGGCGTGGTCCGAGTACTAATTCCGAAATTTGTAGTGATGGGTGTACATGCGATGAGTGTAGGTGAGTACGATGGAGGTGGTTTTCTCCATTAAGGACGCGGTGTGGTCCGAATACTAATTCCGAAGTTTATAGTGATGGGTGTAGATGTGAGTACCACGGAGGTGGTTTTCTCCATGAAGGGCGCAGCGTAGTTCGAATACTAATTCCGAAGTATGTACTGATGGGTGTAGATATGAGTACCATGGAGGTGGTTTTCTCCATGAAGGGCGCGGCGTGGTGCGCGCGCAGCAGGTCGCGCTCGAGCAGCGCGCGCCGGCGCTCCAGCTGCGTGCGCACGCGGCCCTCGCGCTGCAGCTGCGCGCTCTGCGCCAGCAGCGCGCTCTCCAGCCGCAGCACGCGCGCGCGCTCCGCCCGCAGCGCCGACCACGTCTCCACCGCGCGCGCGCACACCGACGACAGCGAACGAGATACCTGCCGAAAACTGGGGGCTGGGGAAACTAGTGGGTGACGGACACCATACGGGGGCTAGGGGATCTAGAGTGCGTGCACACCGAAGACAGCGACCGAGTCACCTGCAGACACCACACGGAATAGGGAATCAGTATGCAACCGACACTACATGGAGGGCTGGGGAACCGTAGTGTGCGCACGCTATCCACCCACAGCGTGGACCACGTCACTACCGCACGCAAGCACACTAACGACAGCGAGCAAGACACCTGCTACCAACACTTTTGTTACTTTTTACATCGCGGCTTCCAATCCACAGCCGCAATGTCTAACCCCAACATGTCAGCCCACCTCAGTTGAACACAGCGCAACCTGCAAGACCGCATCGTCAGCGTCGTCGGAGGCAAAGCTTAGATGACGATTTTTTGTTTTAACCGAGGGTGACCGTGTTACCATAAAGCCTCATGACCTTAAGGTCACCCGCATTCGTTGTTTTTTCTTCCAACTGACTCGCACGAAATATGTAAAACAGTAGCTGGTGCAAACGTTGACATCAGTTTTAACCTAAACCTAAGGTTGTTACCTAACGCTATCTTATTTCAACTTATAAAAAAATCTATCAGCTCGCTGGTTATTCGATTAACAAATACATATATTCCATATTCAACCTGAGTCTTGAAACAGGTCCACAAAAGAGGTCCGAAAAACAATACTGATAACCACAGATATATTGCCTTATTGAGTATCGTTTCTAAAGTATTCCAGAAATCGGTTAGTTCCAGGTTAGTTTGTTTTTTGGAAAAACACAAGCTAATATCTGAAAATCTATTTGGATTCCGACGTGGCAGGTCTACTACAGATGCCGTACCTCTACTTTCGAACTTTGTGTCCTCTCATGTCAATAGTGGCAACCGGTGTCTGTCGGTATTCCTTGATTTGGCGAAGGCCTTCGACTCGCTTTCAGTGGGCCTGCTACTGAAAAAACTAAACACTCTGAATAACTCTCAAGTGGTTTGAAAGCTACGTAAGTAAAGATAAATAAGATAAGTAAATACTAATTTTGACCCAATCTCCAACAACTTACCTATCAAATTTTGCGTGTCACAGGGCAGTATTTTAGTACTAACGCTCTTTTTCTTTTCTTTCTTTATATTACCGTTTATAATAGTCATTACTGTAATACATAGTATCGGTTGAGAAATCGCGCGCTGCTGGTAGAAGTCTTTAGAGTGCTCCAGAAATCGTGGTGCACATCTGCGACTTTTAAAATTTCTGAAGCGATAGTATACATTATAAAAGAACTATAGGGTTTTAAATCGCAATATAATGAAACTGCCCGTCACTGCATCGTTGCAATACTAATAAGCCAATGATATAATTGATGATATTGCTACTGGACAGATTAACATATTTATTATCTGCTTTAACTTCACTGCCTAGACCTGATGTTTCAACGTCATTTAAGAACATCCAGAGTGCATCTGACATAACAAATCTTAGTGTGATTCATAATCGATAGCCAGAAATTACACCTAAAGTGGAAGATAAAAACATTAGTAATTAAAATGTAGCTGATACGCCGCTCCTTTGGTGTGATTTGAGCTTTATGTTATCTATACTTAGTAGTTTTATCTCAAAAACCGACGCGCGAGTTACTTGTGGTGACAAAATGTGAAAACACACTATGTATATGTGCGTGAAAACAAATACCTTCGCCCGCGTCTCGGGCGGTACTGAGAGCGTCTGGGGCGGTACTGAGAGCGTATCGGGCGGTACTGAGAGCGTTTCGGGCGGTACTGAGAGCGTTTCGGGCGGTACTGAGAGCGTCTCGGGCGGTACTGAGAGCGTATCGGGCGGTACTGAGAGCGTCTCGGGCGGTACTATCATTTTCTAACTATCATGAAATAACGCCTGTGATATATACACACCAAAAGAACAGCGGATTAGCTACACTTTTAATCGACTTAAAAAAGAAAAGGTTATCAATTCGGTTGTATCATATGTATGATACGCGATAGCCAATTGTGAATAAATTGTAATTGTTCTTTGTTTGGTGGATAATAGTTCAAGAGGTTACATATATTTTTAACGAAATCGGTGTGATGGTTTTTGAATTTGGTGGATATGAACAAACAACTAAAATTTACTTTCATTTATCTACATATCTTATAGTGAAGACTTCTTATAAAATTTGGTCGAGTGTCTGAATTTAATCATATTAGATTGAAGTCGGTTTTTGTTTTTTCTTCTGAGAAAATTAAATATAAATAAATAAATATTGGTGGACACTTCACACACAATACAATCTGACCCCAAATTAAACAAAGCTATCTGGTTTCCATAGTACAAGTATGGAAACCAGATAGCTGATATAATACTTATAATATTTTTAAATACATACTTATGAAACATAGAAAACACCCAGGTACAGAATTATTTGAATTCATCACACAAATATTTGCATTGAGTGGGGATCGAACCCACGTCCCACCTTCGCAGGCAGAGCTACTACCAACTAAGCCACCGGCCCAGCCAATTGACCAGCCATTGACTAGTATTAGCTTCCGCTTCAGGTGTAATTCCTGGTTGTCGATTATGAGTTAGACTAAGACCTTGTCCAGAAAGGGCGAATTCGCCGCGAATCGTATCGCGCGAATTCATACGCGCGTTGTCGAGGTACTAGACATCAATACATGTCCACAAGCATCGCGCGAATTCAAAATACGCGCGTAAATCGCGTGCACTACGCCAGACTCTCGACTCGCGCTTGATTCGCGCGTATTGCGCGCGAGTCGAGATACTAGGGACGCCTTGTTGCGTCCAGTTAACGCGCGAACTCTAGAGCGAGAACTCTTGACCACAACGTGACCGCTTCGTTCAACTCCATGTTTCGTACTGAATTCCTCCCCAAATGCTCGCGCGTTGGTACGCACCTTGTGGACGCAACGGTCGCGCGTAATACGCGCGAGAGAATCGCGGCAAATTCACCCTTTCTGGACAAGCTCTAAGACTTGTACCTCGGCGTGTACGACGCCGTCCATCTTTGGCGGCTCGGTGCGCCCGTCGAGCAGCGCGGCGAGGTCGCGGCGCGCGCGCGTCGTTCGCGCGAACAGCTCGGCCGAGCGCTCGTGCCGCTCGAGCATGAGCGCGCGCGACGCGGCCGCCGTCACCAGCGCCGCGCGCTCCCGCGACAACGTCTCCACTTGCATGTGTAGCTCCAACATCTGATCACACACAATATTTACCTTTATATCTTTGGGACCGTCCATAAATCACGTCACACGTTAAGGGTGACCACCTCCAGATCGATGAAGTGTGACATTGTGTGACAATGGGCGAGAGTGGTTCCAAATTTCGTGACGTCACACTTTTTTGGCCTCTTTACAAATTAATCATGTAAGACATGAGCATCCTCCACTAGCATGTGCAGCTCTAAAATCTGACCACACACAACAGCTTTTTAATAGCTGTACAAGTTGTCTTCTGTAGTGGTAAAACTCTTTGAAGAGTGCGCCTGGGGAAGTAACACATATTTGCCAGTTATTCTACCGCCAAGCAGTTGTATGCAAATATTCTGTGGTCGGGTTTGAAGTGCAATGTTTCCAGATAAATTTACCGGGCTAGACAAAGCAGCAAAACATTCTTAAATCTCAGTATGACGAGCGCAGCGCAGTGCTAAACAGGGATTTAGATTTTTTATGTTCCTTTAGCTGTGTGGCACTGTGCTGTTATAGGCAGGCTTGTCGCTTACCACCAGGCACATGTCCTGTTTGTCTCGTCACTCTACACTATAAAAAAGCTCTTAACTTCGTGTTCGATCATTTCTAAACAGAGCTGTCAAGCTGCCATGTTTGAAGCCTTGGTGACCCAGTGGCGAAAACGACCGAACTTCGACAAGGATTGTTTTTAAAGGGTTTTATTTTTAATAAAGACTTGGCTGCCAAACGTCGCGTCGTCTGCTGACATTGCAGATGTTCATAAACGACGACTTCCACTTACTATCAGTTGGACTTTATGCTTTTTGCCACTCATCTTATAAAAAATAAAACCGCCCAAGTGCGAGTGGGACTTCCGCACGAAGGGTTCCGTACCATTAGTTAACGAAAACCTCTTTGGCTTTTTTCGAAATTTTTTATACATTGCATTTTCGCAGACAGGCAAAACTTTATCAAAGTATTGATATTTGCTTCATGATTATGATGACCGTATTTAGCTACTCACATTTAGATGCAAAATATACTTGTGGACTTGTTATAAGTTTAATGTACAAATGACACGTAAAAATCGACGCTATTACAACGGACAAAATACAAACAGTTCAAATAAGTTCCTAGATAATTACGTGAGGCTACGTAATTCACAAAAAAAAATACAATTTAAAATGACATACCTCAGTTTGCATTTCTTGATAAGGTATCTCTTTTGAATAGCAATCGTAATTTCTTAAACGTTTAACTTCCATACGTAGAGTGGCTAACTGATTTTCGTACTGTGTCATACTTTGTTCCCTGCAATAGTCAAAATTCAACATTTTTATTGCCAGCATAAGCTTCAAAAATAATTTAACAGGTAAAAACAAGTTCTTAAGTTTGACCAAAAATAATAATAATGAAGATATTGTTGTATAAGTTAATAAAATCAAAGGTGTGCACTAAATTTCAAATCAAACGATCATAAAATACATTAAAAGTACTAAATTTGACCCAACATCTTGATTATCTATGTACCTTCATAGGTTTCGAAACGATTTAAAAATAGAAACAGCTATTTTAAAAACAATAAGTCGATTCAATGCGTTGTTGCGTAAGAGATGGATGGATAAACGTATATCACAAGATCCGCAAACTTTGCCGTATTGAAAAACATCCTTATTATTTGTAAGTGATAAATGTAAATGGAGTAATTGTCACCAAAACCAATTTTAATAAAGGTGTTTGAAGAAAAATTAGGAACTATTTTGCCCCAAATTATGTATTTTTCTGGAAATTCTAACTTATAAACTAAGTATATTGTATTCCATTTCCATCGGTTCAGCCGTTCCAATTTGATCCAGCAACAAACATCCAAACATCTTAACTAGTAAACTAGTAGGTAATAGGAGTCAGTTGTGTTTTGTGAAAGTGTTTAGGTGTGTACTAATCATCGTTATTAATCTATATATATAAAAGCGAAAGGTCACTCATCAAGGAATCTCAGAAACTACAAATGCTAGGAATCTGAAATTTTGCATGGAGATCCGTTTGAGTACGTAGGCGCTCGCTAAGACGGGGTTTTGCGAAATTCAACCCCTAAGAGGGTGAAACAAGGGATGAACGGTTGTATGAAAATTCGTAATATTCAAAGTTATAAAATTTTGGATCTAGACACTTGACACGAAGCAATTAAATGTTTCTTCCATCAATTTTGTAATTTGATGTACAGGGGTAAAATTGGGGTTGAAATGGGGGATGAATGTCAATATGAAAGTTCCCAACCGTTGAAGATAAAACCATGAAACTCTGTATATAGACACTAGACACGAAGAAAATGAATGTTTGTTCTATCAATTTCATAATTTCGAACTGTACGGGGGCGATGTTGGGGTTGAAATGGGGGATGAATGTCAATATGAAAGTTCCCAACCGTTGAAGATAAAACCATGAAACTGTTTATAGACACTTGACATGAAGCAAACGAATGTTTGTTCTGGCAATTTTGTAACTTCGAACTGAACGGGGATGAAATGGGGGATGAATGTCAATATGGAAGTTGCCAACCGTTGAAGATAAAACAATGAAACTTTGTACATAGACATTTGACATGAAGCAAACGAATGTTTGTTCTGGCAATTTTGTAATTTCGAACTGTATTGGAATGAAATAGGGGATAAAAGTACACATGTAAGCTTCCAATCGTTGAAGATAGAACCATGAAACTTTGTATGCACTTGACACGAAGCAAATAAATGTTTGTTATAGCAAGTTTGTAATTTCGAACTGTATGGGGATGAAATTGGGGTTGAAATGAGGGATGAATGTCAATATGGAAGTTCCCAACCGTTGAAGATACAACCATGAAACTCTGAATATAATATGTAATTAATTCGCGCGGACGGAGTCGCGGGTAGCAGCTAGTTTTTCTAATAAACGCTGTTTGTTTTTTGTAGTTCACGCTAGTTTAAACAATTTCAAGAAAAATTAGTGATGCACACATCATCTTTTCATTATCACGATGTTCATCGATGACGCGTTGTAGTTTTACAATCTTTTGTTCTCTATCTAAAAGCTCCATAACCATTTTGTCTTTAAATGAATCTGCGTCTTCTCCTTGCTGGAACAGAAAGTAATTAAAATTAGATTACTCAAAAAAAATACAAACAATACCCGTCTCCCAGTTTCATTTACTTTATTTTATTTATCTACGTATTAATCTCTGTGGAAAAATATTAATAGACTGCATGTAAAGTCTGAAAATAAACTATTTCATTTCATCTGATTTCAAAGGTATCACATTTTCTTAGGGCTAATATGATAAAATGTGAGGCAACCCAAGATAATAGAAAACCGAAAAATTCTATTGACGTCATCACCTCTCTTTCAGGAGCTATTAACAATTATAGTGGTACCAATAGAAGTCGTCTTAGAATTAGATCTTCGCTAGTTATTCCACTGCCAATGCGCAAACGTTATTGTGTTCTGGTTTGAAAGAAAATGCTTCCAGACAAATTATAATGCAAAGAGTGTCTTAGGCAGTATTTGGACTCTTATTATCACATGGTTGAGTGATACTGTGCTGTTACAGGATGCATGCCGTCACTATATTGTATAAAAATAACATGATTTCTGCCCTATATCACCCCCCATATGACCCCCCATTAAGAAGCATACAAATTAGGGTCGTTCACGTATACGCCACATGTTGCAATCCTGCACTAGTCTTATCCACGTATGATCAGCTACTGTGCTACTTAAAACAATAAGGATTAAATACAAATACTTACTGCAATTTTGTTGAGTGAGTTCAAAAAGCTGTCTTTGTCAGCTCGGCTCTGTCGTAGCTCCTCTTCTGCACGGGACATCGCTACTCGCGTCACTTGTAACTCTTTCCATATCTCTGTTTCTCTATCAGACGGCTCATTTTCTGCAGGTACATATAAAGTAGGTTACTGTGACACGTGATGAAGGTGAGGTTTGATAGTCACTTTTTCGTGAACAACTAAGCTTTCTATCTCAGAACCAGAATCAGAAAAAAATATTGTTATAACTTTGTACAAAATGTTTGTTGTATTAACTTTAACACATTGATGAATAAAGTAGTTACACACCAGTAACGATCAGTACAGTAGTAGTATCAAAACATGAACATCCAAATAGTTATTTGTATGATCATGTCCATTTTAAATGACATAGACATGGGTATTTTATAGTTTGACCTCTGATTCCTACGTGTGCGAGTTTGCGTAATCTAATACCGCAAAATGAGTAAATCTGAATCTCAGAAACGCCTGCAACGATTCTCATGAAATTTAGCAGGGTGTGGTAAATTGATCCAACTAGGTAAAATTTTATTCTAAGTTACGGCTGGTCTAATCGGGGGAACGGCGACTGCCGATCCGGAGACCCCGGGTTCAAACCCCACACGCACCACTGTCTTTTCGAAGTCATGTGCGTATTGCCGCTAACGAAAACATCGTGAGGAAACCGACATGTACCTAGAATCTTTCGAAGTCATGTGTCATCCACCAACCCGCACTGGGCCAGCGTGGTGGATTATGGCCTTAACGCTCTCCTTGCGAGAGAAGGCCCTGAGTCCCAGCAGTGGGAACGTTTAGTGGGCTGTTGATGATGATGTTGAGGTAATTTTTTTAGGAAACGTCGTTTTTTCGTGTTTACAAGTAATGAAAAACCGAGCAAAGCTCGGTCATCCATGTACTATTTATTTAAATCTATGCTTTCAAAAGCTTAATAGCCGGGTCACACAGAGGCGATCCTAAAGCGATAGCGAGACGATATTTTTTGTAATGTTCGAATTTGTATGCAACCTGACACACAGCAAGCGGACGCGATCCCATACTCGGTATCGAATCGCTCTCGCTATCGGATCGCTATCGCTACCGGATCGCCTCTGTGTGACCCGGCCTTAAGATAGATCTAAGAATAGCACCACCCATGTCGCAAGAAAAACATGGCAAAATCGACCTGTAAATATTTTCAATTTCGGATCCTTTTTCTACGAAAAAGCTTTAACAGAGCATATTCCAGTCAGATGTGTGGATTTTTCAAGATCCTTAAATCTCCAACGCAAACCGCATTATAGTTTAATATCAAACAAAATAGCGGCCACGCGTAAAATCATCAAATCTCAGTAAAACGTGTTGTTTTTTAAACGAATATGATCTCTTAAACACGAGTATAACTTTTGTGGAACAAATATGATACAAAGTTCCATGATTTTACAAGATAACTCAAATTGATGTACATATACTTACAACATAATATGTATAAAAATGTTTCTTTTACTTCACTTTTATTACCTTTACTCGGAACATACTCCAGACATCGTCTTCTCTCGGTGTCAACGAGTTTAACTGATCGTTCCTTCAAATTTTTGTATTGCTCTTCAATTTCCTTGACCTTGTTTTCTAGTTCCACTATGCGTACATCGGCTGTTCTCTTTATTTTATCCTATGGACATAGATTTGTTATAAAACAATTTGTCTTGTGGAAAATTACTTGAAACATTTTTGCTCTTGTTATAAAATACAGATGAAAGTAAATGAGACCTATAAATACAGTTTGTATTACACTATACATTAGAAAAACGTACTATGTAATCTATTACCAAGAGCATGTAAGGATATCATGTAAGGATATGAATGGACGAAATGATTTTTTTTAACTTTTAAAATCGATTTACAATGTTTAATTTATAATTTTTTATAATTTATAATTTTGTATGTATAGTAGGTAAGAGGACAGAAACACAATTGGTATATGAACACGAACGGTCTAAATCGCTGTCTAGGGCTGCATTGCGCTCGACACCCATATATATATTATATTATATGATTTATCTCTTTGCCCAGACATTTCACTGGAAACATTGTCTTAGAACGGTTTCGCACTACATCCGATCCGAATCCGATTCGAATCCGTGAAAACACTTTCCGAAGTTGTCGTACAGCTAATTAATGGTAGTTTACGCACTAGATCCGATTTCCGTCATCCGAATTGTCTCCGTCATCCGTAAATTTACATCTCGGAATAGATAATTGACGGACCGAAGTAGCCATAGTATTATTTGTATGAACTCACTGCGTCCGAATTGAATCCTTCTCAAATCTTTATTAGATCATAAATATGTAGGTACAGTACATTGATGGCATGGCAAAAATGGCAACGGAACGCCTCATTTACATCAAAATTGTCTTGAAAAATATCGTTAGTTTGTAAAACAGTTTATTCTCTAATATTATATTCTTTAGACATTCAATAAAATAGTCAATTTTCACTAAGTAAAATTGTCATTTTTACAAGCTCTTTAGGTTATTTGGCAGCTTATTTTATATCGGATCGGACGTAGTGCGAAACCGTTAGTCCGAGTTTTTTAGTTCCATATTTTCACGGGTTCGGATCGGATTCGGATCGGACGTAGTGCGAAACCACTATCTGATAATTAAAAACTAAAAAGTAATTCTACCTGCCTGTCCATCTGTAACAATTTTACAGGTAAACTACTCCACCAATATAGACGAAATACAGTATACATAGAGTAATGTTTTTCACGGAAGGACATAGTAATTAATACATGTTATCAAACCGTGAAAACAGACATTGATGCGGATAAAGTAACAGCTAGTTCATTTATAAAAATAAGAGAATAAAACAATTAAAAAAGTTTATAGATACTTGGTGTGCCACTTGTTCAGCTAGTTTCGACTGAAGTGCCTCCATACGA
Source organism: Ectropis crepuscularia (assembly GCA_963693475.1). NCBI lineage: Eukaryota > Metazoa > Arthropoda > Insecta > Lepidoptera > Geometridae > Ectropis > Ectropis crepuscularia. Next base: position 8,823,237 of record OY856343.1, on the reverse strand, counting down.
GTCTTTTGCTCAGCCTGAATTGTAGCCGTCACTTTATCTGTAGCTTCCACTTGCTCCCTGAGCTCCTTTACTCTGTAATCCAATATTTAATTATTTTTTTCTCTGTGTGTTCTTTGTGTGTTTTTTGTATATGTCAATAAAGAGGGTAGTAAGTCTTATCTCACAAAGTGACGCGCGCCTCACTTGTGGTGATCAAGGGTAAAAACGCGCTGAAGTACCTACCTCTACCTATGAGTGCGTGAAAGCAAAGATCAGTCTAAAGGCCGGTTTGCATTTTGATTAGTGCGAGTGCGAGTGCTAGCAAGAAATCGCGACTGATTAGTGCAGGTGTGTAGTGCGAATGCTGTCCAATTCAGTATAGTAGCTGTGTTTAGTTCATTGAGTTGCCAGCCGTCGGCCCGCATGTATGGATGAACGTCAAGAAGCACAAAGTCAAGTTAAACACATACCTAGTCAAGTTCTTTGTTCGTAAACTTTGATTACTTTTGGAATTTCGTAAATGTACAATTTACACGTCAATAGGGATGTTAGCAATTTTTCGGAATTACTTTTATTTTGAAGAGTGAAACTTATTTACCATAAAAAAATATTTTATATAAAAACATTAGTATTTTCGATGAGTAAACATACTACAATAATAGAGTAATTTTGAATTTTCCCGCAAAAACACTAACGATTGGAATGACGTCACTAACCGCAAAACATTGGTCGCGATACATGACTGTATGTCTAGTTTATGTGTTTCCTGATATTTACTTGAACACAAACGTCGTTGCTACGATCGCAAACTATAATAAAAAAGCAGAGAAGATTACAATCTAGTCAGTCTTCGACAGCTTGTTTTGCGGTTAGTGACGTAATATGTCATATTGGTGTTTCCAGTCACGTGACAACAGAATATAAATGTAGCATATGAAATCATTTCTAATAAATGTACTACGTATTATTAAATCATAGAAATGAGATTTTCGATATTCTACTGCTACAAACTATCATAAAAGTAACACTAAACATTAATTTGTGATCAGTGAGATTAGATGAGATTAAAAAATGAGCATACAAAGTGTATAAATATATTTTAGAAATTTAAACTGAGTATTTCATTGTACGATAATAATTATCGTAAAGCGCTCAAGAGTGCGCATTGTTACGAAGAGTTCGGTGCTTTTAGACCGGCCAAATAAATACACTTTTCTTTTATATGGGAAAAAAATGATTTACGAATTTTTAAAAACTGTAGAATAAAAATCTGTATAAATACGGAGAAATTTGTGTGTATGGCAAACGCTACTGTTTAGTGGCAGGCAAGCTGCGAGTTAAGGGCGAGGGAGGAGGCTACTCGCAAAAAAATAGAACGCGCTTCTAATCACTTCACTATCACTACGCAAATTACTTCACACTCGCACTAATCAATTACTGTCCACACGTGTTTCCTACTGATCACTTCACACCTGCACTAATCACTCACACTCGCACTAATCAAAATGAAAACAGGCCTTAAGGGTGCGGTTCTATTGAGGCGGAGCGGAGCAGAGCGGAGACGAGCTGTGCCGCGATTCACCAATCACATGACTTTGGAATCCAAGTATGAATATATGTGGATTTTAAGCCTTGTGATTGGTGAATCGCAGCACAGCTCGTCTCTGCTCTGCAACGCTCCGCCTCAAAAGAACCGCATCCTAAGTCACGCCTCTAAGTCAGCACGGCTACTAGTCCTCATATAACAACAATAAAATTCCTGCAATTAAATATTACAAATATTATTATGAATGCGAAATTTTGGATGTTTAGCAGGGGTCGGCAACGCTTCGGGAGCCATGGGCCACATGGTAAAAAAGTAGATAAAAACGGGCCGCAAATTTAAAATTTATAATTCTACCCCCCCCCCCTGCGAAAAAACAGCGTTCGCGATAACATAAGTAGCGAATTAATATATAATAAAATAATAATACATTTATTTAGTTGTATAGGTAGCGGTATAAATTAATATTTGATAGGATATAATTATGTGAGCCGGGAATAAAATAAATCTTATTTAACACACTCACGGGCCGCACGTTGCCGACCGCTAGTTTAGACGATTGGATGTCCTCGTATGTTTCTCAATCACGTCAGAAGTCAGAACGCCTGAACAGCGAGCGTAGCGATTCTGAACCCAGCCGGAATGATCTTGACACGGAATCAAACCTCTCAATGTTCTACACAACCGTCGTTTGGAATGACAACGACCAGTATACCGAATATGAGTCGTTCGGATTGTGTTCAGAATCAGTATCCAAATCGGGTTGAAATTTAGAACACAGATTAAGTATAGTCTGGGATAGCACATTACCTACGGAAAAATAACAGAAACATGAACAGCGCGGATAAAATCGTACGGGCCGCTGCTATTTAATTATATTACACTACCTAGTTTAGTTATCGATGAGTTTAGAAAACAACCGTGATAGCTGTAAACCATGTTTGTAATGCTATATTTGTATATTCAGAACTACAAACAATTAACCTTAGCTCCAATGCATCTCGTTGTCGCGACAACGTTTCAATCGTCATTTCTCCAGTCTTCGATACCTCAATGAGCTTTCTAGATCGCGCATCATAACTTGTTTCACGATGACGATACTGAAAAATTAAATTTCTGTTACTTTTCTGCAAATTTAATCAATTATGATAATACAGCGTCGCAATAATTCAGGATGAGCAAGCCATGATAAACCTTTTTGATGCAGTATTCCGAATTATATACATCATCAAAATTTGATCAAAATTTGACCACAAGTCAATCAATTATTTGAAGAATGTAGAGAAGGTAGAGGTAGAAAGCTGTTTCTGTTTCAAAATTAGGTTTTGACTATTCCATAAAACCATGTAGTTTTCTAGTAAATTTCGATTGACTATTCCATAAAACCATGTAGTTTTCTAGTAAATTTCGTCTATTCGCTTTTCAATAAACTTAATAATCACTAGTAAGTAACTATTATTTTAAAAGGTTTTTGAAAGAACTTTCGCCATCAATCCGTATAAGTACCTACTTTACATCACTCTCTCTAATCCCCATTCTCGTACAGGTATCATCATCATCAGCCTATCCTTGTCTACTGCAGGACGTAGGCCATCTAAAGTAGTGGTGTCTAATTCAAGTTATGATTCTTTTTACAAACTAAATTGCACGTAATGTTTTCTTTCGCCATTAAATCAAGTGCCAATTACCATTGCCTAGAATGGGTGTGAATAAACACAGAGGAGTAAGCTCAGAGACAGAACCCTTGACTCTGATTTGGAAAGTCACAATTATCAATCGCTGCCTTTTAACTTATTTATTTTTGTCTGAAACACGTAGCAACCGACTTCAATTTCAAAATTCAACTCACGCAGTGCACTAATTTCAATATAATTAATAATAAACTAATATGAAATATTATCGACGCTAGTAGGTATATTTATAATTCTTGTTGATATAACGTACTAGCCGCGCCTCACAGTTGTACCCGCGCAGCTCCCGTTCCCGTGGTTTCTTCGGGATAAAAAGTAGCCTATGTGTTCTTCCAGACTATAATCTAACTGTGTTCCAAATTTCAGCCCGATCTGTTCATACGATACGTGATTTAGCAACAAACATCGAAACATTGACATTTATAATATTAGTAGGATAACAAAAACTACTCCACCAATTCCGATAAAAAAGATTAGGTATATGCGGCCAATCGGTCCTTTCTTACAAAAATTAAATGATCTTTGTTCAGCAAGGTGAAAATTCTGAGGTACAGAACACAAAAAATTGGCGAATTGAAAACGTGATTTTTTAAAGTCTGTTAAAAATTAAGCTACGTTATCTAAAATAAAACGTCATCTTTCACAGGCAGCTGCTCCTAGGACGTATCCACCGTGAGTGATAAAAGGAAAGTGTAAATGAACAGATCCGCAAAGCCGAATCGGTAATCACTGTCATTTGGTTATGTTGAGCATGTGCGAGTTGGTTTACGAGTTGCTCGAGGTCCTTCTGCTTCCGCTTGGTGATGTCGAGCTCGGCCTTAGTATCCTTGTACTGTCTCTCGAGGGTCGCGATCCGGGCGCGCGCCACTCGCAGCATGCTCTCCGCTGAAGACACCAAGTCCTTCAGGGCCTCACGCGCTGATTTCTCTTTCGACAACTCTTCGCATACCGCCTGGAAATAAATTCTGTTGTAATAAGTTAAGTATTCTAGTGACCACGGCTGTTGTAACGCTGCCGAAACGTCGACGTTATTAAATAATAACAGTTCGTGATTAGATCCTGTGTTGAATTTGCAAAATAATTTCTGTTGATCTGGGACACCGTCTGAGAGAGAAGAAGAGGTGTGTATTGGTTTTTGACCCAGCAGATCTCCCTGGCTAGACCTACAGAGGGGGAACGCAGCAAGTGTTTTAAGTAGAAACATCCATAGAAAACAACAATATCAAACATTTTTGGCAATATGTAAAGAGTAAAAAAAGTACAGATGCAATACCTCTTAAGATGAAGCACGATGGACTGATAACGTCACAACAAGAACAGATATGCGAACTGTTTTCTAATTATTTTAGTTCTGTTTTCGAAAAACACGATTCACACATCCGATATCACGAAGGAACCGGTGGTCAAGAGTTATGTGGTGGTATACTTAGTGGCATATTGATCAATCAGGAAGACATTCTTAGTAAAATTGCTAAGATTGATCCTAATAAGGGGGCAGGTCCCGACGGAATTCCCCCTCTTGTGGTCAGAAAGTGCGGCAAGGAATTATGCTCTCCTCTTTCTGTATTGTTTAATATGTCCCTTCATACAGGTATATTTCCGTCACTTTGGAAAACTGCCTACATAATTCCCATATTCAAAACTGGTGACAGATTGAGCTGTGATAATTACCGTCCCATAAGCATACTTTCTTGTTTGGGTAAACTCTTTGAAGCAGTTGTATATGATGTTATGTATCATCATATTAGTTCACAACTGTCGCCCAAACAGCACGGATTTGTACGTAATCGATCTACTACTTCGAATTTGCTAGAATTGAAAAACTACATATGCCAGTCTTTTTCGAAAAAGGCACAAGTTGATTGCGTATATACTGACTTTTCTAAAGCTTTCGACAAGGTCAGCCATAAAATGTTAATTCGCAAATTATCGTCTCAGTTTGGAATTCATGGTAGTTTGTTGAGGTGGATAGAGTCATATCTTACTAGACGTAGTCAGCTGGTTGCAATCAGGGGCTTCTTGTCTACACCTGTATTAATAACATCTGGAGTACCCCAAGGTTCTCATCTTGGGCCTTTGCTTTTTATCGCTTTTATCAACGACCTTGTAGACAAGCTTAATAACCCCTGTCTATTATACGCAGACGACCTTAAAGTCTTTTCTCAAATCAACAATATCAGAGACGCGGAGATCCTTCAGTCTGATCTAGATGTTATTTACAGATGGTGTGAAGTTAATCGTATGGTTTTAAATATTAATAAATGTGTAATGATAACGTTCACAACTAAAGTTAATAAAATACTGTTCAATTATAAAATTCAAAATAATATGTTAGAAAGAAAGACTGTTGTAAAGGATCTTGGCATTTTGTTGGATGAGAAAATGACGTTTCGCAATCATTATGATCATATAATTAGTAAGAGCACTAAACTCCTGGGCTTTATTTCTCGGATTACGAATAAATTTAAAAAACCTACAAGTTTTTTAAATCTGTACTATGCCCTAGTACGGAGTGTTCTAGAATATAATTCTGTTGTATGGTCACCACATTACGAAGTGCATAAGAGGCGTATAGAACGAGTACAGAGCAAGTGCTTAACCATACTGTGCTACAGGCAGGGGCTGCGGCGCCAATTGCAATCTTATCCCGACAAACTTGCTAAATTTAAAATGCAAACTCTTGAATCTAGACGTGCTTATAATGAATTTGTCTGCCTCTTTAAGATATTGCATGCTCATATAGACTCCCCCACTCTTCTCTCCAGTATCAACATTAACATCACCCCTAGAGCCCGCGACTATCATGCTAGGATTTTTTCGTTGCAGGTTTACACCAATAATACGTCATTTTATAACCCTATAGTGAGAATGTGTCGCCAATATAACGAAATTCATAAAAAATACCACGACACAATTGATGTATTTCATAACAAAATGTATAAATTTAAAAATGAACTTAGGAAGATAGTATTTACGCCATATGTTCGCTAAAGTCGATTTTCATTATTATAAAGTTTTCAAATTATAAAGTATTTCTTGGTTGCGTTTACATATTTTAGTTATGTTATAGTTTTAGTTGCATGTAGGTATGAGTTAAGTTAAAGTTATTGATTTATATTGTATGTATTTAATTTAGTGACTGCCTCAATATTCTAGTTAAGTTGTGTGTGCATGCTTTGGATAACAGTTTAGAACATCACAATATTATAATTTATCTGATAATTAACATTAACTGTAATCTGTTATGTACGCCTAATTAAATAAATAAATAAATAAATAAATAAATAAGTAGTTTCGGGCAGAGGCCTATTAATTGTGAATGGTTGTTTTTTTTATATTTACATTTGACATGTACTTTAAATATTGTTACTGAATTTAGTATTTTGAGTGATATTTGTAATTTATAAAATAAATGTACAGCTACTAGGTACTATATTTCTTTAAAATGTTACTTAGTGTATGAATGCAGAGGTCTCTTTGAGTCCGTCTATGGAAGTATCACGCCTGAACCAGTTATTCTACTGCCAAACATGTACAAACATCACTGTGTTCCAGTCTAAAGGGCAATGTTTCCATAGAAATTACAGGGCATAGAAATAAATCGTCTTTTCTCTGAGTTACGAGTGCAGTGCAGTGCTGGGTAATAATGATTTCAACTCTTCGAGTTTCAATAGCTGCGTGACACTATGCTGTTATGAGCAAGCATGTTGCTTACCATCAACCATATGTCCTGCTCGTCCCGTCACTTAATACTATAAAAATAAGATACTCCTACTAGGACCGATACATCTACGCTTTTATTATTTTGTACACACACTTTGCTACCTAGTGTTTAATTGTTTAACTTTCCAAATAGTATACTCGACATTGATTAAACTCATCTATTGATTAAGGTACTCACTTATCAAATACGACAATCATTATTGTCAATAATCTATATTAAACTAATCATAACTATGGGTTTTATAATTAGCTTTTAATGTTATTAAGTGTACGTATACCAATATTATAAAGCTGAAGAGGTTTTTTGTTTTAACGTGCTAATCTCAGGAAACCGATTTCACATAAGTATTATTTCACTATTGGATTCACTATGTGCGTGATCCCTGAGTGCTTAATAATAATTTTAAAAAAACTAGTCTGCATGGAATATGGAAAGATGCGCCTTGTGGTGTAACCAGCGGCTAAAACTACCACTAAACTTAACGGGATAAAAGTAGTATATTTTAATCTAATTAATGTATTTACTACTATATATTTCATTCAAACTCCTTCATCCGTTGCAGAAATAGGTACGTGGGAACAAACATACACACAAACCTTTAGAATGTTAGAGTACAGACCTTGAATATTTTTCCTTGTGTAGGAGACACATGGGTAAATTTATTTAAATTCACAATGTTTACCTGATAGGAGGCCGTGTTTTCTGTGTACTGAGGTGTGTCCTTCAGCTCTTCAATTTCTTTCTTCTGAGCCGTTAATTCATCTACTTTATGCTGAAGTATCATATTTTCTTTTTGAAATTTTTCAATTTTTTTTATATGCGCTTCTCGATCTAGCCATGAAACCCTGGACATTATACTGAGATTATTAATAACGATTGACATCTATTAAATAAATAAATAATTAAAAAGTATTTTTTAGAACATGAATGATACCGCGACCAGCAAATCGGGTGTCTGTAGTAAATAAATTGACCTTGATATGCCGAAATGTTTGAGTGTAAGTTTAAAACAGTTTCACACCCTACTTGGCATTCCACATTGGTGTTACTTTTTTCACTTTTCTTACTTAATATCAACAAAAAAAAACGAAGCATTAGCCAGTAAATATATTTATATGGACGAAGACAGATACATAACTAGTAATAGTAAATATATTTACATAACCGAGGGTGACTCACGTTCTAGCTCGTTCTGAGGCAGAAGAGAGCCATCGCCACTCAGCTGAGTATGCTGCCAGCATTTTGGACACCCTTGTACCGGAAACGGTTCGGGTGTGTGTTATTCAATTAACATGAGTTTGTGGACGTATACTATTATTATAATTAATATTGTGTCATTTTGGATTTTACTAGAATATGATTTTAAATAATTTTTCCATCAGTACTTACTAAGTATAATAATAACACTTACTTTGCTAAATTCAGAGAGTAGTTAAGTTTAGCTTTAAGATTCTCAACGAGACCAACCACCATTCTATGTAGCTTTTCCGTTTCATCATCAAATTCGTTATTCTTCGTCTTGTATTCCAAGTTCTAAAACATGCAGCTTACCCAGTATTTGAAAAAACCATCGATATAAACCATTGGATGTGCCCTCCCAAACTTCAAGCGCACGGAATTATGTCATCGTTGGGAAGAGTGAGCTCACTCTTTCCGTTCTAGTCGGTTGCAAGAAGCGATTAACGCTGGACGTTTTAACAATCAAAATAGGTAGAACCACAGAATACCTCGCCGCTTGCCTACATACACAGACGCAGTTTATTACCATTGCTTTTCAAGGTGCTCAGGACACATCCAATGGTTTATATCGATGGAGAAAGCAGTAACGTTCCCAGTGTATTGATACTAGCATCCGCATACCGTGATATAAGATGAGCGATCCGCTCTATGTTTCCCTCGCAGTAAGTTCAGGAGATCTATTCTTCGTGCCATGATTTCTGCACCTGTTTCTAAAACTTCCTCAGGTATGGGGTTCAACTGAGCCTTCAATTGTTGCAGTATTTGACAACCTTTAAAAATAAAACGAATCTTGTAGGTGCGATATGGAAACAGGGATTTAGATTTTTATAGTTAGATCTGAAACTGGAACTTTTCAAGGTCAGACTGAATAGAGGTCTTTTAGGACATACCACCGCTTACTATCAGGACAAATGGCGCAACAACGCAGATTTATGTCACTTACAAAAAAAAAATTCTGAAAAAAATGTAATTCTATCTAGAATATTTAGCGTGGGTATATATAATAATTCGAGGTACCAGTCACAACAACCCATAATCACTTTATTTATGTATTCTAACAAGTGTCTAACGGCAAGTTTCAACGACTGGCCTCGTGGCTTAGTGGGTGGTAGCTCTGCCTGCGAAGCCGAGGGTCGTGGGTTCGATTCCCACCCAGTGCAAATATTTGTGTGATGAATTCAAATGTTTGCACTGTGTCTGGGTGTTTCTATAAATAATAAATATAATAAATTCTTTTAGTTTGGGGTCAGATGGTGTTGTGTGTGAATTGTCAAAAAAAAAAAAAAAAAAAAATTTGGCACTCTTAGACTGCTTGCTTAAATGTCTAAACTCTGCCCGGAAATACAGCTTAAATACAAAACTTTTAGGATCATTATAAATTATCTATCAGCAGTACGTATAAATGTAATAATTTTGTTTGAGATGTTGTGTCTATTAACCCAATGAAATTAGGCAAAAAAATGGAATAAAAAAACATTAAATTATGTAGTTTGGGGACTATAAAGGATCAATAGAGGGGTGCATTCTGAGCTTATATTCCAATTTGAGGGATTCTGGCATGGTCAGCTCAAGGTCATTTCGATGAAAACGCGTTTAATTCGATATCTCGAGAACTGTTAGTGTTAGGCAAAAAATTGTTAAGACCTTTTCTCTTCTAAATTTAATTTACTAACTTTTACATCCACAACTTTTCTTTTTTTCATCAATATTTTTCAAGTTATTGCTTCCGAAAGGCAAAACTTTAACTTTTTTTCCTCCCTTTCGCCATTTTCTCCCCAACCGTTCAATTTTATGAAACTTTACCGATAATCAAAAGTGTACATCTTTTAATAATAAACAACTTTTTCCTTGAACTTTTTTCTGTAATGACAATACCTTCAGAGTTATGTTACTTTACCGAGCGAAATCCGCGCCACTGCGACACCTCCGCGACACTACAAAAAATCCGCGACACCTCCGGTCTTAGGGCTGAACCCAAAATTCATTGTTGGATTGTGTCGGTGGGTTTCTTCTACACAGGGTTATGTGGGACAACAACGTTACCTACTTCGACATATGCCAGAAATACGTAACATACATAAAAAACACTACGGTACAGACGTGGTAATTGTATTCGATGGCTATCCCAAAGGTATTTCCAACTTTGGCACCAATTCTGCCAAACGGCTGCGCCGATCCCAGCTGAAGCCATGTGCGGATATCATTTTCATCTACAATATGACCGTCACCACAACTCAAGATAAGTTTTTAGGCAACGAGAGCAATAAGACCAGATTCATCTAACTACTGAAAACTTTTCTCATCAAATCAGACATAGAGGTGGAGCAAGCCGTAGAGTCCGGCAAAATTCTCTTAGCCGTACTGATAATCAGACCATCCGCATCCTCTACGGCTCGCTTCACCTCTATGTCTGATTGAGTGTATCTGAGTGTATTTCTGGCATATATCGGAGTAGGTGACGTGGTTGTCCCACATAAGCTTGTGTAGAAGAAACCCACCGACACAAACAAACAATGAAATTTGGGTTCAGCCCTAAGTCCGCAGGTGTCGCGGATTTATCGCAGTGTCGCGGAGGTGTCGCAGTGGCGCGGATTTCGCTCGGTAAAGTAACATAACTCTGAAGGTATTGCCATTACTGAAAAAAGTGCAAGGACAAAGTTGTTCATAATTAAAAGATCTACACTTTTGATCATCGGCAAAGTTGCATAAAATTGAACGGTTGGGGAGGAAATGGCAAAAGGGAGGAAAAAAAGTAAAATTTTTGCCTTTCGGAAGCAATAACTTGAAAAATATTGATGAAAGAAAGAAAAGTGGTTAATATAAAAGTTAGTAAATTTAATGTAGAAGAGAAAAGGTCTCCATAATTTTTTGCCTAACACTAACAGTTCTCGAAATATCGAGTTAAACGCGTTTTCATCGAAATGACCTTGAGCTGACCATGCCAGAATCCCTCAAATTGGAATATATGCTCGGAATGCACTCCCCTATCGATCCTTTATAGTCCCCAAACTACATAATTTAATGTTTATTTATTTCCTTAATTGCACTGCATTATATGTAATATAATGAGATGTTGTGGCTATGTAATATAACGTCATTGGTTATAATTTATTTTCAACGAAAAAACAATAAGACTTCAATTAAAATTAAATTCAGACACTCGACCAAATTTCATAAGAAACCATCACTAAGTCGTCTAGATAAATTAAAGTAAGTAAATATCGATATAATTAAATGGAACCACTTCTGTGACCTACCATACAAAAACCATCAAAATCGATTCAGAATTGGCGGAGCTATCGCGTAATTTACATACAAAAAAAACATACAACCGAATTGAGACCCTCCTCCTTTTTTGAAGTTTTTTTTTGAGTTTATGTGTTTTTTTGAGTTTGAAGATTAAAACCCAAGTATCGTGGTACCGAACAGGCTTATCTCAGTGTTGAGGGGCGCGACAAAGTCCTGTCGCACTAGAAGCAGCAGATCGTGCGCCGACCAGCCGGTCACGGAGACTATCCGCACTTCCCCCGTGCTCGTATCCCCCGAGATCCCGCCTCGGGTCTCTAGGTCCTTCACCGCTGCGTACTGCTCCAGGAGAGAATTCTGTTAAGTACATAAATACCACAGTTATTGCCGTTAGAGACACAAACTTAAAGCTGACGTAAGCAAGAAATGCCTAAAAAAAAGAACAGAAACGCAACAGTGATACAGGAAATGAAAAGTGGAGAATCACAATCGGGAGCCTACTAATATTATAGATTCGAAAGTTTGGATGTATGGACATTTGTTACTCTTTCGAGCAAAAAGAACTGAAGAGATAATATTGATGAAATTTGACACATGGATATGTGCCACATGTCTGGCACACTTCTGGAATAACACACATGCTACTTTTTATCTTGGGAAAATAACAGGTTTTAGAATTATTCGTACGTATGTGAGTGAAACCGTGAGATGTTACCAGTGCCATATTAACTTGTTAATAACACCGAAATTATGTGTGTTCATGCATGTTCTCCCAACTTAGTTAAAGGTTCAACAACTATTATATTTCAGCTTTTCAGATCAACAATAGACTTGTAGGTTTCTCAAAAATTTCACTGGATTTTGAAATATAGGTACAAGGACAGACATACCGATACGATAACTGAGGAAGGACTTTTTAATGAAACATAGAGATGAGTAGAATATTTACATATTTCTGCAAAAGCTAGCATTAAACAATATTATCTTACTTGTGATGATATGACTGCTTTGCGCATCTTCATAAACTCGCGTTTCTTCGTAGCCAAAGCTCGTAGTAATTTTGCCATCAAACAATGAGGTATTACGGGATCTTTGTCTGTAAATAATTGTCGTTTAACAAAGTGCAATCTTCGATGCAAATTCGACATATTTGTTATCGTTCAGGCCGCTTTTTATCTTACCAGTGCTGTGCGATCGAGAAGTATGGATATCGGTAGACGTGTCCGTAAGGTTCTCATCTTCGACATTGTTATTGCTCACCGCTTCTAATGATTTCTTTGACTGTGTCTAGAGTGGAAAATGTATCTTAGTAGGTAACTAAATATTACTCTGGCTAAAACCCGTGTCAACCCGTCCCAATAGCGTATGGATCCCTTAATAAGGTACCGTAAAGACCGTTAGGTTATTTGCCTAGTTTATTTTAAATTTGAACAATTTAATCTTCGTTGACGAGCAGATTTCAAACAAATTATTAAAAACTAATAAAAAAATATAATTTAAAAACTCAAAAACCCGACTGCGTAAAAAGTGAACCAAACTACGTTCTCGCAAACTAAAAAAAACTGAAAAGAATAAAACAAGCATTTAGATTTCTGGTGGTCTAGAATTCTATAATATGTTATTGTGTTAATACTATTGAAATATATACCATATTTTCAAATAAAAGAACATTACAACTGAAGAGTCGGGATCCATTATTATTCGACATACAATGTAATTGTTCAATGGATCCCGACTGTTCAGTTGTAATGTTCTTTTATTAGAAAATATTGTATATATTTCAATAGTATTAACACAATAACATATTATAGAATTCTAGACCACCAGAAATCTAAATGCTTGTTTTATTCTTTTCAGTTTTTTTTAGTTTGCGAGAACGTAGTTTGGTTCACTTTTTACGCAGTCGGGTTTTTGAGTTTTTAAATTATATTTTTTTTTAATACTTTTTAGTTATGAACAATGTTGTGAATGTTAATATGCTCAACATAATAATATGCATCTTTTGGTTGTTGACCAAATGTCTTCGTTTCTACTGATATAATATGTAGGATTTTCTACAGCATGTAATTCATATTTATAGTTTTGTGTTAGTATAGGTTTTCGATTGACGTTGAGTACCTACTAAATCGTTTGAAGTTGGAGATGGGCGACCGAGGCGGAGCAATCCGAGAGCGGTTCCGTGGTCCCACTATCAGCGGCAGAGTTGAAACCCCATAGAGGTTTATTAGTAGATAGGGGCACCATATCCATACATGATATAGAGTGCAACATAACCTGGCTGTGTCTCCCGGGCGGGGCAGTAGGGTATGTGTAATACATTTATACATATAAATACATTTCCTGCACGTACGAAAAAAAGGTAGTCCAATATACCTACTAGCATAGATCGTAGAACGCAAGATGGGCCCCATCCCAAACTTCACGGCGCACGCAATCATGTCAACGTTGGGAAGAGTGACCTCACTCTTTCCGTTCTAGTCGGTTGCAGGACGCGGTGGACGCCAGACGTTTTTACCTATCATTATTCGGTGTCAAAACCAAAATAAGTAGAACCACAGCAAATCTCGCCGCTAGCGATTATAGGGGTCAAGTAGATTGGTTGTTTGTAAACCACTTACGATACATACAGAGACGCAGTTTATTACCAATTTCAAGGTGCTCAGGGCACATCTATTGACTTATATCGATGCCTACTATATACATTAGTATATAATGTCCATCCACATTCACACGTACAGTTAGTTATACGAAGTTTTCTGCTACCTAAAAACCTATAAATGTGAGAATGGTTGTTACTCAACTTTAAATCGATATACATCCTAAACGGTCAGTCGAATCGAAAAACATTGAGAGAAAGCTAAACATTAGTTTGAAATACCTATTCAACGATACCCCTCTTGACATATTTTGGTGATTTTCATTTTTTTTATTTGGACAATATGGCGTCCTGAAGCCGCCATATTGGACTTACACTAATGTCATGTCTTTGGTGTCACTCGCCAGATTAAGAGGAATCGATTGACGTGTGAATCATAAAAATCGGCCCAGGCGTTTGGTCTGTATAGTGCCTCAAAGGAACATACAAACATACATACATACATACATACATAGACTGTTAAACACATTACCACTCCTTTGCGTCGCGCAGTCGGGTAATAAAAGAAAGAGCATACAAATTGTTTACATTTTTAAAGTTTGAAATGATCTCTAGTGACCTGTTTAAGGATAAAGTAGGTGGGATGCGGGCCTCGGGAACCTCCACGTGGTGGGCATCACACAACAATTTGCCTCGGTTGCATCTTGTTGTGTGATGGCGAATCCCGGCCGATGCTGGGAACTTCTACACACGCTCTCTTCTACAGGCTTCTACAGGCCGAGGAGGTGGCGCGTTGCTAGAGCCAAATGCGGGGGTACTAACGCCCCGCGCGGCGACGTGGGTCCGCAAGGACAGTGGCAGGTAGGTCAGAGTCGTTGACGGGAGTGCGAAAAGTGACCCCGCGACCCTGGCCCCTGGCGATGCGGGAGAAATTTGTAGGGGTTTTAGTTGGTAGGGGCACCATGTGGTCTCCCATGGTGTCGAGCCCGACATACCCCGCCATATCTCAGCATGGCACGTAAATTTATTTCCCATGCAAAAAGGTGTGTTGAAATTACAGTACGAGCGTGCGTAGAGCAGTTGTGATCACCAAAAGACTTCAATAAAATAAGAGAGTTAATTTTAAACAAAAAGAATCAGAGAATGCTGTTAACAACAAGCTGTAGTTATCAAGGTAATTATACTACAATACTTACTCTGCTTAAAACTGGAATGGCTTTTCGGCTGCCGAGCGGCGCAGCTTTGGTTACCGAAGGATTAGGGAATCCCTGAACGAAACCGTGTCGCGACGCTTTTTTCCCCTGCAAATTAAATATAACTACACAAACATACATTATTATTGGCACAGGGCTTAACTTTTAACTCTATCTTCATATTATGGCGGCATTTGGCTACATTACCTACTCCGGCAGACTTTACCACTTTCAATTATATGCGCGTTTTAGTTACTCCGTTTTCAATTTCTTTTAGTTATTTTGAAAGCTCTGTTCCAAATTTAAAGTTTTCCCAGTTAATACACATCACCATCAATATCAGCCCTACTCATAATTTGCTGGATATAACCCTCTCCTACAGTAGCCAGCCAGACAGTCAGAAACTCAGCTTTACGTTTCCAACCACCACAAGCTGCCTTTCATGAATCATCACTCCATGTAGCCTCAGGTCATCTTACCTCACGTTTACCGTTTCGCGGTCTGTAGGAATTTCAGAACTCTTCTACCCCAACGGTCATAGATTCTGCGACAGATTTGACCAGCTAACTACCATTTCAGCATATGCTGATGGCTTTAATCGTCTCATAATCGTGACTCATAATAATGCAATCCCTCAAAGCAACCACGAGTCGGTCCACCGGTTGATACGATCCACAGGATTGATCGCAAACTAAACCACAGAAGTTCCGTCTCGGAGTTTGCGCAGCATTTTGGGCATTGAGACAAAGAGGTGTTTATAACACCACACTGCTTTCCATTACAGATGTAATTCATGTCTGCCAAGCTTAAATGGAAGTGGGCGGGTCGAACAGAACTGGGGCAAGTCTTTTCCCAACAGTGGAACAACTGACGTTATACAAAAACAACCATCCCAAAAAGCACAACTACACAAATAAGATCAACAAGTAGGTGAATGTAGTACGTTTACTTACAATGGAAGGCGACAAGCTATGACATCGTTTTTCCGAAACTTTTCTCCCGAATGCTGTTGGGCTCTAAAATTATGAATAGGTATTAAAATTGTGTCTTAAAAACTAAAGTTTTGTACTAATACCACTTTGGTTTTTGTTTTTACAGTTGACTAAATAAGTAAGGCAAGGCTTAGTAATCCCATACTGAACTAAACAATAAATAAATGGGGTAAAAGCCCTGTGAAAAGCTAAAATCTCCAGTCATTATAGGGACCTGCAACATGCAGATCAAAGTTCAGTAGCTATAAGGTACCGAGCCTAGAGGCCATCTTAGCCTAATTGCCTAAGCTACAACGGTCCAATTGAAAAGAAAATAGAGTGCCGACAGCACTGAAAACACAGTATACGTACACACTTTGACTCCACGTTTGTGATAAGACCGTCTGGCTGTGGAGTGCGTTGCCTGAGTGGGTTTTCCCCGATAGTTACAATCTTGGTGTCTTCAAATCGAGAGTGACGCGGTTTCTTCTAGGTAAGCACGCTCCATCGTAGATCGCTTAACATCAGGCGAGATGGTGGTCAAGTGCTAACCTATTATAGTTAAAAAAAACATAGGAGTCGAAGGTGACGATAACAATAGTCGGTAGAACATTGTCGCGAGTTGAATTGTTTTTTCTCATATGACAAATTCTCAACGTCTCTGACATTTTTTTGCATAAACCTAGAGACTACAGGCCAGACGTGAACAAAATTTACGGGTCAAATGAACCACCAGGAGACCTATGTAGGATGATAGAAGGGTGTAAAGTATTAAGATTCAGCACTATGCCGTCACTTGTAAGCTGTCCAACTGAGTGTGATTGAAGAGGGGGGGGGGTTGCAACCCTCTACCATTTCTCCTTGTCGCATGATTTTTGTACGGCACTGCGAAATAATGGATGAGAAGAGGTATTGAAACTGTATGGAACCAATGGCGCACTTAATCAAATGACCAAATTTGCTCTGTAAATTACTCGTACTCTGTAAATTTTTGCCTTAATGTCAGTAGTACCATTGATTTGTACCATTGATGGTACAAATGACACAACTTTGTATCTTTAGTACCATTAATGGTACTAGAGACAATTATTTGCAGATCAGTAGTACCATCAGAAATATTTATGTATCGCTAGTACCATGAATGGTACAACTAAACAAATTTAAAGTACCGTAAAAGTGGTAATAGGGTCGGTTTACGTCAGTCTGAAACATATTATTTCATGTGTCAAACGAATAAATTAGTACCTAAAGCTTGAACTGGAATTTTCATAATGATATCTACAAATAATTTGCGAAGCGGCACCGACGGACGATGCTTCGGAAATGAAGATAGTACGACGTGGCCGAGGAAAAGTTTTGTTATTTTAAGGTTTCCAATATTATTTTCATGCCAACCATGAAAATGGTAACTAATACAGTTACCATTGGCGATGCAAAAATTTAAAAATCCTGAAAAATTTACCGGAACTGTTACGGTAGGTATGTTTATTTTGTTATACGGCAGGTATGTTTTTTGAAGTGAAAACTTCTTTAGGCGCGCTATAGATAGAATTTTCGTGGGCTGTGAAATGGATTCATCAATCGTCACGCTTGGATATGATAATGGATCGGATCAGATCGGATCGGATATGAAATCTTCGGGTAAACTCGGTAAAAAACGGCCAGGTAGGTACCAGGGTAACAGAAACAGTAAAGAGTTTCGATTACCTACCTCCAACAGCCCAGCGTTTATCTCCAGATACCAGGACAACAGAAATATAAAAGAGTTCCGTTTGCCCCTAGGTACCAGTACTAGGGCAACAGAAACAGTAAAGAGTTGCAATACTCTGTATAATTACGTTGATATAAAACTAGATGGCGCAACCATCGATTTAGCTGGCGGTGTTGAAATTATGCGAATGTACATAGACCTACGATGGTTTAACAAATAATTTGTTTTCTGACAAGGTGATAAATAAATTAAACAATTCAATTAAAAGTGAAAACATTTGAGTCACAAGTTTTCACTTCTATCGGCAGTTCCTATGACTGCCAATTTTTTTTTTTTGTCCGGCAGAGTTATGTTTATTTTTTATACGGATTAAGTTTACGTTTGACCACGATCTCACCTGATGGTAAGTGACAATACGTGGTAGGATTGAGCACGCTTACCTAGAAGATACCACTTAATCACTCGAAACTTAAATACTACCAGATTGTAACTTTTGGGGGCTTCAGTAAACAGTTCCAGCCCTTGGCAGTACCTATGCA
This sequence comes from Ectropis crepuscularia, assembly GCA_963693475.1. Lineage (NCBI taxonomy): Eukaryota > Metazoa > Arthropoda > Insecta > Lepidoptera > Geometridae > Ectropis > Ectropis crepuscularia. The sequence continues at coordinate 8,804,805 of OY856343.1, read as the reverse complement.
TCATAAATGTGGAAGCAACATCTATCCATGTGAAATAATCACTCTTTTGAGTTTATTTTAATAATCCTCATTCAAGTCATTTCATACTTTGAACTTAACATAACTGCAACACAGCCTGATATAAGCATATCAGCATCATGCTGCTTGCCTATGACTCCATTAATAAGTCAGAGTAAGAAAAATGTCGATCCCAAGTTCGTACTGAACTTTTTTTTCTATACTAAATGTCAAAAATTTAATTACGTGGAATATCTTTACTTTTCTTTAATGGTACTAACGATACAAAGTTGTATCACTAGTTCCATAAGTATCGGTTGACAATTACGGGGGAATATCTTCATTTTTCTTTAATGGTACTAAGGATACAAAGTTGTGTCATTTGTACCATCAATGGTACAAATCAATGGTACTACTGACATTAAGGCAAATTTTTGAAGTGAAAACTTCTTTAGGCGCGCTATAGACAGAATTTTCGTGGGCTGTGAAATGGATTCATCAATCGTCACGCTTGGATATGATAATGGATCGGATCGGATCGGATATGAAATCTTCGGGTAAACTCGGTAAAAACGGCCAGGTAGGTACCAGGGCAACAGAAAGAGTTTCGATTACCTACCTCCAACAGCCCAGCGTTTATCTCCAGATACCAGGACAACAGATATATAAAAGAGTTACGTTTGCCCCTAGATACCAGTACCAGGGCAACAGAAACATAAAGAGTTGCAATATTCTGTATAATTACGTTGATATTAAACTAGATGGCGCAACCATCGATTTAGCTGGCGGTGTTGAAATTATGCGAATGTACATAGACCTACGATGGTTTAACAAATAATTTGTCTTCTGACAAGGTAACAAATAAATTAGACAATTCAATTAAAAGTGAAAACATTTGAGTAACAAGTTTTCACTTCTATCGGCAGTTCCTAAGTTCCTATGACTGCCAAATTTTTCCTTACAGCCTTACACTCAGTTGGACAGGTTACAAGTGACGGCATAGTGCTGAATCTTATTACTTTATACCCTTCTATCATCCTACATAGGTCTCCTGGTGGTTCATTTGACCCGTAAATTTTGTTCACGGGCCTGTAGTCTACTATTTTTTTTCGAGAAGTTTCAAACTTCACAACTCTTTCTTTATTTCTATAATTATTTAATCATCTTTACGATTTAGTATGTAGTACGATTTAGTATATAATACACAATGGTGATGCATATGCGCCAAAATATTTTCGGAGGAACGTAAGGTGCAAGTAAAATAAAAATAAAAGTTTTCATTGTCATAATTCTATAGCTACATGTAGTTCTAACCAATAACTGCGAGGAGGCGGTAATTAAACTTATACGGTGATAATAATGTATTTTTTAAAGGGACTTATATGGCAAGTGGTCTCAAGTGACTTCAACTGCTTGACTTTGGGCTAACGCAGGATGCAGGGCCCTAACCTACTCATGTTTTAACATACCGTACCCTTTCACTTTAAAAAGATATTACCGTTGATCCTGGAGAATTCACTGAGTGGGCGCGCTTCTTAGCAGCCGTCAAACGATTCTTTGTGCTTCCAATTTTAGTATTGCCTACAAATACAAAACACACAACTAAGTAGTATACTGTCTGACTGAAGTAGATTTTCAGATCAAGATGGTTTGCTTAGATAAGTACCTATCTACTATAATGGAAGCGAAACACATTTACATTTAATATACACCTACAAACCTACATACAGTTGCACATAAATATTTTATAGTTAAATACAAACACAAAAAGCTTTTAGTAACCGTACGGCCAAATGATAGAACAAATTGCCAGCTTGCTTGGTCTAACCAATCTTTTCAAGATTGGAGTATTTTTTGTACTTACTTATGCCATATCAATTACAAACATCGTACATCGATAAATATATCTACACATCTATTTATTAAACACAATTGTAAGACTCAAAATTGACGAAATTACTACGGTAGGTATTAGACCAATGCCAATGGATTAGGTATAAAGATACGGGGTCTGTGATATGATAACCCAAATAAATAACCAAGGTAAAGGTAGGGAATATTTCCATCGGATGTTTGATACTGAATGGCACACCTAAATTATTGTTAGCTTGCAAGCGTTGCCACAACACATGTATACCTATGTATACACAACAAACGCAACGCAATGTGACTGACTTTACTCATTAGGCATTCTCATAGTATAGTCGTTAGGCATAGCCTCAAAGCTTGTTATTTTTTTAAATAAAGAGTGGCGAGACGAGCAGGTCATGTGCCTGATGGGAAACAACATGCCTGCCATATAACAGCACAATGACACGCAGCTATTGCAATATGAAGAGTCCAAATCATTACCTAGCACTGCACTGCGCTCGCCACCCAGAGATCTAAGTTGTTATATTTTATATCTAAGTCCTGTAATTTATGCCCTGTACTATGGAAACTAGACAGCTGATATAAGTAGTACTCTTGTGATTTTAAATTCATAGGTTAGATATGTAGAAGCAGACCGACCACATGTCGGTATACCTCACACAAGTATTTGCTCTAATTGGGAATCGAAATCATGACCTAAGGCTGTGTGAGCATATTGTTTACCAATTGTACCTAATAATACAATTTAGACACATGCTCCATCAAATCCGAAGTGTGTAGTAGGTATGTTGGGACCCGTATATGCTCTCTGTGCCAGGGACCTTATACTTAGCACTGAAGAAAATAATATAAATAAATAGATATTGGTGGACAATTCACACACAAAACCATCTGACCCCAAACTAAGCAAAGCTTGTATGATGGCGGCCAGATAGCTGATATAATACTTATATAGTTTTAAATACATACTTATTATACATAGTAACACCCAAACACAATGCAAACATTTGAATTCATCACACAAATATTTGCACTGGGTGGGAATCGAACCCACGGGTATACCTCCATGAGTATACCACCTATATGCCTGAGTATACCTCCCTCAACGCATATGAGACGTCCAATGGGCACCGGTGTATGCATAAAAACTCCTAGCAGATGTTTGTTACCAGACTAAGGGGACAGTACCTCATAGCAAAAGGACAAATTACTACCTACAGCGCTGAGGGATTTTAACTTTCCAATACGCACCTGATACATTCGGAACTGTTGAAGCCTTAAGCATAGTGATATGTTTTTATTCTTTAATTTTTCTTGAAAATTTATAGGTACTTTTAAATTTATAAAATAAGGTCCAAATATTTACAGAATTTAAACAAATAAATAGTCCACAAATTATTTCATTCCATTGATTGACATTTTGACCACAGACTAAGTAGAGAGAATTTTGACCTACTGTCACAATTCTTTATTATCTAGAATCTAGAGTATTGCAGTCTTCTAAAGTGTGAGGTATTATTAAAGACCAATTCAAATACAAGACTGAAAAAATGTATCTTGTTGGTTTTGGTACGTAATATTTGAGTATAATGTCTTACTTTACTGATCAGGCTAATTTGTGCCGAATTTAGTAAGAGAACAACCAGGGTTGAGCATTATTTGAATTACTTGTAATTAAAATACAAATACGTATTTGGTATTTGTATTTCAGTTACTTCCTTACAATGTAATTTGTAATTCGTATTTCAAATACCTAACGTCGAGGTATTTTGTAGGTAATTAGTATTTCAAATACTTGAAGTTTCAAAATATTAACATTAAAATACACGCAATCTTCATTTAGGGATTCAGAGGCGCCTCATCCTCCGCAGCCGCTGACGGCGAGTGAACGGTGCGACCCAAGTGGCTGGTGTAATTACGGGATGCGAATGGAAAGACGTGGTATGCGAGACATTATGATTATGAATGATTTATTTGTAACATAAGTAGGTAACCAAAACAATTTCCAAACACCCACATGTCTATATATCACACTTCCCCCCTTATATTATGTAAGCACAGCGAGCAACACGGAAGGGAGTAGCCTTAGCTAAAAAATATTGTTCAAATCTTTCTGTCATTTCTTGCGGGAGGGGAAGTTGCACACTAGCGCAAAGCCGCACTATTACATACAAAATATACCTGTACCGATCCATTGCCGATCATACTCACACAACCAACAACTCAACTTGAGTTGTTCATATAAACACAAAAAAACAACATTTGATATGTCGATTATCACAGAAACCATAAATTATTACATACATTTTAAGCCATCATTAGAAAAAGGGCACCAAATATCCATCAAAACACGATTAAAATGTACGCTTACTCCAAATGCTCTCGCTACATAACATATCAAACTTTCAAATGGCTGCCCTGTAAAATTGGCATTTTCGAGATGTCAAGTTCTTCAGATGCCGTCCACGAATATAATATCTTATTCTATTATATTACCTTATAAATATTAATGCAATACAATTACATTTCACAAGGTCAATTGATTTTCTTTTTTGAAGTGAAAACTTCTTTTGGCGCGCCTAGACAGATTTTTCGTGAGGTGTAAATTGAATTCTAGCGTCATGCTCGGGTATGATAAGAAATCTTCGGGTAAACTCGAGATCATGGCCATTGGCCATATAGAAATACGTCACCCAATGATAAATATTGAAAGGGTGTGGCCCGGCTATCATGGCATGACCATCTAGAAATACGTGAGCCAATGGGAAACACTGACGCATTTCTATATGGCCATGTCATGATGACCAGGCCACGCCCTCCGGTTACATCCGTGTAGTTTCCAAAGTAAGCTATCACATTCTGAGTTATAAGTTTTCATTTCTATCGCCAGTTCCTATGACTGCCAATTTTTTTAGAAACATTCGCCCAAGGGTCAGTAATGGTCAGGTCAGTAAGGGGTAGTAAAATTAAATTAATCTAATAGCTGTCCAAATTAAGTTACTAAGACTATTTGTTTTAGTTGGTTATCCCTAATGCTCTGGGTTCCTAGGATAGCGGTGCCGTCATATAACGGTCGTAATATTACGGACGTAAAAAGATGGCCGTCGTTACGGTGACGACATGTGGAAAGTTCCACTGTCGTTATAGTACGCCGTCAGCCACCAACCTCAACAAGCAGGAGATAAAAATGGATGACCTTGATTTAGTAAAGTATAGCTTAATATAGCTTTAATCATTTACTTGGAGGATGAACTATCAGAAGAGGAAAATAATCGTAGGGTAGAAGATAATTTATTCAAATCCCGTGGTACAGAAGGCGTATTTGAAATTTTAGTACGTCGCCGCTGCTCGAGTTGGAGTTAGAACTCATTTTGTACGTCGCGTCGTACGGACGTCGGGCCTGTCACAAAAACTCAAAATATATCAATATGGCTTCACCGCTATACACTTACGTTCAACTTTCGTTGAAAGAAAACGTTCACCAACTATTCGACACCGTCAAGACGGCCGTCATTCAAATTTTTTTTGACGTTGTTAATCACCGTCTCAGAAACAGTAATACACAATAATACAATCACCGTCCTCTAGGAAACCGTTCCATTTGGTTAACATAGACAACGTTCTAGTGACGTCATTCACCGATGTATTACCGCCGCTATATGACGGCACCGCTATCCTAGGAACCCAGAGCATAAGAGATAGATATATGTATACCATAATGGATTTTTGTAGAGTTTTATAAGGAATACAATACTGCGGTACCTACTTTATTTATATCAATATCTTAGGGTTCAGCCAGCGTTTGTAATGTAAGCGTAAGATGTGTCTATTTATAACAACATTAGGAACGTTATTATAATTTATCAGTATTTTTTCTCTACAATTGTATGCACATGTTATACGTTTATAATCTTCATCTTCCATGACTCTATATATTAAAAAAACTGCATCAAAATCTGTTTGGTAGTTGTAAAGATCTAAGCATACATAGGCACAGCCAGACAGCGGGAAGTGACTTTGTTTTATCCTATGCAGTGAAGCCACATTTCTAAAGTTTTTCGTTTTAACGCGAACCAAAATACGCATGAAGAACTCACATCTTGAAGAACTCTGATTCTTATAGAAGAAACTCTTACTCTTGAAGAAAGTAGTGGTAGGACTCTTGGCAGAGTCCACCAAGGGAAGTACCACACCTTTGCCAGTTATTCTACAGCCAAGCACTAATGCGCAAATGTTACTGTGTTCCGGTTTGAAGGGTAATATTTCCAGAGAATTTACAGGGCTTAGAGATATAACAATTTAGATTTCTGGGCGACGCGACGCCCGCAGTGCAGTGTTAGGTAATGATTTGGACTCTTCATGTTTAAATAGCTGCGTGTCACTGTGCTGTTATGTGGTAGGTATGTTGCTTACCATCAGGCACATGCCCTGCTCGTCTCGTCACTCTTATTTAAAAAAAAAGCACAAGCATGAAACTTTGTTCAATTTTGTTTTTTGTTGAACCTAAGTAAATACTAATAGAGTATATTACGAGTATACCTGTATGCAAATATCCTGTTTGCGAATATCAGTTGCAATTTGTCCTTCGACTTGTTATTTACTGAAGTAGGCCGGTTGATATTTGGCATCTATCAACTGCAAAAATATTTGCGATATGGTATCCGGAGACCTTGTAGAATAAAAATTATTTTAGCGTTGGCTACCAGGCGAAGCAATATTGTTGATAGCGGCTTATCTTGAGTAGTAATAACTTGTATAGATATAGATCTATTATTTACAATTGTATAGGTATATACGATAGGTGGGCTGATACATAAATTGGGTGAGCGTATTATTTACCCGCATATCAAAGTATAGATAACTCAGAATACATTTCTTTTCAGGAATGAAAAGCAGTTTTACCCTCGCAGCTTGTGTTCCCGTTATTTTCCCGGGATGAAAAGTAAGCCAGCCTATCTATGTGTTATTCCAGACTATTATTTAACTGAATTCCAAATTTCAACCCGATCCTTTCAGTGCCGACGTGATTGAGTAACAAACATCGAAACACCCAAACCTTCGCATTTTTAAAATTAGAAGGAAGCACAATTTACAACATCAACAGCCCACTAAATGTTCCCACTGCTGAGACTCGGGGCCTTCTCTCGCAAGGAGAGAGTCAAGGCCATAATCCACCAAGCTGGCCCAGTGCGGGGTGGTGATTTACAAAAAAAGTAAATTTGTAAACTACCCTTGGTCGAAAGAGATGCTCTAAACTCGTCAACTTTATTTGTCCTATTCTGAGATCACAAAATAGTACGAGTATCAGCTGTAGGCTGTAGGTACCCTACAAATAACAGTACTTTCTATTTTTTTAATAACTTCAGTTGTCCCACTGCTGGGCAAAGGTCTCTCTCAATTCCTTCCACTTAATCCGGCCCTGACCTTCCATCGTCCAATCTGTTTTAAACGCTCCAAGTTAGTCTTCAATTGTTTGTTTCAGAGAAAAATTTGTATTTATAGCACGGTAGTGGCAGACATTGAAATAGAAAAAATTCCGGGGAGCGATTTTTTTTTATGAATCGTCGGGGAGTAGGGATGCCCGTTACGATACGATATATCGGAATATCGATACAGCACTATACGATATAGCGATATTTGATGCGATATTTTGACCATACGATACGCTTCGATATATCGCATTCTTTTAAAAATATCGCATTACCGTATCGTATCAAATTATGTCGGTGATTAATTTGTATATGAGTTATATTTATCAGTTGTCGCAACTTCAGTTCCTTCTGAACGCCTGTTTTCTTTAGCTAGACACACACTTTCCGAAAGCCGTAATAGGTTAAATCCACAGCGCTTATCAAAATTATTATTTATGCGTTGTTTAAGTGCTGATCAATGGCAATTGTGTTTTTTTTTTGAACAAAACTATTTTAAATACATATAATTATTTGTTTCTTTTAAAAAAATAAAAGAATATAGTAAAACTGCTAAAAAGATAACCCTTTGCACGATATATACTCATTATATCGCATATTAATTGAAAGGCATGCGATACGGTTACGATACGATATATCGATACAAAGGAAATCGATAATATCGCGTATCGATACAACCAAGTTCGATACAGTTACGATGCGATATATCGATACAATACACTTTTTTGGGCATCCCTATCGGGGAGGGTTGTTGGAAGTATAAATCTCGATTTTCTAACTAATCTCGGTAGAGGGTTCGCCGCCATCTTGTTTTAAAGTTTTTGTGAAATAACTCGTTCATTTTCAACTTTAGAGCAAAAATGATAGTCACCAAAATTGTTGGAAATTTAATTTCTCACAAGTTTGCTTCATATAGGTTTTAAGCTAGGATCAATATTTGCAGAGTTATACTATCAAGTTTATCAAAAAAATCGTAATGGGTGGAATTTTATTTTCTTCAACTTCGTTTCTCGCACTTTTTAGGGTTCCGTACCCAAAGGGTAAAAACGGAACCCTATTACTGAGACTTGGCTGTCTATCCGTCCGTCCGTCCGTCCGTCTGTCACCAGACTGTATCTCAAGAACGGTGATAGCTAGACAGTTGAAATTTTCACAGATGATGTATTTCTATTGCCGCTGTAACAACAAATACTAAAAATAAAATAAATAAAAAATGTGCGAGAACCAAAGTTGAAGAAAATAAAATTGCACCCATTACGATTTTTTTGATAAACTTGATAGTATAACTCTGCAAATATTGATCCTAGCGTAAAAACTATATGAAGCAAACTTGTGAGAAATTAAATTTCCAACAACTTTGGTGCCCATCATTTTTGCTCTAAAGTTGAAAATGAACGAGTTATTTCATAAAAACTTTAAAACAAGATGGTGGCGAACCCTCTACCGGGATAAGTTAGAAAATCGAGATTTATTCTTCCAATAACCCTCCCCGACGTTTCATAAAAAAAAACGCTCCTCGGAATTTTTTCTATTTCAGGCTAGTTTTATGTCTACCTCGACTGTACTATTATCACTTCTACGTAACTTCCTCTGATAAAAGAGTTCATCTGTAGTCCCTTTAGTTAGTCTCTTTGTTATTTTGCAACAACTATCGATATTATCGATAAGGTTAATGAACGAATGGTAGAGCCGGTAAATATAAATGGTAGAATAGCTTGATATAAATACAAATACAGGTATTTATCTAATTATACGAGAATGATTGCTCGTACTTTCGAAACAAGCAGTGATAATACAAATAACAAAGGATTAAATTGTTATCAGTCGTCCTAATTATTACTGCTCAGCTTACTGTTCCAAGGGTGTATACAACTTTAGAATTATTGTTTATTGTGTAAAACAAGAACCATTTTATCAAAACCTCGTTAAACCTAGTTACTGCTAGTTAGTGTAAGTTTGAAACATTATTAATAGTTAAGCGACGATGTTATCCACGAAGCGCTCTTACCTACAATAAACCAATTCAAAAACCCAATGGGAAGTCACCAAGATTGTAACCATCGAGAAAACCCCACTCAAGCAACGCTTTCCGAAGCGGCTAGTAGAGTACAATAATTGGCAGTTATAGGACTTTTTTAGCTCACAGAATTTGGAAACTACGCGGGTGAAACCAGAGGGCGTGGCCATGAGCATGACCATCTAGAAATATGTCAGCATGTCAGATAGCCAATGGGAAATGGTAACGCATTTCTAGATGTCCAATGGCCGTGGTCCCGAGTTTTCCCGAAGATTTATTATCATTCCCAAGCGTGAAGCTAGAATTCAATTCACAGCCCACGAAAAATCCGTCTATGGCGCGCCAAAAGTAGTTTCCACTTCAAAAAGCACAAAAGTAGAGTCATACCACTTCGTACGAGTACGAGAAAAAGGCAATCGTGACTTTTTATCCCGGGAAAAAACAGAAACGGGTCTACCGCCGAACGAAAAATGTCATCGCTTTGAAGTTTCTCTCTGTTTTCTTTTCGCTTGAAATGATAGAGACAGCATTAGGAAAGCGATAGCCGATTTAGTTAGGCGGTAGAAGTACGGTAGCTACATACGGTACGGTACAACGGTAAAACAGCTGGGCACTGCTAGGCTTAATGTAAAATAATCCCCGAAAGCGTTAGGCGGTAGACCTACCGTATTGTTTGTTCTTGTTCCAAAGTTCGTTACCGGCGAACTCTTTACCAAGTCAACCAATATTTACGAAAGTTCGCATTAATGTGTAATTTTGAGATAGGATAGTTAATAGCTCATGTTATTGTAACAATGTTATTTTTAGACAGAGTATATCTTTTCTGCTTGAAATTACAAAAAAGCAATTGCAAAAACATAGGCATTGGCGGTAGAACCTTGCAATGAGGTATCTATGCTTATAAGAAAAGCATGCTGATTCCATCAGGCGCCAGCGTGAATCAGGCAAATCTCATATTCAACTACGGGTGTAGTGGAAGACTTCAACGTTTTGAACATCGGCACCAAATTGCTATCTTATCGGGTTTTTATCGGATACATTTCGGAAAGTGGGCAACTGAGCTACATGATAATGCCTTTTTTTCTATCGACCTGTTCGTAACCCGAAAAAGTGACATCGTTTCACGGTTGACGTTTCAAATACTCTAACGTGAAGGTGTAATTCTCTGTTTTGAGATAAGAACGTCTAGGTAATGAAGGAGAGTGTAAGGGTCGGTACACATCTGACGGAAAATGCGTCGAGCATATCGTCGATCGTAATAACGCATAATCGGTTGAGTGTGAAACATCTTTGGATGTTTTATTATGTATTTCTCTGTTCTGGCGTTACGCAACCGATATACGCGGCGCATTTTCCGTCAGATATGTACCGACCCTTGACAAATCACTGCGTAGTTTAAACTATGAAGGAAAATCTATTCTAATCACAGAAATCTAAATAATAAGGATGTCTCGTCGGAAAACCCCTCATTGTGAAAAGAAAATTACATTTAGGCAGAATTAATTTTTACATTACATACATTTAGGCACGCAGCTATTGGAACATGAAGAGCCCAAATCATTACCTAGCACTGCACTGCGCTCGTCACCCAGAGATCTATGTTGTTATATCTCTAAGCCCTGTAAATTCTCTGGAAACATTGCCCTTCAAACAGCAACACAGTAATGTTTGCACATTACTGTTTGGTGGTATAACTGCAGAACGGCAGAATAACTGGCAAAGGTGTGGTCCTTCCCCAGGAGGACTCTGCCAAGAGTCCTACCACTACAAAAAATTGTATGCTGTTTAAATTTCCAGTATACGATTCTTTCAGGACTTAGCAACACCTTGTTATCTATTCTTTCTTTGGCAGAAAGAATATCTCATTCATGAATAATTTTCAGCAAAAACCTCGTTTAGCGATAACTCTGATAACAGTGTTGCTGGGCAATACTAATTACAAATTCAAATGGAGCGAGGGAGTGAAAACACTGATTCTCGCATTCATAATAATAATTATGGGTAACTTCGACCTTGTACATATTTTATCATCACGTACCTACCTATAAGTTACGGCTGGTCTAGTGGGGAGAACGGCGACTGTCGATCCGGAGCCCCTTGTCTTTTGGTAGTCATCTTGTGGGTTATGCCCCTAACTTATAAAAGGTGAAGGAAAACATCGCGAGGAAACCGACATGTACCTAGGCTCTTTCGAGGTCACGTTTGTTTCATCCGCCAACACGCACTTGGCCAGCTTCCTGCCCTGGCCCCTGCAGGTCATGACCCTCCCCTCCCCCCTCCCTGGGCTGGGTCTAGAGCCTAGGTGGATCACTAATTAAAACGCGCGCACTTATACCACGGTCTTGCGCCTTGACCACGATTATGTGAATGTGAGTACGTGACAACCCTGCTGAACGCCAAAGCTGGATCCGACCTTGCGTGTGTGTATACCTACTTACGCACGGAAGAAGTTAAAACCTCTCCTCTTTATTCCTTGCACTGAGATTTCTAACTTCAACCATAAAATAGATAATACGTTCGCAAGAACGCCAATAACCTTAAATTAGTGCCAATGATGTTTACTAAAATGTTGACTAGCTGATTTCTGGGTGTCCGTTTTGCGTGACGGTATGCACTTATTTAATAATTAACTCTCATAGTTTTTCCCTAACACAGCAAAACAGGTATAACTACAAAAAAAATGTAAATATAAAAATAAAAAAATGGTGGTCGAATTGATAACCTCCTTCTTTTTTGAAGTCATTTAAAAAGATAGCGTATTTATATGTGAACTTTCTGTACATTATTTGTTAAAGTAAATTAACAGATGTGTCTTCAGGACATTGTGTAGAGTTGTCGGCCTCGCTATGAATATTTTTACGGTCATTGCATTTAGTTGTTAATTTTCCAGCTACGGCTGAATGTTTTCTTAATGCCGTGTCTAATTCACAAAATTTCCTTATTGTTCTCTGTGTTGAACTGCGATCGACCCTTGAGATTTTAATTACAAACTGATTTTACCGTTCAGGTCAATTTTCAAATGGCTCCTTACTTTCTTTGATGGGCATCTTAGCTAAGTAATATAAGTCTGTTTAGTCACATTTTTGTGTAAATATGTCATATTTGTGTGATGAGTATAAATATTAGTTCTGTGTCTGGATGTTTCTGTATCATAAGTAGGTATGTATTTACTATTACAAAAATATAAACGACAGCTATCCGGTTCCCATTACAATTTGCTTTACTTATTTTGGGTCTAGTTAGTTTTGTTTGAAGATAGTCCACCTATATTTATTTTACTATGAGCAAAGGAAATTATGCTTCTTTTTTGAGGAAAAGCATGTGAGACTATGGGTACTTTAGGTACGCTAGATAAAATACACAATAACTACAAATATAGAGGTATGAGAAGAACTCTGCGTTTCGATGCACATTTCACTTCTTTGTTACTCTTTTCGTATCAAAGTCTTTTAGCTTTCTGTGATATTTTGTATAATGTTTATTGAAACATACATAAATCCGAAATTTCACATAAATTATTTCGATTTTGAACTGAGCCGTAGTGACCTAGTAGCTAAAATGACAATTTTCTTAATCGTGACGTCATAACTTTGAATCCCGGTACAAGGTCCCGCCAGCCAGATGTACCTACTTACAAATTCGTCGTTAACATTGGATTTAACGGTGAAATAAAACATTATGAGGAAACCGACATAGGCATATAGTACGTCTTCAAGGTCATCATCATGTGCGCTTAGCCGGTGTAGTGGATTATGGATCTGAGCTTGTGAAAGAAAGCCACGAATCCTAATGGTAGGCAAATAAAATAGGCTGTTGGTACTATACCGATTTTCATAGTATAGATGTAAGCAGAAAACAAAGATGTCGTGCAATATAAATAAAGGCAATCCAAAAATGTCAAGAAAAAAATAAAGTGGCCAAGTGCGAGTTGGACTCGCCCATGAAGGGTTTCGTTGCAGCAAGTAACATAATATACATAGTACACCTAGTTCTTGTAGTTCGTTGTAACTTTGATAGAAGTTTTAATAACAGTATATTTATGACGTATTAAAAAAAACTACTCATCAGATCGAGCTCAAACCAATTTTCGTTGGTAGTTTGCATGGTAATATACATCATATATTTGTTTAGTTTTTTCATTCTCTTATTTTAGAAGTTAGAGGGGGGGGCACAAATTTTACTGGCCTTGTGGCTAAGTGGTTAGTAGCTCTGCCTGCGAAGCCGAGGGTCGTGGGTTCGATCCCCACCCAGTGCAAATATTTGTGTGATGAATTCAAATATTTGCACTGTGTCTGGGTGTTTCTATGTATAATAAGTATGTATTTAAAACTATATAAGTATTATATCAGCTATCTGGCCGCCATCACACAAGCTTTGCTTAGTTTGGGGTCAGACGGTGTTGTGTGTGAATTGTCCACCACCAATATTATATTTATTTTACCATTTTGGAAGTGTCTCTTGCGCAAATTATTCAGTGTAGACGAAAATGATTTTAGAAACCTCAACATCATTTTTAAAGACCTATCGATAGACACCTCACACGTGTAGGTTTGATGAAAAAAAAAATTTTTGCGTTTCAGTTCTCAGCAACCCTAATTTTACTTTTCTTTTAATTTTTCTGTTGAAATCTTAATGCGGTTCACAGAATACATCTACTTCCCAAGTTTCAACTGTGTAGTTCTCATAGTTTCGGCAAAAAGTGGCTGTGACATACGGACGGACAGACAGACAGACAGACAGACAGGCAGACAGACATGACGAATCTATAAGGGTTTCGTTTTTACGTTTTACGGAACCCTAAAAACAGCCGTACATAACAATGTCTAAATACGTACTGTGTTTTTAGGGTTCCGTAAAACGTAAAAACGGAACCCTTATAGATTCGTCATGTCTGTCTGTCCGTCCGTATGTCACAGCCACTTTTTGCCGAAACTATGAGAACTACACTATTGAATCTTGGTAAGTAGATGTATTCTGTGAACCGCATTAAGATTTTTACAAAAAAAAAAAAATTAGGGTACACCCATACTTAGAACTGAAACTCAAAAAAAAATTTTCATCAAACACACGTGTGGGATGTCTATCGATAGGTCTTCAAAAATGATGTTGAGGTTTCTAATATAGTTTTTGTCTACACTGAATAATTTGCGCGAGAGACACTTCCAAAGTGGTAAAATGTGTGTGGGGGGTACCCCCCCTCTAACTTCTAAAATAAGAGATTGAAAAAACTAAAAAAAATATATGATGTACATTACCATACAAACTACCAACGAAAATTGGTTTGAACTCGATCTGATGTGTAGTTTTTTTTAGTACGTCATAAATACATTATTATTATTAAAACTTCGATCAAAGTTACAACGAACTAAAACAACTATGTGTATTATGTATAAATATTATGTTACTTGCTGCAACGGAACTCTTCATGGGCGAGTTCAACTCGCACTTGGCCACTTTATTTAAATTTCAATTAATTTGAACATTCTTTAAAGCTATCCAGGTTGTTCACTATATTATTAGTATTATTAATTACAGTAAATATCCGACTAGCTCTATGGCTCAGTTGTTCGGAAGTCTGATCATAGAGCCATTGGTCGTGGTTTCGATTCCCGCCCATACTATATTCACATTCACACACACCAATATTTTAGTGTGTGTATAATACGTATTATACACACATAAAATGTGATGTTTGTTTTGTGCCTGGATGTGTTTATTTATCGAAAATATGGATTTACAATTTTATACACACACTAGGTGAGTTTAAATATATAGATCATAGTGGTGTTTGAGAAATCTTCACTAGTATTTATTCCCGTAATTAAGGATACTATAGTACTTATCCAAACTCTATAGAGTATAGAGTTTAAATAATGTACTTAGTTAACAAAAATATTTGTGATTGTTATTTTTACCTAGCATAGATACAAACTGAATGCAGAAGAACATATCCCCTTGTATTTCGATTCCGTGATCTAATCGGCCGAGTCGCAGATTACGAGTCTGGCGCGGCTCAGCGCTCAGCGGCTCAGCGGCTCCGCAGTCGGCTGTCTAGAGTTTACAAGTTTGGCAGTCGGCGTTATCGGGCGCGAGAGAGCCGACGATAACGCAGCGCGCGCGCACGCCAGTGCCGCGAACGACGCCGTCGCACCAGCCCATCTGCGGCTCGAACAACCCCACACGTGCATTCGACGACTAACAAACTAAAAACATTCATTAGACAACTGATATGCCCCTGAAACACAACTGCCGGCAATTGTTTATCGAACTGGAGTGTTATAACGATCGTTTTTACCGCAGCTGAACGCGATATCTTTGGCACCGAGTGAGTACCCTAAATATTTTTTTATAAATAAAAGTGTTTGCTATCCGCAAATCAAATTCTTCAGGCTATTAGCCGAGTTTGCCGGGTTGTTGTATGACAACAGAAATAATCGGCCGTGGGTTGTACGGGAAGCCGCTTCTCACGCGGCGAACTGGTGATTGTTTATTTGTTTATGGCCGTATTACGGGCTCTAGTACCTACGGCGATAGAGAAACTCCAGTACTTTGTAACTTGACAACAATACCGTGGTTTTGTGCACTCGGCTGGATCAGTTTGCGTTCATTTTCTCTGACCTTTCTAATTTCACTCGTCTCGTTTACAACAAGTACGAACTCTACATTACCGGCAAAACAAGGCCACCAATATCATGTCTAAACCATTTCAATATTTATCGATTTTATTGATATGAAAAATAGAGCAGACATCTATAAGCTGTAAACAAAACTTCAGTATGTTTTAATATATTTTCGGTGAATACACCAGCTCTAGAGGCACTACTAAAGCCCTACTTTTAATATGCCAAAGAATAGCATGAACTATAGAAAACCCCTTTCAAAGACTAGGTTCTTTTTTTTCTCGTATTTTCCCTTTTAAAAAATATATTAGTGTGCGTTTATTTTCATATTGATATTTATTTTAAACTAGTTCCGTTATAAAATAAATAATTTTATCATAACCAACACTTATAAATTTTCGTAAAACTTAAAAAAATACAAAAATGAGCTGGTAAATTTCATAATAAATATACCAAAAAATACTGAATATTCACGTCATCAAATTTGATAAAACATTAAACTCTGGCCTGACTGGGGTGTTTTAGTAACAAATAAACACGTTTTATACCTCTGTATTATTTCAAGCCAATGCTCGTTTTGAAAATCTTTATCCTGGAATTATAGATGTATCCTTAAAACCTCGAAATGCACAAACAAGATACAGTTCCGCCGACAAACATCGTTAAACAAATACTAATGTTATGTATTTATGATAAGTAACACTTTTCATTTATTTGCATATGTTATAAGTATCCATTATTTTTCAATCGCATATCGCGCGATATCGAGGTCTCTGATATCGTTATAACTTTTATCTTTCTTTTTATAGCATATTATTTTACATACCAAATTAACAAGGTGTTGAACTGTTCTGTGACGTCTCAATCAACATATTGTGATATGAAAATGTTTAAATGCTTAGGTATAATAAATTATGTATTACTTCATATAATCCTCAAATAACAAGTGTTTGTAAAGGTTTTAAAGCATTAATATATAGTAGCTATTCACTACAATTACAATTCACTACAGTACAAGTTACGGCTGGTGTAGTCGGGAGAACGGCGCCTGCCTGATGTGTGGGGTTCAAACCCCACACGCACCACTGTCTTTTCGAAGTAATGTGCGTAATGCCGCTAACTTAAAACGGTGAAGGAAAACATCGTGAGGAAACCGACATGTACCTACCTAGAATCTTTCAAAGTCATGTCTCATCGGCCAACCCGCACTGGCCCAGCGTGGTGGATTATGGCCTTAATCTCTTTGCGAGAGAAGGCCCCGAGTCCCAGCAGTGGGAACATTTAGTGGGTTGTTGATGATGATTGATTCACTACAGTAGTTATATCATATCCGTTCGGTTTATTTATTTCTATCACAGCATTAACTCTCTTTTCGTTATTACAGACAGTGAGAAGGTAGGAATTCTTTAGATTGATGGTAGCCAATGATTAAAACTTCCGACAGCGTAATCCCTTGTCAACGTACTATTATGAGCTATCGGGAGCCGGGAGGTTATCCAATTCTCAAAAACCTTGACGAGACGCGTCACCAAAATGCTGGTTAATATTTCCTCCTTTAAGCAATGGCATTCATTGTGGTAATGCCACCAACATGCTAGGCACGATTTCTTTCAACTAGCTTTCAATAAGTGCAATAGATCATCTCAAATATCTTATGACCGTCATCATTAAATAAATAATTCAAATGTGCTTAATGTAGGTCGTTAGTTAGGTATGTAATGTGGATTTGTTAACAAGAACTTCGCTCTTTAAAAACATGTAATTACAGATAACTTCCAAGTAAGAAGTAATTAGTTTTCAAAAACATCAATTCGTTTAGTTACTCTATCACATAGAAAATTGTTAATTTTATTTTCATCTGTTAATTCGAAGGAACAAACTATTGCAGAGGACTTGGGCAGTGTATTTATCTTTTAAAAGTTGATGTAACGGAGAATATTCATCTGCAAACATTACTACAATCCAGTTCTCCTGTACAAGGAAAGGCATTTTTTTCCGAAAAAGTTAATTCTATGTAAACGTTTATAATTTTTCTCTAATTACAGATACAAGAAAGGTTTTGAACTGATCTAGTCCAAAAAAATGTTATTGCGTGGTACATATTATACCCCGTTTACATGATTCCAGTCCAGCGACCGAATCCAGCGCTGGATTGCTTACTGGAATAATGTAAACCGGCACTGGAATGCACTGGCACTGGATTGATGCATTCCAGTGCCGGTCTCCATTATTCCAGTAAGCAATCCAGCGCTGGATTCGGTCGCTGGACTGGAATATTGTAAACGGGGTATTACTTACATGTAAATGTACGTATGTTCAGATCATGTCAGGATGCCACTCCCTATTACAATATTTTTAATCAATTTTTGGCTCATACCGGAGCCAGATTTTGTACCATGGCTTTCTTACCATTTTTTAATTTGTACAAAATGTATGCAAAATATCTGACAATGGTCAGTGGTGTTATATGTATACAATGAATATTGGAATTATTTATGCAATTCATAAAACTATTAACAATTTTGAAAGACCCTTTGCATTTTTTTTAATATATGCCATTAAGCTAGAACAATCAATACCTTAATGAATGTATTAGTAAGCTGTGCATTCTAAATGTAGGCTTTAATGTACCTAACTTTTTTGGAGAAAAATGTGTGTTTATTCTAGCTGTGAAATGAGTGTAAGTATGTAAGGGGGATATTACAACAGTTTTTTTTAAACTATTTCTGTCCTACTTACTTACCCGGAAAGATGCCACTTGCCCTTGCCCTTACCCTTGGGTGTCCTCATTTATATTCTACATCCAAGGGCAGGACCTTATACCTAATGGTTAAATATAAGGACTAAGGTTAACCATAAAGATAACATCAATGGTCATTAATATTCTACAGATTCCGTTTTGTTTTAACATGTCATTCATCAAATACCTACAGAGTTAAATACCTACACACATACAGAGTTAAATACCTACGCAGAATACATAATATGGCTCAGTTAGCGGGAAGTCTGCTCATCGAGCCGTAAGTCGTGGGTTCGATTCCCACCTAGAACATATAGGTTATATTGTATGTACTATGATGTTTTGTATGGCTGAAAACGGATATTTTTTCTGTGTCTAGATACCTATTTCTATGCATAACAAATCTGCTTTCTGGTTTCTATAGTACCTCTACAAGCTTTGCTTAGTTTGGGGCTAGACGGTTTTGTGTGAAAATATGATGCTTAATAATATGTTTTATTCTAATAAATTAATTCGAACAATTGTAACGAATAAGTTACATCTACTGAACGGCTACTCTGAAACTGGGAAAAATTAACAGCTGTTCCATTTTAGAATTTATTTTGATTACAATAATAAAGATTATTTTTCGCATTTTAAAGTTTAATCTCATTAAGAGCTACTCATAATGATTGATGTAGTGCATTTCATTGGGCTTAGTACCCACAAGATAAAGGTGATCAGCCCTACCCAGTATACTTAATCTTAAAGTAAATATTAACGAAGTTTTAAATCTGTAAAATTGGAATAAATAGGTCAAAAACAATGTACGACCGTGCCTGTTTATATCAGCAATGTGGGTGAAGGACCCAAAAACGCGAATAGCTAACTAGGTTAACGTTGTTGTTTTGCTTCCTACAAAACTATTTTTCATTGAGCAAAAAAATCTAGACATCAATATTTTCTTTCTATTTAGCCAGTTTGAACCCTAAAACTCGGTAACAGAGAAATTAAAGGGTATCTTAATCAAAGTATGTCACTAGATAAGTAGCGTTATGCTATGCAGTGATTTCGAGATTTGGACTCTTCAATTTCTTCCTTTCAAAGCTTTTTGAAAACGAAGACCCCTGGCCCTGCGCTGTTATGGGCAGGCGTTATTGCTGACCATCAAACGCATGTCTTGATCGTTCCGTCATGCATCAAATGTTATGCATTAAAAAAATTGGAATTCATAGGAACTGCCGATAGAAGTGAAAACCAACGGCCAATGGCCATGGTCCCGAGTTTACCCGAAGATTTCTTATCATTCCCGAACATGACGCTAAAATTCATTTCAAGGCCCACGAAAAATCTGTCTGTGGCGCGCTGAAGTTTTCACTTCAAAAAACTTTATAATAGGATATTTTCAAAACAAATATTACAATGGTGTACCTACTGTGCATTGAACGTTCTGTAAACAATCAAAATATCGTACCTATTTTATAAATTTACTCTAAATTTATAACCGTAAAAATCGAATCAACCGATCTGTTTGTTAACAGTCCGATTCTTCACAATTAGACCGTGAAGTCGGATAAAAAGAAGCAAACCTGACCGTTATTGGGTAAAGGTTAAGTGAGTACCACCACAAGCTCGGCGGTTTATGCTGGGGCAAGTGGTACTTACCTACTATCACAGTCTATTAAACCATACAGTCGTTCGACGAAGCCGTCTAGACGGGGCAATCGTGCGGGGCGTGAGGAGTGCGACGCGGGAAGCGCGCTCCTGCATTGCCTACATTATAATGTTAGTATTGCAGGAGCGCGGCTCAGGGCTGACGTTTTCCGCATGTTTTTATTTTATTTCGGTGCCACGTTTTTAAAATTGCGACAACCCTACCCGTGTCTAGGCTTAATCGGCGTTTCTCCCAACATCAAAGGCAATGAACTACTGGTAGTATTTCTTTATACTGTGCTACTATACAGCACGATATGGTGCGCAACTACTTACTTGATGTATGATGTCGAGTCTAATAGCGTTCGACGACCGGTTCAATTGCCGGACATAACCTTTTAAAACGCTGACTGCCATCTTCCTTTGCAACCAGGCAGAACCGTTTATCGAATAAAACAACACAAAAACAAGACCGCAAAGCATCGGTTTGATTCACATTGTACAAATGCTTTAAAGCTATAAACTATTACCCGCGACTTCGTCTGCCTAGAATGATAAATGAAATCCATGCAAGTGTTATTTTTTTATCAAATTGGTCAGATTGTAAAATTGTTATTCACTTCTAACATGATAGTTAATATTTGTTCCGTAAGGAAGTTGCATTTTTCGGGGTAATGTAGGCTACATTGGACTATTCCAGACTATAAACTATCTGTGTTTCAAATTGCAATTAAATCTGTTTAGCCGTTCAACGTGATTGCGGAACAAACATACGAACATCCAAACTTTCGCATTTATAATATTATTAGGATATGCCCTTAGACTAATAATTCGTCATTCTCATCTCATTTACATACATGTTGATAAAATACCTTAAAAGGTCACTTTGCAGCTTCCTTATGATAAATAGGTTCAGTCAATAAAGATAACATCATTACGAGGGCCAAACAGACAGACAAACAGAAACATTTAATCATGTACACCAGAAAACTAAAAACTGTTTCAAAAGCTGAAATACATATAACGAGTATGTAGAGTAAGATCGTATGAGCGCGAACTGTTATGTGTAACTACTAAGTTATAATGTTTACATTAACTTATCATCGACAATAATAAGCTTCATTGTGTCAGCTTCCATGTATTAAACATTTATAATACTATTTCCTTTCTCTGTGATAGTGAATGAAGAAGATATGTGTGACGTATTAGTCGTTCCCACACGCGTCTCTTGTCTCGACTAATCTGGAGTTGACCGTTAGATACGAGCTCCACTGTGCCACAGAACATATTATAATAATACTCTGTGCTATGACAACTTTCATTGCTAGTTCAGAATCATCTATTTATAGCGTCGCAGTAACCAATAATCACTAATAAAGAATTGGGATCCGGTTTTGGCCACAAAAAAAATGACCCAGTTTGTGGATCGACATAGCGGGTCATAGCGGGTCACCTGACCATATTATGATGTTTTAAAGGCGTAAGTGGAATCCTTAGATCAAAATTTTGGGTGAAGCATTTTTATATGACAGTTATGTTTGTTGCGCAATCACATTGGAACGTCAGAATGGATCGTGGTGAAATTTGGAACACCATTGGATTAAAGTCTGGAATAACACATAGGCTATTTATCAGATATATTTATCATATTATTATATTTATATTTATTAATCAGATAAAGCAACAGCACGAGTAAAACAGCGGGGCGCTGTTAATTTTATACAGCTTCAATACGATGTAATACAGTGAATCCAACCGCACGGCAACAATAAATTGTAATTGCCTACTCTAATCGTGACGAATCTGATAAAAATAAACGTAGCGCGTCGTTATTTCGTTATAACGCTCGTTACACGTGTGTTTTCGCGTGAATGTTGGAGCCGTGCCGGTTATCTCCACCAACGACCGACGCAATAGAATAACGCTCGCAAAAACAGCCTCTACATACGCGTTGTCGTTATATTTGTTGAAATTTTGCGACCGATGAACTTGTAATGTTTTTGGAGACTCGCCAGCTAGAATACTCAGCGTCACTATACTATGTTGCGTTAATACTTCTATGATGTACATAGTAGGTATGTGTGTCCGCTAATTCACGCGCGTTTTAAGTGTTTCTTGTTTAGTTTGCGGAACCCTGTTTATTTTTCGCAAGTAAGAGTAGCTCAAGTTAATAAAACATCAGCTAGGTATCTAGTAGGAAAAGCCCTGTTATAAACGAAGCCGTTTCGAAGATTAGGCGAAACTGACGGACAGACCAAAATTGTAAAAAAATATTTTTGTACTCGTAGGTATAAATGTACCGTAAATGTACCGTCTATACATTGATATGCATATATTATAGTACAAAGCAGTTATTTTAACAATATTTTACAAACAGACACTTCAATTTTATTTATTTGTATAGGTGACGTGGTGCTCCAATGGATTATCTTCATTAAATGTTAGGTAGGCATCATTCCCAATTACATTTTCAGCTCTTCGGTGCAGAAACAATCAATAGAAAGAGCAAGAGTGCGATTAATAGATAGGAGATTAGATAGCGGTATATACGTAATACGTACTCATACTAAGTACATCATGTGCTTTTCCTGTTGGGTTCGCAACTATTTTAAATGCAATGAAATCAGCGATGTTTAAAACTAGACACGAGACGGAAATAATTTAATTCCTTTATTTGGTCACAGTCAATGAAACTTCAAATGCAAGTGAAATAAAAGCGCAGGCGATCATTGTTCCTCCGTGCACGTGACACGTGCACAATATAACCCAATGAAATTAGGCAAAAAAATGGAATAAAAAAACATTAAATTATGTAGTTTGGGGACTATAAAGGATCGATAGAAGGGTGCATTCTGAGCTTATATTCCAATTTGAGGGATTCTGGCATGGTCAGCTCAAGGTCATTTCGATGAAAACGCGTTTAATTCGATATCTCGAGAACTGTTAGTGTTAGGCAAAAAATTGTTAAGACCTTTTCTCTTCTAAATTAAATTTACTAACTTTTACAATAACAACTTTTCTTTTTTTCATCAATATTTTTCAAGTTATTGCTTTCGAAAGGCAAAAATTTAACTTTTTTTCCTCCCTTTCGCCATTTCCTCCCCAACCGTTCAATTTTATGAAACTTTACCGATAATCAAAAGTGTCAGCCCTAAGTCCGCAGGTGTCGCGGATTTATCGCAGTGTCGCGGAGGTATCGCAGTGGCGCGTATTTCGCTCGGTAAAGTAACATAACTCTGAAGGTATTGCCATTACTGAAAAAAGTGCAAGGACAAAGTTGTTCATTATTAAAAGATCTACACTTTTGATTATTGGTAAAGTTGCATAAAATTGAACGGTTGGGGAGGAAATGGCAAAAGGGAGAAAAAAAAGTAAAATTTTTGCCTTTCGGAAGCAATAACTTGAAAAATATTGATGAAAGAAAGAAAAGTGGTTACTATAAAAGTTAGTAAATTTAATGTAGAAGAGAAAAGGTCTAAACAATTTTTTGCCTAACACTAACAGTTCTCGAAATATCGAGTTAAACGCGTTTTCATCGAAATGACCTTGAGCTGACCATGCCAGAATCCCTCAAATTGGAATATATGCTCAGAATGCACCCCCCTATCGATCCTTTATAGTCCCCAAACTACATAATTTAATGTTTATTTATTTCCTTAATTGCACTGCATTAATACACAAAATATGAATCTGGAAAGTTTTGCAGTCGTCATGTTTAGTCCAGTTAAATCAGAGTTTCATATCAGCAGGTCTACTACGAAAACAAACTCCGAATGATCGGATCCGACCGACAGCTGAATCGGATCTGTAGCCTACCGCGAAAAACACTGGGATCGATACATCTCGGTCGGAAGTTATAGATTTAGGTCGGATGAGGGTCGGACACCCAAACGGAGAAACAAACACCCAAAATTTTAACAAACTATTAGTAGGGTGGGAGAATTTGGATATTTGAATGTTTATTTCTCAATCACGTCGAAACAGCTAAATATATCGGGTTGGAATTGGTCTATATGATGTTACTTTTTATCGTTGGAAAATCACTTTGGAAACTACGCGAGTGAAACTGGAGGGCGCTGCTAGTCTGGAATAAATCTTCAAAACAATATTGTCCAAATAAGTGTTCTAAGCATGGCCATGCTAACGCATTTCTACATGGCCACGGTTCCGAGTTCACCCAAAGATTTCTTTCATTGCCGAGTGGCGCTTGAGTTCAATTCACAGCTCACGAAAAATCTCTGTGTGATGCGCTAAAAAAGGTTTCACTTCAAAAAAATGGTTGTCTGTAAAGTCGGTTTACTGACGATAGTTAAACGTGACAACGTCTTAAGAAATCAGTACGCTGATAGCGCGAGTAGTGATACCGCTCGACTCGGCGGGTGGCGCCCTCAGCGCTCAGCTTCGTCCGCATGGCACGGACGACGAACTAACGGTAACGGTAACGTTACATGACGTCATGTTTTGCGGGCGTGCAGCCGGCTTCACCGAATTATAAGACGTTATCACGTCAAAAAATGTAGCGTTGAGAGTTGTTTGTTATAATGGTATGTCCGGCTGTCGCAGATAGAGGTCCAGAAACGCGATGGCGATGAAGGAGTGGCTGCAGTGGCTGCCGCCGCCGCGCTCGCTGCTGGCTCTCCTGCTGGCTGTGGCCGGGTTCAGCGGCCGTCTGGTCGCGTCACATTTCACCAACTCGCCCACCCTGCTCGTCGACACCTGCCACTCGCTGTGCAGGCTCGTCGGACTCATCACCACACTCATATCTTATAAGGTAAATATAAATGGTGCGGCTTCCAGTTTACTTGAATGAACTTGACTGGCCACACTGCCGTGTGTCTAGAACCTAAAACTTTTCCATATTGTAAACTGACCGAATGAAAAAAAAATAGAGGAAAAACAAATGAATAACGGTTTTCAAAACACATAAGCGTGAGTAAATAGCTGTATACATTTGAAATTGGAATTCTCAAAGTGGCCAGTACGACAAAACACCAATGTTAAATCTTATATATAAAATTCTCGTGTCACAGTGTTTGTTTCCTTACTCCTCCGAAACGGCTTTACTGATTTTAACCAAATTTTATATGCATATTCTGTAGGTATGAGAATCGGCTACTAGCTATTTTTCATACCCCTAAGTGACAAGGGTTGTTCACTAAGGCAAAACAACGTTTGCGGGGTCAGCTAGTATATTTATAACGTAAGGACCTAACATAAGATAAAAAAAATAATTACTAAATTGCAGATCATTTGGGTATAATTTAAGGTTGCCACTGTTTCTTTAAAACGTAACTTTCAAAGTATATTCAGTATATAACGGGTAGTAGTCTGTACCGGTAACAATTTTATATGAGTAAGGTAAACGAAGGTGTTGTACCTATAAAAGCAAAATAGTTTTAGGGTTGATGTCTTTAAATCGAGAGTGAATCTGTTTCTTTTACGCAAGCTCATTCCATCTGAAATCGTATCGCACCTTTGCACCAGGTGGGATGATGGTCAAGCGCAAGACTATGTTTGGTTCACAGCAAACGATTATTAGGAAAATCTTGTACGGCTAAAACCACGACAAAGAGTACGTTAGCTACAAAATATTAGTTTTATCGTTAGATTTGTACATTTAAATTTAATGTACCTAGGTACATCTAAATCTTACTATAACTTATACATGGGCAGGGTCCATTTTAACAAATCTAATCTGTAATGCTATATTCTAATTGTAGCATATGTAATAAACTACAACTACTTATATACTTTCAATTAAAATCTATTTAAACAAAAATCAAAGATACATATATTGTATGAACTTGGTCATAATTTTCTGTGATAATAAATAAATTTGTGGCACTGTTTTTATCAAGCAATCATTTAAATAGGTACTTATTGCACTGTTTTTTATCAAACAATCATTCAAATACTGGTTTCACAATTAATTTTATTTAGATTATTCGATCATATCGTATTTTCACATTGACCACAATTGTCGATAAACTAAACAATAAGATTGACGTTAGATTGCGCACCCATTGTTTAAAAAATCATGCGTGATAATTCGAAATTTTCAGCTTCATCACTCAAGCCATTTAAAAAGGCATTGTATGAAGAATAGGTAGGTTACTGTTTCGTAAAACACGATAAATCTCTGGTTACAAACTTTGCCATCTTTCAATACCGGCAGTCTGCTAAATAATACTTACTGTATTTCGTCTAGCTGTTAGCCTACGCTGGGATCCGAGGTACTAAAAAGCCCACAAGCAAAGAGATAAAGCAAGGATACAGCACGTATCGAGAAGAGAATTCTGTGCTACATCACAGCTCGATCCCACTGTCTTTGAGACGAATCATCTGGCGAAATCAGTGTTTCGACAAGCCAGCCTCCAGGCATTCTTTGTGTCGCACAAACTAGCTA
Source organism: Ectropis crepuscularia (assembly GCA_963693475.1). Classification (NCBI taxonomy): domain Eukaryota; kingdom Metazoa; phylum Arthropoda; class Insecta; order Lepidoptera; family Geometridae; genus Ectropis; species Ectropis crepuscularia. The sequence continues at coordinate 8,778,092 of OY856343.1, read as the reverse complement.
CTACAGTCCTATATATGTTTACATTAAAAACCACATCTAGCCAAACTAATAATATAAATGTGAAAGTTTGTATGTGGGACGTTTGTTGGCCAATGATGTGGGAATAATTTAACAAACCGAGTTGAAATTAGGAATGCAAATGGATCATAGAAAATCACCTGAACGGTATTATATCCCGAAACAAATCTTTTGAGAGTACTTATTCCGTTGCTAATTTTAGTAAATTCTTTACAAACGAAGGATTGGGTAAATATTGGAATTTAAAAATACTTGAACAAATACAAACATTTAAAATAACATTTGTTTTGCCAAAGTTAGCAAAAAAAAACGAAATCTATTAGACTACAGGCCCGTGAACAAAATTTACGGGTCAAATGAACCACCAGGAGACCTATGTAGGATGATAGAAGGGTATAAAGTAATAAGATTCAGCACTATGCCGTCACTTGTAAGCTGTCCAACTGAGTGCAATTGAAGAGGGGGGGTTACAATCCTCGATCATTTCTCCTTGTCGTATTATTTTTGTACGGCGTTGCGGAATAATAGATTAAAAGAGGTATTGAAATTATAAAAAATATAAATTTTAACTTTTTAATTATTATTTTGCCGGAAAATTTTACAGAGTACGAGTAATTTACAGAGCAAATTTGGTCATTTGATTAAGTACGGCATTGGTTCCATACAGTTTCAATACATCTTCTAATCCATTATTTCGCAATGCCGTACAAAAATCATGCGACAAGAAGAAATGGTAGAGGGTTGCAACCCCCCCTCTTCAATCACACTCAGTTGGACAGCTTACAAGTGACGGCATAGTGCTGAATCTTAATACTTTACACCCTTCGATCATCCTACATAGGTCTCCTGGTGGTTCATTTGACCCGTAAATTTTGTTCACGGGCCTGTAGTCTATATGTGTTTCGCCCCACACGCTGTGCTGCGCCATAGTACACAGCTCCCACTTTGTGCCGCGCTATTATAATACAGGCTCCATAGGCCACGCCGTGCCATAATATAGAGTCACCACGTTGTGCCTCACCGCTGTAACGCGAAGAAAGGCCAGGGTAAATACTGATATCAAGAAATATGTACCACGCACAATGGCCCAATTGAGAGTCTAAGTGCGGAACAGGTCCTGTCTAACTAACTAAGAAATATGTACCTACTTATAGAAAAAAAAATTGGCAGTCATAGGAACTGCCGATAGAAGTGAAAACTTGCTGTTGCCCTGGTACTGGTACCTAGGGGCAAACGCAACTCTTTTATATTTCTGTTGTCCTGGTATCTGGAGATAAACGCTGGGCTGTTGGAGGTAGGTAATCGAAACTCTTTACTGTTTCTGTTGCCCTGGTACCTACCTGGCCGTTTTTACCGAGTTTACCCGCAGATTTCATATCCGATCCAATCCATTATCATATCCAAGCGTGACGATTGATGAATCCATTTCACAGCCCACGAAAATTCTGTCTATAGCGCGCCTAAAGAAGTTTTCACTTCAATAAATACATTTAGAATAACAATTGTTCTGTGTCGCAGTACGAGCGCGCGGACGAGGTGTCGGGCCGAGAAGGCAAGCTCCGCAACACGTTCGGCTGGGCGCGCATCGAGGTGGTGGGCCGCCTGTCCGTGCACGTGCTGTTCGCGTCCTTCGCGCTGGCGCTGGTGGTGAACGCGCTGCAACTCGGCGTGCACTCGTCGCACGCGCCGCCGCCGCGCTACCCGCGCATCATCGTCGGCAGCGCCGTGCTGGGCCTGCTGCTGTATGCCATCAACTACATGCTGCTGGCTGGTGAGTCTTGCGCTGTAGATTTGCCATCAACTACATGCTGCTGACTGGTGAGTCTTGGTGTAGATTTGCCATCAATTACATGCTGCTTGCTGGTGAGTCGTGCTGTATGCCATCAATTACATGGTGCTTGCTGGTGGATCGTGCTGTATGCCATCAATTACATGCTGCTTACTGGTGAGTCGTGCTGTATGCTATCAATTACATGTTGCTTGCTGGTGAGTCTTGCTGTATGCCATCAATTACATGCTGCTTGCTGGTGAGTCGTGCTGTATGCCATCAATTACATGCTGCTTGCTGGTGAGTCTTGCTGTATGCCATCAATTACATGCTGCTTGCTGGTGAGTCTTGCTGTATGCCATCAATTACATGCTGCTTGCTGGTGAGTCGTGCTGTATGCTATCAATTACATGTTGCTTGCTGGTGAGTCTTGCTGTATGCCATCAATTACATGCTGCTTGCTGGTGAGTCGTGCTGTATGCCATCAATTACATGCTGCTTGCTGGTGAGTCTTGCTGTATGCCATCAATTACATGTTGCTTGCTGGTGAGTCTCTACACTGTCGTGCCTTACTATATGTACATATACTAGTGGTGAACGCGCTACAATTCGGCATGCACTCGTCGCAAGGACATGACGCCTACAACTTAACAAATAATTAAAATATCTTTCTTTTGGTCGTTTACTTGCCTACTGAAACATCATACAATCATACAAAATTATAGGCTTTAATAATCTTGCAAAAAGTCATCATATCTCACTTTTCTGCTTTTGATTTTGCATTATTCTCTCTATATTGCTATCTCTCTTACTACGAGTGTATCATACCTACAAGATATCATGTCAATGGACTCAAATTCTATAGGTATATTCAAATGTATTAAAAATCCGACAACAATTCAATAGATACAAGGTCGTTGATCAATGTTGTTAATCGTACAGGAAATTTCTTTATTATATAATATTTTTTCACAATTAAGTCCACATTACGTTACGCCACCGTTACACCTTTGAGGATTTTAGTTGGTCTGAGCGTTACACGCGTATTTTTGTACACCAGAGAAAAAAGTATTTAAACAACATCACGATTTACAATCGCTACAGGCACGTGCAGATAAATTTAATGCAATCGTAACTGCAGCCTTTAAATATACCTCATTTACTATGAAAGTGGGAGGGTACGATAGAAATGACATACAATGAGCGTACTGTGTGCACTTCCTAGCAATTTCAGACGTGAAGTGCAGTAAAACCATGTCATAACACAATCAAGCACCAACTATTATATTACAAAACCGACGTCAAATGAGACGATTCAAATATTTTAACTAAACTACTACAATTGTACTAAAGTGGCTCCTCTGCAAAAACTCTAGACACGTTTGTTAGTGAGTCATATCGTTTTTCAAAGACATTTTATGGGTTGTTTGAAGCTTGAAGACACTTATCATAAAGGCTCCAATCTATATTGGAATGTGAGTATGAAAATGTTTTGTTTCTGTTAACCCAGACTGAGTGTTTATCAAATACGTAAGACGAGCCGTAGTCTATTGTATCGTAATATCGTCTAGTCTATAGTAGAAATCAAAACAATGAGCAAACAATCCATTACAAGACTTATAGGTATACTAGGTAAGCTACGATAACTATAACATAACAGCATTTAAATTTAAATAAAATATTTATTATCGCAATGCATAGCTCTTCGTGTTCAAACAACTGAATGCCACTTTGCTGAAATGTGCCAACGTTTCGAAAACCATCTTTCCAGTCTTGCTCTTCCCATAACTCAATATTTTTTTTAATGTACAGATTTTTTGTACATAGCAACTTTTTTGTACCTGCTGTTACAGATGTTTCTTTGACGTCACTATACCTTTGTCATATATTTCTAGAACCCAGGACTTTTTTGTCCCGCCTTTGTGGACCATCATCTCGCGAGGATACGGTCTACGATGAAACACTTACCTAAAAGAAACCGATTTACTCTCGATTTGAACACACCAAAGTTGTAAACATCGAGAAAACTCAGGCAACGCATTCCACAAGCCTAGACATTCTTATTACCAAAATAGTTCGATTCTAGTTTGAGTCTTTGGAACAACAATCATGTAACGATGACGCTTTTCCGATACGAGTAGTCCGATAGAAAAATGGGTAAGGTGGTATTAGATCAAGCAGATCCGTTGCACACTTCCCGAAGTGTATCCGATAAAAATCGATAAGTAGATAGAACCTTTTTGCCTAACCCAGTTTATCTAAACTTTGTGATAGGTAGTAGGTACCTACCGATTGTAAACGTTGAGTTCTAATACAACATTAGAAATTTACTGATAATAATAGAGAGAGTTACTCAAATACGATAAGTAGGTTAGGTAAACTGAAGCCATAGTCGACTAGATAATAACAACATGTTTTTCTAATTGACACCGTTAGTTTTCCTTTGTAGGTAGGTACTTGACTTTGCGCAAAATGACGACCTACCATTGCTAAATAGACGTTTTTGCCTAACAACTGAATAATGGCGCTATGGTCGATTTCTCCCGTTACCCAAAATGATGAAAAAGAATTGATTTATTTATCGATTCATGGAAAGTTTTGAATTTTTACGGTATTTTGCAATTGCACAAAACAAATTGATTACATCAAATTTGATGTATTCTAATAATCTCAGTAAATGTCGTTAGTCAAACTGAGGTACCAATATTGTTTTAGGGGCAGGACCCCTTGGAAGAATATAGGTACCACACGTTTGTTTTTCTACCGTTAAGCACAGATGTGCAAATATGACTGTTTTAATTCGTCGTCGGAGGTCGTGGGTTCGAATCCCACCCAGGACAAATAATTGTTCCATGTCAGGATGTACCTACCATGAGTATGTTTTCACAATTAAGTGTTACCTATATCAGCTATCATGGTATCAAGCTCCCAAAGCTTTGCTTAGTTTCGGGCTACTTAGTGTTGTGTACGGTATGTCCACCGATATATCTTACTAATACAATAAATTCGAAACTGGATATTTGTTGCTCAATCACGTCGTAACGGCTGAAGTGACTAGTAACGGGCTAAAATTCAAAACACGTTTTTTAGTCGGGAATAACGCATAGACTACTTTTTATCACAGGAAAATTCCAGGAACGAAAACAACTAGTTTATTTATATGTATTCAAATGGTACCCTTTTTAGGCTAAGTTGCGTGTTGTCTGGTGAAAATCAGCGGAAATCTTAAATGTGTGTGTTGTTCCAGGGCGAGAGCTGAGCTACAGCCGGCGGCTGAGCATGACGGAGGGCGGCGGAGTGGTGCTGAAGACGGGGGCGGCGGAGCCGGTCCTCGCACACGCGCCGACTGACATCGCCAGTAAGATAGCTTATACTTACTGATACTCGGAGTAGTCCTGACAGACAAGCCATGCTTCCTGCATTTTTTATTATAGTATAGAGTGACGAGACGAGCATGTGCCTGGTGGTAAGCAACATGCCTGCCACATAACAGCACAGTGACACGCAGCTATTGGAACATGAAGAGTCCAAATCATTACCTACAGCACTGCACTGCGCTCGTCACCCAGAGATATAAGGCGTTTTATCTTTATGCCCCGTAATTTCACTGCCCTTCAAACCGGAACACAGTAATGTTTGCACATTACTGTTTGGCGGTAGAATAACCGGCATAGATGTTGTACTTCTCCAGGCAGACTCTGCAAAGAGTCCTACCACTACAAAAACTAATATTGTAAACGTGAAAGTTTGTCAGAATGGATGTATGTTTGTTACTCTTTCACGCAAAAACTACTGAAGGGATTTGGATGAAATTTGGTACATATGTAGATCGATATTGATCTGGAATAACATTATATACAGGTAGACTATTCAGCATCCCGCCATCAGAAAATAACGGGATCGGAAACTAAGCGGGAATCGAAATCGCAATGCTCTGCTAGTATAGTAAATGTGGGATTATTAAGTGGGCCTGCCTCTAAATGATAGACAAATTGATGTAATCGAAATAATAAATTGAGGTAATGTCAGAGCTGGCTGGCTGATGGGTCCCAAATTAATGCTTTTCTCATAATGGGTTTCGGGGCCTTCTCTCACAAGGAGACAAAGACAGAGTACCAACTTACTGCATTTTGGCCAGGGATGGCGGATAACATGTCCTCCTCAAAAGATATCTCGTTCTTATTACACGCTGGCTTCCTCGCGATGTTTTCCTTTTGGCGATGTTTTAAAACCAATACACTTGTACAAACTTAGAAAAATACTCAAAGCTGCAGATAGGATATGAACCCACGACATTTAGACCTATCACGATTGTAAAATCAGACGTTCTCGCCGTTAAAAAACTAAAAAAAGTTTGTGGCAGTAAAATTTTAAAATGTTAGACGTCTGAGAACTCACTTTTAAGACAAGATTGAGTTAAAGTAATGCCATGATACATTTCTTCACAACTTCCTTTATTGATATTCCCTTTTATTTTCCAGTGTGCGACATGAAATATGTTCGCCTGTTTTTCAGTCATATGCGAGGATATCGGGTCAGAAGCCTTAACCGCAGCAAGGGTGCAATACTAACGATCATAATTACACTGAGTTAAGTGACGGCTGGTACTTATATTAGATTGAATTGCAACCAGATACTTCCAATAGTGAAAATATGAGCTAACAATAGATCGTTTCTATGCTAGGTTGACGTAGATAGACCATCAACTTATATTATTACGCTATCTTTGTCGATCAAATAACACATAATAGAATTGCGTCATTTTGTACCAGTTCCATTATATATTATGCAGTTGCAGTTAAAATGTAAATTTTACACGTGGTGGATTTACATAATATAATTTAATTAAATAGATTAATAGTTAGACGTTTACTCACGCTACGTAATTTATGGTCGCCCTAACTCGGCGTAAAGTATAGTATCAAAGTAGATATCATAATTTTGACGTATTAATTTACCTATATCTGACGTAAACAAGAAGCGAAATCAGTCGTCACTCCGATCGAGTATAGTTATTTAATAATTATGCGTGAAATGGCTCAAAATTTCGATCGTAGACACCAAATAGTGCGCACGCGTTCAGACAACCTGCATCTGTTTCTATCGCATACGACGATACGTACCTACTCGCTGCGCTAACGCCACTGACTACTGGTTGCGTTTCTCAAACTTTTCTCGGCACCACCCAAGAACCTCTAAGACGCAATGGAATCTTTTAAGTGCAAGCTGTGTGATGCTGAGTTCAGAGATGGCGCTTTGTGCTCCGTCTGCCGGGGGCGTTTTGACTTCCCCTGTGCTGGAATAACCGAGAACGGTTATCGTAAACTGGGTGAGAGGAAGTCGAACTGGAAATGCCCGTCTTGCAAGACCGCCACCACGAGTCCACTTCTATCTGTATCTAGAAAAAATTCGGCGGGGTCACCAGTACCTGCAGATCTGGAGAGCATATCACTGGACATCAAGCGGCTCAGTGCTCAGATAGCATCATTGCCAACTTTGATAGCTTCAGTCAAGGCAATTCAGGCTGACATCACGGATCTCAGAACATTGAAGTCGGACATAGCGGACCTAAAGCTTATGAAGCCTGATGTTGCGGACATGAAGACCTCTGTTGAATTCATGCATAATGCCGTGGAGTCACTAACTGAGAGGATCTCGGAAATCAGTCAGGAAGTCCAGGGTCTTCTCAAAACCAAGGACGATGTCCGTCTTCTGCAGCAGCGGTTTGATCAGTTGGAGTATAATTTGGGAGAGATTGAGCAGCGATCTCGAATGAATAATATTGAGATCAAAGGAGTCCCAATTTCTCAATCGGAGAACCTGTTTGAGATCGTTACGAAAATTGGTAACCAAACGGGCTGTGTAATCGCGAAAGAACAAATCAATTATGTTGCAAGGATCCCTATGAGAAATGATAAAGTTAACAAAACGATCTTGGTCTCCGTCCACAATAGGTACATCAAAGAGGATTTCGTAGCCGCAGCAAAAAAGTGTACCATTGTTCCAACGGACTTGGGTTTGCGCGGAGACAAAAGAATATTTATCAACGACCATCTCACCCTGGACAACAAAATGTTGCTAAACAAGGCAAAGAATTTGGCCAAGGAACGAGGATTTGCATACATATGGGTCAAAGGGTGCAAAATTTTTGCGCGGAAAACTCCTACATCCAACGTCATAGCCATAAAAACCGAGTCAGATCTAAAAAAAGTATCGTAAAGCAGGAAGTAGCATTTATAATTTATTTTTCATTATTATGTTATGTTTTATGTCAAGATCAAGACCACTCTAAAAGTTTGAGAGGCTTTGGCTCGCTCCCTCTCCAGTGCGCCTTTTGCTTTGGTACGCGCGCGCATCCCTCGCACCTCTTAATTAATATATCGCTCCATCTCGCTTCCACTAAGCTGTCCATCCTCTATTGTGCCATTATCTCGGTTATCTTTTCTCTATTTTACACCATTCGGAATACATTTAAATGTCTTTATGCCTCATTGTTAATTTATGACCATATTTGTGCTTTTTTCTTAATTGAACTAACTTTTATTCAAGTGTTATTATTCAGTTTTAATAATGTATAACATTTATTACCAAAACGTTCGTGGCTTACGAACGAAAACATCTGATTTTTACAGGAACGTTTCTCTAAATAGTTTTGACATTATATGTTTGACGGAAACTTGGCTATTAGATGGCATACGTAATAGTGAGTTGTTTGACGGCCGTTATATAGTTTTCAGGCGGGATAGGGACTATAACAAAACAGGCGAGACAAGAGGAGGTGGTGTGTTGTTGGCGATTCGGCGGGAAATTATAGCCGAGGAACGTAGTGAGTGGTGTTCCAATGCAGAAGATTTGTGGGTAACATTAACATTGCACTGCCGGAGACCAAGGGTAGTTTACAAGCTGCATCTTTGTGTTGTCTATATTTGTGAGGAAAATGCAGGTAATTCTATGACGAAACAGCTGGAAACTTTTTCTGACAATATTACTGAGATTATATTAAAACACCCTTGCGATAAAATTCTCATTATGGGAGACTTTAACATGACTAACTTATCTTGGAAATCGTCTGATGAGAGCTCAGGTTACATTGCCGACAATATTATAGGACCTATACAACAAAATTTATTCGACGATTTTAATCTATGCAATTTATCACAATATAATAATATCTTGAACAGTAACAATAGAATACTTGATTTAATATTTTCAAATAATGAGGTAGGAGTCTCTCTCTGTCAGAACCCACTGTCCAAACTCGACACGGCACACCACCCCGCTCTTTGTATTTCTGCTGACTTCGTCCAATATCACAAACTTAAACCTCGTCCATACGTTAAGTATTTTTATTATAGTGGAGATTATGACGTCATCATCTCCAAGCTAGACGACATTCGTTGGGAATATGAACTATACGACAAATCGCTGGAAGACGCTGTTTCATATTTTTATAACGTTTTAAATGATCTAAGAACAATTCATATACCTTCCAAAACAGTCACGCCTTCACAGAAATACCCTCCCTGGTTTAAAAAAACACTCATCAAAGTTTTGAAAGAAAAATACAAATATCACCGCAAGTTTAAAAATTACGGTAATCGTTCTGACCTGCAATCATTTATGATTTTAAGGGATCGCGCAAAATTTTTAGAAAAACAGATGTTTGATGAGTACATTTCGAACATTGAATTAAATATATCTAAAAACCCTAAAGCTTTCTGGTCATATGTTAAATTAAAAAAACAAAATAACGCTTATCCCGCAGTGTTATGTTTTGGTCAGCGCTCGTCTGACTCCGGGGAAGATATTTGTAATATGTTTAGTGATTACTTTCACTCCACATTTTTGGATGGTAACTGTACTGATTACTCGCTCGACGTATCTGATAGCAATATGTCGGTTTCGGATATAGCAAATATTGAGTTTGAGCGTTTCGAAGTTTGTAGACTCTTGAAGTGCCTAGACCTTGGTAAATCTGCCGGTCCTGATAGTATTCCGGCAATATTTATAGTGAAGTGTGCTAAAAGTATCTCCACTCCACTCACTATTCTTTTTAGGCGATCAGTATCCGAAGGTGTCATGCCTATGATATGGAAATCTGCGTCTATTACACCTATACATAAAAAGGGACCCAGAAATCGAGTTGAGAACTATAGGCCCATCTCCAAGCTATGTCTGTTTGCTAAAGTGCTCGAAAAAATAGTATACAGGCAGGTTTACGCGTCGTTAAAGCACACACTTAGCTCGCTTCAACACGGTTTTATAAGAGGCAGGTCTACTACATCAAATTTGATTATATGCAGTGACTTCTTATCCGAGCATATGTCCAAACCTTCACAGGTAGATGTTGTCTATACCGATTATTCTAAATGTTTCGATAGAATAGATCACAATATACTTTTGCGGAAGCTCCAGGCAGTAGGTATCCGAGGTAACTTGTATAGGTGGTTTACGTCCTACGTACAAAATAGATGTCAGACAGTAGTACTGAATGGCTATACGTCATCACCTATGCGAGTCCCCTCGGGTGTTCCTCAAGGATCATTATTAGGTCCACTGCTATTTACTCTCGTTGTTAACGATATTTCTTCATGCTTTAAACACTCTAAAGTATTATTATACGCAGATGATATGAAGATGTTATGCCCCATTGATTCCCACAAATCCTCGCAGTTGCTGCAAGAAGATCTCAATCGGTTCGACGAATATTGTCTTGTGAATAAATTGGACCTCAACGTATCCAAATGCTACTTTTGTGCGTTTACTCGTAAGCCACAACCCCTGAATTATAATTATAAGCTTAAGAATTCAAATCTTACAAAAGTTGGTTCAATTCGTGATTTGGGGATTATTTTTGATAGTAAGTTACTTTTTGATGAGCACATTAATACTATTGTCAATAAGGCATCAAGGGCACTAGGTTTCGTTCTACGCTTATCAACTGAATTTAAATCAATCAAAACCATAAAAATTCTATATTGTTCATATGTGCGTAGTCACTTAGAATATGCTTCACAAGTATGGAACCCGAGATATGATGTCTATAGATCGCGCATTGAGCGTATTCAGAAGCGGTTTTTACGACATCTGCAATTTAAAATTAAAGATTATTTGCCAGACTATAAAAAGCGTTGTCGTAAATTCCACATTCTTCCTTTGCACATAAGACGAGACATTGCAGATGTGGCCTACTTGCTGAAGATAGCTAACGGCGCAGTGGACTGCCCTGAGCTGCTTGAGCAAGTGGGTCTCAGAGTGACAGCTGATCCGAGGAGGAGGCCGTGCTCGCTGTACATACCCGCAGCTAACACTAACTACAGGCAAAATAGTTACCTGCTGAGGGCGAGCCGGAGTTTCAATAGCCTGCTTGCTAAACATGATCTTGACGTATTTAATACTTCTATTATACAATGCAAGAGACTTCTCACACAGGAGTACTTTGTTTGAGCTAAATTACTGTATTTATTTGGTATTGTTTAAGCTTTTTTTTTGTACGTTTTCATGTCAAAAGTCTACTTGATTTACTTAATCTTTATTAATATCTATAAGTGGAATTTTTTAATTGGCCTTTTGTACCTATTATGTTATATATTTTTGTACCTAGCTGTAAGATTCCCAAACTTAATAAAATAAAATAAAATAAAAATAAAATAGAATGGTCTAGAGTTAAAATTAGAGTTACAGATTTTCGTGGGGGTAAAACTCTTTGCAGAGTATGCATGGGCAATTAACACACCATGAAGTACCTACTGCTATTCCGGTTTGAAAGGAGATTTTCCAAAAAAATACTGAACATAGAGATTATATCATCTTATATATATTTGGATGACGAGTGCAGGGCAGTGCCATGTAGTGACTCTTCTTAATTACAGGATGCATGTTCAAATGCTGGCGGCATAACCGTGCTGAATAGCAGTATAAGCAAGCGTTGAACGTTGATAAATGGCTAGAGGATTCGATCCCGGGATCTAGACCCAGGATCCCGGGATTCCGGTTATATTTTAGTCCCGAAAATCTCGGGATTAATTTTAATGAATCCCAGGATTTTCAAGATCGAGTTTTTTTATGTAAAAAAAATGCGTGTAACGAAACACACGTACTTTGATTTGACATTTTGACCGTCATCTTATTTACATAGCTCACTTCATTTGTTTTGCCATGGACTGGTAACGGATTATGCATAAAACTGTGTAAAAATTCTCGCTTCACGCTGTGTAAGTATTGATCTCTTCTTGATTAATTTTGTTAATTGTTTGCAACAACCGCCGCCTTTATAAAGATTTAAAACTTAAATACTCGTATTCTATGTCCGTGCAAAGAAAAAAGATAAATAAAAGATTGATTTCGATATGTTTCACTACCTATCTTTTTAGCTGACTTCAAAAAAAGGAGGATCTCCATTCGTTTTTTTGAAGTGAAAACTTATTTTGGCGCACCATATACGGATTTTTCTCGGATGATCTAGATGGCCATGGTTATGGTCACGCCCTCCGGTATTACCGGCGTAATTTGCAAAGTGAGCTATCAAATTCTGAGTTATTGGTTTTCCCTTCTATCGGCAGTCCTTATGACTGCCAATTGTTTTTTTGTAGATATGTATGATACCGTACCATTGGTACGCGATAGCTCCGCCAATTGTGAATCAATCTTGATGATTCTTTTTTGTTTGAGAAATCATATGCCACCATATGATTCCATAATTTTTTTATAGAAATCGGTGTGATGATTTGTGAAATATGAACCAAAACCTAAAATTTACTTTTATTTCTACACGATTTAAGTATGATAGCTTCTTATGAAATTTGGTCGAGTGTCTGAATTTAATTTTAAATTGAAGCCAGTTTTTGTTTTTTCGGAGATAATAAATTATTGTTACCACTGTCCATTCATACAATACCGGAACTATCCCGGGATCCCGGGATTAACCGTAGACAATCCTGAAATCCCGGGAGTAGAATAATCGACCGGGATCGAATCCTCTATAAATGACGTATTGGTCACGAATCTAATCAATGAAAGGCTCGCTTTGTACTGATTTCGGAAGGAATTTTGAAATCGTTTTCCATTTATTTTTGCAAATAGAACTTCAGTATCGAAATCTGAATGGTTAACCGCAATTCCATACAGATATACGACCAAATTTTGATTCTATCTACTGTCCATGTTTGGCAAGCGTGGTATGATTATATTTAAGAAAGTTCACACACAGATATTATGCAAGGCTTAGGTAATAGTTGCACCAAAAACAGTAAAAACGACACATAACCGCTTATTTGTCTTGCTTAATATTATTAGTTTAAAAAGGAACAGTACCTACTACTTTACGAAAGACATATTTAAATTTGTACTATTTAGAGAGAGCGCTGAATACGTACGATTGTTAATTAAATAGTTAGAAATTGTACCCGGTACATCTACAAACAACACAGTCCTAAGAATGGATCCGAAGTTCTTATGAGGTAGTTCTAATAATGTAATTTTGTTCGATAGCCATCAATAACCTGCGTTACGAGGAACATCTCGTTACCGTGATTCAGAAACTCATCTAAAACGATACTAGAGCGATCAGGGAGAGTTTTGGAATTAGTATTAAACTATGATTTGAAGTATTATGCAACTTGTATTGATGTAAGAACAAAATTCAGACTAATAAGCTGTAATTATTAGATCAGTGGTTTAAATAATCAAAGTCTATCAGTAAATTCGTTAAAATTCACTAATAGTTACCTTTACTAGCCTTGCACTATTACACAATTGCAACTGTTGATAAACTAATTGATGTGCTGTTCTACTCGCATGATGTCTAATTATATTCATACTTTGTCGATATTATCTGCCATCAGTAGTATTAATTGATAGTGTATCAGCTATCAGGTCAAATGTTTTGTATACTAGTGTGCAATCCCGTAAAGAGTGTTGCAGTTGCTAGTTATTGCATTACCATTCCCTAGTATTACCATTTCCTAACACTGGACTAGAAAGCTAAGGACATCAACATCAATGGTGAATCAATGGTGGATACATCTCGCGCCTCCTATTCGCTGACAACATAGTTCTAATGGCTGAGTCGCTGCCAGTCTTGCAGTGAATACTTCCGAACAAATCAGTCTCGGGATGAACATTGACAAAACGAAAGTTATGCACAATAGTAGTAAAGACCCGGGGCCGATATTAGTTAATGGCACTCATCTCGAAGTTATGAAGGAGTCCATATACGTAGGGCGAACTATAGAGTTTGGTAAAAAAAAACTTAAAAAGAGAAGTTGATAGAAGGATTCAGATGTGATTCATTTTGTGGGCTTCATCAGGTTTTCAACTATAGTTGTCGTTGTGTCTCAAGACGAAATTCCTTAATCAGTGTATGTTTCCTGTAATAACGTACAAACTTTGCTGTTTGTAATATTAGTGTGGTTCCATTTAGTTTTAGTTTTTTCTTGGAATATGGGTTTATTATCTCGGGTTTATTATCTATGTTTGACGTTAGGAAGTTAATGTGAAATTTGTCATTGTCGCAGGCAGCCTGTTTGTGATGGGCGCAGGTTTGACAGCGGAGTGGGAGCCCGTCGCCTCCCGCTTGGCCGACCCGGCGCTCTCAGCCTGCGCTGCCATCGTGCTCGTCATATTCAACTACCCGTTCAGTAAGTTACCGTTATTACTTCACTCCTCACAGCAGGGCAGTCTGGAACAACGCTGATTATCCTGAACTGTGGCAACTACACTGTTGAAACTTGATAAGTAGATGTATTCGGTGAACCGCATTAATATTTGAAAAAAAAAATCAAAAAAAAGATAAATTAGGGTTGCCCCCCATAATGAGAACTGAAACTCAAAAAAAAAATTTTCATCAAATCTACACGTGTAGGGTGTCTATCGATAGGTCTTCAAAAATGATGTTCAGGTTTCTAAAATAATTTTCGTCTACACTGAATAATTTGCGCGAGAGACACTCCCAAAGTGGTAAAATGTATATATTTATGATGTACATTACCATGTAAACTACCAACGAAAATTGGTTTGAAATCGATCTGATGAGTAGTTTTTTTTAGTACGCCATAAATACAATATTATTGAAACTTCGATCAAAGTTACAACGAACTACAAGAACTATGTGTACTATGTATATTATGTTACTTGCTGCAACGGAACCCTTCATGGGCGAGTCCAACTCGCACTTGGCCACTTTACTTAAATTCGAATTATCCAGGTTCTGCTGTAATTACTTTTAGATTTACAGAACTTTTAGTTTAACTTAACATACTGGTCCTCGACACCGTAGCTTCCCCAAGAGTACAACTTGTAAATTATCCTACTTTCTACTAATATTGTGTATAAGTATGAAACTTAGTATGTTCGGATTTTTGTTACTCAACCACGTCGTAACAACTATACGTTTCAGGCAAAAATTTGGAATTCAGATTGAATTATTATAGATTGGAGTAGCTGAGATGCATAATTAAACATATTTTAGTCATCAAAATGAAGCAGTTAATCTTTAGAGAATTATTGTATTCTAAATGCAATGCGAACATTGTAACTGGATAATTACTAATTTGCTTTATATATACGTATTCTCTTAATAATATTACAAATCCGAAAGTTTGGATTTATGGATATTTCTAGTTTGTAACTCTTTCGAACAAAAACTACTGCAGGGCTCTGGGCGAAATTTGTTACATAAATCGATAATGTACATAATATAATAGTCTAGAATAACACAGCGGCTACTTTTTATTTCGGAAAAATAAAGGGATCAAGCAACAAGGTACAGCAACGGGAGCAAAACCGCGGGATGTTACTAGTAGACGCTTGATTGTGTCGTTTTTGTTTGGATAAAAAAAAAATGAAAATAGAACATTCAAGGCTCACGATTTCAACATCGGAAAATTGAGACATCGATCTCGATCTTGTGTCAGCAAATTTCACGCCTTTTATGAAAACTGCAATCGTCTCAATCAAAACACTAGCAATTTTCTGAAGTGGAAACAACGCCCGATAAGCTCAGTCCGTTAACACAACAATTCAATACAATGTTATGCAATTTTTTTAGAAGCCGTATCGAACGGTTCACGAGCTGTGGACGAACAAAGGTCGTTGGTCAACCGGCATTCAAATAAAAAGATTTACGGTTCTTTTCAAGTTAATTTTTTACTTCTTTACTTTTCGAGAGTTCGTCGAATGTCTGAATGAATACAAAACGAATAACGTTTAATTCCTTCATGCCGTGTATCATGCTGTGTATGAGGTATGAGTTAGTCCACCATGCATGATATATGATAACAATCTGCGTTCTCTGAACTGTAATAAAGGGTAATATAATTCAATGGAATGTTGTAACTGCTTTACTTTTATGCTCCATATTGTAAACGACGCGAGAACTTTTATCTATTTTCCTACTACATTTGCGTTAGTAGGTATTACCGCGTACAATTATGTGAGGACTTTGATCTGTTTTATAATTTAGGGTGTAGCGACAAGTAGTTCGGATACCCGATGGTAAACTGGTTTCTTTCCCAATCTTTTAGCACTATTACCACTTGTAGTCGCACTCAATGTTATATCCAAGGCAACTTTAATTTTTTGTTGTCGTCTTTGTCAGTGTAGTCAGTAGCAAAGTGTCGAGTATTGCAAGAAAATATATGTTACGAAGGTATGCTATGCCTCTATTCAGAGCCCGCTAAGGATGCCGCTTCATTACTGCGTTCTGGGTTAAAAATACAATTTTATAGAGAAATTACAGAAAAAAAGAGACAAATTATCCTATATAATATTCGGGTGACGACCGCAGTGCAGCGCTAGACAGCGATTTGAACTTACCACTAGGCCTACGACTAGGCACATGTCTGGTTCATCCAGCCACTGTATCTTCATCATCATCCACAGCTTTACAGTCGGGTATAAGCCTCTTTTTTGTCATACCATCTTCCTCGGCCCTGTGCCAATCTAGTCTAGGTTAGATCCGCGATAAAGACGATATCATCGACCCATCTTGCAGCTGGACGTCCTACACTCCTCTTACTTTGTCTCACTCTATCTTGTCTATACCTACCTATACAAATAAATGAAATTGAACTGTCTGTTTGTTACATTAAAATAACCGCTTTTTACTACTTAAAAATAAAATCGACGGTACATATACCAAAACAACATTTTAAATTTTGTGTCTGTCTGTCTGTTTATTCCGGCTGATCTCCCAAACGGTTGGAACTATGATGGGGTTTCACTACTAGATAGCTGATGTTCTAATTCATAACTTAGGCTTATCTTACTTGAGAAAAAAAAAATTCTGCAAAACAAACAAAAAATTGGCAGTCATATGAACTGCCGATAGAAGTGAAAATTAATAACTCAGAACTTCATAGCTCAATTTTGAAACTACGCGGGTGAAACTAGAGAGCATGGCCATGACCATGACCATATAGATCACCCGAGCTTACCCGAAGATTTCTTTCATTTACGAACGTGACGTTTGTGGTCAATTCACAGCCCACGGAAAATCTGTATGTGGTGCGCGGTATAAAATGTTTTCGGAATAGGTTACGATGATGCGAGTTTCATGATTTTCGTCCACCCAAAAAGTGCTTAACGCGAATAAACTTTACTTCAGAAAACCTGCAGAATAGCCCTTCTACCGCTTAACTAACTCGGCTTTCAATTTGCTAAGGTGGTCTCTGTCATTTCAAGCTAAAAAAAAGGAAAGAAAAGAGACAGCAATATCAAAGCTAAGACAGTTTTAGTTAGACGGTAGACCCCCGGGTCGGAAACCGCGTACACACCTTATAGACCAGGGACGATAACGATAAATAAATAGAAAAAATCGATTCACTCTCGATTTGAAGACACAAAGATTGTTGAATTTTTTTTTAATTTTTATCATTTTTGAAGGCTTCGGCCCTGGTCTATTTAAGAATAAGATGAAGAATTAAAAAAAACAAATGTATTGCAGTGCGCAGCGCGGGCCTGATCCTGCTGCAAACGGTGCCGGAGGGGCTGGGCGCGTGCGCGCTGCGCGCCGCGGCGCTGCGCGTGCCCGGCGTGCTCGCCATCCACGAGTTGCACGTGTGGCAGCTGCACCGCGACCGCCTCGTCGCCACCGCGCACGTCTCATACAGCTCACACGAGGTACTATACCTGCTATACCTGCTGCAAGTTCCACAAACTTGTTGTTGAGGGTTGAAGGACTATCTTCACGTCTCATACAGCTCACACGAGGTACTATACCTGCTGCAAGTTCCACAAACTTGTTGTTGAGGGTTGAGGGACTATCCTCACGTCTCATACAGCTCACACGAGGTACTATACCTGCTGCAAGTTCCACAGACTTGTTGTTGAGGATTGAGGGACTATCCTCACGTCTCATAAAGCTCACACGAGGTACTATGCCTGCCATACCTTCTGCATGATCCACAAACTTGTTGTTGAGGGACTATCTTCACGTCTCATTCAGCTCGCATGAGATACTATGCCTGCTATACCTGCTGCATGATCTGCAGCAGGGTGATTTGATGTCTGTACGTTTTACAGTATGTTTTACAATTTGCAGGACTATCTAAAGAGTTCGGGCCTGGTAAACGATGTCTTCAAACGGCACGGCATTGGGCTCGTCACTCTACAGCCAGAGTTCACGCTAACCTCGCTCATGGGTAAGAACTTTTCCTTTTAATCGTGATATTAATAAAATAGCTCAGAAGTACCAGTTTGTTTATGCTGACTCTAATGGTTACAGGTACAGAAGAGGACAAAAAGGCTATGATAGAGTTCGCCAACGTGGCGTGTTCCTGCCCTTGCGCAAAGGAATGCACCGCCCCTAGGTGTTGTGCTACTCCGAGAAAACCGTCGATTACCCGCATTTAGTTAACGTTAGTTATGCATAGTTTGAACATTGAGCATAAATGTGTACGTACCGTGAGATCATCTTACCTATATAATGCAGCGATGGCGCCACGATCACAAAAGGTTGCCACCTATTACCAAATTACCTCGACTATTTCTGTGGGCGTCAGTAGTTCCGCTTTTGGCCGTTCTACAGATAATTTGGTAGCACATCTGATTGTGATGCGCTGTTTAAAATTGGCAGAAAATTGGCGCTGTTTAAACATGGACCAAGAAGAAAGTACAGTTCCTTTGTATTTACTTCTTCTGTTTCATTGTGTAGTAGTTTACGCCAGTTATTCTAAATATGTATACGGTGTGATCATATGAACTATATCAGTTAGGTTTAGTAAATGGTGAACTACGAGTAAAAGTAACAGGGTTTGTAAATTGTGTGTAATGTAGCGAGAAGTATCGTGATCGTGATACTCCTTGACTAAAGTTATAAATCTTGCCTAAATTTAGTCAAAGGTATGAATAGTTTTATATCTAAATTGTAAATACGTAGATAAGTTAGACATAAGATATTGTGACTTAGTTGTAAGTAACAAAGTAATGTAATATCGAAACCTAAAAGAGAGTCGAGATATTTTGTGAAGAGTTTTTGCTTAGCTTGCGCCATCGCTGGCCACAATAGCGTTGGCAGCAAAAACGGCGATTTGCAACCAAAGATGTGCCACAAGCCGCAACAAAGCGGCAAAATTTCTAACGTCAAGTAAATGATGGAGCCAGCCTACGAGAGTGAAAGTGCAATGGATAAAAACTCGGCTGGATTGGCCGCGGCGCGACCACGTCGTCACTCGACTGCTGGCACCGAAATAAGCATGTTTCAATGAAATAATGACGCCTATTGTTAGACGCGGAAATTGCAGAAATGATGTGTTATTTCGGAACAGCAATTCACTGTTAAAGGTGAAATTATTATCTACAAATTATGTCTTCCATGGTCTGATTGTATCATGTCTGTGCCTTGACACATTTTAACCAGATCGCTTTAAGGCTTAACATCGTAAATCAATTGTTAATTTGGGCCATGGCCTGGAGCCATTGGCCCATTTCTAAGAAATCACCACTAGAAGTTTATTTTTTAAAAATTTATATTGCGATGGAATTTTATAGACCCCTTATATTAGCAATGTTCGATACACAGGGAATCAGACTTTATTGTGTTGTATAACATTTTACAGATAAAAATAAGATTATTTTGATAGTATTTTATAATTAAAAACTAATACCTATATGGATAAACGCTAATTAAAGATCTACTGATAATCAAATGCTCAACAATATTGCTCATTCATTGCCATCTTGCCATATCAATAGCATTTCGAAGATGTACTCATCATCAACTAATGTACCTAATTACGATTCTATAACGTAGTTTCTAATGATTACCTAAACATGAATAGGAGTCATCTAGGTAATAATTTATTCAAATATATGTAAATAGCAAAGAAATGAATAATATCAAGGTCATGGCCCATTTGTCCCTAACAGATGCGTAGCTATCAGTAACCAAGGGCCTGTGAGGAAACTTGATGCTGTGACATTAGATTTGCATATTATGTAAATTAATAGGCGGTTCATAACAGAGATGTGCAATTCGGAAGGTACATTCAAATAAAATGTTAATTATCGAAGTCTCTTTTTATTTCAGTTTATTAGACCAGGGAAAATTGAATTTAACTTTGCACCAAATTTCCGATCCAATTTGTTTTTTCCGATCCAATGTATTTTTTTTGTATACATAAAAAATCAAAATAAAAATTGCTTTTTCTAAAAGGTTTAGGATCACTTACTGAGGATAAAATCACAAAATGCTGACAATCAAGGTAGAGCTTCAAGCGCTAGCTTGAAAAAACATTTTTGGCCAATATCTCAGAAACTATGTACTTTAGGGCAAAAGTTATGGAGACTATTATTGTAGAAAATAACATTTTGCATCTTTTGTTATATCAGTATTTATGGGCCATAAATCGTAAACGATAACTTTAACAAAAAAAAAGTGTACTGCAAAAAGATGCAACCTTTTATTTTCTACAATAATAATTGTCTCCATAACCATTGTCCTAAAGTGCGACGTACCGAAAAATACTTACATATTTCTGAGATTAAAATTTACGGAACCGTTGATTTTTTAATTGAAAGTCTTTTGGCGCACCGCACACAGATTTTTTCGTAGGCTATAAGTGACCCTGACCCGTCACGCTCTGAGGTGAAGGGCTCGATCGGGTGAACTGGGGACCGCCGAATGTGCCCGAGCAGAAAATCAGTTGCTCGTCACTGCCGTACCGCTGTGTTTATTACATTCGATTTAAATGTTATCAATTTAGTTTTCAATATAAGTGAAAAAAAAAAAAGTAAGTATATTTATTTGCCAAAGTAACACCTACAATAAAATAATTAATTGTAGCTTCCGCACTAGGCTAGGCCTGTTTCGCGGAAGTTAATGATCTTGATGAAGTTTTCAATTCTGCCGTGTGGTTTTATGGACACACATTTTTTTATTGATTTCATCAGATATATAGGTAGATAAACTCTATATTGCACTTAAATTACAAAGAAAAATAACAAAAATACAGAAAAAAGCAGCAGCAGCAGCAGTGGTTAGCCTGGTACAAAAAGTTGTTCAGAATCATGGTACACGCCTCTTTCGGTTTATGACACTCTGCGTAACCCTACATAAATAAATAATTAAGAAAGAATAAGAAGTAATGTAGTATAAATTCCAAAGTTTTATCATTTGCGTTCTAAAACCTCGAACGAAGCAGTTTAATTTCACTTTCGATGTACGTATAGAATATGTGCTGCCTGAGTAGGTCCCAAAGGCTCTGAGTGTCTTTAAATCGAGAGTGAATCAATTTCTTCTAGGAAGCACGCTCCATTTTAGACCGCGTCGCCGCTTTACGTCAGGAAAGATAGCATTCAGCTGTAAGACTATTTTTGACTTAAAACTACAGTGATTCCGCAAATGATAGGCTATTGTCGTGCGAAAGAACCATGAAACTAAATGAATAATTTCACGCGTATAATTCATTGAGCGATTAACTCACGTCACGTGTTACATAACAACACTACTAGTAATGGACAATTATCCAAGATTTTACTATGCAAAGTTACGTGGATGTGATATATTAATAGGTTACTTATATGTGATATGGTCGTTCCAGCCCGACCTTTTTAATTTCGATTACTACTTTGAGTACTAGCGCGTATTTAAGAAAATAATTATTGTTATCATTGATGTTTATCGAGGACATCGAGGTATCTGTACCTACTACGAGGCGCCGTTAAATAAACATTAGGCATGTATCTACACACTGACTTGCGTCTGTAATGAAACTAAATTCTGCAAATTTTGACATAGGTAAATTAGTTTGCCCATATCAACTGAACCTGGTCGAAGCCAGGGCGTATAGCTAATTAATTGTGCAGATTTTTTTTTATAAAGTTTAAAAGTCATTATACTTTACCCTGATGGTGACAATAACATTAATCAGTAGCAGTAACAATAATATTACCTAATCCTTCCCGGCCTCGCCCGTTGTACTTAATATCTATATAGCCCATAGCACTCAGGGATCATCCAAATATCCAACAGTGAAAGATAAATCTCAGGATTTTTTTAAATTGGTCCCTATTGAACCAATTTCAAAAATTGCTAAGATTTATCCTTAACAGTGCCTATTGTCAGGTTCCTTAACTCTAACCATACGTAGTTTATGCCTCCCCCTTGTTGGCGTCGATCTAGAGTTAGGTTTTATAATGTTTTTATTTTAAATAAAAAAATATTAAGTATTAAAATAAATAACAGAATAATTCGATATTTAGTAAAAGTATAGTTTTGGTCAGAGCTCAATTCAAGCGAAAATTATGAGTTCATAATTTTCGCTTCAACTTTTAGCATTTATAAACACTACGATACCACACACGTGGTATCAACACACACACACACACAACTCCACATCGGAAAGTGTTAAAGGTAGGTCAAGGACTAGAATTTCGACGACAACCTATGTCATCGCCTTCGTGTAAAGACGGCCTTGATAAGGTCAAGTGATATCTGATCGTGTGATGCGGCGACACTCTAACAGAACGAGTGATCCGTACCTATTTATTAAATTCTTATTTCTAATTGTATTTAGTAACACAATTTATTCATGGATCCTGACGAAAGTTTAAAGTGCAAAAATAAAGATTTTGTGAAATGTAGGTAAACATGCGAAAGCGACTTAGATATAAGGCTATTTAAGAGTAGGTATACCTTATTAGTAATGTATAAGTAACATATTTGTAACTATAAATAAGAATACCTAATGAGTTTGTAATGTTAAGATAAATGTATGTATGTACAAAGAATTGTTGATTATTAATTGTGAAGACAAATAAACGTTTGTTTTACTATAAACAGTCTTTGTTTTTATACAAGATGACACAAAATATTATACTAATAAGCTACCAACTATTAACATTGTGCGGACTAAATTAATAATTCGATAATATAGAAACATCATAATCAGGACGTCTACTCTCTTTCTACGAAAACGTAATTTAAACTCGAAATAAACTCACGACTACGAAATAAACTCGCGACTTTCCAACTCTGATTCTACTTCGATCCGTCGTTTTATCCGTTTAAATGTGCGAAGCCTACTCTAAAGGCCGATAGAGCTGGAACAAGAGCATTTTTTCTCGATCTTTTAGTGTAAACGAAAGATCGGTCTTAGCGTTTTCCATATTATATATTCCATAGAATCTTTGCGAACGCAAACAAAACAACGAAAGAATGCTCTACGTTTGTTTAGACCAAATGAATTTGATACAGTGGGGATAGAATGAGCATTCGCTCGTCTGATGTAAATCGGCCTTAATTAGAGTATGCGTAGAACATTTAAACTTCAAACAATGTTGTATCGGATGAAACGAAGTAGAACAAGAGTAGGAAAGTCGCGAGTTTTTAGTTTTCGTAGAAATAGAGTAGACGTCCTGGACCCCAACATCAAATCTATGCCTACTAACATTCTAAAGCTGAAGAGGTTTTTTGTTTGAACGCGCTAATCTTCTAACTACTGGACCGATTTCTAAAATTCTTTTACCGTTGGATATGTATCTACTTACGTGATCCTTGAGTAGCACAGGCGAAGCCTGGACGGGCCGCTAGTCATTCTTTAAGACTTCTGGGTTCACCCATATTAGAGAATTCGTTACCTACTCCTTTTTACCGCGGAAAAAAATCTAAATGAACGCCCACATAGCGTTTACATTATCCGGTAGTCTTATTATCCTACTGGCAGCGCACTGCAACTTTACTCGCATAATAGGGTACCGGACTGGGTCAAAAATACACCATCCTAATTTGTCCGTCAGCTAGATCATGGAAATATATTGGACACGTATATTTTATTTTTTAATAATATTAAAAATCGTCAAACATATAGGTCATCAAACTTCGAGAGTGTCGGGTCGTGACGTCACTCATGAGTATAAATCGTACTCACAAGTAACGTCACACGAAACTTCGAAGCGCTGTATCTTCGTCTTTTTTTGATTGTGAAACAAAAAAAAATTTGTGTACAAGATTTTTTGGCAATCTAACTAACGGGCGACTTAGTTTTTTTGAGGATTGTACCCTATTCCCGTTCCCGCATTTTTCCAAGGATAGATAGTGTGACATAATAACCTATGTGTTATTCCTCACATAGACTGTATGTAATCTGTGCTCAAAATTTCAACCAGATCCGTTTAGCCGTTCCGACGTAATTTACCAACAACCATCCAAACTTTTCATTTATCCTATTAATATCATAAATGTCCATGTTTGGATGTTAGTTGCTCAATCACGTCCTAACGTCTGAACGGCTCGATCGTACCCCGAAAAATAACGGGAACGGTAAAAGGTAAAACCACGGGGTGCAGCTAGTTATGTAAATAGTTGTCTCTTTGTTATAATATTAGTAGATAATTTATTTTTTCGGAAATTAATGTATGCTTTACGATCTAGTATTGTTTAGCTTAGACAACGTCATAAAGGAGTCTCTAACATCGGATTTGTATTTGGACATAATATTTGAGAGGACATGGTTCGAAGCTATACAACCCAAAAGTCTGAGTTGTATAGCTTTATAGAAGGGCCTACAGTCCTTCTATGAATTGCAAGTGTGGCTTTACTGGCATTCTTGTCCTCAGTCCAGAGTACTCATAACCTAGTAGGTAGTACCTACATTTTATTCTTGTATCTTTATTACGCCAGTCGGAATTAGTAGTAGGTAATAATAACTTGAGTGAAGCTAAGAATATTTGGAGGCTGGCTTGTTCAAATACCGAATTCTCCAGATCATCTCAGAGCTCTACTGAGAACGGTGCTCAGTAGTAATTGTAAAAGGTTTTTTTTTTAATAATATACCTAGAGAGACGAGATGAACAACAAGCAGATCGTCACCCAGAGATAAAAATTATGTATCTACTACTGTA
Organism: Ectropis crepuscularia; assembly: GCA_963693475.1. Classification (NCBI taxonomy): domain Eukaryota; kingdom Metazoa; phylum Arthropoda; class Insecta; order Lepidoptera; family Geometridae; genus Ectropis; species Ectropis crepuscularia. The sequence goes on along the minus strand of OY856343.1, from coordinate 8,752,966 downwards.
CTCAAAGAATAAAACAATATTTTCATACAAAATTGATAGAAATTAAATATTGGTTAACATATTTTTGGAACCGAAAATCCACCGTTTTCATACAAAATTGGTAGTAATGTCAAATATATTCATAGGTAGGAAATATAACAGTTCATTTTTATGAAGTTAAGAACCTGGCTGAATTTATTTTCGCCAGATATTGGTTTAACAAAAGCAGAATATAAAATTGTAATGCGTAGATTTGTAAGCAAATAATTTTAATTTAAGAAGCTATTCCTTATTCTGTGTAAGAAACTCATTTATTTGAATCCGCCCAGAATTAAAGCAAAAATTGTATCGGCAATCTTGCATTTACTAAACTAATTTACATTTTACAGCCTGTTCACACTAGCTACTTTCAGTAGCTGCGACAGGCGTCTAGCTGCTGCATCCTGCTTCAAAAAGAAGCTGCGACAGGCGTCTAGTCGCTGCATCTCGCTTCAAAAAGTAGCTGCGACTCGCGTTTTTCGGAAGCGCGATGCAGCGGCAGCTGCAGGTGACTCAGTCACAGTATAATGAAAAACCCAGTAGGACGACAATATGCCATCAAAAATATAAATATTAAATTAAAATCAAACTAAATATTACTTATAGAATTTATTACAGAACAACAAAAGAAGTGAGATCTAAATGGGTGCTTGAGTGAAAAGTTTAATGGGCGATCCTGAAATATTTTCATAATAAATGAAACTGTACTCTCAGGATAATTGGTTCAAAACTAAGATCTAACTTGGCTAGTTTTCAAATACCTAATTTGCAACTGTTTATTAATTTCTTTTCCTACAGCTCAAGTGGCTCCCCATTTTTTGCTTTCTTCGGAATGATCATTTTCTTTCACTGCTTTACAGTATTATATTTAACACTGCCACACCACGATATCTGAAAGACTGCTTTACATTCTAGAGTAGCGTACACTCCTGTAATCTTATATCAACCTATAATTTGTCCCTGCAAGCGCCCTCTGCACGTTGCAAAACATTCTACGGCAAATCTTTTGCATTCCAAGCAGTTGAGTTGTGGAATGCCATGCCCGTGGAAATAAGACAAGCTTCGTCACTTTCCGTATTTAAAGTTCAAGGCAAAAATCAGTAGATTATGTCGAAAGCTTGCTAAAATCTGATTGAAGCTCGTACATCTTTTATACATAACATTTTGAATTCATTGCCTTCGTATTAGTACCTATATGTAAGAAGGGTCATAGACATATGTTAGAATGTATGTCTATTATATTTCAGGCAATAATTAGTACCCTTTTTAAGTAGTTTTTTGCTTCTCTGCATTTTTATTATAGTTTGCGATCTTAGCGACGACGATTTTGATTGTGTGTATTCAAGTAAAAGTACCTACGAAAACAGATAAACTGGACATGCAATCATGGACCATTTCCAATGTTGTGCGGTTAGTGACGTCATGTCAGTCGTTAGTGTTTTAGCGGGAAAAATCTGAATTACATTACTATTGTATTTGTACTCATCAAAATACACAAATTAAAAAAAGTTTTTTTTTAGTAAACAAGCTTTAATCTTCAAAAAACAAAAGCGATTCCGAAAAATTTTTAAAATCTCTATTGGGTCAGAAAATTGCTCAATAAATAATTAAATAATAATTAAAGCTTTAATATAGTAGAGCCAAAAGTAGCTACGCATAGTAGATAGATAGATACTCTTTATTGTACACCATAAACAAAAAACACGTATAAAGGAGAGAATAACAAATAAAACTAGTGTTACAAGCGGTGGCCTTATCACTAGTAGATAGCATTGTTAGCATTTCTCCCAAATGAAAAAAAAAAGTAATAATAAATGTTGTCTGTAAAGTCGGTTTACTGACGATAGTTGAACGTGACAACGTCTTAAGAAAATACTGATGGAATGGTAGCATTTTTCAAAAGAAATTTTTAATTTCATTTGTTTAATAGATTTGTATGTAAAAAGTAATCAATAGAATTTAGTCATTTTCAATCAAAACAATGCAAAAAACAATGCAAAAAAGCTTTTAGATGCCGGGGATCGAACCCGGGGCATTTCACATGCAAAGCGAACGCTCTACCACTGAGCTACATCCCCGCTTGAACTACTGGTCGAAATAATTAATACAACTGTAACAAGGTAACGACCGACGGTAACGACCGACGGTAACGGTACATGACGTCATGTTTTGCGGGCGTGCAGCCGGCTTCATCGAATTATAAGACGTTATTACGTCAAAAACTAGTCGTCCTACTGGTATTTTTGTTATACTGTGGTTGTTCTAGAGTTTGACAAAACTACACTTTAAATTTAGTGTGGCCAACTTAACGTGTTTTTGCTTTTAACGTATATCTACAATTATTAATGTCTGTTCTTAACACAGATATTTTCTCGGGAATAAATTAAAAGTTGCTATGCACTTTAGTGGTATTTATTTTCCAGCGTAAGTTCATGATCCGAATATAACAATGACCAACTGATTGGCAAACTGAACGCAGTGTAATCAGAGACTTTGTGTCCCTACAGTTTCAATGATTTAGTTTTTTTTTCAAATGATACTAACCTGTGTTGGTTTTAAAATTTTAAGAAAATAAAGCAAGAACTCATGCAAAATTTGTCATTTAAAGTCATACCACAGATAACCGTACTGAAATATTATTGCAAATCGATAGTTCATTATTTATCGGGAAAATACAGCCCACCCGATCCAACAATAAATAAATATTGGTGGACACTTCACACACAATATCATGTGACCCTAAACTAAGTAAAACTTGTACCATGGAAGCTTGCGTTTCCAACGTTATTTACGAAACATGATTTTCTAACGTAAGTATTTTAACATAGATCTTTGTAGGTATATTAGACCTTTAATGCAAATCTACGAACTACGAACCTAGCAACATAACATAACATAACATAACATAAGTAGTTAGTTAGATATGTAGCGTAGTGTAGTTCTCATTGTATTTTCGTTTTGATAATAAAGGTTCTGCCCTTTTTAAAAAAATAATTTAAAATGCGAAGAACACATTTCTGCAATTATACAGAAAGCAAACTTTTTTCTTTACATCCTTCTGAATCCTTTCAATCTATAACTGTAGAAATGTTTCTTAAAATTTATGAAACATATGTGAGGACTACTTAAAAAAAGATATTGATTTACTTGAAAGTCTGCAAAGAAAAGCGACAATATGGCCATATACTCTTCGACGTAAAAATGCTACACAGACAAGTTAAAAACCCTGCACCTAACTACATTGGTACACAACATTTACTACCTTACTACTTCAAAAAAAAAGTACGCAGTTCTATAAACTTTACATAATTTAATATTACTCTACGTATTTTTAAACCTGTCTACACTTTTTAAAAATCCAAGTTAGCAACACTGAACGGAACAATTGCTCAGCGGCCGCGACAGACGCAAACAGCCGCAAACAGTCGCTGCATCGCGATGCAGCTTCTTTTTGCAGCTAAATCGCGCGTTTCCGCTTCAGCTGCTAAAGCGCGCGTTTCCGCGTTAGCTGCTAAATCGCGCGATTTTGCTGCAAAAAGTAGCATGTGTGGTCAGGGCCTTAGTGCGTGCTGTCTATTCTAGTTATCAAAACAACTTCACAAGGGTTAGAACTCCGCTTGCACGTCTAACTAATTTTCAAGAGCAGATATTCATAATGTGTTATGCAATTGTTTGTCATCACCACTTGCTTCAATAGGGAAGGAAAACATTGCGAGAAACCGATTTTTTTCACGAAAGGGATCTTTCAAGGACATGGCAAAATACATGTAAAAAAAGAAACCAAATGACAAAGGTCACTGACCGGCCCTTCTACCGCCTAACTAAATCGGCTATGGCTTTGCTATTGCTGTCTCTATCATTACAAGCGAGAAGAAAACAGACCGCAAAATAAAAAGCTAAGACTGTTTTGGGCGCCGGCGTGGCAGAGGCGCTCCCGATGTCTATGTGTCGGCAGTAGGCGGGCCTGCAAGCACGCGACTTGACCATGGGCATAGAATAGATAATATAGATAGAACGGACACTCCCCACCCCCCGCCAATTTCAAGCTTCCTCCCCCTCGCGGACGCGAGGCGGACTCAACGAAGGGTTATTATATCGGACGATAATTTTACTATGAGAATACGACCATGATGCTGTATTATTTAACAAAATGGTACCAAATTTTTCGTCTAATATACGAAACAAGAATAAGATATTTTTAATTTCATAAGAATTTCTACAAAGATTGAATCATTTTTATAAACTATTTCTATACCTAAGCTATTCTGGTTAGAAGTACGCGCCAACACTGAAGTCCTGTGACGAAATTATTAAACTCGTTGTTTTTAAACTGCGGCTTTCGTTGTCAGAATTGAATTGTCAGAATACCTACTACTTAATAAGTGTAGGTACTTAACTAAAAATCAATTCGTACATGGTACCTTTATTATCTCCTATTTTGTTTTAAATCTTCTCCCTTCTGATTGTTGATGAAAGTTATATTTACCTACATTAAAGATCGAACACTAACTAGGTAAGATTGTAAGCCATAGGCAGGTGAACTCACGGGTCACAGCTATTCCATAAAATAATTTAGTAACCCTAGATGACACGCACACATGCGTAAATGTGTTCGAACGACATATGCGTAGTTATGTGAGTGTAGGTATGTCGACTTCACCGTTTGTTTGGAGTTTAGGCCGAGTGTCCGGGGTGTGCCATGGGCCCGCAAGCCCGGCCGGCGCCGCGCGGTGGTATCTAAGGCCCGGTTCACACGAAGCGGCTGCTAACCGCGCCCGCGCGCGGGCGCGGCGACGCGCCGCGCTACGGTTTTGTTTCAATACTCACGAGACCGCAGGTTTTCGCGGTTTCTGCTCCGGAAAGCTACTGCGCAAGAATCGCGCGCAGCCACGCGGCCGCCGCGCGGCCGTAAACCGCGTCGTGTGAATTGAATTCAATTTTATATGGAAATCTGCCGCGCCCGCGCGCGGGCGCGGTTGGCAGCCGCGCCGTGTGAATCGTCTCTAAGACCGGACGTGATGCTCTGAGCTGAGAGTAAAGGCGCGGCCCCATCGCGGTGCATGCTGTGCACGGGCACGCGGCGCATTTTAGCTGCGTGTATTCATTTGTTTGACAACGTGGGTCTACGTTTCCACTGGAGTACCTACACGAAGACCCACGACTATGTTTAGCGTGGCACGGCGCACGGAGAGGCTACACAGATGCCACTGCAATCTACGGACGCGAGCTTCACTGCGGGAGGTAGGACGGGCGGGGAAGCAAGCGAGCGACGCCTGCGCCCAGTCTTGCCAGAAGAAGTCGTTCCACAACGTGTATGACTGAAAACTGCTCTGCGATAACCGAGCTGTACATAGTCGTGGGTCTTATTCGTGTACTCCAGTGGAAACGTAGACCCACGTTGACAGCGTTGAGCTATGTAACCGCCTATTCGAGCAAGCTAATCGTGTATCAATGACGTCAATTCATGCGTAGCCTCTCCGTGGGTTGCAGTGGACACAACCACATACATTTTCTTACAAAGCGAAGCTTAATACACGTGCGTAGCCTCTCCGTGCAACGCGGTGGGCCCGCGCCTTAATTAGAAAACAGCAATATCGAACTAAAGAAACAAAAGAAAAGCACGCGAATTTGGTTGAAAAATGTTCTCTACTCCCCTAATCGAAGATGTGTGTAGGTAAAAAAGAATTCAAATGACAAAGGTCATGGACCCTGTGTTCCACCTGTGACCATAGAAGCTGTGAAGTTGTTAAAAGCTAAATTAAAAATAGGTTACTCATATTTGAGTACACGTACGGTTCAGAGGTTTTGGAGTTGTTAAATGCTAAATCAAAAAAAACTCACATTTAAATATGTACACGTATAATTCAGAACTCGTCGATAATAAATAAGTCGTCCTCGGGTCCCGGCGTGGTGGTGGCGCTGCCGATGTCTATGTGTCGGCAGTAGGCGGGCCTGCAAGCGCGCGACTTGACCATGGGCCCGCAAGCCCGGCCGGCGCCGCGCGGAGGACTCTAAGAACGAACATGATGATCAAATAACCTGACTCCATTCAAAAAAAAATTGGCAGTCATAGGAACTGCCGATAGCAGTGAAAACTTATAGCTCAGAATTTGATAGCTTACTTTGGAAACAACACGGGTGTACCGGAAGGCGTGGCCTGACGATCATGGCATGGCCATCTAGAAATGCGTTAGCATTTCCCATTGGCTTACGCATTTCTATTTGGTCATGCCGTGATGGTTAGGCCACGCCCTTTCAGCATTTCCCATTGGCTGACGCATTTCTAGATGGCCAATGGCCGTGGCCCCGAGTTTACCCGAAGATTTCTTATCATACCCGAGCGTGACGCTAGAAGTCAATTCACACCCCACAAAAAATCTGTCTAAAAGCGCGCCTGCGCGCCAAAATAAGTTTTCACTTCAAAATACTTGGGAGGTGTCAAGGGACATTCTGATGGAACGAAGTTGTACAAAATATTGCAACTCTTTACTGTTTCTGTTGCCCTGGTACTGGTACCTAGGGGCAAACGCAACTCTTTTATATTTCTGTTGTCTTGGTATCTGGAGATAAACGCTGGGCTGTTGGAGGTAGGTAATCGAAACTCTTTACTGTTTCTGTTGCCCTGGTACCTACCTTTTATAGGTAGGTCATAACTATCAGGGAAAACCCACTCTGGCAACTCATTCCACAGCCTAGACGCTCTTATCACAAAAGTAGAGTCAAACCTCTTAGTCCGTGTCTTTGGAACATCAACCATGAAACGGTGTCGCTTCTTTGAGTTACGAGCAGTCCGTTCTTATCATATCCAAGCGTGACGATTGATGAATCCATTTCATAGCCCACGAAAATTCTGTCTATAGCGCGCCTAAAGAAGTTTTCACTTAAAAAATCACAACAAAGTACCTAATTGAGATCTGTGTACATATTTATTTTATAGTATATAGAGTAATGAGACGAGCAAGACATGTGTATGATGGTAAGCAATATGCCTGCCACTTGTATGATGGTAAGCAACACAGCACAGTGGCACGCAGCCATTGGAACATGAACAATCCAAATCATTACCTAGCACTGCACCGCGCTCGTCGCCCAAAGATATAAGATGTTTTATCTCTATGCCCTGTAATTTCGCAGGGAATATTATTCTTCAAACCGGAACACAGTAATGTTTGTACATTACTGCTTAGCGGTAGAATAACTGGCAAAGGTATGGTACTTGGGTACTTCCCCAGACGGGCTCCGCAAAGAGTCCAAACATTTCTAAAATATTATGTAGATCTGGTCGTGTTTTATTTTTAATTTAGACTTTTTAGTTTCTACAGTTGTACTAATTAATAAATGGAACTAGAAAAAAAACTATGCCAGTTGCTACAACATAAACAAGTTGTTCTTAGTCGTAGGTACTCGTAGATACTCGTACCTAACGAAATTAATTTTAATCTACTCGTATGCCAAGATTGCTAATGTAGCTCGCATTGACAATGCGCAAACGCATATCTCATACGGGCGATGGGCCAATATTATCATAACTTTGTTGCATAATTGGGTCGCAGAAAGCGAGGTTAGAAGTTTATTATAAACTTGGAAATGTACATGTGATACAGAAATATTAAAGAAAACGAACAACATGTTTAATCTCTTTGACCCGTAATTTCACTGAATTTCCTTACATTCAAAACCAAAACAACCGTGTGCCGGTAGAAAGTTCCAAAGATTTTATTTAGCTGTTGATGCTGCCAAAGTGCGTTAATTCCACAGGCACACACTGCAATAAATGCCTGCTAATACATATATTATCTTTTTTTTGCACCATATTTAAAATAAAGCCTAAACGAAATAAAGTAGCAATTGCCGACTTTATCACTAGGAACGATCTCTTCCAGGCTACCTTAGAATGGAATAAGAAATTTAAGAATAGGAATACATATGTTTGCATTGTGTCTGGGTGTTTTTATGTATAATAAGTATGTATTTAAAACTATTTAAGTATTATATCAGCTATCTGGCCGCCATCATACGAGCTTTGCTTAGTTTGGGGTCAGATGGTGTTGTGTGAGAATTGTCCACCAATTTTTTATTTATCGGTTTGCAGATGATATTGTCATTTTTAGTGAATCGGTGAGCGATTTAGAAGCTATGCTACAAAAATTCAACACTGAAAGCACAAAAATCGGCTTACACATGAAAACATCAAAAACTAAAATTATGACAAACAATCAAAGGAAAGCAATCAAAGTAGAGGAAACCCCGATAGAATATACAAACGAATATGTATACTTGGGTAAATTGGTGTCTTTTGATGCAAATTGCAATGAAAATGAAATAGACAGACGAATAAACAGAACTTGGAAGAAATACTGGGCTCAAAAAGAAATTCTGAAGGGAAAGTACAGCCTCTACACCCTTACTGCAAAAAAGACTATAATGGATTATTGCATTCTCCCAAGCTTACCCTACGCTAGCCAGACATGGATCTTCACAGAAAAAGCAAAAAACAAAATTTCATCTTGTCAACATGCAATGGAACGAAGCATACTGAAACTGAGGAAAATACAAAAAACAAGAAACATAGACATCCGCATGAAAACTAAATTTACCGACGCTCTTCATTTTAGTTTCAAACAGAAATGGAAATGGGCAGGGCACTTGTCAAGATACAATGATAAAAGAGACACCTACCAAACAACTAAATGGCCAGGCCCAAAAGGCAAAAGAAAAGTAGGAAGACAACAGAAAAGATGGGCCGATGACATAGTAAAAATAGCGGGGAAAACGTGGATACATACAGCAGAAGATAAAGAAAAGTGGAAAAAATGGAGGACGCTTTTACCCATACAGGGGCCACATAACAAGCGTAGAAGAAAAAAAATTGTATAAGTTTATTGTAAAAAAAAATGTTAAGTGGAAAATAAAGCTATAATAATAATTTATTTATTTATTATATCCACAAACACAAATCATCCATCCCACAAATACATCCTTGTGTGGGGAGCTAGGGCTACTGTTTAATACTAATAATCTACATATAGGTTCATTTAAGTTAGTAAGTTACTATAAGCCCACAATATTAAAATGTAATAAATTAAAATGTAAACGAAATATCACCATAAGAAGTACCATGTGGTACGTGGTACTTCGATACGGAGTGTAAGTCAAGAACTGTGAAACTGCAGGTTTTGTTTGTCATGGGATAAAACTTGCTAGAAAGGATTTTCTAGTCTAATATCAGTTTAATACTTTTATGCTAAACTGAGAGGAACCGAAAAACATACAAAGTACAACCTGCGTATCTTCGCTGACTTATTGCAAAAATCAGTTAAGTGAGGTGAGAGTTTTTTAACACCATCAGCATTTTAACTAAACTTAATTGAAGAGTTCACTACCTACTACCGGACTATAAAAATATATGTCGGTTAAACTTTTGAATCTGTATTTTTCTGGAAAAAAAATTAACATCTGAGGAAAACTTAGTTCTGATAAATGGTGTGTTTTTTGGTACAAAAATCTATCAAAATACGTTTCGGCAACAAAGTAGATAAGCTGTTTACGTCGTCTTTTTTATTAACTTAGTTACTTGAATAAAAATAAGTTACTAATGAACACCAATGACTTGTAGATACTATCCGGGTCGGTGAATTTTCCATAAACATAATTTATAAACGTGCGTCATGGAATGATATCGTCAAACGCCCGTAAACACCATCGTTATCTAATAATTATGTTTTCGCTCTATCATTGCCTACCGTTTTTGTAACGGGAGCAGAAAATATTATGTTTAAATCACATGAGGTGACTAAACTTTTTTTTTTTTAATAGGTATAGAGTGTGAAGACGAGCAGGAAATGTGTCTTATGGTAAGCAATACGCCCGCTTGCCCGCCCATAACAGCACAGTGACACGCAGCTATTGGACCATGAAGAGCCCAAATCATTACCTAGCACCGCACTGCGCTCGTCACCCGGAGATAAAAGGTATATTATCTCTTAGACCAGTAATTTCTCTAGAAATAATATAGTGACCTTACGTTGTAAGGTACAGTGTCTCACTCATAACGCAGAATGTATCTTGTAGGTTGTAGGTACATAGTAACTTAACGTCATATAAATCTACGCAATATCAGGCCTGTCAACACCGAAAATTTCCAATATAGATTGTCTCTGATTGCCAGAAGTCCTAATAGATCCTACGAATCCTATCAAGTAATATCGGAAATTGTAATAAATTATCTTCACAAACTACAACAAGAACTACGCGGGTGAAACCGCAAGCTGCTAGTACCTACGTAAATCGTCTGACGTATGCCATAACAACTATGAGCAGTATGTATGTCAGTATGTCAGGACCCCGGAGGGCAAATGAGCAGCAAGTCGGCCCAAACATTGGTGGAAAGATAACAAGGATTAGTCACAATAACTCTAAATAGAACTATTGGAAGGAGGGAAAAGAGGCTTTTGCGCAATATTGGGACGAGATACAATATAATAATGATAATACAATGTAGATCAGATTGGAACAACAGACATAATCCTGGTATAGTTGAAGGCTATAGTTACCACGACTAGCCGGTAGTTGAGTTTGACCGCGTACTCGCAGTCGCCGAAGCACTCGCTCCAGCCCAGCCACTGGCCCGTCTGACAGTCTGCGTCTATAAACACAATGCAGCATACTAAAGAAAATGTAACCTGTTTACTAAATATAAAATTGTTATGCGATTTTTGAAGTTGGTTTTTGTCACGCTTTTAAAAAATGACGCATTTTCAACGATGCCTAAGCACCAATAGTCAAAAATATTACTTAATGTATAGTTTCTTCAAACTGATTTTTAACGATGCACGCGCACACAGAAACTAAATTTTGACACTGAAGTTAGTTTAGCATTTCTTACGAACGGTACAAGATCACTACGTCTTTAAATGGCATCTTGGCATCAGACTTATTGTTTTTAAGTATATAAAATTGAACAACCTAAGAGAAAATTAAAAATATTGTCATTCGTTTTTAAAAAAATACCTAAATCGAAACCTGACCAAAATACTCTACATGAATACTGATTTTTAGGGTTCCGTACCCAAAGGGTAAAAACGGAACCCTATTACTGAGACTTGGCTGTCCGTCCGTCCGTCCGTCTGTCACCAGGCTGTATCTCAAGAACGGTGATAGCTACACAGTTGAAATTTTCACAGATAATGTATTGCTATTGCCGCTATAACAACAAATACTAAAAATAAAATAAAATAAATATTTAACGGGGGCTCCCGTACAACAAACTTGATTTTTTGCTCGATTAGTCCGTTACAAGTAAACTAGATTGCGCCACTAGTACACTAAAACGCGCATTCGACCTCGTCGTTAAAATCGTAAGGTAAAATCAAAATTTTAGAAAAACTTCTGGTAGAAAGCCTGTCTGTGGAAACTGCGATGGCTTACATATACGGAATTAAAATAAGGTTTTCGCCGTTTATTTGCTAATGGTACGGAACCCAACGTGCGGGAGTTCCACTCGCACTTGGCCACTTTGATTTCAGTACAGTACATAGGTTTACTTTACATTGTTTAGTGAGTCTACAAGCATTCGTCAGCAAGCAAAGAGTTTGGTTGTCTTCAATTCGCGAGTAAATCAGTTTCTTTCAAAGTGTGTTCCACTGTAGTTCGCATCGATGCTTTATATCAGGCGAGATGTCGGCAAAGCACAAAACCTATTAGCGATAAATAAAACATCCATTATTATTACAGACTACTAGAGACTTTTATGAGATCACCATTGAAGTATTATCTACCAAACATTAAATTAATCATCAAACAGACAAACAATTGGCGGAGCTATTGCGTAAAATACCCAAAAAAAATACACATAGAACCGAACAGACAGCCTCCTCTTTTTTTGAAGTCAGTTAAAAAGAATAGAACTAAGGCTTTAGCGTACGCGAAAAGAAACGTATTTCCCATACATTGCTCTACGTAACGTGACGATAACATCTTCGCTCCGTACTTCGAGAACAGTTCTAAAATTTACCTTCGTCCAGCATTGGGGCGTCGTTGACCATGACTTCGTTGTCTTGGTTTGAGGGTGTTGGCTTCCACTTCTTGGTCGTCATGGTTGTCAATATTTCATTGGTGACTGCAACAAACACAGATCGTAATGTATTTTAAAATAAATACACGAGTAACTTACGTTTGATTTAGTCCGTCCAGTCCGACTCAAGTTTCGATCGCTCGATCGATTCGATAATGTGAGTAGCTCACCAGGAGTTGCAAGAGTGGTGTGGACCGGAGTGGTGGCTTTATCAGCGCTGTTCCCATTCACACAATTCTTGCATGGCTTACCAAGAGTTGCAGGAATGGTGGCTTTATCAGCGCTGTTCCGATTCACACAGTTCTTGCATAGCTCACCAAGAGTTGCAGGAATTTTGGCTTTATCAGTGCTGTTCCGATTCACACAGTTCTTGCATAGCTCACCAAGAGTTGCAGGAGTGGTGGCTTTATCAGCGCTGTTCCGACTCACACAATTCTTGCATAGCTTACCAAGAGTTGCAGGAATTATGGCTTTATCAGCGCTGTTCCGATTCACACAGTTCTTGCATAGCTCACCTGGAGTTGTAAGAGTGGTGTGGACCGGAGTGGTGGCTTTATCAGCGAATTTCCGATTCACACAGTTCTTCTTGCAGAGCTCTTCGCTGCGGAAGTTGTTGGCGTTGCCGCCGCAGCCGCTGAAGCCGAACGGCTCGCACGCGCCGTCGCCGTGGTCGTAGAACCAGCGCTCTTGGTACCCGCGGCAGTGGCCCACTAGCATCGGCAGCTTGCAAGACTCTGTCACACACAAATATTATCAAATAATAATGATACATTTATTAAAAAATTAAAATATCAGTTTAGATGCCCATTTTCAAATTGTTTGACTGACTAAAAAAGGAATTAGTCTGTCTGTTAGGTTATAATATACTATGTAAATAATCAAAAAATATTGAACACGTATGTATGTTTTCTTTTGTTTTACAAAAAATTACGAAGATGTAATGCTCTTATAAGTTTCGAGTGGCATCACTTCATTGTACGATTTTTGCAAACACGTGACTTCTAGAGGATTCGATCCCGGTTATATTTCAGTCCCGAAAATCTCGGGATTAATTTAAATGAATCCCGGGATTTTCGGGATTCAGATTTTTTAAGTCAAAATAAATGTGCGTGTAACGAAACACACGTGCCTTCATTAGACTTTTTGACAGCCATCTTATTAACACAGCTCAATGAGATAACGGATTATGCAAAGATAGTTTTACCTCAAGATCAGGGGAGCACACTAAGTGACGTCACGACTTGCGGAAATGAGATAGTCTAATTATCTATCACTTGTGAAAAAAAGAGAAAGATATACTGATTTTCCGTCCTTATCACCGTGGCCGGCTTTTTCTCTGGCTAAATTACAAATCTGACATGGCGTTGCCAAACAAAAGTCTGTTCAAAGCTCAGAGTCGGATTTTTTATGTTTTATTAAATATTGTGTGTATTTAAAGAAAATTTAAAGCTTGTTTGTGAAAGACTGTTAAGAGATTGGTGATATTTATGCTAAACAATGTGCGTTGTGTAGTGTTATAAGCTGCAATAGCCTCTGTAAAAGAAAAATCAGTGGAATCTCATTTTATACGTAAGTAGACAATATTTGTTAGAAGACTTGATAGAAATTGATATTTATGCATTCTAGATACCTATCTACGTGAATTAAATTTATACAATAACGGCAGTATCTAATCCAAAATTTGCAAAATATGTAAAATGTAAACATAACCTTTAAAACAAAACAAACAAAAAAGTGTGACCAGTTATTTGTAACATATTTACCCATGAAATATACAAGTAGGTACATAATGGATAGTTTTTTTACTGACCATTTGCTAATGATACGTGCTAGATTTTGGATGTGGCTTCGCATTTGTTCATTTTTGGAATTAAGACTTCCTTTGACGCACCACATACAGATATTTCGTGGGCTATGAATTGAGCTCAAACGTCACGCTTGGGAATGAAAGAAATGTTTGGGTGAACTCGGGACCATGGCCAGAAATGCGTGAGCATTTTTAGATGGCCATGGCGTGTTACCATGTTTACCATTACTCATATCTAGTTTAAGGCTATGCTTAGAAGACTTGTGTAGATGAAAGTGCTTTGAAGACTTGCAGTGCCCTCCGGTTTCATTCGCGTAGTTTCCAAAGTGTGCTGTCAAATTCTGAGTTAAAAGTTTCCAGTTATATCGGCAGTCCCTATGACTGCTATTTTTTTTCCCGTTACCAATGCTTTAATTTCTGTTCCCACTCTCACTGCAATTCCAACTCTTATTTAATAGAGTGGGAATGGCATCAAACTCCCACACATTATCACTGTCCTTCTATTATTAAGTAGAATTATCAATTCTTACTTACAAATCCTGATTTTAACGAGATTAAATTATCCCTTTGGTAAAAGATGACCTATTTTTTATTGTGCGAGAAGGTGTGAAGCTATGATGTACTAAGCTTTAAAAATAAAACATTATTCCTACAAATTTTCACCTCTGATTTAGTTACATCCTTTTGTTGGAACTTTTACAAAAATAATTATGGAATTTGAATTTATCACTAGATTTCTGGTAATAATTTGGATTGTTTTATGTATTCAAATTAATTATCATTTTGCAGATGTGCCACTCTGAAGAAGAATAGGATAAAATATGGTGTGAATAATCAAGCAATATTTTTCATGAAGTACAAAATAAATCAATTATCCTGAATTACCACAACATCTAATAGTAGTATCTCTACTACAACAAGGGCTTCTAACATTTAAAAAGTTAAATGTTTGTTCTATACCTAAGTTCCGAGTTACCTGTGTGAAGTTTGGGCTAGCTGCTACTACTATATGGTAAAAATTTGTCAAACAAACTAAGTATGTATATTTTTATAATATTGAATGAAAATTACAATTTGAAATAAATGTTTTATTGTACTGTTTTTGATTATTCTCCCTTCTATTTTATTTACGTAACATGAAACCTCTTTTTAAAATCTAATTTTAAAATGGATAGAACATGGGCAGAATTCATAAAACTATCGCAGCACTACCCTTATCCAGTGGAATATTTTCTTTATGGCAATACCTTTTGAGTATTGAATTGAAAATTGAATTGAAATTGAAAGAACGAGAAGCACTATAGTAGTCAGGAACTATATGCATCTTGAGGTAAAACTATCTTTGCTCATTTATTTATTATAAAAATATACATACTTAGTTTGTTTGACAAATTTTTACCATATAGTAGCAGCTAGCCCAAACTTCACACAGGTAACTCGGAACTTAGGTATAGAACAAATATTTAACTTTTTAAATGTTAGAAGCCCTTGTTGTAGTAGAGATACTACTATTAGATGTTGTGGTAATTCAGGATAATTGATTTATTTTGTACTTCATGAAAAATATTGCTTGATTATTCACACCATATTTTATCCTATTCTTCTTCAGAGTGGCACATCTGCAAAATGATAATTAATTTGAATACATAAAACAATCCAAATTATTACCAGAAATCTAGTGATAAATTCAAATTCCATAATTATTTTTGTAAAAGTTCCAACAAAAGGATGTAACTAAATCAGAGGTGAAAATTTGTAGGAATAATGTTTTATTTTTAAAGATTAGTACTTCATAGCTTCACACCTTCTCGCACAATAAAAAATAGGTCACCTTTTAGCAAAGGCATCATTTAATCTCGTTAAAATCGGGATTTGTAAGTAAGAATTGATAATTGTAATAATAGAAGGACAGTGATAAAGTGTGGGAGTTTGATGCCATTCCCACTCTATTAAATAAGAGTTGGAATTGCTGTGAGAGTGGGAACAGAAATTGAAGCATAGGTAACGGGAAAAAAATTGGCAGTCATAGGGACTGCCGATATAACTGGAAACTTATAACTCATAATCTGCCAGCACACTTTGGAAACTACGCGAATGAAACCGGAGGGCACTGCAAGCCTTCAAAGCACTTTCATCTACACAAGTCTTCTAAGCATAGCCTTAAACTAGATATGCGTAATGGTAACCATGGTAACACGCCATGGCCATCTAAAAATGCTTACGCATTTATGGCCATGGTCCCGAGTTCGCCCAAAGATTTCTTTCATTCCCAAGCGTGACGTTTGAGCTCAATTCATAGCCCACGAAATATCTGTATGTGGTGCGTCAAAGGAAGTCTTAATTCCAAAAATGAACAAATGCGAAGCCACATCCAAAATCTAGCACGTATCATTAGCAAATGGTCAGTAAAAAAACTATCCATTATGTACCTACTTGTATATTTCATGGGTAAATATGTTACAAATAACTGGTCACACTTTTTTGTTTGTTTTGTTTTAAAGGTTATGTTTACATTTTACATATTTTGCAAATTTTGGATTAGATACTGCCGTTATTGTATAAATTTAATTCACGTAGATATCTAGAATGCATAAATATCAATTTCTATCAAGTCGTCATAAAAAATATTGTCTACTTACGTGTAAAATGAGATTCCACTGATTTTTCTTTTACAGAGGCTATTGCAGCTTATAACACTACACAACGCACATTGTTTAGCATAAATATCACCAATCTCTTAACAGTCAATATCACCAATCTCTTAACAGTCTTTCACAAATTTGATTTGATTTGATTTGATTTGACAATCTATATCTATATAATTATATAAAACTCAAAGGTGACTGACTTAGTGATCTATCAACGCACAGCTCAAACCACTAGAGGGATCGAGCTGAAATTTGGCATGCAGGTAGATGTTATGACGTAGGCACCCGCTAAGAAAGGATTTTGATAAATTCGACCCCCAAAGGGATTAAATAGGGGATGAACGATTGTATGAAACTTTTTATTCCTTGGAGACATTTGCATGAAATTTTGGTACACAATATCTATCTATATATATAAAACTCAAAGGTGACTGACTTAGTGATCTATCAACGCACAGCTCAAACCACTAGAGGGATCGAGCTGAAATTTGGCATGCAGGTAGATGTTATGACGTAGGCACCCGCTAAGAAAGGATTTTGATAAATTCGACCCCCAAAGGGATTAAATAGGAGATGAACGATTGTATGAAACTTTTTATTCCTTGGAGATATTTGCATGAAATTTTGGTACACAATAAGTTCAAGTAAAATCATGAAGCACGTATGAAAACGTTTTTCAAATTTCAGTCTCCAAGGGGGTGAAATAAGGGATGAAAGTTTGTGTGAATTTTTTTTATATCTCTTGGACATGTATGCATGAAACTTCTTAAAAATTTAGTAAAACAGTTAAATTACCCCGCCGGTCACATCCTGTAACTCAAAAACTACGATCGATTTTACATCTTCTATCTTCTATCTATATATATAAACCTCAAAGGTGACTGACTTAGTGATCTATCAAAGCACAGCTCAAACCACTAGAGGGATCGAGCTGAAATTTGGCATGCAGGTAGATGTTATGACGTAGGCACCCGCTAAGAAAGGATTTTGATAAATTCGACCCCCAAGGGGGTTAAATAGGGGATGAATGATTATTTGAAACTTTTTATTCCTTGGAGATATTTGCATGAAATTTCGTACACAATAAGTTTAAGTAAAATCATGAAGCACGTATGAAAACGTTTTTCAAATTTCAGTCTCCAAGGGGGTGAAATAAGGGATGAAAGTTTGTGTGATTTTTTTTATATCTCTTGGACATGTATGCATGAAACTTCTTAAAAATTTAGTAAAACAGTTAAATTACCCCGCCGGTCACATTCTGTAACTTAAAAACTCAAAAACTACGATCGATTTTACATCTTCTATCTTCTATATATGTAAAACTCAAAGGTGACTGACTTAGTGATCTATCAACGCACAGCTCAAACCACTAGAGGGATCGAGCTGAAATTTGGCATGCAGGTAGATGTTATGACGTAGGCACCCGCTAAGAAAGGATTTTGATAAATTCGACCCCCAAGGGGGTTAAATAGGGGATGAACGATTGTATGAAACTTTTTATTCCTTGGAGATATTTGCATGAAATTTCGTACACAATATGTTCTACTAAATATTTGCATGAAACTTCGTAAAAATTTAGTAAAACCGTTAAGTTACCCCGCCGCGCCGGTCACATTCCGTAACTTAAAAACTCAACTTCATTAACAATTACGTTTCACGCGAGCGAAGCCGCGGGCAAAAGCTAGTATTTAATGAAACATAAAAAATCCGAGTCTGAGCTTTGAACAGACTTTTGTTTGGCAACGCCATGTCAGATTTGTAATTTAGCCAGAGAAAAAGCCGGCCACGGTGATAAGGACGGAAAATCAGTATCTCTTTCTCTTTTTTTCACAAGTGATAGATAATTAGACTATCTCATTTGCGCAAGTCGTGACGTCACTTATTCTTTTTTTCACAAGTGATAGATAATTAGACTATCTCATTTCCGCAAGTCGTGACGTCACTTATTGTGCTCCCCTGTGGATTATGCGTAAAACTAGAAAAAATTCCCGCTTCACGCCGTGTAAGTTTTGATCTCTTCTTCATTAATTTTGTGCAACAACCGGCGCTTTTATGAAGATTTAAAACTTAAATACTTGTATTCTATGTCCGTGCAAACAAAAAAAAAATAACAGATTTATTTCGATATGTTTCTTTTCTTCAATCTTCAAAAAAGGAGGATCTCAATTCCTTTTTTTTTAAGTGAAAACTTATTTTGGCGCACCACATACAGATTTTCCGTGTGCTGTGAATTGATTTCAAACGACACACTTGTAAATGAAAAAAATCTTTGGCTAAACTCGGATAATCTAGATGGCCATGGTAATGGTCACGCCCTCCGGTTTTACCCGCGTAGTTTGCAAAGTGAGCTATCAAATTCTGAGTTGTTGATTTCCCCTTCTGTCGGCAGTCCTTATGACTGCCAATTCTTTTTTGTAGATATATGTGGTACGCGATAACTTCGCCAATAGGGTACAATCCTCAAAAAAACTAAGTAGCCTGTTAGTTAGATTGCCAAAAAATATTGTACTCGTATTTTTTCTTTTGTTTTACAAACAAAAAATGACGAAGATTCGAAGCGCCAGCGCTTCGAAGTTTCATTTTTCGAAGTAACATTTTTCGCGACCCCCCACTCTCGAAGTTTGATGGTCTATATCTTTGACGATTTTTAATATTATGAAAAAACAAAAAATACGTGTCCAATATTTTTCCATGATCTAGCTGACGGACTAATTAGGATGGTGTATTTTTGACCCAGTCCGGTACCCTATTGTGAACCAATTTTGATGATTATTTTTGTTTGGTAAATCATAGTTTAGAGGTGGTGGTATGTATAGTAGTGGTAGAACTCTTGGCAGAGTCTGCCTGGGGAAGTACCACACCTTTGCCAGTTATTCTACCGCCAAGCATTAATGTGTAAGCATTACTGTGTTCCAGTTTGAAGAGAAATGTTTCCAGAAAAATTACAGAGTTATAACAACTTAGATCTCTGGGTCTAGCATCGCATCATTAGATAGGATCTGGGACAAGCGCAGTGCAGTGCTAGGTAATGATTTGGTATCTTCATGTTCCAATAAGTGTGTGTCACTGTGCTGTTATGTGGCAGGCACGTTGCTTACATCAGGCACATATTCTGCTCGTCTCGTCACTCTTTAATAAATATATATTTAAAAAAATATATTTTATAGAAATCTTACAATTTTTGAAATATAAACCAAAACCTAAAATGTACTTTTATTTATCTACACGTTTTTGAGTGTGATGGCTTCTTATGAAATTTGGTCTACTGACTGAATTTAATTTGAAATTGAAGTCGGTTTTTGTTTTTTTGGAGAAAACAAATTATTGTTACCACTTTCCATTACTAATACAATCCCGGGACTGCCCCGGGATCCCGGGATTAACTGTAGACAATCCCGTAATCCCGGGATCAGAAAAATCGACTGGGAACGAATCCTCTAGTGACGTCACAACTCACAACCCCTACTCCGGAAGTTTGTTAATCTATATCTTTGTCGATTATGATTAATTTGATAAAACGTGTATCGTGTATTTCCATAATCTACTTGACGGACTAATTAGAATGCAGTATTTTTGACCGAGTCATTATCTTTTTACCTTCATCCACCAGCCCATCGTCGCAGCTTCCATCGTCACCGTCGCAGAGTGCCTCTTGAGTGGTGAGCGTGAACTGGCACCGCTCTAACAGGTCCTGCGCCAATTGTTCCACCTCCGCAGACACCGTTATGTTCTGAACCGGAGATTCCTACACAAAGACGTATAAAATTAGCAATTCAAACTCACTTTGTAACCATAAAAAATGTATTTCACCTTTTTTATAAAAGAAGATGAGAAACAAGTAGCTCTCTTAGGTAATTGGGCAAGGTTAAGGCTATTACGACCGTCTAGAGATGAGGACAAAATAGCAGCCGCCAGCCGATACGTTGGTCCTACCATGCTAGACACATCAGTCCGTGACGCCCCTTCGACAGGCAACAGACATGATCTGCTAAAGGCCACCTTTTAAAAAAAATCTATGGGATTCCGCATGTCACGGGTAGTAAAGAGAGATGGTGTGACACGATGGTAGTATGACTTAAGAAGGAGGAGAGCTACGCATAGCTCGCGAGCCCGCAAACCTCCTGTGGATCTCGTGTGGAGCTCGTGGATCTATATTCACATTACACCGGAATTGGTGTAATGTGAATATAGATCCACGAGCTCCACTCCGTGACGCGGCACTCCGGGTCCACGACTGTGTCCCACAGCATTGCCTACTTGTTCCCTCTACTCACTGTCATCTGCAGGGTCGCAAACCTCCTGCTGACGTGGTGTAATGTGAATCTATGGAGGCGCGAGACAGTTGAGCTCAAAGGACTCCCAAGCGTAACTCATTTTCACAGCTATTTACTTGCACTTTTCTAGCAGCGGTAGTAATCTTTGCGGGCTCCGCCTGGAAAAGTACCACACCTTCAGTTCTGTGAAAGTTCCCGCTACAATCTTTTGCAGGGTCGCAACGCAAACCTCTAGTTGAAGTGGTGTCATGGAAATCTAGCAAAGATGCGCGAAACAGTCAAGCTCAAGGGACACCCAACCGTGACACTTTTTCTTTGCCTAGTTGTTCCCTATTTATTTTCCTACTTATTCTTCCCGCTAGTCACGATCATCTGCAGTGCCGCAAACTTCCTGTAGAATTGGTGTAATGTGAATCTAGAAGGGATGTTCCTGCTACTCACGATCATCTGCAAGGCCGCAAATCTCCTGTTGAAGCGGTGTAGTGGGAATCTAGCAAGGATGTGCGAGACAGTCGTGCTCAAAAGACACCCAAGCGTTGCTTTTTCTTTGCCTACTTGTTCCCTATTTATTTTCCTTCTGGTTCCTGCTACTCACGATCATCTGCAGTGCCGCAAACTTCCTGTAGAATTGGTGTAATGTGAATCTAGAAAGAATGTTCCCCCTGCTCACGATTATCTGCAGGGCCGCAAACTTCCTGTGGAATTTGTGTAATATGAATCTAGAAGGGATGTTCCCACTACTCACGATCATCTGCAGTGCCGCGAACCTCCGGTTGAGGCGGTCGTGCAGCGCGCGCGACACGAGTCCCTGCAGGCGGTGGTCGCGCGCGCGGTAGGAGCGCGCGCGCAGCCGCCGGCCGCGGCCACAGCGCGCGGAGCACGGGGACCACGAGCTCCACTCCGTGACGCGGCACTCCGGGTCTACGGCCGCGTCCTAACATGAGATTACAAGATTACTTTATTGGTAGTCAATCCACCATCATCAAAAATAGCATTACAACCAGACGTTTGGAGATATGAACGTTTGAACGTATGTACCTTAGGAGGTTTTTTATTTAATTTGGCCACTCCACAGACTCCGGGGTCCGTGACCTTTGTCATTTCAAACCTCTTTTTTTACATATTTCTTGGATTAGGAGAAGAAGAGCAAAATAGCCCCCCTATTTATAATTCATAGCAAAATAGCTCTTCTTCTCCTAATCCAAGAAATATTTGTAGTTATAATTGGGCACATTTTAAACCTAACCCGATCACTACTAGTTGGTATAATGGAATCCGCTAGTACGAGTAATCGCCTCAACATCGTCATTTGCCTAAACCGCCTCCTCCCGGCCTAGAGCCTCCACTACCTCCACTACCTTTGGAGGTTTAGATAATTGAACATTAAAATGTTTGGATGAGACTCTGGAATAGTCCAGGTTTTTACTGTGTCAAAGGCTCAGGGAGTGATTATGTACTCTTCTGTATAATCACCTCCTGTGTCACGTTAAGCTACTGTCACTATCATTTCAAGCGAAAAGAAAAGAGAGAGCAACATCAAAGCTAAAACAGTTTTCGTTCGGAGGTAGACCCCCCGCGCTTCTACCGCCTAACTAAATCGGCTATTGGTTTGCTAATGATGTCTCTATCATTTCAAGCGAAAAGAAAACAGAGAGAAACATCATAGCGATGACATTTTTCGTTCGGCGGTAGACCCCCCGGTCTGTTCGGGGTGTTGAAATTCATCAAGATTTCTTGTGAGATTTAGGATGACCCTAGACGTATACCTACACGTTATACACGTGGGTCTGAAGTGGGTAGTCAATACTAAAAGTACTAGGGAACGGGAACTACGCGGGTAAAATCGTGAGGCACTGCTAGTAAAACTCTGTCTGTCATCCTGAAAACACTACTTTATAAAATTACTAACAGCGCCTCACAGGTTTACCCGCGCAGTTACTGTTATTTTTCGGGATAAAAAGTATACCATGTGTTAATCCAGGGTGTCAGCTAACTCCACACCTACTTTTATTAAAATCGCTTCACCCGTTTAGAAGTGAAGAAGTAACAAACATACACACTCACAAACTTTCGCCGTTGTAAGTAGGATTAATTAGTTTGTGTTACTTACCAGGAAAAACCAATCGAAGTTTGTCATGTTGACGTAATGATCCGGCACTCTGTACAAATAAAAGTATTTAAATATCCATGCACCCAAACAAATTAAATTGTCTGTAGGTTGAAATATTTATATTATTATACACAGAAACACACAGAAAACTGGGTGTTTCTATGTATAGTAAATATGTAAATAAAAGGATATAACTCATTACATCAGTTCGCTGGCTTCCATAGAACAAACTACAAACAGCAATAAATATTTATATGTATTTGATATAAAAAAGTGACTCCTTTGGAATAGTTAATGTGGGATTTGTTTTGATTCGATTACGCCCTTTAGGTCAACAATCGTTGCTTAAGGACGGGAGGCCAGAAGTGCTTTATGCAACGCATAGTTGCTTAATTGTGACATGTATAGACGTCATAGCACGTTATTATGTTGGCATAGATAAACCATTCTAAAAATCCACGCCAGCGCCAGTTCTACATGTCCGTCGAGAATCCCAGATCCGGACTCAGGCGCATCACGACGGGAGTGCCGCAGTGAATCTGTGTCTCACCATCACTATACGTACTGTTCACCGACGACATCCTGAGCCTGGAGGAGAGCTATCGCCTACCAGGGGAAAGGGGAGTAGTCGTCGCATTGTTCACGAACGACAGCCGTTGCATAGCTAGTTAGAGTATATGAGCATACTTTTCGCAGGGCCCGGCGTCGCAGGGTATGGCCTGGTCGAGCACGGTGCGCTGTCGGTAGCCGAGGTGGCAGCGCTTGCCGGCGCGCGGCGTGACGTAGTGCCGGGTGCGCGCGCGCACGCCGCAGCCGTCGCACGGAGACCACGCACCCCACGCAGACACGGCGCACGGGCCGTGCGCGCGCCCCGGCTCCGGCTCGTACTCCGACGGGGCTCTGGAATATAGCATAAACATGTGAAACACCTCTGAACTATGATCTACAAAACAAAAAAAGAACCATGAAACTTGATTCACAATTGGCGGAGCTATCGCTAATCTCTTTATAAGTGCGCCGCAAATATTATCTTTCCCGCGTACTTTTTTAATTTGGAATTAGTGTTCAGCGCCAAAGAAAGCGAACGTAAAATGTCTCAAATGTAAATGTTTTGTTACCCGACTACAAAAAAATAATTTCAAGCGCAGCCAGTGATTAAAAAATTAGAATCCTGATCGTTAGCGAGCGAATCAAAAGAGCACGAGGTGAAAAATCTTTGCACTCTAGTGCAACCCGTAACTTTTCATATCACCTCAGCGAAGAAATGACTATATGCAACCAAAAAACATCACTTATTTTCAATTTTCTTGTTTTTAACCTAACCTAACCAAAGGTTTTACCAATTTTAATGCTTAGAGTTACAAAAAATGCGAAATGTGCTACGGACCAGAGCGCCCAAGACACAGACTCAGCCTAATTTGGGGCTCAACGAAACTATGTAGCCATTGACAAAGTAATTAGCTGTAAACTCGCAGTAAATTGCAAAAACGCAGTCGAGGCGCAGGCCGTGGCGCAGTGTGTACCCTGGGCGCTGGTTACCTGCAGTCGTGGCGCAGGCCGTGGTACCCTGGGCGCTGGTTAGCTGCAGTCACGGCGCAGGCCGTGGTACCCTGTGCGCTAGTTACCTGCAGTCACGGCGCAGGCCGTGGCACAGGCGGCGCTGCGACAGCTCGAGGCGGCAGGCGTCGGCGGCGCGCGCGCGCACGTAGGCGCGCTGGCGCAGGCGCGTGCCCAACCCGCACGTCACGCTGCACGCGGTCCACGCGCCCCACTGGTGCGTGGCGCACGCGCCCGCCTTGGCGTCGCGACCGGCTGACTCCCCGGCATACTCTACAATTGATATGACTGGGTCAAAGATATACCATTCTAATTAATTAGTCCGTCAAGGCGATTATAAAAAAGTATGGGGCACGTATTTTTATTTTCAGGGGTCACATAGTCGTAATCAAGGCACAAAACTGAGCGATAAGTACCTACATACATGCTATTTAATCTATACTAATGTTATAAAGATAGATAGATTTTGTTTGTTTGTTTGAACGCAAGGGAACTACTTGTCCGAATTTAAAGATTCTTTCTCTGTTGGATAGTCCATTTATCGAGGAAGGCTATTTATAGGTTATTTAACATTACGCTACAATCAACAGGAGCGGAGCATGAATGAAAAATGTAACAAAAATGGAAAAAATATAGCGTTTTGAGAGCTTTCGTTGCGTGACAGCATGTGTTTACCTTTTAAAGGTTGCGTCATTAGAACCTTTTTTTTTTATTATGTGGGGGGAATACATTTACGTATCCTCACCATGTAGGGACATGGGGAGGTATGTCGGGCTCGACATCATACCGACGACAGACATGGTGCCCCTACCGACTAAAACCCCCACAGATTTCTTCTACATGGCCAGGGGTCTGGGTCGCGGGGTCACTTGCCGCACCTTCAACGACCCTGACCCTTGCCACCGCCCTTGCGGACCCGCCTCGCGGGGGGCGTCATTACCCCTGCATTTGGCTCCAGCGACGCGCCAGAAATCAGCGGCGCATCACCTCCTCGAAGGCCTATCCCTAGGTGGAGTGCCGGACGGCCCTAAACGTCCGACACCCCAGGCCTTCCGGTGGAGACGGGTCGCGAGCCCAGAGGGTCGACTCTCTGGGCTCGCCCCCGTGTCCGCTTCCGCCTCAGTGGAGAAGCACTATTGCTCGCTCCTCCAACTCACAGATCCTCTCACTGCCGAGAAACATTTCACCTCACCTCTCACGGCAATGATGATCGGCAGCAAGAGATCCGCCCTCAACACCGCGGCTAGGGATAGCCGCGGTTCCGCCTTAATGGCCGCTTCGCAACCCTTGTACTTCCACTGAGCACTCTGCTAATGAGAGTGTTCGTGGAGGACCCTCATCTGGAAGACTTAGGAATTTTACTTGGCCGATACATCAGCCGAGTAACCTTCCTAAGTCTTCCAGTCCCTCTCCCCAACCTCTACACGCACTGCTCAAGGAGATGAGGAGCGCGTGTGGAAGTTCCCAGCTTCGGCCGGGATTTGCCATCGCACAATAAGATGCCACCGAGGCAAGTTGTTGTGTGATGCCCAGGGTGCACCACGTGGAGGTTCCCGCGCCACGCACCCCTGCGTCATTAGAACCTAAGCTAACCGAATTTGTTCAAAATTTGAATTGGCCAATTTTCGATAGATGGCGTAGCAACGCGCGCACGTTTCAGCTAGTTACTTTTAATAGTGGTCAACTATGTAGGTACTGGACCCAGCCCAGGGGGCGTAACGTTTGCGTTCCGTTATCTGAAAACCCCGTAACGACACATGGGTATAACTGACCTCCGGCGTCGCAGCTCTTCTCGTACAGTCGGAGTCTCGTGAGGCGCAGGCGCGCGAAGGGGCGCATCTCTCCCACCGTGCTGAAGAACGGGGAGCGCACGTCGCGCGGCCAGTCCGGCCGCAGCGCGCGCACCGGCGCCGCTGGGATCGTGGGGATGCGACGGGACTACCACCGTATATACATCAATAAAATACATTTGCATTAAATGCTATAAAGAACAAGCAGAAAATATGTAATAATTTATGTAAAGAAGATGAAAATATGCATTTATTTCTATAAAGAAGAAGAAGAAGAAAAACATGTAATAATTTCTACAAACAATAAAAAGTAAAATGTGCAATAATTTCTATAAAGAAGTAAGACGTAAAACAAACAATAATTTCTATGAAGAATAAGAAACAAAAGATGCAATAATTTCAAAGAATAAGTAGTAAAAGATGCAATAATTTCTATAAAAGAGAAGAAAAAAGAGATGCGATAATTTCTATATAGAGTAAGACAAAAAACAAACAACAATTTCTATGAAGAATCAGAAGTAAAAGATACAATAATTTCAACAAAGAAGAAGTAAGAGATGCAATAGTTTCTATAAGGAAAAAGATGCAAAAATTTATATAAATAAGAAGAAAAAGATGTAATAATTTCCATAGAGAAGAAGCAAAAGAAAAAGTGGCAATCATTTCTAAAAAGAACAAAGAGAATACGAAGCAGTAATTTATACAAAGAAGAAAAATATGAAATAATTACTACAAAGAATAAGAGCAAAGCTATGCAATAGGTTCTATTAAGAACAAAAATATACAGATGCAATAATTTCTATAAAAAAGAAGAAAAAGATGCAAGAAAACAGAAAACTTGAAAAATATTATGTAGCCATGATCGAGATGATTCTTAGCTAGAAGTTGCGTTTGTGGTAGCTCCAAATGTTTTTTTTTCTTCTTATAAGCAAGCACATTCCTACTAAATAACTATTAGTTCTAAAACTCACAGTGTATCCAAGACCGTTGTCAGTCCCGGCATCATAGGGATACAGCGGTAGAGTGAGAGACGTGGTCCACGAGCAGTTCGGAGCGCACAGCTCAAGAGCCGACACACCCACGATCCAGTCAGGTGAGGGCGCCAGTTTCGCAGCAAGAGACACGAGATGGTTTTTGGCATCAACACGGAATACCGCGAAGGTACTAGGGGTTCCTCCGCTGCCTAATTGTTGCCAGGAGATGCCGCGAGCTTTGATTATAGTTCGGATATGGTCACTCTGAAATTACAAATAATGATTCGTTTTTAAGTATCCTATGACGGAAGCAGAAAAGGTGATGAGTAGAAAGGAAATTGAAGTACCTATAGCGTTCATCCGTAAAGTTATCTAAGTCTAAAAGTTATTATAGGAGAACCTCGACCATCCGGATTTTAAAAACCCAACCTTTGTTCGGATTGCCGGAGCGTTCGGATTCCCGGAGCGCCGGATTCACAACGCAATCTGATTGATCTGGACACGAAATCAAACCTCTCGGTCTTTATCTTTTTGACGTGAAAACGTCTTTTGATGCGCCTGGACAGATTTTTCGTGGGCTGTGAACTGAATTCTAGCATCACGCTCGGGTATGATAAGAAATCTTCGGGTAAACTCGGGACCATAGCCATTGGCCATCTAGAAATACATCAGCCAATGGGAAATGCTGACGCATTTCTAGATGGCCATGGCAT
Source organism: Ectropis crepuscularia (assembly GCA_963693475.1). Classification (NCBI taxonomy): domain Eukaryota; kingdom Metazoa; phylum Arthropoda; class Insecta; order Lepidoptera; family Geometridae; genus Ectropis; species Ectropis crepuscularia. Next base: position 8,725,002 of record OY856343.1, on the reverse strand, counting down.
GATGACTAGGCCACACCTTCCGGTTACACCCGTGTAGTTTCCACAGTGAGCTATCAAATTCTAAGTTATAAGTTTTCACTTCTATCGGCAGTTCCTATGACTGCCAATTTTTTTTTTCTGTTTACTGTTTAAAGTGGCAAAGACTAGGATTGCCATTCCGTGCCGGAATCGTTCCGACTGCGTTGTGAATCAGCACCAAGATGTAAATAGATCTGTCAAAGATAGGTACTAAACTTGGTTCTCAATTTCACCAAAGGTGGAGCCAATGTTTAAATTTGCCAGAGAAATTTCACATTCAATATTGCGCCACACTTGATGAAATTGAGAATTCACTTTGACAGGTTTATTTCCATTTTGAAAACGCCTCATAACAATTAAAGTTTCTGTTCACCAGGAATGGCGTATAAAATTGAATCAAAATATTGGAGACTCGCTATATGGAGTAGATAAAACGAGATGGAGTAGGTAAATACGGTAAATATCTCGTAATTACTAATAACAATTATCATATCATTACAGTTAATAATAGCTTACACCAACGTTTAAAAACAAGCTCATTGAACGACGTCATAAGTCATAACATGTTAGTTTTACTTTACTTTTTGTTAAAATAAATTATTTTACTATTGTCATTTACCTCTGCTTTAAGTTCTTTTTCGAGAGCAGTAGTTGCGCCATCGTCAGCCAACCGCCGAAGCCCCGAACTGGCAACTCTGCCTTCTTGCCAAACTCTGTACTGAGCCGTGTGCGAGGCACCGATGACGTCACCGAAATGAGCACGTGCGCTGTCCGGAGGAAACTCTCTGGGATGGGTGTTTCGAGACCACATCCCTTCGAAGGTTACCTGGTAAAACGAGTTTGTTAAGTACAGACGACCAATAAAAACTTAAGGAATGAATGTTGGCGCCCAACATGGGACTAACATGGTGCAGTGCTAGCAAATAATAGAGAAACAAAATAACGTCTGTTATAAAAAAACATAATTATCATCTACTCCCAACTTTATCCAAGTGAAATTGTGAAATGGAATTGTAATTTCAAAAACAACTATTCCCAAAATAACTCTGTTTTTTTTTCGGAACACAAAGTAACCTTAGTGCTATTTCTGATTCAAACCGATCAGAATTATCTTACCCTAATCCGTTCCGTATTTGAGACGTGATTGAAACCGATCCGAATTGTCTTACCCTGCTCCGTTCCGTGTTTGTAACGTGATTGAATGACAAACATAAGCCATAAACATCTAAGCATCGAAACATTTAAACATTTCTCTTTACATTTATAATATGAATTAAAAGATTAGTTGGATACACAAAAAGTTGTGGATTAAATTCACGTTTTTGACGTGATAACGTCTTATAATTCGGTGAAGCCGGCTGCACGCCCGCAAAACATGACGTCATGTAACGTTACCGTTAGTTCGTCTTCCGTGCCATGCGGACGAAGCTGAGCGCTGAGGGTGCCACCCGCCGAGTCGAGCGGTATCACTACTCGCGCTATCAGCGTACTGATTTCTTAAGACGTTGTCACGTTTAACTATCGTCAGTAAACCGACTTTACAGACAACCATTTTTTTTTTCAGTAATTATTTGTTTCTGAATCAGGTATTGACGTAAATCCCCACGAACCTCATACTTGGCCTCGTCGCAGGCGCAGCAGGGCTCCACGATGGGCGGCTGGCGCGCCACGCTGGCCGGCGCGGTGGGCGCGGCGCACATCTTGCGCGCCAACACCGACCAGCTGTCGCTGACCGTCGGCCCGGCGCGGCCGCACAGCCGGATGCACTCGCCGGCTGTCATCGACGGCGCGTTCCAGATCACCTGGATATCAATCCAGTGAAATAACAGAGACTTTGACGGTCTCAAGACAGACTTTGAGACAGTCAAAGTCAAAGTTTACAAAGTTATATTCATAATTGTACAATTTACACGTCAATAGTGCAGTGAAATACTGTGCAGTGCTACATAATGATTTAGACTCTTCATGTTCCAATAGCTGCGTGTGACTGTGTTGTCATAGTCAGGCGTGTTGCTTACCACCAGACACAATCATGTCCTGCTCGTCTTTACAAACTATAAATATCTACACTTCAGGCCATCTTAAACCTTAAAAAAAAGTCAAATATAAAATAAGAAATCCAAATATCTTTTACAAATGATTGGAAATCCGTAATATGGTGTGGAAACCATGAGCTCTGATCGTCTGATGAAAAAACTAAAAATGACTACAACACCTACTTACCCCGTTGCCATGAGGGGTCTCACAGCAGTCAGTAATAAAAAAATGTTGCCTACTCCTTTCAATTTTCCTTTTCTTCTCCTAATCTAAGACACATGTAAAAAACCCAAATGACAAAGGTCAAGGCCCACGAATTCCTAGGAATGGCTAATTCAAATTAAAAAAAAAGGTACTTGAAGTCCGTGGACTGGCTAATTAAAATTAAAAAAAGGGTAAACAAACCTGTACTTCAGTTTTAGGATGCCCAGTAGCGTTACCTACGGCCGGGTCGCAAACTTCATGGATCTTGGTTTGCGCATCGTAAGCTTGGAACGATCCCAACTCAGAATCGGTAGAGTTTGTAGACTTGTCATCTCTACTGTTTTTCGTCGCTTCTCTGCTCATTTCAACCCATATCGTGAAACCCGTGAATGGGTTAGGTCCCTGTCCACTGTCCACGCCATGCAAGGAAACTGAAAAAATAGGTGTATTTTAAATAACACAAATTGATAAATAGGTATAATTCAAAATGCCCTTGGTCGCGCTGTTTTAAACATTACTGCATTTATTGTTATGTAGTAGTAAGGCTCTTTGCAGAGTCCGCCTGGAGGCGTACCGCACCTTTGCCAGTTATTCTGGCGCCAAGGAGTAGTGTGCAAATATCACTGCCTTCCTTACTAGGCTAAGGGATAAAGCACATACATCCGGGTGACGAGCACAGTGCGGTGCAAGGTAATGATTTGGGCTCTTCATGTTCCAATAGCTGTGTGTCACTGTGCTGTTATGTGGCAGCCATGTTGCTTACCATCAGGCACATGACCTGCTCGTCTCGAAACTCTTTAATATAAAAAAAAAAACAAAAAAAAGCCTGATTATCTAGTGTTTTTAAACTATTAATGTATTACCAGTATAGAGTTCTCCCGGTAGGAACAGGTCCGGGTCCCCGGCGACCCCGAGCCGGTAGTTCCCGTCGGCCGGTTGCGCGTGCGCCGGCGCGCGGTCGCACGGCGCCGGCGCGATCGCGGGCGCGACCGTCGAGCTCGACGTCGAATTACCCGCCGCCGACGCCGCTGACACCATGTGCCAAACCACCACTGCTACCGCCTCTGCATAAATATGCAACACATGCAACAAAAATTAAATAGTGTTCTGGTAGTTTCTTTTTGACGTGATAACTTCTTTTGGCGCGCCACAGACAGATTTTGCGTGGGCTGTGAATTGAATTTTAGCGTCACGCTAGGGAGTGATAAAAAATCTTCAGGTAAACTCGGGACCACGGCCACTGGCCATCTAGAAATGAGTCAGCATTTCCCATTAGCCATATATAAATGCTGTTACCCATTAGCTGTCGCATCAATGCTGACACATTTCTAGATTAGCTGATTACCATGCTCATGGGCACGCCCTTCGGTTTCACCCGTGTAGTTTCCAAAGTAAGCTATCAAATTCCGAGTTATTAATTTTCACTTCTATCGGCAATTTTTTTTATTTACGCAATCCACACCTCTTTAATCGTTATTTTTCTTTGAACGATCGACTTCAATTTAACCATGTACCAAACCACTGCTACCGTCTCTGCTTATATTCCGACAAAAAAATATTGGTGTTCTGATAGATTTTATTTGTTGTTTACACAATCCACAGCTCTTCCCATGTTATATTTCTTTGAACCAGCGACTTCAAGTTAAAAATTAAATTTACACAGTTCACTAATTTTAACAGAATTAATAATAAATTAATATATCATCGACGTACCTACCTATGTATTTTTAATATTTTTGTTGATATAACAAAAAACTCTAGGCCGATTTCGAATAAATTTAGGTATACGGGACCATTCGAAAAGTTACCCTTATGAAAAAAAAAAAATTAAAATCGGTTCATCCAGTGGACAATTATAAGGAATCAAAATAAAATAAAAATATAGACTAATCGAGAACCTCCTCTTTTTTCAAGTCGGTTAGAAAGCCGATATCGGATAATTTGGATTAAGTAAATGTCTGATTATCCCGAAAAAAAGTTCTTGGCTAATGTCACGTGCTAAAATTAATAGAGCAGATTTTTTTTAATTTTTTTGATAGCATAGAGTGACGAGACGAGCAGGTCATGTGCCTGATGGTAAGCAACATGCCTGCCACATAACAGCACAGTAACACGCAGCTATTGGAATATGATAGTCCAAATCATTACCTAGCACTGCACTGCGCTCGTCACCCAGAGATCTAAGATATTATGTCTCTAAGCCCTGTAATTTCTCTGGAGTCATTGGCCTTCAAACCGGAACACAGTAATGTTTGCACATTACTGCTTGGCGGTAGAATACTTGGCAAAGGTGAGGTACTTCCCCAGGCGGACTCTGCTAAGAGTCCTACCACTACTAAAAATAAATAAATAATAAATAAATAAAAATAATAGATAAAAATAAAAATCGTGATTTTACGTAAGTACCTACATAGGTACTAACTTTGATAAAACATTTTTAAGTCTTATTCATAAAACTATAACAAGCAATGACCAACAAACAAGTAAACCTTAATTAACTCCAATTAATTAAGTAATTTATAATATTCACCACGCTTATTAGCATCGTAACGTTACCTTAATTCATGCAAAAATCATGACACCATAAAAAAATATTACCACGAAAATTCGCTGAAACAGAGAACTCAAGATACTTCACCCCAACCACTTTGCGGCAAAACAAACAAAGGAAATATGAACCGCCACTCGAGGCTTTTGTTACGAATGCGTATAAAATAAACACTCCTCAAAACTGAATTTTCCGTCGATGAGCAGTTTCAAAATACTTATTTATACCTAGCTTCATAGTTGTAGCTTCCGTAGGTTTTGTAGATTTGTTGTAGGGCGGCCGCGCGCAATATGTCCGCCCGCCCAAAGTAGACTGATGACCGAAGTTAGGCTTCCCCGCCACCGCCCTACCCTTGCACCCAATTTACCCCTCTTACACGACTTTACGCGAGTGTGCGTACTGAGAGAAACAAATTTACAGTCCTTTGGAAATTTGCACATGGTTCTTACTCCTACTTGTTACAAGGACCTTTTTAGGGCATTTTCGCAAACAATAAGTCCGTATTTTCGGTGAACGTTGAGTTATTGGTTCCAAAAATGCCCATTATTACAGGTAGGCATACTGATTTATCATGGCTACCGATGGCAGTCATAAAATATAGAAGATACCTAATTGTATTTACGACTGGCGATAATTAAAACAATTGAAATATTTACTTCATAGGTATTATAGGGATTTGCTTATACACGGTTTTTTTGGAACGTAGATTATTATTATAGTCTGGATTAGTTTTTATCACGGCAAAATAACAAGACCGGGAACTGCGCGGGTAAAATCACGGGCTAGTACACTGAAGGTACATTTATAATTTTAAATTGGTATGTTGCTGGTTATGATCATAGATTTAGTATAATAATGTAAACTCTTTGGTACCTATACGATACGATAGGAAAAAACAATAATTGAACACGCGACACGGTTACACGGCTTTATTGATACACCGAGACCTCTACATTTAGTATTTAAGTAAGGAACTTTTTTTTTTGAACTGGCAGAGCCTTTATTAGCAAAACTAAAATAACAATGAGATAACTACACTACGCTACATAGGTACCAACCAAACTAGGTACCTAGTACCTACTTACACTAAGCACTTTTGGATTATCCATAGACCAATGAAAGTCTACAGGTAATCAAGATGTTCAAGCCCACTACCAATCGGAAGCGTATCCAGCATGCCGACAGGCATTACCACGCTGAATGGCAATGCATATGCGTTGAGTAAAATAAACGCCAGTAGGTATTTTGATCACGCGTCGCGTCGACCAAGCGCCTAGCCACAGAATAAATATTAGTACAGAAGCCACACTTACCAAAAACAATTATATAAATAGCGACTCTTGCTGGGACACAACAAAGTTCAATTCAGCTCGCAATACCTGTCGCGATTTTCAAATAAACATTTGCGCTCTTTCTAACGCGTAACTCTAGCCCTGTCTAGCGCGGAGGGTTTACGACATATCTAATAACAATATGCGCGGGAAACGTTTTGCGCGAGCGCTCAGCCGTGCGTCCGACAACCGACTGTCACTTGTTTCCTGGAAGGAACGGTCTAGCGGTAGGCTAAAACCGCGCGACCTTGAGCGAGTGAGGGTGCACTAGCCTAGCTATATTCGTATCTTTATAATATAGGTCTAGTGTATTTTCACTTGTCGACAGTCCCGTGGTGCCACTATTGTGTTATATTTCTTTTGGGGCTTTCATATAGGTACATAAAACATAATACAATGTATCTGTTTATTTAATTCTACCCTACGTCGCATTAGTAAAGACATGTTGTAGGTAAGTATAAGTATGTATTTATAGACATCAACCTAATAACTAACTATAAACATAACTCACCCAAAGCTCAACAAGGATAGATCGGACTTCGACTCGTATGATTACCTCAAAAATATTAGGCGACATTGGAGTCCACTATGGAGCGTGCTTACCTAGATGAACTGATTCACTCTCGATTTGAAGTTAGATTAAAACCATCCACTAAGATTAAACCAGAGAAGTGAGTTTTTCTTTGAGTTGTGAGAAGTGAAGAAAGAGAAGACTTTTTCGTGAGTTTTTCTTCCTAAAGCTTAGTCGTTCCTATCACAAAAGTAGAGTCAACCAAGAAATGATGTCGCTTTTTCAAGATACGAGCAGCTCGATAAAAGAAAGGAAATGTGGCACGATTAAGGGGGCGCCTAAAGCCAGAAAACGAAAAAAGAACATTTTCGACGCCGCTCACTGAAGTTAAGAAACTAAAAACTATGACAAAAAAAATATTGACGTGTGGGTACAATCAAGAAGAAGCACAATAACCGAATAGAATTTTAAAAATAGATCAGAGTTTTTTACAATAAAAAAATAAAATGACACCGAAAAAACCCGTTTTAATTCGAGTACTCGAAATTATCAGCGATGACCCCACATTATTTTTTGGTAATAAAATTCCTATTTGTACGTTCTAGTAAAGTAACCGAACACTTTTTTAAATTTATGTTTAGTTATTGAGTAATTAAATAAAACTTGGTCAAAAATGGACGCCTGATTAAATATTGATTTTTCCTCCAAACTGTGTCATGCTATTCTCGACTTTATGTACATCATATTAAGAAACGCGTCGCGCGGGTGAAATCTGATTTTTTCCTGGCTTTAGGTGCACTCTTAACCGGCACCAAAGCTGGATCCGCCCTTGGAGCAATCCAGGTCATGGGCAAGTGGCGTACGAAAGCCTGACGCTATTGAAATACCAGAACAGATCTTCATACGACAGCAGAAAGCGGAATAGATCCCGAGATAAACGTGCCGTACCTACGTGCCATCGTTGACGTATCGCACATCTGTCAGACCGTTTTTCAAAGAACTTGGCATACTTACGTTACCTGCTATCCTGATCTACCAAGTGGTTGTATATGTCAGAAATAATCTAGAATCATACAATACGCGAGGAGAGAGACATTCTCGTAACATACGCAATGCGGACAAGCTGGATGTTATACCACACTCTTTCACGAGGTCACGGAAGTTAACTCACATTATGGGACCGGAAGTTTATAACACTCTTCCCAAAATAGTTATATCGGCCCCAAGTTTCGGCAGCTTCAAAAACAGATTAAAGTGCTGGCTTATCGATCAAACTTTTTATAGTTACAGCGAATTTTTAGAGAGTGATGGTAAAGTTCCTATAAAAATGTGAAAAAAATAACGTTTATCAGTAGGTACAATTGTATTTGAAACATATTTATTATACTCGTATAATGCTTGACAGTTTTCTGTACGATCATTAATAATTGTTATTATAATACAGTGATGTGATAATTTCAAACTTTGATAATGTATACAAGTTGTATGCCCTTTCTTTTGTTTACATTTTTTATTAATTGACGTGTAAATTTTACATTTATCAATAAAGAACTTTGACTTTGACTTTAAATATTGTGTTTTTAATTTAACTTATAGTGAAAACCTTTTAAAGTTGAAACTTGACCGCCATCTTGTTAAATTCGTTGGCGTTTGTTGCATTATGAGCATATTTTAACGTGCGGCCGATGCTGAAATCGAAGAAAAATTGTGATCCAATAACCTAATAAATAATCTCTGGGTGACGAGCGCAGTGCAGTGCTAGGTAATGATTTGGACTCTTCATGTTCCAATAGCTGCGTGTCACTGTGCTATTATGTGGCAGGCGTGTTGCTTACCATCAGGCAGATGTGTTGCTCGTCTCGTCCCTCTTAAAAAAAAAGCTTCGTATGTGGTCTGCACTTTTCTGTAGAGATATACAGACATTTCGAAATAGAAATCCTATCCTACTAAGCTATTGTATGTTGTATGTATGAAAGTTTAATACTCTTTCAATCAAAAACTACTAAAGGTATCGGGATAACATTTGGTACTTAGATAGATGATAGTCTGGAATAACACATAAGCTACTTTTATTCCGGGAAAATAACGGGATCGGAATTTATACGAGTGAAACCGCGGGATGTTACTAGTGAAACTCATAATATTAAGCTATGTTTTAAGTACTATTATTTACCGTAGGTATTTAGCTGTAGGTACCTATACTTTACCAACAGTCAACAAAGATGTAAATAAATAAAACATTGTATTTTTACGGAAACGTTTATTGTAAAACAATAAAAATCAACAATATAAATGATAAACTATTACTGTTGTATAATATAGAGAAAAGGCTTAGATGTAATTTTATGAAGATCATGAATGAAACTGGGGTCTACCGCCGAACGAAAAATGTCATAGCTTTGATGTTTCTCTCTCTTTTCTTTTCGCTTGAAATGATAGAGACAGCATTAGCAAAGCGATAGCCGATTTAGTTAGGCGGTAGAAGCGCTGTACTTAAGAATTAATTGTAGTATATATTGACTTAGTAAAGGGTGGTTAGTTGTCTCCTTTGACTTTATTTTTTTCTACTTAGAAAAAACATTTCTAAGGTTTGCAAGGTTAATAAGGAGGGCCACCCCTCACCAAAACCGTATCTCCCCTCCAGCTACATCTATTTAAGAATTAAATAATGTGAATCTATTTTGTTGTCACTAGTCTATTATACGATAAATTACTACTTACCTATAGTGAAAATAGTTATGTATGGAATAATTATTATTTAATAAAATATGTTACCGTAGAATTTCAAAGTTTTGATCCGGTATACTACCTACTAAAATTTGGAAGATTCTTACAACATATTAATAGGCAATAATTTACAGCGCTTAAAAGAAAGGAATATTTTAATACCTATATATGTAAATTATAACAAAATCGTCATATCACAAAATATATCATGATCATAATTTAGAAATTATTTACTAACTTTGATAATTTTGTTAGTTCTCTAAATAAATTTTATTAAATACGAAATACTTTGGTAAGGTTTTCAATTTACAATCATGGAAATCACTTTCACTAATTGATACTTACCTACATTTTATGATTGAAGAGATATCTATAAGACTATTAATTTCAATAAAAGTTTGTTACATAGTTCGCTCTACGACATTAATATGGTAAATATTATCTAGTTTTCAAGTAATGAAGATTACGCACTTACAATTTGGTAGTTCATAATTATAGTTTGCACCCGGCACTCGTGGCACAGTCGTATTCTCGCGTTTAGCGTAGTCGTTTCCTAGACTAAAGGCCTTATTACATTTGGCTAAATTTAGTCGACTGAATTATTTGCTACTAAATTCACTGAAGTGTAATAGCATTCAGAAAGCTAGTATGCTAAATTCAGTAGCGAGGATTGGTTGTTTCTAAGTTTGCTTTTTAATTCATTCACTAAATTTAAAACAAGTGTAATATGTTTTTAAGTACCTCTAAAGTGCACCCGTCTCGCTCACACCCACGCATAATCACCGCTAGGTATTTCGCTCTGGCATGCGTTGTTTCGTTCTGCCAAGATACGTACTAATATACGCAATATCCATACGATAAAATTTGCTGCTTTTGTTAATTATGCTGTAATTTTTTTTATTTAGCTATTTTTACCTTACAAATAATTTCTAAAGTAAACTTTAGAAATTATTTGTAAGGTAAAAATAATAAGTAAGTTCATTGATTTAAATAAATAAATAAAAAATTAAAAGAAACACAACGATGAAAATAGTTAAAATCGGTTTGGTAAAGTTTCCGAAACATTAGCGTTGAAAGTGTTTGGTATTGGGAGAAAGTGCTCCGTTGTTTTCTTTGAATGCATAATTTGTAAAGCGTAGAATGTGTCATGATTAATGACGCGGTGGGCAGTAATAGCCACATGAGGTCAACTACCACAGGTCCCTTTAAAAATAAATATGACGTCGTAGTTTGCAAGAGCAATCTCTTCGTCTGTCATAAAATTTAAATACACTATAATCCTACTAATATTATAAATGCAAAAGTTTGGATGTTTAACCCGTCAAGCGGCAGGGAGCCCATATGGGCTCGGCGCCGGATATGACACATGTGAAAAAAATTGGAAAAAAAAATTGGATCTTTAATCAAGAATTTTTAACTTAGTTTTGACAAAACAAATCATAAGTGAAGCTTTATCATCTAAACATTTTTGCGGCAGCAGTATAAAAAAACTATGAACTAGTGAAATCAATTAATAGAATTTGTCTTAAAATGAGTCTGAACTGAGGGGTTGTTAAAGGGTTAAAGGGTTGTTGTTTATCACGTCGGAACGGCTGATCGGGTACCAATTTGGAACACAGATTATAGTCAGGAATAGCATATAGGCTACTTTTTAGGGCAGGAAAATAAGGGAAACAGAAACTGCGCGGAAAAAACCACGGGGCGCTATTAGTATTGTATACTTTATTTTACTATTTAAAAGGGAGAACATTATTAAAAGCTAACGACTATTAGGTACTTTGGGGTCAGTACCGAAAACGGGGAAAAGATTCCTATGTATCAATGTTCTATGGAACAGCTGATTTTACGCTATTTCCACTACATATTACTACTTAGGTATATTTCGACTCTACAAGTTAGTACCTTGAGGTGTAATACTTCTCCTTTTATTTTTAAAGATAAATAAACATGGATAAAGATATAACAAATATAACTCCAATAAATATTGCCTTTGCAAAAACATAAAAGCTAAGATAATGATTTACTACACTACCATAATAGGCTTCATAAATATGTCTCACATATTCTACAATTTTGATTTCTTACCAGCTATTTAATTTTGTATAGTCTTAACTAAGTTATTTAAAATCTGATTGTCTAGATTAAAAATTCTGTATTGCGATGTATTTGAGACTAGAGCTACCATCGCTCCCTACCATCAATTGCGGATAGAGGCTAAAAACCTTTTCAAAATACCAGACAATTTGCCAACAACTCAAATTTTCCCCAGACATTAACAGAATTTCTTTTAATTCACTCGGACATTACTTAATAATTAGCCGAAAGGCTCCAAATATGCATACTAGGACAAATCCGGGAAAATCTGGACGGATGGTAACCCTATTCAAAACCACTAACAAATGTCACAGCAATACAACCTTTAAGACTAAATCCTACAAGGTTAACGATTAAGCTATATCGAATACTGGATCGCACCACAACTACAGATAAAGGTGAAACATAATAGGAATATAGCCTTTAAAACTGTGCCAGGTCGAATGGCTTTTCCCTGAAAACTTTTGAATACATCATTCATGACCACCAGTCGCGCAGGTTATAGCAATATAGCCTTTATTCCAGCGTACATTAGGGGGATTGTTGCTTTAGGTGTAATTATGTCGGCGCTGAAAGTAGTCACACAAGTCACAGCAATATATACTTTAAGACTGATGCAGGTTGAGTGGCTTTTCCCTAAAAACTTTTCGTAACTTCATTCCTCCCCTCCAGACACGCAGGTTATAGCAATTTAGTCTTTATTACTACAGACAGTAAAGCCATTCTTGCTTTAGTTGTAATGTCCGCGCTGAAAGTAGTCACACAAGTCACAGCAATATACATATGCTTTAAGACTGAGGCAGGTTGAGTAGCTTTTCCCTAAAAACTTTTCGTAACATCATTCCTGCCTACCAGACACGCAGGTTATAGCAATTTAGTCTTAATTCCGACATAAAGTAGAGCCATTGTTCCTTTAGCTGTGTACGCGCTGAAAGTAATCACACAAGTCACAGCAATATATTCTTTAAGACTGAGGCAGGTTGAATGGCTTTTCTCTGGTTTTTTTTCATAACACCATTCCTGCCCACCAGACGCGCAGGTTATAGCAAATTAGTCTTAATTACGACAGAAAGTAGAGCCATTGTTGATTTAGTCGTGTCCGCGCTGAAAGTTATCACCCATGTCATAGCAATATATGCTTTAAGACTGGGGCCGTTTGGGCGGTTGTTCCCTGAGCTGCAGCACGTGGTCGACGGGCTCGGGCCGGCCGTCGGCCCCGATCCGCGCCGGCTTCACGACCCCCTCCGACATGAGTCGGTCCAGCATGCCCACTAACTTCATCGCCTCGTACTCTTTCTGTGAATTAAAAACAAAATGAAAACTTAGCGAGTGACTTCAATATCTGCATCTTACATAAGTTAAAATGCTTTTTGAAGTAAAAAATTGGCAGTCATAGGAACTGCCGATAGAAGTGAAAACTTATAACTCAGAATTTGATAGCTTACCTTGGAAACTACACGGATGTAACCGGAGGGTGTGGCCTCGCCATCTTGGCATGGCCATCTAGAGATGCGTCAGCATTTCCCATTGGCGGATGCGTTTCTAGATGGCCATGCTATGATGGCCTGTCCACGCCCTTTCAGCATTTCCCATTGGCTGACGGATTTCTAGATGGCCAATAGCCTTGGTCCCGAGTTTACCCGAAGCTTTCTTGTTATACCTGAGCGTGACGAATGAATTCAATTCACAGCCCACGAAAAATCTGTCTAGGCGCGCCTAAAGAACTTTTCACTTCAAAAACTTCTTTTAGCGCGCCACATTTTTTGTGTATGTTGATATTGAGCTCAAGCATCCCGCTCGTAAATGAAAGCTCGGGACGCATTTCTAGATGGCCATGGTTAGAAGCATGGCCAGTAAGCAGTCAAGTATAGAAGACATGCTTAGTAGACTTATTTAGACGACAATGCTTTGAAGATTTACTGCAGACTATCAGCGCCCAGCGATTTCACTCGCATAGTTTCCAAAATGAGCTATCGAATTCTGAGTTATTAGTTTTCACTTCTATCGGCAGTCCCTATGACTGCCAATTAAATTATTTATTTCAATAACACTAATTAATTATTCTAGGCAAAGCAAAGTATCTTCAAGCAGGTAAGGCCTGACGGTGATCAGAGGGTGACGGGTCATCACCTGCAGGCTACGAAAAAAAACGGTGTGCAGTGCGCCAAAAGAAGTAAGGAAATGGCGCTGTAATTGAATTGAAAATTTTTTATATTTTTAATTTTTTCGGAAAGGTTTAGGTAACGATGAAGCGAGCTCCGTGATTTTTGTTCACGCAAAAAGTGGTCAAAGATAAGATTACAAAACACTTTATTAGACATAAAAAAGAACTTTTCACTTTCAAAACATAAAATAATTATTGGGATGATGACTGGGTCCAAAATATACCATTCTAATTTAGTCCGTCAGGTAGAGATTATGGAAAAACACGTGTTTTTGTTTTATCAAAATTATATAAATCGACAAAGATCATCAAACTCCCGAAGTGGGAAGTTGTGACGTCACGTCTACACAAAAATCGTATGAAATGATGTCACTCGAAACTTCCGAGCACTTATCTTCGTAATTTTTTGCTTGTGAAACAAAAGAAAAAATACGTGTTCTACAATTTTTAATAATCTAATTGATTGGCTGATTCGTTTTTGACGTGACAACGTCTAATGAATCTATGAACGCCAGCTGCATGCACGAAAAAGTGTCCCGTTATGTCCCGTTACGCTCATTGTACGCTTGCGCCGCATAGATCTATCAATCTTTTGTTATGACGTTGTCACGTTAAACTATCGTCCGTAAACCAACCGACTTTACAGACAACCAATTATTTTTCGTCACTATTGCTATTGTGGTTGTCACCTGTTCCTCCGTCATGCCTTGGAAGGGGTCGGCGCGCGGCGGGCGCGTGCAGCCGACCACGGGGTCGTAGTGCGGCGCGGCCTCGCGGTACTCCTCCGTGTCCGAGTCGTCGCTGCTGGACGAGTACCCGCCGCCTCCGCCGCCGCCGCCGCCGCCGCCACCACCCAGCAACCCGTGCTGCGCCAGATGACCCGCCGCGTTGCCGAACCCAGTGTACTTCACCATGCGACCCACTAACAAAACACACAACTTTAAAGGCAGCGGCCAAAGAGTTTACATATATATTACGTATAGAGTCCGGTTTGAAGGGCAATGTTTCCAGAGAAATTACAGCGCTTAGAGATCTACATCATCTTAGATTTCTGGGTGACGAGCTGACGAGCGCAGTGCAGTGCTAGGTAATGTTTTGGACTCCTTATGATCCAATAGCTGAGTGTCACTGTGCTGTTATGTGGCAGTGGCAGGCATGTTGCTTACCACCAGGCACTTGTCCTGCTCATCTTGTCACTCTATACTATAAAAAAAAGCACGCAACTTTAAAGGCGGCGCCCAAAGAGTTTACAAATTTATTTGTCATAAATACATGTACAAGAAATCTAAATCCAAAAACTCCTGAAGTAGTTTAAGACTGGGTGTCAGGAGCCGATGGCTACTCCCAATTACAACAATAAATTATAACATGCTAAAACTTATAACTGTTCACAATTTTTTAACGAATGAAATATTTTTTTAAACAAACATTCCTAATACAACCAATTAATTCTAAAAACAAAATGTTTCTCAAACAGTATCATATAAAAGCAAATTAAAATATGTGTTGAGTGTGGTGTTTAGTTAAATTAGTAACTGAGTCTGAATCGAGGGTGCGTGTGTGTGTTGTGTGTTTATGTACATGAGTGTGAGGGGGTGTGTGTGTGCGTGCGAGGGTGAACATATTAGATATAATAACTACGTATAGAATTATAACAAACGCTTTACACCGAAAGCAGGGGTCTGATCGTTCTTGTCTTGTCGCTTTTCGTCCTGGCTCATCACTATGTCGCTATAGCTAACATACATCTCAACTGCTTATGATTTCTTTATCTAAGGCGGCGGCTATACGTATGAGGACAGAAGACTCAAACCGTTTGGTACGAATTTTGGGAATATCCACAACGTATGGCCTTGATTAGGGTCCAGGTTCGCGCCGCGACCGCGACACGTGTCTCGGTCTCCTGTCGCGGTCGCGAACCGATGCCCATCCAAAGCTATAATGTCAAGCGCCTGTCGCGGTGTCCGGTTGCGGTCTCCTGTCGCGGTCACAGCGCGAACCTGCACCTCAGTCAAGGCCATACATTGTGGATATTCCCAAAATTCGTACCAAATCAGTTTGAATCTACTCTCCTCATACGTACAGCTATAGAGTGGAATAAGTTGCCGGCTTCAGTGTTCCTTGAGAGATACAATCTAGAACTTTTCAAGGTCTGAGTGAATAGGTACTTTTTAGGCCAGCGTGCGTCATCTTCATTCATCTCGTTGCTTACCATCAGGCGAGTTGATGATGGTGCATGTAAACTTAAAAGTTACCTTATTCACTCTTATTATTTTATTAATCATGCTTTCTAACTTCTAACTAGTTATACAGCCAAATATAGACGTCGTTTCCTCACACGCTAACCTGTTTATCTAAAACAGGGTTGTTCCTTGTGTATGAAGAGGAAGTGGGCACACTGATCTTTCTCCATGCAGAGTATTAAGAGGGAGTGGGCACACTGACCTTAATCCTTACAGAGTATGAAGAGCAAGTTGGCACACTGGCCTTCTCTGTGTGAAAAGGGAATTGGGACACTGATGATATTAACCTTTGTGCTTGCAGAGTATTATGAGGGAATGGGCACACTGACCTTTCTCCTTGCACAGTATGAAGAGGAACTCCGCGGTGAGGTCGCGCACGGAGGTGACGGGCGTGGTCAGCAGCCGGCACAGCAGGTTCCGCAGCGTGCCGCCCTGCTCCGGCGGCCGAGACACGTCCCGTAGCGGCGGTAACACAACGAGCCGCAGGTACTTGCGCTGAGCTCGGTGCCCGCGCGAACACTTGATCATCACCGTCAGTATCGGGGATAGGCTCTCGTACTGGTTGTTAATAATCTGGAACGACATTGTTAAATTTCATATGATAAGTACTTAGATGATAGTTTTTGTACATATTTATTTGATTTAATCACAGTCCAACTAAACTTCATCAAGATTCATTCGGAACTTACAGGGATCTTTATAGATATTGATAGTTACAAAGTGCATGCTATGAATTTAGAAATGCAAAGTGAGTGGTTAACCATAGGTGAGTTTTGTATCCCATTAGCTCTAAAGTGGCGCACCTTGCTATATGACTGGTCTCCTGCCTTATTAAAATTTTATCTGAACGCTTTCCAAATGACCCTCCCTGACCAGAGTAACTTGGTAAGGTGGGGAAAAGCCTCTGAAAAATGTTGCTATACTTGTGGTGAGGCGATATGTACAGCAAGGCACATATTGGTGGGATGCAAGGTGCTCCTTAATAGGGGTCATTACTCACAGCGCCATGACAGAGTACTTGAAATCATACGTGAAGCCGTAAGCCTTTCGGTAGCTAGAGCCCAAAAGGGATTGACGATGAACAAAAGACAAATTAACTGTGTAAAAGAGGGCTCAACTTCAAACTCCAAGAACAAGCCTTACTCAATCCTGGGTTCAGCACCTGATTGGACTATTTTAATGGACACGTATGAAAAGCACTACAAAATCCCAGAGGATGTGGGTGTTTCGTCATCCAGACCGGACATTTTCCTTTTTTCTAGGGCTACGAAACGCATAGTCCTCGTAGAACTTACCGTACCGTGGGAAACTAATATACCTAAAGACCACGTGATGAAACAAAATAAGTATTACGACCTACAAAATGAATTAACAAAAAATGGCTATGTAGTTAATTTATACGCTGTAGAAGTAGGAGCGAGAGGTATACCAGCAAAATCTCTCTATAACCTGCTTAAAGACCTTGGATTGTCCAGAAGTGCAGTAAGTTCTATACTAGAACGAGTATCTAAAGCTGCACTAGTAGGATCATATCGGATTTGGCTAGGCAGGGAGAGAAATACGAGTAGTGAAGGTGAGTGTTGACGTATGTCAATATAAGGGGCCCCTTTTAAACCTACGCCCGAGTCACAAGTCTTGGGGTCTACTCGAGATTTCTCTCTCTGTCACACGATGGACCCGGCACCCGCACGGTGAATCCATGGAATGCTAAGAAGTACGTCTCTTAGGATTAATAGATGTTTCTCACCTAACCGTGGCTTTAGTAGATCTGCTTTAAGATATAAATAACTTACCGTGGTAGATGCTAACCGCTGGTGAAGCAATTGTACCAAAGCCTGCAAGGCATCCATGTTTCTCCCATCGTACACGTAAGCAGATGTCTCCCCTTCATTCAACAGAGGTGCCAGGAAAGGATAGAACATTAATGGCACACTGCAACAAACAAAGATAATGTACAGTTTTCCTAAAAGATATTGGTTTTCAATAATAGTCCTGTGCCCCATAATATTTTTCACTTTAATAGTTTAACATTTAGCTTTTTGGAATATAGCTTTGCAATCAAACAGAGCTCTATATCACTTGTATTGATAAAATTCAATCACTTGTATTGGATTTGTTTATTGTTTATTATTATTGTACTTGTTATTATATTTGTACTTTTAAAATACTTAGATTAATAAATGTTCAAAAGTGTTATTCGTAAATGAAATACAATCATACTATTTTTAAAGGACAATCTTTTGATTTTAAATTGTACAGGATTCTTCCAAAATAGTGGTATGATGCTGGCCTTCTGGGACAGCCTGGGCCGGTTGGAGTAGAAAAGGGAAGTATGAGTCACACCCAATGGCCTGATTAAGAGGTTAAGTGGAGAAAACTAAATAGTGGTATTTAATTAACCAGTAAAATGGCTAAACCAGAACACAGGGCTGTAATTTGTACCTTGTCAATAGATTGGCAATGTTGCTATGCAAATCATGCAGCTTCTCTTGTGTGGAGCAATGAGCATATAGTAATGTGATCAGCACCGGCATCAACTTCAGGAACATAGACTCTTCAGCCTCACTCACACCATCCTCAAGTGCAGCATGAACTATTAGATTGAACTGTGCCTTTAAGATTTCAATTGCTATCGCTTGTTTCTGATCCTAAAACATAAATGTCCCAAATTATGAAACTTAGTAGAGCAGTTATTTTCATGCAAAGTGATGAATAATTATATCTTACAGGTAGGAAACAGTGGCTTGCGCTCCCAGCACCAGCTGAGGCATTCTCTGCTTCTGAAGAAGCCTCATGTACAATATCATTCAAGCAACTTGTCAAATAATCCATTCCGTGCAGCTCATCTTTGATCTTTGCTTTAATATCCTGCCTTAGGGCCGTGAGGATGAAGAGCAACTTCATGTCATAAAGTATAACATCATCCTTAAATGGAATATCTTTGTACACCCTTAGTCTTGCAACCAAGCCCTGTGCTATATCTGTATGGGCACAGAGTGATCGAGCAACCTCACTGTGATAAGTGATGTTACAGAGACACTTCAATGCTTCTACTGCAATATCCTTTTCAGGTAGATCCAGAGACACCATGGATTCCTCATCTAAACTAACAAAATTATACAATCCTGCTCTTTCTATGAGCACTGTGATCCATTTTTCACATATCAAACTCTCAAGATCTGTCTTATCACGGCTGGAAAATAATTTCATTTAATTAGTACACAGCATTTGTTAATTGGATTAAAAGAATATTTCTAAAACTATGACTTGCGGCAGTATTCTGTATATTTACTAGTTACCTCAGGATTCGTATTGTGGCTAAACACATGGCGTGAACTGGCTCAGAATCTCTTTTCTGAAGATGTTGAAACAATGCTGTCCATAATATCACTCGGCGATTACTCATTGATAGATTTGGAAAGGTAAACCCATTTTGGTTCTGGAAAAAGTATACGTAAATAAAGCGTGTTTATCAAGCCAGATAGAAAAATATCTTGGTTTTCAATAATAGGTAGGTAGGGAATATGAAACGAACATTTTGCAGAAAATTCAGTAATACTGCAGATACGTCTTGGAGTTGGTCGCCTCGACTAAGTAGTTCTATTTCGCTGTCCTCCATGATTTATTATTTAATAGAATGTGTTGAAAGAACTTCACTGAAATTATTGTGCCATTAAAATTTGTTATATTTATAATATTGTAATAAAGTATAAACAGAGCAATCCTTTTCTTTCTGTTTCACACCTTATTTTCCTATTTGTTTTTAATTTTCTGTTCACGTTCACTCATGATGATTTTCCTTTCGTTCTTTAGCACTTCACTTCACAGACTAGGTAGAGCTACAGTGCTTACCTCCACAAAGTCAAAATTTATATTCAGTTATGTTCTAAGAACAAGGTTTTGTTACACACGCTCACAGATTAGGTACCATACCACACGCTGGTGATTGGATCCTAATGTTATTGTACGAAACCACGCTGATGATAGACGATAAACCTATGTGGATCAACCATAAAATAAATTTGCTGCATGTTATTACACAGTCCACTTCATTGCTCTGCTGATCGCATGCAATTTCCATGAATATGCTGCTTTCTTTATATTGATTTTTTATCTGTCCTACTAATAGACTAAAAAATATCAAAGTCAATGTCAAAAATCTTAACAATTTCCAGCTGTAAAGCTGTATTGTGAAGTGAATTTTACGATTTTTCGTTTCGGTTGCCCATTTGATGTGGGAATCGAAACAGTTATTCCAATAACTAATTATAATATAGCCTGAAAATGGCAGCAACTGCCTTAACAGGCCATGTCGCTTCAAAAATTATACGTGAGTATCCAGTCTTCAACATAAACATCTTAGCCGCAAGTCTTACATAATGCGTGGATGCTACTGATAGTTTGATATCATAAAATAAAACATTTCTACTTATACCTGAACTGAAAGTGATCACTAAGTACAATACTTTAATTTACACTGTTTTATACTTTCAGCTCTAAATGGGTCTATGGGCATTGTTTACATCAAAACTGCACACTATGCCACTGATGGAAGGCCTAACCTGGCCGCTTACAAGCGGGGAACTGGTGGACGCTGCAGCTTCAACGGAATTGTAGCGACTGTTTTTGGATGCACTGGATTTGTGGGCAGATATGTGTGTAACAAGCTGGGCAAGATTGGCACACAGGTTGGTAATAAGTGATTCAACATTCATACTGAATATCACATAGCTTATAAGTTGCAAAACAGTATGTGAGATCTAGGTAATATACAAATATTAATCTGATTGTCACTCAATAAATGTTATTTCGTTTTGAGGAAACAAGGTCTACACCCTAATGTATATAAATAATAAGCAGAATTTATCTGAATGTTAAAATTGTAAAATATCTAAAATATAAAGACTGCTAGTGGTGGTTGGAAACGTAAAAGCGGCTGGCTTATTAAATTTTCCATATCTGTTATCCTATCAGGGGCTCCTTGTTAGTTGTCCGTGGTGGGCAATATTTATTTGTTAGTTTTAGTGTTGTTGCCAGATTCAAGTAGTATATTATCTAAATTCTAAAGATTTACTGTGCTATGTGTTGTGATTGTTCCCTTTGTTGTTCTCAAGTATAAAACTTACAACAATTTATTTCAATTATTATTTTTTAACATTACATTAATCTGAAAATTTTAATGGAATGTTTTATATATTATGTCAACAAAAATTATTCCTTTGCTTTCTTTCCTTTGAATCATATTGGTGGACAATTCACACACAACACCATCTGACCCCAAACTAAGCAAAGCTTGGTGGCCAGATAGCTGATATAATACTTATATAGTTTTAAATACATACTTATTATACATAGACACACCCAGATATAGTGCAAACATTTGAATTCATTACACAAATATTTGCACTGGGTGGGAATCGAACCCACAAACCTCGGCTTTGCAGGCAGAGCTACTACTCACTAAGCCACAACCAATATTATGTCAATAGATTTCATCTGTTATTCATTTTACCTAATTGTTGATAAATAATTGTTAGTCTTTATTCACAATACTAGATTCTAGCTTGAAATGATTCTCTACAATTTAAAGAAATTAACAAAACATATTTTGTATTTTCAGATGATCTTGCCATACAGGAGTGATTTCTATGATGCCCAAAGGTTGAAAGTAGCTGGAGACTTGGGACAAGTGCTCTTCACTCCATATGACATCCGTGATGAGGAATCCATAGCCAAAGCAGTCCGTTACTCTAATGTTGTCATTAACCTAGTTGGACGTGACTATGAAACTAAGAACTTCAAATACAATGAAGTGCATGTGGAAGGGCCAAGACGCATTGCTAGGTAATAGTTTTTTTACTATAATGAGTAGTATTTTAGTCAACAACAACATCAACAGCCCACTAAACGTTCCCACTGCTGGGACTCGGGGCCTTCTCTCGCAAGGAGAGAGTTGAGGCCATAATCCACCACGCTGGCCCAGTGCGGGTTGGCGGATGACACATGACTTCGAAAGATTCTAGGTACATGTCGGTTTCCTCACGATGTTTTCCTTCACCGTTTTTAAGTTAGCGGCATTACGCACATGACTTCGAAAAGACAGATGTGCGTGTGGGGTTTGAACCCGGGGTCTCCGGATCGGCAGTCGCCGTTCTCCCGACTAGACCAGCCGTAACTTATTAAGTATTTTAGTATTAGTAAGATACTAATGTTATGAATACAAAATTTGTTTGGTGGATGGAAGATTAAACTACTTAGTAAGACTACTTAAGGGATCTGGATGAAATTTAGTTCTTAGATAGATAATAGTCTGGAATATCACATAGGCTATTATTTATTTATCATCCATGAAAAATAATAGGATTGGAAACTAGCTCTTGTATAATTAACATTTGTAAAACATGGCATGAAACACATTTATAGACATAATAATTATGGAATTCAATTGCTCTGGGAATGCTATTGAATATGTCTATATTTCTTTATTAGGCTTAGATATTCTCTTAAGTAATAGTAGCAACTCTCATTAAGTTTAAAAATCTTGATATAAATTATAAATGAATCATTCTTGTAAGTTGAAAGTATTAGTTGCTCTAATAGCAAGTTTGATGCAATTCTGTAAACATTGATTTATGAAGAAATAACTAGACAAAAAGGCACACAAAATCTATTTTAAATAGTTAATTATATTATATATTGATTGCCATGTTATTATATTATGACACTCATGTGCAATTCCATAAAATTCACTGAATCAGATTAACAATTAAAATAAAAGTGGCCAAGTGCGAGTGGGACTCCCGCACGAAGGGTTCTGTACCATTAGCAAATAAACGGCGAAAACCTCTGGCTTTATTTGAATTCCGTATACATAAACAATCGCAGTTTCCTCAGACTGGCTCTCAAGCTCTCAACCAAAAGTTTTTTTAAATTTTGAGTTTACCTTACGATTTTAACGACGAGGTCGAATGCGCGTTTTAGTGTACTAGTGGCGCCATCTAGTTTATTTGGAACGGACTACACGAGCAAGAAACGGTAAAAATCAAGTTTGTTGTATGGGAGCCCCCGTTCATTTTTTATTTTATTTTTAGTAATTGTTGTTATAGCGGCAATAGAAATACATCATCTGTGAAAATTTCAACTGTCTAGCTATCACCGTTCTTGAGATACAGCCTGGTGACAAACCGACGGACGGACGGACAGCCAAGTCTCAGTAATAGGGTTCCGTTTTTACCCTTTGGGTAAGGAACCCTAAAAATGGTATTCATTTTAAACATTTATAAATCTGATTTATCAATGTTCCAGAATCTCTCGTGAGATGGGAGTAGAGAGATTTGTTCATCTGTCATACCTAAACCAATCTGACAATCCCAAACCCCTGGTGATGAAGAGGCCGTCTCCGTGGAAGATCAGCAAGCACTTTGGAGAGCAAGCTGTCAAGGAGGAATTCCCTACGGCAACCATCATCAAAGCATCTGATATTTACGGCTCTGAGGACAGGTTTATAAGGTACTAGATACTTCAATAGTTACCATGCTTATGTTTAAGGTAATCTTTTGGACAACTGCACCTACTCTACAAAACCTTGTTATCCAAATTGTATTTGAATATTAATTGTTCATGTCAGTGGGTGCCAGTATCACTACGACTACAAAACACTGAGATTAGTAGTGGTAGGACTCTTGGCAAAGTCCGCCTGGGTAAGTAACACACCTTTACCAGTTATTCTACTGCCAAGCAATAATGTGCAAACATTACTGTGTTCCGGTTTGAAGGGCAATGTTTCCAGAGAAATTACAGGGCTTAGAGAATAATATCTTAGATCTCTGGGTGATGAGCGCAGTGCAGTGCCAGGTAATAATTTGGACTCTTCATGTTCCAATCTGTGTGTCACTGTGCTGTTATGTGGCAGGCATGTTGCTTACCATCAGGCACATGTCCTGGTCGTTTCGTCACTCTATACCTACTATAAAAAGAAAATTGGCAGTCGGCATTTTTTTATACATGCTATAAAAAAAATGGCATAGAAGTTAAAACTTATAACTCAGAATTTGATAGCTCACTTTGGAAAATACGCGGGTGAAACTGGAGAGCCGGCCACGACCATGGCCAAGCGTCAGCATTTCTAGATAGCCAATGGCCATGGTCCCGAGTTCACCCGAAAATTTCTTATCATTCCCGTGCCCTCGCTAGAATTCAATTCACAGCCCACGAAAAATCTGTCTGGTGCGCCAAAAGAAGATTTCACTTCAAGTCCTCAAATCTTTTGATTTTTTATCAAAATATTTTTGAAGACATTTCGGGAATAGCTTCCAAATAAAATATGTTGATATGATTTGCAGAGCTCTAGTGCACAATTTCCGCAACCACGGCCAGTTAGTGCCGCTGTGGAGGAACGGCATGGAGACCATCAAGCAGCCTGTCTTCGTGCAAGACGTGGCGCAGGGCATCGTCAACGCCATCCGGGACCCGGAGACGAGGGCTAAGACCTACCAGGCTATCGGGTATGGAGACTATCATTCATTCATTCATAAATTATGACTCATTGGTATTATGACTGGTTCAAAAATATACCATTCCATAATTAGTGACTGGTGTCATGGCTTAGTGGCTAGTAGTAACTCTGCCTGCGACGCCGAGGGTCGTGGGTTCGATCCCCACCCAGTACAAATATTTGTGGGATGAATTCAAATATTTGTACTGTATCTGGGTGTTTCTACACTATATCAACTATCTGGCAGCTTTGCTTAGTTTGGGGTCAGATGGTGTTGTGTGTGAATTGTCCACATTATTTATTTATCTCGTCTGCAGGCTGCCGATGAGATGATGATAATAATTTATTTATTTAGTCCGTCCGGTTATATTATGGAAAAATATAGGTTTTTGGTTATCAAATTACTAGCGATCCGCCCCGCTTTCGCCCGTGGTAAATAAGTAGCCTCATATAGCACTCAGGAATCACGTACCTACATATCCAATGGTGAAAGAATTTTTGAAACCGGTGCAGTAGTTCCTGAAATTAGCGCGTTGAAACAAACAAGCTATTCAGCTTTATAATATTTAATAGACGAATAATCGACAAAGATGTAGATAATCAAACTTCTGGAGAGGGGGCTATGACGTCACGTCTTCGTAAAAATCGCATAATGGACAATTTGGAGTGACGTCACTCCAAACTTTTAAGCATTGTATCTTCGTTATGTTTTATTTGTGAAACAAAAGAAAAAATATAAGTACCAATTTATTTAATAATCTAACTGACAGACTAATTAGATTTTTTTTAGTCATTATGTTTATTCTTTTAACTGTAAACGTTATCAATTACGGTTTTTACGATAAAAGGAAAACTTGAGGAAACAGACTTGTTCCGACAACTACTTTTGAATGCGAGATCAAGTTACAATGTATACGCTACGCCAATGGACGTAAACCTTTGTTTTCTTTGCGTTTTCAGGCCGTCTCGATACATGCTCTGCGATTTAGTCGACTGGTTCTTCAAGCTGATGCGAAAGGACGAGAAGATGTGGGGCTACGTCCGCTACGACATGAAGTATGACCCCGTGTTCCCGATCAAACTGACGCTGCTGAATATGATTTCGCCGTCGTACCCTCTCGGCAACATGCACTGGGAGTCTATCGAAAGAGTAAGTTGATCTTGGGCTCATGTTTAACCAAAATGTTAGCCACCCCTTTAGCTACACAGCTTGTTTTTGGTTAGTCCAAATTCATCCAGAGGGCTATGCGTTGAGAAGCGTTAGGCGCGTCACTCACACGATCAACAGTCGAGGTAGAGTTGAGGCGCGGGCGCATAAGTGGCACGCTGCGGCGTGGATTGGACAAAGATTTCTGTACAAATGCATGGCAGTGCGCTCATAATACAAGAGTTGCGGCGCGGGCGAGGTGGAGACGAGGTACAAGCGCAGGAGGGGCGCTCGAGTGTGCCCGAACCACGACTCCACCGCGATTATCATAGTAATTTGGTTTCGTGCGAAGCTGCGTTTAGCCGTTTTAAACATGTGTGACGATTTTGAAACCAATGTGAGACTCATTGTCAAATCGTTCAATTAAACGAATTCTTCGTCTTCTGACGACGACATGGAGAATGAATTAGAATGTGAAGGAAGCATAGCCTGCGCCTCGACTCTTCGTAAAGCCCTATCCTCGCCCGTGCTGAGACGCCGCGCCGACGCTGACGCGACGTCGCTTCGACTTACCAGTGAGCGACGCGCCTTAGCCAGGCTGTCCAGCATCCACTGCATATCCTCCAGCGGTCACTAGTCGTCGTACCATATACAATATGTAGTAGGTACCTACTCGTTGAGTACGTTTATTGAGTGAGTAGGTATATGGGATGTTTTCGGGTAAGCTCTTCGTATGTTTCCAATAGTTATAATTAGTTCGTAAGATTAGTAGGGACGTGCCTTTTCTGCCTAAAAAGTTTGGTAGGCTGTAGAGGCCACCTGAGGGCAAACTGCCATAGATAGATCAGTTTATAAAAAAAAGCATAAAAATATCTTAAAGGCCGGGTCACACAGAGGCGATCCGGTAGCGATAGCGATAGCGATCCGATACCGAGTATGAGATCGCGCCCGCTTGCTGTGTGTCAGGTTGCATACAAATTCGAACATTACAAAAAATATCGTCTCACTATCGCTATCGGATCGCCTCTGTGTGACCCGGCTTTAAAGGAAACGCTTAAATGCGCTAGTCAAATCACTAAACCAGATAATGTTGCAAGTTATTCTAAATATTGGCTTTATGTAGCAGAGCAAAATGCATCAAATTGTCTGAATGTGGGTTTTCCACACGCTCACAAACACAGATAAACCAAACTAATGTATGTAGCGTGGGCTGTATTATCTATTCTATGGCGTGGGTCAACTTTTAAAATGTTTTGTATCATCTTATCTTACCTGCAAAAAGCAATAAAGATTTTTGTATTTGCGTGTTTACCTATAGATGGCATTGTAGATATTTTTTAATAATAATATGGATAATTGGATACTAAGATAGTTTTTGTCATGGCTGTACATATGTAAACCTTCTATATTACTACAGGAAGCGACCACCGACGTGGTGTTGCCCTGCTGCCCTTCCTTGGAAGACCTGGGAGTGAAGCTGACCCGCATGGAGGACCAAGTACCGTGGGAGCTGAAGCCAAAACGCGCCTACCAGTACTATATGGACGCGCTCGGAGAGTTCGCCAAACCAGACCCACCACCGACACAGCCTTACTAATGACGTAACACCATAAAGTGACAGTATAGACGTACTGGCAATTTTTACTTACATTGTTCTATTTTCTAATGTTGGATAATTCTATTCATTTGAAATGAATTAATATTATTTCGTCATTCATAATTCTGTATAGATGATAGAGACAAACCATTGTTACCATGTTTTATAATTAACCTACAACTTTTGAGATTTTATAATCAATTGAATTCATACAAAATTAGAGGATATCAAAAATTGCTAGTAACAAACTCAATCATGTACTTGATCTATACCTGTAATAGAATTTGTAGACAATTGTTTTCAATAAATTATTTTAAAGGTTTTTTTTGTGTTAATTTTATGTAAAGTTCTATTAGATTATGGAGAGGAAAGTTTTATTTGTTACCAATAAATTCTGTGAAAACAGTTCAGATTTTAATAATTTTTCACTAAAGTTTAAAATTTTCGAAAAATATAAGTCAAAATAGGTTTCATTAGCAAGTGAACCATAGCTTCTACACATCATTTGGTAGTGGTTAAGGACTCTTGGTTTAAATCATGGTGAGAAACCAGACATGCACCTAGAAGATTCTAGGTACATTTTGGGTTATATTATTATGAGGATGATACATGCCCTTGAAAGATTCCAAGGGCATGTATCATTCACCAACCCGCACTGGGCCCCGGTGTATTGGATTACGGTCTTGACTATCTCCTTGCGAGAGAAGGCCCAGGAGGCCAGGAGTGGGAACATTTAGTGGGCTGTTTATGTGAAGACTCTGTAGAGAGCACCTGGGAAAGTAACAAACTTATAATTTTTTCTACTGTCAAACAAATATGTAATGTGTCAACATTTTGTATGCCATATTTTCCACTTGAAGTGCAATGTCTTCAGAGAAAAATTACAGAGATGATAATAAATAATCTTTTATCTCAGGGCAACATGCCCAGTCCTGTGTTAAGTAGTGATTTTAAATAAAATTAGATCATACAGAAAAATAGATAACTTTATACTTTACTGTGCCAATTAGTTCAAATACTATTTACATTGATTGGTGGAGGCACAATTTGTTTACATTCTATGCTAGGCCTGATGAATAGGAAGTGAAATTAGACACAGAGGAGTTGTTTTACATTATTTTATTGAAACTTAAATTAGGGTGCGGATCTACCACGGCCAAATCCTCCTCTCTGCAAAGAAAGAAAATATACATTGTTAGAGAATATCAACATAACTATGACATACATAAAATTTGTTTACATAGAAGTACCAAAGACAGTAAATTCAACTTATTTAGTTATGAGCAAATATTTAGTACAATAACCTATCGTT
Organism: Ectropis crepuscularia; assembly: GCA_963693475.1. Classification (NCBI taxonomy): domain Eukaryota; kingdom Metazoa; phylum Arthropoda; class Insecta; order Lepidoptera; family Geometridae; genus Ectropis; species Ectropis crepuscularia. Next base: position 8,696,575 of record OY856343.1, on the reverse strand, counting down.
AACTTTTATTGTTAGGCAGAAGTGAGTTGATTAGCAAAAACCACAAATACAACTGTTCTTGTTCTTTATACACTAGTCCAAATCAAAAGTAAAATTCTACTTCATATTCTATTGTTTTTTGATTCTATCATAGGATACAACAGTTCAACTTGTTTATGGGCCTTTAAGAATTACACTGGCATACTCTCAATTCTGTGTAGACTTAGTCCCTTATTTATATTTATAGTGATGAGAAGAAGAATGTAAACTAATCAAGCACACATCACATCCTTTCTTTTTATAGTTGTTTTTTTAATAGGAATTAGGACATTCCTACAGTGTCAATATAGCTAGAAAGTTTAGGTAGGGCACTGCATCTTCTGCACAAGCCCAAAGTTCAGTCTCAGAAGAAACAATCATGCCAATAGCCACAGCTCCTTTTTTAAAAGAAGAACTACATTTTAAACTGTGTCTTCTGCCAACTCAAATGGTTTTGGCTTTGTGGTATTGCTCTTTTTATTCACTTAAAATTATAGATAAAGCAATATCAACACCATAAGTCTGAAGGTGACGGTTCGCGCCGCGACTGCGACACTAGACCGAGACCGGAGACCGCGATAGGCACTTGATATTATAGAATTGGAGACCGAGACATCTGTCACGGTCACGGCACGAACTGGCGCCCATACAAAACAATAATGTCAAGTCCCTGTCGCGATCTCCGCGCGAAGCGCCACCTTTAGGTAATCAAAGGACTGTTCCTAAATTGAAAAATATATAGGTGTACTTACGAATTCAACACCAGCAGAGCCAGGGCCAACATCAGCCTTCTTGTCAACGCCGTCGGGGCCAGAGGGAGGCGCGCGCCTGTACGCCGAGCGGTCCTCGGCGGAGCGCGCGGGAGCGTCGGGCCGGCCGACCGTGCTGCGGCGCACCGTCTCTGTGCGGACCGAGCGCTTGAGGGTCGCGGGCACGATTTCAGGGGGCAGGTGAAGGAAGATTCTGAGGTACTCAATACCCTCGTTGGTCAGGTACCTGGAACAAAGCAATTAACTTAACTTCAGTTTACACGCTGCATCGTTGCTTAGGTCAGGTGAGATGACGGTGAAGTGTAAAGCTATAAAAGTAATATAAAAAAAAGTTTTGCAGTGATTGGAGCATCTGTTTCAACCTTTCTGATCAATGACATTTGAAAAGTGGATATTTGAGCAAGTATAAGATTAGCACTGGATCCTAGCAAGTGGTCTACTCAAGGAGAAGCAGGTCTGACAATGATGATGGTGACAGTGGTGGTAGCATTGAAAATACTACTAAAAGTAGCCACCAGTTTAGGTGTTTAGTGTAACTTCTGTGACAGCATTGAGTTTTGTTTATCATGCATTGGTCCAGAATTGACCACCACCTGGTAAAATAACAATATAAAATCCACCCACCACTGGAATTATCCTCACAAATGACAAAAACAATGACCTAAAAAACTGTAGTAGAAAGATTTTTTTTTTTAAACATTATATTATCTTTCTTTCGCTCTACATTATAGACACTGGCATATTGACAAAGTTGTACATATAGGCACCATAAATACATCCAGATTTTTAATTTGTCTTCAAACCTAGTAAGACAAACTTAACAGAAATAAGTAGCAATGGAACAACCATACAAGTGGGATAACATGTGGGTTTTTTATTTCAGACTTCAGAGCAAATGAGCAACTGTGCTCCATAGGAATGACACTCATTACTGTTGGGCACAGTTGCTCTTTTACTTCAAGTTCATGTCAAAGAATTAGTGTAAATTGAAAACAATTACTCAACTAAAATTTGTGTCCTACAAATGATAAATTAGACCCTAGTATATTCACTGTCCTAGTAGGCACTAGTTGTAGTGACCCTTACATGATGGATCAGTATATTTCAATGATATTTGTACAGGACAGCAAAATAAGGATGTTACCCACAGTAGCGGAAAATAATTTAGTCTGTCACAGCTACACTAAATTCAAAAAGTCAGCAGTAAAAAAAACTTAAAATAATCACACGAGCTAAGTTACATTTTTATGGGATAAGTTTAGTAAATGTTTACAACGCTATTATACGATTCTAGAGGTTTAACTTCGTGTTTTGTTTAGTAAAACTTGCCGGTTTCATAACTCACCAGTAGAAATGCCTCCACGCAAACTGTTCCTTCACATAACCTCTTGATTTGAGGGACTGCATAGCTTTGATCACTTGAAGGTTAGGAATCTTCTCAAGATCAGGATGTTTTGGTGCATGGTAGTCTTTCTTCGCTACCATGACTCCCTCTTTGAAGAGGAACTCATAGATAGCTACGCGGTTCTGTTTGGGCATCAACATCTTGAGCCTTCACCTAAAAACAAGGAACACTTTAGGATTCGTAGGTTATCACCGAAACATTGCACAAGTGTACCACACACACAAAATATTTCTCTCGTACTATAATTTTGGTATCGTAATATCAAATTTATAATTGAAATGCCATTATAAATAACAGATTCATGAAATAAAATTAGATAATTTTGTCCGCCAGTACCTTCCACCTATATTTGACAAAAGAAAAGAAATTGGCAAACTTTGTTGACAGCTTTAAACTTCTCTGACATTGACGAACAAAACAAAATGTTACTGTCATAAAACAGCAGTCAGCACAGATAAAAACATATTTTGATCACTCGTTCGAACGACGACGCCAGACCAGAGTAGCGATTCTGAAACCATTCGGTTGCATCCGACACGGAATCTCATCTCTCGGTCTTTGTCTTATCTGTTTAGCATGACAAAGACCGAGAGATGAGGTTTCAGAATCGCTACCCAGGGTAGCGATTCTGAAACCATCATGCTAAACAGATAAGACAAAGACCGAGAGATGAGATTCCGTGTCGGATGCAACCGAATGGTTTCAGAATCGCTACCCTGGGAAGCGATTTTAAATCCATTCGGTTGCATCTCATCTGTCGGTCTTTGTCTTTCGAACCATTCGGAATTGCATTTAGAATCGCTACCATGAAGTCTCTACCGGCTTAAACCTCCACAGATTTCTCTTGCATGGCCAGGGGTCAGGGTCCCTTTTCGCACTCGCGTCAATGACCCTGACCCTTGCCACCGCCCTTGCGGACCCACCTGGCGGGGAGCGTTAGCACCCCCGCATTTAGCTCTATTGATGCGCCGGAAATCTGCGGCGCGTCACTTCCTCGAAGGCCTATCCCTAGGCGGGGTGCCGGATGGGCCTAAACGTTCGACGCCCCAGGCCCTCATGTGGAGACGAGATGCATACCCAAAGTCGCAACTCTCAAGGCTTGCCCCCGTCTTCGCTTCCACCTCGAGCGAGAGGCTTCCAACTTCCTCTTCTCGAGCATAACAGCCAACAGCGAAGATTGTTAGCAACGAGAGGTCCACCCTCACCACCGCGGCTAGTAATAGCCGCGGTCCCGTCTCTATGGCCGCATCGCGGCCCTTGTCCTTCCACTAGGCACTCTGCTAATCAGAGTGCTCGTGACTCGTGACAAATGATGTTACGGCATATGATACTTACGCCTTACAATGATGATAACAAAATTTGGTTTTATGGGTTTATTATTTGGGGATGATTTATAAAATTATTTTAAACGTTTCCTTCCGTTTTAACTTTGGTTGTGCGGGTGAATTATTTAACTTGCGGGTATGGTGCAGGTAAATTGTTTAATTTGCGGGCTAGATAAGTGGTGCAGGTAAAAACGAAACCAGTGACTAATAACGAAATTAAGTCGATTAAATTTAGCCAAGTTTAATAAGCTTCCAAGTTAGAAGCAGGCGATCTTCGCTTCTGAATATAGGATGCTAGCTAGGTACTGAACGCTATTATTACACTTCAGTGAAATCAGTAGCCTTGTGTAATAAGCCTTTTAAACTATATGTCTCTCCGGAGTTTTCTCTGCGTAGTCTGTGCGTGTCTTATCTCTATTCTCTACTACTTGGTCTTTGGTGCTTATTAATCTATAATCTTAGTTTTTTATTTAGTTGTCTGTGGTTGGGTTGTGTACTTGTGTGGTTTCCAAAATACCAAAATAGTTGTTTTTATCAATTTAAAGTAAATAACGTACTTTAAATAAATGAATTAAGCTGTAACCAATAACCAATCATGGATTTTCAAAATCGCCCTGGTGGCAAAACGGGAGGTGGCGGCGTAGCGTCATGGTCGGAAAGCAACAGAGACCGCCGCGAGAGGCTTCGTCAGCTCGCTCTTGAGACTATCGACCTCAATAAAGATCCCTATTTTATGAAAAATCATTTAGGTTTGTATATTTTACCCATTTTATACTATAAAATTTTGTTTAACAACTCGAAAACTAAACAATCAACATAACCTAAAAGTTATGAATCCAATCAAGGTAAAAATTAATGTTTAATTATTTCGCTTGTTATTTAGGTTCCTACGAGTGCAAATTATGTCTAACACTTCACAACAACGAAGGCAGTTACTTAGCTCACACTCAGGGTAAGAAGCATCAGGCTAACTTGGCCAGAAGAGCTGCTAAAGAGGCAAAAGAAGCACCTCAGCAGTTAGCACCAGAGAAGCCAAGAATTGAACCCAAGAAGTTCGTTAAGATTGGACGTCCAGGTTACAGGGTTACGAAACAAAAAGATCCGGAAAACGGACAGCAGAGTTTACTTTTCCAAGTAGACTATCCAGGTACAAATATTATTGATTTTAATAACTATTAGGATATTATCCTATCCTGCTCTGTTGTTCTGTAGATACAAATTTAACCCATTCTGTTTCATTTTGTGGATCTCACGTGGGCCGGGTGAGAAATTTTCATTCAGACTAATCCTCACAATTTCGTTATGAAATATGGTAACAAAGTGACAAGTTTGTAAAGTAAAATCTGTTATACATTTGCTATTTCTTTAAACAAATTATCTCTATTTTATCTAACGGTTGTATTTGTAAAATCACTATAAAAACAAGGATACAAAATACAAACTAAGGATAAAAACATATATTTATAAATTTTACAGAACTTGTTTGTTAAATGACACTATCAGTTAAGATTTTGAATGTTTTAACTTTCTTCTATAAAGCACAAATTAAAAATATGTTGAAATTATTTTCAGAAATTGCTGATGGCGTACAACCAAGGCACAGATTCATGTCGGCCTATGAACAAAAAATAGAGCCCCCTGACCGCAGGTGGCAATATTTGCTGTTTGCTGCAGAACCTTATGAGACCATAGCATTCAAAGTACCCAGCAGAGAAGTAGAAAAACATGATTCCAAGTTCTGGACCCATTGGAATAGGGATACAAAACAGTTCTTCTTGCAATTTGCATTTAAAATGGAGCCTCTCAGACTGCCACCTCCACCACAAAAGCTGTGGGAAGCTCACGGAATCAGAATGCCACCTCCACCCGGAGGCCCAATGATGGGTGTGCCGCCACCACCACCCATGTTACCTGTTCCTCCTCCACCCCCATCAATGTGAATGGATGATTTCATACTATAATAGATAATAAAGTTTCTTAAAACACTACTGTAACATTTTTTATTACAAAACATCTTGTGAAACCTGATCTTTATTAAAAATCAATAGTATGATATGTTGTAAGTAACTATCCTTCAAAGACCATAAAACATTATTGCTTATTGGATCACTAATCAATTTGATTTATAAGAGAGATGCAAGTGAATTATTGTATGTCTGAATATTTTCCATCCTGGCTCCATTTCATCCATCATTGGCTGTGGTTCATTACCCTGTTTATGAAGGCGTCCTTTTTAGAAGTGCATAGTGAAATGATAGCTGGAGAGATTTGCACCCTGAAACTAGTAATTTAGTACTTTGGAAAGCTATAGGATTTGTGTTATCTATATTAGGTAATTAGGTATATCTTCATCTGTCACGATGTTTGTCCGCGATGGATTCCTAAACTAATTAACGGATTTTAAATTAAATTAGCACACCGCGAGCAGTCTGGTCCAACTTGAGAGATAGGATAGTTTTTTTTTCGTTTAATAGTCCTTACATGACGAAATCCGAGCGAAGCCGGAACGGGCCGCTAGTAATATTATAAAGCTGAAAAGTTTATTTGTTTGAACGGGGTAACCTCAGGATGCCTCAGGCCTATTTTCTGATCTGTGCCTCAGGAACCACTGGACGGATTTCAAAAATTCTTTCACCGTTGGATTTGTACGTAGTCCTTGAGTGCTATAAGCTATATTTTAGATGTACCAGGGGTGAAGCCGGGATGGACCGCTAGTTTGTTAATAAAATTAATCTCTTTTGCCAGTTTTCAAATTTACATTCCATGTTACGTTCACTTTACTCAAAATTATCTGCGTAGATGAGAACGTAATTTAACGGTTTGTGAAATTAGAATGAACGTAATCGAATGGAACTAAAAGCGAAAACCAGCATTGCCAGATTATTATTTTTATATCTACAAAGGTAATGTTTGACCACTTCAAGTCATTGCCGGGCATCTCGACTTAAGATTTTAGTTTAGCTTTCAAGGCAAATTGGTGAATTTGAAGTGAAAAATTCTTTAGCAATTTTTCACTTCACAGGGAAAATTTTGCGGGTTCACGGCACTGACATATTAATTTTAATCGTATTATTATCTATTCATAAAATTATCTGTCACCGTAAAAATATAGATGCCATCAGTTTGTCATAAAACTTGTGAGATTATAAACCTACGCTTAGGGTAGGTTAGGTTAATTTGAAACGTCATTAGATTGTAAACTGAGGTGTTTACAGTTTATGGTAATAGTACAGTACGGTTTACACATATATCACATCAAATATTCCTAACCATGTGCTGCGTGCGTTAAGACGCTTTTTGGATGGTGATGGTGGTGGTCTTGGTGAAATCTCGTAAGTTGGCGTTGGCCATGCTCATGGCCACGGCCTCCGGTTTCACCAGCGTAGTTTCCAAAGTGAGCTATCAAATTCTAAGTTATTAATTTGCACTTCTTTCGGCAGTTCCTATGACTCCCAATATTTTATGTTGTGTATACTGTTACGCAGAACTTGTTCCGCGTAACAATTCTCAATTGCGAAGAAGGCTACCTCTCGCAGTAAGAGATTACATTTTTTTATTTACTACATTACATGTTTTTTTATTATTTACGCACTGAAAGTTACTTTCACAACAAATAGCTGGCAACATTAATGTAAATTGTTAACCGATTTTGGCTTATTTTCATTCGTTAGATTCGTTCATATTTACGTTTACGCGCGCTTTCGTAACATTCGTAACGAGTTCGTAACGAACGTTTACAGGCCCTATTGTTTATTTTTGAATTAGGTAGTTTATTGAAGAGTGTTTCTTTGTTTTAATTGTTTTTTACTGGCAGCTACAAGGATAACTATTTGCTAATTATGTTCTCCAAAGCAAAACGATTTGAACCACTGGGTAAGGCAACATACGATTTGGAATGCTATTGTTTCACAGAACTCCTATATATTTGTACATATCTACATTAATTTATTACTAATAATAAATAATACAACGTAATTATCCAAATTTTTACGAGTCTTTATTTTAAATATGTTATAGATATTAATTAGGTAAGAATCTAATATCTAAGTAGGTATTCTATATAAATATTTCTTTCGAAGGTGCTCCAAAAGTCCTCTGCAAAGGCTTACAAAAATCAGAATCTGAAAAAGAGAAACAGCAAACTCCTTTGAAGACCAGTAAAACGCCAGCTCTGCAACCAGAGAGCAAACCGCTAGCCAAGATCAAACCTAAATCAGCTGTTCCAATTACTAAGACACAGGCGACTGGACACTGGGACACTCAATCTCAATGCAGCAGCGTCAAATCTTTTGTTACAGTAAGTGACAATTTACATATGAACAAAGCAAACTTTTGCTGCTTTTTGACTATTCTTAATCTTTAATAAAGTTGATGTAAAACTAATACAATTTTTAAGTTAAATATAAGACATAATTCTAGATCACACTACAACATAAAAATCTGTTGTATATCGATTGACTTGTGTGACACTCTACAATCAATCTGATCATGAATAGAGAGACGGGATGAGCATTAAGTACACCTAATGATAAGCAATACACCTATCCATAATAGCACAGTGCCAAAAATGTTAATATGAAGAGTCCAAATCACTGTGTAGCACTGAAATGTGGTTGTAACATATGGTCACAGTCAACAGTCACAAAATATTACAAATTATCATAATAGTTACCTTACACTGTATAACTGAAAAATGCATTGAAAATACTGTTTACCATTTTTTAACTATTATGCAGATTTTTTGGACCATCTTAGGTATTTAGTTTATCCCCTTTTAGTTAACTACCAAATCATCCAATCTGAGAAATGACAGGGCTAAAAGATAAATATCCTTATAGGAGATATAAGATAATTTCTCTTTACCCTTGAATAATATACCAGATTGAATGGTTTGGTAGTAAACATAAGAAAGAATAAACTAAACGCCTAGGTTGGTCAGAAAAATCCGAAAGTAATATTTGAAAACCACAGACAGTATTGTCAATGCATTATTAAGTGTAAAGTCATACATAAATCATTTAAAATTATTGTGAATATTTGTAATGTGTGGCCATGTGTAATGTTATATTACGGCTATGTGTAATATTATTGTAATAATTCCTAATATTCTTGTGGTTATTTTAATATCTATTTTATTCTATAGCCTAAACCCATAAAAACCCCAACATGCAGCAAGCCCCCAGTCAGCCTGAAAAAAACAACTCCATGTACAAAACCAAAGAATAATGCCAAATCACAAGAAGAATTAATCAAGGAACAGGCAGTAGAAATCAGGTAAACACACTGGGCTATAATACAGAAATAGTAAAGTTAGCAAAATAAAACTGGAACTGGCTTATACAAACTAACAAACTTATATTGTACAACCTTTCTCAAATCATTAAGAATCTCAGTATAAAAGAAATGTTTGCACTCATTAAACACTTTGATTTTTTTTGCCTTCATAATACACAATTTATTTGATTTAAGTAGTTCAATTTTAATGTGTTAATGTTTCTAGTTCATGCCATGATTTACTAGAATTCGAATAAAAAAAATTAACAACAAAAAAATATTATGCATTTAAATATAAGCTTAAAAACTATAACTTTGTTCCTAACTTGTTGCAATAATTTTCAGAAATAAAGATCACACAATATTGGAATACAACAAACAAATTGAAGAACTCAAGAATGAGATTAGTACTCTTCAATCACAAATCAACAATACTATGCAAACCATTTCAGATGTTAATGAATTGGACAAGAAAATTGCAAATATATCACTCAATGACGAAAGCTACTGTGGCAAAGAATACAAAGAAACCCAGACAGAAAATCATAATGATGAATATAATCTGGTACAAAACTTGACAGTCAAGATCAGAGAATTGGAAAAACTATGTGACAAACTTGAAATGGAAGTTAGCAGCAAACAGATTGAGTTGACTTCTTTTGAAGAGATCATCACTATTCGAGATAGTCTATGCCAAGACCTACAACACAAACTGACCAATATGGAGACTTCTCTCGAAGAAACACGGCAACGTTTAGAAATGGTAAAAGGACACCACGCTTTAGCTCTAGAAGCAAATGAAAGCATCAGACGAGAATACAAGGTAGAACTTGAATCTCTGAAAACCAAATTAGATGAAGAAAAACAAGCTATCATCAGTAAGAGCAAAGCTGATCAAGATAATGTTAAAGCACACTACAATACTCTGATTGAGACATTGAAAGATCAGTTGATAAAAGAAAAATACGAAATAGTGAATGAATTAGAACAACAACTGATTACAAAGGAACAAGAAATGAAAGCAAAACTTGAACAGATTGAGGAGACATCTCACGAGAAGCTCAGAATCTGTGAGATCCAACATGAAGAGAGAATGAGAAATATTCAAGATCACTGTGAACAACAGCAACAAAAAATTATGAAACTAGAAAAAGAAGCCAAAGATCTTAGATACAGCATCAGCTTAGCAGAAGAACAAAGCTTGATGCTACAAAAAGAGATAAATCTTTTAAAAAATGAAAATAAAACATTGACTTCTGAAAAAACTAGGATTGAAAAAGAATTGGAGGAATTAAAAGAAGATACTAAACAAAAGCTAATAGATTTTGAAAATGAAAAGAATAAACTGACTGCAGAAGTGGACAAAATAACCAAAGAAAAAAACAAGTTTGAAATGTCTCTCTCTGTGACAAGGGATATTGTACAAGTGCTAACTATGAGGCTGAGGGAGTCTGATAATGAGTTGGAAACCTTAGAAGACCATATCCAAGTGTTAACAAATTCAAAGGAAGAATTGGAAAAGGAACTGTCATCTCTGAAAAACACTTTAAACAACATAGTGATGGAGAGCACAGAATATAAGGAAGCTTTAATGAACATACTGAAGTCTAAAGCTGCATTGGCAAAAGAACACACAAGAATAATGGAGCACAATGTGTCTCTCATAGAGAGCTTGCAGAATGTAGAAAAGGAGGCTTATCGTGAATTAGGAAGTATTAAAAATGAACTCATTGAAGATGTGGAGTTACTGAAGAAAGAATCTAATTCCCAGATTCAGATGCTACGAGATGAGGTCAGTAGAGCTATAAACCGATACAATATTATTATTGCATTTGGTTATTATTTGACATATAGGTCCCAGCAAACAAGTTGACCCAATGAAGTTAGCTGCGCAGAAACGTTTTTAAGGTCTCTTTGGTGGAAGTGTCCTTGCGCAAACTTTCCTCTTGGTGTGTGTGTTACAAGTGTTACATTGGTGGGAAGTAAAGGCCAATTCAGACCAACTGCCATTGATCTTTTCTAAGCCACACGCACCAATGTATTTTCGAAGTCATGTGTGTAATGCCGCTAACTAATAAACGGTGAAGGAAACTGGGATGTTCCAAGAATCTTTCGAGGTACTGTGTCATCCACCAACCCGCACTGGGACAGCTTGGTGGATTATGGCCTTAACTCTCACTTTTATTTAAAATAAAGAGTGACGAGACGAGCATGACATGTGCCTGATGGTTAGCAACATGCCTGCCACATAACAGCACAGTGACACGAGCAGAGTTCCAATAGCTATTGGAACAAGAAGAGTCCAAATCATTACCTAGCACTGCACCGCGCTCGTCACCCAGAGATCTAAGTTGTTATATCTCTAAGCCCTGTAATTTCTCTGGAAACATTGCCTTTCAAACCGAAACACAGTAATGTTTGCACATTACTGTTTGGCGGTAGAATAACTGGCAAATGTGTGGTACTCTGCTAAGAGTCCTACCACTACAAAAACTCTCCTTGCGAGAGAAGACCCATTTAAAGTAGTGGGAAAATTTATTTGGCTCCTTATGCATCGTCATCATGCCTATTCGGTTGGTGGATGTGTGGGCATTTCTCACACAACACCATCTAGTCCCAAACTAAGCAAAGCTTCTACTATTGAAGCCAGATAGGTGATACAATACTCATATTTTTAAATACAGAGAGACAGAGACGAACTTCATAGCATTCCATGGATTCACCGTGCGGGTGCCGGATCCATCGTGAGGCAGAAAGAGAAATCTCGAATAGACCCCAAGACTTGTGACTTGGGCGTAGGTATTATACCTAGAAAACACCCGTGTACAGTATACATACTTACATTGGTTGGGTATTGAACCCACAACCCACGGTTGGTTGTAAATTCCCAATGAGGTCAATAGGGTACAATCCTCAAAAAAAACTAATTAGTCAGTCAGTTAGATTGCTAAAAAATATTGTACACGTATTTTTTCTTTTGTTTCACAAACAAAAAATGACAAAGATACAGCCCTTAGAAGTTTCGTGACGTCATGGGTACGATTTTTACCCAACGAGTGACGTCGCGACCCCTACTCTCCCATCTCCTCCTTCTCATCTCATTCTCATTTCATTCTCGTCTCATCTTTGTCGTTTTTTAATATTTTGAAAAAAAACAAAAAATACGTGTCCTTTGTTTTTTTACGATCTAGCTGACGCACTAATTAGAATGGTGTATTTTTGACCTAGTTCGGTACTCTATTGGTATAGATTCCTTTTTAACAGCGATGTGTCTCCCCCTGGCAGGTGGAGCAGAAGCGCGCGCTATGCGAGGCGGCGACGGAGCAGGCGGGGCAGGCGGCGGCGCGCGCGGAGCAGGCGCGGGCGCTGCTGGCGCACGCCGCCGCGGAGATCGCGCGCCTCGAGGCTGACAGCCTGCGCTCCGCCCGCGAGGTAACACTTCTCTCACAAGGAGCCAAGTGAAAAAACAGGACATGGAGATAAAGTAGTGTGGGGCGCTGCGAGTTACTTATGTAAATAGTAGGAGATAGTTACTTATGTTGGAGTGGTAGGACTCTTGGCAGAGTCCGCCTGGGAAAGTACCACACCTTTGCCAGTTATTCTACCTCCAAGCATCCGGAACACAGTAATTGTAAACATTACTGTGTTCCGGTTTGAAGGGCAATGTTTCCAGAAAAATTACAGGACTTAGAGATACAAAATATAATATAGATAACATCTTAGATTTTCGGGTGACGAGCGCAGTGCAGTGCAGTGCTAGGTAATGATTTGGACTCTTCATGTTCCAATAGCTGCGTGTCACTGTGATGAGATGTGGCATGCATGTTGCTTACCATCAGGCACGTGTCCTGCTCGTCTCGTCACTAATAATTAAAAAAAAAAATGTTTTATTCCAGATCCAAGACCAACAATCCCTGGTCGTCGAGCTCTCGTTGCTGCGCCAGGAGAACGAAGAGCTCACGATGACGGCCGCCAAGCAGTCGTCCATCATTGACAAGCTGAAGAAAGAGCTGGAGCAGCATCACGCCAAGCCCAAGTCTCCGTCTGTCGCGAGGAAAGTGCACAAACTCGGCAAGGAGAACTTGCATAACTTGCAAACTGTGTCACCGTTGAGGGAACGGAATCACTAAAGTTGCTATTTAAAGTATTACATAACTGCTCGGTCTGCTCGCAGAGTCGGACTGGGCATATAGTCGAGGTGGCATTTGCCAGCCAGGTTTGGCTTGCGGGGCATGTTACAGCTCTCATAATGTCTCAGGCCCCGGGCTGGTAATCGCTATGGATTCATCTGGGCCCTATCGGCCCAGTCTGATCTTGCTGCAAACGTCGACTAGATAATGGAATAACATTCCTCACCCCTCCCCCAATCGGGGCTTCCGCCCCACTAAAACCGGTGCAATGCATGGAAGGATGTCTCACGCGTTTTATTTTACGTTTTCCGAAATAAAATCATTCTGTAACCCTACTTTTACAAACGGGAGCATTTGCATTGCATTTGCGCGGGAGCGAGTTTTGTGTGCTTTCTTTGTAGTAGATTAGAATGCCATTTGTATGGAGTTCTTATCGAGTAATAGGGCTGTGCTGCAAGTACAAATGTATACTTTATTGTTACTTATATCAAAAATTATTAAATTATTGTTTTCAATGTGTCTTTAGGAGAAAATAGCAACACTCAGAAAAGATGTACTAAGCTGACAGAAATGCATTTCAACATTTTGGAGATTGTGAACTGCATGATCTAAATAACCACCTTGTCCTTATACATAGTCCATAGACATAGCTCAAGAAAGCGAAGTTGATGTTTCAAAGATTCAAATGAAGAGGTTGAACTCCACTTTCGTAATAAGAACATCTAAACTTTGGAATCCAGGTCTAAGAGTGAATCTCTTTCTTTTAAGTTAACTCTTAACAGCGACGTTGCACATCAGGTGAGGCGTGGTGGTCAAGTCCAGACCTATTATCAATAAAAAAATAATTAGATGAAGTGATCCCTGAATCGGGGAGAAAAATGGTGTTTCCATGTAAAACTAGTTACCGATTCTACAAAAAGACATCCAATTTTTTAAGGGTCTACCACCTTAGTAAGGCTGGTTTGCTTTTGCTATTTTTAATTTTGAGTGAAAATATAGTGAGAGCGTTGGCAAAGCCAGGACCATTTTAGTTAAGCATTAGAAGGCGTCAGGTTTTATCACCATAAGGCTTTTATACCGAAAAATACTGAGTTATATCAAACAGAACAATCCTGAGTACAGTGTCCCATCACCCATCAATACACAAGACACTGGTGAAGTTTTGGTAATGCTGTATAAGTGTATACAATCCAAAGCTAAAAATTGGAGGGCTTGAGACGGTTATTTAAAATTATGAATGCATCTCTTTCACTTTAGTACACCATTTCTGGAAGACAGCGGTCTAGTCTAAGCTTATCTAAAATTTAAAAAAAAGAACTGAAAATGGACTGAAACCAACCAAAATTACCACCTATAATTCCATTAATTAATAGTTTTTTAGTGAGGAAAAGAAACTTATGTTGGCTGCTAATGTTCAATTTGTTGGAAAATGGTGTGTTACACCACTAATAATGTTAAATCATGTCAATGGATCTCTAATTAATCATGTTGTGAGTGTTATGGAAATTGTGTTAATATATTTATGGATAAGAATGAGAAGTGCCTGTTTATGTGTTTGTCAGTTGTTTGACTAACAGACTTTGCTACATTTAACTAACAGTTATGTTAACTATGAGCGGTGTTGTAATTTGTAATGGATGGCTTCTAAAAAGTCCCTACTCATTTTATGTAGTGATATAAATCTTTGTAGTCTGTCTGGAGAAGTACCACATATTTGCCAGATATTTATTCTTAAGCAGTAATGTGCCAACACTAGTGTGTAGTTTGAAATGAACTAGAGAGATGACAGGGTAGGTATACAGATGAATCTTTTACCCCTGGGTGTTAAATGCAGTGGAGTGGTTTGAACTCTATGTTCAAACAACTACTTGGAACTGTGCTGTTATGGGCAAGTGTGTGGGCTTACAGTATTGCAGGTCAGAAGTAAAATAGTTAAGTCACTCCACGCGATTATGGGAGTTATTTTCAGTCATCCAAAAAGCGTTTGACACGCACGCCCCGCTCCGCTCCGACGCTACATTAGCATGTCGGTGATGTGAACCCATAAGATATTCCCGTACCATAAAGTGCTCAAAATGGCTAAAAAAGTTTGCACTAAAAACCTTAACTACTTGAATAACTGGCAACGGTATTAATACTTCCCCAGATGGAATCTGCTAAGCATCCTAATACTGCTACTTGTGTATGGAACAGTAGGTAAGTTTTTTTTATAGCTTTTCCTATTTCTGGTCAAGTCTCATCATAATTAATAGTTGAATATACCATGTAATCATCATAATAGTAAAAAATATCACGGCCCTTTGGCTTAGTAAAAGTGTCTATTATACAAATAATAAACCAAGTTAACTGTCATGTTTCAAAGACTTTTAGTTAAATGTAGTAAAATGTTGTATTTATCAGTTTAGGGAACTGTTTTGGATGTGGTTTATTTATTGCGATAGTCTTAATGTTCGTCCTGCAAATGCAGATTTTTTTTTATGTGTGATTAGATTAATAAACATTTTTGGTACAAATTAGATGTTTTAATTCCCAACAAGCACATTTTTTTAAGAGATTTACTGTTTGCTTGTGAAGGTGTGACATGAAACTGCATGGAAATATCAGGGATCATTCCAACATTTGTATGTTACGGTAAAAATCCCGTAATTATTATTAATAATACTAGTGTACTTTCTAGTTCAACTTTTACAACCTGCCCGCGATTCTAAAATCGCAGCAATCGCATCTAAAAAGCAGCGAAGATCAGTTTCGTTGTAATGCGATTTAAAACCTTATAGTCATGGTTATACAATACATAGTATTGCTTGAGAAATTCGAAGTGGCGCGCTCCGACGACTCGCATACAGCGTCGGTGCGCGATTTCTACAGTTATACTGTTTCATTGAAATGATTTTAAGGTTTCAAATCACATTACAATACAACTACTTGTCGCTGCTCTGCGTGAGCATAAAACGGGTATGTCTTATTTATTACTTAATTTTGATATTTGCTCGAAAATATACATCTTATACCTTTAAACGAGCAATTCTTGTACCTATATAAATATGTATATATATATAGAATCTGAATCTCGGAAACGGCTCGACGGATTTTCATGAAATTATGTATGCAGGGGATTTCGGGGACGATAAATCGATCTAACTAGGTTTTATTTAAAAAAACGCATATTATGCGCGTTTTTAGACAATGAAAAACTGTCACGTTAGACATTAGAATGTGAAAGTAAATTTCGCCGTGTGACGTGACAGCATAATTAGCTCAGACGGAAAGTCGGGCGCTCATAGCGATCACGAATTAGTGGCTCCGGGTTCGAATCCAGACGGGTTCTCTTTTTTTTTCAATTTGTTTTTTTTTTAAGAAAATCTATTTCTTGGAGTCTTTTATCTGTAGGTATCTAAGTATATTTAGTATTTAAACTGAGCAAAGCTCGGTCACCCAGGTACTTATACTTAACTACGTAGTAACTACGTGTAGTGGTAGGACTCTTGGCAGAGTCCGCCTGGGGAAGGACCACACCTTTGCCAGTTATTCTACCGCCAAGCAGTAATGTGCAAACATTACTGTGTTCCGGTTTGAAGGGCAATGTTTCCAGATAAATTACAGGGCTTAGAGATAGAACAACTTAGATCTCTGGGTGACGAGCGCAGTGCAGTGCTAGGTAGGTCATGATTTGGACTCTGCATGTTCCAATAGCTGCGTGTCACTGTGCTGTTATGTGGCAGGCATGTAGCTTACCATCAGGCACATGTTAATAAAATTACGGTGTTTTGAAATTGTTAAATTTTATATCCATATATAATGTATAATAACAAGAACATCATCATCATCAGCCGCAAGACGTCCACTGCTGAACATAGGCCTCCCCCCTAGATTTCCACAACGAACGGTCCTGTGCAACCTGCAACCAGCGGTTTCCAGCGACCTTTGTGAGGTCATCTGTCCATCTAGTGGGAGGCCGTCCAACACTGCGTCTTCCGGTTCGTGGTCGCCACTCGAGAACCTTTCTTCCCCATCGGTTGTCAGTTCTGCGAGCGATGTGGCCTGCCCATTGCCACTTCAGCTTAGCTACTCTTCGAGCTATGTCGGCTACTTTCGTTCTTTTGCGAATATCCTCATTACGGATTCTGTCGCGCAAAGAGACTCCGAGCATAGCTCGCTCCATAGCTCGCTGTGTGACTTTGAGCTTTGTTATGAGGCCTACAGTTAAGGATAAGGACCACGTCTCAACAAGAACATACTGAATCAAAAATTTAGATTTACCCTGACTACCTTGGATTTGAAATTCTTACAGTATTCTACTAGTCCAGCCCTTTCATTTGATAGTCCCATATTAGAGGAGTACCTAGTGAAAAGAAAATTAAATTCACCATTTTGCTTTGTTAGCCATCTTGGATTTGAAACTAGTCAGTGTATAGTATTTTACTAGTCAATCAAACGAAAGGGTTTGATACCCATATCGAGTGAGGTTGTGAAAAACTATTTCAACCGCCATTTTGTCGATGGCGGTCAAGGGTAAACCTATAAAAGGTAAAAAAAAAGTTTTTGAATCTATATTAACGAAACATAGCTAAGAACAACCACACGGAAACTAGCTTTCAAATAAAAAAAACGCATTAAAATCGGTCGATCAGATTGAGCTCTACGGTGTCACAGACAGGCAGACAGGGCCGGATTTAGGGGAGGCCAAACGGGGCACATACCCCGGGGCCTCTACAACAAACACTTCGAAAAGAAAAATAATCATTATAACACATTGGTCGGAGGTTAAAATAGGTTTATAAATAATTTTCGGCTAAATTTCCTAAAAAAATATGAAGCGTAGATAGGTACAGCCTCTAGTCTCATAATCATTTGATATCGTGCCGGCGCGTGCGGGTCTACGCCGGAACTACGCGGGTGAAACCGAGGGATACTATTAGTGTATCCCATAGGGTAAAACTTCTACGGTGTCTCCATACATTTCATACACAGCTGTTTTTTCACCAACAAAATATTAGAGAGTGAACCTCACAATATAGTTCAAACGTTGATTTAAAATATCATTGATGCACTATTGTTCAGTTTAGCCATGAACATGATGCATGAAACAGCATTGAAATATCGGCAACTCGTTCTTCCTAATACCCACGGTAAATATAGCACAATTAATAATTCTAGTACATATAGTAAAAGTTATTCTTAGTACCTAACAAGGAAAACTTAAAATAAATAAAAAAAGCAGCCAAGTGCTAATTGGAATGGAGGGTTTCGTAGCAGCAAGTAACGTAATTTGTAGTTTGTTGTAACTTTGATCGATGTTTTAATAATAGTGTATTATGACGTACTAAAACAAAACTACTAACTAGATCGAGCTCAAACCAATTTTCGTTGGAAGTTTGCATGATAATGTACATCATATATTTTTTTTAGTTTTATCATTCTCTTATTTTAGAAGTTACCGACACATTTTAGCACTTAGGAAGTGTCTCTCGCGTAAATCATTCAGTGTAGAAAAGTGGCTGTGACAAATGGACAGACAGACAAGACGAATTTATTAGGATTCCGTTTTTACGTATTACGGAAGACAGACAGACAAGACGAATTTATTAGGGTTCCGTTTTTACGTATTACGGAACCCTAAAACTCCTATTTCTAAGACTGGGTGAACTGCTAATAAATAAATAATATTAAACAATTATTGAAATAATACAAAAAAAATCAGTCTTAAAACCAATTATTTATTTGGATCAATTTACAAAAATCAGGAATAGTTGTATACAATACATACACAAATGCAGTACATACAAATTACACATAGCAAGCTTTTTTGGCAAGACGTGCACATTTATTTCATTTAAATCGATATTGCTTTAAAAACAGTACAAAATTTATAAATAACTATCTAATTAAACATAAATGCCCTCAAAATTCCTATCTTTGGATTAATCTCAGACTTTGTTTAAATCACAATTATAAAATGGAGATTAGACTTATTCGAGATAAGTACTCGTATTATAAACCTATAAAATCTACTACTATTGGTGTTGGTGGGTAAAAACTTACATGGCCATAAAAGCTTAGTGAGAGAAAACGTGAATTACGTAAATCTTAAAACTATGACTAATCACTTACTAAACTTAAGCAACACACTGGATTGAGTATCATTAGATTGCCGTTTTTCTAGCGCAGGTAACTAAAATGTAATAATCGAGTCAAGTCTTTAAAAAATGGACAAACTACTATCATAATAAGAATTAAGAACAGTAACATTTTTCAAGCTGCTGCCAGTAAACATGAGATCGCTTTTATACGAAAACGCAAATTTGTCAGTCTTAGCCAAAATTTTACAAAATTATATCGAAATTCATTACACTGGTCGAATTCACCTTAAATGCTAACAATAATACACCTAAAAACTAAAGCTACTACGTTGTACATCAATCGAGTTTTCGTACTCTTACCAATAAATGTCAAACATATAAACATCAATTTGTAAAATTCAGATCTTTACCGTTATAAATCGGATACGTACGGCTAATTATACAAATATCTAATTCATTTCCTAATATCTAGACACATGCACAAAAAAACGTTACAAACATTTTATACAAATCGGGGGGCAGAGATTGCTTATCTTAGGAGAAATGGAGTATGAGAATCAATCGAGGTGGGCATACCTGGGAACGATGTCTTCTCGGATGAGGAAGTCGCAGGCGGCGAGCCCGGGCAGCGGGAGGAGGTCCTGTCCTACGGCCAGCAGGCCGGAGTCGGGCCCGGGCAGGTGTCCGTGCCACACGTAGTAGTAGAAGAGGTGTTGCATGGCGGCCATGAAGCGGCGCTGCTCCGGCACCTCCGAGTCGAAGGTGCCGAGGATGGCGGCCACGTCCGCGCCGGGGGGCGCCAGGCCCGCGCCGCCGCCCGCGCCCGCGCCCGCGCCCGTCACCACGTACAGCGGCGCCGCCAGCCGCAACCGCGCCAGGCTCACCAGCGGGCACAGCGTGCGCACCGCCGACAACAACTCCACGAGCCCAGAGTAACTCTTATTGAAATGCCCGTACGCGTCCGCAGTCAAATTCTTCTCGCCGAACACGCTGCCTTCGATCATTTTCTCTACGATTTCGGCCGTCCAGTTCAGGTGCTTCTTCTGCAGGAGGTCCGAGTGACTCGAGTGCAGGGTCGTCCCGAACACCATCGGTTTGAACATTTTGTCTTTGCCCGACTTTTTCGACTCCTTTTGTGCGTCCCAGCTCTCGTAGGCGTGCAGTCGCAGTAACTCCCCGTCGAGGACCAGCCAGGAGCGCTGAAACTCGTCCGCCACGGGTAGGGTGCCGATGGTGCTCCCGAGCCAGATATCGGGCGTTACGGACATAATGTCGGTCGTCTTCATCCGGCGCAGGCACTCGGCGTCCTCGCACTTGCTGATCTGTTTGAACCGCTCGTTGCTCTTCTGGGAGACGTCCAAGGGTTCCCCGGGAAAGATGACCGAGGGGGAAGAGAGCCAGACGCGGGAGTAAAGCTTCTGAGCCTGGGCGACCGTGGTGAGTGCGGCTGTCAGCGTGGCGCCGGCGCGGTGCCCGAGCAGCGTCACGGAGTCCGGGTCTCCGCCAAAGTGCTTGATATTCCGGTTGATCCACTGTAGCGCGGTCAGTAGATCACTGAGCGCGTAATTCCCCGACGTGGGCGGATACTTCGAGTTCGAAAGGATGTCGAGGGCAAGAAATCCGAAAGGGCCTAATCTGAAATTGGGGCGAACGAATACCACTTCCTTGGTGCGTGCGTACAGTGCCGAAGGCTGTGCGGGGCCGATACCCCCACTGAGCGAGTTGGCGCCGATGAGAACGACGACAGGCAGAGGGGTGTCGTACCGCACGTGAGGGGTCACCACGTCTAGCGTCAGACAGTCCTCCTCGCCAGTAACATCCCCGTTCTCTAGGAACTGCACGCACAGCGGCCCCTGCTGGTGAGCCACGCGGGTGTCGTTCCAGCAGAATGATATGTTGTTCAGCGGCTGAGCATACGTGAATCGTTTCTCTTCCACTGGCGGAACGGCATACGGTATGCTGAAGAATTTGAATACGCCTTCGTCATATATTCTGAAAAAAACGAAAGGAAAGTTGAATAATTAGTGCATTGTTGACGAAAACCTAAGAATTAAAGTCATTATTATCATGGTCTATAGCTTGTAACCCAATGGGTACAACAAGAGTCAGATCAAAGAGCACGCAGTTTCTATCAAGGTAAGTATGTTTCATGTTAGGAGGCGTTAATTATAATCAGGAAATAGTCATGATGACTAATCTTATACCTTTAAACGAGCAATTCTTATATGTATATAAAATTTGAATCTCAGAAACGGCTGGAACGATTTTCATGAAATTATGTATGCATTTCGGGGACGATAAATCATCTAGCTAGGTTTTATTTTTTAAAAACGTAATTTAGACAATGAAAAACTGTTACATTGACATTAGAATGCGACGGTAAATTTCGCAATGTAACGCGTTAGCATAATAGCTCAGGCGGGAAGTTGAGATAATGAAAAAAAAAAAAAACACGTGTCCCATATCTTTCCATACTCTACCTGACGCATTAATTATACAGGGTTACTGGTAATCAGCCTGCATCCATTTAAGGGCATGTTCTGTATATTTAAACAAACAACTTTTGTTCTACAACTTTCGTTAAAACTTAATAGATAACCCAAAAAAAAAAAGTATTTGTTGCCCTTTTTTGTACTGTTTAGCGACTTTTTAGTGTTTATTCACTTCGGTACATCATTTTTTGCGCGTTAAAGAGCGTACGCGCTCTCGTTACGAATTGTTACGAAGAGTTCGATACTTTTAGACCGTGCAAATGTACTTTTTATTTATTTTGTAAAAGAAATTTTTTTTTTTTTTAAACTGTAGTACAAAAAAAGTTGACGTATTGAATGTACCTAACATCCCCTTAAAAGGATGCAGGATTACCAATAACCCTGTATGGAATGGTTTCCTTGACCCATCATCCCATTCACACCTAAAACTCGGCTAAGAACAAAGTTGAAAGAGCCTACCCTTCGACGGGTCCGCAGCTGGTCGGAGCGACGACGAACCGGCCGAGGCGCAGAGGGCGCGCTGTCGGCGGCCCGGCGCACGCGCCTATGATGATCCCGATCAGCGTCACCAGGAATGCGACCACGCCCACGCAGAATATCATGATGTCCACTGGAAACATCATACAATCTTCAAGAGACAGATGTAATAGTTAGCCCGGATGGGCCACGTTTAATCACCAAGCTTGATGCGGCCGACGAGGATGCGAAATGTGCGAGAGTGTTGATGCTCGCCAAGCCCGTGTTACACTTGTGGTGGCTAGTGTGAGAGTCGCGTAGGTCTGCCTACGTCATTAGTCGGCCTGGACTCCCAACAGCTAGTCACAATTTTGAAGGTTGCAGAGTGCAGTGGGTGCTCAAATTAAAGACGTAGTAGTTGATCCCAATAGCAGTGCATCACCACTCACTCAAGATCGCGCGGTTTTAGACTACCGCTAGACCGTTCCTTCCAGGAAACAAGTGACAGTCGGTTGTCGGACGCTCGGTTGTCGGACGCACGGCTGAGCGCTCGCGCAATACGTTTCCCCCGCATATTGTTATTAGATATGTCGACAACCCTCCGCGCGAGACAGCGACAGAGTTACGCGTTAGAAGAGAGCGCAAATGTTTAGTTGAAAATCGCGACAGGTATTGAGCGAGCTGAATTGAACTTTGTTGTGTCCCAGCAAGAGTCGCTATTTACATAATTGTTTTCACTAAGTGAGTGTTCTGTACTTGTACTAATATTTATTCTGTGCCAATAGTGTATGTGAGATAAAATAATAACAGTTTAGAGACGAACTTCTTAGCATTCCATGGATTCACCGTGCGGGTGCCGGGTCCATCGTGGCAGAGAGAGAAATCTCGAATCCAAATACAAATACAAATCATTTATTGATAACACAAAGTTACAAGTCAATTTAATGTTGTCACTAACACACGGTAGTGTGTGTGTGAGAAATTGTATACTTATACATTATTAATAATTATAAATTACAATAATTTTACAATTCAATTAATACAATTAAAATTAAAAACATATTATGGTATTATTTATTAACATTCTGGCAGCTTCATTAGATCGTCAAGGGCATAAAAGAGGTGCCCTTGCAACCAAGCTTTTAACTTTCGTTTAAATCCCGCGGCGGAAGGTGCGTCCCGTACCCCAAGACGAATAGACCCCAAGACTTGTGACTCGGGCGTAGAAACAGAATATAACGATGAACGATCCGCACAAATAGAAAATAGAAATTAATTCAGAAAATATTATATTATGTAGATGGCGAGAAGCGCAACACGTCAGAGTGGTACCGACTGTCGCGAGATTCTCGCATGCGCGATCTGTATGTCACCCTGCGAACCCAACGGAGTAAAAAGGTGTTACTCGCTATAAGAGGTAGCGGTTAATAAGAAATTATGAGTTGTTATTTTATGATTTGGATTCGCAGAGACAGCATATCAGCATGTACGCCAGACTGATTGGCACCTCACTTCCTTTGAAGTAGTGTCTCCAATCAGCCCTGGTAAGGAGGTTCGCCTTGACACCAATACAACCTTAATCGAGAGGAAGAAGGAAGACGAAGGAAGAACACACATATTTTATTAAACAACTTCAAAAAAAGGAGGTTTCTTACATATTGCCTGATGTTAAGCAACATGCCTGCCACATAACAGCAGTGACACGTAGCTATTGGAACATGAAAAGTCCAAATCATTATTAGCTAGCGCTGCACTGTGCTTGTCACCCAGAGATACAAGATCCTTTATCTCTATGCCCTGTAATTTCACTGGAAACATTGCCCTTCAAATTGAAACACAGTAATGTTTGCAAATGATGATGATGATACAATACAAACCACATTATTGCCACTACAAAAATTACAACAAATAACTTAAAAATTAAACAACAGAGTGCACAAAAGGCGACCTTAGCGCTAAATTATGTAAGTATAGGTATTCATATTTTCAATGGAGCTTTCTACCCATTACAGCATTCTAGTAAAAATAACTCCCGGTTTGACCTTGAAGAAATACCT
Organism: Ectropis crepuscularia; assembly: GCA_963693475.1. NCBI lineage: Eukaryota > Metazoa > Arthropoda > Insecta > Lepidoptera > Geometridae > Ectropis > Ectropis crepuscularia. The sequence continues at coordinate 8,672,568 of OY856343.1, read as the reverse complement.
AATTATAATTATTAAGTTTTTTGATTAGTTCAATTTTTCTGTGACATTATGGCTTTAATCTGATAAAAATTGTAAATATCAATTAATCTATGTTAGGTAATTAGAATATGTTTATGAAAATTTTAAGTAATTGTCTATGAAGTAAATAAAATCTCTTATTATCAATCTACTTTGTTATGTAATGAGTTTAAAGACATAATAACATCCTGCAGTTGTATACAGTGTTGCAGAGGATGTGATACGCAATGTTTATAGTATCAATGAATATTTAAAGCATTACTCATAGGCCAATATGTGAATAATTTTGAGTGTTGAAAATTACAAACATCTATCTTACCAGTTTCAAACTTCTTTTGGCGGATTCTTTCTTTCAAAGGAAGTTTAGTAGCAACTTTGCCTTCCTCAGGATCCTAAAACACACAAAAAAATTTACTTTAAAAACTCGCACTCCAACATAACTGTAATGATTAGTCTGTCCTCTACACTTAGTCATACAAGAGGAGGCCACTGCAGCCGCCCTGCGACTAAGAGCTCACGGACTGTGGAAACAGGGTACAGAAACAGAACACACAAAAGTTCTGAAACGGGTGCTGAAAGAAATACCACTTCTTGAGGCACCCATGGATAGAACAATATGCCACCATGTCTTTGATCGAAGATACAATATCCAACTCAATGCAGAATTAAAAGATAGCTCTGGTAGCAGAGAAGTAAGGATATACACAGACGGCTCCAAAACCTCACAAGGTACAGGAGCCGGTGTCTTCTCAAATGATTTAAACATAAAAATATCAACATCACTAAGTAAGCTAAACACAATCTTTCAAGCCGAATGTATCGGTATCACCAGGGCGGCACAGGCGATCGCAGCCAGAGATGTCGGGGACTTAAACATCAAAATTTTCTCCGACAGCGCGTCAGTGCTTCAAGCCCTAAAAAACAACACTATAACCTCTGTCCTTATACTGGAATGTCACAATGCACTCCAATCCATAACAGGGACGAACAGAGTAACCCTGCAATGGATTAAAGGACACAGCGACTCACTAGGTAATGATGCAGCAGACGAACTGGCCAAGAGAGGAGCAAAGGCAATAACATACGGTCCGGAACCTTTAATGCCTATACCTCAGGCCCAAATAAAGTTATGGCTGCAGGAAAATACCGAAAAAGCACATTCAATGGAATGGAGAGGCATTGAAGGTTGCAGGTAAACGAAAATTGCTGTTCCGGTAGCAACAAAAAAACTTGCCCGCAACCTTATCAGACTGAGCAGGGATAGGATCCGTAAAGTCATAGGTACTATGACTGGCCACTGTCCCCTTAACAAACACTTATTTAATTTAGGTGTGATAGATAGCCCTCTGTGCAGAGGATGCATGGAGGAAGAAGAAACGCCACAGCATGTGATTGTGGAATGCAGGAGCGTGGCGGATCAACGGGCAGAATTCCTCCACTCCCCAGCAGCAGTCCCGGAGGCCTTCAACAACCTGAATAGGTTGCTTGCCTTCTGGGATAGCCTGGGATGGTTGGAGTGATAGGGAAGTATGAGCCACGCACAATGGCCCATCTTGAGAGGCTAAGTGCGGAAACAGCCCCGTCAAACTAACTAACTAACTATGATTAGTCTGTATAGAACTTTCTATACATACATACAAAATCACAACTAGCAGCGACACGCGATTTTAACCGCGTAATTTCCGTTCCCGTTATTTTCCAGGAACAAAAAGTAGCCTATGTGTTATTCTAAATTATAATCTAACTGTATTCCAAATTTCAACTCGATCTGTTCAGCAGTTTCAACATGATTGAGCAAGAAACATCCAAAAATTATGTTTATAATATATATGTTTATAGTAGGATTATGTGTCATTTAATCAGTGCCAATAGACTCCTTGCCTGTGCCTCTTGAGTATTTTTCCAACTGTAGATACAAGTTTGGCTTCACTACTGGATTCAACAGTGAAGGAAAACTGAACATATTATTGAGAAAAATCTTTTCAAGGACTTTTGTTATCTGATACTATTGTCAACTGTTAAGCTATGTTAGCTGTAGTGACCTACTGGTGAGAATATCCAGTTTCACAATAGAGAGGTCTTAGGATTAAATCTTGCCTGTGCCTCTTTGAGTATTTTTCCAACTGTATAGATACAAGTTTGGCTTCACTACAGGAAGCAAAACAGAACATTTCGAGAAAAACTTTTTTCAAGGACTTTTGTCATCTGACAAAAAATTGCATTTGGTCAGCATCTCTGTGAGAAATCCTTGACCAGTGGGAATAATGTAGGACTGCTTATGCTGCATTGTTAAACACATTGTTCTGAGTATAATAATATCCTCTTTCACATTTTGATAAAGTGTGCCTAGGAGTTGTTTGACCTAATTCCACTCTCTTCCTTCCTATACCGAGCATCAAAGATTGTAAAATCACTTTATCAATTTGCCATCAAGAGCCCTTGTTAATTTTGCATGAATGGTTTGAAAACTTGTTTAGTTTCTTATTAAGTAAATAGCTAGCATGTTAGTACTTTTGCTGACTTTGTCTTCAAACAAAGAGTGAATAATGAATATCTTCTGGGCAAGTGTGTTATTTAAGAATAATTTGACAAATTTAAATCGGGTTTTCATAGGTACACCTTTAGAACCGTTTATCTGCCAATGCCGGGATGATCCAAACTTCATAATGGTCCATCGTTCTTACCTGTGTTTCCCAACACAGGTAAGGTAAGCACGTGCATACAAGTTTTCAGCTTTTATAAAATAACAAAGGTCTGGGGTTCACGGGCTCTTAGTCCATAACCCCATTAAAAAAATAGTTATATCACTAACACAGACCAATATATCAAATCTGGCTGTCTTCAAAAACGAAAGTAAATTGGTTTCTTCTAAATACACAATCTTTATCATAGGCATTTTTATATATATTTTAGGTTTTCAGCTTTTATAAAATAACAAAGGTCTGGGGTTCACGGGCTCTAAGTCCATAACCCCATTAAAAAAATAGTTATATCACTAACACAGACCAATATATCAAATCTGGCTGTCTTCAAAAACGAAAGTAAATTGGTTTCTTCTAAATACACAATCTTTATCATAGGCATTCTACAGCATAAATAAAATGGTTTAGACTTTTGTTTTGTATAAATTAGAGAAAGTTAATAAAATTTTAAACATTTTGCCTCAGATCAGTCTAGAAAGCAAACACTAGCCTATCTCCAACAAATATTTTTTTTTATACAAAAAAGAAAAGTAAAAATATAAAATCTGACATTAGGTTAAATAACTTAGCCAAAGTTTTAAAACATACCCCAGTTTCTAGTTTAACTGTCTCCATGCCGTCACTAGGCGAGTCGAGTTTCTCATCCAAAGTCTCCATGGAAGCTAGAGCTGCCTCTGCATTGTTGCCTGTTTTCTTCTGGAAGAGCTTTGGGTATTTGATATTAAAGATACTCCTTTTATTTTCAGTATTTTCACCTGCAATGTTTGGATGTTTTAAAATTAGTTTTCAAGGCAGCTTTTATTATACTGTTTTACACATTACCAAAAATAATTACTTATACTATTATCCTCCTTTTTATTTAGCTTAAAATTAAATCAAATCACATACAATTTTATTATGCTATAGGTACTAGTTATTGGTTTTCTTAGTTTGAACTCAAAATTGCAAAAAAAATAATAATTGTGTGGCCTTAGAAACCATGGTAAAAGTGATTTTCTTTTTCACATTGTAGACATTTAACTAAAAATTGTTGGAAAAATATTTGATTTAAGTAACTTAACAAGTAACACCACCATATTGGCCTCGGCACCTCTGTTGAGTGCCTTTTGCTTTACCCCTACTCTGCGGCCAACTATTATACGACATGCAATAGATGGACGTAAAAGTTTGGAGTGATGATATAAAAGTTTCACTTTGAAAAATACTCAACCGGGGAAATTAATTTAAGGGAGAAAAAACATTTACTGAAGTTGTTTGCACAAGTGAATGAATGAAGAGTGCAAGATGGTGGGTGTGTTTTTTGGAAATAAGATAATTTCCATGAATTTTTATCAAATACAAGTCAAATCATATCTTATGTTTACATGAAGGACAATGTTTCCAGAGAAATTACAGGGCTTATAATGAGTGATGATAATAACTAATAACTTTGACAATGCAATTTGTGCATAAAATTAATATATAGCAATAAGGGTTAATAAACGCTTATTCACTGACCTTGTTCATTCTTAGGATGATGTAAAAACTTTGTCAAGGGACAAGAGTGCAAGAATTGAAGACGGTGGCGAATTTTCGGTTTTGAGTTTTCATCAGTCTTTTGAATTTCTATGTCCTTTTCTATAGCCCCCTCCTCATCCTGCAATGAAGTTAATTAAATAGCATGGTATAGAAAATTACTAGCTTAGTAAATTTTATTTTGTTTACATTTACGTTCAGAAAACTGAATGTCCGTGAAAGTATTTCCAAAATTCAATTAAACAGACAAGATGTGATCTTATAATAATAGATGTGATATACTGACCTTGGATTTATCTTTTTCAGTGTTTCTGGTAAAGAATCCCGGCATTTTGATGGCGCCAATGGGAATAAATTTTGGCTTGACTTCTCTCCCTTCCTCAGTAACATCACCGGAGAGCGCGGATTTCACGGGACCTTCGCTTTCAGTCTTTTCTGTATCCTCCAACACCGCCACTTCGGACTCCGCTTTCAACATCACTTCCATCTCCTCTGCTTCGATCTGCTTTTTATCCGGTGATTTATTCTCATCTTCATATTCTCCTTTGTTTATATTCATTGTACTCATGGCTATAAAACGTAAATGCAGTTTAGATAACCTCACAAAAACGTAAGTGTAATTATTCAAAATACAAGAATCGAAGGGGAGAGGTGACCGTAAAATTGGACAGGTGCAAAGGGACGTTCGTGGAATAAAAGGGAACAAGGGGAAGCGTCGTACGCAACATTTAGTAAACGGTTGTTGTACTTACTGGAAATGATTGTGGCATCAAGCAATACAATAAAGAAACAGCAGATCGAGCTAAAATATTCTTTACCACTAACTTTCTGTTAATTCTGCACAAATACGAAACTAATATTCGCAAAAAAGCCGCTTCGCACCACCGCCCGCGAATGTGTTGCCAAGATTTATGTGAAATATCAGTAGATGAGTAGACGTAGATAAGTTATAAGCTAGACAATTTTTGATCTTTAATTTGTAAGTACATAACTCAAAAGAAAAAAGAATATAGTTACTGTATTTTGTTGTAAAAATGTATGTAATATATTACAAACATATGTAAAATATACGTATGTGATATATTTTTATAGATTTCGAAAAGAAAGGGCTAACTAAATTCCATTCAAAGGTAGAAAATTAACAGAATTTACCTTTCGGTCAATTGTTCGATTAAACTATCAACCATTGTTCAAATGAAATGTTAATTTGATGATAAGACGCTCATATAGGTACATGGCTTGATATTTCGCTTCAAGATAGTAAAATATCTCATTTAAAGGTGAAAGTGGTAGCAAAAGGGTAAAAATAGAATTGGTAATAATGCGATGTTTTTGTAAAAACCTACCAAAATAAATAAAAATAGCTTTACTTTAAAATGTTTTGTAAAATTCGATAGGTATGTTATTTTTTGTGAGCTCAATGCATAGCTGACGCACTGTCGTTTTTTATTTCCCTTTATTTTGTAGTTCCACATGCACATACTATGTTAGCTGATAGTACGATTTGGTACCAGTCTTACGCCAAATGGTTTAGCACCGTCTCACAACTATCTCCTCACGACCGTATGCGCTCATTAGTCAGATTATAGTTAGCATTTTTATCGGTTAACCTCAAAATAATTGGTGAAAATAGTGATAAAGTGAAGCGAGTTTTGTAAATAATTATTTAAAATGTACCTTTAACCACCAATAATAACTCAATAAAAAAATAACACGATCAACTTATAAAAATAAACCTTTTGGCTTGTATTGTTTATGTATATTTTATGCATTTTTATCACGGTCTTGCTTTCTGTTCTTTACGTGATTCATAAAATTCAGATAGCTATAGGGACACATTTATTTAGAAAACGTCTACTAACTTGCTCCAAAAATCTCCTAACTCAATTGGTAAATCTCCTAACATGCAACTTAAAGTTGGCAGCACAAATACAGATAACACAAAAGGATCATCTTCGACCACAGCTTAAAAATAAAAATATTATAGTTTGTTTTATTAGAGTTTATTTCAACCTCGAAAGCTTGTTTCGGTAATTACCGGTTTGTCTATAGAACACATTTGTTTTGTTGCTATCTGTGCTTATGCAAACAATTTCGTTCACCGGAAATAAGAACTAACGACTATTTAACCTTTTGACCGCCAGGACTTAATTGCATTTCCGTGCCCTGGACACCAAGGGTACGAAATAAGTGAAAATTAAAATAATAAAAAATTGTCCTGTCACCATTTCATATCTAACACACAATATTTTGGTATAGTCCGTTTTTTTGTCAACTATAGACGTCGTTGGCGCACAGGGCTCACTCGCGCTGTCAAGTATAGGTGACTCTGGCGGTTAAAAGATACAAAGTTCAAAAGAGATTAATTTAGGTAGGTACCTGTTATTTTACCTATAGACTACAGCCCCGTGAACAAAATTTACGTAGTAAATGAACCACCAGGAGACCTATGTAGGATGATAGAAGGGTATAAAGTAATAAGATTCAGCACTATGCCGTCACTTGTAAGCTGTCCAACTGGGGTACAGTCGAAGAGGAGGGGTTGCAACCTACGACCATTTCTCCTGGTCGCATGATTTTTGTACGGTATTGGGAAATAATGGATTAGGAGAGGTATTGAAACTGTATGGAACCAATGCTGTACATAATCAAATGCCCAAATTTAATCTGTAAATCGTTGTAAAATCACGAATTTTTCCGACAAACTAATAATTAAAAACTTACAATTTATACTTTTTACAGTTTCAATACCTCTTCTAATCTATTATTCTACAACGCCGTGCAAAAATCATGCGACAAGGAGAAATGATCGAGGGTTGCAACCCCCCCTCTCCGACTGTAGTTACTCAGTTGGACAGCTTACAAGTGACGGCATAGTGCTGAATCTTATTACTTTATACCCTTCTATCATCCTACATAGGTATGCAGGTGGTTCATTTACTACGTAAATTTTGTTCACTACTACTCAGTTTCAGTTTACCTGTGATATAAATTCTCACTGGAGTTTCTCGTTTTACGTGCCATGATGGCGGCCAGATAGCTGATATAATACTTATAGTTTTTAAATACATACTTATTATAGGTACATAGAAACACCCAGACACATTGCAAACATTTGAATTCATCACACAAATATTTGCACTGGGTGGGAATCGAACCCACGACCCTCGGCTTCGCAGGTAGAGCTACTACCCACTAAGCCACGAGTCCAGTCAAACGAACTAATGTCCATAAAATGGTAGGTACATTTAACGTAAAATACCAGATCAACAATAGTATATACCTATTTCTTTGCTTGTTATTTTACTGTCGCTTGACATCATAAATGTTTTAAACTTAATACAGCTAGTTACATACCACGAGATTCTGCTAAACATAATATCAGATAAATGCACGATCATGAGAAAGAAAGTATAAAAAAATTGGCAGTCATAGGAACTGGCGATATAAGTGAAAACGGTTTATTCCCGTTCGTCCCCACATCGTCGTCCCCACTGGGGACGAGTGGGAATAAAAAAGTTTCGATCGTCCCCAGTGGGAACGAATGGGAAAAAAAAGTTGCGTTCGTCCCCAGGGTTTATTCCCGTTCGTCCCCACATCGTCGTCCCCACTGGGGACGAGTGGGAATAAAAAAGTTTCGTTCGTCCCCAGTGGTACCCAACGATTAGAACTTTTTATTACCCCATTCGTTCCGCTATTGACCGTTACCCGCGTAGTTCCCGTTCCTGTTATTTTATAAAATGTATGTATTCTTCCAGACTAATCTAACTGTATTACAATAGCCTGATCCGTTCATACGTTACGACGTGATTGAGCAACAAACATCCATATATCCAACCATAACATCCATACTTTGACATTTATAACATTAGTGGGATTACAATGAATGTTTATATTACACCACAATAAAGTATTAGAACTTACTCCTTTTTAGGGTTCCGTAAAACGTAAAAACGGAACCCTTATAGATTCGTCATGTCTGTCTGTCCGTCCGTATGTCACAGCCACTTTTTGCCGAAACTATGAGAACTACACTGTTGAAACTTGGTAAGTAGATGTATTCTGTGAACCGCATGATGTTGAGGTTTCTAAAATCATTTTCGTCTATACTGAATAATTTGCGCGAGATACACTTCCAAAGTGGTAAAATGTGTCCCCCCCCCCCTCTAACTTCTAAAGTAAGAGAATGAAAAATCTAAAAAATATATATGATGTACATTACCATGTAAACTACCAACGAAAATTAGTTTGAACTCGATCTGATGAGTAGTTTTTTTTGAGTACGTCATAAATACACTATTATTGAAACTTCGATCAAAGTTACAACGAACTACAAGAACTATGTGTACTATGTATATTATGTTACTTGCTGCAACGGAACCCTTCATGGGCGAGTCCAACTCGCACTTGGCCACTTTATTTTAATTAATATAATGTTGTGATCATTGCTTTTTGACTCTCGGTCAATAGCGGAACGAATGGGGAAATAAAAAGTTCCAATCGTTAGGTACCACTGGGGACGAACGAAACTTTTTTATTCCCACTCGTCCCCAGTGGGGACGACGATGTGGGGACGAACGGGAATAAACCCTGGGGACGAACGCAACTTCTTTTTTCCCATTCGTTCCCACTGGGGACGATCGAAACTTTTTCATTCCCACTCGTCCCCAGTGGGGACGACGATGTGGGGACGAACGGGAATAAACCGTGAAAACTTATAACTCAGAATTTGATAGCTTTCCTTGGAAACTACACGGGTGTAACCGGAGGGCGTGGCCTCGCCATCATGGCATGGCCATCTAGAAATGCGTCAGCATTTCCCATTGACTGACGCATTTCTAGATGCCCAATCGCAATCTCCAAGATCCCGAGTTTACCCGAAGATTTCTTATCATATTTTTACCTATTCTTCACGCTCGGGCGTGACGGTGGAATTCAATTTACAACCCACGAAAAATTTGTCTAGGCGAGCCTAAAGAAGTTTTCACTTCAATAAATATTATTAGACATTCGTTATATAGTGATCTGTGCATTCGTTACACATACCTACTACCTACACTAGCTCCAAACTTCTCCCGCATGATAAAGTCCCAACCAGTCACACTGTGACTCGATGGGACTTTTTTTCCCAACCAGTCACACTGTGACTCGTTGCAACTTTCTTTACTAGTTTATATTCCCATCGAGTCACACTGTAACACTAGTGTGACTTGTTGGGAACCCACCAAATTAAGCAGTTTTTTTATGAAAGTCAGGTGGTTGATAGAATCTCATATTTAAGTACTAATTTCATTGACTTATACATAATATTATGTTACTGCGTACCTTTTGAAATCATTGCTAATATTAGAAATGCAAGTTTTGGATCTTTGTTGCTTCAATCACGTCGGCTGAACGGATCGGGCCGATTTTGGAATACTTACAGATTTTAGCTTTTTAGCACTTACAAAAATATTCAGGGCGGGATTCGAACCCACGACTTCACGCATGTGAATTCAGTAGTTCTTACCATATCTTTTTATGCATCATCTGCCGTGCAAGGACACGGCGGGATATGACAGACTCGACGCTACTTGTCCCTACCAACTAAAACCACACAGGTTTCTTCAACCGTGGTTTCACTGCAAAATCGAGGGACCGTTCTCGCGTTCGACTGCAAACCTGTCACTGCCATCGCCACCGCCCTTGCCACCACCGCCACCGTTTTGTAGAGGTTAATCATAAATGATAACTACAACATCTCGCCAGAAAATTTTATTATACAACAATAACAAGAGATAAATTAATATTTTTCTAAAGCCTTCACAAGAAGTTCATTAATGCCAGTGATCAGATTTCTAGGATCCATGGTAAGACCAGCTGTTACCATGGCGTTGGCGAAGAGCTGCTGTGCTACAAGGTTTGCTAAGTATTTGTCTGATGTAATCAGCTTGTGCAGTTTCCTGATGATGGGATGTCTGAAAGAATAAAACAATAAGAATTAGGTATCTGGCATAAAGACTACCTGAGCAGTGTATATTTAGCATATTTTAGAAGATACAGCAAAGAACATCCTTTTATCATCATCATTTGCCTACCTTTATCACACTTTATTTGAGGTCAGTACAACATCAAGTCCTCATATAGACAGACAAACATAGACAAAACCAAGATCGAAACAAAAAATGTATAGAGTCAACAGTCATGTATAGCTTAAGAATTATTCAAGTTATTAGAATATAGCTAAATAAATATGAGTGACTGACTTGATCTCTATATTAGGTGACAGCTAGATAAATATGAGTGACTGACTTGGAATTGATTTATAAATATAAGAAGACAGCTAGATAAATAGGAGTGACTGCGCTCTGCTCGCATCTCGAATACCTTGTCAACCAGCTACGTTCTCCGAAAAACGGCCAGCTCACATCTCATACACCTTTGCAACTAGCTGCGTCTTCAGGAACACGGCCGTTACGGGCAGCCATGTTGCTTACCACCAGGCTCCTACATGGTTGATATGGGCGACCTTTCCAACCTGCTGCATCTCCAGGAAGCAGGAAAAGGCTAGGTCGCACCTAGAATACCTTGTCAACAAGCTGCGTCTGCAGAAAACGGCCATACCATTCCATATCCACAATACATAACCTCGTATACCATTCCAACCAGCTGTATCTTCAGGAACACGGCTTTTATGGGCAGTCATGTTGCGTACCACCAGGCACACATGGTTCGCTTGTACCGTCACTATACTATAAAGGCAAAAAGTCACTGACTTGGGGTTGATCTCTAGCTGCGGGCGCAGCAGCGCGAACCGGTTGTCCTCCGACAGCGATGCGGCCTGCGTGCGGATGAAGTGGCGCGCGGCCGCCATCTCCGGCACCACCACCACGCAGGGGTGCGCGTCCAGCCGCCCGGTGGCGCGCACCTCGAACACCTTGTCCACCAGCTGCGTCTTCAGGAATACAGCCAGCTCGTCCACTTCCGACCGCTGTAGGCCGTCGCTGCCTGTTTACACGACACATAACATCCACGTTACTATCACATCTAGAATTTGCTGCCAAGACCTTTATAGCGTTTAAGTATTACGTAACGCAATTTTTTAAAACATTTTATAACCCCCTCGTAACGCTCCTGAACATTTTTAACACTCTTTTTCTCACTCTTAACTTCTTAACTTTTAACATTAAGGTACATCCAAATGATCACTTTACTTAAAAGTCACCACAAGATGCCAACTGGGGAGACTTGTGATTTTCTGCATTACGTAATACTTGAACGGTCTCCAGGCAATTGGTCGAAACATAGCTTTAACAAGAGCAGTGTATTTTACACTGCAGATCAAAGTATTACATACTTACATCGGGCTGTCTTGCGAAAGTGTGATAATTGATTTACTTTCGCGATTTGAACACATAATGTAAACACTGTACAGGACTTAATCACGATCCAAATTATTATTTAATTACCTCGACGTTTCGGCAGCGTCGCCGAGTTTTTACGGAATCAAGGAATGACAATTTACTTTTACGTATAATAACGTAATTTTTAGCTTTAAAAATGGCTATGTAGTTAATTTATACGCTGTAGAAGTAGGAGCAAGAGGTATACCAGCAAAATCTCTCTATAACCTGCTTAAAGACCTTGGATTGTCCAGAAGTGCAGTAAGTTGTATACTAGAACAAGTATCTAAAGCTGCACTAGTAGGATCATATCGGATTTGGCTGGGCAGGGAGAGAAATACGAGTAGTGAAGGTGAGTGTTGACGTACGTCAATATAAGGGGCCCCTTTTAAACCTACGCCCGAGTCACAAGTCTTGGGGTCTATTCGAGATTTCTCTCTCTGCCACACGATGGACCCGGCACCCGCACGGTGAATCCATGGAACGCTAAGAAGTTCGTCTCTCTTGTTGATCAAAATATAATTTTGGCCCCGTAGATCATTTAAATACCCATATGTGAGCCGTGAGAATTTCATTCATTCACGAGAAGAAGTGGAACAGCAAAAGAAGTTTTCACTTAAAAAAAAAAACGTAACGTCGAGATAATTAAATAATAATTTGGATCGTGACTAAGTTCTGTAGAGTGTTTAGAAAATGGAATGTTTTGGAATGATCAAAGTGAGAGGAGGGGTTTACGTATTGAGATAACGCTTAGTTACCAATGAGAGCGTCGCCGGCCGCATCCGCGTCCTTGGCCATGTCGTTCTCGACGGAGACGAGCGCCTTGCCCGCGAACTCCTTGAGCTCGAGCAGCACGAGCTCGTCGTACACCTCGTAGCAGAACAGCACCTCCACGCCGCGCTTCTTCAGCGACTCGTAGTACGGCGACGACTGCGCCAGCTCGCGGCTAAAATCAATCACCGTCATTACCGCTGAGGCGCCATTGAGACCCGAGCCGTTAGGTGAGGTCTTAAAAGAGCCGAGGATGGTATGGGGCGGTTTGTAAAGAATCATTCAGAATCATTGAACACGATCTCTTGTATCTATTGCATATTTAAAAATATTATAAAACAATAAGATCGCGATCGGACAGCCAGCGGCTGATTAAGAGTTCCGACCGCCCTAGGCTAACCTATCAGGACGCGCCCCCCGCCAGATCGGGCTAAAAAGTAGTACCTATTTTAGTTTTGACTTTGTTTAATAGTGCGAAAGTTTTAACATGGAAACTGAATCTGAAAACTTTTACTTAATATGAAATTAAGTTTTCAGATCAGTCTGCGAGCGAAACTAACGTAACGTTGTCTTTTACTTTGCACAACATTTGACCTTATGGTGGCAAAACATTTTTTTAGCTGATCGGACATAGTACCTAAAAACAATGCACGTCACGCAACATACGACCAAAATCTAGCTAGTGACTGGAGGCAACCAAGTAGACAATCAAATCCATGTCGTATTTGGCCGCATGACTTGTATTGGCTTAGTTTCTTTTATTTTTATTTTATAGGTTTACACTAGACCGCCATCTCGTCTGATAAAGCGCCGATCCGGTCTACGATGGAGAGTGCTTACCTATAAGAAACCGATTTACTCTTTATTTAATTCAATTCTGTTTTGATTTTGTTTTGGTTTGAATTTCATTTGATTTTAATTTAATTTTGATCTGATTTTAATTTGATTTAGTTTTAGGTTACTTTTTTTCTGATTTTAATCTGTTTTTGATTTAATTTTAATTTAGTTGTAGTTTAATTTTGATATGATTTTAATTCTGATATTTTTACTTGATACACGGACAGATGAAATGAAATGATAAAATCTATTAATTTAATTACGTAGGTAAATGTAATCCGTTGTCTTTAAATTCATTAATTTTATAATTAATTATAATACATATTGTCAAGTCATAAAAAATTCTTGCAACCCAATCAGCGCTAAATGTACTGCATTAAACTATACTCTCGGGTGCCCAAAATACAGGCCAAGCCTAGTTTGGGACCCAATGCATAAACTGCGGAGCCAGCTATGTATGACACTATTTCAACAATATCAATTAGTATTCATGTGCTGTTATTCTTATGGAAATAAATGACTTTATTATTATTATTATTTGAAATTTGAAGACACTAGATTGGAACAAGATTGGAACCATCGGGAAAAACCCACTCAGGCAATATAACCCACAGCCTAGACGTTCTAATCACAAAAATAAAAGTAGAACCTCTTAAGTTAACCTCTAGTTTAACCTCTCCGTTGGAGTCCTTGAAACGTCAACCATAAAATGATATCGCTATGTCGAGCTACGAGTGGTCCCATAGAAAAAAAGCAAGGTGGTATTAGATCATGCATATCGGTTGCATATTTTCCGAAGTGTATTCGATTAAAAACCCGTTAAGCTAGCAAATTTGCTGTGATAGGTAGTCAAGATTTTGGTACCATTGTCTATCAGATGAAAGAGTCGAAGTTGAGCATTGATGTCAAAACTGATAGCCAGTAACCGAAACAGATACACCTCGAAAAGTAGGAGTCAGATGAAGTGGATTCCTTTTTGCGGAGAAGACACATGCCTTTCCCTTGTTAAACTTGGCCAGATTGGCGACACCTAATTCAGAGACTGCCGCAAAGGTCAAGTTCAGACGCTCTGTCATACACTCTCTCAGTGCCGGAATTTGTTGTCCACCGGCTCACGCGCTAGATATGTCACGTTTTACATTGGTGCTGTCATCTGCGTGCCTAAAGATACCGGTCTTCAACAGATCATTGGTATGCAGCAGAAAGAGTGTCGCAGAGAGCGCCGACCCTTGAGCAACTCCGACGTTGATTGCAATTTGATTCGACACGCAGACATCAGGTCATCACTGAGCACTCGTGTGAATCGATCCCTCAAAAAACCCGTTGCCATGGATTCATAAAACCAGGAGATAAACTATTAGCAGAAAGCTTGCTTATACGGCTATCGTGCCAAACTCTGTCGAAAGCCTTCGAGACATTCAGGGCTTCCCTGTATTTCTCGATAGCCGCATAACAGATATGAGTGTTGTACCTACGCTATAATATCCCTGGTACGGTTTCGGTGAAATGAGTATGAAGGATTAAAATTAACGAGGAGGTCCTTAGATTCGTCAGGAGCCTGTGGTTTAGATACATTCCATAGTGTTGTAGAGTATGGACATGGCTGAGAAGCTGAGATGGTCCTTTTATTAGCAGGGTCAGCATCTCCCACGACTTTTATTTTATTTGATTCTTGCCTAGTTTGCGGAGAGAATTTAAACAACCGCATCAGTACATTCAATAATAGCATAAATACCATCTGGACCATTGGCTTTATTAACATCTAGTTAACTGTTGTGGCTATTTGCCATGAGTGTGGCTATTCAAACACTCTGAAAACTCAAAATTAGGGCGTTTTCAGTTCACAACGCATTTAGTTAGTGTTTTGTCTCGGTCTAGTTGAAATGTGTAGAGTAAATACAATGATGCTAAATTAGTAGTGTATGCGAAGACATAATTTTAGCGCCCCCCTGATCCTCGCGCCCTAGGCTGCAGCCTAATTAGCCTAAGGGTTAATCAGGCCCTGCGGACAGCTATTGTAACATGAAGAGTCCAAATAACATTACCTAGCACTGCACTGTGCTCGTCACCTAGAGATATAGGTAACAAGATTTATCTCTATGCTCTGTATTTTACTGGAAACATTGACTTTCACTGCAACATAGTGATGTTTTCACATTGCTGCTAGGGTGTGGAATAAATTAATATTGGCGAATATTAATCCTCGACTGACCTCGTGGCTTAGTTGGTAGTAGCATTGCCTGCGAAGCCGAGGGTCGTGGGTTCGATCCCCACCCAGTGCAAATATTTGTGTGATGAATTAAATGTTTGCACTGTGTCTGGGTGTTTCTATGTATAATAAGTATGTATTTAAAACTATATAAGTATTATATCAGCTATCTGGCCGCCATCACACAAGCTTTGCTTAGTTTGGGGTCAGATGGTGTTGTGTGTGAATTGTCCACCAATATTTATTATTATTATTTATTATTTCACACACAACACCATCTGACCCTAAACTAAGCAACTACTACCACAGGCAAACTCTGGAAAGAGTGCTACCACTACGTTTACCTGGGTGCAGCTAAGTAGTAGATACTCTTCTCGTCGTCCTTCTGCCGCGAGCTGTAATCTGCCAGAGAAATTTTTACTCCGCTGTCCAGTTTCGAGGATTCAAATCTCAGCAGTTTCGCGATGTCTTCCTGTCAAAGGAATTAATTTATTAATTTTTATCAATAGCCCTTATAGGATCTTCTGTTATTTAAATTACTAACAGTACCTGCGAATTTACCCGTATAGTTCCAGTTCCTGTAATTTCCCGCGATTAAAAGTAGCCTAGGACGCCCTTCGCTTCGCCCCACGAAGGAGTCCAGATAGGTGCACGTGCAAGCGACGGAGGTCTATTATACATATAACCGAACTCCGGACGACACAAAAGATGCCCCGTTTCGGGAATTCTTATACAATAGAAATGAAAAAGTGGCTTGTGGAAAAAGTTTCTACGGCATTGGCGAAATGATACCCGGAGAAAATTTGTAATATTCAAGTATCAATTAATTGTGCTCTTTTGACGTTAATTTTGAATTATAAATGTGGTTTAATTGACATGTAATTTTAATTTGTAATTTAATTGACATGTGATAATTTGCAATATCTTTTAATATAATAAATAAATAAAATAATAAATATTGGTGGACAATTCACACACAACACTATCTGACCCCAAACTAAGCAAAGCTTGTATGATAGCAGCCAGAGAGCTGATATAATACTTATATAGTTTTAAATACATACTTATTATACATAGAAACACCCAGACACAGTGCAAACATTTGAATTCTTCACACAAATATTTGCACTGGGTGGGAATCAACCCCACGACCCTTGGCTTCGCAGGCAGAGCTACTACCAACTAAGCCACGAGGCCTATGACATGTAACTACTCATTATCAATAAAAGAGTATGAGTATTTGAGTATGTGCTATTCCAGACTATAATCAAATTCTAATTTTCAACCAGACCCATTCACCTGCTTCAACGTGACTGAGCAAGCATCTAAACTTAACGTAACCGTCTTTTACAAATTGAATCTTCTGTCTGTTACAAAATTAATAAGAACTGATTTAGTACAGAATGAATACATATTCCAATATCTCTATGGGCCTTGTAAAATTTAGTAGAATTGAGGCATATGTTGCCAAAGAGTTAACATATACTATGTATAGAGTTAGAACAAACGCTTTACACCGAAAGCACAGGTCTGATCGCTCTTCTGGAAGTGTCATACTTTTGTCGCGGCACATCACTATGTTTCCATAGCTAACATGCACCTCATCTGCTTACGATTGGTACAAAGGAACCGTGCGGAAAAACCTAATCTATTTACTTATTCTTCATCTAAGGCAGTTAGTTACCTTCTCGACGGGGCTCGAGCTGGTGACGATGCCCTCCTTGAAGAACAGCGAGTACTCCTTGTAGAAGGCGTCGTACGCGACGGGGTCCTTGCGCGCCTGGTCCACCATGAACTTGAGGAACCGGTTCGTCAGCACCGTGCGCAGTTTGCTGGAAACGATGCGGTTTTGTACACAGGACGTTTTCATATCAGGCGATAATAGATGATCTCATTTATGTACAAATATAAAATACTAATATTTTTTTTTATTGAAAACGTCTTTTGGCGCACCACACAAAGATTTTTCGTGGGCTGTGAATTGAACTCAAGCGTCACGCTCGTAAGTGAAAGTAATCTTCGGGTGAAGTCGGAACCTAACGCATTTCTAGATGGCCATGCTTTTCTAAGCATGGTCATCTAGAAAATGTCTTTTTGATAAATTACTTAATTAAGATAAGCGTCCACAGGTCCGCATCGCATGTAACGGATTTTAGTTTGCCTTGTCGATGAGCAATCCGTACGGTGCGGATCAGTGGACCCTGTTGTATTAGTTTTGATACAAGGCAAACCAAAATCCGTTACGTGCGATGCGTCCGATACGGGCCTGTGGACGCTTACCTTTAGACGACAATGCTTTGAAGATTTGTTCTACTAGACTAGTAACGCTTACCGGTTTCACCCCTTAGTTTCCAAAGTGAGCTATCAAATTCTGAGTATAAGTTTTCACTTCTATCGGCCTAAAAGTTTTTGAAGATGAGATGAGCTTCCGGTCCCCATGGACCCAATGTCTCAGCCCCAAAAGGCTCAAATATCCACTTCAGAGCGTAGCAATTAATAAAACTGAAGTGCCCTTAAGTAATAACAAATTAACAGCTTTTTACTAAGTTCAAATGAAATAATTTACGGTACATAGATGGAACAACTAGACCTAGACAGACAGTTTAAAAAAAATAAAAATACTTCAATATGCATTTAGTGAAAAGATGTTAATTTGTAACTACAAATACAAACATTAAAATTAGATACATTTTACCAGCTCATTATAATTTAAATACTCACGTTATCAACGCACTGTTCTGCAATATTTCTCTGCTTAGATTAAGTGGAATGTCTTCGGAATCAACCACACCTGCAAAGAAACCAAAGACATTTTCAATTATTTGATAATCGAAATTATAATTAGCTTTATTGCAATTGAGATTATCGTCATGGCCTCTACTGCTTACTGAGCTTAAGCACAACACCTTAGTTATCTGCTATACAGTAAAGTTATTCAGCCAACATCACATGAACAAATGCATAACTATGCATTTGTTCAAGTGGTGATATTATGTTATGCATAGTTTACGATTATTTTAAAGGACATACAGATAAACATTCATTTTGATACTCACAGACACAATTAACCGCCTGAAAATTTAAAAATTTAAAATTAACGAAATATATAGGTTTATTTTTCGTCACTTCGATCTTTTCGACAAAATCGGTTTTGTGGGATTATTCTTAAAACCGTTTAAGTTTTCAATATCTTCATTTGTTATTGCTTAATCATACTACCACAAAATTTGCTTTAAAATTAACGATTTCCGCAAACTAGGAGAAATACAGGATGGGCGGGTAATTGTGCCTGTGAGTGTATATAGAAGACTAGTTCACCGCACACTACGCGCGTTGCTACGCCACCTGTCGAAAATTGGTCAAACCAACTCAGATTTAGAACAAATTAGATTAGCAAAGGTGTATAATGACAATCTTAAAAGAGATACATGATGTCACGGGGCACGCAACAAAAGCTCTCAAAAAGGAATATTTTTGTCTGTTTTTGTTACATTATTATTTTTCTTTCGTTCATCTTTCAAATCGAATCAGTAGTTCCTAAGATCCTAGCGTTAGCAAACAAATAAATTCTTCAGCTTTATAATATTAGTATAGATAAAACACATTACCTTTAACAAATCTCAGCCATTTAGGCAGTATATTCTCAGCCTTGCTCTTGATCAGTATTTTCCTGCAGTAGAGCGAGACGCCGACGTCAGAGTCTCGGGACATCTCGAAGAGGCCGGGCTTTCCCTCGGGCACGTAGAGGATGGCGCGGATGCTCAGCGGCGCGTCCGCCTTGTAGTGAAGCGTGAAACGCGGCTTGTCGTACGAATTACCGATGTAGCGGTAGAATTCTACGTGCTGCTCGTGACTCACTTCTTTGGGCTCCATTAACCACAGGGGCTGCAAATAAAATAATAATTTAATTTGTTCACAAAAACTGACTTCAAGTTAAAATAATATGTGAAAAACATTGCATGTGAGTGCAATTTGAGGATTTCCCTCGATTTTCAGAATGTCACCGTCAACAGAACTTGACTTGGCGCTTGTGGTACAACCTCGAAAGTGTGTGTAGGAAAACTCTTTTTAATAAAAAATATTTTTTAAATTCGGTCCACAATTGATGGAAAAATAGGTGAACATACATAGAAAAAAATATTTATACAGTCGAACACAGTAAACATTTCGCACACAACACCATTTAACCTTAAATTAAGCAAAGCTTGTACTGTGGGAGCTAGATAGCTGATATAATCATACTTACACTGTAAATGTCAAAGTTTGGATCTTTGTATGTTTGTTGCTCAATCACGTCGTAAAGTATGAACAGATTGGGTTGAAATTTCAAACACAATTCAAATGACTTTTACATACATAATAGTACATAATAATCATTAAACAATTTCATACCTTGATGGAGTTGACTTGTACATCATTCAAGAGAATTGGACTGCCAATGAAGTTACTGTATTTCATGATGATATCTAAAACAAAGTAAAAATATTACTATGAAATATCCTATGATTATATTGTATCGAGCTAACAACATTTAGACAGAACATTTCGGCCCAAGCAACATAATTTGAATTTTTCTTGCTCAATTTGTCAGTTGAAATTTTTCTTGTCTGAAAACTTGTTTTATGTGGTTCTATTTTTAGTTATAAATGCAAAATTTTGTGGTTAGACTATGTATAAACTCTGTCTTGTCTATTGTAGGTTTAGCCCAACATTTTTAAATACTTGAGATGGTTTTTCTTTGTCATATAAAACTGGTACATACTTTTCACAGTTTCATCGTCGGAAAATTCTCTGCAGTCAGTTTTTAAATGTACTACTATTTTGGTTCCAACATCTACACCTTCAGCTTCTTGAATCTCATAAGTACCAGATCTGAAACAGTTAACACAATGAGTGAAACTGCTTTGAAAATATTTAGTCTTAAACAAAAGCTTTTAAAAAAAATTGTGTGCAGTAATTTTTGTACAGTGAAAGGGAAAAAAAGTAAATTTACAAAGTTGATATACTGAAAAACAGATGTGGTGTGTCATGGGACACCAGATAGGAACAGAGTTCCTTTGGATAATATAGAGGATATAGAATTTGCAAAAAATTTATTACACACACAAATTACCATACATAATTTGTTTTACACCACTGTTGTTTTTTAAGATATAGGCACACCAACTAATCCTGCTCTCCTAAGCAAACAAATAAATTTCATTAATAATTTCAATAAATTTCAGAAACAATTCAAATGAATATTTAGTGGGAATAGTTACCCATCAGAAAACCATTTGTATCCAGGAGAACCAGCTTTGCTGCTCTTTGTGTAGACCTCAATCTTTTCCGCCACCATAAATGCAGAGTAGAATCCCACACCAAACTGGCCAATGATGGTGTTCGCTTGTTCGGCCCCTTGTTTCTTTATTTCTTCAATGAAGGACTTGGAGCCTGATCTGGCAATGGTGCCCAGGTTTGATGTGAGCTCATCCTTTGTCATGCCTATTCCTGAATCCTGTGTTTGATAAACAGATTTACTAAATTATATTTGTTATTTTTTTGTTATAAAGCATTACTTTTAAAGTACATTGTTCTAGTTTTAGTAAATAAAGAATATAACAAAATGTCTATTCTGACATTTAGATTGGATATTTAATATTTATTTTAGTAAAGTACCACCTACCAAGCACAGATTGAATCTTTAAATTTGTTGTATCTATTAGCAAAAAAACACTAGTTCTTATATTATTACTGTTATATGGATTAAACTGTTTACCTGAATTGTGATTGTTCTACTTTGCTTGTCTGTTGATATTTTGATTTCGAGAAGTCTATCCAGTCCATCCAGTTGTGGAGCATCAGGCGCTGAACTTACACTTAGGTATCGGAACTTTTCCAATGCATCACTAGCGTTGGATATTAATTCTCTGATGAAAACCTGAAAAAAAAAACATTTTTTACACATTAATCATGAAAGCATATTTTTTATCAATTATAGGTTTGTACTTGGCCACCATCCTGCTTGATGTTTAAGTAATGATGTGGTGTGTTAATGGTGCATATTTGCCTAGGACAAACCAATTCACTTTCGACAAGAAGACTCCCCAATTATATCTATCAGAAAATACCCATTTAAAAAATATTAGTTTTCATGTAACATTTAGGATGTAACTATTCTACTATTCATTTAACTACTATTCTACTATTCATTTAACTATTCATTTAGGATGTAACTATTATACTATTATATTATTAATTCAGTAATAATAATAAAGGTTTATATTTTTATTTTAAAGAGTGTCGAGACGATCAAGCCATGTGCCTGATGGTAAGCATCATGCCTGCTACATAACAGCACAGTGACACACAGCTATTGGATCATGAACAGTCCAAATCATTACCTAGCACTGCACTGCGCTCGTCACCCATAGATGTAAAGTGTTATATTTCTAAGCCCCGTAATTTCTCTGGTAACATTATGTATATTATGTTACAACAAAAACTATGATTTTTTTTCTATACATATTTATTTTTCATTTATTATGTAATTTTGTGTCAGCTCTGCAAAATGAGTGAATCAAAGACTACTGACTACTTAATTAATTAGAAACAAATCAAACAACAGTATGAGTGACATGCCAATGGATTTTTATCAGCAAATCACGATTATTTTTATTTTAATGGACATTTCATAGCAATACTATTGGATTTGCATTACTTCAACCTCTAGACTCTAAGGGTATTTTATACTTAAAAAAACGTACTTCTTTGTCTGAATACAGAGATCTGGCCACTATGTCCAGGAGCATTCGTGTTTCAGCTTGAAATTCTCTCTTTTCTGGGTTAACTTTTGTCGTGTCATTTGTTTCACTAGGTTGTTCTTCTGCAGCAGTCTTGGCAGTGCTGAATGCTCTCGTAAAGTTTGTACTCGCAGAGATTCGCCCTGAAATAGGTAGTCTCAAAGGAATTACTCGAGCGCAAAAATTTAGAAAAACATCTATAAGTTACGTGTTACAGAATTTAATTACGTATAGTTAATTTGATGTACATACCATGTTGTTGAATCGAAATTCTAGTTACTTTCGTTTTATTCGCAGAATGGAAAAATAACCTCCCAGCACGAAATGTTGCAGGACCCAACTTAGCTCTCAAAGCTGACATGTTATTTTATAATTTATATTAGAGACAGAAAATATGTTTCTGTGATGTTGAGGTCTTTAAACTATAATTATTCTCTATTTTGTACCTCCGATGATTATTTGTAATAGCTATTATTGTTTTTAAATTAATTTTTGTACATAGAACAAAATGCTTTTATTTTTAAATTGACAACAAACTAAATGAAAATGAACGATCTTCTTCAACCTTCATTCAATTTCACAGATCACTATTTCATTTTTCAATCTATTTTTTGTTGGTAGGTTGGTATCAAGTATCCGGTAATAGTATACATTTTATCAACATTTTATAGTGGTACTGGAAATGTTACGGATATTACCGTTTATTTATATTTCCTTGTTTTTTTAATCAACCTCAATCTGAGGACTCACATGAGTGATCAAGGTAGCGATTCTAAAACCATTCGCTTGCATCCGACACTGAATCTCATCTCTCGGTCTTTGTCATGCTAAACTTGTGCTAAACAGATAAGACAAAGACCGAGAGATGAGATTCCGTGTCGGATGCAACCGAATGGTTTCAGAATCGCTACCCTAGGCTATCCGACACGGAATCTCATCTCGGTCATTGTCATGCTAAACACATAAGACACTGAGCTCACGTGGTAGAATTTATCTATTTGCCCGATTATTATAAAATTAAGGTTGAACGTCCCAGCATCCTTAGCGATTCTGGGTAGCGATTCTAAACGCAATCCGAATGGTTCAAAATCAGAATGACAATCCCTGTCTCTGTCTTGCTAAACAGATAAGACAAAGACCGGGATATGAGATTCCGTGTCGGATGCAACCGAATGGATTTAGAATCGCTACCCTGAACCTAGTCGGAATGATCCGAAACGGAACCTCATCTCTCGCTGCTTAGCACGACAGAGACAAGGATTGTCATTCCGAATATAATCCTTCGGATAAATGTTGCGATTGCTACGGCAATTCGCATTTATTTTTAGATTATACAGCATACAGTAGGCTGTTCATTACTATATTTATCAAGTATGACGGATTACGACAATTCAGCTTTGCAATAAACCACGTCAAATTACGAACAAAAAACTTAGCAATCATTAGAACTGCCGATAGAAGTGAAAACTTATAACTCAGAATTTAATTTAGAAACTATGCGGGTGAAACCGCAGGGCGTGGCCATGAGCATACCAATCTAAAAATGCGTCAGCATTTCTAGGCGGCCAATAGGAATGGTGACGTATTTTTAAATAGCCAATGGCTATGGTCTCAAGTATATTTATCCGAAGATTTCTTATCATTCCCGAGCGTGCCGCTAGAATTCAATTCACAGCCCACGAAAAATCTGTCTGTGGGCCGCCAAAAGAAGTTTTCACTTCAAAAAAATTGGCAGTCATTGGGACTGCCGATGGAAGTGAAAACTTTCAGAATTTGATAGCTCACTTTAGAAACTACACGGGTGAAACCACTGCTTGTCTGGTATAAATCTTCAAAGCATTGTCCCCTAAATAAGTCATCTAAGTATGAGACCCAAGTTCACCCAAAGACTTCTTTCATTTACGAGCGTGACGCTTGAGCTCAATTCACATCCCACGAAAAATCTGTGTGTGGTTTGCCAAAAGTAGTTTTCACTTCAAAATGCATATTAAGCTCCAATATCGTTTGTTTTTTCACTTTCGTCATTCGCTAAGTTATAATAAAGTGTGGTTGTTTACTACCAGCAATAACACAGAGATAGTAAACAAAATCCATATTATATACTAACGAACCACATCCACTCTCAAAGGAGCTTTATTAGCAAGACAAGCCTTTAAAAATCAGGTACAACACAGGTGTGTTGTTATCATATTGTGTTCGTATCATATATGGGATATCATATGAAAGCGATTTGTGTAAAAATACGAAAAATAACAGATAATAAGGAAGTTTCCAATAGCATTAAATCAAAAATTAATTACATAGATTTAAAGATAATAGAAATAAATTGTACTGATACATACTGAAAAAAATTGGTTGCCTGTAAAGTCGGTATACGGGCGAAAGTTTTACGTGACAACGACTTTGAGTGGTTAGCCTGCCTAAGAGCGAGAGAGACAGACATAAAAAGTGAAAGGCACGCGTCCCTCTCACTCGCTCTCATTGTGAGCGCATAACGTGAGCGGAGCGTAACGCAGTTTCTTGAAGTGTCACCCGGCAAACCAATTTATAAGACGTTGTCACGTCAAAAAAACTTGAATATCTCAATAAATGACGAATTTGTGAACATATTAAAATTACTAACTAAAAATCAAAAAGCCGCACGGCGCGTTCGCCGTGTGACGTCACGAGTTACGACGTGGTCGCGCTGTAGGCTAGAAGGAGCGCAATAGAATCTAATTTCGTGGCAGAGAAACTAGAATTTCGTGCTAATACTATCTCGAATGTGGTGATGTATGTAGCATTGCGACTATTATTGGTATCTATAATAAGTCATTGATGTTAAGTTTAGACTATGACCTGGGATTAGTGCGCGGACAGTCTAATCAAATTTCCCAAAAGTCGACAGGGAATGGGTATCCGTTCTTTTGAAAAACTTTTTTTCACAAACCGACATGTGATAACCAACGTTAGACAAACCCACGGGTAGTGAAATGATTATTACACAAAAAAATATTTAACAAATTGGTTATATCTCAAACGACCGACCGGCGACCTCCGTAGTGGAGTGCAGGCCGAGTATGGAGAAGCGACACTCAGGGCTGACCGCAGAGCTTCTGGCGGAAGCCCACCCGGAGTCAAATCTCAGTGATAGACCCTAATCGGAACGGTATTCTAAAGTAAATGACAGAACCAAATCAGAATTGATAATTTACATAAACAATGTTACGGGTACTTTTAAAATATTTGTTATAAATTGTATTTTGGTAAATGCTAAATTTGTAAAAAGAATAATTTATGAAATGAAAAATGGACAATAAACAAAATGTCATTCGATACATTGTATAAGTTAAACGTTTGTCATGCAATTGGTTATAAAAGGATGGTTTGTAAAATAAAACATTTGTTGATGTAAGGTATTTTTTAAATAAATATCATGCGAAACGTTGTTTGTAAAATGAAACATTTTTGTATCGTAAAGTTTTTGCAATGAATATTATACGATTCGTTGGTTTTAAAGTGATGTTTTGTCAAAAAATGTTTGTGAAACATTAGTGAACCCAGGGAATGTCTTTTAATCTAGGTAATAATCCGTGGTATACAAGAATACAAGTGCAGATATAAATAAGAAGTGTCAAGCTTTCAACATAAGGTAATAATTATTTACCTACCTATTTCATCTACCATTCTATTATTATTATTTTTGAAGTGAAAACTTCTTTTTGCGCGCCTAGACAAATTTTTCGTGGGGTGTGAATTGAAATCTAGCGTCACGCTCGGGTATGATAAGAAATCTTCGGTTAAGCTCGGGACCATGACCATTGGCCATCTAGAAATGCGTCAGCCAATGGGAAATACTGAAAGGGCGTGGCCCGGCCATCATGGCATGCCGCTCTAGAAATGCGTGAGCCAATGGGAAATGACGCATTTCTAGATGGCCATGCCAAGATGACCAGGCCACGCCCTGCGGTTACACCCATGTAGTTTCCAAAGAAAGCTATCAAATTCTGAGTTATAAGTTTTCACTTCTATCGGCAGTTCCTATGACTGCCAATTTTTTTTTTTGTTTTTAAATTCACGGCATTACGCACATGACGATAAAGACAGTGGTGCGCGTTGGATTCGAACGAGGGGGTCCGAGGGGCGTAGTTGCCGTTATCCCAACTAGCCGTAACACTCTCTCATGCAACCCACTAAATTTTCCCATAGTTGGGACTCGGGGCCTTCTCTCACAGAGAGAGTCCAGGGTAGCGATTCTGAAACCATTCGGTTGCATCCAACACGGAATCTCATCTCTCGGTCTTTGTCTTATCTGTTTAGCATGACAAAGACCAAGAGATGAGATTCCGTGTCGGATGCAACCGAATGGTTTCAGAATCGCTACCCAGGTCTTAATCCAGCACGCGGGGCTAGTGCGGGTTGGTGGATGACCTCGAAAGGTTCTAGGCGTATGTCGGTTTCCTCACGATGTTTTCCTTCTACTTTTTTACAGTGGTGCGTGTGGCGTGTACGACTAGACGAGCCGTACGTATATGCTTTGTACCAGTAGACCGTTCTTGTGTATCTACCTCGGTTATTTGAAAGAAAGTGGTGGGCGGGGGATTCGAACGAGGGGTTCTGAATTAGCAGTTGGCGTTATCTTGACTAGTCGTAACACTTATGACTAGACCATTATATAGAATATGCATCCCACTAAATTTTCCCACAGTTGGGACTCGTTGCCTTATCTCGGAAGGAGAGTCCGGGCCTTAATCCACCACGCGGACCCAGTGCGGGATGATGGATGACACATGACCACGAAATATTCTAGGCATATGTTGGTTTCCTCACGATGTTTTCCTTCATCACCTTTTTTAAAATTAGTGGCATTACACACATCATCAATCATCAACAGCCCACTAAACGTTCCCACTGCTGGGACTCGGGGCCTTCTCTCGCAAGGAGAGAGTTAAGGCCATAATCCACCACGCTGGCCCAGTGCGGGTTGGTGGATGACACATGACTTCGAAAGATTCTAAGTACATGTCGGTTTCCTCACGATGTTTTCCTTCACCGTTTTAAGTTAGCGGCATTACGCACGTGACTTCGAAAAGACAGTGGTGCGTGTGGGGTTTGAACCCGGGGTCTCCGGATCGGCAGTCGCCGTTCTCCCGACTAGACCAACTGTAACTTAAATTACACACAAACATGGCTTCAAAAATAAAGTGGTGTGTGTGGCGTGTGCGACCAGCCCTAATGTATTCAAGATACATGTGTAGATACAGTCCATTGATAACGAATACATATAGTTTTAGGATCTTGGATTTCTTGGATTGAATTCATCACACAAATATTTGCACTGGCTGGGAATCGAACCCACGACCCTCGGCTTCGCAGGCAGACTTACTACTATTAATATTCTGATCATTCGTGTCGATCAGTCGTGATCAAACCGACTGGGTTCAGAATCGATACGTTGGTGTTCATCTTAAACTTAAAAAAAAAATGGCAGTCATAGGAACTGCCGATAGAATGGGGCGTTTTCCAGATGAAGATAGACTTGTCAAAAACAGTTCTAAATTTTGCCAAGTGTGGCACCACTGTTTGTTTTTGTGAAATTTCTCTAACAAAATGAAACATTGGCGCCACTTATGGTGAAATTGGGAACTGTCTTTGACAAGTCTATCTTCATCTGGAAAACGCCCCATTGAAAATTTAAAACTCAGAATTTGATAGCTTACCTTGGAAACTACACGGGTGTAACCGGAGGGCATGGCTTCGCCATCTTGGCATGGCCATCTAGAAATGCTGACGCATTTACCATTGGCTGATAAGTTTCTAGATGCCCATGCCATGATGGTCTGTCCACCACCCCCTTTCAGGATTTCCCATTGGCTGACGTATATCTAGATGGCCAATAGCCATGGTCCCAAGTTTACCCGAAGCTTTCTTTTCATACCCGAGCGTGACGAATAAATTCAATTTGTTGAAATTCAATGAAGTTTTCACTTCAACAATAAATATTATTTCTACCATCAAATTAAAAAATTGTATACACGTGAATTTTCATTATTTTAACCCACCTTTATTACATATACTCACACTTGACCAACTTAGTAACAGTTAATTTTGAACCGAAAAACGAAAATCATCCCGATTTGATAAACCAGTCTGGAATTCAGTCGGATTCGGCCGGACTAAAAATTTCGCCGGAATGCAATCACTAACGCGATATTACGATTCAGTTGTCAAAGTCATTTGACTTTGACAGCTTTGGCTAGTTGAACTGGGGGCTTTGAATTTGTAATGTTTTGTTGGAGACCTGCCGTCCCTTATTTTATGTCGATGGTGTTAGACTTAAAAATTAAAAAGTAACTGTCATTGAAATAGACATACTGGCTTTGACAGTTATGATTCACAGTGGTGCCAGACTGAATAATTGTAAGCTCAATGAAGCTCATTTTTTTCCGTTCGAGAGGTTGTATTTTAATAAAATCGTTTGTTTATATAACATATTGTTTTATTTGTAGTTTAAAAACCATTAACGTTTTTATAACCATTCTTCTATTTGCTCACGAATTAAGCCGAGTAGATTTGTGAAAAAAATATTATTACATCTTGTGTAATAAAATATAGTAATGTAGAAATTTATAACGATATATTAGCAATGTTATGTTCAGTTTTAATAGTTATTAGGACCACTTTATGTTCCCACAAGTGGGACTCGGGGTATTTTCTCTTAACGGTCTTAATAATAAAAAAAAAAATAAAAAAAAAATTGATTTTCATATGGATCGAGTTGAGATGCTCCAAGAACTGGTTTACTACATTCTGTCTCCTTTTAAAATGCAGAAAACATCGTCGTCAACGATGATCTTCATTCACAGCTCACAAAAAATCTATGTGGTGTGCGCTTATAGAGAATGGATAGAGGAGAATTATCTGATAAAGTAGATAACTTTGTAAAGTGACTAAGCTGTACGATTTAATAACAGTTCAATAATCTTCCACAATGGCGTAGATTAAGGGTATGGTATAAATAAACCAATTGTATACAAACTGACGTATGCCAAGTTAAAAAATTACATAATATTGTCGACTTAAAAAAAAAAATACCACTTGGATGGTACAAATAATGTAGTAATGTTTAACCTCAAATAATTATTATCAAAAAACGTGTAGCTAGTGATATTATTTCATGAAGTGTGAATAGTACGTGTATTGATTTCTTTTAAAATTTACCCTGACACTGTAGTGGCGCCACCCTTATTTAATGCGTTTGAATGACCATTTTGTATGTACATACACAGGTAAAACTCCTATTTTCATTCTCCACGGGTGTGCCAATAGAAATTTAAACTTCAAAAACTAAATGTCATAATAAAATAATAATAACTTAACAAATCACTATGATATGTAACATGTCTAGAATTTATCATCAGAGAAATGATTCGTAATTGATTTATTAATGATGTTTTTGCGAAAACAATGCTATAAGATTTTTTTCTAAATTGGGTGGTTTATAGCTCCTTGACTTTCAATGCATCTAACAACATTTTAGCGTAGCCAACTGGCAACATAACTAATGCAGACATGACAGTCTGAGTGTTTGGCCAGTGAAGTTTGGCTGGTAGAGAAAACTAAAACTGCAAAACAGTTTATACTGGACAGGAAGCAGTACATTTTTGTATGTGAAAATCATTTACACCAGTTTTTATATGTATACCATATTTTACCAAGACTACAGCTAACCCCTTTCGACTTTACGGGACAAAAACATTATCCAGCATTGACTACTGAAGTTGTTTGAAAACATTTTTATCATTTCGCTATGTAGTGAATTTATTTTTAAATATTTTCTAATCGTATGACGTGTGATACATATCGCGTGCGGCAATAAAATCGACGTGTATTCGTATTATCGTGAGACTAAATCGATAAACATGTGTGTAGTGTGTATAAACAGGACGAAAAGTTACTTGATGAGTGCGTTATCTCGAGTAAGGTGCAGTACTTGATTGACTGTCGCGGTGCGGTGTTGTGGAGTTGCTGGCCGAGGTCTGGGTGAGACGGCGGTGCCGGTGATGGAGGGTGTGTGAGGTTCCTCAGCCACCGTGGAGCACCTGGTGGGAGGCGGCGGCGCGGGCGGCCTGCTGCCGGGCGCCGCGCCCGCGCAGCACCCGCCCAACATGCTCCAGCCCATGGAGGAGATGATCCTGCCGCCCAAGCAGACGCTGCCCCGACAACATGTCGTGGATCGCTTGAGGTACATAATCATTACAGAATACCACTTAAAAAATGTAGTTGTACCTATACCATTCACTATTCAATAGTTTTAGCAAAATAAATGAAATAGAATACAAGCAATATTTTCATAGAAATCTTAATATATCATGTCAGTCTTCAATTCATCAATGTTTCATTCAAAAAATTGTTAGGAAACCTAATTTTTTAATTTATTTGATAGGTAAAATATTTCTAATGTGTGGGATTATCATTTCAATGTAAATCAAACAATTGTCTTTTTCATTAATTTTATGGTAATTCAGGCAGAGGTTTTTGAAGTAGCATTCTTCTTACCAGGGGGTGGTAGGTATATTATCACTTTTGCCAGTTATTCTACCACTATGCAGTAACGGGCAAACATTACTGTTTTCTGGTTTGAAGGGCATTGTTCTCAGAGTGATTATAGGGCAAAGAGATAAATCCTCTTATATCTCTGTCTGGGTGGCAAGTGGTACCCATCACTTGCAGTCCTGTGACTCAATAATGAATGTTGTAAATCTGAAAGTTTGTGTGTTTGGATGTTTGTTGCTCAATTAGGTATGTCATAAGAACTGAGGGGATTAAGCCAAATTTTTTTTCTAACATATAGTCTAGAATAACACATATAGGTGACATTTCAGCCTAAACAAATGTGTAGGTGCAATTTTTAGATTCTACACTCAGAAATGGCTCCAATGATTTGAATGAAATTTAGTATGCAGGGGGTTTTAAATGCGATAAATCGGATCTAGCTAGGTTTAATTTATAGAAACTGTTATTTTATTTTTATTCAGATTGAAAAACCAAGCAAAGCTCAGTTGTTCACGGACTATTCATACATAATATATAAAAAAGTATAATTAATGCCATAATCAATATTCTTCGGTATTACGAGTTGTCAGCTATGTCATTTCAACACTATTCATACCTTCATACATTCATATCTATTTTTCATTATCATACTAAATACTAATATTAAACATTAATTAATTAATATTAAATACAAATTCAAAGGTAACTCTTTTTGTTATATATTATATTCTTGCCTATACAAATGAAACTCGTATACAAAATCTCTTTTGGTACATAGGTAGATGATATATGCCAATTTATTAATATCGACCCATATAAAAGGATTTAAATTGTAATCTTTCTCATGCTAAACCTGAAAGTTTTGACAAATCCCATAGGATTGCAAGTCACGCTGTGCATTACATCACTTATACTTGCTTAATCATGTCTGAACATCTGAACTATAATCTACAACAGATTATAGTCTAGAAAAGCACATAGGCTACTTTTTATCACAGGAAAATAATGGAAACAAGGACTACACAGGTAAAACAACAGGGCTCTCCAAGTTTTCTATTACTCACTAAAGTAATTTGTTAAATTACTTAATTGAAATTGCAGTGGAAACCTGTTTTGAAAAATGTGGTAAAACCATTATCACAACCTATTATTTATTTCTCAATTATGTGATTTGTATAAAATATTTAAATTATCAGAACCACTCCTTAATTTTGCAATTATTACCATTAATGATACTTACAAATAATAGTTTTATACCATGTTATGTAAAAGAAAAATAAGTTTATCTAACCATGTTATGTAAATAAAAGAAATTGCTGCTAGTTATTCAATCAATATTAATTATATTATGTTAGATAATGGACTTTCTCTTTTATGTAGGCACATTTTTGTGTGCATTTCTTAGGTTGCATCAGAGAGTGCAATTTAAATGCACAGAAGCAAGGAAAGCTGCAAACATTAGATTTTCACTTAGTTTCACTGTAGGGCACTTGTCACAGTGAAAGTTAAGTGGTCTTACTTGACTTCACAAGCTTTATTACATGCACTGCAATTTTTCTTTTCTTGCATATTTATAATTTCACTGTGATAACATTGTGAAAGTTCATAATATTTACTTCAACAAGGAGGTTTCTTGTTCTGTGTCATATTGGTCTTGAAAAAATGTTAATAATTCAGTAATATTCAGTTTTTGATCAATATAACATTTATTATTTAAAAATTTAATGTAAATATTAGTGTAGTGTTGTTAATGTTAGTCTTTACTATAAAAATAACAACAAATATAAATTTAACAATGCCCCACAGTTTTAGCTGTGCAGTTATAAAAAGTAGACTATGTGCAATTCCAGACTAAAATCTAACTGTGTTCCAAATTTCAACACAATCCATTCACTTGTTATGGTGTGATTGAGCAACAAACATTGATATTATTATTTAATACTAGCAGCGCCCCGCGGTTTACCTGTGGAGTTCCCATTCCCGTTATTTTTCCAGGATAAAATGTAGTCTATGTGTTCTTCCAGACTATCATCATCTATGTTCCAAATTTCATCCCAATCTGTTCATACATTTCGACGTGATTGAGCAATAAACATCCAAAATTTTACCTTTACAATATTAGTAGGTTTATAAACATCATTGTTTGGATATTTGGATGTTTGTAGCTCAATCACGCCGTAATGTATGAATAGTTGAATAGATTGGGTCGAAATTTGGCACACAGATAGATTATAGATGTACTACATTTTATAGTCTGAAATAACATATAGGCTACTTTTTTGCCTTCAAAAATAATGTGAACGGGAATTACGGGGTTAAAACTGAAATTATGAGTAGTGACGTACGTCACCAATAGGGGCCCCTTTTAAACCTACGCCCGAGTTACATGTCTTGGGGTCTATTCGAGATTTCTCTCTCTGCCACACGATGGACCCGGCACCCGCATGGTGAATCCATGTAATGCTAAGAAGTTTGTCTCTCTACAACAATTATTTTATTCTTTATTGTCATATAATTTGCATTCTACCTACTTTGGTAAATAAATAGAACCTTATTCATGCTCTGTATCACCCATATTAATCAACTGCAAGTGTCCTCACTGGATGAAGTATTTAGTTTTGTGCTGCAAACTCTAATTACAATAAACATATGGGTTGATTCACAGTAAAAAACTACCTATATTCAATCTGTTTACTCTTTAACCTTCACCTGACGTCACTCGTAAAGCATTTACTTAAACAAATATTTAATGAACTATTAATAACCACTAGTAAGTAATTATTATCCATACATAAAGAACTCTTTCAGTTCTAAGCTTCTAAGGACTTTCAAGAGACTTCCAACTGCTCAAGACAGCTCATCTTCACATACAACCAAACTGAGTCCTTTGACTTAAAAAAATAAAAGTGGCCAAGTGCTAGTGGGACTCCCGCACGAAGGGTTCCGTACCATTAGCATAGAATAGATAATACAGATAGAACGGACACTCCCCACCCCCCGCCAGTTTCAAGCTTCCTACCCCGCAAGAACGCGAGAAGCACTCAGCGACACGACATAGATGACACGCACACATGCGTAAATGCGTTCGAACGACATATGCGAGATGTGTGAGTGTAGGTATGTCAACTGCACCGTCTGTATAGATTTTAGGCCGAGTGTCCGGGGTGTGCCATTAGCAAACATACGGCGAAAACTACATTGGCTTTATTTTAATTCCGTATAATACATAAACCATCGCAGTTACCACAGACAGGCTGTTATCCAAAAATTTCTACTAAAATTTTGATTTTACCTTACGATTTTAACGATGAGGCCGATAGCGTGTTTTAGTGTACTAGTGGCGCCATCTAGTTTGCTTGGAACGGACTAATCGAGCAAGAAACGGTAAAAAATCAAGTTTGTTGTATGGGAGCCCCCCTTAAATATTTATTTTATTTTAAGTATTTGTTGTTATAGCGGCAATAGAAATACATCATCTGTGAATATTTCAACTGTCTAGCTATCACCGTCTTGTGATACAACCTGGTGACAGACGGACGGACAGCTAAGTCCAGTAATAGCGTCCCGTTTTTAGTTTTTACTCTTTGGGTACCTAAAAATAAAAGAAGAATTGGATATTTTTTATGTTCTATGGCGTCACTTGTAAGCTGTCCAACTAAGTGCAGGTGAAGATAGGGGGTTGCAACCCTCAACCTTCCTTGTCGCATGATTTTTGTACGGCATTGCGGAATACCTAATGGGTTAGAAGAGGTATTTCGCCGGCCGTTTTGGTATGGGCTCTTTGAAGTTAGTTAGGTATTATCGGTATTTTGTTAAGGAAATCATTTACTGCGCATCTTCTTGCGCACAGTTCGGAAAATTCTACCATATAAACAGCTGAGTTTGAGAGCTGCTGCACTATGCATCAGTACCTACTTATACACCCTTTTCTTCAAGATTGCGTAAAAAACGGTCCCTTTAACTACACTCACTGTAACTTTGCGCACGTTGAATTGTTTAGTGAGAATTCGACTCGCTCTGTTTTTAAAGAGTTTCCCAACTCACAGATTAATTTAGACTCCCTTTATTGTTCAAGCGCCTGATCGAAAAAAAACACAACTAAAGAACAAGACTATTCTCAAGTTTCATATCGTCCTTTTCGTAATTGGTCTAATTAGTAATTTTAGCCGCCATAAATAGAAGTTTATATTCGTCTGTAGCTATGCGTTTGACGTAGTTATGTTATAATCTAATCTGATAAAGTATCTTGTACGGAACGCCTACCTCTATTGTAGGTTTTAAGATTGTAGGTGTATACGACGAGTATTGTAAAATATTCCGTGGAATACGAAATTTTTTAAACGTACAATATGCCTAGACCGAAAGCAAAACAGGTAAAAAAGTAGCGCGCAGAAATCAATTAAAACGGCCCTCGCAGCCTCACGGCCGGCAGAGCGCTCGATTACAGGCTGGCTGCCACTCTCTAGAATGTGTTCAAATAATGCACTATCGAACGTTTGTTTGTATACGTAGATAGATGCAACGCGATTTGCACCGAGTGAAATTATGTCGGGCCTCGCCGTATGGCTAACGGTACTGAATAGCCGCCAGTGCATGAGCGCTGTGCCGTCTTTTATTTACATTACAGCTAACTTGTAACACGACTCTACTTAGCTGGATCTTAAATAAATAATCTATAATCCTTGCATCTAATTGGAATCCAATCTTTGTAGTGGTAGAACTCTTGGCAGAGTCCGCCTGGGGAAGTACCACACCTTTACCAGTTATTCAACCGCCAAGCAGTAATGGGCAAACATTACTGTGTTCCGGTTTGAAGGGCAATGTTTCCAGATAAATTACAGGGCTTAGAATATATTATATCTTAGATCTCTGGGTGATGAGTGCAGTGCAGTGCTAGGTAATGATTTGAAACTCTTTATGGTCCAATAGCTGCGTGTCACTGTGCTGTTATGTGGCAGGCATGTTGCTTACCATCAGGCACATCTGCTCGTTTCGTCACTCTACATATACTATAAAAAAAGGTTTCTTCTACTTCGTTATCCGGCTCTTTCATGTGTCAGCCTAAATCAGCGCAAGATTTACTGGACTTGAAATTTAAAGGGTGGGTTACGTACCGCAGTTGTCCTCAAAGGGTTGGTCAGAATTTGAAAGTCGTTACTTCATCGCTGTCGTTCAAGCAGGTAGTCGTCGAAATAAGAAATTAGGTAACTAGCCCAGCGACCAGCGACAAAGCCATTTTAAATAAATTAAAAAAAACTGGCCGCACGGATTAACATGTTGATGTTACATTGTTTTCATCGAGGATTAACTACTATCAGATGCAAAAAAAAGACTGAAAGTTCTCGAAATTTATAAAAACGCACTCGGTGTTATTAAATGTTATTATGGATTATCTCACTAATCAAGTTTTTATGCCCAGCTAGGGTATAAAAAACTAAACCCCTGGATTAAGAACCTATAATAAGGACTATGGTTCGCGACTACTACGAATCAAAATATGTACGTATTTACTGCTAAAATCTTGACTTGCTGCAATTCTGCGCAATCGTAACTTAATTATATCGGCATGAATATTTTGTGGTTTGTTCATTCTTCAATACGACCCAAGGTATTTTTTTCTCCAAAGGGTACCTGTAAAGGCCGATTTACATCAGACGAGCGAATGCTCATTCTATCCCCACTGTATCAAATTCATTTGGTGTAAACAAACGAAGAACATTCTTTCGTTGTTTTGTTTGCGTTCGCAAAGATTCTATGGAATATTTAATATGGAAACCGCTAAGAACGATCTTTCGTTTACACTAAAAGATCGAGAAACAATGCTTTTGTTCCAGCTCTAGCTCTATGTTCGTTCAGTTTAAATCGGTCTTAAGAAAGCATATTTGAGAATAAATCGAATCAACCCCTTACTTAGAGTTCGAATAAGGTGTCAAAGTATGGTATAATCCATGCAAGTAAAGCGACGAATATGAGCATAGTAGGTGTTGTTATGAGAGTTTTCGATTCTAAAGATCCACGATTAACTTCCGAGTGTGAAACAAACCCCGACATACGATCGAGAAACATGGGTTGCTTTGCTTTATGGCGATCAATATTGGCAGCGCAGTCTAGCGAGGGACGATCCCCTGTGTTAATGGGATCATTTGTAGGGATACACCCTGCTCGAGACGACCTTCTAAACACTTCGTGCCCGCACAAATGGCCATAACAATGTCTACGGGCGATAGGCGGCAATCTAATCTGTATAGAGCGTAACCCGATTTTCACTCCAAGTTAGACTGATATGTAACTGCGAATAGAGAACAAAATCTATCGCTTGGCCATAAGATCAATAATATAATATAACCAGCAGTGCCCCGCGGTTTCACCCGCGTAGTTGTCGTTCCCGTAATTTTTCTCGTGATAAAAATTACCTGTGATGTGCTATTCCAGACTATAAACTATCTGTGTTCCAAATTTAAACCCGATACGGTCAGCCCTTCCAAAATGATTGAGATTGAGCAACAAACATCCAAACGTCTCAACTTTGATATTCGTGTTATTAGTAGTGAAAGAAACCCCTCGAATGGCACCATCAACCATCAACTATTTGCAACGAAAGAAATTCAGAGTTAACTCTACTAGTTGAGCAGTATGGGATACCGACGATAATTATAAATGAATATTTATCTCACCATATCCATTGTGCATTGTCTATTTATTCGCGCAAAACTATCAAATCACATCAAAATCCTTGTTCTAATTACATTCGATGACTTTCCTTTTCTGATTCGATCGCGTCTGATGTGCTGGCATGACGATATTCTTATTGTTTTTGCTCGGACCGGTTACTAACCGAGTCACAGTAGCGGCTGGTAGCTCGATAGAGAAAGACAATTGAAAAGGATTATTGGCCTCAATCATCATAATAATACTACTCTCGAGGTAGGTAAATCGTATGCTCTAGAAAAGTGGCCGCGACTGGTTTTAGATGGAATTATGAGTTACGTAACACAATTTGGTAAAAAGCATTTCTTGTTTTAATGCTTCAAAGTTAGATTTTGACGGGTATATTAATACTTTTCAATACGTAACATCTCTCTCTGTAGTTCCGTCCCGGAACTACGAACTGATCGCTTCGATTTCGAGTAGAGGATATCAGTTTTATACTATTTGCTAGTTTAAAAATGTTAACCCAAAGGTTACGGACCCTGTCTGGTAAATTTCCATCTTTTCCAGTTATTCTACGGCCAACTAGTATTATTTTCGTACGAAAATACTACACGTAGAGATACAAGATGGCATGGGCCGTGCAGTGCCCGCCTGACATACTCAGATATACATATTAAATTGTAATGTTACGGG
Organism: Ectropis crepuscularia; assembly: GCA_963693475.1. NCBI lineage: Eukaryota > Metazoa > Arthropoda > Insecta > Lepidoptera > Geometridae > Ectropis > Ectropis crepuscularia. The sequence goes on along the minus strand of OY856343.1, from coordinate 8,634,473 downwards.
TAAGTGTGTCGGTTCCTAACATTTAGTTCACATACAGATGTATAATGTATCATATATAGTAGTTCCGGACGCAAAATCCTAGTGTTACATATTGGCGTGAAAGAAAGATTTACTTAATACGAACATACATAAATATATTGTTATGTAGAGTTTCTCGCAGACTCATTACACAAGATATATTCGTACATACTAGTGGGCGTGAAGAAACTCATGGAACTAAAAATATAACAAAAATAGGATCCTGAATCCTGACTAATATTTGAAATCTACAGCTTTACCTAATAGAGTAAGATCCCAGAGCTCCCAGACGTCACCTATTTTCTGATGAATGAAATGTGGACGATTGAGTAGGGGATGATTGCCCTCTTAGATTGGTCTATCTTATTGTAAAAAGCAACAAAATAGTTGTCTGACGAACATATTTAGGAAAGTGTCTGGGAGTATTGGAACCTTGTTTTTAAGGATGTTGCCTACAACATACGTGAAAATCACTTATACGTGAAGTAAGTAATGTTTGTATGTACCTTCATTACCACATATTTCAAAATTGGCCGTCTAAGCAAGTTAGCGAGTAAGCATGTGTTCTTAGTACTTACTACTAACTAACTACTTAGTACTTAGCGAGTAAGCATGTGTTCTTAGTACTTACTACTTAGTACTAACTCTACTTAATCGTCCACATTTCATTCATCAGAAAATAGGTGACGTCTGGGAGCTCTGGGATATCAGACTATAAGTACGTACTACTTTAACACGTTGTTTATGGTTATTCTATTGCCGTCTTTTTAGTTTCAAGATTGAACAAATATACAAGATACGCGCGAATGAAAGAAACATAGCTATTGACTCGTATGATAGAGCCCCTAGTCTATGTGAAAGAAAGGTGCCATGCAAACTTATCACAAATCTGGTTCCTGGCACGAAACCCTGGCTAGGCGATGTGAGGGAAAGGTGTCGTGCGAACACGTGACAAGTAGGGCTCCTGGCGCTAAGCGGTGCGCCGTGTCACTGACATAGCATGATACAATCGAGACTTATCGAAGGCGGTGTTTGCGTAGCGCGACGTCGTCGCCTGGTCAATGAACTAAACAAAAACACACCTACGAGCACACCACTGCGCACTCCACATGCAGCGATATTGCTCGCTGCGACAGCCATCGCCTCTCAAGTGTGACTTGCACTTTAAGTCAATTACAACGTAATCTACTTAATACCTTTCTTGATACTGATTTATAAATTAATCAGCAACAAAATATATATTTAGGCAGTTCCGTCTGAAAATTGGCATTGCAGTTCCTTAAAGGCCGATTTAAACTGAACGAACATAGAGCTAGAGCTGGAACAAGAGCATTCTTTCTCGATCTTTTAGTGTTAACGAAAGATCGTTGTTAGCGTTTTCCATACTATATATTCCATAGAATCTTTGCGAACGCAAACAAAACAACGAAAGAATGCTCTACGTTTGTTTACACCAAATGAATTTGATACAATGAGGATCAGTCATGTTTTTTACTAAGTATGTAGATTGATAACAAAAAGAAAACCATAGCACACTGTGAAAAAAATATCTGAATCCGACAAGAAATGACGAACATACACCGATTTTACTGTAGCAGTTCATAAAACGCCCGCGAGTATGAGCTCCGGCCGCGTGACGTCATTCGACACATTCCTGCCGCGCGCACTCACTTTACTTTAGGTTACTCCGTATACTACACGTGATTCCGTGCAGTTTTGACCTGTGATTTATCCGTTTAATAGCGTAAAAAATGTCCTATAAATATTGTATCGTGCCACAGTGCAAGAGTACAACTAGTAATACGCCAAACAAACTATTTTTTCGTGTTCCGATGGACCAAAAAACTAGAAAATAGTGGTGTAGTATTATGAAGAGAGATCATCTTCTATCAAGCAAGAGTACTCATTACTGTTGCGAGGATCATTTCGACGTAAGTATTATATATTATTGACTATTACGTATAGTACATGTAGTATATTTACGTATGTGTAATTTAATATTTGCATCGATAGAAGTAGGAAGGTGTAGGCATATAGGTTGGTACGTCTTATCATTACTGCTATAGTTTTAATTCAACAATAGTGATAGATTCCTTATAAGTTATAAGCCACGTCGGCTCAAAATATTAAAAAAAAATTTTGTCTTGTAGTCCTTGTGGGTTAATAAACACATACGTATATGCGTTTCATAGTCCAGGAGACAACCGTATTTTAACCAGCGATAACGAATACCTAAGATTAACTTACCTTTTAATATTTTACACGTATTCTGTTTTCAAATCAAACCTACTCATACAGTCAAAATTTTGCTAAAAAGATTATATTAAAATATATAAAAACATTGTAAAGTAGCTCTATATTTTTATACGGTTGTTACAGGTGGAAAATGACATGGAAAATTATATAAGATACCGATTGATGGGTGGACAACTTAGGCTAAAAAAAGGAATTCTGCCGCACAAATTTAACTGTCAAAGAAAGGAAAATACTGTTGTAGAACGGCCTGGATATAAAAAGTGACAGCAGATTGAGTACTTTGAAAGAGTACTTAATCCAGAAGTTGGTCATGAAAGCCTGGTAACACAAGAAGAGTTCGTGGCATGTGAATATATTGATATAACTGCAAATGACGCAGAGGTTATAGACCCTATTGCAGATAATAATATGACAACTGTACATCCTAATTATAAATCTATCGCAGTGCAAGTTAATATTAAGCCAAAAGTTCGTAGCAAAGGTACCAATACTGATGCCACTCAGACCCCAAAAATAAAAACGGTGAAAATAATCAAACATCGTCGGGAATCATTGCATGATAGCTTTTCTTCTTATAATAGCACCTCATCAGTTTCTGCAAACCTTAGTCATCTCAGTATAAGTACTGATGAATTTGAAATGGAACAAAAAGTAGAAACTGAGTTATATAAGAAACACATGCAAGAAGGAACTTTAATGTCTATATCTAGAGAACCTAAACTTTTTCTCGGATTACCATCGCATATGTATTTCTGTGTAGAATATTTGAGTGAAAATGTTGAGAGTCAACTGGTTGATGTATTATTAACCTTGAAAAAATTGAGATGGCGTGAACCGAATGCCATGCTGGCTGTTTACTTTGGAGTTTCGGAATCTACTACAGCTAGACATTTCAAAGAGACAGTACCTAAAGTTGCGCAATGCATGCAAAAATTGGTTTTCATTCCTCCTCGGGACGATATTCGTTCAAATCTTCCGACGCCTTTCAGGAAGCGTTATTCAAAAGTCATCAGCATCATAGACTGTTTGGAAATTCAAATTGAGAAACCTAGCTCAGCTGTACATCAAGCGCTCACGTGGTCGCAATATAAAAATGCGAATACTATAAAATATCTTATATCGATAACACCTGATGGACTTATTAGCTTATTATTTTATACTTATTATTTCACTACGCAAGACATTATGTGTGATGAGATTTTCCTTTACCGCGAAACGTGTCGACTGGCTGATGTTTGCGCGCGTAATGGCCGACTGATGTATGTATGTAAGAGTGTCAACCTGTATGTGACAGGGCTCTGGCCGACTCGATATACACAGCCTTTGTATTAGCGAGACTCTGTCCGACTTTTTTTAAACGTCCTTGTATCGGACGAATGCGATTGCGCGCTGCGCGCGGGCGGATTGTGTCGAATGACGTCATCGGTGTATCGGTAGGCAGACGACGTGTTTTTAAATCGGTCCCAGAAAATATTAAATAACTTTGGCATTTTTGAACGGATTTCAAAAATTCAAAAAGTATCGTACTCTGAACATCATGACGCATACGAAATACTACTTATAATTGGATTATCCTGTAATGTGACTGATCCTCAACGTCTGATGTAAATCGGCCTTAAGTAGTGCAAAAACTGATTTGCCGGATTTGATTTGATTTTTTTAATTTCTTACATTAACAGGAATACCCCTTCTAAGGTTTCACACCTAAATATTGTCAATGGAAATTAGCTTATTTTTGAAGACCGATGAAATCCAAACATCTGATTGAAGTGCGGTGGTCGACTCTCTATACTCCGTTCGTTGCCTCACAAGCAAGAATTACATAACGTGATGACATTTTGATGAAACTTAAGTTTTGGGGTATATTTTTTTCATTGTTTGTTGCAAGGTTTGTCACTTCTCTCTAGCTCTCTCTCTCTCTCTTTGGAATCACTGATTATTGAAATCGATTATCGAGTTTGCTAGCACACTCTGAAAAATCAACTATTACTTACTATACTACGAACTATGGCTATGTAGCGATAAGCATTTTATTAAACAAGGAAAAACTATGTTTCATCGAGACTTCTGAAATGTTTTTAAAACATTTGATGATTCCATCAGACACATTTTAACTATCTTCCAAAAATCGTTTTAAGGGCTCTTAATATTTTCGTTCCTTCGAAATACGCGCCTAAACGCATTTGGTCACATTAACTCTTTATGTCTTGAGAATCGCATACAGATATTCGGATCTGCATTCATCGAAAACTTCCGATACGGAAACGACACATTCAGTCTCTGTCCTCTACACCCAAGGCGACAGAGATGGGGAGTAATGATTCCGAATTGAATCGAACGCCTAACGAATGGGGGGCTAGCCGATTGATTCTCTAAGATAACACACACGTGTACCACAGTTACGATAACATTGCGACAAATTCTCTGCGTAATATGGAATGGTTTAAGTCTATGTTATTTTTGGAGTTATTTTTCGGGTTCTCAATTATTTATTTATTTAGTGTTGTGCTGCATACATCACCTGTATTATAGCTACAGATATACTGCTATTAGGCGTGTCAGTGATCCGAACTCACAAGATTTCACACATCCAGAAAGTTTCTCACGCGCTCGTCCCGCTACGCTGCTCAGCCGCCACTCCGACGGTACGTCGCTACATTAACATGTTGGAGCCTCGTACTCATAAAGCTGCGTCTACGCTAGGAGAGCCGAGCACGAGACGAACACAATTCGTCTAGTGTGGACCGACTTACAAGCCTCGAACGAGCGCGCTGCGCTAGACGAATTGTGTTCGGCTCGTGCTCCGCTCGTGCTCCTAGCGTAGACGCAGCTTTATATTTTCTCCTACCAAAAAATGCACAATACGAAGCCAAAAACATTTACTTAAAAAACAAAACAAAAGAATTGAAACTGAGAACTTTGGTTGTAACTTGAACTTTTGTAGGTAAAAAAGTTTGTCACCGAATTGAAATATGTGGCTTATTATTATTAGGTAGTTGATACAATAGGAAAATTTTTGGTGTTTTCTACCTTTCATTGTTCCATTAACGATTTTTTAATGGATTTTTTTACCCTGTTTGTGTTACTTTACTTAAACGTTTAAACTGAAAACGGGTTTTGTGTAGACATATAGACAGTACGAAAAATATCCTGAGCACCGTATTGTAGTAGAGAACTGAATATAAAAATACAAAATGATTTGAAATAAAATTGATAGGAATCTGAACTTTAAATAATTACACAATATTTTGTATGAATGAACTTCAGGAACGCATAGGTTCCTAAACTATAAAGTAAATAATACACCATTATAATCAAAGGAAATAACTTTTGTGATACGAACGTCTAGGCTGTGGAATGTGTAGTGGTAGGACTCTTAACAGAGTCCGCCTGGGGAAGTACCACACCTTTGCCAGTTATTCTACCGCCATGCAGTATGGTGCAAACATTACTATGTTCCGGTTTGAAGGGCAATGTTTCCAGAGAAATTACAGGGCTTAGAGATATAACATCTATCTTAGATCTCTGGGTGACGAGCGCAGTGCAGTGCTAGGTAATGATTTGGACTCGTCATGTTCATGTGGCAGGCATGTTTTTTTTTTTTTTTTTTTTTAACATTTATAGGTTTACACTTGACCACCATCTCGCCTGATGTTAAGCGACGATGCGGTCTAAGATGGAGCGTGCTTACCTAGAAGAAACCGATTCACTCTCGATTTGAAGACACCAAGATTATAACCATCGGGAAAAACCCACTCAGGCAACTCATTCCACAGTCGAGACGTTCTTATCACAAAAGTAGAGTCAAACCTCTTTGTTCGTGTCTTTGGAACATCAACCATGAAACGATGCCGCTTCTTCGAGTTACGAGAAGTCCGATAGAAAAAAGGGCTAGGTGGTATTAGATCATGCAGATCAGATGCACACTCTCCGAAGTGTATCCGATAATAAACCGATAAGCTAGCAATTTTTCGGCGATGTTCAAGAGTTTGCAGTCTTTTTCGCACAAGAGTGTTATTGCCTATGAGCCTTTTAGCCCGCCTCTCGATCGATTCCAGAGCCTCAAGCTGATACTTAGCCGATCCATCCCAAAGGTGCGAACAGTACTCCATACAAGAGCGAATCTGTGCTTTATATAATAAAAGCAATTGTTCAGACTTGAAGTACTTTCGCACCTTTGAGAGGACACCTAGTTTTTTGGCAGCTAATTTAGCCTTGGACTCGATATATGAGCCAAAGTTGAGTGTAGATGTCAGGGTAACACCCAAAAGCTCAAGATGATCAGTAACCGGCACGGATACACCTCGAAAAGTAGGAGTCTGTAGAAATTGACTCCTTTTTGCGGAGAACAGACACGCCTGCGTCTTTCCTTCATTAAACTTGGCCAGATTGGTTTCGCCCCATTCAGAGACTGCCTCAAGAGCCAAGTTCAAACGCTCGACCATACTCTCTCTCAAAACCTTAGTTTGTTGACCGCTGGCTCTCGCGCTAGATATATAACTCTCTACAACGGTGCTATCATCTGCGTACCCAAAGATACCGGGCTTCAGCAGATCGTTGATATGTAGCAGAAAAAGCGTCGCAGAGAGTACCGACCCTTGAGGGACTCCGGCATTGATACCCATTTGGTCCGACGAGCAGCCATCAATGACAACTCGTATGGACCGATCTCTCAAGAAGTCCGATATCCACGCAATAAAACCTGGAGACAAACCATAACTAGAAAGCTTGCTAATAAGGCCATCATGCCAAACCCTGTCAAAAGCCTTCGAGATATCCAGGGAGACTGCAAGTGCTTCCCCGTGTTTCTCGATAGCTTCACTCCAGATGTGAGTGACATACGCCAGAATATCCCCAGTCGACCGGTTTCGGCGAAACCCGTATTGCCGGTCACTGAGGAGGTCGTTAGATTCTAGGTATGCCAGGAGCCTGCGGTTTAAGACACGTTCCATAGTCTTGCAGAGTATGGACGTGACCGAGATGGGCCTGTAGTTGGCAGGGTCAGCACGACTACCTTTTTTGGGCACAGGTTGCACGTTAGCAAGCTTCCACGATTTCGGTACTTGCCCAGTTTGGAGAGAGAGTCTATACAGGCGCGTTAGTACAGGAGACAACTCAGGTGCACAAGCCTTCAACACTAGGGCAGGAATTCCGTCCGGGCCACTGGCTTTATTCACGTCCAGATTACGTAGCACTTTACGAACCTCCATTTGGCGAATATGCATTTCCGGCATCAAAGTCGGACTGCCAGGTGGAGTAGGAGGTATCGCACTACCAGCATCTAGACGCGAAGATTCCGCAAACTGAGATGCAAACAAGTTTGCCTTCTCCATTGCGGTGTGAGCCAGCGCCCCATCAGGTTTCAGCATTGGAGGCAGTGAAGAGCGGCAGAAGTTCGATTCGACCGATTTAGCTAGGGACCAAAACGCCTTGCTACCCGCAGGATACGAAGCTAGTTTGTTCCCTATTCGACTAATGTGGTCAAATCGAGCCCTCTGAAGAACCCTTTTGCATGCCTTAGCAGCCCTGTTAAACGCTTTCTTTTTGCGGTGTGTATCCCTTGCCTTACGCTGTCGAGCATCAACCCAGGCTAGGTAGGCCTCATGTTTAGATGCTTCAGCACTTTTACATTGAAAACCGAACCATGGGCGAGCTTTGCTGGATAATGAAACGTCAGAGTATGGAATGAAATATTCCATAGCCGTACGTATTACATCAGTCACAGCATCCGCGCAGGCTGACGGGTCACCAGAAGAGAAGCACAGTGGCTGCCATTGGTAAGATGCAAAGAAAGAACGCATTTCGTCCCAATCTGCTGACTTGTATTTCCATAGCCGCCGGTTGCCTCTGGGGCTGAGATCGGGCGGATGGTAAACGGATACTGATTTCACCAGACAGTGGTCGGAGCTGCCTAACGGCGAATATACCGCCACGGAGTATCGGTCTGGATCAGTTGTCAGCAGAAGGTCTAAGCAATAGGGAGTATGCGACTCAACGTCCGGTACCCGTGTCGCCTCTTGGACCAGCTGGGTTAGGTCTAACGACAAAGCAAGCTTTCTCGTTTCCAGCCCAGCATGGTCAGTGTCCCGGTATGGGTACAGCCAATCCTTATGGTGGCCGTTGAAATCCCCCAGTAACACTAATTGGGCTGATGGGTACTTCTGCTGAGCCGCGTCCGCTGCCTCACTCAAATAATCGGTGAGCCGAGTTGTCTCCTGATCTCCACTGTGCGACCGATAGACACAGCCATAGACAATTTTGTCGATGCCTGTGTCCATCAGCGCCCATAGAACAGAGAACCTGGTGTCCTCAAGATTACGGAGACGCCGACAGCAGATATCGTCACGGGCGTACAGGCACACTCCAGCACGCGGCTTGAAGTTGTGCTCCAAGGTATACCCTGGATAGGTTAGGTACGCCACGTCCGACGGACATCCTATCTGCGTCTCCGTAAGAAACAAGAGTGACGGCTGCTCAGTCTCGAGGTGATGGTGGACTGGGGTGATATTAGAGTGCAGACCTCGAATATTAGTGAGGTGCACTTTGAGAGACAAGGAGTGCAGCCGCTGTTTTACTTTGTTTCTGTGTTTACTTTTCATGGTTTTATTTTGAGAGTGATTTTCGGTGGGAAAACGGAAGTAGAACGAGGCTGCACACTGCCAACCAACGGTCACAGCACACAACACAAATACACCAATGGGAAACTAGTCTGGAGACTGCGGGGACGCCCGAGCCCCCCCGGGGATGTCTATCTGGCCTTGTCATCCGGTCGCCAACCGGCAGGATAGCGCATCCCGGGATTTTTCGCTAGATGGCGGGGCAGCCTTTCATGAGTGGCTAGCTCACTACTTGGGCCCCCAACTATCTGCGGTCGGTAGCGGCAAAAACCGTGCCTCGGATCCCGCTACCCTCCATGACTAGCTTCCCGATGTAAAGTATTGGTGTGCAACTATCTGGTCTTGCAGTTATGCAGCAACTGTTCTGACCCGTTTTCCCTAACGGTGTCACCAGACTACATGCCGGAACACGGCTAGGCCGCTTGGCGGCACGACTCAGTCTGGCGGGTGGTCACCAGCCACGGCCAAAGCCTACCACCGGTGTTTTTGTCACCCGATTTGCACCACCCAGGGACCACGTGTGGGGGGTTTCTGTGTACAGGTGCTTCCCCACGGACGGAGGTGACACGGTCCCCAAATGTTGCTTCCCATCAGGCACATGTCAAGCTCGTCTCGTCACTCTTTATTAAAAAAAAAACATTTAAAAATGTGTTGCATGAGTGCGTTTTTCCAATGGTTACAATTTTATGTTTTTGAAGTCGTCGTCGTAATAAGCACATCTAAACTTTGGTATGCTGTAAGACTTATTGCCTTCAAGTCTTGTGAATGCGAATGTGTTTCTTTTGAGTGAATCGTGAAAAGTAAACTGGTTTCTTTTAAGTTAGCACGCTCCACCGTAGACCGTAGACCGTAACATCAGGCGAGATGGCGGTCAAGTAAACCTATAAAAAAAAAAACTAAACTCCATTAAAACAATAGATTTAGAAAAGTGATATGGTCCCAAAACTCGTGTGTTCCAAGTTCCGTTTCAAAAATTATTCATATCATACGTTGCTCTACTTATGTAACAAAATAAAGATGTATTCGTCATCGGCCGCTATTTATTCTAGTGATTGTAGGTACGCTGTATCGCTCGTTAACCAAATTCGCGTGCGGCTGATAACAAAAATCGCCTGCTACTTCGCCTTATCGGTGACGTAGTAAGGCGTTATCTATCTTGGCGTACCGGTTTGTTGAACTTTGGATTTTAAACGCTGTAGAAACAAAAATATTTTTGACAACATGAATCGTCACCTAGAGATTTCAAAACGATTTATCTCTATGCCCTGTAATTTATCTCTAAACATTGTCCTTCAAACGGGAACACAGTGATGTTTGTGCATTACTGGTCGGCGGTAAAATAACTAACAAAGATATATGGTACTTCTCCAAGCCGAGTCTGCAAAGAGTCCTACCACTACGATATTGTGCAATCGATCTATCATCGATAAAATAGACTACAGGCACGTGAAGAAAATGTATGGGTCAAATGAACCACCAGGAGACCTATGTAGGATGATAGAAGGGTATGTAAAGTAATAAGATTCAGCACTATGCCGTCACTTATAAGCTGTCCAACTGACTGCAGGGGGGAGGGAGTTGCAGGGTTCAGCAAGTGCCATCATAAAAAATCCACGATTATAAAACTTGACGAAAATAACAATGTACATTCCTTTACCTCTTTTTCCTTTTTTCCTGTCTGTTAATCGCATATAATAAAAGTAGGTTACTATACCCTGAGTTAATTATTCTACTAGCAAAAGTAGACATTTCACTTTATTTTCCACTGCTGGGGCTTTCAGAAGGAGAGCTATGGCCATAATCCACGACGCTGTCCAAGTGAGGGTTAGCGGATGGCACTTGTCGTTTGAAAAATATATTTTTTGAAACATATCTGTTTCACGATAGTTTTGTTCACATTTAAAGCCAATGTTAATGACAGAATTGTATATTTACACTTGAAAAAATCGACATCGTCATAATTACTCAATCGCTGGAAGTGTTACAATGGATGATGGAAGCTTGGCCAACTCTCCTCAAAGCATCGGTCTCCAGATTTACTTGGACAAAACCAAAGTCATGTGCAACGAGTTCGTTGCTCCGAGACCGATTGCAATCAATGGAATCACTCTGGAGATTGTTCGAAGATATGTTTACCTAGGGCAGACGCTTGAACTGGGTAGAAATAGCTTTGAGAGTGCGGCCATGAGGAGGATGCTGAGCTGGGCAGCTTTTGGAATTTGTCATATGGGCAGCAGCTGGGCACTTCGTCGAGTCTTCTCGTCACCCATTCCACAATGTCGGAAGACAAAAGTGTATGTTTAGTGCGTCCTACCAGTCATACATAACCTACGGTGCTCAAACGTGGACACTAACAATAAAAGTAACTAGGGAAAGAGCTATGCTTGGAGTTTTTCTGAGGGATGGTATTCGTAATGAGGTCATCCGTCAGAAAACCAAAATCACCGACATAGCTCAGCGCATCGGCAAGCTGAAGTGGCAATGGGCTGGTCATATCTGTCACATAACCGATAAACGTTGGGGTAGACGAGTTCTGGAGTCGAGACCGCGAAACGGCAAACGTAGTGTAGGACGCTCTGAGACTAGACGGAGTGACGATTTACGAAAGGCAGCTGGTGGAGATTAGAAACGTAAAGCCGAGGATCGAGGATCAGTGGACGAATGTGGGCTAATTATGACGATGACTTGGGAAAATACTCAAGAACTACTAACGGGGTTGGAACCTACGACCCCACGTTTGTGAAATTGGACGTTCTTATTACTGAGCCACTACTGACTGTAGTGGTAAGATTCTTTGCAGAGCCCGCCTTGGGAAGTACCACGTTTTTGCCAGTAATTCTACCGTCAAGCAGTAATGTGCAAACATTACTGTGTTCCGGATTGAAGGGCAATGTTTCCAGTGAAATTACAGGGCATAGAGATAAAACATCTTATATATCTGGGTGACGAGCGCAGTGCAGTGCTGCAGGTAATGATTTGTACTCTTCATGTTCCAATAGCTGCGTGTTAGTCTGGTGTTTTGTGGCAGGTATGTTGCTTACCAACAGGCACATGTCTTGCTCGTCTCGTCACTCTATACAATAAAAAAAAAGTTTTAAAATTCAAACAAATTAATCTACTGAACATGGTATACTAACAATATTTTACTAACCTGATTGTGTACTTACCGAAGTGCACGTTAAAATATTTTGTCCGAAATCGAAACTAAAGCCGAAATTGGCCGAAAACAAAACCGAACTTGCGATCGGTCGCTATTTAAGACATACAAACAAAAAAACGACGTCGTTGAGTGTCGTCACGGAGTATATAGTGTTACTTGTTGCCGTTATATAATTGTTACACTTCCAAATACCTATCTGGTTATATAATTGGCAAGCGTGTTTGCTCACTTTACCTTATAAAAGTATTGTGCTATGTAAATCTGCTGATAAAACATATTTCTTAATGTAGAGTTCAATAAATCACCACACATAATTAAAATACACTTACCACAGCGTATTTAACTCATGGAAATATCAGACAGGACATCAATCATATAGTATGAAGTTTTTAACCGACTGCCAAAAAAGAAGGAGGCTCTCTCAGTTCAGTCGTTTTTGTATGTATGTTAATACGTTATAGCTTCCCCAATTGTGAATCGATTTTGATGCTCTTTTTTTGTTTTGTAGGGTCATAGTTCAGAGGTGGTCCCATATAAGGTGGTTTTTGAAATACATATCAAAAAAAAAAAACCTATTTTCTGGATGACATTTTCATAGAAATTATGAAATGTAGTCGAGTATCTCAGGTTTATTTTAAACTGAAGTCTGTCTTTTTGACGTTGGTTTTTTCGAAGAAAATTACTTAAATCACCCATGTTTATATCGATGGTAGGTTTGCACTTAACCGCCATCTCGCTTCAAGTTCTAGGCAACGATGCATTATAGTTATACTATGGAGCGCGCTTACCTAGAAGAAACCCTCTAGACTTGAAGACACCTTGGTTATATCCACCAGGGACTCCGAACAATGCATTTCTTATTACGAAAGTGGAATCAAACCTCTTTGGAACGTGAACCATGAACCATTGTCGCCTTTTTGAGGTACGAACAGTCCGACAGTGGAAACGACAAGATGTTATTATATTACGATGATGATTTCCGAAATGATTTATATTTTTTTACAAACAATGATGTACAACACCACTATTATATTTTAAATTAGATTAAGGAATAAGGAATATAAATCAAGGAATAGTGAGTATTCCTTCAAGTAACGTATTTCACAGGACGTCTACTCTATTTCTACGTAAACGTAATTTCGAAAAAAACTCGCGACTTTCCTACTCTCGTTCTATTTCGTTTCGACCGATACAACTTTGTTTGAGGTTTAAATGGTCTAAGCATACTCTAATTAGTGTAGGCATAGAACATTTGAACGGGCAAAACGACGGAAGGAAGTACAATCGGAGTTGGAAAGTCGCAAGTTTTTTTCGTAATTACTTTTTCGTAGAAAGAGAGTAGACGTCCAGTTTAGATGTCATTGTTACGAAAGTGGAGTTAAATTATTTCGTTATACCCGCGTCATCATCATCATCATCTATTTGTAATTCAAAGTTAAACATCGGTGTCATATGAAAATCTGTTTCTTATCTATCTACTACCGGTTGCATTTAAGAGAACGCTTTTAACGATAAGGCAGCGAGTTTGGCACTTGTTTGTTGGTCGAGAAGATGTTATATTTGTATATCGTAATAAAGAGTATAACACTATAATACTCGTATATATTTATGTCAGCGTATAGTTAATAACTAATGCCGTTAGATTATAAACTAACCTAACCTACCATAGGTTTAAAATTAACACGGATAAACTGACGGGTTTCGCAATTTTGCGGTGACATATATGTACACATAATATATCTAAAGCCATAGTATCTGTAACTTTATCCCTCGAAACCCTCGGATTTTCCTTAACCTCTGCTACGGTAATGATTCGCGCAGCGCCATACTCGCGTAACGAAAGCGCGCTATCTACGTACATATCTGTAGCGAAGTTCTCGTTTTTCCTCACGTACCATGAGTGGTTGTGTGAATTCTATTTATCAAACTTATCAGTATCCCTGTGTTAGGATTAAATCTTTTAAAATTTTTATTGGAAGACTTTTGCTCGGCTGTGGGACAGTTTACATAAAAATATAACTAAATAAAAACTAGGGCCGTGATTCCCGATTATCGATAAACAAAACACTCAATTTGACCGTAAATTCTAAAATATTTGTTTTTTTTTTGCACATAATCTCAGCTAAACGAGTTTTAGAGTAAAGTTAAACACGCATTTTGAGTAGTGGTCACCTGGAATACAAGACCAAGGTTTCTCTATAGATGTTCCCACTTAACTTCGTAACCGCTGAACGGTACTGAATTAGCGTTACATAGTGGTTGTTGCAACAGTTACCGTCATTGATCATCAACAAAATTATAATGATAGAAATATCAGCTTTGTTCCGTTTAAAACTATTATAAACTGGGATTATTTACAAAAGAGGTCGCCAGCGTTGACCTAGGACAACGCCGGCCTCGGGCGGATGTCGGCTTCCGAGGGCAATATGACGTCGTTCTTTTGCACTAGAATCCTGCTTCGGACGGCACTCCGTCGGCCTTGAGGATTTCGTCGCCGACTTGACACCGCCTAATGAATAAATGAAAAGCTCGTAATGATTTTTTTATGAAGCCGAGAGACTGAGTGTCCGCATTAACATTTGCTCAAGGTGACCGCGCCGAGCTCCGCAGTTGCGGCTGACTGAGCATCGGTTGAATATTGTTTGTAACGTTACACCTACTCTGTACCTCAACTTGTTTTGTAAATGATTGTTTACTTCGCCGCCATATCACGTACGTATATCGGCCGCATACAAATGACTATTATATGCCCTCGAGTTACGTGTGCAGGCGTCGAAACAATATCAGTTTCTGCGTTCAGACTGGCTTCAATACATGCTCTTATGTACAACTAACTCTATAGTAATGAGTCTCAGTGTAGGTACATTGTTCGTGCAATCTTGCGAAAGTAGAGCTTTGCGCAACGTAAAGCTCCAAACATGTGCTCTGAAAGACTTGGCAAGATCGATCCACGATAACAGTAGCTTGAGCAAATGATACTCGTCGCTTGGTCTAGATATTCAGAAGTGGACATACAATATGTATATTTAGAAATACGAGTATAAAAGTAATTTGTTTGTAACGTGTAAATTTTGTTAGTAACTAGTAAACATTTTTCTTATTTTGTTTCTCTAGACGCCGAATCGAGACGTACAGACGTCGACAGTCGGAGTGCGTGCCGCGTTTCGACCAGTCCTTCACGGGCGCCTGCGAGCAACAGAACATTGAAACCAGCGCCCTGCAGAAGAGATTCCTCGAAGGCAAGGCCAAGCGGCAAGCGAAGAAGAACGACCGCAAGCCGGATTTGCCAGCCATCAGCGGGAACTTGCATAGCAGCGTCGTTCATGTTGTGAGTACATTCTTAATTGAGTTAATAGCCATCTAGACAGGCACGTGTTGCGTTAGTGTTCATAACGTAATCACAGGTCCACAAGGCAGCGGTTAATGCGAAATTCTAAACAGATATCACTCGCTAATTGGGTGCCCGCTGCAGAAACAAATAGGGCGCTGATTATTTGTAGGTATCTAGTACTCTAGTACATAGCCGCCTTGAGCAATCGTCAGCTTCCGTGTTTGTTCAATGCATCACGTGCAGTTACCTAACGATTCACGTGTGCATCATAGTAATGCCTGCAAAGACAGTTCTGAGAATCATTACTTTACTTAATTATGAAATCGTCTCGGCGCTGACGTAGCTGATGTCCGTACTATTATAATGTAGATACGTAATTAATGTGTTTCTTTTGTGGTTGTAGTTTGTAGCACGTGCCGGTACGGCGGGCGGTGCCGGTGGCGCGGCCGTCCGCCGGATGTTGTGCGACGTCAATTGACTTGACCCTCTGGCACCGCATCCCGTGGCCCATCTCAACCCGCGGTACGCTTTGCCAGCACGCGACTTGTGATTACTCGTACGGTACTCGCACCGTCTCTACTCGATGTATAAATCTGCGTAATCGACGGATATTGCAGCGTTTATCAACACTGTAGCAACACTAGAAAGGGTTCGCGACCTTCCTTCTTCTGTGAGCTATTAATATCACGTATCATTGTCGTGGGATTTCTCTGAACTCGTATTAGAAAATGGCCGAGAATTTGCGATCGAAACGAACGTAACAGCTTTCCGTTATGCGAGATTCCGGTTATTCCGTTCTTCTGCGGCTTCCTAGTCCTACTTTTACCTGAGATAGATGATGTCGAGGCACCGGGGCTAGCGGCGCGTTGGGTAAACTGCGCTTGTTTCACAACAAACGCCTCGCATTGTCTCGCGCCGCTCACCGAGACGACCTCCGAACGCCGCGCCTGCGCACTTTTCTGACACATTTTATCGTACCGAACACTGTTTTTGTTGTACTTCATCTCGTTTCAAAGATGCATTCAGCCGGTAATGACTAACAAATTTGCATAATAATCTGTAAGCGAGGTGCATTTGTACTCTTCATTGATGATTGTGGACGCGTTATCTCATCATTTAATTATACGACGGCGTTGCGTGATCTTTGCCTCGGTTGTATCAATTAGTACATTACGAACCTACATTGCGCCGATGGTCAAGTTTTATCTCGTTCTTGCCATGGTTCTACTGCGTATTTTGTTTGGTTGTCTATTGGTTGAACATCTATCTACTAGCCTGATATTTCCAACACTACTACTGAATAATAGGTATATTATTAAATAACTTGTTTGAGTAATTTTGTTGCCATACTAGCTGCAACCCTCAAATCGGACCAACTTACATCGAATATTCTTAGAAACGATAAGGTAAAAAGTGTTCCAACTATTTCCTCTAACCCTTAGAGTAAATAGAGTATTTGACCACGGACTCACGTGATGAGCAACGACAGAGTAGACGAAGATGACACACTATGACCTACATTAGAAGACTACGTTCCATGTTGGCCTTGAAAAGTTCTAAGTTTTGACATTATTCTTCTCGTATCAATCTCTTATTTTCTCATCGAGAAAAGTTACTAGAAAACTATTCATATCAATTTCTGGAAGATTCCAATGCTGAAATCCACTTGCATCTTTTCCTGTGCGAAAACTGACTGTGAAGAAGAGGTTGTGTAGGTCTGATGCACATTGCTCGTAGTTTGTTTATATTCAGGATGCGTTTGCGTTTGAACGTTGCTGTCGGTTAGATTCCAAGCCGGGAGAATTAATAAACTAAGAAACCTATGGGACACTTAGCGGCCTGATGAAGAAAATGTATGTAATGCTTTTACGGATTAAGAACTCAGTGAAGTCAACAAAATAAGATGAAATTATGAAGAAGAAGATACGTCTCCTTAGTCATAAAGATAATTGCGACAAAATAGAAGCCCGCTGTGTAATAAAAAAATTGTGAAAATTGATAATTGGGTAGTCACTTTCACAATATTTTTATTCTTTAAATTAAACATTACAATGCTAAGAATTCATTTGCTTTTCTATATTTAATTTAACCTAAATACAGTGATAAATATTTATCGCTTTATTTTCGTTCATTGCTTGTCGCGCTCGCGCTTTGTGTAAATGATATACAATGTACATTTTTCCTATCAAGGTTTTATTATCAGTCCCATGTACGTACTTAAATTATACAATTTAAATACTCGCACCAAACTTACGTAGAAAAGAAATTACGTAATCATTGATGATATATTAGTACATATAGATAATTTGTTGTATGTATTCGATAGTTACTTTTGGCTCGATAACTAACTACTAACCAAACCAAAACTTACGTAATTTAAAGTGAAGGTGATATTTACACAGTCAAATGGAGTTGTTACCGAAATAGGATCAAAATTGAGAATGTACCTATCTAAATTCAAGAAGCCAGATTGAACGTCATGCATTTGTTTCAGCAACAAAAGTTCGGATGTGGCGACTACGAGCCCCCGGCGAAGGTGGTATGCGGCGGGGGCGCCGGCGGGGGCGGCGCGGGGGGCGAGGCGCTCACCAAGTTCTCCGTGGAGATCGTGCAGCAGCTGGAGTTCACCACGTCGGCGGCCGACTCGCAGCCGCAGCAGATCTCCACCAACGTCACCGTGAAGGCCCTCGCCAACGCCGTCAAGACGAGCAACTCCCCCCCTCCCGCCGCGCCACCCGGAACGAGAAACTCCCCGCGCGCTCCCTCCCCTCTCGACATGGAACGCGAGTGCAAAGCCGAATGCAAGTCCGAAGTCGCCGACGACGAGTTTGTAGGCCTCGACGAGTGCGCCGCGGCTTTAGAACGCGACGCCGCCTCGTCCTTCCCCGTGCTCGCGGACCTGATCGGGGAGGACGACGGCGACGACACGTTCGAGTATCTCATGACGGAGATATCGGAGTACCCGGAGTTTATGAAGGACTTTGATCTGGGCGGGGGGAAGATGAACGGCGGCGGGGCGGGGCCGCCGGAGCCGGAGTATTCGGGGGGAGAGTTGTCGCCGGCCGCGCAGACGTTGAAGCACATGGCTGAGCAGCATCAGCAGGCGGCGGGAGGAGAGTGGCGGTTCCGGGGCTACGGGCCTTACAGACCGCGCGCCGCACCCGCGCCTGCGCCCGCGCCACCACTGGAACACCTACACATGTCGCAGCACCAACAACTGCACCTCACCCAGCCGCATCACAACCTCCAGGTATGTCGCTTATTCTGCTTTTGCCGTTATCAATAACACAATAACAGTTCATAAATATACCGTTCGTTCGTCTTGGGGGAGGCCTATATTCAGCAGTAAACGTCTTGGCGGCTGATGATGATTTTATCAATAAATGATTTGAGTTCCACTTCCATCGCGATCAAGTGCAGTGGCGGCGCATGGACTTTTAAAGACGTGGGGAAATTCGCATCAGCGAAGCCTCTTTTCTTTCGTTTCGTACACAATAAATTTATGTTACTAAACAAAAAGTTAGGACTAGGTAAAACTAGGAGTTGTTTTGTTGTTATTTCAGGTTCAGAAAATTGAGGAGTGTGGCCAATATGTTTTAGTTTTTGATTTCATTTAAAATTTACCGACAATTTTAAGTCAAAGGCCTCGCGAGACCGTAGGCGAGGGCCTACTTCGCCCATGCCTAGCTACGCTATTGATCATGTGTGTTTCATGTTAGTTTTCTTTTTTTTCCCATTAAAAGGTCGTACTAGATATAATGATATAAACAGTAACTATTGTACAAAACTTTATTCTTACACAAGAGTGATTGTGACCTTGGTCGTCTGGATGATATTTCAGAGTAAAAGCAATGAAACATTGTAAATGACAAAATAAAACAATGAAATTATAGGCTTAGGGAAAATAAAGTGTTATTTCCAACACGTAACTCTCTTTGTACTCTTAACAATTTAGTCATAAATCAAATACAATGTTTTCATCCTTCTGAGATGTGATTAATTCCCTTTTGAGATAATTAGGATCCTCTCACTTTTGTACTCCAACCTTTGCTATTTCGTCGACCTGTCCATTTTACGATTTGTCACAGCCTCGAAACGCCGCCGCCTTTGCAACGTTCGTGACGACATCTTGTTACACCCAACAGCGATCGTACCTACTACGTACTGTAGTTGTTTTGGTGTTCGACTTGACATTCCCACGTTTCGTTGTAATTGAGGACACCTGAGGGATTCGAATGTTAGTATCGTTATAACAGTGACGAATGTTATTGGAAATGATTTGTGTCGTTTTCACTAAACCGACTAGACATAAATTCTACTCCAAACCGTGTCGCTAAACATTAAAATGTAAGTTTTATGTAGTGCTTCTGAAGAGTTAAATCTGTTAATAGAAGTGGCAGTTAGATCAACCCCGTTTTCACTATCTTAAGCTACCTAAAAAAAGTCTTAAACTTTTTCTACATTAGGTACTTAGGTCTACCTACTTATACGTCTTCGTGGTCATTTTTAGGGTTCCGTAAAACGTAAGAACGGAACCCTTATAGATTCGTCATGTCTGTCTGTCTGTCTGTCTGTCTGTCCGTCCGTATGTCACAGCCACTTTTTGCCGAAACTATGAGAACTACACTGTTGAAACTTGGTAAGTAGATGTATTCTGTAAACCGCATTAAGATTTAAACAAAAAAAATTAAAAAAAAGAAAAATTAGGGTTGCCCCCCATACTGAGAACTGAAACTCAAAAAAATTTTTTTCATCATACCTACACGTGTAGGATGTCTATCGATAGGTCTTCAAAAATGATATTAAGGTTTCTAAAATCATTTTCGTCTACACTGAATAATTTGCGCGAGAGACACTTCCAAAGTGGTAAAATGTGTGTCCCCCCCCCTCTAACTTCTAAAGTAAAAGAATGAAAAATCTAAAAAAAATATATGATGTACATTACCATGTAAACTACCAACGAAAATTAGTTTGAACTCGATCTGATGAGTAGTTTTTTTTTAGTACGTCATAAATACTATTATTGAAACTTCGATCAAAGTTACAAGGAACTACAAGAACTATGTATATTATGTTACTTGCTGCAACGGAACCCTTCATGGGCGAGTCCAACTCGCACTTGGCCACTTTATTTTCAATAAATCGATCAATGGCTTTGCGCCTTCTGCACTAGCCCAAAGTTCCGTTCTCAGAAAAGGCCTTTTGAGGCCAACTGATACGGATACGTCCCTTCGTAAAAACAAAAAATAAATGTTATCATTATTCGCGACAATGATATCTAGCAAGCGTTGTTGTGACTGTCGATTGTCCCCAAGTTCTTTTTTTTATTTAAGAAGTAATGTATTATGACCATCAGACTTTTTTGTTTTTGTACGCTTAAATCTCTTGTCATCGAAATTCCACAACATATTGAGCAGATGCCCATGTTCGCACCAACATATATTTTAATGGCTCGTACTCGAGTTGTCATAATGTAATTGTAATAAGATCTAAAATGCAGTCGCTTTAGAAACCTCCGCAAGGTCTGTCAGCTTGATGTAAACAAAACGCGACGCAAGGATACCGCGAAACGAGGTCCACCAATCACCACGCGCGGCGCGCCCCGTTTCACCAATGACAGCGCTTCTGCGTATTTTGTAGCAATCCGGCAAAATGTATTTTTTTACGGAACAAGTTTTTGCAAACGTTATGCTCAATTTAGTTAATTTTTGTGTAATGAGTTATATCTATATCTCGTCTCTTATTATATAAAACTATCGTGTTGTGTTTGGGACCGTACTCCTCTAAAACGAGTCGAGCGATTTTAACGATTTTTTTTATGTAGGTAGAATATTGTGAATAAGAATGAGTCACAGTCTTCACCGTCCCTTTTTATCTTTGTATGAACAATGTTGAAATAACCGCTTATGGACGTGAAGTGTCGCTTCTGTTTCATTTAATTAGATTGATATTTCGTCGACCTGTCCATATAGGATATAAACAGTGTGATGTTATAAGTTCGATGAGTGAGACGGACACGCTAACTTGAAATATCACAAATATGTAGCAATGTAGCCAGTGCATCCTCACTCGCCCAAGGTCGCGCGGTTTTAGCCTACCGCTAGACCGTTCCTTCCAGGAAACAAGTGACAGTCGGTTGTCGGACGCACGGCTGAGGGCTCGCGAAAAACGTTTCCCGCGCATACTGTTGTTAGATATGTCGTAAACCCTCCGCGCTAGACAGGGACAGAGTTACGCGTTAGAAGAGAGAGTTGAAAATCGCGACAGAAATTGAGCGCTACTGCTCGCTACTCGCTATTTATATAATTGTTTTCGGTAAGTGAGGTTTCTGTACTAATATTTATTCTATGATGTAGCCCCCAAAAGGGATGATCGAATTTGCGTGCGTTTTTGGAACGAAGTTCCTTACTGAAGATTTGGAGTGGAGGAGATAAGAATTTACCTGCTCGATCAAACTGAAAAAAATGTGAGACTAAAACCGTAAGAAAAATATATACCTACGTAACGGAAATGACGCGTAAAAACTGCCCGTAACCAGTGTTGCCAAGTTTATTTTCCTAACTCCTATAAAAATTCATGCAAACATTTGACATGGAACATATTATACTCATATAATGCTTGACAGTTTTCTGTACAATAATTATTAAATTATTATAATACAGTAAAGTAGTCATTTTAAACTTTGAAAATGTATACAATTTGTATGCTCTTTCTTTTGTTTTTATATTTTTATTAATTGACGTGTAAATTGTACATTTATGAATAAAGTACTTTGACTTTGACTTTTTCAGATGATCGTAATTAATAAAATTAAGCAATTTTTCTATTTTAATACGATAAATAATTTTTACATTAAAACGATCTCATCTCGAAACGACCTAGTGGGGCTTGTCAGAAAACGTCCAATAATTTTATGGGAAATAATAATACATAATTGTATTTCATTTAAGCAATGTGGTCATCAGCTAATTCATCTACTTATATAAAATCCAAATAGTTAAATAAAGTACAAAATTTACATTAAAACCATTTAAAAAATGTAATCAAATAAACAATGTTTAGCCCTAGCGCCACACACAAGAATTCCCTGTTTCTGGGACCTAGTTCTCTTCGATATATATAAATAAATTAATATGTGTACGTTCGTGTGTACGCACTCGTGTGTTTGTATATGCATACGCGAAGATGTATCTGTGTGTATGTATATTTGATTGTTTTGTGTCGAAACGCCAACATTACTTAGCGATATATGTAATTAGAAACCGTAATGTAATTAATTAACCTTATTCGAAAACTCGGGAAAGTAATCAACAGAAATTTCCTATCAGAACACAGGTACACGAGTAATCGAAACGAACTATGCCATGATGCTAGAACATTACGATCGGTTTCGTAACAAATCAAAGTAGCAAGGGTGTTTCCACATTATATCGATACTCGAAGCTTGAAGGGCGTTACACGCAGTTACATCGAACCGAATTATTCATAATACTGTATGTACAGAAAACATACCTGTTCAAAGTGTTCTATAACTGGTCAAATATAGAATACTGGCCATGTAACTTTTATCAACAAAATTGATATAAACTTGAAAAAATACTTTTCATTATCTCTCTAAAAATCGATTATAAAATCAATTATGTTAATCGGAAATTATCCAGATAGGACTTGACAGCTCAGTGTCTATCAGTTTGTTTATCATGATGAAAAGTAAAACTTTGAATTAGGTACCTATGTATTAACTCGTAGTATTCCAAGGTTTCATTCGTGTATTTCGCGATTCCGGGATAAAAAAGTAGCCTATGTTCCAGTATTCCAGACTATTATCTGTCTACGTACCAAATTTGGTCCAGATCCCTTCAGTATTTTTTCCTTGAAAAAGTAGCACACATAAATACAAACTATAATATTAAATAGTATTTCATTTTAAATAATGTCATCTGAACTACTCATACAATCAGGGATCCTTTTAACCGACTCCCAAAAAGAAAAAGGAGGAGGTTATCAACAACCATAACAATTCGACAACCATATTTTTGAATCAACTATTTCCTGGGTACTGGTTCTGAGCGCAATCCGAATGACTGAAATGCGGAATGACAATCCTTGTTTCTGTCATTCTAACCGGATAAGACAAAGACCGAAAGTTAGATTCCGTGTCGAAATCAATCCGACTGGGCTCAGAATTGCTACGCTGACCACCCCAGAAAGGTTCGATCCGAAATATAAATCTTCTATCTTCGTTATCTACAGACAATGAAAAATGTAGCTGTTAGATATCGAATAGAAAATTGCGAACTGGCGATTGAGTTGTGAATTGGTACAGGTGTTCGAATTCAACCCGTTAAATTCAATCTAAGACTCTATAAATCTGGAGGAAACAGGTATCTTATAGGTAGGTAGGCGCGCTACATCCTGCGATATTGCTGATACCTGAGGTATAGGTGTTCCTATGTACAATATGGCAGTCAAAGGCAAATTTAAAAAAAAAATGCGCTACAACATTTTTAACATAAATTATTACAAATTTGCCAAAGTTTGAAAGTTTAGATGTTTGTTGCTCAATCACGTTGGAACGTCTGAACGCATCGGGTCGACACAGATTAGGTATAGTCTAGAATAGCACAACGCAGGTAAAACCGCGGGGCGCTGGTAGTGTAGTAGTAATTAGTGAGAACACATAGGTACACACATGTATGAGTATAAATAAATATTGTGATTAAAAATTATACGGGAAAATACACCATAACAATTTTTACGAATTTAATTAACTATGAAATAATTTGATTTGAAATTGTTTTCCAAAACGAAGATAAATGTAGGTACATAGTTATCGTCCATGATGAATACTCTGGCCGCCATCTTTATTATTTTCGCGCCAAAACTTTATACCTTCGTTCGGCAATCTTCGCTGTTACGTTTCAAATGTAGCAATAACAAAGATGTCGTAAAATATCGTGACGCGCAGCTATCGAGTTTGTCTCGAATCCGCTGGGAGCTACATGATTGTCTGTTATAATATTTAACAGATAGGATTTTGTAATTATTGCGAGTATTTTGTAGGGCAATTCGTGACGTAAAAGGACATAAAAAATATGGGAGTCTGGCGCTTTATCGACCGGGGTGTGATGCGCGCGCCGCCGCCGCGCCGCCGACGCGTCGCTGCCGCGCTTCGGTCGCGTCGGTTGTGACGTCGCGATGCCTGCTATACGAGGGTAGTACAATGGCCCTAGTATGAATACTTACTGAGAAAGTTTTCATACATTTCATAGTGTTACGACAAGAATACTTTCTCATTGCGTTTTTGTATTTCTAGCACGGTATAAGCTGCATTATTTCAGAAGGTACTTAAACGTAGTGGAAGTACTTTTCCATGTACATAATACTTGCAGCGACAGATAGTTATAAAAGCCATTTTCAAGTCCGACATATCAGTTACTTCTAAACATCAAATGCGCCTATTATTTGATAATTAAATTATATAGATATAAATTATATATCGAAGTAGATATAAGTGTTAAGTATGTTTTGAGTTTTGAGCTTGCAAAATGAAAAATTCACAGATGTAAACTCTCCAATTTTACGCAGGTAGACAACACTGGTCTACGAGTAAAATGGAAGTATGGAAGAACTAACGATATAATGTACAAGTAAACTAAGTGTGCAGCGGTTTCACCCGTCGATGTTAATTAGCGCATCATTTTCCCCATGTGCGAAAAGAATTTAGAAAATCTGTTGGTTACTTTTAAAGTTTGGCGCTATTAAACATAAACGTTTCATAGTATAGATGTTTTCTTGGTACTTAGCTTGTACCAACTAGCGACAGTCACTAGCCCGCATACGAACACTTTGTAGTTGATATCGCATCAGTTTTATGTCTCGACTTTACTGGTCTGATAATATGATCGCATTGTAGCCAAGGTCCCTTTAGATCAAGGTTGACAGAGTACTCGTGTCCCAAGAGCTCTACGTTTTGCTTTTGTTCTGCGGGTCTAGCTCATGAAGAAATGTCCATGTAAAGTACACAATAATATACAGTATATTACTAGGGAAAATAATTTTCAAAGGTTATGTAACGATTGAATTTCGTATCCTACTGATATTATAAATGCCAAAGTTTGGATGTTCGAATATTTGTTGTTAACTCGTAACGCTTGTACGAGTATCGAATTGAAAGGACATTGTTCAAAATGGGCTATCCGTGGACAAAATGTTCTTGATAATTTGATTTTGTCAAAAAATCGATTTATTTTTGTAATGAATTATGATGTATTATTTTAGTACCCAGATTAATAGACAAAAAGTTCATTTTATAAGTAATTTAATCTTTATTTCCGACTTCTCAACCAATTATATTGCCAGTCTATAAGCTTTGAATGATGTCGATTTTTTTCTCGATTAAAATCGATTTCTGTAAATCGATAGAAAAAGTCGTCTTAATAATTATGCGTGAAATAAACAATTGATATCGTATTTAAGTTGTTTTCAAGCGACACTGTAGCTATTAGCTTTTTTGTGCAATGGTTTTTCATCACACCCGCTTTTACTTTACAACGCCACGAAAAACAAAATCATCTACTTAGGCAGTTTTCCCACCGCCGCGCCGGCGAGAAAACGAGTAACTATCGACTATTTTCTCGCTCAAGAAACGTACAATAGATATACATTCCGTGTACCTAAATAAAAGAGATGCATATACAGTTGATCGCTGACTGTTCACACTCCCGGCGAGCACTCGCTTCACTAGGTAGTCGCTGAGCGACAAGAGCTATGAAAGATAACACTCGCTCAGCGATACTCGCTAAGCGATTAGAATTAGAACACGCCGAGAAAGCAACCAGCGGTTCATTTCTGTCTATTCAGTGTGGATCTGAACGTACACGTTATTTTACGCCGCGAGCGAGTGATGCGAGTAGTCGCTCGCCTCACTCGCACACTCTCATAGAGCCGAGGTACACAACTATGGCAACTACGCACTCGCTCCCTGCGGCTTGCCAACTCGTTTCTAATTCTAGCTTTACTCGTTCATCGTTGCCGTATTTTAAACAGCAGCCACCATAATAGAATAGCATCGATTTTATCCACACGATCACTATCGATTTTTTTAGATCGATATTAATATATTTTTTACAATGGCAGCACTGAATACGTCGTTACAAAATGCGTAGTTATCAGCTGTTTGTTTATGTTTATTGTGTCATGTGTTTCGTATTTGGAAATTGTGTTATGATGTGTTTTTGGTTGATGAAAATGTATTTTTGGGACCCTAGCTGACCCTCGGAAATCGATGGCATCCTCCAATAACGACTCTGGCCCTCCGATGGTACAAAATGTTGTAGTTTTGTTTAAAATTAACCTCGTCAACGTTCGGTTATTAATTATGGGAAATATGCGTAAGTAGTTTTTCTGCTACTACCAAAAGATAATATTCTGATATCAACTGCTAGAAGCCATCAAGTTTAATATATGATATCAGTGACAGTCAATGGACACATTTAGCCCAAAGTCCCTTATAAATGAACAATGTCCTTTGGAACACAAATTGGTCTGGAATAGATCATAGGATACTTTTTATACGAAGAGAAAAATTGGACAAGGTGATAAATCATCAAAAAATCTTAAAGTGGAATGCAATGCAGTAATTATGATCCTTCATGTTCAAATAGCTGTGTAGAGCTGCACTAATGTACAGGCGTGTTGCTTACCATCAGGTGCATGTCGCGCTCGTTCCGTAATTCTGTTATTTAAAAAAAGACTCAAGAATCACATGAGCCAAAAACCTATAAAAATTTTAAACAAGTGCAATCGGTAAAAATATGTGTTCGATATTTGTCGATAAGTCGAACGTATTCAAAAAGACTACTTCCTGTACTTAAGCTGTCTTACTGAACATTTTACCCTTTTCTGTGTGACGAGTTTCATTGCGACGCTGAGCGTAACCCACCCTCGAGGAATTTTCCTCTAGAACTGGAAAGTTGAAACTTACAAGGATTCGTCAATACAAAACCTTTTCATGCTGCCTTTTCGTAAAACTTCGTAAACGAATAATTTAGTAAAAAGAACTCAATGAAAAGGGGCTTTGTGATTGTTGATTATGAAGATATTATCGTCAAATATTGTTGTTATGACGTCGTTTAACATTCGGATGGCCCGGACGAATCCTAATAACGTTCGGCTGGTATTTGATTACCGACTCTATGGCTTAGGCCTTAAAGCGTAAAATATTCCAAGTCCAGGTATGAACACTGTAGGTAGATCCCATAAGTGTGCGTTACGTTATGGTACACACGTACCTACCATACGACAGCTACGAGTACACATGTTACTTACGTTTTGTAAAACACGTGCATGTATCGCGAAACGGCAGATGTATCTCTAGGGCAGAGTTTCCCATCTAGAGTTCTTTGATAATCAAGGAGTTTGATTAGAAAACGGGCGGCTTAAAAAAGGTGCTCTAAGAATATTGACATATGAACAAGCTGTAAAAATGTACCAAAAAACACCTTTATTGTAATTAAAATAAAGGTGAAACTTTGTTTGCCCTTTTTTGAAGCATTATAGATGATCCCTTAAAACGGCCTTATTAGATTCTCAGCACTAAACGGCACATCCGAAAGTTTATATGTATGTATCGTCATTTGTCTTTCAAATTCCTATAGCAGGATTTTTATTATTTTTGTAATAGGTTGTTGTCGTTTTCTGTCTAAGCCACACTTGATCAATACCTTATTATCCGGAAATATTTCAGTTTCTCTAAATTAAACAGAGGGGGACAACGCGGACCGTCAGTTCTGACAAATCTAACGATTCCTACTACAGTGCAGTTTGACGTAGTGAAATAACCTTTTGATGTTTTCACACGTTCTATATTATAAACGCGAAAGTTTGTGAGTATAAACGGGTCTGTTTATACTCTTTCACGCAAAAACTACTAAGAAAAGAAAAACGAATTTAAAATATGTAATTTTTTTTAATTAAATATTTAATTTGTAAATTTTTGGGAATCCTGGGGAAATAATGGGATTGGGTACTACGCAGATGAAACAGTGGGACGCTGCTAGTATAGAATAGAAACAAATGACACGATAGCTGCGCTATCTTTTGTCTTTTGTCTTTTAATTCCATGACAATTAGCGAGCTAATTGTAGTCTCTGGTCCCTGTTCGTTGATAGTTTGAGAATCAGTGGAAGGCCACATGTGGAGACTCTGTGTCCTGATAAACAACATGTCAGCACAGCATCTCGAAACCACCAACAGATCATTACTATGCCCACACTATACGGAGATGTTGGCATCGTGACGTTGGTGACCCACTTGTCATTGATGATCTCTGCAATAGAGGGTGCATATATTTCCATATATAGCAATGTTAATAGTGATCTATATCGCCGGCAGCGCAGTTCCGTCCAAAGACTTTTCGAACGAAGAGGTTTGACTCTACTTCTGTGATTAGAACGTCTAGCGTGTGGAATGGTCTGCCTGAGCGGGGTGTTCCCGATGTTTACAATCTTAGCGTCTTGAAATCGAAAGTGAATCGGTTTATTCTCGGTAAGAACGTTACGCTCCATCGTAGACTGCATCGTCGTTAACATCAGGCGAGATGGCAGTCGAATGTTAACCCATAAAATTAAGAAAAAAAACAAGCAAAAAAAGCTTAGCCATTCAGTTATCGGATGCTAATAATATATTTCTTAATATCCTCCCTAGATTAAGGCGTTCATAGAAACAAACACAAATAATAGAGTCTATTTTCTTTACAAATATACAAGGTGGTTACAAATGGATTCAACATTACTTAAGGGAGTGACTCTTCTAATCAATGTATTAATTCATAATTAATCAATCTAATAAATAATTAACGTTTTTCGGTGGGTCCAGTGTGGCAATCTTAGAAAAAATACTTGTCCGTATGTACAAAATTTTGATCAGCTCATTGCTAATTTGCAGACTTTTCGTTATTTCATACATAGGTCGATTTTGTTTAGACACGTCGACGTTCGTTCCATTAAAAAAGTTGAAGATTTACCCATTTAAATATTATAAAATACAAACAAGACACCTTGTATATTGTAATACAGCAATAATAATCGTTCGATTTTCAGTTGTTATTGTGTTGGTTTTCCCTACCGATTAGATTGGTACTCAAAACTAAGCTACACGTTTTAGCGATAACAAAACGCTTTGACACGTTTTTAATAGGATTCTTTAATTTTTTTGCTCTTTAAAGCTAGTTTGCGCGTTTTTTTATCGAAAACAGACTTGGCACTTGACCGCCGTCACGCCTGATGTTAAGAGACGATGCGGGTCCATGATGGAGCTCACTAATACGTATACATATATACCATAAATCTATTCGCTCTAGACTTGAAGACAAATCAAATTCACTGGCACATACCCACCCAGGTAACGCATTCTAAAGCTTAGATGTTTTATTACGAAAGTAGTCAAAAGTCTTCGTACGAGTCTTTGAAACATCAACTATAAAACGATAAAAAGCTAAATATCAAGCGAAATATTAGGGCTAATTTTAATTGTCCGATGAGGTTCGACCAAAGATAACTCACTTGACTGAACGTACGACTTCGTCCCCTCCTTCGCCGTATAGTTAGCACGATTGCTCAGTTCACCTTTTTACCTATTGCGAGTTCGGTCAGTTAGGTTTTCGATTCCGAAGAGAGACTGCTGGCAAAAAAAAACGTAAAAAATAAAAACATGTTTTTTTTCGCAATTAAATTGTGCGGAAATGGTAGCCTGAACATCTCGTTTTACAAAGGACAGCAAATCGTTTCACAAGGAAGTAATTTTAGTCAGTAATTAGCAATTCAATTTAGCAATAACGTCATCAATCAACATCATTTAAAACGAACATAAAAAAAAACATATTGTTAAAAAAAAAAAGGTGTGTGCTTATAGTACAGTCATTTGGTCGAAAAAATAGAGGTTACCTGGAAAGTTTTCCGGGAGTTTTGAAATTTGGCAATTTTATAGATTTTTGTATGCTCTTGCCCAATTTCAACTTTGCCACCTTGTATGGCTGCCGCTCGCGCCGCCATATTGAAAAAATGGCGCTCAAAAGCAGTGTTTAGGTAATAACTCCTTTCTGGCGCATTTTACAGGAAAAACATATTTATTCAAAATAAAAGTAGAGAAAATTTCCTACAATTTATGTCTTAACCTTTTCTTTCCTAAAATCAATAGTTTCGGCGTAGGAGCGCCGTAAAGTGTAATTCAATACACGTTTCGGCAGAAATACTCGTTTCCACACATACACGTTTACAGGTCTAATCCACATCTGACTCACTATTTAAGTATTTAGGTCAATTTCCGTCGCTTCATTCTTCTTGACGGACCAGGTGTTGGGTCTTCATCGTCTTCAATACCGATTGAAATATCGAAGACGGAAGTTTCTTCGGCATCATCAACGATGGGATCATCAGTTTCATCGTGGTCCTCTTCCTTCTCGATGTCATCGTTTATTTGCTCGAGAATAGTGTCCGTTTCTTCTTCTTCAATGTCGTCTTGTGACGGAAATGGCGAATTATCGCCAGAACCACCACAGTTCGTACACACAACAGAGCACTTTAGTCCTGCTTTTCTGCATCCGCAAGCTTTTTGACAACCTTTCTTGCATTTGCGAGAAATAAGCTTCAGTAAGCTTTCCGGAGCAGGGGGATCGAATGTAGTAACAGGAATGAGCCCGTTCTTGTCTTTTTTCCATCCCCATTGTTCTGCATTTTTTTTCGTTTCCATACCATTTTTTTTATTTTGAATTTATATGTTTTTCCTGTAAAATGCGCCAGAAAGGAGTTATTATCTAGAAACTGCTTTTGGGCGCCATTTTTTCAATATGGGGGCGCGAGCGGCAGCCATTCGAGGTGGCAAAGTTGAAATTTGGCAAGAGCATACCAAAATCTATAAAATTGCCAAATTTCAAAACTCCCGGAAAACTTTCTAGGTAAAAATACTAAATTACTGTACTATTAAGACCACACGGCAGAAGTGAAAACTTCATTAGCTGATTTTTGTATTAGATAGGTATGTCGTATTATAATAAAATATTATGGATCGTATTAGTTGAATAAACGAGTAAAACAAGCCAGAAATTAAAGTAAATATTTATTGAAATTTTATTTATAATAAATAATAATAAATAAATATTGGTGGACAATTCACACACAACACCATCTGACCCCAAACTAAGCAAAGCTTGTATGATGGCGGCCAGATAGCTGATATAATTACTTATATAGTTTTAAATCCATACTTATTATACATAGAAACGCCCAGACACAGTGCAAACATTTGAATTCATCACACAAATATTTGCACTGGGTGGGGATCGAACCCACGACCCTCGGCTTCGCAGGCAGAGCTACTACCCACTAGGCCACGAGGCCAGTCTTTTATTTAATTTATATACAAAGTAGCTGTTACCCGCGACTTAGTCCGCGCGAAATAAATACTAAGGTTACTCAGGCAGTACTTATTTGTATACCCAGATTGTATACTTACACATTTATGGTTAGTAAAAAAAGTGTCCATGTTCAAAAAGTTGTTGGCCGGGGCCGGCTTTTTAAAAGTTACTCCAACTTTGTATACATTCACACGGTGCGCCCCTATGATGCCCCTAACATTGTCCGCAAAAAGGTTGGTGGTGATTTTTGTTACCGACTTTCTCCTGTTCCGTCGATTCCACATACGCTACACAGTCTCTACTACGATTTTCTGGGAATAGTCTCTTTCTCTTATAAAGGGGTTTTCTAAATAGTTTGTAAGAAACATTTTCACTTGGATTTGGCTTCAATAGTTTTCTTTTTCTGGTCTGTTCGACGGGGTCACTCCCGTCGCTAGTGACGCTCATATTTATTTACACTATTGACTATATACAAAACTAAATATTTACACGAAAGAAACGAAATATTTACCCAGCAAAACTAATTAATTTGATTGTGAAAATTTTAAAGCACCTGTCGTGTTTTCCCGCCCAAAGAAAAGTCTTTTGGAGTTGGTAGCCGTCAGTGTTGCCACTATGATTTTGAGCTTGTCGCCAAATAGTTATGAAACAAAGTCGCCGGTTTTGATTGAATTATTAAGGGAATAACAGTCTGGAAGAATACATAAGCTATTTTTATCCCGGAAATATAGCTGCTAGTAAGAATATAAAATGGCACTGGTCTAAGTACCTACAATGTTAAGCAATTTAAATTAAAAGGAAAAAAGGGAAAAGGAATAACTAAAGGCAATAATGAACATTATTATCATGTAAGATTTAAACGAAAATACAAATGGTTGAATGAAATGTTAATAATATAATTGGGAAAGTTCCTGCTATAATGTGCGTATATTTATCTGTATGTATAGAAATTGGAAGGTAGACTTCCATGTTGTTTATGTTTGAGAGAATGAGTTAATTTATAAATATGATCTGACTCCCAATGACCTTGTGTTTTTCCTTCTCCAACCTTCTACACTACACTAGTATATTCCCCTTTGTCGGTAACACGTCGTCTAAATCCCCTAAAAGGTTTTAAAAATTCACCAGTTTTAGCGACAAAGTCGCTAAGGTGTCAACACTGGTTGCCGGTAGCGAGCAGCGAGAGAGAGAGAGAGAGAGAGTATCTATTGTCCCATGTCCTCCTCTAACAATTATCTTTCTCGGTCTGGCACGTTTGTTGACCACATTATCTTTCTCGCTCTAGCATCCCGAGTTTACCCGAAATTTCTTATCATATCCGAGCGTGATGATCACGTGATCATGAATCCATTTCACAGCCCACGAAAATTCTGTCCATAGCGCGCCTAAAGAAGTTTTCACTTCAAAAAAGGAGACGGCCCATTTTCCATAGGCATTTGCCCCACAGAAAAAGTGCAAGAGACTTGACAAAAATTGGATCATTGTATAGGATTTTTAATATATATTGAGGAACCGTTTATGTTTTTATCCTGAATAGCGGGGTTTAAAAGATATCAACCAATACATTGAAAAAAAATAACGCCGCAAGTAGGTTATCAAGAACGTGATTATGTACTTACTACCAAAAGAAGGTAGTAAATTCATTACTTTGCGACGTACTGTTACTGTGCTCAGAATAATCTCGACTCAACACAGAGAAAGACCGGAGATTCGGCCAAACCACAAAAAAATTACAAAACCTTTGGAAAAATAAAGAAATTCCATGTGTTATGTGAGTTTCGAACGAATTTTTACTGTACGTAAGCTTCAACTGAACAAAAATGAGAAAAACATGGCTGACTTTGACTATAATCTGTACACATAGGTACAAATGAAAGGAGTGTTCACCGTAGTACTTAGTTATTGGGTACTGACCCGAAAACTAAACACGAACTAAACCTTAACAGGCTTATTTAAATTCACATAAACTTCGCTAGCGTGTTTTAACGCCGTTCAACGCCATCTAGTTTGGTTTTATGGAACTACAGTACCTTAATACAAAATTACTTATACATAGTCATTAAGGTACTTTTTAATCACCAATTTGCAATCCCCGCTTGGCAGGTTAGTATTGAATGTACAGTTTGAATTATTTAATTATATGTTATTTTAATTAAATAACTTGTTTAGGTCTCCGGGGCTAATTAAGTACCTAAACTTGAAACGACTTGGGGCAGAAATGAGCCGTCTCCTTTGGCTCCCATAACCATTTTCATTGATTCGACGCTATGCCAGTGTGCGAGGTAGACGGCCGCCGATTTCGGTTGGTGCGATCGAGAAACAAAACGATTGGACTACTCGGAAGGTCGGACGCCTTTCACACAGGCAAGTGCGCTGCTTGCACATCTAAGCAGAAATGCGGGCGAAACACCCCGGGTGATAAGCGTGGATGCGATGGCAATCGAATACTCAAGAGCGAAAGTCGCCATGAGGTTGTCGTATACGAAGGTAGGGGAGAAAATCTGAGCTGCCTCAGAGCCCCTTCGCACGACCTAGCAAATGCAACAGACAGCTGGGGACACCCCGTTCCTAGTTCGACCAACCAAACCGGTTCCGAAAGAGCACAGCAGAGGGCAGCCGCGGAAAAAGCCGCAGCCAATCATAGCGGCAGCCGAAGCACCATCACGGCCTTCATGGCTGCCTTCAACACTGCAGCAGGGAGCGTATTCCGAATCTTATCCCATGCATCACCCCCCTTAACGTCAAGGACCCTCAAAACAGCTTCACAGCAACAAATGAGCCGAACGAGAGCCGACATGGGACAGGTTGAACCGCCCCGCTATGTCACGGCTTCGGAGCCGCGGAGCCATGCACGTAACGCCTTCATCGATATGATGATAACGGTTCATAGCCATACTGAGAGCAACAAGACTAGTCAACCTCAAGATCTGCAAAATATCATGCAGTTCTATAGGCTAGGAAGTGAAAGCCTCCTAAAGGTGAATCTATCTCGAGGGGGCCGAAGCAGCCATTTACAATAATGTCACATCACGGGTCATCAAGGTAACCATGACAGGACAGTATATGGCAGCCTACAGTGCAGAAAATGGCTTCGTGACACTGAACGAGAGAGAGAGACAGAGCGCGCGGGAAGGCCCGTTAATGCAACACCACTAAACGACCCAATTGTAGTTACCGCCCGATGCACCAAGATTATGCTGGACGACAAGATCCTCGAGATGGCCAAGTCCATTGAAGGGAACTCAAACGTCAAAGCGTGTTGGGAAAACTGGGAGGTACCAAGAATACAGTGGGTCAACGGAGTTCCAGGATGTCGAAAGACAACATGGGTGATTAGACACTTCGACGTGGACAAGGACGCTATCATCACCACAACAACTGAGGCAGCAAAAGATCTAAGGGAGAAGCTATCGCACCGTATCGGAAACCTGGTCGAAACCAGGGTACGAACTATGGCTTCTGCTCTGGTAAATGGTTTCGGAAAAGAGAAATTCAGCCGCCTCCTGGTGGATGAGGCTCTCATGAACCATTTCGGGGCCATTGTGATGGTCTCACGGCTGTCTGGTGTTGGCGAAATTGTCCTCATCGGAGACGTCAATCAGTTGCCTTACATCGATAGGGAAAATCTCTTCGAAATGAGGTATCACCGCCCGAACCTGGTAACAAAGATCAGCCAGGACTTGCTCTGCACATATCGCAACCCGATGGATGTTGCATATGCGATGAGGGAAATATACTCAGATATGTACTCCTCAGTACCCCGTATAAAGTCCCTGGAGCTGAGACGGTATAAAGGAGCGCAAATACCCGGCGCCCAACCCAACACCCTCTTTTTAGTGCATACTCAAGAGGAGAAGGAGACCCTGACAAACCAGAGTTACGGGTCGGGCACCGGGTCACGCATCTTTACCATCCATGAAGCGCAGGGATTGACATACGAGTCGGTAATCGTCATTAAAACTACATACATACATGAAGCTGCACGAGAGCGTGTCCCATGCGGTTGTTGCAATCTCACGGCACACGGGGACCTTCACATACTACGCTGACGACACCGACGACGCCATCGGTCGGTTCGTGCGGCGAGCGTTGGCTGCATCACCAAAGACCATTCGAGATTTCAACCTACAAATGGCAATTAGAGACAGAAATACGGCCGTAGTGGAGGCTCTGGGCCGGGAGGAGGCGGCTTAGGCAAAAGACGATGTCGAGTCGATTACTATCGGAATCCCAACCGGTAGTGATCGGCTCAACAGACGAAATCGGGCTGACTAGTACTAGAATTGGGTTTGAAATGTTCACCCCCCCTACTCCCCCCCCCCCCTTATTTTCCTCTTCTTCTCCTAATCCAAGAACTATGTAAATAAAATAAGGTTATTGCATGACAAAGGTCACGGACCCCGGAGTCTGTGGAGGTTTAAATTAAATAATAATAATAAAACATTTTCATTGAATAGTGAGTTGGGTTAGTAGTAGTTAGGAGGAGGGCGGGGGGGAATATATACTACACTGACCTGGTCTGACCCAATGTTACAATCTTTTTTCCCTTTTTATCTATACCGTTAACAAAATAAAACAAAAATAATGTATCCCTTGAATTTGAAAATTGTACAGTATTCTACTAGTCATGCCCTTTCATTTGATAAGCATGCATTTGATGCATTTGATGAGTTGTGCAAAAAAAAAATCACCAAACATTTTGTGGTGGGTACCGTAATCGATATTAACTAAACATAGTCAAAAACCACCACAAGAAAACTGGCTTTCAAATGAAAAAAAAACCGTACTGAAATCAGTCCATCCGTTTGAGAGTTACAGTACCACGGACAGACAGACATTGACGTCAAATTTATAATAACACACCTCTTTTCGGTTAGGAGTTAAAATATAATTGTTATATTCTGATTTACAAACATGGAGGGCTAAGCTTGCTTTGTCACACATATGTAAATAATTTTTGCTCAAACCAATCTAATCTTACTGACTTCACCCGCGTACTTGCCGTTCCCGTTATTTTTCCACGATGAAAAGTAGTATATGTGTTATTCCAGACTATAATTCTATCTATGTTCTAAATTTCAATCCGATTCGATCAAGCATTCCTAGGAGATTGAGCATCAAACATCCAAACATATTAACATCCAAACTTTCGCATTTACCTATGTAATATTAGTTCGATTAAGCATACCTATCAAATTATATAAGTACGGAGTCTAAAGACACTCGTCGTAATGAAGTTCATAGACTTACAAACTTGTGTATTGTATACGTCCGTTCCTACGATAATACAATTGGAATTCAAATCACGCAGAATTATATTAGCGTAACATTCATAGTACACCCACTCCTAAAATGTTCACGTATAGAATTGGCCGGGTCGGTAGCACAAACATATAGCGCGATAATATGGTACTAACAAGTGCTAAGACCGTTTAACAATGATGATAAGATAACTTGTCTAATTCCTAATCTGAATATATCGGCATGGAGAACTCGCACACGCTTGGGTAATGCGTGACTGGTGTTATTTTACAAAACCTTTACAGGTAACGTAATCTGCGTAATTTTTGTATGTTCTTGCTCAGACATGACTGTTTACTAGTAGAGTATAGGTATAAGATTAATGAGATCATTGTGTTTTTGTATAGAGTGACAAGATGAGTAAGATGTGCATAATGCCCAGCAATACGCTTGCTCATAACAGCATAGTTCCATACAGTCATTTCAATATGAAGAGTCCTAATCACTGCCTACCACAGTGGTACCACAGTGGACAGTGACTGTACTATGCTCGTCACCTGGAGGTAAAAGATGATTATAATCTTTAATTTCTCTGTAAACATTGTCCTTCAAGTAATGTTTGAATTTGGATGACCCTCGAGTAAAGACAGCAAATCTCCAAAAATCCAACCAGAACAAACGGAAAGCATTTTGTCATCTGACATAAAGTTTAGCGGTTTAATAAAATCTTTGAAGTACGTGTTATCGAGCATCGAACTGAGTGTCGTAAGCCGGGTAGAAATGTCTCCCTGCGTTTACATGAAACAATCTCAGTTGTAATAAGTTGGAAAGGCGAGGCCGATGACACTAGAAGTGCTCATTCATGAATGGAACAAAAAGAACACGGAGCGACCGATTGCTTCCTGTACGGGCACCACGTGCGCCGAGCACCCGACGTCTCGAGTCTCGACGCGACTCCAACTCTCCCTAATTAAATCAGATGCGCTACTTATGGTTAAAACATGACCGATGCGCTCATTCACGGATCTTACACAACCACCCATATATTCACGAAACTTTACCTCCACCTACAAGCGTCGCATCACAGATCCTTGAATCTGCAGACATTGCGCGGACGACGACCGTCCATGTTAGGAACTCCCAAATACATTCTTCGGATTGCATAATAATTGATAGTCGTTTTACGCGAAAGACATTGTTATATTTTTCAAACAATTACGTTTCTAATATTTGCGTAACTTCTGGAAAGATTGCATAAATATCGCAATTGGCTTGTTACGTCAAATGACCGGTTTGTGTAAAAAAGTTGTTACTTGAGTTTAGGGTTTCTTTGTTTTGCTCTCCACTTAACTTATCATATTTTATGTTGTAGCATTGGCCTTAAATTGTGTGCCTTTTATAACATCGCAAATCTAAATATTTAAAACGGTTTGACGGTTGTCTGACCTGCCTTGTTGCGATGCGTACCTTTGGGAATATTTTCAACGCTAAACCTAAAATGTTCGTGCGGTTTGAATGTGTTGTGTATTTTTTTAAAATAAACGATTTCCGTAAAGTTATATGTAAAGGTGTATGTATAAGGGCCATGCGCACAAAGTCGACAGTATAACGTAGATATGGAGAGAAATCTTTGGCAAATTATAGTTAGTTATCTTCGATTTGTTATTTATAAAAGGAAAGGACCCGGGGAGTCTGTATGAGGGTTATTTTCGGGAAATCGTATTAAGTGGAGTGGTCTCCGAAAATAGGGATTAGATTTAAAGGTCGAAAGTTAAGGTTGGAGTAGGAGCGAGTGAACAAAGATTTGCAGAATCTGTAGGTGTAATACTTGATGTATCTAGCGCGGCGAACCGTGGGCGGCGGAGGGTGGCGGCAGCCCACGCCACGGTCGATCCCGCGCCCGCCGCTCGGCTCTCGAGGACACCCCTACCGATTTCACGATATCGTTAATACAGCCAAATTAAAATCTAGACTCAACCGGCTAATACAAATCCTCATTTCGACATTCACTCGCATTACCGATTCGAAGAAGCCAGTCCACTCGAATTAGAATATTCAACAGTTTGCGCTATGTCGCATGTATTGTTGGCTACCTGCGCCCGTGATAACAATCCTCGGGACGTTGAAAAAACGATCTCCGGATGGATAAGGTGCCGTTAGATCGTCTGGCGCAACAATGGTATGGCAATGGCGGCGTACGGCTTAGCGGGTTTAGCATGTCGTTTTATACGTAGAGTTACAAAAATCGCGGGTACGGACGGCCGCCTCCCGAAACAGGTTTGCGGTGTGTCGGGCGATGATGTACTCGCTTCTACAGTCACCGGCAGCTGTCACCATCTTATGTTAAATATGGTAATTCCGTCACACAATGAATCTTATTAAACTACTTGGAGCACACTGACTCCTTATAGGGTACGTCTTATGACACTTACATCAAAAGCGAACTGAGGAACTCTAAATAGATATTTGATTTTTCTCACACCTCTTACTATTCAACATTATGTAAAGCAAATTGAAATATTCTATGAAACAAAGCCTAGTCTAACGATCTAGACGGACATAACATTTTAATTGACCGCTAAGACAGGTTTTGCTCACATTCTATACATTCGTAATTATGTTACCGTGCGCGGTGT
Organism: Ectropis crepuscularia; assembly: GCA_963693475.1. Lineage (NCBI taxonomy): Eukaryota > Metazoa > Arthropoda > Insecta > Lepidoptera > Geometridae > Ectropis > Ectropis crepuscularia. The sequence continues at coordinate 8,594,800 of OY856343.1, read as the reverse complement.
TTGGACGCATTTGTGAAAACGAATACCTACGTTACGTATATAACATTCGGGTATAGTTAAAATACATTCGAACAGGAAATGGGAAACATTCTTCCAATGCGATTCGTCATCGACTTTGTGTGGAGTCCCTATCGTATCGATGATATTGTAACATTCTTTATCGAACGATGACTATTGTGTGATGAAATGATACGAGTGCGCTTACACTAACATTCTGTGAGGTGTACAGTATTAACTCGTACCTATGGACATTATTACTCGAACGCCAGCGATAACTGTGCACGTGATTATAAAGCTAATTCACGTGAATAAACAATCGTAATCATCGTTCCGGTTACTGTCTGGCTACCTAATCATTATTCGGATTCTCTTGCATAATTTGCTAATATTGTATTGGAGAAATAAAGGTCGTTATATCAAATAAATTACAGAAATACTTACTTGTGTGAACAACTACATTAAACAAACATGAAAGTATTGTTGCATTTATCGCAAATGACGATGACGAGGTGCATCCCTTATCTTTTAACTGTATCGGTTATAGCTGCATATCAATATCATCTTGTAAGATAAAATAATCTAAGTATACTCTCTGATTTTTTTGTCAAACATAGTATCTAATAAAATTCCTAGTTAGTTCATTACGTTTCGTAGTGGTAGGACTCTTAGCAGAGTCCGCCTGGGGAAGCATACCTTTGCCAGTTATTCTACCGCCAAGCAGTAAAGTGCACACATTACTGATTAACTGTGTTCCGGTTTGAAGGGCAATGTGTCCAGAGAAATTACAAGGCTTAGAGATATAACATCTTAGATCTCTGGGTGACGAGCGCAGTGCAATGCTAGGTAATGATTTGAACTCTTCATGTTCCAATAGCTGAGTGTCACTGTGCTGTTATGTGGCAGGTATGTTGCTTACCATCAGGCGCATGTCCTGCTCGTCTCGTCACTCTTTATTTAAAAGAAATATATATTTCACAAATAAAATATCTAGGCGATATTGTATTATTCGACAGCGCTTAGGCGTTTAATAAGAACCTACGTGATATTGTACTGTTTGTAAGTTACAATCAAGAAAGTATTTCCCTACTCTACATACGAAGTTGCGTAATTAACTTTACGACATCGTAGGGAAAGGTTTCTCTAGCGCCTACCATTTGTAACGAAGAGAGATCTAGTCGTATTATTGAACAAAGACACACGACAGTTAGCCGTGGTCACTGGTCACCTCTTGCACGGTATCTGGTTCGGAACAAGGCACAATGTACTCGCGGACCGGTTCGTAACCATATTGTGTCAGGTGTCTTCGCCCCGTATCTATGACCGCATCATGTTGAATGTAGATCTCAACTAAAAATGTCGCACTCGACAATTATAACATTGAAAACGTTTATCCGGGATTTTTCCTCATTATACGAATCACAAGTCCAATGAGCAGTAATCGGAGATTACAGTACTTATTGGTTTAGTTTTCCTGTAATATTTTACAATTTTGGTGAACAACCAGGTTTTTTTTCATGTTTCTCGATAGTTATATTTCAAAAGAAATTATAAAAAGGAACATTTTCTTTACAGTCATGTTTTTCATAGAAAAACATGACTATTCAGTAGAATAGCCTCACTTGCCTTGCTACTCAAGGAGAAATTTCTAAAAATTATAGAATCACTTAGTAAAGTTTCTTATATCCTGTTATACCATTCATGAAGTATATAATAATGAGTGATTCATAAAACGCTTGAAGATGTTTGTTGCTTATTCCTGTAATGAACAGCTCAACGTTTAAGCTCAATTGCCAGATGACTCAATCGGGACCAAATCGGTAACCAGGGATGATCGAGAAACGGAATGTTAAGTTACTCGCATAATTATATCTGCTACTGGCCTGTGTAAAAAAAATAGAGAACTTTGACCATCATTATCAACATGTTGTTTTATCAGTGGTTCTATTTACTAGACCTAAGTAGGTACTTTGTATTTTTTCATTTGTGGGTCATAACAGACAAAATTCCAAAAACACCTGAGTCGATGACTTTTAAAAAGTAATCGAAAAAAAAACATATGGAGAAGATTCTAATTTATCCTACTCGATTTAATATCGCGTACCTATTATGCCGTGAGCAGTTTAACACCCGCAAGCAGCATCCGTTCACGAGTATGACGCATGCGCCAGCCATCGCTCTCCTCGACAACATCTTTAAGACGAGGACGTCCAACACATGTTGCCTCCACAAAAAAAGCATTTCAATCATTACGAGCGCTCTAGGCATAGGTGTCCACAATTCCTACAGAATATTACACTTAGCATAGTTCAGATTCTTCAGATATCACTCCGGTCTGGTTATCGCTCCTACACATATATTATGTTGTATTTGTGTCTATCAAGTTTTCTTTGTGACAGCGATTAGATTTCCTTTGAGCGTAATTCGCTCAGGGTTAAGCTGTATCGCGACGTTGTGGTTCCTTCCCTTTGCCATTACCATACGAACACTTGACTTGGACAATACTGTAATCCAGCATATCGTGTTCGGCAGGTGTCGGCGGCGCAGCACATGCAGGTGAGCGGCGCGGGCGCCGGCGGGGGCCACGTCTCGGTGGCCGCGCAGCAGGGAATGTACGCGAGCTTCCACAACCAAGGCGCGGGCGCCGCTCAAGGTGGACCCACGCCTCACCACCACCAAGGTATACATACGTCATATAATACATACACGCACACACAGGTCTTTGTAGTTATAGGACTTGGAGAGTCCCCCCCCTGGGGAAGTACCACAACTTTGCCAGTTATTCTACCGACAAGCAGTTGTCTAAACATCATTGTGTTCCGGTTTGAAGGGCAATATTTCCAGTGAAATTACAGCGCATAGAGTTATGATTGATTAAAATATACCTGTATCTCTAAGCGACGATCGCAGTAGATTGAAGTGATGATTTGGACTCTTCGTGTTCCAATAGCTGTGTGTCACTGTGCTGTTACAGGCAGGCATGTTGCTTACAATGAGGCACATGTACTGCTCGTCTCATCACTCTATTAGGTATATAAGGAACTATTATAAAACACTTCCTCTGAAGACAGTAAGTAAGTAATCTCAAGTTTGAGCACAATATCTGACTAGTTTGAAAAAACATTTACTATCGTACTGTACCTACTGTACTGTACTACTTTTATGTAAGTATTACATTTAAAATAAAATAGAATTTACACCACCGTAGTCTACCCAAGGAAAACCGTTTACATAAGCTAGATTTTATTTTAATCTTATCGTAGGTTATTTGGCTGAAAATCTGACAACACAAATTGTTTTTTGAAAAGGTCCTATAGTGTTTGTCTTATAAAGGTTATAAAGGTCTTAGTGTTTGTATATAAAGGTCCTATCTCGATCTCGATTCTTAGCCTAAAATAGTAGGTATGGACAGCTCTCTGGTTCTTCCATCTGTCTCGATCATTATGTTAAGCGGGTCAAGGTTCGAATCCACACTCGATCGCTATGCTGCTACAGTGTAATGTAATATCACAGGAAGGAAATCTACAACTTCACTGGTTGGAAACCCCAAGACGTGTTCCCAAGGGTTTCCGCTTGTAGGGTTGCTTCACGTTTTCATATCAAAATAACACTGCCCACTCGATTGCATATTTTGAGTTGCTTTGACTCACGAATAGTCGGGCGATGACATGGATAAACAACACTTGTATCGAGTTTTGGCAATGCAACGAGAACCCGCAGCGACTCTGCCAAATTGTTTATATTGTAAACTCGATAATTTTCTCCTGTAGGTTTCAACGTGCGTGATCGCTTCAGTTGAAACTCGAACTTTCTCTGCCTTGGCATTCCCAATGCTTCTAGATATGTGCATGTATAAAAGTAAATATTTTTCGGATTATAAACGCACGAATATGTCGAAATCGCTTTCTCAAATGCGACGCGACCAATGGCGCTTGTGCTCATGCAAATAACACGATGCAATGATTCAAGACAATGCTATCTTTCCTTGTTTTTTTTGAACACTTGAGTGTTTCTTCGAGTGCGTTATGAGTGTTGTTATTTTACCTTTATAACTTACTAATCAATTACCTGATTTCGTAAATTAAATAAATACGTCAAAAATAAATATAAATTGATCGCAGATCGTATTCAAATGCTCACTCAGTCATAATCTGAAGATTACCCATTCCAAGCTGGAATAAAAACAAAGAAACATAGCGCGCAGTGTTTTTCATATCGCTGTGTTGATACAGCGCGTGTTTGGATAGTTTGCCGCAGATGTAATCAGACTAATAACATCTTTATGCGGTTGGTGTTAAGTGATAGTTTGATTTAGTCGGGCACGCGAACGCAGGGGAGGCGGCTGCGAGCGGCGGGACGAGGTTGACGCTCGGGCAGAATGCGCCGAGGCGCGCGCCTCTCATGACGACCGTATGACGTTTGACTGGCGTGTTTATTGCATCTACTGCAAATGCAACTCGCATCGCACATAATAAATCTGCGGGATATGTATTATTTCAAGGACTTTACTGCAGAGGCGCGTCGAAATGAAGCAAATGCAGCGAAACATATGTAGGCTCTTGCATAGTAGCTAGCGCATTGAAACATTTGTTTTGCATAGCGTTGAATGTTTTCCAAGTTGTAAATATCGGACTCGGAATGTTAGCAACTCGTCTGTCTAATTTACAATATCGATTGTTTATAGGTAGAGGCTTTACTTAAACTTCGTGCGAAGATTAGCACATAGTCGTTGTAGGGGTATTTAGTTTCTCGTGACGTAACCGTTACGGATGTGACGTACCTACGTAACAAACTGTACTTATACGATTACGTCAAAGACGCTGTCGTGCAGTAGATTGACTTCGTTGTCTTCGGGCTACAAATGAGGCTTTAGGTATAAGTTACATACTCAACGGATAATATGCGTATCTAAAAAAACAAAAAAATCTTCATACAGAATACAGCTAAGAACTCTATCGGTTACAATAGCTTTCAATAAATTGCATAATGATAATTGATCTATTCATTTAGGAATTGCTAATGCCTGAGATATACCACTCGAGTAGAGTCACCAACCTTATAACAAATTCCTTTTCATGTCGTAAGTAAAACATGTAAGAACAAATGCCTTGTAATTTTGCTAGATTTCTGTTGGTCTTTTGTGCAACTGACTTTTTGGGTAATTAATAAACGGAATATTGCACAATCAATAATGAGGCCTATAGAAGCTGACCATCGGTTGTTGCTTATTGCAATCAGCTGCCACCGCTGCACATGCCATTAAGCTTACTCGTAGTTAACAAAAATAGGTCTCAATTCCTATTAGTAAAAAAAATAAAAATGTGAAAGTTTTTAATGTTTCGATGTTGCTCAACCGAAAACTGTTTACATTCTATAGAATAGCACATTTACTTATAGGACATCTACTATTTATCCCGCAAATTGTAGTTCCTCAGGGAACAACCTTTTTCGAAACTTTACGCTGATAAAGTAGTCGGCTATGTAGTAGGTATCAAATATACAGAACTTCACAATCAATCATTCGGCATGCATTTTTTTTTTATACATGATAGGTTTCCGAATGATTGTCGTGTCGCTTGAAGTTAAGTAACTATAACTACGCGGTCTACTAAAGAACGTGCAAGAACTATGAACTGATGATTTGAAAACACCCAGTTTCTATCCCATAGATGTATACTGACTCGGGCAACCCATTACGTAGTTTAGATATTTTACCACAGTCAAACCTTTTCGTTCGTCTTTGGAACATATTTGACAAATTAGATTATACTAAACTCATTAACTTCGTTACGCCCTTATATTATTGATGTTTATGATTGATATATTACATTTTGTGTGATCCAAGACTAGGGGAAAGGTAAAGGAAACTGGCTCTCTCCATATAGGCTTCTATGATAGAGAGAAACAGCAACGAAATATGTTTATGCAAAGAAATGTGTAAAAGATAAATTAGGTCTCAGTATAAAATAGAAATTTCAATGTGAATGTAAGTTTCGGTTTTCGCCGAAACTGAGAGCCTGGCTGAAAGTTCAGTTTTGGCTGTTTTGTTCGGACACCAATAAAGAATAAGCAAAAAGCTGCAGTACGTGTTTCGGACACTTTCGGACAGGGGTCAGTGCGCGGTGGTCTCTTTAACCTAATGTGAATTATTTTTATTTCTTTCTATTAAAATTTGACTTGTAATATTTTTAAAATTGTTATTGCATTTCGTATTTTAAGTGACATTTTGTAATTTATGAAATCAAAATACAAATAACAAAATTGGCAGTCATAGGGATTGCCGATAGAAGTGAACACTTATTACTCCGAATTTGATAGCCATCTTTGGAAACTACGCGGGTGATACTGACGTGCGTTGCTAGTCTGGAATATATCTTCAAAGCAAAGTCGTCTAAATAAGTAGTCTGGCATGAAAATCTAGACTACATAGTTGGTCATGCTTCTAACCATGTCCATCTAGAAATGGCCCCGCATCCATCTATCTTCTAACTATCGGACCATCTATAAAAGCGGCTGACGCATTTCTAAATGACCCGATGGTAGATAGTCACGAGCTCACCCAAAGATTTCTTTCATTTACTGACGCTTGAGCTGAATTCACAGCCTACGAAAAATCTGCGTGTGGTGTGTCAAAATAAGTTTTCAGTTCAACAAGCATGTATGTTACATCGCAGGTGGTAACGGATGCGACACCTACTCCGTGTCGCAGTCGCAGAGCATCAACTTCTCGTCCGGCATGCGCGCCCGGCCCGCGCCCGCGCCGCCTCAACAGGCGTCGCAGGGGCCCGGACAGCCGCCTCTAGGTACCTCATCTTACTTTGTTAGCATAAGGGGGCATCCTTTAATTCTGTGATGTTTTCAAGGGGGGGAAGGGGTTGAGTCAATTCTCACGTGGGGGAAGAGGTGATCTCGGCAAATATCACGTAATTTTTTTAAAGGAAATTAAATTTGTTAATTCTGTGAGAAAATTGGGAGAAATTTAGTTCCAGCTTCCTAAATGTTCTCATTGCTGAGGGTCTGCTCTGGCAAGGAGAGTCAAAGCCATACCTACTGCACCGCGCTGGGTCAGGGCGGGTTGGTGGATGACGCATCGCCTCGAAATGTTTTAGGAACGTGATTCCTGGCGAGGTATTCGTTCACAGTATTAAAGTTAGCGGCAATACGCACATATTATGACTTCGAAAAGAGAGTGGTGCGTGTAAGTTTCAAACCAGGGGCTCCGGATCGGTAGTTGCCGTTCTCCCGACTATACTAGCCGTAACTTATTTTGTCAATAGGTGGAATAAATCTGTACAGTTTTTAGCCTTCAAAAACAAAGTCATATATGTTCAAAAGGTACTTCCGTCGATGCGGCCTGATGGATACGATTCACTGTCAATTTGTAGAAACTTAGATTAAATTAGCACGCAGATAACGCATTCCACAGTTTCAATGCCCTAACTACGAAACTCGACTCAAACCTCTTCGTTCAAACCATGAAATGCTATCGTTTTTGTTGACAGTCTGATAAAAAAGGGTAAAATGATATTAAATCACATAGATCAGCTACAAACTCTCCGAGTTTTAACTTTTTAACTCATGTCATATAATATGTTCATTTAAGTTCAAACGTTCATCACATACATTTATCACGTCAACAGTTCACGTGATAAATGTATTTCGGGTTTTTTTTATTTGGCATGAGGAAAATTGTACAAAGTCTGAATACCTAATTTTACAGTTTGTCACCAAGGAGGATATCGAATGCGTATTCGCTAAATTCTATAACTGTTCGTCAGGAACGCACTTAACAGGGATTTACAATTCTGCGTAAGAGCATTAACGTCACCTAACAACGTCTGTCTCACATCACTTAATAAATCGTGGTTCTCGTAAAATTGTGGACAATTTACGACATTAAAATCATTATGTTGTTGACGACACAATACAATTATTCATATTATTATGGCGTCATCAATTATCTACGAACGTCGCGTTGACGGGTATTTTGCGCGATCTTATGTTAATGAGGCCAACCGATATTCCGTACCTAGTAATGGATTACAGAGTTTAAATGTAGGTATATTACTTGCTGAATTCGCAAACGTAGTTTTGTTTTACAAATAAAGTGACGACACGAATGCACGTGACGCGTCACTTCATAGGTAAATATACTTAATGACTTGAACGCAATGAACGGCGATAAAGTAATTTGGGCATACAATAAAAAAATTAAGACTGAGAGCAGGAGAGTACAAAATACTCTATGACCTATCCGCATACCAATCGAGTGGGTACACAAGAAGTGTGTGTGTAGGTACTTATACACATGCGAAAAGTTAATACTTATTCTCTTTATTACTCGTGGTAAGAAGTCGAAATTTAACCTTAGAATAGATCATATCTGCAACGCAAGAAGTATAACCAGAAGTTGGTTATAATGTTTACTAAAATCTTGACTAACTTCAGGGGGTCGCTGTTTCGTAACGGTGTGCGCACATGGTAAAAAAAAATACTATTATAAATAAATATAATATTTTACCCTAACTCAAAAGAAAAAAAAACCGGTCGTTTTTTTTAGTTAGACTACAAATATTGTGACACGAGATTTATAAATATACATACATTTATTACCTTGACTGTTTGCTTTGAATTATTACGATTGTCACCTGTTTTTGCCATCAATGTAGTAATTCTTTGCGGGGACGTGTTCGACCGTGAAACGCAGTTGAACCAAGTCCAAGAACTTTTGATTTGTCCATAGTAGTAGTACCTACTAGTTTGAATAGTAACACTACGGAATTAATCGCTGGGCAAGGGATTTTTTCCATCCTAACATATAATATAATAAGAATAGATAATAATTATTTTTCTCTGAAAAAAAAAAAACTAAACAGCGGACTTCAATTTACCATCGACAATTTTTGTTGATATTGCGAAAACGGCTCCACTGATTTCAATATAATTTATATGGGACCATTCAGAAAGTCTGTCACTAAGCCCCTTTCGAACTAAAGAAAAAGAATGATTAAAATCGGTTCACCCAATGGAAATAATATGGCAATTAACATAAAAAAAAAAGTGGCCAAGTGCGAGTTGGACTCGCCCATGAAGGGTTCCGTTGCAGCAAGTAACATAATATACATAGTACACATAGTTCTTGTAGTTCTATGTAACTATGATCGAAGTTTTAATAATAATAATGTATTTATGACGCACTAAAAAAACTACTCATCACATCGAGTTCAAACCAATTTCAGACATAGGAACTGCCGATAGGAGTGAAAACTTATAACTCAGAATTTGATAGCTTACTTGAGAAACTACGCGAGTGAAACGGGAGGTCGTGGCCATGAGAAATGAGCATGCATGGCCATCTAGAAATGTGTTAGCCAATGGGAAATGCTGACGCATTTCTAGACGGCCAATGCCCACGGTTCCGAGTTTACCCGAAGATTTCTTATCAATCCCTAGCGTCACGCTAGAATTCAATTCACAGCCCACTAAAAATCTGTCTATGGTGCGCCAAAAGAAGTTTTCACTTCAAAAAGAAACGTTACTAAATTATTGTTTGTGGTTTCTCAGGCGTGGCCGCAGCGGGCATGTCTCGCGAGCACCAGGCGAAGATCTTGCAACAGCAGCAGCAACAGATGCTGCGAGCGGCGGCGCAGCAGCAGATGCGTCCCCCCCCGCCCGAGTACAAGGCGCGGTTCGCGGGCGCGGCGGGGGCGGCGGGCGCGGGGGTGCGCCGCCCCGCCGCGCCGCGCGCCTTCCCCCCGCACGCGCGCCAGTACGCGCCCGACTGGCGGCACGTGCTCATGCACCAGCAACCCAGGCACCAGTTCCCGCACCACCACCAAGGTACGCAGAGACAAACATGTACTTACATAAAAAATGGATTTGGTTCGAAACAAATGTTACTGCTGTAAAACAAAATTGGTATAGAATCCGAATATCACAATATAGAATATTCCGGAAAGTGATAAGGTTATGCATTTTTGTCAAAACGCCTATAAACAGCCCACTAAAGGTTCCCACAGCTGGAACTCGGAGCTTTCTCTTGCAAAGAGAGTCAAAGCAATAATCCAACACGCTGACCAAGTGCGGCTTGGTGGATGACACAAATGACCTCGAAAGATTCTAGGTACATGTCGGTTTCCTCGCGATGTTTTCCTTCGCCGTTTTTAAGTTAGCGACATAAAGCACATAACTTAGTGGTGCGCATGGTAGGATTTGAACCCGGGGGCTCCGGATCGACAGTTGCCGTTCTCCCGACTAGACCAGAATTAATTTGGGCTCTCTACAATAGTCAAATAACTGGCAGCAAAATACCCGATTTTCCATTCTACTCTACCTTCATCCTAACTGATCATCACAGTCAATATGATTAATAGTAATACTTTACATTGTTACTGTAACTACTACTGAATATATTGCAGGTTTCGGTATGGGCGGGATGGGCGGCGGCATGACGCAGCAACAACAGCAACAGTTGCAGATGCAACAGGCGCGCTTGCAACAACAACAGCTAATGCAACATCAGCAACAGCGGTTAGTACAATATTCAGAATTACCATTGCTACCCTTCGTCATAAAATGAGAATGAAGAAGAATGTCATTGAGGAAAAATCATATTTTTTTGGTGTGGCAATAGTTCATTAAATTGTTTTTTTTTCCAGTATTTCATCACAGAGTTACCTCTAAATATAGATCTGACATAGAGCTGGGGGAATATTCCGAAGCCGCTGCTCCCAGAGTCACTTTGTTAACACTTTGACAGCCAAGTATTTTATTTATTTCCAATCTCTGACAGCCGATCACGTCCCCTGTCCGTGACAGTTTTTTTTGTTAGAGACGCTGATCACGTACTGCGTACGTGTGTGAATTTCAATACTGTTTACTTTAAAACAACGGCCTGTAGGCGTGATCCGCGTCACGTCATTGCTTAGATGAATATTTAGGCTACACACACAAACGCACTTCAAATACTTGCGGTGTGCGGGGTGCGGGAAACAAAGGATCGACTCTCGCGCGCCAGTGGCTCCAGCGTAGCTAAGCGATCGAGACGTGTGACAATTTTTTGGCGCGAAATGACTTCGCGACGACGATTTCGTCTGGATTCGGAAAGAGATATTAGAGATATTATTGACATTTTGCAAAATGATGCGGATTCGGATATTGAGGAGGACACCACGACAGTAGAAACTGAAGGTAAGCTATCGATTTACTTGTGTTTTTGTGAGATTGTAATAGCTTTTGGTTTTGAGTAAGTACCCACATGTTTTGTTTTTCAGAGGGAATTGACGAGTTTATAGCCGTTCAAGAACAATTAGACCTTAGTGATGAGGACATAGTACCAGAGCGGGGTCAAGCACCGATAAGGACAAGGGGACGGTCAAGGTTTAGAAGAACAGGTCGAAGTCGTGTTCGTTCGTCAGTGCGTTCGCGTTCCATTCGCAGCCGCGGCAGATGTACAGTACAAAATGTCCAAGAAATTGATGAAGCCAATGGATGGTCATATAAACCAGTAGAAAATCTACCTGAAAATCCTGTCTTTCAAGATATATGTATGGTTATGCCTCCAGTTGATGAACAGTCATCGGAATTCGACTGCTTTTCAATCTTTTTCCCAGATTCTTTTTGGAAACTTCTCAAAGAAGAAACCAATCGCTATGCCAGTCAAATGAAGGCAAAGCAAACTAGACAGGGTGTGCTAAAGCCAGGATGCATGTTGTACAATTGGAAACCTGTTACACTGCGTGAAATGAAGAACTTTTTGGCCATCATAATCCACATGACGCTTGTTGAGAAAGAAAGTTTCGATTCATATTGGTCCACTAGAGAGATTATACAAACTCCATTCCCAAAAAAGATCATGACTAGATCTCGTTTTAGAGCCATATATAGTTGCCTTCATCTAAATGACAACTCAAAGTATATACCACGAGGCCAGGAAGGCTATGACGCTTTTTTTAAACTGCGGCCATATTTTGAGGAGCTTTCGAATTTGTGTCAGATGGCCTTTTCTCCCGATGAAGAACTAACTATCGATGAAGGAACATGTGGCTTTAGAGGGAGAGTACATTTTCGAGTGTATAACAAAGATAAGCCCGACAAATACGGCATGAAAATTTATATGCTTTGCGATGCTAAAACCGGCTATATATTGAAGATGGTTCCTTACGTTGGCGACTCAAAGACTACCCAGAGCATAATTATGGAATTGTGCGAACCATACTTTGGAAAATGGCACACCATTTACATGGACAGGTTTTTTACCAGCCCAACTACTGTTGACTTGCTTTGGCAAAAACAAACCCGTGCTGTTGGAACAGTTATGGCCAATCGGCGTGGTTTGCCTGGGGAATGGCTTCAACAGTCTTTAGAGGTGAATGAAATGGTCTTCTGTCATCGTGGTAATCTCACCGCTTGTAAGTGGAAGGATAAGCGGGACGTGCTGATGCTTACAACAAAACACGCCGCTACTTGGACAGAGGTAACAGCTAAACGCAAAGGAGTTGGAGTCATCAAAAAACAGAAGCCTGATTGCATCGTCGATTACAATCACCACAAAATTGGCGTGGATCTCAACGATCAGTATGTTTCATACTATTCTTTGAATCGCAAAACAATGAAATGGTGGAAGAAGATGTTTTTCAATCTGGTTGCGAGGGCTGCAGTCAATTCTTTCGTAATCTTTAACAAAAGTAGGAACAACACGCGTCATAAATTGCGATTTTCGCAATTTTTGATGACTTGTGGTGAAGAACTGGTGCAGCATGCATCCTTCGATGATGCAGGCCCATCTCGTGGTCCACATCATACTGGTATGACGACCAGATTAACAGGGAGACACTTCATGGAAAGGATACCAGCGACAGGATCGAAAACGAAAGTGGCAAGAGTTTGCAAAGTCTGCGCTGATACCACAAAGAAGGAAACTGGTAAGCGAGGTCGCAAGGAAACAATATTTTTTTGCCCAGATTGCAACGTACCCTTGTGTTATGACCCGTGCTTCAAAAAATACCACACCAGGAAAGACTACACGGCATAAAATTTGAAAAATGTAGATGTAAGAGTTTTTTTTTTTTTGTAAACGTGCCTTATTCTAAGTTGATTTTATAATAAAAAAAAAACAATTATACATGTTTTTCTTATTTTATATAAAAATATAAGATACCCTCAATACAATGAAAATAAAATGATGGCCGCAACTATTATAGTCTTTTTTCTATAAAAGTAACAAAATGGTCAAAAAGTGCCGGCGCGCCCAGAATGGTACGCTAATTATGTATGCGGCTAATTAGGATAAAATAAGCGTCACGTGCGTAGTACGGTATCCGCTGTCAAAGTGTTAAGCAATATGCGTAAATTACTTTATATTAAATAGATCACTAGAGTTATAATTAAGCTATGTTATAGTATACTAACGTGTTACTTCTTATGTTATATTAACACTACCTACAGCACACGATATTTTTAAAAACAAGTTCTTCCTAAGGTTGCCTGGAAGAGATCGCTTTAAGCGATAAGGCCGCCCATTGCTCTGCAAATTATTGAATCGTAAATTGTATCTATTAGTGTTAAATGTATTGTAAAATTGTGGATGTAATAAAGAATTATTGTATTGTATTGTAGAGTAAAAAAATGCGTTAAATTTGAAATCCTATGTTGCCACACTGGTCTTATTTAGTGATATCCCGATAATTGAGATACCATTACTCGCGACGGTCAAAAACTATCCAACATCCAACTTAGAGTTATTTGTCCGTTATGTTCTAATAATAATATTTGTTATTATTTTATTTCAGAACTACAAATCAGCAGTCGCCGATGTCGCACCTCCTAATGCAGCAGAACCAAATGATGAATGTGCAAGGACAGGTAATTCAATTCATTACTAAAAATATGGCTTTATATGTCGTTCATACATAGGTGTAGTTCCGATCCCGTTCTTTACATAGCAAAAAATTAGCCTTTGTCTTATTCCGGCCTATTAATTAATTATATATCTATCTGTCAAATTTAATTCCTTCAGTTGTTTTTGCATGATAGAGCAACAGCATACTCACAAACATTCGTGTTTATAATATTAATATGATAACAAGTTGTGTACGAAAAGATAGACAATCCTAATTGGGTACAAGAATGGTCTGAGATATTTATTTGATTTTTTGTTAATTTATAGATGCCAAATATCCATATGAGCCAGTCGCAAAGCATGTCAATGCAGCAGGGTGGAATGGGTGGTATGGGTCACCAAGGCAGCCCCATGCAGAACGGTCCCATGCAGGCCCAGAACGGTCCCATGCACGCCCAGAACGCTTCCATGCAGAACTCCATGATGGCCCAGAACGGGATGCAGGCGCAGAACTCGCACGCGTTCCCGTCGCTCCACAGCTCGTCTTCCTTCCCGGGACAAACGGCGGACTTCAACCTGGACTTCCTCGACAACCTGCCTTCCACGGACGCCAGTAACCTCACCGCTCAAGAACTACTCAATTCGCTCGACAACGCCTTCCTAAATGATATCCTTTAAAAACGAGTTTTCCATTACGTAACAGTCATTGACGTTCTTGATAGTCAATTAGAAGCATAGACATAGAGAGAATGGACTGAGGGTTCTCTATCCAGCTGTAAAGTAAATATGGACTAGAAAATGTGAAAGAGATAATGATAAGGGATAAACTCTTTAATGCACTTAATTTAAAATAAAACAAAATAAAGTAGCAATTGGCGATCTTACCACGAGATTATTGGCGAGATAAACCGAATGTACGGCCAGTAGTTGTCTCTTTCTAGAGTTCTGATTGGCCCATGTCATATGTGAAAAGGGACAGATATTGGCAGAACAGTCGCTTTGTCTTTTTCTAGAGTGTGGCCAATTTAGTGCGGGTATTGCTCAGTCCATTCCTGTATGTCTATGATTAGAAGCGTTTCGATAAGTCTACTCAATTTTACAATTACAAAGTTTGACCAATGTAGATCATGTAATGACCAAAGTTATATGAATTTAAACGGCCAGAATCGAGACGGCATTTAGTGTCGACGCGAGCGACGATTTCGATATCTCTTACATTTTGGACCACGCTGTTTTGTAGACTATTTATTGTGGGTTATCCGATTTAGTAGTATTTTATATTGTAGCTCTAATCGTTACTTCTTTTGTAAATATTTTAATTTTAGAATGTTTCCTTATAATATTTAGACGATAAAGTGTTATATCGATAGTCTCCGAATATCCACGAAACTGACATTCTATTTTCTATGATATCGTAAAACTTAGCTGCGAAGTAGGTTAATGTATATTTATTTCAAATTTTATAATAGTCAGTAAGGAAAATAGCACAAAAGACACTATTTTTATTTACTCGTTATGGATTTTATTTATGAGAATACAAAAATAATTGGGGCAATAGATGTTTGTTTGTTTTGAGACGCCGCGTAATTACTCGACGTGTTAATTATCTGTTTGATGGCCTCCGCAGGAATCACTGAGAACCACGCATCCAATGTAAGGCCAACGCTCATTTAGCCCGCTCCATCAACTCGACACTAATGTGGACCTTATGTTGTGATACTTATTGTACATCAATAAAACACCAATGTCTATTTACGAGTTTTTGCCGTTCAAAAAGGTGTAGAAACTGGTGAATCCCCACTTCCAATTACGTCTAGCAACCTGAGGACTATTCCATAATTGTGTTATATGCTATTTAAGTGATAATAATGATGTAAAATTTTAGTTTGAAATATCGATCGTAATCACATTTTTTATTTTATTTAACTAGATATCACTTACAAGATCTAAGATCCTCATACCACTTTCGTTTTAATCGACAAATACATTTAAATAAGACGGAATTAAGACATGTTCACAGGCTATGAATCCTAGTCGTTTACAAAGCTACGCGATTAACCGTTGCTTCAAAACGAAGACTAAGGCTCACGAATATAAGGTTCACATTACACAATTCTAGTTTCAATCAGAAACGGTGTCGAACGGCGAATGAGCGACAGCCTAACTCGAGCCAAGTTCCCGTTCACTGTATGGTCGGTTCCGTGTAGTTATCATTATGAGTGTTGTTGCATACGGATTTGCTCACGAATGAGATCACGCTGCAATTACTAACAATTCATGGGTATTATAATTTTTCACTTGTGATTACACTTCCATAAATGTGTATAAGAGGATACAATTATTCAAATATCTTTCTGATGTATATTCACAGAATATAAGCTAAGCTTTGTAGGTTGTGTCTTTAGTATTCACCATAAAGCCTTGACTTTAACAATGCTTAGCTTATGTTTAATAGAATCAACTGCAAGCTGCCAATACCTCCCAAGTGCTTTAAAGCCAACTTTACAGGAGATTCTATACAAAATAATACTAATGAAGATTTATAAACAATAACAATTAAATTATTAAAAGTGTTACTTAGAAGGTATTGCCAGAATATGGTTGATATGTAGTTTCAAGGGCACAGCTTATATGAAAAAGTGTTAATTGCTTTGATCTTACGTGAGTAAAAACCCTTGGACAGTAAAGTCTGCCTGTAAATGTGTGTTGGGTTGGTTATTTGTAGTCATCAAAGAGTCGGAAATCCGCCTGGGAACAGCCCAATCTTTATTTTAACATAGTGCAAATGTACATTTTATATACTAAGGTATTATAAGATCATTCCTGTACCTAAGATAAAATAGTAGTTTATACTGTGATGTTGGTCTCAACGGTCAATAGTTAATATAGTATCAATTATTACAAATAGATTATTGTTATCTGTAAGGATCTCATGGTATCATATTTGTATGGGTTTTGAGGGATTCTGGAATTAGGCTGTTGGTATCATTTTATTATTATATTTTAAATGTGTGACATTGATTTATATTCAAGAACATTTACAATACCCCGCGTGTAAATAAACACTTGTTTGTTGTTAAACAACTTTAGGATGTACCGGATTATATTGTTGTGTAAAACTCGCGATAAAAGCAAAATGTTTGCTCTAGTACTCCGCAGTGGAAAATCAGCTCTCTGTAAACAATTACACAAGAAATTTGTAGCAAAACATTCCAGAGCCATTGTTAATGATGTTTTAACTTTAGGACCAATTTTTGAATGTTCTTTTGAAAATAATATTGCATATTGAATCATAATGTTTTCTTTTATTTCTACAACTTAAATATAGCGCTTAAGAATATCAGTCATGTGTGGAGTTATAAAAGAGTCATACGAGACGGAGGCAAACACTTTAGAGACATTTGTATGAGGACTCAAACCGGGTTATGGCACATCTGTTGTACTTATTAAGAAGAGACTGGTGAGTTTATGCCAGCAAGGGATAGTCCTTGGGGTACTTTTTTATCTTCAAAATAGAATGCTTATAATTACATAGATAATGCCTAATATGTATGATTAAAAGTACCACTGATTTTCTTGATCATTATTCGTAGAGCACTCGAATAAATTCCATCATCTGCTTAAATGAGGTGATTTCATAAAAAAACAAAATAGACAGTAGCTGATTAAAAGTATCATCGAAGTCTCTTAAGATGCAGAAATTCATAATAAGTGGCAGTGAAATAGACGAGACTCAGCTCTACTGTTTGGATTAACTCCAAACGTAGAACCACCTGATAAGACACCGACTTCCAGTGGATTAGCACAGGCTAATGAGCATCACCACATAATAGAATCTGCTTCGTGTTTATACAAATAGTCTGAAAACTTCTCAAGTTTCCTCTCTAAAGCGTTTATCTCCGCGGCTAATTCTCATACCATCTCATTGGGTTTATTTGGGAAGATCCTTGGGTTGCGCGTTCGTGGCGTGTAGAAATTATTAGGCTGTATGTACTTCATGACGTGGTCGTCGTGTATCGCGAATTTGCTGTCATAGATGTTTTCGTTAGTGTTGTTGTCTATCGTCCGCATAGTGATGGAGTGAATGACTTGACGGCGTTTCTTGAGGCGAATGCAGGAGAATACGGTGCTGAGTAGGACGCCAAGCTTGAAACACGCGAAGATGAAAAGAGCCAACATGAAGATCAGATATTGCTGCTCGTACCACTCTTCTAACTTGCTCATGCAGCCCTGAAATTAAATGAGCCGTTCTGTTATACGTTTCTATATTATCTTATAAGTTATACTTCTTTTGGTGCGTTAGGGAAAAATAGGTAATGAGAGTTTGAGAGTAAATTATTATGAAGCGCGCGCACATCGTTATGAAAAACCGACAACCTGAAATTAGCCGGTCAACATTTTAATTAACTTCAGGTTAATACTTCTTGTGTTGAAGATATTATTTATTCTATGGTTGAAGTTAGGTAAGTCTAACAATCGTTCTTCGTGCTAAGCCACGAATAATAAAAAGTAGTATTAGTATAGTTAAAGAAGTATAGTTCGTGCGTGCATAAGTACACACACATTTTTATGTATTGGTACATTCTGTAGTGATAGGAATTTCTGCAGAGTCTGCCTGGGGAAATACCACACCTTTGCCAGTTATTTTACCGCCAAGCAAGTAACGTGCAAATATCACTGTGTTTTGGTGTGATGGGGAAATGTTTCTAGAGAAATTACTTAGGGATCTCATAAGGGTCTGACCTTTCACTCCTTGCGAGAGAAGGCCCCGAGTACTAGCAGTGTGGAAATTTAGTGGGCTTGTGGTCGTAGTCCACCAAACAGAATGTAAATTATTAGTCCACTTATACGACTCCGTTCCGCAAACACAAATTAACAAACAGCTCACTGACAGCGAGCTTACTATCGTCAGACTGCTCAGTAGTAGACGCCTGGCTGGCCACGTGGCACGAGCTGTAACCAAGCGTACTGCGCGCTGACTGTTAGCAGTCGCCACGCCGCAAGCTCCGGTTAGTCGGTAGTAGAAACTCCCCTGCCGCATTCTTTCTGCTTTGTTTCTTTCTTTATCCTTATGTGCAATAGCAATAACGCGCGAAGCGTTCTAAATCGGGTCATAGTGAAATATGATTGATGAATGGAAACCGATTGCCAACTACATAATATGTCTATCGCGAGATCTGATCAGTGGACAGAGCATCGGGGCAACTGCTAGCTGCGTGGACAGCTGGGCGACTGCTAGCTGCCGGCGCGTGGACTGCGAGCAGTCATTTTGGCTTAAGGTGGAGTTGGGCGGAAGCGGTGTAGGAGCAGAGTCGTTTAAGTGGGCTATGGACCTTAAGGGCGGATTTGGGCGGAAACGGTGTAGGAGCAGAGTCGTTTAAGTGGGTTATGGACCTTAAGGGCGGATTTGGGCGGAAGCGGTGTAGGAGCAGAGTAGTTAAGTAGGCTATGGACCTTAAGAGCGGATTTGGACGGAAGTGGTGTAGGAGCAGAGTCGTTTAAGTAGGCTGTATACGTGTCTTAGGTACGTACCGGCACGTGCCTGGCGCCGGCGGCGGGCGCTAGCTCCTGACAGCGCGCGGGTTCGCGCGGCGCGGGGTTGAGGTACGAGGCGTTGCGCTCGTGCTGCACGCAACAGCTCAGCGGCACGAACATGCCGCGCGGCCCGAGCCGCCGCAGCTGCCACACAGACATCTCGTAGTTGCGCGCGTCGGATATACCGCAACACTTCAACTGCAACACAATTTACTTAGTATATTATTCTTATAAGCGAATACTGTCCCAATGCAGGGCAAAGGCTTCCCTCCATTTAATTCTGTCCTGAGCTGTTGTCATCCAACCTTTTTGAAGACAATTAATTCGTTAGTATAACTTTTGGAAAAAAAAACTGTCTTTCTTTCGATAGCTAAATTCACGTGTAGGTAGGTACAATCACAGAACAGAAATCAAGAAGAAGTAGCAAGTAGGCGGGGCAATCGTAGTACTAAGTAAGCGCAATCTCCGCATACTTAGAGAGTACGCCCACTTCCGAATACTTAGTCGTGCTCTGCCACTACTGCAGTACTCCTGAATCCGCGATTTTGAATAAAAAGTAAGCAGTCATGCCGTATTGTGCAGTTATTGAGTGTAAAAACGATAGCCGTGCTAAAACTTTATCCAAAGGAGGCAAATCGTACCATCGGTAAGTCTTATTTTATTTATTTTTGATTTAATTGTGAAAATAAATTAATATTAGCTTAAAGAGAGAAATGATTTAAAGGAAGTCAACTTTAAAGTCATTGTAATAAGGTCCATTTTCATTCAAGCTATATATGATATTCTCGATCATTCTATGCATGCGAGTAGCGCTACTGAGTAGCGCTACTCAATTAAAGATGGTACACAAGCTGTTGAAATTGCTAATATCGATATTTCTAACTTGTACAGTTTTGTGAAACAAATATATTATCTTTTGTTATATGGTATTTGAATAATTTAATTACATTTTATCATTTCAGTTTTCCTAAAAGTCCCGTTGTTAAGGAGAAATGGATAGAAGCTACAGGAAGGCAAAATTGGTTTCCTTCCAAAACAAGCACGATTTGCTCTGAGCACTTTTTAGACAGCGGCTTTATAATAAAAAAAAAGGAAATAGGTACTGCCCTGTTGCCCTGTTTTTGTTGTTGATTTTTATGTATAAACTTTTATTAGATCGAGTATTGTTTTTACTGAAACCCTGTTCCTTTTCTATATCCCTTTTGTTTATTTTAGTCTCCTCAAGTTTCTATTCATGGTTAAAAAAACATCTTGAATTTTTAATGACAACAACTTAAATGACAAGGTCGTCCCTCAAAGAAAATAACTATTTCCTTACATTGTGAGTTAGATTCCCACCCAGTGCAAATATATGTGTGATGGATTCAAATATTTTGACTGTATCTGAGTGTTTCTATGTGTAATAAGTAAATATTTATGCCAGCTATCTGGCCGCCATATTACAAGCTTAGCTTAGTTTAGCGTCAGATGGTGTTGTGTGTAAATGTTTCACCTATATTTATTTATCTCTACCTCACTCAAGAAAAATATCATTCGACTAAAATACAAATTTTAGTGCTACTTGCCAAGACTAGAAGAATTTCATCATTACTTTATTTACTTAAGATATTTATTTAGTTTCCTCCGAGTATTTTTGTAGTTTCTTCCTAGTAATTACGTTCTTTTACAAAACTCTGTTACGCTTCACTCTAAAGTTAATAAAATTAAGATGGTACATGAACAAATTTAATCAAAATATTATGATTACATTATACGATAGGTACGTAAACTGAATAACGTAATATCGATAATTTAATGAAAATGCTTAAGCATTGTCTTATTACTATTAGCACGACCGGCTTATATTTACGAATCCCTTATTTTAAAGAAGGTAGCGTTCATAGTTGCATAAATTACATAAAGTGCCATCCAGTATGAAGTAGCAGAACTAGTGAGCACTAGATGTCACTAATGTTACAATTAGTGACATCTAGTGCGCACTAGTGAAAACAACTTACATTTTTGAAAGATGATAATAGTTACCACCTTATTCTATTCTACTAAGGTTGAGTTTAGAAAGTTCGTAGCACTGATGTATGCGATACGCCCTAAAAGTCCTGATAATGGTACATAATAAGCGACTTAGTCACATTCAGGATACGGTACTTTTTCCTGTAATTAGATAAAATTGAGTTATCCAAGAAAGTCGTCACAACATTTTGAATAGTTGACAATAACAGATTTATTTTGTTTAGCAATAGGGTTCATTTTTAGGTACGTAACTAAATGCAATACATCATTTTAGGTTCGTCACTATGGGACAAATCACTAGCATTGTTTTAATGTGTTTAAAATATATCAAAACCACGTTTGTGTGCAAACGTGATACGGTGGTTTTCCTAGTGAGATTCAGCTACGAGCCTTCTACTTGATTTCTGTTCTGTGGGTACAATGCTGAAACCAATTTGGATGTACGGAGTTTAACTGTGGGATACGACCAGTGCCTCAAGCATACTAAAAGTTCAACGGGTACAAAACAGCATCCTAACGCAAATGACATACCCACCTTGGTCAGATCAGAACAATGGATATCTACGAAACTTCAAACAGACCTGGTAAAACAAGATGTATAACGCCATACTGCCAACGTGCCAACTATAAGCTGCGACTGCAAAAGTAGCCGAATAAACTTCGGGGAAAAAAAAACATTTTATACCTATACCTGGATGAGGAGCGGAGTGCAGTAAAGGTACTATGTTATGATTTGGACTCTTCATGTTGCAATAGCTGCATGGCACTGTGCTGTTATGAGGAGGCATGTTGTTTACTGTCAGACACAAATGTCCTGGTCGTCTCGTCATAAAAAAAAATTGCCAGTCATAGGAACTGCCGATAGAAGTGAAAACTCAGAATTAGATAGCTTACTTTGGAAGCTACACCACAGATCAGAAAATAGTTACTTCGTAACAGATGCGTCACTGCCATACAAAAGTGCAAATACCTACACGATAATAACCTAAACTGTCGTATACTACTTACCTACTATTACTTGCAAGCAAAAATACACCTTAACACACCCACGTAGAGTTATAAATACCGTGACTTGTCGTCTGCTTACGTCACTGACCAAACGTGCTAGGGTTGTAAGAAATGGTGGAAGGTGGTAGTAGTGGTAGGACTCTTGGCAGAGTCCGCCTGGGGAAGGACCACACCTTTGCCAGTTATTTTACCGCGAAGCAGTAATGTGCAAACATTACTGTGTTTTTTTTTAAACAAAGAGTGACGAGACGAGCAGGACATGTGCCTGATGGTAAGCAACATGCCTGCCATATAACAGCACAGTGACACGCAGCTATTGGAACATGAAGAGTCCAAATCATTACCTAGCATTGCACTGTGTTCGTCACCCAGAGGTCTAAGATGTTATATCTCTAAGCCCTGTAATTTCACTAGAAACATTGCTCTTCAAATCGGAACACATTAATGTTTGCACATTACTGCTTGGCGGTAGAAGAACTGACAAAGTTGTGATACTTCCCCAGGCGGACTCTGCTAAGAGTCCTACCACTACAGTATTCCATTAGACAAGCCCATTCATTTGATATAGAGGTAGGTTGTAAAGAAATATTTTGTCCTCCGTTTTGTGGAGGGGGCCATTTTGAATCTATATTAACCAAACATAGCTACCACCGCACAAAAATAAACCTTTTAAAAAAAATCGACGCCAAACTTATAACACCCTTTTTTGGACGGGGGTTAAAAAATGATTCACAATTAGCTGAGCTATCACGAAACATACTTACATCCAATAAAAATTAAGGCCAGAACCACCTCCTTCTTTGAATCCGGTTAAAAATTCTGTCGGTTTTTTTAGGTAGGTATGTTTTATAGTCAATTAATACTGGAGTATATTTTAGTTCTACAATGTAGTTAGTTGTAAGTTGTTTTCATACCATCGAATAAATGAACAAATTAGTATCATTCAGTATGTACATGAATATTCTAAAAAGTATGTCGTCATAAATTATATTAAACTTAATGAGACATAATAAAGATGGGATAAAAAGGTATTTTAGACAAAATAATTTGTATGCATAATCTCTACTGTATCTATTCTAAACAGATATTATACAATACTAGCTGAACGCGCGCGCGTTGCTACGCCATCTATCGAAAATTGGTCGTACCAATTCAAATTTTGTTCAAATTCGGTTACCTAAGGTTCTATTGACGCAACCTTTAACGTATGACAAATGCTGTCACGCAACGAAAGGTCTCTAAAAGCAATATTTTTTCCCCGTTTGTGTTACATTTTTCATTCATGCTCGGCTCCTGTTGATAGTAGCGTAATGTTAAATACCCTATAGCCTTCCTCGATAAATGGACTATCTTACAAAGAAAGAATCTTTCAATTCCGACCAGTAGTTCCAGAGATACATCAATTCAAACAAACAAACATACAAACAAACAAACAAACTCTTCAGCTTTATAATATTAGTATAGATACATATTACACACTACTGTTTCTATATTCTGTGCGATTGAAAACTACCAAAATTTGGCTCAAAAATAAATATTAACAATAAAAACACTTCCCTTGCTTCCTGTTTCGGCAATTTGAAATAAGATAAATTACTACTACATTTTAGTGTCTTGCTATTGCAGCCATTCACAATATTACAATAATGCCGCGACATTATTTATGCGCGCACTCGGTGTTCGTTCGTACGTCAACTCGGGCAACCGGCCGGTGGCCTTGTGATTTTAGTACGCCCGGGAGGACCCGAACGAGTAGGTATATAGCTCGCGCCGTTGAGCCAGTGATGAGGGTGTGGCTACACGGTGTAACCGGGGGGCGTGGCCTCGCCATCATGGCATGGCCATCTAGAAATGCGTCAGCATTTCCCATTGGCTCACGCATTCTAGATGGCCATGCCATGAGGGCGAGGCCACGCCCTTTCAGCATTTCCCATTGGCTGACGGATTTCTATATGCCCAATCGCCAAGGTCCCGAGTTTACCCGAAGATTTCTTATCATACCCGAGCGTGACGGTAGAATTTAATTTCCACCCCACGAAAAATCTGTCTAGGCGCGCCTAAAGAAGTTTTCACTTCAAAAGATAGTGTACTGACGTCAGTCTGCACGAGGTCCACGGCCGCGGTGAAGTGCTCGTGCTCCGGGACAGCGTAGTAGGTCTGCAGCGCGGCCAGGGCGCCGCCGCGCGCGCTCGCCAGCCCCAGGCAGCGCGGCCACAGCGCGGCCAGCACGCCACCCGCGCATTCACCCAGCAACAGAGTCAGCACTATCAGGAAGTACTGGAATAACACCGAACTACTTTTACAAACTAGAAGCGGATAATTATTTACAATCGGGATGATGATAGGGTCAAACATATACCATTCTAATGACATAGTCAGGTAGATTATGCAAAAATATGGGACACGTATTTTTTATTATACACGTATTCGCCAGCCCCAGACAACGCGAACAGTACCTACTCCACCCGCGCATTCACCGAGTAGCAGAGTCAGCACTATCAGGAAGTACTGGATTACAACAAACTACTTTTACGAACCAGAAATGGTTTTCATTTTTGATGAGAAAATTTCTTTTGGCTCAGCCCACACAGATTTTTCGTGGGCTGTGAATGAAGCTAGTCGTCACGCTCGTAAATGAAAGAAATGTTCGGGTGAACTCGGAAGTCTGAACCTAACGCATTTCTAGATGGCTATGCTTAAAAGACTTATTTAGACGACCTTACCACAGATCAGAAAATAGTTACTTCGACCTTACTTTGAAGATTTAAGCTGTGCCCTCCGGTTTCACCCTTGTAGTTTCCAAAGTGAGATATTAAATTCTGAGTTATAAGTTTTCACTTCTATCGCCAGTCCCTATAACTGCCAATTTATGTAAAATAACTTTTTATCAAAACTTACTCAATTTTCTTCAAAGCAAAATTGTTTAGTAAAAAAATTATTATTTACGATTGCGATTGTAGGTAAATGTAAATGCAGTGCAGTGCTAGGTAATGATTTGGACTCTTCATATTCCAATAGCTGCGTGTCACTGTGCTGTTATGTGGCAGGCATGTTGCTTACCATCCGGTACATGTCCAGCTCGTCTCGTCACTCTTTATTTATTAAAAAAAAGTTGTTTTACAGAGAGAGAGTTGTTGTCCTGTCTGGACACGCCCCACAGGATCGCCCGGAGTATCAATCACATATTTGTAGATATTTAAGCAATATATAGTTTTTAATATTCATTTACACAGTAGTAGTAGGTACACATATTAGATCTTATTTTCAAAATCAATAACTACGTAGAAAGACCCTGATAGGGTGTCGCAAAACTTTTTTGGACCCTAAGATGCCGCAATTTTTTTTTAAACTTTCGTTATTTGAATTCATATTGAAAACATCACACAGGACTTAATTGCGATATTGGAATTGGCATGGACCCCGTCGATGTAACTAGATACTAATTTAGCGATTAAATCCTATACCAACTTATAATGTTTTCATAATTGAGTAGTAAATAAGGTCAAATTGAGTAACAAATAAAACTCACACTTTCGACGCCATTCACAGATAGGTACACACTCACATTATTTGTTTGTCTACTTGTTCAATGATTGTGGTGATAAAGCTCGCTATTGTGCTTTTGCATTGTTCTCCTATCTCTACTTTTTGTGTACAAAATAAATTATAGGTGCGTTAAAGTACTTGATCCCCTTATGAATGAGGATTTCATAATAGCGTAGGAATGCCCAGTAGTTTCCGTAGGTACTCGTTGTGTACGTTAATTGAGTATGGCAAGGAAAAGTTTCAGGTAAGTTCTAGGTAAGTATGCGTAGGTATAGTTATTAGTTAGTAAGATTAATTAATCGACATCTTCTAGATCAGCGCGCTCCATCGTCGCTTAGCATCGGGTGAGATGCCGCTCAAGTGCAAACCTATTATCAATAACAAAACAATGACGAGAACAATACGATCCTTTGCGAGCCGCGCCAGCCAGATATAATAGAACGGCGCCTGCTCCAGCCCGCTCTCCGGCGACATTAAGTTATAGAACTTCCCTAGGTTAAGTTCCCTAGGCCCTAGGGTCCAACGTACTTCCCCAGAGTTCTCCACAAAGGTACGGGTTACGGTACTCACTAGAAGTTATGGTACTTCCCCAGGTGGATTGTAATAGTTGCACAACAAACCGACGGACGGATCAACATGAAGACATGATAACGTATCACGAAGGAACAACGTATCATCTAGGTCTAAATTGAGTCCAGATAATATAAAATATGTGAATAGATAAGTCGACTGCGCCGTTTGTATGGAGTTTTGGTCCACCATCCGGGGTGTAGTATCATCGTAAAATAGCTCTTACCACAGTAAGTATAGGGTATCCCGGCATGTACGAAGCCCAGCAGCCGAGCGCAGCGACGGCGCAGATGACGAGGCCGGCCGCGAGCAGGGCCAGCGCCAGATAATAGAACGGCGGCTGCTCCAGACCACTCTCCGGAGACATGAGCAGCCGCGACATCAACAGGCGCTTGCTGTCGCACAGCAGCATGAAGCCGCATATTACTTCTACGAATCCACATGCCTGGAAATGTTGACGACTCAATCAGTAGTGGCTAAGTTAATATGATAAATGATAACAAAAAAAGTTTTAACCTAAGTATTTATAAGTATCATTTTTGGATACGGCAGCCGTATGAGCCGTACGAGTTAAGTACTTATTGTTACGTTACGGCTGGTCTGGTCGAGAGAACGGCTACTCCCGATCCGGAGACGCGGAGACCCCGGGTTCAAAATAAATATTGGTGGACAATTCACACACAACACCATCTGACCCAAAACTAAGTAAAGCTTGTACTATGGCGGCCAGGTAGCTGATATAATACTAGTTTTGAAATACATACTTATTATACATAGAAACACCCAGACACAGTAGGTACAAATATTTTAATTCATCACACAAATATTTGCACTGGGTGTGAATCAAAACCACGCGCACCACTGTCTTTTCGAAGTCATGTGCGTAATGCCGCTAACTTAAAACGGTGAAGGTGAACATCGTGAGGAAACAGATATGTACCTAGAATCTTTCGAATTCTTGCGTCATCCACCAACCCGCACTGGGCCAGCGTGGCGGATTATGCCCTTGACTCTCTTTCCTACGAGAGATGGCTCCAAGTCCCATTTAGATTTAGTGAGCTGTTTATGTATGCTATATGTACCTAAGTATTTACTGTCATTGAATGGTTATAAATATATGGAATGCTTTCAGGTAGGTATGTGGTATAAGTATAATTAATAAGGGTAGGTTAGTAGAGCTTTGCGCTTAGTAGCGCTAACCCAAAAATCGGTAGGCTGTATTAGAGGCCACTTGAAGACAACTGCTAGATTTACGTCCCGTTATAAAGTTGTTAATCATAGGGACTGGCGATAGAAATAAAAACTTAAATTGTAGTATTCAACAACACTAAAGTTAGGTACTCAATTTGCTAAAAAAAAACAAAATGCTAAAATTTGCTTACCTCGAACCGGCTCTTAAACATAATTGTGTTAGTAATTTATCTTAAGGAATTAGTTACAAAAAAACCGGCCCGAAAACACTGTAAATGGACCGTGAACACGTGGGTTTGTTACGCCCTTTCAAGCTGAGCATCATCCAAACGTATGTTATAAATTATGGTACCTACTGTGCAAAGTAGGTGTTCAAAACCCATTCTATATCCGTAGGTACTTAAATGCTCACTAAAAATTACCAATAGCTATTCCCGATACGCAATAATAAGCCTAAAATTGCCAATAACAAACAAAGTAAGTTCTTTTAATGTTGAATACCTAGTAATTCAGGTACTTACAAAGAATATGGTGTTGAAGCAGCCGAAGAGAACTCTGGCACTGGAGTCGATTTTGCACTTCATTCTTTCGCAGAATAAGATATATATTTTAAAAAAGGTTAAAAAATCACAAACGTATAAATATTTTAAATAAACTGGCGCAAGCGCAAGTGATATTGCGCAGTCGCGGGTTCACAATTCATGCGCGTATGGAATAGCCGCGCGCGCCGGTGTGAGGAGACATGCTCTGCTGAGCAGGTGGGGTGACTGATAATTAGGCATTTGGGTTCAAATTAATGCACTGGTCATTTTGCTGTACGTTAGTAACCACTATATCATTCAAATGTTTACTCTAAGCGTTAATAAAACGTCGTCAACCCAAAATATGGAAGATGTCGTAGATCAACAAAAAACAACAAAATATTGCAGCCATGTATATTATTTCATAGAAAGTACTGTTAAGTTTAGAGCTAAGATTATATCTTAAAGTTAAGTACAAGGTTTAGAAATCGATATCTTTCTTCTTGAAGCCACCGCAGTTGACTTTCGGCGTAGCTGTAATGTCGTCCTGTTCTCGCTCGCTCGACTCTTCTAGTTCTGAAAATATTAACAAGTTTGATTTATTTTTTCACACTTTTGTCTACTATAATCGGCTCATCCTACTAATATTGTATTGTAGTATATCTTTCTTGGAACATGCTGGTTTCTTTGCCATGTTTTCCTCCATCGTTAAAGTCAGTGATGACTACCAATATGTACATCTGGACTTTCAAAACACTCAAAGGTTCAGGCAGGCATTCAATTATAAACGTCACGATTATCAAATTCGTTCTCGCCAAAACACTAAGTGAAAATAAGAGTATCTGAGATATTATGTTCTATTATTTTTATTACCTGGCGGCAGATGTAATTTCTCAATAAGGAACTTCTTCCTCTTCAGTTTGAAGGCGAGGTCGAGACTGGGCGGCACGAACTGCACCAACGAGTACAGAGCAGACAGTTTGGTCACGTGAAACAGCCCGTGGTAGTCCTTATACACTGGATTCGTCTCTCGACTCGAGCCGGCGAAAGATTCTATCCGCACTGCGTTGTCTACCGAGTAGAGGATTCTCTTCATTATGTGGTCATCCTGGAAAGTAAATTTGTGTTGTAATCGCAATTTCGGGATTCGAAAGATTAAGCCGAAATTCAAGGAGCATTTTAAGGTTCTCGTAAGCACAATCTGTTTCCCCCCTTAACAGATAGAAGACCCAAATCTCATACATAATCATTTGCTCGTGTCTTATTTCTACTAATAATTATTAATGTCAATGTACGGATGTTTGTTGCTTAATCACGTAGTAAAGTCTGAAAAGATCAGGTTGAAATCCGGAATACAGTTAAATTTTAGTCTGGAAGAGAGACGAACTTCTTAGCATTCCATGGATTCACCGTGCGGGTGCCGGGTCCATCGTGTGGCAGAGAGAGAAATCTCGAATAGACCCCAAGACTTGTGACTCGGGCTGTAGGTTTAAAAGGGGCCCCTTATATTGACGTACGTCAACACTCACCTTCACTACTCGTATTTCTCTCCCTGCCCAGCCAAATCCGATATGATCCTACTAGTGCAGCTTTAGATACTCGTTCTAGTATAGAACTTACTGCACTTCTGGACAACCCAAGGTCTTTAAGCAGGTTATAGAGAGATTTTGCTGGTATACCTCTCGCTCCTACTTCTACAGCGTATAAATTAACTACATAGCCATTTTTTGTTAATTCATTTTGTAGGTCGTAATACTTATTTTGTTTCATCGCGTGGTCTTTAGGTATATTAGTTTCCCACGGTACGGTAAGTTCTACCAGGACTATGCGTTTCGTAGCCCTAGAAAAAAGAAAAATGTCCGGTCTGGATGACGAAACACCCACATCCTCTGGGATTTTGTAGTGCTTTTCATACGTGTCCATTAAAATAGTCCAATCAGGTGCTGAACCCAGGATGGAGTAAGGCTTGTTCTTGGAGTTTGAAGTTGAGCCCTCTTTTACAAAGTTAATTTGTCTTTTGTTTATCGTCAATCCCTTTTGGGCTCTAGCTACCGAAAGGCTTACGGCTTCACGTATGATTTCAAGTACTCTGTCATGGCGCTGTGAGTAATGACCCCTATTAAGGAGCACCTTGCATCCAACCAATATGTGCCTTGCTGTACATATCGCCTCACTACAAGTATAGCAACATTTTTCAGAGGCTTTTCCCCACCTTACCAAGTTACTCTGGTCAGGGAGGGTCATTTGGAAAGCGTTCAGATAAAATTTTAATAAGGCAGGAGACCAGTCATATAGCAAGGTGCGCCACTTTAGAGCTAATGGGATACAAAACTCACCTATGGTTAACCACTCACTTTGCATTTCTAAATTCATAGCGTGCACTTTGTAACTATCATTTTCGTCTTGTTGTAGAAAGGTTTTTACCATGTCTCGGTCTTCCCTTTTCTTTCTCGCACCCAACCCAGCTGTATTTACTTGCGCGCCTGCCATAAATTGTTTGTGGAATTGAAGTCTAGATTCAAGGTCCGAAGCGCTTTTGTCTTTTGGGAGAGATGCGATTAATTCGTCTTTCGACTTTCCCAAAACATGCGTTTTTGTAACTCTTAGGTGTTTGTAGAGTTCGGATGGTTTTTTTAGTTTCAGGCCAAAACTATTGTGATCCCTAAATAGAGTAGAGGGATCAGCCGGATGTGCCAATCCAAACCATGACTTCAATATCTTTATGACATTAGCATCTAGTTTTGCGAGGAGGGTTTTACCGATGTCATATACTAGGAAAGGCCAAGTGAGACGTGATGTGAGATAGTTGTCATATATCCATGCTTTTTTGATATTGCTGATAGGCTGCTGGTCTACCTTATTGAGGTCATTCATGAAATTTCCAACAACTACCTCTAATGATGGTGTACGTCCTTTGTAGTCTATCTTTCTACCAAGAAATTTGAAAGGCACTGCCTCTGCAATTGTGGCAACTCTTTGGCCACTTATGGAGAGTCCCGGATCGTAAGAAGTATATTTGGTATTTCGTCTACCCAGACATAAACAATGACATTTACTTGGTTTTGCCCTCATTCCCTCTGTCCATGTACAGAACTCATCAACATCATTCAACAATTCTTGACACTGTTTGGGATTTCGTGTAAGTATTGCAAGGTCGTCTGCAAAGGCTAAAATTGACTCAGTGTACTTATTGTTGATTTTAAACCGGTAGCCCCATTTCTTTTCACGGGATATTAATTTATCTACTAAAATATTTATAACTATATTAAATACTATTGGTGATAAGCAGCACCCTTGGAATAGTCCCACATTATATTTAAGTGGTTTTGAGTATTCCTTGTTTACTGCTATAACAAATTTTAAGTGATTATAATATGAATTAATTATGTCAATAATTACACCAGGAAAGTTATACCATTTTAGGGCAAATAACATAAGTTCATGCTGCACGGAACCAAATGCGTTCTCTAGGTCTATCCAGCAGACTGTTATTTGTCTCTCATGTGTTCTGGCATCTTTCAAACTTTCCGCTAGTAATGTATTGTGTTCCAGAAGTGCATCCAGAAATACCAGGCAAGAAGCCTTTCTGGTGGTTGGGCCTGAAATACCTATTGCTAGCCAAAAATGTGGTCATTTTTGTTTGCAATATACTGAAAAAAATTTTAGAAATTGTTTTGGTTAGGGCTATCGGTCTAGTGTCTTTTGGATGAGTTACTTCTTGCATTTTAGGAATGAGGACAAAAATTGCTCTTCCAAATGATTTTGGGATTTGCTTTCCTGACCAGATCTTACTGAATATATTTAAGATATGTTTACGAACTGATGGACACTTTTTATACACTATGTAGGGAATGCATCAGGCTACTTTTTATCCCGAGAAAATAACAGGAATAGCAACTACGTGGGTAAAACCGTGGGGCGTTGCTAGTCTGTTAGATATCACTATAGTTTATCATCAGTCTTATGTCTACATCTTATAATGTTTATCTAAGTACATACTTTGGGCTTGTTTTCCTCTTCTACTGGGTCCTTGAATGGCATGGAAGACAGAATAATTACAGTATTACAAGAGGTATGTAATTACTTATCCAATGTTGTGGTCAAATAGTGAAAATTATTGTCATGAAAAACAATAAGTCTCAACACAATGTTTAGTAATTTTATCGTTGTTATTTTAGTGTCTTACCTCAAACAGATGTCCAGGTACTGTCACAAACGCCACGGCATTGATATCCCTGAGTATAACCCTCAAACAGTACATAAACTTCATCAATTCCTCCCCATAGCTAGTATCCATCTCCTCACCGCACTCCATGGAGAGCCATAGTGGAGAACCCAGTGACTGTATACTTATTCGAAGGATGTTCCCATTTTTACTATCACTTTTATATTCCTCTTTTGATACAGCTTTCTTTATACTCGTTAGTAGTTTATAGTATAAACCATTTTTGAAACCTAAAAGGAACACAGAATAATAAATGAATGGATGGTAAGCAAAATAAATTCCAATAAAAAATATTTAAAGGAATTAAATATTCCTTGAATATATAACATAATGTGCTTCAGTTATCTTCTATTCATTATAATTCTATATTATACAGATTTTTATGACAAATATATTTTTTTAATAAGTATGTAATTTGTTTCTGGAGCAAGTAAAACTACAATAAAGTCAAGAACTGTTCAAGTTATTCAATAGCTTTAGGGGTTACATAAGCAGCCCAATATCTGTTCTCATTGCCGGTACTTGGGGCCTTGTATCAATAGGAGAGTGCTAAGAATAAGGTGAATTATGGAATTCACCATGCTGGGCAAGTGCAACTTGGCATATATACTTACTCAAAAGTGGCCCCTCTTGGAACTTGATCAGATTTCTCATGACTTTTTCCTTCACCATGAAAGCCAGTGACAATGACATATTTCTCTATGTGCAATTGAAAATAAATCAGTGGAGCAGAGATTTGAACCTACAATAATAAGACTATCTCACCACTGTTTCACTGCGGTGTCTAGGGCTTTGGGGACATTGGTTCTTAATGAAATTTCATCAGAAGTCTCCCAAATTATGCTGACCTAATATTACCTTTACTTTCACCAACATCCTGATTAACAGTCAAGTCACAGTATGAAATATCTGTGTCTTTTATAACTTCTTCATCCATGTGCTTTGTGAGGTCGAAATGATGCCCGAAAGAAGTGTTACTCCCGAATGAGGACTCCACTTGACTGAGGCCTTCATAGCGCCAGGCAATTTTCATTCTTTCAACATCAGTGGAAATTATGTTTGGTTCAGGTTCATCAGGGGGATTTGTACAAGGTATAGGTAGTTCTTTTACCTGCAATGTAATATTGTTTTAAAGATTGTTCACTACCCAACTACACATCTTTAAATAATAATTAATCAGTGAACATGGTATATAATATTTTATACGAGACCACTTCAACATATAACAGATTTTCCTACTCCACCATATAAACATGGTATCTATCCTGCAATTAATGATACCATTATTTTGTGTAATAAACAAATTATCAAGCAGTAGGTACTTTAGAAAAGTCATGCTGTATCTGCTTGTGAACTGGTCTGTTCAGTTCCTTGCTTCCTTTAATACAGCTTATAAATAATGTAACATTTTATTTACTAGAAGCCCCCTGGAGTTTCACCCGCATAGTTCCCGATCCTGTTAATTTCCGGGGATAAAAGTAGCCTGTGTTATTCCAGACCATAATCTAACTAGGTATCAAACATCAGCTGACAATTTAGATCTAGAATGATAATCCATAACAGAACCCTATGAAACATTTAAGTATTGAAAAGTTATAATACTTACAATGTTTCTTGGATCTTCTTCAGCAGAAGCAACAAGTAGAGCATGTTTGCATGCCACCCCCTCAGCCAGGAAATACTTTGTCATGACTCTGCTATAATTACCCAAGACATCTTCCTCTAAAAAAGGAATTTACGGAATGGTTACATACTATTTGTACAGGTAAAACTTACTTATTAGTGATATGGTCAATTTTAAATTGATCTTAGAAACTCACCAACAGCAAAAACACTACCAGAGGGTAATCCTCCACCTGCAAAATATTACATTTATATTAAATTTAAGCATAAAGTTTAAAGAAAGATTTTTAGCAAATTGTTTACCAACCAATAACATGATCCAGTGACGGTATCCCTGAGGATATTAGCGGTAGATTATTCTTTAGCTTTGTACCATTAATGGTAGTGCGTACATCGCTTATTTTTTGGAAGCTGCGCATGATTGTATAAACATTAAAACACGGTAAAATAATTAATTTCCATCAAACACGAGTTACACAAAATAAACAAAAAAATTTTTTTTTAAGGTTAAATTTTGGTAATTAGACATTGACGGCTCTTTCGACATTTGTCATTTCTTTACTTGTTTGCTTGGTCGTTTCTTGTGACAACACCAACGAATCACCATTTTATCGGCTGAAAGACTAGTATCCATAACCAAGAACAAAAAAAATAAAAAACAATTTTACCGGCTTTTGCTATTTGAATCTGTAAACATAGTTCATCTGTGGTTGAAAAATTTCATTCTTTCTTTTTTTTTATCCATTTAATATCGTTCAGTCTTTCCCGTGTCAATGCGTTGTGGACGTATTGTTTTTGTAATTATTTAGGGGTAAATTGATGTATTTTCTAAATTGAGAAAATTTAAAACCTAATCAAAATGCAAGTCCCAGCAGTTTTTATGGATATATCGCTCGAAGATCAGGTACCATAATGTTTTATCGTAGTTTACGTCAACATAACCTATATTTCGCAAGTTCCCTGAAATTATAATAAAATGAGTAGAAACTAATCCATTTTTCGTATATTTGCAGGCATTAGAGCTACGTAAGTATTTTAAAGGCCTTGGTGCTGATATATCAGAAGAGAAATCCCCTAACGGAGTCGAGGAGGATCTGCACAAGATTGTAGCAGTATGTGATACTTGTTTCAAAGAGCAAAGCGAAGCCGACGTCGAGGCAATTCTCAATAGTATTGTTTCTATCATGGTCTCTGTAAGTGTCGCCAATAAACTGTTCACATTTGGACATTCATCATGTAAGAATCAAACTTAAAAATGGTTCCTTGATTTCAGATTCCACTGGAAAAAGGAGAGGATCTCATTCGCTCCTTTGCTCAAAGATTAACAAACACACCGGGACCTAAGATGGGTGTTGTTGCTGTACAAGCGTAAGTCCTAAATTAACATGGAAAACTTTAGGAACCAGGAATCCTTAAACAGTACAAACTCTATATTACGTCGATTTAACGACAAACTCACTAAAGCGTCAAAATTACTAACTAGGCTTTGGTTGGCTTAGCTTGAATTCCATACAATGATTACCGCTACAGAGCATTACACCCACTCTCTATAATCATAATCATAATCATAATCATTTATTCATAACGGTGGTTACAT
This sequence comes from Ectropis crepuscularia, assembly GCA_963693475.1. Lineage (NCBI taxonomy): Eukaryota > Metazoa > Arthropoda > Insecta > Lepidoptera > Geometridae > Ectropis > Ectropis crepuscularia. The sequence continues at coordinate 8,559,137 of OY856343.1, read as the reverse complement.
GTCAAAAAATTCAAAATAGATAGAATGAAAACATAAGGTGCCGCAGAAACAAATAATTTTCTACATAATATAATAATAATTCGGGAAAGTAAATTCAACACAAAATAAATAAAAACGTATTAAATATAAATTAACATGTCACAAATTATACAACCAAAAATTGTAATAAATATGAAATAATAATTAGATCGTTATCTAACTTTTGCATTGAATAAAGTCATTATAGCTGTAGAACGTCTGCTCAATAAGCCAACGCTTGAGCCTCGACTTGAAACTGCTAATAGATGGCGCTGAAGTTATTTCTTTGGGCAGCTTGTTATAGACAGTCGGACCCATGACATGCGTCGACCGGGCCGATTTCTCGAGTGTGCGGCGCACTTCGGCAAGTTTATTCATATTGCGAATAGTGACAAGTTTACTGTACGAGGTTTGGTTTAATCTTACATAAACCGCGACTTGATATATAATGAGTCCCGGTAATGTCATGATCCCAAACCTCTTAAAATACGGTCGAGCGGATTCATCCTGTGGGATTTTTGCAATTGCTCGAACCGCTCGCTTTTGCAATTTAAATACGCGCTCCCACTCCGCGGCCCTGCCGTAAAGTTCAGCCCCATATTGCAGTAAGGAGTGAATTGTGGCAAAATAACACACTCTCACCACATCGACTGGCACAACTCGAGCGACTCGGCCCAGAGCGAAGCAAGCGCTCCCCAGTTTCCCGCACAATTTATTGATGTGAGCCTCCCACGTCAAGCCGTGATCGATCTCGAAACCGAGGAAGGTCGTCGTCTCCGTCTGCGCGATTGGTTCGTTCTCGACTTTTACTGTCATCGAGGGTGGTTGATGGCCTGACAGGCAAAAAGGCATGAAATGCGTTTTCGTCAAGTTTAGTGCCAGGCCGTTTACTCTAAACCATTTCGCGAATTGGGATGTTACTTCGTTCAGTTTGAGTTCCAAACCCCCCACTGTGGTGGCGGCGACTACAGCGACAACATCGTCTGCGTACATAAATATGTCCGCCGCAGTCACGGCAGCCGGCAGGTCGTTCATAAGGAGAGAGAAGAGTATGTTCGACACTGAGGATCCTTGGGCTACCCCCATAACCGAAGTCAGAGGTTCGGACTTTTCAACGCCACCGCAAGCCACAACTGTTTGCGATCTATTTTGCATTAGATCCGCCAAAAGCGCGTGTGCCGTATCTCCTAGACCATAATGCCACAGCTTTGTAGCTAGGATGGCGTGGTCGGCGACATCGAATGCCCTTGACAGATCGCAGCAAATGATCGCCACGTACTGCTTCTCTTCCCGGGCCTGTAACACTCGGCGTACTACCTCCCGCGCCAGTGAAGTTGTGGAGCGGCCCTCGCGGTAGGCATACTGCCGATCAGAAAGAGCGTCGGTGGACTCCAAGAAGTTGATCAGCCGGCTGCTCAGTCCGTTTTCAAAAATCTTTGCCACCGCCGGTATTATCGAAACGGGTCTGTAACTATCCATATGCTCGCGACCACCTTTCCCCTTATATAAAGGGGACACCTTACTGGACTTCATCGCGGTGGGGTAACATCCGTCTCGTATACATAAATTAAAACATTCCGCCAGGACAGGTGCTAGTGAGCATATTGCCGTCCTGATCAGTTTCATGGAGATGCCATATATGTCCTTTGAAGTCTTCGCTGGTATGCGGGTGGTCACAATACGGAACACTTCATCGGCGGTAAATCTCAGCAGGCGCAGAGAGCGGTCGGCAGGCGCGCGCGCCGCGCGCAGCGAGATGCCGGCGAGCGCGGGGTCGGCGCGCGGGGCGCCCGCCGCGGCCGCCGCGCCCAGGAACCGCTGGTTCATTGAGCTCAGCATTTCACTCTTAGACCTAAACTTAGTGCCATTAAAGTCTCTTACGACATCAGTGAAGTCCAGATAAGGAGTATTACATTTCCCCCTTTCGTTGTTTACGATCGCCCACATAGCTTTAGATGAATTATTTCCTTTCTTTAATACGCTAACGTAATGTTTAGATTTACTGGATTTAACGAGTTTCTCGTAATATTCATTCATGTCATTAATTAATATATTTAAATTATTATTATACGTATTTGATTTAGCGAATTCAATGATGTCAAATAATAATAATTTAAAATTTTTTACATCGGGGCATACCCACGATGAGTCAACATTTCTATTAGAATGAATTAATTTTAATGGAAAGCAAATGTCAAATTTATTTTTTATTATATTCATAACGCACGAAACTATTCCATCGGCTGTCTTATTAGATGTCATAACTCTATCCCACTCGATACTGTCCAGTGCCATTACGAAATTCACGCTATTGGACTCTGTGAAATTTCTCCCGTAGTAGGGGATATGTGCCCGCTGGCGCTCGACACACGTGACCTCGCATTTGACTGCGACATGGTCACTCAGGTTGGTGACCACGGGCCTGGCGACGACCGATCCCGCGCCGAGATTCGAGTAGACGTGGTCGAGGCTCGATCGAGTCGTCTCTGTTGTACGTGTCGGGAAATTTACCTCATTAGTCATACCGTGGTCCGACAGTAGCTTGTTGAGTCGCTTTAAGTAAGGAGAAGTGTTATCTAAAATATTGATATTCATATCGCCAACTATAACACAGTCAATGCCCAATTCGTTAATTTTATCGAGCAGACGTTCTAAATTGTCAAGAAATATGTTTGTACTCACTAAATTGGTCCTATAAATACATACAATTGTAACATTATAATCCAGTAAGTCAATAGCAGAAATTTCACATGATTGCTCAATCGAAAGAGTGGTTAAGTTTTGATTTTCCACAGAATTAATATAGTCACTAGTAAATATACACGACCCTCCGTGTTGAGTCAATTTTCTACAATAGGAAGAAGCCAACTTAAATCTATCAATATGAATACATTTCAACTTGTCTGCCGTAAGCCAGTGTTCCGACATAGCTAGAACGTTACACTTGATGTCATTCTGTAGTAAAACTTCTAGTTTACGCGTCTTATTGTCTGCAGATATACACCTAACATTTTGATGGCAAATTACAATCGGTTTGATTGAACTATTTGTATCCGTCTGAGTGTGCACATCTCCGCATGTGGTCATAGAGGAAGTCGCGTGATTTGCTGACTGAGAGTTTTCCACACATGCAGTGTACCTAGCGAGTGCAGCGCGCGCCGGCGCCGGCGCTACTGGGCGGCGCGGGCGCTCGACCCGCGCTCTCGAAAAAACCATCCGCTGACTCGAACACCGACAGGCCACGAACCCGGGGTGCTTATCCGCTCGTAGTGGCTTTCGGGTGCGCCTATAATAAACACGGCGTGCCAATCGGATTTCGTCTCTCTCTTTTTGACGTAGTATTTGTTACACTGATGTAACTTATTTAGGTATTGTAATACGTGCTGCTCTGTAGTGTCGGGTTTAAATTGCCAGGCCTGTATGTATTTCATCCTCTCTGCAACCTGAAGTACATTGTCCATCTTTCCTGTCCCATTTATTACACGTAGTTGTCTAGGTCGTCTCTTACCGATTTTCTGCCAACCGGTATTTTCGACATCGTCAGTAGTGTTTCCATCAGTATGTGTAAACGCTAAATTCTTAGCCCCACTTGATGTTGTTTCGCTAGGAATAACGGTCTTGGTGGGAGGTTTATTTTGCCGGGTAACTTCGGGCGTTTTGGTTGGGTTGTTCGATATCGGCTGAGGTTTGCCTACCAGCTTCGGAGTCTGCGAATTGTTACCTTTTTTATTGGACGTTGAAGCTAAATATAACAACAAAAATGTTGAAAATAAAACAACATAAAGCTTTTGCGTGCTTTTTAAATTGCCAAAATTAGTAAAAACTGTGCTGCTGTGCATTCTTTTGTAACTTTATTATCCTAGGCAATAAACCTAACTGTTGGCGTCATACATACCAAACTTTCTAAGAAATCCACTCTTTTGTTTCCAACTTCGGATTGCTTGCACATGTACTGTGAGATACGAATAAAATAAGTAAAACATTTCAACAAAATGATTGGTGCTACAAAAGACGTGAGGCGAAAATAACAGACTATATATTTATATGGAAATGATCTCTCTGTATCGTCAAAATATGCACAGTTCCTTGAGTGCTGTTATATAGAGTTTACATTGTGTTATGTAGTAGCTCTATTGGTATAAACTATTATAACATAATTTTCATAATAGCATAATTATGCTGATGCTTTTATAGTCTCTATAGTCTATAGATAAAATAGAAATGTCAGAAGTACAAAGACATTAAAAAAAAATTCTTATGAAACCTACCTGTAACTGAGGCGACAAGTAGATGATAGGTGTGCACTTACCTCTTATCACCTGATGTTAAGCAACACTGTTCTATAATATGAACATAATTCACACACTTGCTTGAAGATTTCAAAAAAATAATACAATCAATTTATTTTAGTGTTACTAATATACCTAACTAATCTCTGGTGTCAAACAAGTTTTAGTTAAAATTTTATGACTGGTAATTTGGTTGTCAATTTGATAATTATTTATTTAATAATAGGCGAACAGCATTTGCTGATATGCCTATATTTCAGTGTTGATATATTATGTACAAAACAAATGGCAAAATCAAACTACAGGACAAATATTATTGAAACTGATAAAATTCAAATTCTTATGGAATAAGCTCAATCATAATACCTTATACTGTTTGGATATAAAAAAAATGTTGACATAAATATTAAAACTAAAAATCACTAGTATGTATATTAATATAACAAATACTTTTTCCAGGTTGTGGCGTTTGTATAACAATTTGGAGAACAACTCGCCACTCCGGTACCATGTGTACTACTATGTCATTGAGCTGGCGGCTCGAGTGGGCTTTGTCAAAGAAGTGTTCACCGGTGTGGACCAGCTGAAGAAGGAGTTCTCAAACTGTCCTCCCAGCAATGAACAGCTGCAGAAATTGTACAGACTCCTTCACCAAGTGTTGAAGGACCAGCACAGGTTTGTGGATTCTTTTGTACATAGATCTTAAGATATAAATAATTCTTCTGTATTTTAAGAACTGTGATAGTTAGACAGTTTAAACTATCATAGATGATGTATTTCTGTTGGCACTATAACAACAGATACTAAAAAAACAATACAATTTGGAATGTAATTGGTATGATTATACATGACAAGGTTGGCTTCTTGACTTTTCTGTTGTTATAGTAGGGCCAATAAGTTTCAATTTAAACAGTATTCAAATTCTTGCAAATTCTAGTTAGATTTCAGGAAAGTAATTTACATACAAACTTTATAAAACTGAAAAATTTGATTCCAGCAATATCGCATTTATGGTAATATCATAACTTTATAAAATTTTTATGTAAGTAAATACTTTTTTAGGTAAAACTGATGCGTATAACCACCTGGGGAATATCGTTAGGGTATGTCATATTCCCCATCCCCAGGTGCCCTAAAGCAGCCGAAAAGGTGAAACTTTGCGGTTTACCGTGGGTACAATGGGACGCGCTCATATTATTCCGTGAATCTGCTGTGGCCTGCTTGTCTCCGGATCTCTCATCCTCCCATCTCTCCCTCCCATCCCACTCCCATCAGATTCCTTTTGACTTCGCCTCTCTTGACAGACCATGGCTACTGAGCCCTGATACCCCCTTTCGGGCCTCCATGTCAATTTCCGCATCAGTGAATGAGCGAAAGGTTACCGTGGTTAGGAATAGCCGCTCTTCCGCGAACTTCAAAACGCGCTGTTCGTAACATGGAAATGGAGTTTTCTCCCTGGCTATGGTTAGCCATCAGGCATCTAAATACCACTGAGATAAGTTGGTGTCTGGTGCCCTGGATACACCAGGTGAAGGTTCCCACGCCTCGCACCCTATCTGATTATGTTCTGACACATATTTGCACAACAACAATGGAAGTGAGGAAAGTGAAAATAATATGTATGGAATCATTTTGTATACATAACATATATATTTTAATTTCAAAAACCATGAGTCCTATGATGTAACATTTTACTGAATTCCTTTTAAAGGTAAATGTGGTTGCTTTATAAAGCTCTAAATAGCCGGATAGAAAAAATTTGCAGTCATAGGAACTGCCGATAGAAGTGAAAACTTATACCTCAGAATTTGATAGGTCACTTTGGAAATTACGCGGGTGAAACCGGAGGGCGTGCCCATGAGCATGGCAATCTAGATGTACTGGTAACGCATTTCTAGATAGCCAATGGGAAATGCTGGCGCTTTTCTATATGACCAATGGGAAATGCTGACGCATTTCTAGATGACCAATGGCCATGGTTCCCAGTTCACCCGAAAATGTCTTATCATTCCTGAGGGTGAAGTTAGAATTCAATTCACAGCCCACAAAAATCTCTTTGTCCGTATCGTCTGTGGTGCACCAAAAGAAGTTTTCACTTAAAAAAAATTCCCCATGGTGTTACTTATCTGATTAGAAATACTAATTTTCCAGTGACTTGGCATCAAAAGTGATGATCGAGTTGTTGGGCACGTACACAGACGACACGGCGTCACTGGCGCGCGACGACGCCATCAAGTGCATCGCCACCGCGCTCGCGGACCCCAACACGTTCCTGATCGACCCGCTGCTGGCGCTCACTCCCGTCAAGGTGCTCGAGGGAGAACCCATCTACGAGCTGCTCAACATATTCGTGTCGGAGAAACTGTCCAGCTATCAGGAATTTTACAAGAAGAACCAGTCGTTCGTCCAGAGTCAAGGTGAGATGCTGTATTTTCTTGATAAGTCTACGAACCGGCGCGACATCTCCACGTACATCACTCACCTGAATTATCAAGGTCTGCAGAGAGTATCCGGACACCACCGCAAATGTGGTGCTCTTTGCATTCTGTTTTTTTTTTTACCATTTATAGGTTTACACTTGACCACCATCTCGCCTGATGTTAAGCGACGATGCGGTCTAAAATGGAGCGTGCTTACCTAGAAGAAACCGATTCACTCTCGATTTGAAGTCGTTATAATCTTGGTGATTATAACCATCGGGTAAAACCCACTCAGGAAACTCATTCCACAGTCTAGACGTTCTTATCACAAAAGTAGAGTCAAACCTTTTCGTTCGTGTCTTTGGAACATCAACCATGAAACGATGCCGCTTCTTCGAGCTACGAGAATTCCGATAGAAAAAAGGGCTAGGTGGTATTAGATCATGCAGATCAGATGCACACTCTCCGAAGTGTATCCAAGAATAGACCGATAAGCTAGCAATTTTTCTGAATTCTGAACCTTAATAATCCCTTCTATAGGATTCCATGACAAAGATAAACTTTTATGGTGCACTTCAAGTACCCTTAATACAAGTTTTTAGTTTATAATATCATATAATATTCCATATTGTGAGTTTGAATATAATCTGATGTTATCTAAAGCAGCACTCAAATTCCATACAATTTAATCCTGGAAAATATGTGGAAAACAAATACAGATTACAAGAATAAATATTTAATAAGGATGGGGCTCAATTAAATTGTGATTGTTTTCAGGTTTAAATCATGAGCAGAATGTGAAAAAAATGAGGATTCTCACCTTCATGCAAATGGCCGAATCAAACCCAGAAATATCTTTCGATGATATTATATCAGAACTTCAGATAGAAGACAAAGAGGTTGAAGCTTTCATCATCGAAGGTTAGTTACATTTCTCATTATAATAATTTACATAATTAATTTACATAATTTTATAACATATTTGCTCGTAAAGGGTCTCTTATTGCACCAATTTCTGTATCGTAATGTATCTTATTACGTACTTGTGCGGTAATGTAATGTAAAACGCACGGTTTCAAAATGCTCCATCTAAAACGAATGGTACCTTTTTAGGGTTCCGTAAAACGTAAAAACGGAACCCTTATAGATTCGTCATGTCTGTCTGTCTGTCTGTCTGTCTGTCTGTCTGTCTGTCTGTCTGTCTGTCTGTCTGTCTGTCTGTCCGTCCGTATGTCACAGCCACTTTTTGCCGAAACTATGAGAACTACACTGTTGAAACTTGGTAAGTAGATGTATTCTGTGAAAAATTTAAAAAAAAAGAAAAATTAGGGTTGCCCCCCATACTGAGAATTGAAACTCAAAATTTTTTTTTCATCAAACCTACACTTGTGGGGTGTCTATCGATAGGTCTTAAAAAATGATGTTGAGGTTACTAAAACCATTTTCGTCTACACTGAATAATTTGCGCGAGAGACACTTCCAAAGTGGTAAAATGTGTGTCCCCCCCCCTCTAACTTCTAAAGTAAGAGAATGAAAAATCTAAAAAAAATATATGATGTACATTACCATGTAAACTACCAACGAAAATTAGTTTGAACTCGATCTAATGAGTAGTTTTTTTTTAGTACGTCATAAATACACTATTATTGAAACTTCGATCAAAGTTACAACGAACTACAAGAACTATGTGTACTATGTATATAATGTTACTTGCTGCAACGGAACCCTTCATGGGCGAGTCCAACTCGCACTTGGCCACTTTATTAAATCTTAGTAAAGAGTTTTTATGTCAGAAAAGTTGGAAACATTTTATGAATAAAATTAACTATGAGAGATAAAATATAATGAGAATTATTTTATTTGTTAATTTAATTAATTTTGACCATAACTTACAACAATTTATCTAAGATAACAAAACACAAAAATATTAATTTACTTTATTACCAATGTCGTAATGTCTTACTGGCTGGATCTGTGCCCTTGCTTTAAAAAAAAGCGCTGATGCGCGCGCGTTGTTAATTAATCTGTGAACAAGAAATACGTCAGCCAATGGGAAATGCTGAAATGGCGTAGCCTAACCATCATGGCATAGCCATCTAGAAATGCGTGAGCCAATGGGAAATGCTGACGCATTTCTAGATGGCCATGATCGATCAAATTCCGAGTAATAAGTTTTCCCTTCTATCGGCAGTTCCCATGACTGCCAATTTTTTTATTTGAAAATATCATCAGAATTTTGATTTATTTCCTCGCAAATATGTTATAAAACGTCGTATGACATACGTGCGCTGTGATAATTACAGCCTCTGCTAATTATAGCTCTCGCCTACGGCTCGAGCTAGCAATATCGCCTCAGCTGCAATTATCAACTTAGCGCACTTATATCATAATGTATTATTATTTTGACCCTGATTTGTTTTGAATTAAATTTAGAACAAGTATTCTCTAAGGATTCCTGCATTTTTGGGTTACAAAGTAACATACTTGTTATTTTAATCTGCATTACAAAGTTTAACCTTATATGTAGGTACAAGTACATTGTTGTGCTGCCAAATACTAAACATATAAACTTTCACATTCATTTACTCATTTCTTCCATATCTTTAGTTTACAAAAAACAATGTAAAATATTATAAAAACCTAAACCTAGATCGCCATTATCGGCAGCGGGGCAAGGCCTAACCTACCGGTGATTGGGGCTGCAGATTGCGGAATCTGACGATGCGTGCTGTGTCGAGGATGACCGCATTCTGCATCTGACCCTTGATCCAACGGTCTGGCGAAAGTCTATTACGATGTTGGTTGATACTTTTCGCTTTAAGCCGATCGCTGACACGATTATCGGAACTATGACCGTGGAATCCCACATTGCGGATACCTCATGAGCCAAGTCAAGATACATGCTATGCTTGTCCTTCTCGGCTTTCATGAGGTTATAGTTATGTGGTATGGTGATATCGTGATATCGATGATCACAGCCCGACGCTGAGACCGGTCTACCAGCATGATATGAGTAGAGAAAAGTACAACCATTTTCAAGAACTAGCAAAGGTAATTATAGTACGGCACCTCGCGACTCGACAAGAGCTTATCGAAGACCAAGTTCCTGGTGGATGATCTTGGCTCGCCGTTGGTTGCGAGCAACCGGAAATACATGACCAAGGTATGCCCGACAAATGTCGACTGTACCGTCCTTCATTATATATTTGTGGTAATAGGCATGTTGACTAAAAAAAATATTAGTTTGTCAGTTACATTTATTAAAAAAACTTTGCACACTTTTTTATTTTGTTTCACAAACAAACAAAAGATTGTGTGCTCAAGACCGCACGGCAAAAGTGAAAACTAAAATCACACTAATATTATAAAGGCGAAAGTTTGTGAGTGTGTATGTTTGTTACTTCTTCACTTCTAAACGGCTGAAGTGATTTTAATGAACTTTGGTATAGAGTTAGCTGACACTCTGGATTTACACAGACTACTTTTATCCCGAACAAATAACTGAAGGTTTGATGATATCTTTATATCTTTGTCTTTATATCTTTGTCGTTCATCCCATTGTTCGTCTTTGTTCGTTCGTTCGTGAAGCTTCTGTCAACTGCCGCAACATCGCGACGCATCCCGTTTCTCGCAAATCTTCGGATTCTCCAAAGAGGTCTCCGAAGCGCAGCCAGTCCACCAGGCGCGGTCCCAGCCTCCAATTCTGGAGGGGATCGCCAGTACGCAGCCTCAGATTTTCTGGGTCACCAGTAGAAACTTTACTAGTATCGCCCCACGATTTTACTTGCGTAGTTATCGTTCCAGTTGTTTTCCCGCGTTCAAAATAGTCTATGTATTCGTTTTTTTTTGTTTTTTAGATTTCTAATCGTAACCGAAAATCGTATACCTACGTTAACGTATACGATTTTCGGAGGTTATGTCCCCTGTGGCCCTTAGGGCCGCGCCTGTAATTAGAATGATATATTTTTGACCTAGTCATCATCCCAATTTTTCGTCTTCGTTCTTTCGTAAAGCTTCTGTCAACTGACAAAACACCGCGACGCATCCCGTATCTCGCAAACTCTCGGATTCTCCAAAGAGGTTTCCGAAGCGCAGCCAATCCACCGATGCTAACAGATTCAATGATTATAAATTGTTATTATTTCAGTATGAAAACTAATGTGGTTATTACACATTATAAATACATACACGGGTAACAAGTTTGATATAGTCAGACTAGTTTTTAACTTTACTTGTGTGCGTAATAAAGTGTTTCTGTCTGTCTGTCTAGTCCGACTCAAGTGTTCGCCGCTCGTTTGGCACGAGCAGCGTGCTAAACGAGCTGTCTTCTTGAAAAAATCGCCGGACGCGATTGAAACTTGAGTCGGTCTAGACTCTAGACAGACTATATCAAACGTGAGTGAGTTACCCGTGTATTTATTTTAAAAAAATGTTATGTTTTGTGTAGTATTGAAGACGCGGCTGGTGCGCGCGCGCATGGAGCAGGCGGCGCGCGTGGTGCGCGTGTCGAGCACGATGCACCGCACGTTCGGGCGCGCGCAGTGGGAGGCGCTGCGGGGCGTGCTGCTCGCGTGGCGCGCCAACGTGCACGCGGCGCGCGACGCCATGCAGGCCGTGGCGCACGCGCAGGTCGAGTACGCGCAACACCAGGGACAGAAGACCGCCTGAAAACCTGCGCCTGTTACACCGTCACACTTATAACACTTGTATAATAAACAAATAAGGAAACAACTCGAGCTTTTGATTTGGGCGTCGTTCTCGCGACGCATTACCTCAACCCCACGATGCTCAATAAGTTACACTACACTTCTGATGGTAAACAAAACACAATATTTGAATACAATGCCGTTTTTGGATGTTCAAACGAGGACGATTTGTATATTGTCACCATATAATCATTGTAAACACCGTCAGATTATAGTCCAACGCGTGAGATTATAACCCTAAAATAGGTTAGGTATATAAGGAAATAACTCGGCTTTTGATTTGAGAGTCGTTCTTGTGAAACATGCCTCACATTCCCGTGTTACTTACTTACTAATTTCTTTAAATATACAGAAGTTTTTTTATTACATTAGAAAATTTTTATAGCATAGGGTAGTAAGGTACACAACCATAAAATTGTAACTACCGTCAAATTGTGTGACAATATAGTCCTAAAATAGTAGGTTAAGTTAGTTTGTAATCTGACGTTGCGTGTGGCGCGCAGCAGACCGCCTGAGGAAACCTGCGCCTGTTACACCATCACTAACTAACTAAAATTGGATAATAAACAAATAAGGAAACAACTCGGACTTTGATTGGGCGTCGTTCTTGCGAGGTATAAGATAAATTACAGGTGATCCATCTCTATGAGATGGATCACCTGTAATTTATCTGGATCTCGTCTTACTTCTGTTACACTAGCAACAAAATTTTAACAGCCATTTCTATAGCCGTTACTGAACATAGCCTGCTGAAAAACAATTAAAATGTAATAAAAAATATCCCGAAAATTATGCAATTTATGACCACTGAAATCAATTTATTCGTGAATTTCGTTGTTTATGTTAACTACAGAGGCTATTAAAATTTTGCTATTGTAAAAAGTGGTGTATAATATAGGAAAGAACAATATATACGCCGGATGGTAAACTACACGCAATATTAGAATACAATGTCGTTTACGGATATTGAAACGAAGACGATTTATATAACATGTTACCGTAAAATTGTAAACACCGTTAAATTATAATGTAATGCCCGAGATTATAATCCTAAAATAGGTTAAGTTGTGTGTAATCTGACGTCTTTGAGATTATAATTGACGGTATTTACAATAATTATACGGATACGGAAGCGGCGCCAAACGAGGATTTCCAAGAGGTTCAATAAAGAAACTAGCAACAAGTTTTTAACGAATTCACGGGTAACTTAGGTACGTGTGAGAGAGGGTTCACACGACGCGGCTGCCAACCGCGCCCGCGCGCGGCCTGGCAGATTTCCATATAAAATTGAATTCAAAACACACGACGCGGTTTACGGCCGCGGCGGCTGCGGCAGCCGCGCGGCGCCCGCGTGGCTATTCTCTCGAAACGGCTGGAACGATTGTCATGAAATTTTGTATGCAGGGGGTTTCGGGGACGATAAATCGATCTAGCTAGGTTTGAGTATTTGGTTTGAGGCTAGACCAACAATAATTATCAATTATTCACTTACCTATGTGACAAAATATTTATCTTTTTAACGAACTTTAAAATAGTAGGAAGTTCTCAATTCCGCTGTACATTCTGGCGTAGCTGTACGTATCTTACGCGATAGCTCCGCTATTAAAATTTTTTGGGTAGGTACAAAATACTTGAGAGGTGACCCCATATAAATTTTATGGAAATCGGTGTGGCGGTTTCCTAATAGTCCACGTAGTCATTCATAGCTTCTTATAAAATTTTGTCGTGTGTCTGAATTTTATTTTAAATTGAAGGATTTTTTTATTAACTTTAATAGGTTTACACTTGACCGCCATCTCGCCTGATGTTAAGCGACGATGCGGTCCACGATGGAGCGTGTTTAAACCTAGAAAAAAACCGATTCACTCCAGATTTGAAGACAAAGATTGTAGCTATCGGGAAAACCCACTCAGGCAACGTATTTCCATAGCCTAGACGTTCTTATCACAAAAGTAGAGCAAAGTCTCTTCGTTCGTGTCTTTGGAACATCAACCATGAAACGATGTCGCTTTATCGAGCTACGAGCATTCCGATAGAAAAAAGGACAATGTGGGATAGGATCATGCAAACCAGTCGCACTCTCGCCGAAATGTATCGGATAAAAAACCTAAGGCTAGCAACTTTTCGGCGATGTTCAAGACTTTGAAGTATTTTTCGCACAAGAGTGTCGTTGCCTATGAGCTTTTTGGCACGTCTCTCGATCGATTCCAATGCCTCCAGCTGATACTTAGCCGATCCATCCCAAAGGTGCGAACAGTACTCCATACAGGAGCGAATCTGTGCTTGATAAATGTAAGTTACAATACAATACTTGTAACTTAATGTTGCTATACAAACTAACTGACACAGCAACAGTAGGTATACCTACTTAACAATAGATGGCGCTGTTCTCGAAGATGCTTTATTGAAAAAATATCCTGTTTAATTTTTTTATGTTATTCAGGCAAGATTAAATAAACAAAATTCTTCACTAGCGACCCGCTCCAGCTTTGCACGGGTGCAATGCTGGTAAAAATGTCATAACGTCAAATGTCAAACGTAATTGCATATTATTATATCAGATCTATAATATGAAACGCACAATGAACCTATTAAGTTAAGTAGGTACTCAATTGAATATTGCTATAAATCGCTTCGTCAATAATACCTTATTTACGAAGCGGTTTTAAGCAATATTAAGCCGTTAAAGATAAAGATATACAACAACGGACTTTTTTGTAATCCTTATTATGTACCTATGTATGCTTAGGGCACCTGTTAAAAAAATACATCAAATCCGTTGCATGGTTTGAAAAATCTAAATATATAGGTATGTAGGGAGAGAAGGACCGCGGGAAGCGACTCTGTTTTATACTACCTACCTATGTAGTGATATTTCATCAGTACGTAATTCGTATCTGCCTAAATATAATTTCACAAAAAAAAACCTTTACTTATACTTTATACAGGGTTATTGGTAATCAGCCTGCATCCTTTTAAGGGGATGTTAGGTACATTCAATACGTCAACTTTTGTTCTACATTTAAAAAAAAATATTTTTTTTTATTTATTTAAAAAAAAAAAGTGCATTTGCACGGTCTACAAGTATCGAACTCTTCGTAACAATTCGTAACGAAAGCGCGTGCGCTCTTTGACGCGCAAAAAATGATGTACCGAAGTGAATAAACACTAAAAAGTCGCTAAACAGTACAAAAAAGGGCAACAAATACAATTTTTTTTGGGTTAGGTATCTATTAAGTTTTAACGAAAGTTGTAGAACAAAAGTTGTTTGTTTAAATATACAGAACATGCCCTTAAACGGATGCAGGCTGATTACCAGTAACCCTGTATAATAATACGAGATGTGATGACACCTTTCATTCAAATATTTGTGTAAGTTTATTAAAATATATTTTTATATTTTTTATTCAAGTTGAAAATTCAGTTTAAAATATTATTTTACGGAATAAAAACTGTTTTTAATTAAAAATGATTTAAGCTTAGATTTAAATAAGGAAATCTATTAATCCGGGATGCTGTTGGATAAATAATAAGTAATTAGTAAGTACTTACCTAAAATTGAAGAACTTGTAGATGACCAATCCTTCGATATAATTTCCTTTGTAAAACAAGAGGCCTGTACATACTCAAAGTCTTTTACCTACATCTACGTTTTTTCAGGTAGATTTTTTAAGGAGCGCAGGCTCTACTAACAAAAATAAATTGCAATTAGTAAGTAGTTGATATCCCATGTATGCCATAGTGGCAAAGTATTTTGTCTTGTACTGTGTCACTATAAACAATACAAATCGAATGAAATTATAATAATGAAAGTTGCGCCGTTAAAAAAATTCCTTCTGTACCTAGGTACTACGCGATGGTGCGGACATCTGTGGTGCGGAAATTATAATAAAGTTTCTGTATTAGGTATACTCGTATAAACATCACTGTTACTCTATCAGCACATTATTCTCTGTCACTGTCAAATTCTCCGTCCAACGTTCAATCAAAGCTTATCAAATTTCAAATTTCCAGACAAATTATCGTTAGATATATATTTACAAAAAGATTTTGGGTTTAATGGATTTCACATGCAACATATTCCGTTCGTTTGTGTGTATGGCGCTGTCGTTACTTGTGGGGCTGCATGTGTATGCGTACTTCTGGGGCCCACAGGACTCCATCGAAGGAGGGTTCAATGATGTTAAATACGTGGTTATGGAGCTCACCAGAGGGCTATCAGAGGTATCATAGTATATACTTAATAAATATTGGTGCACATTTCTCACAAAACAAAACCTCAAACTAAGCGAAGCTTTAGTAGGTATAAGCTAGCCGGATACCGGATACCTGATGATAATTTACATAATACTTACCTATATACCTAATTGTAAATAAGTACATACTTATTATACATGGAAAGAAACACACAAGTATTTGTAGATTTGTACCCATTTATCACAAATATTTGCCATGGGTGGGATTCGAACCAACGATCCACGGCTTTGCAGGCCATTTCTTCTGCCCTTCTCTTCTCTTACTTACCTATCTACATAAAACGTACCTATCTACACACAACATGGCTTTACAAGCAAGCCACACAATAAATATTGACTGAGGTCAATATTGCTGTGAGCTGTTTGTTAGCCGCGCTGAGAACTTTTTCATCATCATCATCAACAGCCCACTAAACGTTCCCACTGCTGGGACTCGGGGCCTTCTCTCGCAAGGAGAGAGTTTAGGCCATAATCCACCCCGCTGGCCCAGTGCGGGTTGGCGCATGACACATGACTTCGAAAGATTCTAGGTACATGTCGGTTTCCTCACGATGTTTTCCTTCACCGTTTTAAGTTAGCGGCATTACTTACATGACTTCGAAAAGACAGTGGTGCGTGTGGGGTTTGAACCCGGGGTCTCCGGATCGGCAGTCGCCGTTCTCCCGACTAGACCAGCCGTACGAGAACTTTTTAGTAGACGAAAATCTTAAGGGTTCGCGGCACCGACATTCTAATGTCTGAGGCTGATTTTAGTGTCACGCCGACCGCACGCGCACCGTCGGCGCTGTTAGCTCGGCGCGTAGTGCTCCAACCACCGCGTGCGCTGATAGCTACGCGTCATTCAAAAACGTTTAAATCACAAAAGACCTGACGGCGTGGCAGCGTAGCGTTGGAGTGGCAACGGAGCAGCGGAGCAGACGTGCGGGGTGGGAGAAATCTTGTGACCGCTTCACCGACATGCGTAATAAATCTGTAGCTAAACAGGCGACGTATTGTGCTTGTGCAACATTAAAAATCTAAGTTGGCATGTTTTCACTTCTGTCGGCATTGCCTATGACTGCTATTTTTTTAATTCTTAGGCTTATGCTTTACTGGGATATCGCCTAAAGTGACGTAGTCAAGTAGTTATGGGACTTTGATGGAGCACGCTTTTTCTGAACTACAAGCATGCAAACTGAGTAAAATGAGAACATGACTGTATGATCGGTATCAGCTAGGTAAGCGCGTTTCATCTTAGATCTCATCGTTGCTTTACATTTGGCGAGCTGGCGGTGCAGCACAAATGCATCACCGAAAAAAGATGTCTATAGGTAGGTACTTTATCTCTAAAATCCTCGGCTACAGCGCAGCCTACGCAGCGTGGTGAGCTTGGTGAAGTACGACTGCTAACCTTTCGGTTAACTTTGCGTAAACGCTGAACGCTAGGAAATGTGTGAAAAATACGAATCGATTTCAGCTAAGGACAGTGTTCTACGCATTTGGTAGTACTTTTTGCAACAACACTTGACCGCTATCTCGTCTGATGTTAAACAACGATGGGGGTTTAACGAAGTAATTTTGTAAAAGCTCGCTTGTTCGGAAACGGTTGGAAACGTCAAGCCGAGAAGCGGGCTGAATGGCGTATTATTGGAGAGGCCTATGTCCAGCAGTGGAAGAGTCAGGGTGGGGGTGATAGACCTGCACTGACGTTCTGCTAGGGGTGTATTATGCACTAAGTGGAAGAGTGTGGGCTGATTAAGAAGATGATAATAATTGATCGGAAAGAAATTCCGTGAGCTGTCGTATTGTACGGGCTTACTTGTTCCAATTGTCTTCTAAATGTTCACACTGCTCACACTGTTCACTGTTCACACTGAGCCAAGGCCATAATCCACAACGCTGGCCCAGTAGGGATTGGTGGATGACGAATGACTTCAAAAGATTGTTGAGACAGGTCTGTTTCCTCACGATGTTTTTATTCACCGTTTCCGTTTTAAGTCAGCGGTATTACGCACATTATTTCAAAAAGACTGTTGTGCGTTGGATTCGAAGCAGGGGCGGATCAGCAGAGGCCGTTCCCCCGACCAGACCGGGCGTAACTCAAATGCTATGAAATGTACGAAAAATACCGTTCGTTCTCATCTAAGAACGACATTTTACGTAGTTTATATTATTTTTAAATCAGTTTTATAAACAATGGTAGGTTTGCACTTGACCGCTATCTCCTCTGATGTTTAACGATGGAGTCTACGGTCTACGATGGAACGTGGTTACCAATAAATTATGTAAAAGACCGTACTGCACGAGTCTACTTGTTACAATACATTATAGGTACACCAACGGAGTATTGGAACAAGTAGACATAACAGCTCCAGTGAAATTAACGTGGATAGAGATAAAACATCTTATAGCTCTGGTTGACGAGCGCAGGGCAGTGCTAGGTAATGACTTGGACTCTTCGTGTTCCAATACCTAACTATGTATCACTGTGCTGTTATGTGGCAGGCATGTTACCTACCATCAGGCACATATTCTGCTGGGCTCTTGACTCTAAATGTACAGTAAAAAAGTGACCGTACATTAGATAAAATATAACCTCTTTGGACAGTACTGTAGTACGAGTCTGTACCGTTATGTACCTACCTACACCAGACAAAAAATTAAAATACATATAATTTGTACTACAAACGGCAGCCATATCGCTAATAGAGGTTCTACTTGTTCCAATACACCAACTGTGTGGTGTAGGTGAACCGCAAGCACGAGCGGCTGCATGATGAGATGCAGCGCATGTCTTC
Source organism: Ectropis crepuscularia (assembly GCA_963693475.1). Classification (NCBI taxonomy): domain Eukaryota; kingdom Metazoa; phylum Arthropoda; class Insecta; order Lepidoptera; family Geometridae; genus Ectropis; species Ectropis crepuscularia. The sequence goes on along the minus strand of OY856343.1, from coordinate 8,540,671 downwards.
GGTGCTGCCAGCCGTGACGGCGGCCGCGGGCCGCGCCAAGGACGCCATCGAGCCCTCCATCCTGAAGAGCATGCACCAGGCGATCGACGCCAGGGACTACGATCGCCAGGTCAGCAGTACAATACGGGTTTTATAACCGCTTGATACACCGTGGTAACTATATTACACGATATGACGAAAACCAACAATCTTAACTTTACGATCGAGTTTTCGGCGGGGTTTTTTTATTTAGGAATATATACTCATAAATTTGTGCTTAATGGCATCTACTTGAACCAGTCTTTATTTTGACGTAAACCACATTTAAATCAAAGATCCTCCAATTTGGAGAGTGTTCAATAAGGAAAGAAATAATGGGTATTGTGTTTTTTAGCTAATGATCTCTCGTTGACTCTATATATTGTATTAACGGGAGCGAGATTAAAATCCGTTATTTGTATTTATTTATAGGCCGCTTATACCTACCTGAAAAGATATACCATTTTCTAACAGATTGTTTCGTGATGTCATAGTTAGTACCATGGTATCTGTCGTTCATTATGAGTGTATTGTACTTACATTTAAACGACTTAGCATCCGATGTAGATGTCCCAAAACAACTGTCCTCTTCTATCGTCATCGTGTTGCATTGTAGGTGAGTTGACTGTATGTTAGGGACTCATTGTACCTGTCCAGATAGCAGACTACGCGCTGGAGACGGCGGGCGCGAAGATCGTAGATACCGGCGACACGATCGACCACGTGTCGTACGAGTCGCCGGTGGGCTGGGCGCTGCACGCGCTCGCCGCGTGGCTATGCCGCGAGTGTCTCGGCGCGCGCGCTATCATCCGCGCGGGCACGCTGCCCGGGGAGTGCTGGGCCTTCAAGGTGACGTAACCACCCTCTCTCTCTCTCTCCTAGTGTAGGTAATAAATGTATATACTACATGACGTTCGAGTAATCACCTGGCTGTTCCTTACGTGTGGACCATCGGACACGCATCGATGCTCACGACGAGTGCTGGGCCTTCAAGGTGACTTCATCATCCTCTCTCTCTCACTCTCTCCTAGTGAAGGTAACGTGACATCCACCACACGACGCACGAGTCATCGCATAGCTGTTCCTCGGCGCGCTGTGTATGTGGCGCATTCACGTAGGACCGCTTTTGAGGAGTGCAGTCCTCAAGATGACGTCATCACCCTCTCTCTTTTTTTCTCCTAATGTAGGTAATATGACATCTACCACACGACACGATCGACCACGTGTCGTACCCGACGTACGTAAGTCACCGGTGGGCTGAGTGCTACACGCGCTCGGTGTCCAGAGAGTCCTGGGCCTTCAGGTGACGTCACTACCCTCTCTCTCTCCTAGTGTAGGTAATGAATGTACCTACTACATGATGTACGAGTCATCGCCTGGCTGTTTCTTGCGTGCGGGTAATCATATAGGTACGCAGCGACGCTCACGAAGATTGCTGTGGATATTCAAGTTGATGTCACCACTCTTTCTCTATTTTACTCTATATGTAGGTATCTACCACATGATGTACATATCATCGCCTGACAGAATTTGACCCGTGGGCCATCATCCGCGCAGGTTCGCTTCTCGATGACTGCTGAGTTCTCAAGGTGATGTAACTACCTTCTATCTCCTAGTGTGAGCTGGTGGATATACCCACTATATGTCATACGATCCACACCCAGTTGTGACTCGACATGCGTATCATCATACGTAACAAGACACTGCTCTGGGTCTTCAAGGATGATCATCGTCCTCAGGATGATCGTCATGATCCTCTCCTTTAGTATTCTCCTAATATTATAAATGTGAAAATTTAGGCCTTTGTTGTTCAATAGCGTCGGAAGAACTGAAGTGATCAGGCCAAATTTTCGAACTCAGAATAATTAAAATAGCCTGGAATAGTACTTAGATTTGGTATATTCCTATCCCGACAAGCGCCGAGTTCATTCGGGAATAGTCTTTTCTTCAATTCTACCTGTACCTACGAAGTTATGGATAGTACTGTATGGGTAGTAGCAGTAGTTAGACAGTACTAGTGCTACTACTCCTATTAACTATCACGAGAGGTAAGAGTGGACAATATTGTGGGCAGTCACCGACTGTACCGACGGGTACTTTCCGACCCTGAGCTGTCAGTCATCCTCTCGGGACGTTGGTTTAGTGCTGGACATTCAAGGTGGCGTCAACAGTTCTGCAGGTCGGCCAATTCAGTAACGCCGATGAAAGCAGACAACTACATCTGCTTTCCGTGTGCAACGGAACGGAAAGCAGATATAGTTGTTTCATCGGCGTAACTAATTTGGTCGATGACGTCTCAAATCAAAGCAAAGCAGAAAGCATGAGGGTCTAACACATATTATGTATCTGACACCTGGTTACGTCCATCATCTTTCGCATTAACACTGAGCGAAATCCGAGTTTACTGCAGAAGCAGTAATGTGAAAACACCATTGTGCTCGCCCCGGTTTAATGTTTGCAGTGAAATTACGGGGCGTAGAGATAAAACTTCTTATATCTCTGGATGACGTGCGCAGTGCAGTGCAGTGCTAGGCAATGATTTGGACTTTTCATACACTCAGATAGGATAATTGTTCAATTATCTCTCAATTATTATCTTCAAATTTTAGTAAAATTGTTTGTTAATGATAAGTGTGTTCACTCATGGACAACCTCATTGTTTTACATCAAGGAATATGCGGGAAAGTACAAGCCTAGTATCTGAAAAAGAGGTACTTATCTAAGTAGGCTTCGTAGTTGTGTTTTCAGAAAATACAACATTCCAATCAAAATTGTGAGTATAGGTAGGTACATAGAGGTAGTTCTCAGTGCCAATACTGCGCTTCTAGCGTTATGTTGTAGCGTACCTACTGCACCATCGATGAAATTGTCCAGTTTGGTTGAAGGGGTCGAGCGGCGAGGCCACCATCCGGCTGCCCGGGCCTGTCCGGGTCACCGGCATCAGCATCGAGCACATCGCTCCGCACATCTCCCCCACTAGGTAAGTAAGTACTCCTCCCTAACCGACTCCCTGAGTGAGCTTATCGCATCGTGAATTCACATAGCCTAGAGATGCAAAACGTAACACAAACGTAATACGTAGTAGTTTTAGGACTCTTTAGACAGTCTGCCTGGCGAAGTCCCACAACTTTGCCAGTTGTGGTACTTGTGTTCCGGTTTGAAGGGCAATGTTTCCAGAGAAATTCCAGAAAAAATCATCAGTAAAATCAATTAAACATAATCATATCTTAGATAACTGGGTGATGAGCGCAGTACAGTGCTAGGTAATGATTTGGACTCTTCATGGTCGCTGCGTGTCATTGTACTGATATGTGGCAGGCATGTTGCTTACCATCAGGCACATGCGCTGCTCGTCTCGTCACTCTATAATTGAAAAAAAAGTTATTCTACCGCCAAGCTGTAATATGCAAACATTACTAACATAACTAGAATATGTTACACATTTACTTATTTGTTAATTTCAATTGCTGGCATGTGCTTGTAGCATAGCCAACACATTCATCAGTCAAAGGGCAATGCTAAATGTTCAGGTTCAAAGGAAAATGTTTCCAGAGTAATTACGAGGCAATGAGATAAATCATCTCTGCCGATAATCGCCCAGAGGTATAATTCTGCATGATGAACTGATAAGCAGGGATTTGGACTCTTCATATTCAAGTGCTTAAAAGCGTGACATTGTGCTGTTCTGGGTAGTCGTGTTATCTATTCAACAAATAAATATGGACAGGACAATTATCACTATCTCTTAGTTTAATAACTAAGTAGAAGGTATACCCACTGTGCAGTCAATATGTCAACGTTGGCGACATTCAACAGGGAAATATCGTCAGCGCCTCGCTTAGTGCAGATCGAAGCTGCGGAGTTCAGCACCGACCCCTACCCGCACTGTTTCGGCAGCTTCGAGTACAACAAGAACGGAAAACCGATTCAATATTTCGAGGTCTTACATCCCTCGCCTAAAGCCTACAACTACGTCAAAGTTCGGGTCCTGAGCAACTGGGGCCATTCGACTTATACCTGCGTATACAGAGTCAGGATACACGGAGAAATGGACGCGCCCCTGTCTATATCACCCTGAATCCTTCAGGTAGGTATATGGGGCGATTTCGTATGTTTTTCTAATGTCTATTATAGTATTCGATAAGTATATTGTATTAGAATTAATGAGTAAGTTAGGTCCTGTAACTTATTTTGGAAATGTTTTAGATTTATTTTTGGTTAATAATAACAATTACGCGTTAGAGAGATTGAGTTTTAATTTAAAAAAAAACGTAGTTTGAGCCATACATGCAGGGTTCTTGACATTGCTTGGGATATTGTAGCATTAGGGGTTTGTCCCATAAAAATAACCAGATACTGAACTAAATCTATACTACTATTATAAAGAGAAATGATTTGTATATATTTGTGATGGATAAAACCAAAAAGTAGTGGACCGATTTCAAACATACTTTCACCATTAGAATGCTACATTATTCCCGAATCTATGTAAAAAATTATACAGGTAGATTAGTTGTTCAACCCTAACGAAGTTGGAGTGGGCCGCTAGTATTATATGAGTAATATACCTGTATGAGTAATATATATGTATATATGTAATATACCTGTATGAGTAATATATATGTAGGTATGTCTATAAGTAGGAATTTCATCCAACTTCATGATTATTTCCACAAAAATGCAAATTCCTTATTTATTAATTGAACTTTTTTTATTTCGGTTTCAGTCCCATTATATAACATTTAAAATGTAGGGATATAGTTACCTAAGTTTTTTTCACACTTTTGTACTCAAGCAACAAAGTTTAAACAAATAATTATGTTCCCCAAATAGTTGTTCGATACCGAGTAACTATTTGCAACACGACATGAATTAATGTGATGGTCAAAAGAGGGTTGAAAACTTTATGCGGGCGAGCCGCTACGAACTCACATTGAGTAAAATAAAATAAATCTTATAAAAATAATACAAAAACGCGTAATATTTTTGCTTTAGTATCCTTTCGGCTACAATGGGATTTTTTTGCTAATATCTATTACGCTAGGCCATTATAGCCAGGTGCTGTCCGGTTAGCTGGGGCTATTGTGCCTTGCACAAAACGAGAGAAAGCCGTGGTGCAGTGCGGCCGTGATGTTAATCTGGCCCAGTGGCCGGCAGCAGAACTGCGGCCATTGTCAGGGGACAATGACACAAAGCACATAAATTAACATGAGAGCAACGTGATCATGATCCCCCGTCGCGTTCGCACTAATGGGTTGACCAGGCACTGTATTCTGTAAATGGCTGTTCGCAAAAGAATATCCTACTAAGTTTGTGTGTATGTTTGTTACTCTTCCAAGCAATACTACAAACTACTGAAGGATAAAAAAATGTTCCAAATCTCATCCAGATAAATTTGGAACAAAGTTTTCATTTTACTTTTATAGGTTTACACTTTACCGCCACCTCGCCTGATGCTAAACTACGATACGGTCCAGGATGGAGCGTGCTTACCTACCTAGAAGAAATCTAGTCACTCTCGATTTGAAGACACTGAAATTGTAACCACCGGGAAAAACTCCACACAGGCAACGCATCACAAATTCGTTCTTATCACAAAAGTAGAGTCAAACCTCTTCGTTCATAAATTTAAAATGTTATACCTACTTAGCCTGGAATAACGTATAGGAAACTACGCAAGTGTAGCTAACCGCGGGATACTACTTGTAGCTTTAAAAAAATAATAACCACTCCACAGACTCCGGGGTTCTAACCTTTGTCATTTCAATTGTCTTTTTTAGGGTTCCGTAAAACGTAAAAACGGAACCCTTATAGATTCGTCATGTCTGTCTGTCTGTCCGTCCGTATGTCACAGCCACTTTTTGCCGAAACTATGAGAACTACACTGTTGAAACTTGGTAAGTAGATGTATTCTGTGAACCGCATTAAGATTTTTACAAAAGATTTTTAAAAAAACAAAAATTAGTGGTGCCCCCCATACTGAGAACTAAAGCTCAAAAAATTTTTTTTCATCAAACCTACATGTGTGGGGTGTCTATCGATAGGTCTTAAAAAATGATGTTGAGGTTTCCAATATAATTTTTGTCTACACTGAATAACTTGCGCGAGAGACGCTTCCAAAGTGGTAAAATGTGTGTCCCCCCCCTCTAACTTCTAAAGTAAGAGAATGAAAAAACTAAAAAAAATATATGATGTACATTACCATGAAAACTACCAACGAAAATTAGTTTGAACTCGATCTGATGAGTAGTTTTGTTTTAGTACGTCATAAATACACTATTATTAAAACTTCGATCAAAGTTACAACGAACTACAAGAACTATGTGTACTATGTATATTATGTTACTTGCTGGAACGGAACCCTTCATGGGCGAGTCCAACTCGCATTGGCATTAGGAAAAGAGGATTAGGAAAAGAGCAAAATAGGGAGGAGTTGGGAACATGTTAAACCTGATCTAGTGTGTTAGTCCGAATCGTCTGTTGAGCCGATCACTAGATACAGGTTGGGATTTTGCTAGTAGATAGATAAACTATTTATTGCACTTATTTAGAAAATAAAACAACAAAAATAAACAAGAACTTAAAAAACAAAGTAGCAATTAGCGACCTTATCGCTACGAGCGTAAGAGCTCAGAGAGTAATAGTAATCGACTCGATATCGTCATTTGTCTAAGCCCTCCTGGCCTCTGGCCAGGAAGGCTTAGCCTCCACTAGAGCCGCATATCTGTCCCTGATGGCCATCTGTAGGTTGAACTCTCGGATGGTCTTCGGTGATGCAGCCAACGCTCGCCGTACAAACCGACCGCTATTACTACTACTTGTAGCTTAAATAGTTTTCCTCGAATTACGCTATGAAGTACATATTTTTGAGAGATTAGCGTACTCAAAAAAGTTAAAAAAAATATATATATATACGGTTGAATTGAGAAACCTACTTTTTTTGAAATCGGTTTAAATAAATTTGATCTGTGTGTTTTAAGAATAACTAGAAACTTTCTCAAACAAAACTTTTTAACAAAAACTCAAAACACTGATTGCTTGGCATAAATAACTTGACCGTAAAGGTAGCGGTTCGTGCCGCGACCGCGACGCGAGACCGCGCCCGGAGACCGAGACCGGAGGCCGCGACAGGCACTTGACACTAGGGAATTGTATGGGCGCCAGTTCGCGCCGAGACCGCGACAGGAGACCGAAACCGGTCGCGGTCGCGGTCGCGGCGCGAACTGGCGCCTATACGATTCCATAGTGTCAAGTGCCTGTCGCGGTCTCCGGTCGCGGTCTCCGGTCGCGGTCTCCTGTCGCGGTCTCGCGTCGCGGTCGCGGCGCGAACTTGTACCTTAAGGCTCGTTATGTCACGATTGTTCTTCGTCTGTTCAACTTACGTAAGTTTATTTAATCTATTAGTAGATATAGATAGTAGCAGTTGACAAATGTTGAGATTATTTTGTAGAGTACCGACAAATATTATTGGCGTCAACACATTCCACATTGTGTTCTGCGTTTTGAATCTGCTATTACAGAATACAGGGTTAGCAGGAGCTACGGCCTGTGTATGTTAGCTACCTACGCGCTCTACACGAACATCTTGTAGGTACGCCTACCGTCACCGAAGGTTTCTGAGATATTTTTTTTGTCTTGGATCCCTATTTGTTGCTACTGACTTTGTATACTACGTGTTTAGAAAATTTAAGTCAATAATTATTCTCTAAAGAACTATGCGTCTAGTTGTTCTAAATGAAAAATAATGCATCTTCAAGAAAAATCTGCTACGTTAAAAGTTACGGTTGGTCTAATCGGGAGAACGGCAACTGCCGATGCAGAGCTCCTGGTTCGAATCCCACGAGCACCACTATCTTTTCGAAGGCACGTGCGCCATACTGCTATATTAATAACGGTGAAGGATAACATCGTGAGGAAACCGAAATGTTTCTAGAATCTTCTGAGGTCATGTGTGATTCACCAAACAGCACTGGTTCAGCGTGGTGGATTATGGCCTTGGCTCTTTGCTGGCGAGAGAAGGCCCCGAGTCCCAGAAGTGTAACATTGAGTAAGCTGCTTATGCTTGAGTTAAAATCTGGATTTATACTCGTATGTACAAATTTATTTTATTCTGATGTCGTTAAGCAGCAAAACGTCCAAACTTTCCCAAAGTATTAATTAGTAGAGTTCCTAATTTTGACTTTAGTAGATTTTTTACTGATGTATTTAACCTTTGGCTTTCAAAACTCTGAAGTAACTTTAAATGTTTTTAAAATACCTAGCAGTAAATACTCGTGACCAAATAGAGACCAAGGCCTGATAAGCAACACAGCACAACGTGGCATAAAGCAGCACAATACCACGCATCTATTTGAACATTAAAAGTTCAAATCAATGTTCAGCAGCATACTGCACTGAGAGACATAAGATGATTTGTCTCTTTGCCTTATATTTTAAATCGACTTCCAAAAAAAGATGAGGTTATCAATTCGGTTGTATGTTTTTAGGGTTCCGTAAAACGTAAAAACGGAACCCTTATAGATTCGTCATGTCTGTCTGTCTGTCTGTCTGTCTGTCTGTCTGTCTGTCCGTCCGTATGTCACAGCCACTTTTTGCCGAAACTATGAGAACTACACTGTTGAAACTTGGTAAGTAGATGTATTCTGTGAACCGCATTAAGATTTGAACAAAAAAATTAAAAAAAAATAAAAATTAGGGTTGCCCCCATACTGAAAACTGAAACTCAAATATTTTTTTTTCATCAAACCTACATGTGTGGGGTGTCTATCGATAGGTCTTTAAAAATTATATTGAGGTTTCTATTATCATTTTCGTATACACTGAATAGTTTGCGCGAGACATACTTCCAAAGTGGTAAAATGTGTGTCCCCCCCCCTCTAACTTCTAAAGTAAGAGGATGAAAAATCTAAAAAAAATATATGATGTATATTACCATGTAAACTACCAACGAAAATTAGTTTGAACTCGATCTGATGAGTAGTTTTTTTTTAGTACGTCATAAATACACTATTATTGAAACTTCGATCAAAGCTACAATGAACTACAAGAACTATGTGTACTATGTATATTATGTTACTTGCTGCAACGGAACCCTTCATGGGCGAGTCCAACTCGCACTTGGCAACTTTATCGTTATGTATGTTTCGCGATAGCGCCGCCAATTGTGTTCAGAGGTGGTCCGATGTAAATTTTATCGAAATCGGTGTAGCGCTTTTGGAAATATGAAAAAAAACTAAAATTTGATTTCACATTTTTAGACGATATAGTGATAGATTTTTATGAAATTTGGTCGAGTATCCGAAATTAACTTTAATTTGAAGTCGGTTTTTGTCTTTTTTTGAAGAAAATAGATTATTTCTGGAAACGTTGCATTTCTAACCGAACCGGAGTACGTTTGCACATGCATTACTATTTGACGGCAGAATAGCTGACAAAGGTTTGGTACTTCTCCAAGTGAACTATTTGAATTTAAACGAATTGATTAATAAGTGCCTGTATTGCGCATTAAGACAGAAAACGTCAGAATTCCATACTTACCAAGATGAATAATTTATTATTAAAAATTATTATTAATTTCTTCGTTGTGTCAAATACGCCTTTAAAATAGAAAAAAAAATCTAGTAGTGTACTCTTGTCGAGCGTGCAATATTAACTAACTAATATCACTTTGTGATTATTCTATTTGAATTAGGCACAAATATTCGAACTCATCTTTGGTAAATTTTGGTAAGCTCCTCCTGGCATATCTACCTTCCTACGTATCGCGCGTTTATTCCATCGGTAGCTATTCCTGGAATGCGTCTATTATTTTATCTCAGATCACAATAAATCTTGTTATGGCATCATGGGTCATATACGTTCGTACGTAGGTACTTGCGTAATTGTGAAATATTTGGATCACTGAAATATTCTCATCATATTGGCCTTGTTATTTATTTCTAGAAACATTGCTAACATATTTGAGTATGTATATTTATAAGTATCTGGACGACAAAATTATGATGGGTAACCGAAAAATAAACCTAAATTACGTACCTCGAGATTACAAATGTAGGGGAGATTGGGTAACAGTGAATCTTTTTTTTTTCAAAGAAGTGTTACTCCGAAATTTTTGTCAAAATGAAACATTTCTCAAATTAAATGATAACGTGAATACCTAATGTTTGAAGTAAAGGCCATTTCATGGCGTGTGTTACACAAATTTACAAGATATAGGCACTTTAAAAAAATAAGAGAAATGATCCAGTGTAACCCGGGAACGGGTCACTTTGGATCACTGCACGGGTGACAGTGAATCGACTGGGGCACCCAGGATCAATTGAAAAAATATTTAAAAAACATCAATTTTCAAATTACAATAGTTTTATTTATACTACTAGACAGTCTTTTATGTCAAAATAATCTTATGAAAAATTAGCAATCACTTTTTAATGAACATAACAATGGGGTATTTTGTTAGATCTTCTAAGGAAACTCACTTCAGTCTCATGTTCCAGTTCTCATATAATTTTGGCTGTATAATAAATTCTTTTCCCTTTAACTTGGAATTCAAAAATAATAAAACCACCTTCTTTAGACAAATTTTGTAGTGCAGGCGCTTGCCTGCACTGCATAATCATCTTCTTTATCTTCCAATATTGGTCCTTCTTCAGAATAAACACTTATATCATCTTCATTTTCACTGGACCTGTCTTGTCAACTTTTCTTTTCTTTGTTTTTGCAATTGTCTTTGTCTATTTTTGTTTCTATTTTTTCTCATTTGTATTTCTCAATAGTTCACTGTGACCCATTACAAAATGATTCACTGTGACCCATTTACCGTTATAGAAAAAGAATCTAAACAAAAAAAAAACTATCAATCTTGAAAACAAATCAATATGTATTACAAAGGATCTAAGATATGACAAGTGTACGACAAAACAAAAACATCTACTTTTCTTATTTAATTAGAAATTAAACAAATTTAAAAATCTTGTAAAAAAATAGGTTAGGTACTTACGTAGGGCCCGGAATGAGGCAGAACGTGTTCCCGCTTCTATACCGCGCTGACGATTAGTGTGACGCAAACAGGTATAGACGAGCGGCAAATACAGGTTTGTTTGTGTGCGTGAGTGCAACACATACTATGTTATTGTACATTATCCACAGTGACCCGCGATTCACTGTGACCCAGTCTCCCTACCTACTATTCATTTTAACAGTAAAGCTAATCGAGTCAAAAAATAAAAAAATCGAGGTTTTTACAACAAAAAAAATATCACCGATACAGCGACGCACGTAAAGAAACTGAACATGGACCTAACAGTAGTGACCATCGACCACCATACTAGTACAAAAACAACAGTTATTTCCGAGATCTGGCACTAAAATTTTTTGGGTTGGTATTTGAGGCAAGCAGAAAATTTTTCACATACCTCTCCATATTCTTATTCATGCATACTGATGATAAGAATATAATAGTTATTTGTTGTAAAAGAGTGCAAAGTTGCTCTTTAACCGCGTGCTCAATTTTGATGACCGAGCAAGCGAAGGATTTTATATTGAATCACTCGCTCCGCTCGTGATTAAAAAATTAGAATCCTGAGCGTAGCAAGGGAATCAAAAGGGCACAAGGTGAAAAATCTTTGCACTCGAGTGCAACACGTAATTTTTCATCCCTTACCTTAGCGAGGAAATGACTAAATGCTTTGCGAATTTTCAGTTTCAGTCAATTCTGTTGGCGTCAAATAAACTTCTTGGTCGCTAGAATCACTTAGGTATTTCGGTTTTTCAGTTGTATTCAATTTTCCTGTTTTCAACGTAAGTCTTTAACTTTGAGTTTATTAAGCCATGGTTTTAATAATAACAAAACAATATGACGTGAAAATATGGAGAGTTGAGCGATTGAGGTAAAGAGTTTTATCTGTGTACATGAAAAAGTTTCCGCCCAAATGCATTAAATTATAGTAGCGCTAAACTAGCATCAGGGTACAACTAAATTATTATAATATACAGAATTCATGAAAAAAAATATTGCCAGTTATAGGCACTGCCGATAGAAGTGAAAACTTATATCTTAGAATTTGACTGCTTACTTTGGAAACTACGTGGGTGAAACCTAAGGGCGTGGCTATGAACATGACCATCTAGAAATGCGTGCTAAATGGCCAATAGGAAAAGCTGACGCAATTTCTAGACGGCCAACGGCCATGGTCCAGCGTTTACCTGAAGATTTCTTATCCCGAGTGTGACGCTAGAATTCAATTGACAGCCCACGAAATATCTGTCTTTGGCGCGCCAAAAGAAGTTTTCACTTCAAAATATATTGTAGCTAAGTACATGTGTTGTGTGTGAATTGTCCACGAATATTTATTTATTTGTTTGAAATAACATTCCTTACCTCTATCCTCCATACGTGAAAAGAAAATTGCGCGCAAATGATAAAAAAAAGTAAACCAAGGAGGTTCCGAGTCGGAGTTCTTAACGAATAAAAAAACATGTATGTTGAATTCGGCACCAAGGAGGTAGAAATAAATAGGTTAAATTATGTTTTCAATTCAAAACTTCAGTACACACGATGTTTTAAATTCAAATTTACTTTTTTTAATTTTTACGGGTTTTTTTTTGCGCCCTGATATATATTTATTATTATTATTATTGATGGTTAGCAATAGGTATTTCAGGCCCAACCACCAGAAAGGCTTCTTGCCTGGTATTTCTGGATGCCTGGAACACAATACATTACTAGCGGAAAGTTTGAAAGATGCCAGAACACATGAGAGACAAATAACAGTCTGCTGGATAGACCTAGAGAACGCATTTGGTTCCGTGCAGCATGAACTTATGTTATTTGCCCTAAAATGGTATAACTTTCCTGCTGTAATTATTGACATAATTAATTCATATTATAATCACTTAAAATTTGTTATAGCAGTAAACAAAGAATACTCAAAACCACTTAAATATAATGTGGGACTATTCCAAGGGTGCTGCTTATCACCAATAGTATTTAATATAGTTATAAATATTCTAGTAGATAAATTAATATCCCGTGAGAAGAAATGGGGCTACCGGTTTAAAATCAACAATAAGTACACTGAGTCAATTTTAGCCTTTGCGGACGACCTTGCAATACTTACACGAAATCCCAAACAGTGTCAACAATTGTTGAATGATGTTGATGAGTTCTGTACATGGACGGAGGGAATGAGGGCAAAACCAAGTAAATGTCATTGTTTATGTCTGGGTAGACGAGATACCAAATATACTTCTTACGATCCGGGACTCTCCATAAGTGGCCAAAGAGTTGCCACAATAGCAGAGGCAGTGCCTTTCAAATTTCTTGGTAGAAAGATAGACTACAAAGGACGTACACCATCATTAGAGGTAGTTGTTGGAAATTTCATGAATGACCTCAGTAAGGTAGACCAACAGCCTATCAGCAATATCAAAAAAGCATGGATATATGACAACTATCTCACATCACGTCTCACTTGGCCTTTCCTAGTATATGACATCGGTAAAACCCTCCTCGCAAAATTAGATGCTAATGTCATAAAGATATTGAAGTCATGGTTTAGATTGGCACATCCGGCTGATCCCTCTACTCTATTTAGGGATCACAATAGTTTTGGCCTGAAACTAAAAAAACCATCCGAACTCTACAAACACCTAAGAGTTACAAAAACGCATGTTTTGGGAAAGTCGAAAGACGAATTAATCGCATCTCTCCCAAAAGACAAAAGCGCTTCGGACCTTGAATCTAGACTTCAATTCCACAAACAATTTATGGCAGGTGCGCAAGTAAATACAGCTGGGTTGGGTGCGAGAAAGAAAAGGGAAGACCGAGACATGGTAAAAACCTTTCTACAACAAGACGAAAATGATAGTTACAAAGTGCACGCTATGAATTTAGAAATGCAAAGTGAGTGGTTAACCATAGGTGAGTTTTGTATCCCATTAGCTCTAAAGTGGCGCACCTTGCTATATGACTGGTCTCCTGCCTTATTAAAATTTTATCTGAACGCTTTCCAAATGACCCTCCCTGACCAGAGTAACTTGGTAAGGTGGGGAAAAGCCTCTGAAAAATGTTGCTATACTTGTGGTGAGGCGATATGTACAGCAAGGCACATATTGGTGGGATGCAAGGTGCTCCTTAATAGGGGTCATTACTCACAGCGCCATGACAGAGTACTTGAAATCATACGTGAAGCCGTAAGCCTTTCGGTAGCTAGAGCCCAAAAGGGATTGACGATGAACAAAAGACAAATTAACTTTGTAAAAGAGGGCTCAACTTCAAACTCCAAGAACAAGCCTTACTCAATCCTGGGTTCAGCACCTGATTGGACAATTTTAATGGACACGTATGAAAAGCACTACAAAATCCCAGAGGATGTGGGTGTTTCGTCATCCAGACCGGACATTTTCCTTTTTTCTAGGGCTACGAAACGCATAGTCCTGGTAGAACTTACCGTACCGTGGGAAACTAATATACCTAAAGACCACGTGATGAAACAAAATAAGTATTACGACCTACAAAATGAATTAACAAAAAATGGCTATGTAGTTAATTTATACGCTGTAGAAGTAGGAGCGAGAGGTATACCAGCAAAATCTCTCTATAACCTGCTTAAAGACCTTGGATTGTCCAGAAGTGCAGTAAGTTCTATACTAGAACGAGTATCTAAAGCTGCACTAGTAGGATCATATCGGATTTGGCTGGGCAGGGAGAGAAATACGAGTAGTGAAGGTGAGTGTTGACGTACGTCAATGTAAGGGGCCCCTTTTAAACCTACAGCCCGAGTCACAAGTCTTGGGGTCTATTCGAGATTTCTCTCTCTGCCACACGATGGACCCGGCACCCGCACGGTGAATCCATGGAATGCTAAGAAGTACGTCTCTCTCGAGGAGCAAAAGTACTCTTTCCGAGGTGGTGGGATGAAAAATTTATTTTACATATCTTATAGGAGGTATGGAACCAACAACTCCCCAACACGGAGATGCAGATCTGGCTGCTTAGTTGCGGGGCAAAATCAATCCCTAATTTGAGATCACCTGGAAGGTAGAAAGTCCCACTAAAATTATAGCAAAATACATCAAAATTAACAAAACAAATGTTACACGTACAAATACATACATTATTTCTATGTTGTTGTACGAGCATTGCCCACCAATATTTTTTTAATTTAGGTAAATTGATTAGCAGTGGGTACTAACCTAAGTACAAGACTTGTATCTTGGGGCTCTTATGTGTCTATGTAGTTATAAATAATAATAAAATAATTTATTTGAAACAAAAATAATTACATTTGAAAAAAAAATTAAAATACATGGATTATCTTATCAATTAAATAACACATAATATGCAATTTAAATTTATCAATATTCGTGAAGACTATTATAATTTGTAGATGTTCAACCGATTAACTCTGGACATTCTTCGACATTCAGACACTAGTCATCGCTGTAGGATACCCTGTGTTGCAATGACTAGTGCTCTTCCGATACAATTATTGCAGTTGGATGTATAAACTAATATTTGGGTAGCCATGAACCAGAATCAAGTACTCAAAGAAATCAAGAAGAAAAAACAACTAGTACAACTACATGTTTGTGTGTGGCAGTAGGGGATGTGTGTTTGTGTGTGCATGAGTGGGTTGTGTGAGTGGGCTTGATTTTGGGAAGTTGTGTGTGTGTGTTCGCGTGCGCACTTCTAAGGAGTGTTTATGTGAATGCTGCGAAAGTGTGGACCACAACTTATGTCTAATTGTACAATGTTGAATCACTAGTGGAAAACACCATCGAAAATAGTCATTCAAATTAGCTAACAATTCTTACTATATCCTCAGTATCTCTATATTCGAGGCTATTGAGGTAAGTTTTTATTTTATTTCTGCAGATGTGTTTGGAGTTGTTGATTATGTTAAGTTTTCTATTAAGTTTTGCGTAGATAAGGCAACCGCGGAAGCTGTATCTTCTTTGACCTACTAGTGTTTTTATTTTCGGAACTGGCCAACGATTGCTTCGTCTGCTTATTGAAGTTTCCGATCCACCAATCTGCGAAGTGAGGGCAGCTCGGTGAAATCGCAGCGCCGTTGCCATAACATAAATTTGTCTCACCGTCAACTGCACTGTTTCCTTATATAGGGTTGCAGTTGGATATCTGTAGGTTCTACCGAAGGCGACCTTCAACACAGCCCTTTGTGCTCGTTCGAGCTTCAGGAGATTATGTGTGCCAGCCGAACCCCAGGAAACAACACAATAGTTCAAGATGGATGTACAGAGGGAAGTATACACCATAGTTATTACTTTGTTATCAGCAATGGCTTTGAGTCTTTTGAAGATAAAAATAAGTTTTCTTATGCGCCCACTAACAGCTTCAATCTGCTTTGTCCATGATAACAGTTCATCTATGTAAATGCCCAGATACTTAAGATGACGCTCTTGACCTAGTTCTGGGCATGCACACTGTGTCTCATTTGTATTTTTACATGTGTGAAGTTTTATACAAAGTGTTGTGTTAGGTTTTGTTTTAACTGATACACGGAAAGCAATTATTTTTGTTTTGCTAGCATTGATGGTGAGCAAATTATATCGTAGCCATTCAACAACCTGTCGGAGACCCTTGTTTGCTTGATAACTTACGTCGTCCCAGTCATCCCCATCAAATATGATTGCCGTGTCATCAGCAAAGGCAAAAAGTTTAGCCTGACTAATTGAGATGTTGCATAGTTCATTAACATATATTAGGAAGAGAGTTGGGCCTAAAACGCTGCCTTGTGGCACTCCAAATGATACTTCCATCAAATCACTGCTGCAGTCTCCAACTTTTACTTTTTGTTTGCGATCTTTTAGATAGGACTCGAACCAGTTTAATGCCATTCCACGCACACCAATACCCTCAAGCTTTCTGACGAGAATCCTTCTCGAAATTTTGTCAAAAGCCTTAGCCAAGTCAAGGAATACACCAATGCATTTACGACCAGAGTCTAAGGCTCCCGACACATGATCAATGAGATTTACAACGGCGTCCTCTGTTGCCCGACCCGGTCTAAAGCCAAATTGGTTCTCGGAAAGAATATTGTGTTTCTCAAGAAACGAAACGAGTCTACCATTGACAACCTTCTCAATTATTTTCGAAATTGAGCTCAAAAGAGAAATTGGTCTGTAGTTGGAAATTTCATCGGCATTGCCTGACTTAAATATAGGACAAACGTTAGCTCTCTTAAGCTCGTTTGGGACAGTTCCAGTTTCTAGGCTAGTATTACAGATATGGACTATCGGAGCTATCAGCACGTGTTTGCACTCTTTTAACAATCTGTTGCCAATACCATCATCTCCACATGCAGATCTCGTTTTAAGATTGCTTATAATTTTGGCAATTTCTGATTCGTTTGTAGGTATCATGTAAAAAGAGTTAGCCGGAGTACGACTGATTTTGGTGCTTTCAGCAAGCTCGCTCTCTGTGGTATTAAGATTTTTTAAAATTTCCTTCGATAGTGATTCGCCGATTGTAGCAAAGAAATTATTTGCTTTATTTAAGGCAAGTATTGGTGTCGCTGCAGACTTGAGTAGGTCATTGTTATCGGACTTGGCACATTTTAGGTGACATACTTCTTTAATGGTACCCCATAGTTTCTTACTATCGCCATTGCAGATTTCAATTTTGTGGCGTTCGTGAGCATCTTTTAGGTTTTGTAGGGTATTATTACAAATATTACGGTAGTTTTTGTAATTAATTTGTGTTTGTATGTCATGGTTTTTCTTGGACAGCCTATATAGATGGTCCCTTTTTCTCATACATTTTAAAAGGCCCGGGGTGATCCACTCTTTTCTAATGTATTTTGAATTTGGAATTTGTAACACAGACTTATTCCTGTCGATTGCAGTATTTACTATATGATGAAATTTGTCAACGACTATCGTGGCGTCGTGAATGTTGTAGAAGTCTGTCCAGTTCACTCGTTCTAAGTCACTAGCGACTAGACCATAATTGATTTTGGTTAAAGTTGTCTTGTCCCGTCTGAGTAATGGAGGTTTTGTCTGGATACTCAAGAGAACCGCATCGTGATCGCTTATGCTAGACGCACAAACCACTGCCGATGATGGGAACGATGACCTGACAAACGCATGGTCTAAACAGCTGTTGTTACGTGTTGGGTACCGACAAGATGGTAAAAAACCATGAGTTGTAACTATTTCTAAGTATTCTTAGAAATAGTTACAACTCATGTTAATATCAAAGTTAATATCTCTATTTTCAAAAAAAAAAAAGATGCAGTCAAAATGTGAACCACTTCATGCCACTCGAGAATAAAAAATGTGCACAACGTTACTGCTATTGATTCGTATATTTACTTTAGAAAATTACAATGTCCAGACGCGTGTTAGAATCAGGACAACCGAAAAATCATCTTCATGAATCATCATTAATGGTCTCTATGCAAACGCTCCAGTACGTATTCAGGAGCGACCTTTTGTGATACTTGAATGTGGCTATTCTTTGACAAATAGATCGAAGTCGTAAAGGGTGAAAGTACCTCCGTGAAACGTATCCTTTTCTGCCGGAGCCGCCTACACAGCCTCCTCAATATTAATGATGTGATCTTAGTTCAAACGTCTCTCGCAGTCTCTCCTTGACATGTATTAATGAACCATTTGTGTCCACGTTCGGTCAACTATCTTACGAGCTCGCTGACTTAGTAAATAATCAATACATCTCATTAATTTTAAATTAAATTACCTCAATGGAAGAGAGAGACGAGATGAAAAAGACAGCATAATGCTATAACACACAGATATTACATATTCGTGAAATATTGCACCTAAACAGCAATAATGCGAGTAGGTACATCTCCTTAAAATGAGCTTTAAATCATTCCTACTCTACTATTAATTTATCTAGTTCGCTAATGGTATCCTCATAGTTAGTATCAGGGGTATCAGTAGGTACATCAAAATATTTAACATATATTTCATTAGGTTGCGATGGGGACAATAAAAAAAAATAAAGAATAAAAAGTAACTCATTAGTATTTTCTGGTTTCTAACGTCCCTTGCAAAGATTTCCTTGAAGTCTTGCGCTCAATAGGTAGGTGCGAGAGGCGATCTCGGATAGGCTTCCCGGGGGTCTACCGCCTAACGAAAAACGCTTTGACGCTTTGACATTCTCGTCTCTTTCATTTCAAGCGAGAAGAAAAGAGACAGCAATGTCAACGCATCAAAGTGTCAAAGCATTTTTCGTTAGGCGGTAGATCCACCGGGGTGGGCTTCAAACCGACCCGTTCAAATATTCCGACGTGGTCGAACAACCAACATCCTAATATCATATTCATAATGTTAATAGGATATTTCTGTTTTATTATTTTAGACATCTGAACTTTTACTCTTCTTTCAGATATTTATTCGAGAATTTCATTTGAAACTACGTCGCTAAGCTGTCACAGTTGAGCCCCTAATTGGTGTGTGCGACACTGGAGTCATTGTAGTCGTGTTCAAAATATTGAATGATATTAATAAATGTTTCTGGTCTGTCGCTCGTGAATGGGCGCCGGTAAAGGATTGCCGGTAATAGAGGCGCGACGTTGAAAGCAATCGTCCAAGCGTTCTGCGCGCTTCCGCGTGTGTGTGTCGCGAGTCACAAGCTAATGAGTGTAATTTGGAGGGTAAAATCTGGGTTTAACATAATAATATGGCGAATGAATATGGGTGTAACAAGACCAAAACTAATGTTGTACACTAGCAGCGCCCCGCGGTTTTACCTGCGTAGTTCTCGTCCCTGTAAATGTCCCGCGATAAGAAGCCCATATTATGCTATTTCTGAATATATTCTGACTATATAATCTTTGACTAAATTTTATGTGACCATTAATAAATGTGTGCATCGCGGAGTGAGCCTGAAGAAGCCTGATACGGTTAGTGTCGTGGTAGCAACCCTGCGATTTTTGAAGACGTTGGTCTTCAAACTGACAAACAGACGTTGGTCTGGTGGTCTGACGGTAGATGGTGAACGTATTAGGAAATATAAGGCCTAATGAGACGACCCGCAATTTCTTCAGTTTTCTCGTGACCACGGAGGTTGTAACACTGCCGAAACGTCGAGTTACCTAAATAATATCGTTGATCTTGATTTAGTCCTGTCAGTAAATAATGTAAACACATTATGTGCTCAAGTTGCGAAAGTTTAAAAACAATATAAAATCTGTGTTCCAAATTTCAACCCGTTCTGTTTGTGGTTCCGTCTAAACTTTTGCATTTGTTATTTTAGTAGTAGGGGAAGTGGGCACTTGGAAGTGCAAACCTTTGCCAGTTATTCCACTCAGTGGTAGGCATTAGATGTTGTGTTTTGAAGGGTATATTTCTAGATAATTTACGAAACACGTATGTAAATCTCACATTTCTATCAACTTCTATGGGTTGGTACTTCATGCGGATCAGATGGACATGAACATAAAAAAAATCGATGGTCTTCCAAAATGAAAAAAAAAACCTTTTTGGAAGAGTTTTGTAATCAAAATATTTATAAGTAGTTGTTAGTATTAAGTGTAAATAATTTTTGGATGATGAAAGAATATTACGATACCTATCGCGTTTAACAGAATATCTACAGTACGCTAATGTTTGACAAAGCATTTTCTGTAAATCGACCAAGAAAATAGATACGAGAGATAGAACCAAACTCTTGTAGGTTGCACCAGCCCCACTGAGCGGGTGTGTGCGTAGGTGTAGCTCAGGGATTCGTTTTAAATAGTCTCCTCAGGCTTTGTTTGGGAGCCCGGCTTTGTCCCGAGACATCGGGAATACTCGTGTGCGCTCCACTGACTTCGATAAATGTCGCCTTCAGGAAATGCGATTTTAACAGCGAAAACATCAGAATTACAAGTCATCGGGACTCACTCCATTGCCTCCAGCCAAAAGGGTTTGTTGTTGTCTCCTAACCGTTTCAGTTTAGCTGTTTTATACAAACAACTGAACCCATTTCTAAAGTATTGTCGTATATGTTGCAAAAAATTATCAAAGGGTTTTTCTTTGTATTAAACTGTGATCTCTGTATTGCGAATAAAGAAGTAAATACTGCCTTGTACTATGACGAATTGGTATATACAGCCACCGAAGTAGGTAAGTGTCTCGCAAATACGATTTGAATAGTCTGGCATAGACGCCTAAGGCTTTGTCTACAACTCTGAGGTACCGCTTTACTGGTTACATAATTGTACTTCTAATTAAGGTTCACGAGCAATTTCTTCGGCGTGAGCTAACAAGCTATCATTAGACCAAGTTGTAAAACTACGATTTTTGAATGCGCGTATTTTCTAGGATTGCCGGCTGGACTTGAATTTGATAGATGAAGCGTGACGAACTCGATACTTATATATGCTAATTTATATCTTACGAATCTTAGAAGCACTTTTATAGTTATTCAACGCACCAACAGCGTTACTGCGTTCAGGTTTTAAGGGCAGTGTTTCCTGACAAATGATATAAAATACAAAGAATGATATAGTAGATGATAAAAATCTTATCATCTGCTCGTCACGAGCGCAATGCTGTTCTAGGCAGTGATTTGGATTCTTGAAACCACACAACATGATGTGTTTGTGTTAGGCGGGCGAGTTGCTGACCATCAAGTGCATTGTCTTGTCCGTCTCGTTATTACAATTAAAACAAAATAAATATGTCGGCCAAGCTAGACCATCTAGCCAGTCTATTTACCTATTTATCAACTTTTTTATTTTAACTGTCCCGTCATGCAAAAAATCTGCAAATAAAAGTAATGGATAGTTTGACTCATTATGTGCAGACGAAGGGTTCGCGCCAGGTAGGTCCGTATGACGCGATCGGCCCTTCATAATTTAGAAAAAGAGCCATTTATAAAGTAGAGCCCTTAATAATTATGTGGACTCCATTCCGACATATTCGCTATCGCTACCTGCCGGCAATTTGCCATTCGGCCCTTTGTCTGTCGGCGTGGCGCCCTAAAGGGTTCTAATTTTAAATGCAGCGTGTAACTATTCCAGCTTTTATTCTAAAGTTTCTCTTTCGCTCGCTGGACGCAATATGGCGCGGTTTTTTTTGTTGCGGCAAGGGTGAGCAATTAACTGGATACAAAATGCCTTTGTTGGATCTTTGCGGTTGATCGATAATAATTAAATTACCGCAGGCATCGAAGAGTTGATGGATAAATGGATTTTAATAATATAAGTACGTTCAATAAGCTTTCGTTTTAAATATCGGTAACTGCAATTAATGTTTTAAATGTTCCTTCGAGCGACGACGTTTTTGTCAGGCGAGATTGTGGAAAGAGACTTGAATTCTTATAAAATAATTTTATATCTTGCTATTTAAAAAAATTTTTTTTTCAAAAACCAAACAACTACAATTTGAAAACATGCCTTTTTAGGGTTCCGTAAAACGTAAAAACGGAACCCTTATAGATTCGTCATGTCTGTCTGTCTGTCTGTCTGTCTGTCTGTCTGTCCGTCCGTATGTCACAGCCACTTTTTGCCGAAACTATGAGAACTACACTGTTGAAACTTGGTAGGTATATGTATTCTGTGAACCGCATTAAGATTTGAATAATAAAATTAAAAATAAAGTGGCCAAGTGCGAGTTGGACTCGCCCATGAAGGGTTCCGTTGCAGCAAGTAACATAATATACATAGTACACATAGATCTTGTAGTTCGTTGTAACTTTGATCGAAGTTTCAATAATAGTGTATTTATAACGTACTAAAAAAACTACTCATCAGATCGAGTTCAAACTAATTTTCGTTGGTAGTTTACATGGTAATGTACATCATATATTTTTTTTAGATTTTTCACTCTCTTACTTTAGAAGTTAGAGGGGGGGGGACACACATTTTACCACTTTGGAAGTGTCTCTCGCGCAAATGATTCAGTGTAGACGAAAATGATTTTAGAAACCTCAACATCATTTTTAAAGACCTATCGATAGACACCCCACACGTGTAGGTTTGATGAAAAAAATTTTTTTGAGTTTCAGTTCTCAGTATGGGGGGCAACCCTAATTTATCTTTTTTTTTTCTTTTTTTTTTCAAATCTTAATGCGGTTCACAGAATACATCTACTTACCAAGTTTCAACAGTGTAGTTCTCATAGTTTCGGCATAAAGTGGCTGTGACATACGGAAGGACAGACAGACAGACAGACAGACAGACAGACAGACAGACAGACAGACAGACAGACATGACGAATCTATAAGGGTTCCGTTTTTACGTTTTACGGAACCCTAAAAAGCAAAATTAGGGTTGCCCCCCATACTGAGAACTGAAACTCAAAAAATTTTTTTTCATCATACCTACACGTGTGGGGTGTCTATCGATAGGTCTTCAAAAATGATATTGAGGTTTCTAAAATCATTTTCGTCTACACTGAATAATTTGCGCAAGAGACACTTCCAAAGTGGTAAAATGTGTGTCCCCCCCCCCTCTGACTTCTAAAGTAAGAGAATGAAAAATCTAAAAAAAATATATGATGTACATTACCATGTAAACTACCAACGAAAATTAGTTTGAACTCGATCTGATGAGTAGTTTTTTTTAGTACGTCATAAATACACTATTATTGAAACTTCGATCAAAGCTACAAGGAACTACAAGAACTATGTGTACTATGTATATTATGTTACTTGCTGCAACGGAACCCTTCATGGGCGAGTCCAACTCGCACTTGACCACTTTATTTATATATAAACGTAAACGTAGTTTTCAGCAGAGTTAAATTTTAGAAGGGGCAGTTTTGCCTGACTTAGAACCCTCTAAGCTCTAAGGTTCCGGAATAAACGATTTTTTTTAGTAAAACTGGCTTTAATAAAGTTTAAATGGGCCCTAGGACGTAGTATACCGTTTGAAAGATACAAAACAACCTCCAAACAGTTTTTTCACCGAATTGAGATCATTCTAATTTTTGATGTCACTTAAAAAGAGTTTTCCTTACCCAATGGCCTGCATGTTACCTAACCTACTCGTATATAAGTAAACTATTTTACGACCTAGGTACTCCTTTAATAGCTTCCAAATAGAATTATTAAACTGCCCAAGTTTGTCGGTGACAAACAAACAAACCAATATTTCCTCTGTATGTTACATTAGTAAAGACAAGCTAATTCTGGGCAAGTAGTAGGTCGTTATAGCAGCTTATGATTTGAAAATAACATCCTTGATCTAGTTTTGGTCAGGAGTCGATTTGGCTCGCAAACAGCAACTTCCCCTTCGACTTACATAATATACATAGGAATAGCGTTATTTGATCGTATAAAATTTCACGGTATAGTCCGGTAGTGTGTCCACACACAAACATCGGCGCGGCGTCCATCTCGCCAGTTTGTCTGCAAACATCGGATCGAATGAATATAGACAAGCGTGTTTGTGGTCGCGGATCGCGTTACGACGACAAATAACTGTTTACTGAGCGCGTATCGATAACTGGCCTTCGGTCCTCCCGCCACCCTTCTAATGCGATGCAGTCGCCATGGCAACGTTGCACTCACCCCAGCACATTACGCACGAGAGACCATAAAAAAAAACAGAAAATCCGAGAGCAGAAAACTTATACGACGTCACCCCGGTTCCTGTCGACTCCGACGTCCGAGTGTTCCCTTCTTTCAAACATAATTTATGGTTTCGGGGAAATAAACATAAAAAATAGAAAAGGAAAAACGACAGCACGCACGATAAAAAAGCTCGTCGTAAAAGTGCGAGAGGCGCGGGGTCGTGCCGCCGCCTAGTCGCGCCGGGGGCAACCCTTCCGCCGCCCCGTCGCGTCGGGGGCAACCCTTCCGCCGCCCTGCCCCGCCTGCCCCCCACCTCGGCAAAGGGTTACATCGCCGGCCGCTGGGCCGCTGCCCTACGATCACTCACTTACCTATCCGTAATGTGCGCTAGTGTGGGCTCACTTCTGAATCGGCTGTAACATTTTTGCAGATTCCTGATCTGTATTAGGTACATCCTCACTAGTATATTAGATGTGTTGATGCGTTCGAAGTTTGCTTTTGTTAGTTACTTTGAGTGTTGATGCTGATATATCAAATATAAGTAATATATATACCTCCAATTATGGTATCGAAAATTTTCGCACTTGTCTCGTAGGAAAAAATAGGGGTTGTTTTATTACCTGGTTGGTCCAGTACTGATTTAGGCGAATTTTATTGCTACATTACTCGTAGCTGATGCCTCGTGATATTGTGCGCGGTATGGAACATGTATTCCCATCTCGCTCTAGCTTCACTATTGCATCCACATCTATGGATCTTTCACGCGAAACCCTAAAATATTTTGACTGGCCTCGTGGCTTAGTTGGTAGTAGCTCTGTCTGCGAAGCCAAGGGTCGTGGGTTCGATTCCCACCCAGTGCAAATATTTGTGTGATGAATTCAAATGTTTGCACTGTGTCTGGGTGTTTCTATGTATAATAAGTATGTATTTAAAACTATATAAGTATTATATCAGCTATTTGGCCGCCATCACACAAGCTTTGCTTAGTTTGGGGTCAGATGGTGTTATGTGTGAATTGTCCACCAATATTTAATTATAAAATATCTTGAAAATCAAGGTATCTTCAAGTGAAATCCATTCAGCGTATCGGAAACGCAGTAAACTGAAAAAACTATGTAGGTACCTACTAATCATTGATATCAACTTGTCAAGAGAGTAATAATGATTACCTGCGAATAATTACATTACAACAAATACTGCAATTTTAGTTATTTGTATGAAATAAATTAAAAAGTTTTGTTTAAAATGTGGTAGGTATAGAAAACAAAAAGGGCGTATTGTAGAAAGGCGGTAATCACGTCGGTTTTGTTGCGAGTGATACAAGCACTCCCTCGGGAGACATCACGGAGCATGCTCCGACGTGGCAAGCGGGGGCGGAGGCCTAACGAGACCTTCATGTAAATGTGCTCATGTCCATTCATCTACCAACGTATGACTCACAACATATACCATCTCACCATCTTGAGCTCCAAGAATCTAAGATTTTTCAACCATCATAATTATAAAAACGTACTCCACGTTCTGTTAGGTCGAAAATCACTGAGTCTATAAAAAAATCAATTTGAACTTATTGACTTGTATTTGATTTTAAAAAACACTTCACAAACTTTATGCTTTTGTAAGGGGCCTTTCCTAGACCAACAGAAATGGAAAATGGGCGCGTGCGGCACTTCTCTAGGGGGTCTCTGAGGACCCAGGTCCGGCGGGCATGAATCAGGTCCGTAAGCTGAGAGGCAGAGTAACCTTTCGAGAACTGACTGGGGGATTTAACCGAGAGTTCGACTTTATATAGCAAAATACTGCAGAATCGCCAATATCGAAATCGAGGAATTGACTCTCTGCAGGATCAGCAATTTTAGGGCTGTAACAGTTCTTTACCAGCCAATGTTAACAGCTTTCAGCTTTTATGTATTGAAATTAAGTACGAGTAGATACTAATTTGTTAGTAATGTTTTTTCTGAACCATATTAACAAATTTCATTTCATTGAAAGAAGTTTCATTGCACAACACGGCCAAACTAATTGGTAGGACGATAAGACTTGCAAGCTATAATAATGTAATATATAGCAATACTAGGCCATATATGCAAACACCCATAAGCAGACCACTTCATGTTACCACTGCTGGCCTCGTGGCTTTCTCTCACAAGGACAGAGTCGCACTATAATCCATCACGCTAGTCCAGTGCGAATTGGTGGATAGCGCCGTCCTCGAAATATGTCTATCTTGGAACATGTTGGTCTTCTCACAGTATATCTTTAATTCTTCACTGTTAAAGCAAATAATGCTGACAAACTTCTAGATAAATATACAATTAGAAAATCTCGATGCGATCTCACTATTGTTTAATCATATGTTCTCACCACTAAGCCATGGTCTTTCAAACAAGCTTACGCTCGATTCAGTAGCATTTCGTTGTAGGTTCAAGTAGCAACGCTGAAAGGGTACAACCGATTATGGTACAAACCGACTCTGAGGTTTAATCTTTAGAAAGTGTAGAGTGTGTGGGCCGGTAACCGGACGGGCGCCGGCGACGGCCGGTCTCGCGGCCTCTTCCCTCGCATCCTGCAGTATATAAGCACATACTGCGACATACAACTCCATAAAACAGATTATGTTTTTATGATGTTCCTTCAACTTATCTATATCGTGTAGGTTGACCAAATCATAAAGGTATGTGCGTTACAGGGGAGCATACATACACATACATGTCATCATTAACATTGGCAGGTTAATCAGCCCAAAGCAAGGCATTAATCTAATAAACATAAGGTTTCTCTGATAAGCAAATTTTCTGAATATTTTTTCTAATCTGCTGTTACTCACATCACGTATAATGAAAGTCATCAAATTATTTTAATTTTGTTTTACGTTGTTTGTTTTTGAGATTCTATGCCATTAATTCACTGTCCATTATAATGGTTAGTCAATAAACAAAACTTATGGTCTCCAAGAGGTCGAAATTTCACAGTTTGAAAATTTATGGAATTTTCATAAATGACCTTAATAGAGTGAGATCCCAGGGCCGCCAGACGTCACGTATTTTCTGATGAACGAAACGTGGATGATTGAGTAGAGTTAGTACGTACTAAGAACACATCCTTACTCGCTAATTTCCTTAGACGGCCAATTTTGAGATATGGGGTAATCAAGGGTCATAAAAACATTACTTACTTACTTTACGTATTTTCTGATAACTGATTTTCACGTATATTATAGGCAATTTCCTTAAAAATAAGGCTCCAACACTCCCAGACACTTTCCGTGTTTCACACTAAAACTCCCAAAATAGTGACTTAACTTTACTAAAATTTTCATACTGAAAGATTACTTATCAGAAGTTGTGGAAGGCACTGGATTTCACAACACTAGTGTGGAATCCAGGGCTCAAATAAACCAAGCATGTTTGTAATATTTTTGTCACATGTTATTTTTGTAACTACTATTATTTTTTGGCTCAAATAAAGTTTTTTTTATACTTCTTTTGTGTATATGTTCGTCGGACAACTATATTAAAGTCCTTTCCAAAAAGACATACCGATGTAAGGGGCCAATCATCCCCTTAACTCAATTTTAAGTCAATATTTCCTAGTACATGTCTTACTCAGTCTCGCGCTCTTCCCCATAGAGGCATTAAAATTGAGTTTAGGGGATAATTATACCCCTTAAATCGGTCTGTCTTTTTGGAAAAGGCTTTAAAATAGTTGTCTGACGAACAAATAAACAAAAGGAGTATGAGAATTTAAGTAAAGTTAAGTCATTATTTTGGGAGTTATAAAGCGTCTGTTATGCGAAACGGCCAACGGAAAGTATCTGGGAGTATTGGGGCCTAATTATTGCCTATAACATACGTGAAAATCAGTTATTAGAAAATACGTAAAGTAAGTAATGTTTTTATGTACCTTCATATCTCAAAATTGGCCGTCATGTGTTCTTAGTACGTACTAACTCTACTCAATCGTCCACATTTCGTTCATCAGAAAATACGTGACGTCTGGCGGCTCTGGGATCTTGGACTATAAAGCAATATTAAATATTCTCGATTAGACCCCCGCTAGTAGGTATTTATCCGTATGTATTTGTCACACACATGGTAGTGTGTGTAATGTTTTTTTTAAATTAATTGTATTTTTGTGCATAATTTAAAAAATATTTGAATTCTGCAGGCCCGAAGTTTTTCATACTTAAATAGAGGTATTTAACTGTGGAAAATTTCAAACTCCTCCGTTAATTTTTGCAAAAATGGGTACAAAGTTTTTGCTTCACGTTTAAAAATAGCACCTACACAATATAAACATTATTATCCCTATTTCTAGTTGAAGTATATACCTACTCACAACAACTCTACCGCGATGATTGATGGACACTATAATTTTTAGATAACATCTATGATTTTATAAACATCTGATTTCAAGAGAACAGTTACCTATAATAAAGACTTAGGTTAAAATAAGCTTATTGTCAAAATAACACCCTCTAAGAATACTCACTAAGAGGAGTACGGATTCTGTCGTCGCGTAGGCGCTGATAAATGTATGTAAAACTAGTTGCTGCGCGCGGTGTGTCTCGCGGCTTACGAGTTTTTCACGATAATTTATTTTTCACCAAATACGATAATGTAAACGACGGAATTTCTAGATGGCGTAATTCTAGATCTATATCTAGAAATTCTAGATTAACTCAAAAAATTCTTATCATTCCCGAGCGTGACGCTAGAATTCAATTCACATTCCACGAAACATTTGTCTGTGGTGCGCCAAAAGAATACTAAATCATAGGTTTGATAGTGAAGTCCTGGCTAATGTTTTCAATATGTGTCTGGTATCAGCAGATCTGCAGTGGAGTAGTGGAGTTCCCCCGCAGTAGGTATCGAGCTATCGAGCTGCCCCTCGCATCCGCAAGATGATTTTTTACTTTGTTTCCGCCCTCTGACCGCCGTCGGACGCTGCTTTTTGGCAATCTTATTTATTGCCGAATGTCGGACGGTGACCGGGAAAATCTCGCTTCATGTTAATTTCTAGAGCTGGCTCTTGTTTGTTGTTTGCCTGGTTTTGAATTACAATCATACTAATAACTATGTTTCTTCGCGTAGCTTCGCTTTCGGTAACTTTTAAATTGTTTGAGATGACGTAGCTTTCTAGGAGTGTAACAGTTATCGAAATCAGTTCTGTGTTTTCAGAGTTTATGGGTGAGAAAAAGACAAACAAACCTTGCCTCTTAATCCTACTAATATTATTTATGTCAGTTTGGCCGTTAGGATGGGTGGTTCGGGTTGAAATTTGGAACGCTGTAAGATTACAGCCTGGTATAGCAAATAGCCTACTTTTTATCGCGAATAAATAACGGGAACATGAACTACGATCGTAAAACTGCGGGACGCTGCTAGTATTATAACATTAACATTAGTCGCGGTACTCCAATAATTAAAATCGCGAAAATAGAAAATAAACAAATAATTAAATTCTTATTGGCGCCTGACCAGTCCTATTGACAATTCTTATTGGTTTCTCGGAGGCCTCTAACTTACCCCTGCTTTTGACAAATCCAAATGTAATCTAAACGCAATAGGTTTAGCAGACTTAAGAAATACCTACTTAATGAAAGATACTGTCAAGTGGTACCATTTATCCTCACCATCACCATAATAGTAATAAGGTATTTCAGCCGATAGGTATGTAGATGCACTGCCGACTGCCGGTGACATATCGAAAGAATGTTTTATCGTTTGAGGGCTGCTATCAATAACGGCCTCTTATATGCGAAGGGTCCACCGGTTCCTGCCACTACACTTATTTAAATTCCCGTTTTTATACGAATTTACATTAGGTTCCACGGCAGCCAAGATGTCAAGGTACAAGTAGGGAGATGTCCCTTCTTATGTTGTAAATTAGGGGTCACACAAAAACCGTTGAGCCCCTACCGGACCCATAACGTCCAGCCGCTCGCTCGCCCATCATGACGGTGAAAAAGATCCGCTCTACCTACTTCAGTTTTTTTCCTTTAGATGTCCGATCGATGCGATTAACAATTCGCGATGTATTTTTTGTCAAATCGTACAGTAACCGGTGTACTGTACGGTTTAAAATTTTGTAAAAAAATGTGAAATTACGAGGGGACGATTATAAACACATGCGCGAGCGCGTCAAATCTTCAGCCGGCGGCGCGCGTACGCTCTGGGACACATTACGGCTTTTTTAAACTTCCAGTAGGACAGGGGAAGATAGTTTTTTAAAAATAAATTCGGTTTTTTAGGGAAAAAGTGTGTCCCTGCAGTCGAGTCCAATTGTTGCGTGTCGGATGAGCACGAGCTGGATTTTATGTTCGGAAGGGATTTTTTATGGCGTGGTGTGTGCGGCGCGGTACTGTGCCGGCCGACGCGGGGACGGCTGTCTTCACTCGGCACACGTCTCTCGCTGCTCACGAACCCTTTCTTCGCAGCGATCTAAATTTCGTCGTATTTACTGTCATCGGGTTTTGTCACCGTGCGTGCCTCAGGCGCGATCACATCTACGATCCCGGGCTCGGTACGTACGTAAACAATTTAACATCCACCAATCAAATAACTGTTATTCTTAAAGCTTTACGTCACAGAAAGAATTGCTTTAAAAGAACGTAACGGAAATAATCCCATCATGCAAAGACATGACGCTTAACAATGAAGAGTTTTGCAAGGAATTAAATTTGGCGGCATTTGACGGACGTAGAGGTAGTATACTCACTGTTGTATATAGCAGAAAAAACACGCGTAAGCTCGGTCGCGGCGGAGGGCCACACCGAAAGAGGTGAATAAGTCACAACTACTTTTTACTCCCTTTGCTGTGAGGGCGGGAGGGCGGCCCTCCCCACACGCACACACGCGCGCCGGTCTCCAGAGATGAAAGTTTTGTGGGGTTACGGAACCAACACAGAGACACGTGTGAGACAACAAACGGCGTTACTTGCCTAACTCTAACTTTAATTGTGTCTTTTCAATCGATAGTTCCTTGGGAGCCCGAACACATCTTTCATTTATCGCCGGGTCGGCCTACCCGCTTCTGCCTCAGTGCCTATTGTCTTTTGACGTGGATATTTCTTTCGTCTACACGGGACGAGGATCTTTATGTATGTATTATATTCGTACATGTTATTCTATTTACTCTTATCTAAAATGATATGGTTGGATGGTGATTGTTTGATTTCAGAATTCTCAGCCTTTTGATTTATATTTCAACAGTTAAACAAAATGTTTCTGATAATATTTGTAGCTCGTGATAAACTTAAAAACTTAGGTATGAAAGGCTTTACCACAATAGCTTCTACTAAGAATTCTCGGACATATTCAAGATATCGGACACGTACAAGAACACGAAACACGGGCTCAAAATTCAAGAACAGATAATTAAATCTCTTCTTAAGTTACACGCTGAAGAGGTTTTTTTATTTCTGGAATATAAAAATTAATTCTAGTAGGTCTATTCCTAAAACTATTGTTGAGTCTAGTGATAGCTTGATGGCACAACCAGCTATATTTAATTAATCTAACTTTCTCGGTCGGAATTGAACCGAGACCTTCCGCTCAGCAGGGAAACTACCGCAGAGCCATACAAGTCTTCCAAACTTAGAAAACGAGTTTAGATAGTTGCTGCACAATTCATAAAAGATGACATACAATTATTAAACATATTTTATATTAGCATTAATTTACTATATTTATCAGGAAGGTTTAGGTATGTACATAATATGTTTGAGTAATATATTGTACATACACAACAATACATGTATTGTGTATTGATGAAAATTAACAACTATGTATTTAACTAATAAAGCTTAATTTAGAATTCCCACAATTTCGCCGGTGGAATAAAACTGTTTCCCAAGATTAGGTGGAAAAAGGATTCCCCAGATTAACGTGTTACTACTATAAATACCTATACCTAAAATACGTAAAATAGTCTCTCCGCTATTTTTCAAACACTCGCTTTAGGCTTACAAGACCTAAAATCTTTCGAATATCTGAGTAAACTAACTTAATTGGAAACTTTATAAGTTTTTAACGTCCAACGAAGTAAAAGAGACGAAATTGAGCTTAAGTTAGGATTTGTACCTAGTACGGTGGTAAGTGACTTGTACGTAACTGAAAATAAGTTAGAGTTATTGTGTTTTTAACTCTAACAATTTTCGAAAGGATTAATTTTAGTGTAGGTGAAGAAAGTCAATCTGTATTTTCATGAAAGGGTTTGTTTTTTAATGATCAACTCGTTTGAGCACAATATTTGTCTGTTTTAAGTTCTCTTAATTCCATAATTTTTGGAGCGATCTAGCTTAACTCAGAAACGTATTTTCTTTTTAGATTGTGTAATGTTGAGTAAGATACGGAATGGGTACTGAAGTTAAACACTTTTAATTTTCAGAGAAGTATGTTTATGTAAGAACTTCACTACTTCACTAGAGAAAGGTTTTTAGAACATCGACTTCCCAGAAGAGTAATGTACAGACTTCAACCTATCCTGATTTAATATCCCGTCCAAGTACTGTTCCATTCCCAATTTAAATTTGCCGCCTACGAGATCGATGAATGCATCGATCTAAGAACTAAACTCGCGCGCAGCACTAGCGCTGCGATGCGTTGAGAAAACAAAACCAGTGTGTCTCAAGAACTTTCGGTTGGAACGTGGAGCTGCAAGAGCTCAACAATTCAAATTGTTCTTCTTCCAGTGAAAGCTTACACTCGATTCCCTCTGGGATTCAATGACTGTTTAGCTCATATAATCTTGTTATTTGGTGAAAGTGCGCACGTACAGAGATACCGACCGGTCAACTCTCAAGCAGTTACGTCAATGGTGTGCCCCTGTCTACGTCCTCCCTGTACTCCAGGTAAGTCGTAATTTTTCCACCCTACCAGGTTTTCTAAAAAGCTAGCAACAGATAAATGCAGCGGCCCATCCAGGGAATCTCATACAAGTATTGTTTTCGAATTATCTATTTCTTACTTGTATTCACAACAATTTAAATCCACTTGAGAGCGACACTTCGCGTAGACTCGCCATGCAAGTCTGTTGAGAGTTTAAAGAGTTAAGATTTACATATTTGAAATGTTAATTATAATTAGTAATTAATGAAAGTAATGCGCCTTTTAGAAAAAAAGTCCAAACTACTACTAATGCATGGTACTTGGATTTTTAAAACTACATCTCACAACTGCGTCGTTTCATTCTATACAAGGCCAGAACTGGCCTTGTATAGAATGAAACGACGCAAACGACGCATAGGTACTATAAAGTATACGCAAATACTCGCGTATACTTTGTAGTAACGTAGAAGTATTATGTTGTTCCAAAATATACAGCGCCAGTACGCATACGGACTAATCGTGTATGTTTTGGAATAGGCGCGCAAAACTCTAAAATTACAATTTGTACGTGAGCAGTTGCATGCTCGCCATTTTGATTTATTGACCTAGCTCTTAATTAATTTATTGTAGATGTTGGTTTCCCAGATCCGACTCGGAGCACCCCGACTCCACCTAGTCTTGTCGCTACTACCCCTAGAGTGTATATTATAAAAAATGCGGGAGCCAGAAGCTCAAGGGAGGTCCTGAGTGGAGCGAGCTCCACTACGGAGGTCGCCGGCTCGCTTCGCTCGCCACCTCCCCCCTACGCTTCGCTAGGCCTCGTATGGAGAAGCGACACTCAGGGCTGACCGCAGAGCTTCTGGCGGGATCCTACCCAGAGTCAAATCTCAGTGATCCCTCAGAGTCCCTCATCGGATCGACAACATTCACAATCGGTACGGAAAAATCTTGTATGCATTGTATTAACAGATTTAAAACAACATTACAATATAATATACTCGACCGCGAACAGTTTCCTATAGCTGCGTTCTGGCGTTGTATAGAATGGAAAGATGCGACGCGAGCATCCACGTAACAAACTATACACGAACAGTACGCAAAACTCTTGTATGGTTTGTAATAACAGATATTAAAACGACATTACAAAATATACGCCAGCAGTTTCCTATGGCTGCGGTCTGGCGTTGTATAGAATGGAAATACGCCTCACAACTACAACATGCTTATTTAATTTTATGTGAAAATATGTAAATTAGACGCTAATATCATAACTTTTTTTTCCTTTCCAGTCTTTGAATGTCCTGAAGAGTAAAACTAAGTAGAAAATTATAAATATAGTTTGCCATACTTAACGAATCACTAATCACGAACGTAATGTCTTCGAAATATATACGCCAATCAGCCCTATTGAATCTTACATTTGGATAAAATATGTATGTACAATGTTAAACGTAAAATAGATGCCATCTACAATTTTAATTTCAATTATGTTTTGGACTCAATCTTTGGTATTTGGTCAGAAAACATCGGTATTAGATTAGTTGAGTTTTTAAGAGATTGTATACATATACGGACATACCCCGCGAGACACGAAACATGGCGTATGAGATGAATGCGTCCCCATGTGTCCGTCTCGAAGGGGCTCGCAAAAAGTAATAATCGGTCCACTGCATCCCGTCCATCGCTTTGCATAATCAATAGCATCGGCCATTGTATAATCGAACCGTAGCTGGGGAGAAGTAAATAAAACACATGTTTATTGCATGAACGTTAAAAATAAAATATTCAATCGTTTTGATATGGGATATGAGCTTGGGTTTGGCAGGCGATAGCGTGTTATGTCATGCGTTACAGATACTTTAAATACGCGTTAACCTTGCTAAAAGGCTATAGGGCCTGTTCAGTATTTATGCCAGAAATACCGTCTCGGGGCCCATAAGCGAGAATTAAAAACAAACTAAATGCCGTTATACCGATTTTAAGATTTACTCCTTAGTTGCAAACAGGGTACCTAAAATTACTCACCCAATTACTGCTCCCGGCGTCGTCCAAAGTCCAGTTTGGTTGTCAGGAAGAAGGAAGGAAGGGAATTTGTGATACCAAACCAGACGATATCGAGGCGACCTCGCGAATTCCCAGAACGATCCTGCGTTCTAGAAGCGGCCAATCCAGTAGCCACTTCACAAGTACTCCAGCACTAATCCAGTAGTAAATATTCACGTTGATAATGTATTCCCGCACAACACTCAAGGTTTTATCCCGAAAAACTCGTCGTTCCCGCGAACTATAACACTTTTATCCAGAAAAGCAAACCAGGAGTCGCTCGAACGTACCAGCGAAACGAGACAACTTCACTTCACAGCCGGCTGTCAAACCATAGATCCGCTATGATTTTTAATGTTGCCCGATTATACGGAACAAAACCCCCGACCAATTGAACTCCTGTTCAATTTTAGAAAACCAGTATTTAGTAACTAGTATTTAGCAGTATCCAGACCTCAAATAAAAACGAAATTCCCAACTTTGACCCGAAAGTGGAAATCAAACCAAAAAAAAACCTTTACCAAAAATAGCAATAAAATTAAATAAAATTTTAACCATGAAAAATACGTATATCTAATAAAGAGGCAGGCGTGCCAGAGAGGACACCGCGCGCTGAAGTCTGGAACCAGAAACCAGAATCTCCGCCACGCGGGGTGTGCCATCAGTACCAGATATCAATTTTAAAATACGTCCCCTACGCCAGAGTAGGGGGGCCAAATTTGCCTCTTTTAATAATACTAAGTCCCCTTCCCGAGGGGCCTCCGTCCTATCTGTCCATTTTACCCGTTGTTGCAACAGATGCAAGTACTCGGCCGACCAGCGCCTCCAGAAGTCTTGACTTATTTGCTGCAATAACTGAAAACGGGACAGGCGTCCGGGCCGCTCATCCTTCCAGGGATACTCCGGCAACGCGGTTAAGGGCTGACCGATCAAGAAGTGACCCGGCGTCAAGACTTCTAGATCGTTAGGGTCAGGCGAGATTGGACAGAGAGGACGGGAATTAAGAACTGCCTCCACGCGGCATAGTACCGTGACTAACTCTTCCCAAGTTAACACGGTCTCCCCGATGACACGGCGGAGATGGGTTTTAGCAGACTTCACCGCAGCCTCAAAAATTCCTCCCCAGTGAGGACAGGCCGGCACACTAAATTGCCAGCTGATTCCCTGCTGGGCGAGAGCCAGACTTAAACTATTATTACCAGAATTTAAAAAATTATTAACTTCGCGTAAATAATTCGCCGCCCCTCGATAATTTGTGCCATTGTCCGAACGTATTAAAGAGGGTACTCCTCTTCGCGCTACAAAGCGATCCAGCGCCGCGACAAAGGCCTCCGTAGACAGCGCAGAGACCAGCTCCAGGTGGACTGCTTTGGTGGCCAAACACACAAAGACGCACAGGTAGGCTTTAACGACCTTGGCGTTACGCAACGTCGATGACTTGACCGAGAAGGGCCCAGCGAAGTCCGTTCCGACCCCGTCGAACGGCCTCGAGGGAGAAATCCTATCCGGAGGAAGATCTCCCATCATGGGCTGCATGGTAGACGCCTTGAGCCTATAACAAGGGACACATCTAAACAGCACCTTTCGGACCGCCCTGCGAGCCGACAAGATCCAGAATTCACGCTGCAACACAGCGAGAAGCGCGCCACATCCAGCGTGCGCGTTACCGATATGCCGATCGGTGATCAGCAGGTCCACCAGAGGACCTCCTTTCGGTAGCAACAGGGGGTGCCTGCTGCCGTACGGCAGGTTGGCTTTCCGGAGCCGACCTCCTACGCGCAGAAGACCATCCTGATCTGTGAAAGGGTTCAACTTAGCGACCGCACCCTTCAAGCGAGCGCGACCGCAGCGCAGCGCCTCAAGTTCCGTCGGAAACCTCTCACCCTGCACCAGCCGAATGAGGTGCAGCAAGGAACTCCGACGCTCCTCCACAGTGGCGATCTGGTCACTCCTCCTCTGACGAGGGTGACGACAGTTGTGGATGAAGCGTTTAATCCAGCTAGTTACCCCCAACAACTTATCCAGCTTGCTGTAACGACCCGTCAACCAGTCAGGGTCTGGGGGCACTTCCGCCACAATCGCATGCACGCGGACTCCGGGCAGCTCCGCTCGCTCCGAGTCCGCGCCGAGAGCTGGCCAGGAAGCTTCTGGCTCCCGCAGCCAGTCCGGACCCCACCATAATGGGTGATCAACTAGCTCCGGCGCGGAACAGCCGCGCGAAGCACAATCAGCGGGGTTCAACTCACCCGGGACATGTCTCCAAACCATGTCCAGTCCAATGTTTTGGATTTGGGAAACCCGATTTCCCACAAAAGTCTCCAAAGTGTGAGGGGCTGCTCTCAACCAGGCAAGCACGACCTGACTGTCTGACCACGCATAGACATTCCGGATGTCTATCGAGGTGGACAGTTCCTGATATACATGCTTGAGCAGCCGAGCAAGTAATGTGGCTCCGCTCAATTCCAGTTTCGGAATGGTGAGTCGTGTCCTGATAGGAGCTACCTTGCTCTTCCCCAATAAGAGCGTGACATTGACGTGGCCTCCAGCGTCAACTGTACGCAAGTACACAGATGCGGCATAGCCCAGCTCGGACGCATCACAGAACCCGTGCAGGCTGATCCGGCTACAGCCTGGTGGCAGAATGCGACGGGGCAACGCCACTCGATTGACCGTTTCGAGGTCAGATATTAAACGAAGCCAAATGTTAAGCGAGTCTCCAACCAGGGGGTCGTCCCATGAGACCTTCAGAGTCCAAAGTCGCTGTAACAGACACTTGGCTGCGAACAGAACCGGACTGATCCAACCGTTTGGATCAAACATCCTAGCGATGGTGGACAAAACCGTCCGTTTCGTCCACGCGCGTGTGGCTTCCAGTGCCACCCGAAAGGTGAAGATGTCAGCAACCGGTTGATACTGCATGCCCAGAACCGCAATCCCGTGCGGATCGTCACCTTCCTCAAAGAGCCCGGGATCCTGCTGGTGATCGTCCGGGATACCAGCCAGGACGTTGGGGTCGTTAGAGAGCCATTTCCGAAGCTCATAGCCTCCAGATGCGAGAAGCTCTGTAAGCTCATCCCGGAGCAACAGAGCTTCCTCCACCGTCTGCGCACCAGTGCAAACGTCGTCCACGTACAGGTCGCGTTCCAGAACTGCGGCTGCACGTGGGTACCGAGCCCGTTCTTGCTCCGCCAACTCCAGCAGTGAGCGGATCGCAATGAAGGGGCTTGACCTCAACCCATAGGTGTTGGTGTTCAACTCATACACCATCATAGGGTCCTGAGGACTTTCCCGCCAGAGGATCAACTGGAACCTCCTGTCCTCGGGGTGTATGACCGTTTGTCGGAACATCATACGGATGTCCGCTCCCAACACCACCTGATGCCTACGGAAATTCAGGATGATGTCTACAATATCCCGATGTAACTTCGGTCCAGCGTGGAGGCACTGGTTCAGTGACACTCCTGTCGAAGTCGGAGCGGATCCATCGAACACCGTCCTGAGTTTGCCTGTCGACGCTTTCAAAACAGCGTGATGAGGCAAAAAGTAGTGGTCCATGGTCGACCAGTCGTCGCGAGCCGGAGACATGTGGCCCAGTGCCTCATACTCCCTCATGAACTCGATGTACTTTTCCCGAAGTACAGGATCTCGAGCCATGCGTCGCTCCATGGACCTGAGCCTTTTCTCGGCCAATGATCGAGACTGGCCCAGACGCGGGGGGTTATCCCGGAAAGGCAGCCTAGTCTCCAATCGCCCAGAAACCATTCTCCGAGTGTGAGCCTGATAAAAGTTCTCACACTCCACGTGCTCGGGATCCAGCCGAGACACGGTAGGCGGCTCTTCGATCTCCCAGAACTTCTGCATGATCTGAGCGAGGGCCGTTCCCGTAAAAGAAGCCTGATTCGACTGCTGCCACTCATCCACCATTCCCAAAATGGCGTTCCCATAGATGGTGGGCAGCGCCATCAGCGAAGACTGATCCAGCAGTCTAGGCTTGCCGTTCATGATGTAACCCAGTACATCAGAACCCAACAAAAGGTCTACCGGACCCGCCATCCCGAAGCGGGGATCCGCCAACCTGAGACCCTTAGTACAGGACAAAAGATCCGGATCTATGTCCGCCTGAGGAAGCCAACCGACAACCGAATCCATGACGGTGGCCCTGACCGTAATCCTTTCCGAATAGGAATGTACGGATGAGAAGGAGAGGCGGGTCTGTCCAGCCGACCGCACCTCTGTGTTCCCGACTCCCCGCAACGGAGTCGGTGACGGAAACCTAGCCAGGCCCAGGCGATGAGCAACCCGGGTTGTCAAAATGCACCCCTGGGACCCTGTGTCCAAGAGCGCTCGTATCCGGACGTAGTCGCCTCTTGGACCCCAAACCCTTAACCAGAGGGTGGGCAGCAGGACCACCGGTTGATCCTGTGCCAAGGGAACGGAGGCTAGTCAATCCCTCCGAGGCCCGTCCGAACCCGTCGGACTACCGGGCCCAGCCCAGTATGGCTGCCGAGTGCAAAGGGCCATCGGAGGGGGGGCATATCCAGCTGCCCTGCCG
Source organism: Ectropis crepuscularia (assembly GCA_963693475.1). Lineage (NCBI taxonomy): Eukaryota > Metazoa > Arthropoda > Insecta > Lepidoptera > Geometridae > Ectropis > Ectropis crepuscularia. The sequence goes on along the minus strand of OY856343.1, from coordinate 8,500,737 downwards.
TACCTAAAGTAGGGCGGGTGGTAATCCAGCCTCGGATGCTCATGGAGGGGAGGCGTGTACGCCCTCCATTGCATTAATCGCGGATCCAGCGGCGGAGAAGGGTAACGCTGGGGAGGTGACCCCAGTGGTGACTCCGGTATCACCCTTCCACCTCTCCAGTTCGCCCGCGTCCGCGCGGGCTGTGAGGTCGGTGACCGAGCCGCGTGTAGGACGCCCCTTGTTGGGCTGCCCGGTGCTGCCGTGGGTTGGGGTGGAGGGGGTGTGCTCCACGCTGTAGCCACTTCATTGTTGTACAATGCGTGGCTCTGCGTGGGAGCGCCCCCGCCCGTGGAGGGCCCCCTCCCTGAGGGCTGTCGACCAGCACCATCGCTCCTGACGCACAAGAGCTGATGGTGTGGTCCCCCACACCCAGGACACGGCCGTGCCGTGGGGCAGTCATTGTACAAATGACCCCCCAGGCACCCGTAGCACCGACGCAACCGCCGAACGATCCCTCGTCGTTCGGAAGACGTCCGCGAAAGCAGGGCCGGACACTGCACCAGCGCGTGAAGCTGGCCACAGTTCGGGCACTCCTGCTCCGACGCACTCGTCACCGTCGCCGTCCGCTTCACCGCACCCTGAGTGCGGGGATTGGTAGGTCGCGGTCCTGTTCCGGCAGGGCCACGAGCTGACGCGGCGGGCTGCGCCTCCTGAGGCGCCGACTCTGCCATCCTCGCCTCCCACTCCAGGACCCGAAGTAGCTCCTCAAACGTGGGGAAGACCTTCGGGTCGGCGTGAAGGCCCCTTTCCCGCTCGAACCGGGCGCGCAACTCCAGCGGCACCTTGCCCAGCAGGATGTGGACCAGCAGAAACGACCAGTGTTCTACTGGCAGTCCCAAGCTGCGCAAGGCGTTGTACGCCACCTTCACGGGCGTGAGGATTAGTGGCCGCAACTGAGACCTCTCAGTCACCTTCGGCAGCCCCAGTATTTGGGTCACGTGAGCGTCGGCGAGGAGCCGAGGGTTTTGGAACCTCGTCTCCAGCAACTCCATCGCCGTGCCGAAGTTGTCGTCATCCAGCTCCAGGTGCTGGATCAGGGAGAGTGCCTCACCCTCCAGTGACGTGCGGAGATACGCCAGTTTCTCCGCCCTCGTCAAGTCGGTGCGTGAATCTACGAGAGAGGCGAACATACTCCGGAAGCCGCTCCACTCTCGCAGGTTACCTGTGAACCTGGGCAAGTCCAGGGTGGGAAGGCGTCCCACTACACCCGAACCCGCATTCCTGATGACGGGTCCCGAGTTCGCCCTTCCCTGACGAGACCTCTCCAGCTGGCGAACCCCTTCGGAGACCTCGTCGTACAAATCTAGGATGCGCCGCATGTCCGCGTCGATCCTCTCCATCTGCTCCTCAGGTGGAGGCGGCCTTGCATCCCGCAGCAATCCTGTGCTCCTCTCAGCGATCTCCAGGCGCCTGTCGAGGTGTTCTGCCCTGTTTAATAGCGCCTCCTCCCGGTCTCTCCTGCCGACCAATCCTTGTAAGGATTCAAACCATCGGAGCTGGTTGGCCAAATCCGAAGCCATTTTAAATTTAAATTTAAATTTTAAATTAGCCTAAAGTTCGGACAATGTCACAACAAATATATCCGCAACCTAAAAAACCGGATACCACTTAATACTAATTTCCCGACAGTTTGGGGAGAAATTATAAACTGGGAACCCCCAAATATTCGGCCTACCCGGTATATTTTGCCAGAAAAATAAAACAAAAAGGGAGTATTTACGGCCAACGACGCTCCTGCTACCAAAAAATGTTCAGTATTTATGCCAGAAATACCGTCTCGGGGCCCATAAGCGAGAATTAAAAACAAACTAAATGCCGTTATACCGATTTTAAGATTTACTCCTTAGTTGCAAACAGGGTACCTAAAATTACTCACCCAATTACTGCTCCCGGCGTCGTCCAAAGTCCAGTTTGGTTGTCAGGAAGAAGGAAGGAAGGGAATTTGTGATACCAAACCAGACGATATCGAGGCGACCTCGCGAATTCCCAGAACGATCCTGCGTTCTAGAAGCGGCCAATCCAGTAGCCACTTCACAAGTACTCCAGCACTAATCCAGTAGTAAATATTCACGTTGATAATGTATTCCCGCACAACACTCAAGGTTTTATCCCGAAAAACTCGTCGTTCCCGCGAACTATAACACTTTTATCCAGAAAAGCAAACCAGGAGTCGCTCGAACGTACCAGCGAAACGAGACAACTTCACTTCACAGCCGGCTGTCAAACCATAGATCCGCTATGATTTTTAATGTTGCCCGATTATACGGAACAGGGCCTGTGGTCTACTAGATACTTCATAAATTTACCAACATACTATGATAAATAATCCTAATTGATTGTTCTCGAATTTAAATCTTGAATTTAAAATTTAATTTGTCTCAGTTAGGGCGCGATGTGTGCAAAATGCTTTTTCACTCTAGTATTCCAAAAATTTAAAGATGAAATATTTACTGAGTTTACGTCCATGACTGAGTATTTATAAAAATGATATTTACTGCACACGGTAGAGGTGGGAAAACTTAAGTAATTGGCGTATTATGGGAGAGGCATATTTGTACCTATAACCACCAGTGGACGAATACAGGCTGATGGTGATAGTGATTTAAGGAGTGATGATAAATATTATTTAGTTGCTCTGTACTGAGGGATGATTTTTACAATTTAGTTTTGTTTAGTGGTACTAAAGTATTATTACTTTAGTACCACTAATAATAATAATACTAATAAATATTACAAATTCTGTAGAGTTCGATTTTGTAGAGAGCGTGTGATATTTTTAAATAGAACTGCTAATCTAATTTACTTCCGTTGGTAGTCATTGTAATTTTCAGTACCTGCAAATATTTTACTTTGATCTTAGTGTACCGTTAATGTGTGACCCTGTATATTTACGATATTTGTGGGGAGTGTTACATCGCTCGTATAAATTTCTGGAAATTTTTATCAAATAAAACATGAGCTCCAATCCTACATAATAAGTGTTTTCGTTAAATTTAAGTTTTAAGTTATTATACTGTCCGCTATTGATTTAGGTACCTACCTAGTGACTTATAGACATACCTGCCTAAAGGTCACCCAGTAGGTACTACTTAACATTTCGCAATTAACTTAAAGATTTGATTGTTGGTAGTTACATAAGTCACAAGAATTGTTTCATTAAATAAACGGTTATCACTCAATTATAATCTACAATCTACTATTATTTGTGTGGGTACCTGTAGTCCTATCACTGTATAAAAGACATTTTATATTTACATCGTTTCTGAGAATTACGAATAATGTTGGGACGTTTTTTATCAAAGACCTCGATGTATCGTCCGATGTTTTATCCTTATTGGAATAGACAAATGGCTGGTCAGAACACACTGAAACTGTTTTTAACGAAAAGTATTTCACCGTTTCATCCATATTAAACTGATATATTTTTTATTGTGACCGTTGGAAACAAAAATTGAACGTGGTAAAACTTTCAATAAACGATTTAGAATTCTCCAAAAATACGGAAATCATCGGGCGGAATATTTAGTTTTGTCATCGATTACGCAAACTGTTTCAAGGGTGCGCTGCGTTGTGCCATTGTGAAAAAATATGAGAGCGTATATAAAAACTGATGCAGCTGTCGGGCGGGCACACAGCCACACATGCGAATTGTGTCGTGCGGGCCGCGGCGACATGTCGTATGTGCGTCACTGCGGCCGCGGGTTGCGACGTTTCGGAGCTGGGCTGCGCCGAGGTTCATATAAGGCGACCCTCGCGAACACGGAAGGGTTCCGCCGCTCAATCCGCTCGCAGGGAAGGGTTCGCACGGACGCCGCCCGCCGACGCGCAGGCGCACGCGAACTTCAAAAAACTCACAATGCACACTACGCCGCTGTTTTTGTTGTTAATACAGCAGATTGTTCGTAAATTTCCTTTCTTTTGCAAAAAAAGTAATATCATCAACTCGTTCACGCCCGGCCTTTCAAAGGGAGCTTTTTGAAGAGGGAACATAAAATTGTTAAAAACTGGTAAAAAGTGGGTCAGAAAGGGGTGCTTTTGAAACTAGTAATCACTACCTCGCGTAGTCGATCGATTGCCGTTATTATACAAAAAATCCTTTTTTTAGGAATCGACAGTTGTGAATTTAGATCTTTTGTGTAACGGATAAAATAATAAGAGAACTGTTTTGCTCGAAGATGAACGAAGGGCCTTTAAAGGGTAGATAATTAGGGATGTAAGAATAGCAACTCTAAAGAATGTATATTGCAATTATGGGAGTAAAATTTGAAATCTACTAGGTATATAGTATAGCGTGTGATCATAACAAATTTCTAAAAGTAAGTTATTTGAAATATATCTATCCTTTACAAATACAATGTAAATAACATGTTAAAAAAAAGTTTTACATCTTTTAAAAAAATGTAGTTTGACTTTGGACAAGGGCGGTTTTATTTTGTTCATGTTTTAATCGATATCACGTAAGCGACAACCTGATAAGTCAATAAAACAGCAGACTTCGGTTTTTTCTTACTCTCGCTATTTTTTTCAATATAAAAAAAAATAAATCATAAACTTTGGCTTTGACTTTAAATTGTGATCTGTAGAACAAATATGAAAAAACATCACAAAATGAAATCTCAATCATTTATCAATTAGGTTCGCGGACAGTTCGGCTGTTCATCCCTTTATCAGTTTACAATCGGCCGCAATAAAGGGTAACTATCGATTGTTGGATGCACGTTTTTTCTGCTTTTATTCACTTTTTTGTCGCTCTACAATTTATGTCCTATTTTATGAAAGGGCTATAGACACACTGCGTTAGGATAATGGTCCTTGAAACCGCTAATAAGGAAAGGTTTTTGTCGATAATTTGTTTTGATGAGAAAGACATGAGCTTGGTGGTAAGCTACACGCTTGCTCGTAACAGCTTAGTGCTTCACAACTATTTGAAGTATTTGAACATGAAGAGTCTAAATCACTGCACTTCGCTCGTCACCCAGATATATAAGATGACTAGCAGCGCCCCGCGGTGTTACCCGCGTAGTTTCCGTTCCCGTTGTTCCCTTTGTTTTCCGGGATAAAAAGTAGGGGTAGCCTATGTGTTCTTCCAGACTATAATCTAACTGTATTCCAAGGATCCGTTCATACGTTACGGCGTGATAGAGCAACAAACATCCAAACATCCAAATATCCAAACATCCATACTTTGACATTTATAATATTAGTGGGAAGTGGGATTTGTCTCTATGTACTGCGGTAGAATACCATAACTGGCAAAAATGTGGTACTTTCCTAGGTGGACTCTATGTTATGTCAACTCTGTCCTACTGTTATAAAAGTGTTTTTATAGTTTGGACGGAAAGATTGATGGGACGAGCAGGAATTGTCCCTGATGGTATGTAGCACGCTTGCCCATAACAACACAAAGTCAGAAAACTATTGAAACATGATGAGTTCAAATCGTTACCTAGCTTTGCACCGCGCTCGTCAGTCATAGATATAAGGAACTTTGTCCTTCAAACTTAACTTTGTACTTTCTGCACATTACTGCTTGCGGGTAGAGTAAATGTCAAAGGTGTGGTCGGTACTTCTTCAGGCGGACCCTGCAATGAGTAACACAACTACAAAAGTTAATTTTAAAGAAACGATAAGTACCTACCTAGTCCAGCCAGTGTGTCCACAATATATATTCGGTTTAGATTAACACAACTTTACTGTTCCGTCAACTCTTCATATTGGAAAAGATTACCGAGTGTAAAAAGATTGCCTTTTCTACTTGATAGGACATTACAGAGATTTGGACTAACTCAAATACGCTGTTTACGAGATAAACATACCTACTCATAAGTTCCTCGCGTTCAGAGTTTTCCTCAGAAAATATTTACTACTTTCTATTACAGAAAGACAGTATATCAGTAGTTTAAATTGTAATGAGAGTTACTATGTTAAAATGTTTTCCACGTTTTTTTTTATAGTATAGAAAATTATTTCTAAACGTTAGGTTTAGTAGTGAAATTAATAATCCTTGTACTATCTATGATAAATCTCACTAACTCATGTAGTTTTTATTACTAATATGGATAGAGAGATGGGACGAACAAGACAATGTATATTTATTTAAGTTAGGAGACACTGTAAGTAGTCCAGAGAGAGCGTTTCAAAACAGCAACCACACGATGCTTGACCGATGCCAAAACAATTACTTATCATTATTATTATCGATATAAACCGGAGTGGATGTGCCCTCCCAAACTTCAGACGCACGGAATTTTGTTATCATTGGGAAGAGTGAGCTCACTCTGTCCGTTCTAGTCGGTTGTTGGAAGCGGTGAACAACAGACGTTTTTACCTACCAATATTCGTTGTCAACAACCAAAATAAGTACCACAACATACCTCGCCGCTAACGATTCTAGGAGTTAAATAAATTGGTAGTTGTAAACCACTTACGTTACACCACACAGACGCAGTTTTTTAACAAATTCTAGGTGCTCAGGGCACATCTTTTGATTTATATCGATGATTATTATTGACTGTAGAATTTCTACTAAAATTGCATTTCGTTAGAATAATTGATTTAGGCGCCGAGTGCCGACTTTCGCACTTAGCCAACTTTTGCAATATTCAATACAGATTTGTGTATTAATATTGTAAGTTTATAATGGACAAAACACTCTCTACACAGATACAATAAATCATATTTTACTTTTTTCATGATAGTGATCTATCTTACGTTTTTTTATTTTGTTTGTTTATAATCTACAATAAAAAAGTGATCGAAGCCCAAACACACATTGTCAATGTTAAACGGTAAAGAATTGGCTTGTTAAGGCGAACCCTTTTACCTGGCGCAATTACACGATGTTTACACGGATATAATGCATTTACAACCCTTGCAACCCTTTCTATTGTGGGTTTTTGTGTGCATGCGGTGTGTGCACTTGCGCACCGGACGTGACTCGATGCTTGCATGCAGGTATTGAAAGCGAATCAAACAATTTTTCAAAAGAAAGTTGGTTGCATTTGTTTGTGTAATAATAGCAACCTTTCTTTTGTAAAGTGACCTATCGCTGTTGGCCTTCATTGGTCTCTACTGCCTACTTATTTTTGGGCTAACGTAGAATACGCAAGACTATATAAAATATCAATAAATATTGGTGAACAATTCACAAACAATACCATCTGACCCCAAACTAAGCAAAGCTTGTACTATGGTGGCCAGATAGCTGATAAAATACTAAGATAAACCAAAACTTACTACACTAACGCACAGTCCTTGACAACATACATAAATCATACTTGAAAGCATTCCATACACTAACTATACTCAATAGCAAAACATTTAAAATAATTTAATTGATATCCCCTAAGGTACAAATGGCTCATTCTACTCACAGTTCAGTTACATTTTGGCAATTGGGTAAACTTTCCAGTTTGTGGTAAATCACAATAGCCTAAAGTGAAATATTTTAAGAATTCCTATTATTCACGCCTCTTTTTTAAATTAAATTCTGCACATTAAAACAGATTTTTACAGAAAATTATTACAGATAAAAATAGATATGCCCTTTAAACCTGAAAAGTATTCGTCTAGAGTCTAGAACAAACAGTTCTCGAGATTTGGTTAAAAATATGTTCTTCTTTCGAATTAGAATTTTGGATTAGGTACTATATCCTTTCTAACAAAACTGGTTGTACTTTTTCGGTTTCGTTGACTTTTCTTTCCTTTCGATGGAACATTATCTTAATGAAAAATTTGTCTTAATTTCCATTAAAATTAAAATCTTGCATTTCGTTATTTTTTGTGGAACAAAAAAATATTGAACCGTGACAGTCGAGATACCAAAACAACTCTGTGGACACGGTAGTTTTTTACAACAGCACCTGTTGAATGGATTACTGAAATTGATTAAACAACATATTGCGTTATTTTGTATGGAAAAAAGTAAGAGTCGGTTTTTTGCTGCGGTGTGTCTTTAATTTGAGTGTTACTTTATGAAAACTTATGTTAAAATACAAATGGATGGAGGAAGTTTCATTCGGAAGCCACGTTTTAAAATAAGAAGTTTCGATTGCAGTGGAATCACACAGATAATTAAAATTTTATCAGCGTAATTAGTTTTTCGTATAAGGAAACCTAATTATATTTACAAGAGTCTTTCTAAGTATTACGTCATCCGCCTATCCGCACTGGGCCAGCGTGGTGGATTAGGGCCTTCACTCTCTCCTTGTGGGACAAAGCCCCGATACCCAGCAGTGGTAACCTTTAAGCTGCTTATACTATTGTTCTGATCTCTATACTGAACTATGTACTCGCTTGTCAAATACATACTAAAAATATGATAATATATTTCGCAATGCTCTACTTTGTAAAAATAAAAACAATTTTTTGGGGAAGGATTATAATTTTAGTCCTAAGTTATGTAGTTAAGCGTGATGGTTAAGCGATTTCAATTAAAAATTAACATAAGTATCATAAAAGGCAGATGTCCTAGACACATGCCGTGAAAAGGTTATCGATAACCCTATGATCCAATTAATAGATAGAAAAACAATCGTTCGTTTTGAGCCTTAACGGCGCTCAATAGCTCTATCAGTATCCCAACGAATTAGGGCTACGTGTACGATATCTGAGTTTTTTCTCGAGGCTCGCGTCTACCCCTTTTTTAATCGGATTTCGAAGGCGCGTGTGAGAGTTTTTATGTGTCTCAATAAAAAGTTAAATCCACCTTATTGCAGCCGTTAGGGGTCAGCTTTTTTATAAGTTTCCGTCGGGCGCGGTAGGTGAATGTTTTAATTAGTCAAGTTGTATCCTCAGCCCCGCGGTAATAATTGTAAAGCCTCATTTATAACTCTGTTAGCATAATTTAACAGGCCGATGCATATGCGCAGGCAGATTAAAATCAACATTCTTTGTTATCGACCCGTCATACTTTAATTGTAGTACTTCGTACCACGCCTTTTGAAATCGTAGGGTTCATGTAACTTGCTCATTACACTTCTTTGGACATTTATTTATTAAGGACCTATATGTGAAAGGTAGTCCACATAAGTTTCAAACTTGCTGGCATTATTAAGCTTACTTTAATGTAAATAACGATCACGTACCAAACCCTGGAACGAACAGGTTTGACTCTACTTTTGTGATAAGAACGTCTAAAAGTTCTATGGCGAGATTCTATCAACCTATTAGAATACGTTATTACATGTAAGTAACTTATTTAATTGCATAAGAATACGTCAACCATTTAAAGTTAATTCAATATGATATTACGTTTTCTTTAATCTTTGTATAAGCTAGGTGTTGGAGATAAACTCCGGAAGTTTTGTGATCTAAATCTTTGCCGATTTTTAATAATTTGATGATGAAAAAAAATGAATTTATTTATGTCCCACATTTTTACATAATAATTTATCTGACGGACTACATAGAATGGTTTTAACCCAGTTATCACCCCCATTATTTTGTTTATAAAATGTTCAAAGATTCTACTACGGCTACTCCATCCTATAGAACTCATTATCATCAATGTAGCTCACAAACTCTTTCGACCTTAATCTCTGGATCCGCGTACAGACCTACAGACAGACACTATCTGATACAAGTAATATATTAGGGACATCCCACTTTGTAAGTCGCTATGTACCTATAAATGTTAATTTTTAGCGAAAACTGGCCTATAAAGAAACCATTCCAGTGGATATCGGAAGCGTGTGACAGTGTAGGAATTTTACTTCATAAAATGGATTGTATGAAGAAAATGCTGAGGAATGTCATTAATATTCAAAACGTAACGAGGAGGGATTATAAAATAATAGCAGTAATTTAGGACGGCACGCGTTTACCTCGCCCTCCTCTACCCTCGGGCCCGCGTCCTTTCTCAAATTCCTCAATAAGATATGCATGGAAATATGTCTGCTTTATTACATTTTTCAAGTGACTAACTTAGATTATAATATTCCACACTTCACTGAAATATTGCATTGAGAGGAGCCGTTAATGTTGCTCATGAAATACAATCAATATTTTTCTTCACAAACCATATGAGCATAGTGGGTACCTACTGTGCGTAAAAAATCATGTAAAAACGTGTTTTGGCTGGCGTGTTAATTAAAATAAAAAATTTAATAACAAAAAAATAATATTTAAAATGTAATGTAGGTAGGTAGATGTAATGTAGTAAGGTACTTACTATTTTATAACAAAAAAGTTGATGTGTTTTACGTTTTGAGTCGCAAATGATGAAATTTTGAATGTCAATAACTCTACCTACCTATTAAATTTAGAATGAAGATATATCTACCTACTTAGGTAGGAACTAGGTTTATCTAAATGTTGTGTGTTAATCTAAATCTAATAATAATGGTAAAGGTAATCATTAGCTCTATTGGGATACGTGGAAAGCCGTCTTAGTATGAAATAGATGCGCTAAACCCACTATGAATAATATTTACTATGTAATTACAAAACTTGTAGAAAAAAATAAACGCAAATTTCTCAAGCTTATCCCTACCCAAAAAGCAGTGGTATTTGGGAGTAAATCCTAATCGCTGCAGAAACTTACGGCGTTTGTGACGTGGGTAACACGAGCTCAAAAGTAGGTACAGATTTGAGCTAAAGTCAAGTTTTTTAACATGGCAGTTAACCCTCTCTTTTGCTAAGTTCAAGGCATTTGAGTAAGACGCCACTATTTTTTTATTAACGACTCGATTTCAATCCAAAAGCCCATAATATTAGAATGAAAAGCATCATTATCAACTTTTTACACTCGTGCTCAAGGGTGAAGTTTTTGTCCATCAGTAACCTAATCATTAAATTCTATTAAAGAAACAGCTTTTTTCGGCAAAAGGATGTCAAATGTCGCAATTACATGACCAATAATTACGGACTGTTACTTCTTCCTTCTTTTTTCTATAATTTCGTGTCCGTAACGAGTATCTAACTAAAATTAATTTCAGTTCTATTTTTAAATTTAATTTTTAATTTAATTACTGGTTTGCGGTGTTATTTCATTGTCCATTTTAAAAGTACATTTTGTTACTTACTAACTTAGGTGTGGTTATTGAAATTATTTATTAATTAAAGATAACGAAATGTGTTTCCTTCTATATTTTAGTAGGTATTAGGAGGTAGGTATTTTAGTGGGTATTTGATATAAGAATGACATAAATAAATTGAAAAAAAATCTGACTTGTAGTTTTTAAATAGGTCTTAGATACAGTTAAAAACGTAACGAATGGCAAACAAAGGTATTTTTTTAATGGGGCTTATGTTTAGAGAATGTGAGAAAAACAATAAAACGTGAAACAGTTACGCAACTTCGACGAATTTGAATATTCAAAAAACACTTTTTGTTGTCAAAGAAAAGACGAAAAAAAATGGTCGTGTTGTCATAACTGGACAATGAACGACGGAGTCATGCACACGCTATGCAAATTTTGAAACGATTCGAGTAAAACACAACGCCCAATGAAATATGGTCTGTATTTTTTATGAAGCGCATATAATGTAAACACAAAGCTTGCCATTTACGGTATCTAAGCAAGTAAGGCCTGGGTAGTCATTCTAAACACAATCCGAGCGGCTCAAATTCAGAATGACAATCTTTGTCTCTGTCATTCTATAAGTATAAGACAAAGACCACAAGAGACGAGGTTCTGTGTCGGATTATGCTGACTGGGTTCAGAATCACTAGACTAATATGCGGTTTCAGGAATCCGTAAAACGGCATTTTATAACTAACCTCCGTATTCCAGAACTTGAGTTTAACAGCCAAATTTTGTTGCTACGATTTCAATCTTTCGCAATTTGTACTCATTTTAAAAACGAAACTAAGAGGTAATTAAATAATAATTTAGATCGTGACCAAGTCCTGTGTAGTGTTTTTTATGTATTGGACTTTAATTAATTACATTACTATTTTTGGCAGTGTCCTTCCAACCTACTGTATATGAACTGAAGTAAGTACCTGCCTAGTCGAAATTAAAAAAAAATGTTTTTGCACGGTTTAGTATAGATACTATGAAAAAAAGTTTAAAGGGCATCCAAACAGAAATGTGGCAGCGGTTGGCGTTTATCTTGGCCACATAATACCTATAAATAATTTCTGACTGAAAGCAGAGAAATTGTAGATTGTAGGTACCACTGTTGGAAGTGTTCCCACGAAACCCTTAATGTAGGAATCCGATTAGCACTTGACTAATTTATTTGTGTTGAAGCAAAACCAATAGAAGGAAGAAGAGACGTATCATCATCGTATCGTATTAACGTATCTCGTATAGGCGGCTGACGTCCGGAATGTCTTCTGTGTAGTGTCGGGTTAAACGGGCTCTAACATCACTAATGCTAGGAATAGGGCTTTGCGACGAGGTGTACAACTCTCCGTAGAACTTTTCGAGCTCTCTCAAAATCTCTGGCTTAGATGAGACAATTCTGCCACTGTCAATCTTCAGCTTTGTCAACTGGCTTTGCCCAATAGATAGATCTCTTGCAAACACTATGAGTCCTTATCCTTATTTGAGTCCTTGTTTTTCTCTATCGCGTCTCTCTACTATGTTTATTACAGATTTAAGAAGAGCCGTATTTTTTTGTTTTATTTCTTTACTAACAGCGCGCCGCAGGTTTATCCGCGTATTATCCCAGTCTAGATTCTAACAGTATTCCAAATGTCAGCCCAATCCGTTCAGCCGTTCTGACATATTTGAGCAACAAACATCTAAACATTCGCATTGAAAATCTTTGTAGCATATGATAAACGGCTTTTAAATTCTAAGATTGCTTACCGCTACATTTAAAACATATTCTAGGTTTACCTACGTGAACGAAAAGCTCTCACATTTTTTAGTATAGTGAAACCAGTGTAGATATGTTTGATTTGTGATGCAAAGGAATTCAAGACATAAAATTGTGGTTAAGTAACACTTTGGAATCAATATTCCAGAACATAATATATTAACAAAGGTTGGAAGTGACTACGCAAGCGTTGTTTAACTAAAAAGATATTTTTTCGGAAAAAATACGTTTTTTTTTCAACATTCCAAGTAACCCATTGCGAATTTGACAAAAAGTAGAGCAAGTTTTAGCAGGACCGCGGCGGTACAATACTATTGTCATTTACAATGTAAATGTGATGCCTATAGTCGAAAATGTAGCAAAAAGTGCAAAAATAAATTGTAAATCGTACTACGGGGGCCGTTCCTGGTAACCATTATTAAGGGCGATGGGCAAACCAGTTATAAATATGCAAATAAAGCAATATTTGCCCAAGGACTGCTCGTTGTTTTTTGGGTAGAGCTGTTTATTACTGCGTTATATTCGGTAGTAATTGCATAAATTATTATGGGACGTTTTATAACGCTATCTAAATAATACGTGCCCTCGTATATGTATATATATATGTATATACATATAGTTTCGATGGGTACCTAATAATACTAGTGGCCAGTTCCAGCTGCGCTCGAATATCCATTTCATAAAATTTTCCAAGAATATGATTATCAAATTTGATGTATTTTGATGTGCTCATTCCAAAACTAGCACTGACATTTCAATGGTTGTTGTAGCAGCTCTGTTTATTAAATAAATAGGATTCTTTCAAGACCTAAGTATAGGATGACATTCAACTTCTATGAAAGAAAGATATGAAAATATTTCCTTAGTGTTGGAAAAACTTAAGTATGACGAGCATAGCTGGAAAAATTGTGTCGATTTGAAAATGGTTAAAACCGGCACGCCAGAAATAACTATTGAAAAGAATTGCATAATTTTAACGATAAAAAAAAACAGTTATAAATTAATTGAATGTAGTAAACAAAGTGACACGACAGTAACAGATGCGGCTGAAGGACTAGTATCTATGGCCAAGAAAGAATTAAAAAAGGGCATGACAGCAGATAGACAGCAGCAGCTGACTGTCTCGCTCTGGTACACTCGAAAGTCCCGATTTCACCCGAAGATTTCTTTCATTTCCGGCCGTGACGCTGAGCTTTATTCTCATCCTTCAAAAAATCTGTGTGTGGCGCGCTAAAAGAAATAGTTTTCATTGCAAAATTACACATAATCTAGATGTGTGCCGTGATTTCACTAGTCCATATTATCACGCCCAAAACTTGATTGAGCTATTGTCTACAATATACAAGAAATAAACAAACAACAAAACCAAGCAGAAATACTACACGCCTTGTTATAATTATTGAAGTACCAGCAGACTATAATCTGAGTGTGTTTCAAATTTCAACTCAGTTTAGCAGTGATAGAGCAACAAACACCCAACTTTGACATTTCTAATATTAGCAGGATGATATTGACCAAGCATACGCGTCCTTTATTTCTGCACAGATAAAGTTGGCGCGTTATCTCCTTGCGTAGCTGTAGGCATTCGGTAGCGGATAGGCTGATCAATCACGGAGCCTACCCCTTCTATCGCTGGGCGGCGGAACACAAGCCGTTGCCGGGCGACGGAGGGCGTCACTCCACACATGACGCCGCCGCCGCGTCGGCCGAGTGTGCGCCGACCCGCGACACACGCGACGCGACACGACAAATGTCGCTGTCTTCTCTCTGTCTTCATCGATCTGAGGATTTATTGCTTTTTTTTTCAAATTAAAAAAATGGAAAAAGCTACTTCATTTTTGGTTCCTTGAACTTCTTTCTTACTTTGAGCTTTCGAAATTGAAAAGGGATCTTACTGATCGCATCTATTTTATAGTTTGGAATAAATAATAATCTTCTCGTGATCCCGGTTGTAACGCTGCCGAATCATCGAGATAATTAAATAATAATTTAGATCGTGAAAAGTCCTGTTCACAAAAACGCGTTTATTTTACCAAATCGTTTATAATATTTGAATATCATTTGTTTTATATGTGACGTCCTTACCTTTTCGAATTTTCTTATAGCTACATATTATAGTCATTCGTTCGTTGAATTTTCATCTGACTGCAAACTTTGCCTAAAAAGCGTCACTTTTTACTACTGAAAAAAAGCCGAAATCAACATTATGTCATAAAAAATACGTTATCGGATCGAAACTATAAATAATTGACATGAAATGATGAATTTTTGCTTTTGTTTCTAGAAATTACATAATTAACCCAAAAACACACAATATTCAAACATGGCAAGTGAAATTAAAAAAATAGGCATTTTTCATGTAGTATACACAAAAGACAGCTATTGATAAAAACAGTTGAACATTTGTCATCATTACTTTGCATTGTGCTCTGTATAACCAATTTCCTAATTTGTAAACTGCAAATTAGGAATTTAAATTGGCGGAGCCACATTAAAACCATGGTAAATATTCCGTAATTAATAATAGATAGATAGATAGATAGATAACTCTTTATTGTGACACAAAGAAAGGAAACAATTACAGAAGAACACAATATAAACTAGCGCCACAAATGGCGGTACAATAATACAAGTAAGCAATGGCTTAAAATTATGTTTTCTAGTTTGTATCGTAATTAGGCATTTGTAGCCTGTTATTACACATTTTGAATTAATGTCCGGGTGACTTACGTATCATACGGTTTCAACCGCATTCAGCGAACTACTCGAAAGGAAGTTTGTGCATGTAATTGCGTTCTGCTTAGCACCGAATAGAACAACATATTTAATAACAGTAAAAAGACAAATCCAGAGAAATCAAGCCAACAGATTCGTACATCTCAGTTTTTGTTTTATTTGAGTGAAAATTGTACACTGACATACAATTATTATCACCGTAAAGTAACCGTCGCATTCTAAACATGAACTCAAATCTATTTTTTTGTAACTCAAATTTTGTACAGAATTTTTCGACATTTGTGTCGCGACACAAACATGTAAGTCAAATTTTATAACATGAAATGCGAAGGCGTCTAAACTAAAAAGGTTGTCGTTGACATTTAACATTTTTTCATCTTTATAATGTAGGTACATAGGCACTCTACTTGTATTCAAACCATTGAGAAGACACATATTTCTAAAATAAGATGATTCAAACAACATACACCTATTAAAATTTTTCACGAACCTATATGAAGCCACGAAAACCGGTTCGGCTTCTATTTCTGAGGAGTCAGATAAATACATTTTACATCACAGATGCCTAATCCTTATATTCATAACTCTCAGTATATTCAAACCATTCCAGTAAATAGGTAAAGATCGAGTAACACGTTGACCGTTCTCTAATTTTTATCTAAACCAATGAATACAAAAATAAAGGTTGACTGATTCGATTAGTTTTGTTCCGTTTTGAATGCTCTAGTTAAAAGAAAATAACCAAATATCTCAGATTTGTAAATATATTTATCTATACCACCATCAAATATGTGTATTTATTCCAGAGTCTACTGGTTTGACAAATTTTGGGTAAAATGTTGGTGAAAAACTGTTTATGTTTATGATTTCACGGTAATGCGGAGAATGTTCTATGGAACGTTCTATACCTACAACTACATTTATATGTTATTTATTTTTTATTTCTTTAATAATTGTAATAGTAATAGTTTATTTTTTCTATAACAGAAAAAACAAAAACCAACTTCAATTTAAAATGTAATTCAGACACTCGACTAGTCTCGACTAGTCGACAAGTTATCTAGATAACTGAAAATAAATTTTAGTTTTTTTGTTCATATTTCGAAACCACCATCCGATTTTTGTAAAATTTATTTGGACCACAACTAAATTATGATCTAGCAAACAAAAAAGATCTATCAAAATTGATTCACAATAGGAGGAGCTATCGCGTAATATACATATAAAAACAAACAACTGAATTGAAAACCTCCCCCTTTTTCTGAAGTCGGTTAAATTTTTTATGAATAGGTCAACATTGAGAAGCTACATGTCAGCGTCACTGGATTAGGTGATGTCTTATTATACCGTAATTTTGTTTTAACTTTTCCTCTGTGACATCGGCGAACCCGCGCAACGCAGCTAGTAAGTACCTACATAAAAATTTCGCAGACGTCAGTAGATACGCATTTGTAAACCTACCCTCAGAAAGGTCCGCAGAAGCCCCGCCAACGTGGGTAAAGTACAAACAATGCGGCTTCGTATTTTCTTGGCAAAGTAAGTTGTGTGTGTGTGTAATTGAGAACAGGAGGAAGGCTGGCAGTCGGCGGTGATCCATCATCCCGCCGCTGACCGCTCCCCACACCCACCCCGCTCTTACTTTTCACTTTCTCTACATATTTTAAGGAGAATAAAACTTTCCCTTCGCCCCCTTTCGCCTTTATTTTCTCGAATGTAATAGAGTCGCGGGTATATTCGTTTCCGCAGAGAGATTCGGTTCGGGACACTTCGCGAATCTTAGTTGTCTCGTTATCGTCACCGATGACAGCTCGGATACCCTCTAATGTAAAAATACTTTATCTCGAAGATGGTAATTCAGTTGGGACTCAACTTTTCTGATCGATGTTGACTTTTGCTAACTTCGGGGATTTATCTAACCTACTTTAGGAATTGACAATCTAATGGTACTTACTTGTATATTGTAGGTACCTGTCTTTTTGAAAGAAATTTTCCTCCTCACAATGATCAAACTTAATAAAACTTTTGTGATTTAAAATAGTGTTGTAAATATTTTGTACAATTTCGCTCAACATAACAGTACCACGATTGTAACGTCGATTTAATTAAAACGTTAAATTCCCGATTACTCGTATGTGCGGTGAAATTCTTTAAACACTTGTAATGTTATTGAAGTTTCAAAGAGCATCTTGCGATGTTTGTGTGTCGATCGTCGAGCGATGATTCCGCAAGAACGGATCGCTAGTTTTGTGTTGCGGCGGCAGGCATCGCAGTGTCTATAATAAATGAACGGGCGCGGGGGATGCTGACCAATGGCATCCCTCCCTCAATCAATATGATGGACTCGGCCGCGAGGGGACGATCGCTCACTGATTTTTTCCCTCGCTGACAGCGCGCGGGAGGACCCGTTTTTGCGCCCTCCGTGCATCCACACGACAAGGGAGCCGGCAATTAATAAGTGCGCTCGTATCGACGATAACGCACGCTGCTGGTACAACTGTTGGGTTTCGCTGCCATTGTGTTTGTCGGATTTTAGGTTTATATTCTCAGAAATTAAGTAGGTAGATGTAAAATAACGGTGATTTTCATGGTTTACCGACCAAAATCATGGGATTTCTATGTATTAGGTATATCTACTATTGTTTAAGTGTTAATCGAGGGTGTTGATTTCCAAAATTAGAAATATACACCATACCTAACTAATACGGTAATTATAGCGGTATATACTTACCACAAATAATCCAAACTAGAAAGAGCAGTAGTTATAAAGTGAAGAAGATGCACTTTTCCACACACACAAACGCTTTCTATCCGCGCAGTTCTTGTTCCCATGATAAAAAGTAGTATATGTGGTACTTACTTCAATTTATAATCTGTGTTACAATTTAAAACCAATCCATTCAAACGTAGGTACTGACGTGATTGAGCAACAAACATCCAAACTTTCGAAATTTACAAAATTTGTAGGATTTTGAAATAAAAAAAAGTAAATAAACAAACCTGTTTTTGTTAAGCCATTCATTCATTACTTTAATTATTTTTTCTTTCTTTAATTCATTACATTAAAGTAATGATTTCTTCTTAAATTTATTTGTCCAGCTACTACATCTTTGATGTTTTGATTTTCATTAGAAAGATTTTAGTAATCAACATAAAATGTCTAATTCATAAAAAGTAATTAAAAAGCAATTAGAGGAGATCGCTTAAAATTCATACTTCTCACTCAAAGTGATCCTTAGGAAATTCTCCCGAAAACATCTCGCTTCAAACATCGGAATCTTAATCTAAGTTTAAAATTTCTTCGAGAATCGGCAAATTTTGCACTAAGTCATTAAAGTATAAAACTTCGGTCATTTCGCTCGCGTTGCTTAAAAGCCTTTTTAGGCGGAGGAAAGTAATCTTTCATTAGGAGAGGGAGGAGCTAAAACGGAAGTTCTCTTTGAAAGGAAAATTACACGTCGGTTGTGTTCGTGTAGCATTCGGCGAGATGGATTTTAATTACGTCAAACAAAGTTGCGAAGAAGTTTGTTCGGTTCGCGATCGGCCATTAGTATCGGATGTATTAATCAGGCGGAGTGAGCCGGCTCCAACTCGCTAATGATCGCTAATTCATTGTTGCTCGCTCGTCAGACCAGAACGGCGCGCTTCCTGGCTCCTGGCCGCCACGTGGACTGTCCTTGGGACTACTTCTATATATACAGGTCATACAACTACAGCTTCCGTACATCGTCACTCCATCTAGTCTCAGGGTATCCTACACTACCGTTTACCGATTCGTAGTCTCCACTCAAGAACACGTCTACTCCAACGGTTATCGGTTCTGCTACAGATATGACCGGCAGGCAGTGGATGGAGGCGTATAGCCGAGGATAGGGCGATAGTGGCGAGCCATGGGAGAGCCTATGTCCAGCAGTGGACTAAGATAGGCCGATGATGATGACAACTACAGCTTGAAAAAGAGGTCTACAAATAATGGCATGATCTTTCCGTTCCCGTTTCTTTCCCGTAATAAAAAAAACTGTAATTTAAAAATTCAGAAATAAAAATAGCATTTAAGCTTTTTATTTACTTTTGAAATAGCCTAAGTGTTATTCCAGTCTATTATCTGTGTTCCAAATTTCAACCCGATCCGTTCCTACGTTCCAACGTGATTGATCAACAAACATCCAAACTGTCGCATTTATAATATTAGTAGGAAAGTAGGATTAGTAGATTGAGATAGTTTGAATATTTGTTGTTTGATGTTGACGGAACAGCTTGTTTTGTGAAGGGATGAGCACCGGGTGCAACAGCGGCTAGTCAGTTTGAATTCGAAGGATTGATACATTTTAATCTTTTTAGTATTCATTTCCTTCAATTGTAACTTGGATGCATATTCTAAAAGATAAAATTGCGTAACTATAGAACTCGAGAGGTCGTATATCATGCGTAATCATCAATATACTTACTAGGCTAATAGATGAAGGTGGACAGTATATATTAGGTATGTCAGGCTAGGTATTTGAATGGGCTAAAAGGTGCGATAAATCGGGCACGCCCTGACGCCGCCACCATGGAAATGTATTGCGGAGCAGAGCGGCGTTAATCAGAGTTCAGTCGCCATTAATTTGATTAGGGTTACTGGGCGCGGGTCTATCAATCCACCGCATTACCATGTCCACTTCGCGTGGCTAGGGCTGTCCTGCTTGCTACTGAATGCTACTTTTCATATGCTGCTTGGCTCACCTGTCACCGTGTCTTGTCCCCGGAAACGTAATGGCCTGGTAGCAAGATGGCCCGTTTCGCAATGTTGAGGTCGTAGGTTTGAATTCTACCGGAGCCTTTGAATATATTTCTAAATACACATGTACAAGTTTGTCATAACCACTGGCTGTAACGTTGAGAAAAATATCGTGAGGACGCCATCATGTTTCAAAAATCTTTTGAGGACATGCGTCATCCGCTAAGCCGCATTGGCCCAGTGAGGTGGGTGTTAGGGTCTTGACACTCTTTCGTATTTTTTTTTTAATTTGATATTTCAACAGCTTGAATACGCGTCTAAGTTTGTACTAATTTCAAAATTACAAAAAAGGAGGAATAGCAGAAGTAGATTATTACCTAAGTGCATAATATTTATATTCGTACCTTTTTTCGAAGGCACTTGTGGCAGTTGGCTTCAGATAGCCTGTGCCATACCGATCATGCCACAATTTTATCTAATCAACTATATTCAATGCGCGTACTGGATACATTATGTGCAAATGCAGCGACAGCCCTCGAAGCTTATAAAGCGTAGTTTCGACCGATTCGTGTTTAGCACTTTTAGGTCAATTAGGCAGAGTCGCGCCCGCGCCATCGCCGACTAATCAGGGGCCGCGCCAAACTTTATGCCGTGTTAATTTGACTAATGCCCGGCTTACCCTGTGATAAACCTGCCGTAACACCGGCCACTGCCAGGAGCATCCATCATTCATTTACGCTTAATTTGTTTATGTTTACGGATGATATATGACCACTTTCGGAAAATTTTCCCTTTAGAATTGTTACAGTGAAATGGAAAAACAAATTGAAAAGCGACAACGGCGTAAACGATAACTCATGACTGTGCTCTTTTTACTAGGGCTTTTGTTTTAATTGTGCTATCCTTGTTAATTCATACCTACTATATTAGATTATTTTTTGTGAATTAGACTTTAGATTTAAGCAAGAAGCTCGGAGAGGTACACAAAGATTAATATTCTTAAACGATATTAATATTATTTTTAGGGATCCGTAAAACGTAAAAACGGAACACTTCTACTAGATTCGTCATGTCTGTCTGTCTGTCCGTCCGTATGTCACAACCACTTTTTGCCGAAACTATGTGAACTACACTGTTGAAACTTGGTAAGTAAATGTATTCTGTGAACAGCGTTAAGATTTTTACACAAAAAAAAAGGGTTAAAATGGGGGTTAGTATAGGGATACTTAGAATTGAAACTCAAATTTTATTTTCATTAAACCTACACGTGTGGGGTGTCTATCGACAGGTATTCAAAAATAATGTTGGGGTTTCTAATATCATTTTCGTCTACACTGAATAATTTGCGTGAGAGACACTTCCAAATTGGTAAAATAAGTTATAAGTTAGAAGTTAAAGGGGGGGACCCCTTTAACTTCTAAAATAAGAGAATGATAAAACAAAAAAAAATTTAAGATATTCATTAGCATGCAAACTACCAACGAAAATTAGTTTGAACTCGATCTGATCGGTAGTTTTTTTTCTACGTCATAAATACACTATTATTAAAAAAAACATCCATCAAAATTACACCGAACTACAAGAACTTATTTACTATGTTACTTGCTGCTAACCCTTCATGGGCGAGTCCGACTCGCACTTGACTGCTTTTTTAAGATTGTGTAGGTACGTATTTTATGTGTTTTTGTAAAATTGAAGCTGCCATCATGGCTTCCAACAACTTTACTATCGATTTAGTAATTTATTATTATTCATAAGTATCGAATTTGTTCGCGTAGAGTTTAGAAAGGTAGTATTCCATAAAGAATTTTGTCATTCATTAGGATAAAAATATTGTTGGACAATTCACACACAACACCATCTGACCCCAAACTAAGCATGTAACTTATATGTATAATATGATTTACCAAGCTTAAATTTATCATATACCTAAGCAACGATTTATCCGATTTTTCTGACATGATTGACCAACAAATATTCAAATCTTTCAGAGTCAGTGGAATTGTTACTACAATGAAAGCACAAAACAGACCCCGAATAACTTCTAGAAAAAAGCATACATGCGCACATTACGCCGTGCGAAGGTTGCGTTTGCTCTTGCTGGGGATTCAATACCCCCAAGATACTTTCTAATCTAAAAAGTACGCACTTTAAATAATGTAACATAAGAGGATAATGTTTTATAGCTCCATTTGCAAATAGTTTTCCTAGAAACATGTGTTCCCAATATTCAATAATTTCTAAAGAGATCCCTGAATCAGTAGTTCATAACTGAACAACAAGCCGTTAGAGGCGACCGCCATCCTGCGTATGAGATATCGTGTCCACTCTCAATTAGTCGTTCGAGCTACTTAACCAATTAAAGCTGAAACAATCGCCCTCATCGTGTCGTGGCTGTGAATACGCCCCTATCTGTGCAATATTCGCTTTTTGTACACCACTTTATGACATTTTAAAAGGCTCCTCATTACGGCCTCGATTACGTCCACAAAAAAGAAAATTTCGTACGAAATACATTCATAGGGGACAATTTATGTTTCCCATATTGGATATGTTATTGTTGTTTTGGGAGCTCCATGACGTGTCGCCGGCACATTACTTATTCAATGTAGTTGACGTTACCAGTCCTTCGGTAACAGTTTCACTTCAATCACTCTAATACAACTCCGGACAAATTAAACTTGTTCGGGGTATTATCGTTTCATTAAAATAACAAAATGGAAGGACAATTGGTGTCGAAGTCGATATTTGAAGGGTTTGTCGGATTTCTATTTCGGTTAGATTTTTTAAGTGTTATGTAATGTTTGGTTAGTTTTGTTGTCTCTGAAGCTTAAGAAATTTTTGGAGGTTGTATTTGGTTACCTAAAGCACCATTTGAACTGATACAAGAAATGGTTTGTTAATTATCAAAGAGCAATTCTATCCATTCGATGTCGCTCATTTAGTTCTAAATGAGTCCAAATCTTAAACTTATCAAGGTCTTAACTAATTCGAGGTATGTATCTTCACTTGCGCTCCTGCTCCCGATGAAGTGTTCCGAACAATTATGCAATATTAATTTATGTAGATACATATTGTACGATGATATTATGTCGGTCGCGGAAAGTCGGTGGATGGTGACGGCACAAGACCAGTCGTTGTGGAATTCTTTGGGCAAGGCCTATGTCCAGCAGTGAACGTCTGCAGGCAGTCATCTATAGATGATGACTACGATGATGAATTTATGTAGAATGAATTTGCAAAATCATTTGCATATGTTAATAAAAAGACGGACCCAGATTTTCCTCGAGTACACAATAAAATAAATTGAAAAAATAAACCTGCCTACACATAATTATATTATGTAGGTACATTATAGTCATAAAACCACAGTCGGTCCGTCTATAGGAATGTAAAATACATAAATATCAAAATGTATAAATTTAACAAATATTTAATTTATTTTCACCTCATATAAATAATATGTTTATCCTTGTCTGTTGAAGTGATAATTTGTAAATACATGTCCACAAATTGTGAATACACTCGAGTCGAGAATCGGAAAAGGAAAAGTATGATTTTTAATTTAACTGTCTGTCCTTTTTGGAGACTTACCTACACAAAGAGATATTTCCAAGATGCAAATAAACATGTCAAATGTAAGGCCTTGTTACAATAAGCTAAATTTAGTCGACTGAATCTAGTAGCTACTGAATTCAGTGAAGTGTAATACCATTCAGTAGGCTAGCACTAGCATACTATATTTTCAAGCGTATATTGCTTGTTTCTGAATTCAGTCACTAAATTTAGCCAAGTGTAATAAGGGCTTAAGTTCTATATTTTGCCCTAGGTAGCACCAATGTTTTGTATAATAAGTATGTATTTAAAAACTATATAAGTATTATATCAGCTATCTGGCCGCCATCACACAAGCTTTGCTTAGTTTGGGGTCAGATGGTGCTGTGTGTGAATTGTCCACCAATATTTATTTATTTAATTTAGCTTAAAATTTTATAAATCGAAACATTAGCGAAACTGAGAACTAATTTTTACACACTTATTCGCATCCTGAAATCGCCTCATCATATTGCAGTATTTGAGTTTTCCACCTCTTTCCTATTGTTTTACCGCCAAGCAGTTGGTAATGTTAGTAGAGAAAGTAAAAAAGAAAAAAGTGCACTGCTAGGCGTTGATTTGGACTTTTCGTGTTCATTGCAGAAATTGTTAGCAGTATTATGGTGCTGTCAGGGGCCGGCGAGCTATTTCTATCACGCATGTCCTGCTGTCATCGACGGTCGCCAGTCGGCGTCGTCGCCTGGAATATCAAGACAAGGTCGTCCTTTGCTAGATTTAAGACATCATCATCATTTTCAGCCCGTTATCACCCACTGCAGAGCATAGGCCTCTCTGTTGTTCGTGTAAGCCACTTGTCTCGATCCTTTGCTAGTCTCATCCATGCATGACCCGCGACTTTTCGAATGTCATCGTCCCATCTGGCCGGGGGGCGCCCAACACTTCTCCTGCCCTTTCAAGTTTGTATTATTTTTACTAAGTGCAATTATGAGTCCTTCCCGTCATCTCACTAAATATTCTAAATAATTTTAAAATGTTAAATATCTATAAATTAAATTTATAGCCAAACGTATAATTCTATCGTTATTTACTGTCTCTATGGCAGAAATAGAGACCCTTTGTACATGACTGTACACACCATAACACGCAGTTGTCTTCAATTGCCAAGAGAGGGTGACGGCAGTTAATTCATTTGAGACAGATATGCGGGAGCATTTTGTCTGACCATCGCACCTCGACAGCGGTTCCTGATGTAGCTGGCGTGGTTGGGTGTGCCACCATTAAATAACGCACTGACAAAGCTGGAAAGGATATCATCTATTTGGGCAAGGAGGGTGAATCAGCTATATTGAATTTGTGTAACCACGTTGACTAGATAACTATCTCACCAGAGTATTGTTGTCAGGGTGCTTTTATGTATCAGTTTGTATTTACAATTATTTCGATATGAAATCAACTACCTATTTACTTATAATAACACAAGCTTTGGGTAGCTGGCGACTAGTTAGTGTTGTGTGAGGAAGGTAACAAATATATTTTATATATTTACTAGCAGCGCCCCGTGGTGTCACCGGCGTAGTTCCTGATCCCTTAATTTTCCCGGGATAAAAAAATGCCTTAAAAAAACAGATTATTATTACCTATATAGGTATGCCTATAGCATTTTTTTTTTAAATAAAGAGTGACGAGACGAGCAGGACATGTGCCTGATGCTAAGCAACATGCCTGCCACATAACAGCACAGTGACACGCAGCTATAGGAACATGAAGAGTCCAAATCATCACCTAGCACTGCACTGCGCTCGTCACTCAGAGATCTAAGATGTTATATCTCTAAGCCCTGTAATTTCTCTGGAAACATTGCCCTTCAAACCGGAACACAGTAATGTTTGCACATTACTGCTTGGCGGTAGAATAAATTGCAAAGGTGTGGTACTTCCCCAGGCGGACTCTGCTAAGAGTCCTACCACTACAAAACAAAAATTTCAACAATACAAAATTTCAACTCGATCTCTTCATTCGGTGTTTGCGTGAAAGAGCACAAACATCTATGAATATTCAGAAACTTTCGCATTTTTAATGTTAGTACGACCAGTAGGATTCAGGAGCTTCCGACACAGCGGTTCAGTAGATGTTGTAAAATCACCGAGGCACACAACTTAACTTGTCATTAGATTTACCTATGCTTGGATACCTATATATTTCACTTCAAATCATGATAAGCAATATGAATGCCCATAACAGCACAGTGCCACATAGTTATTAACACTAAGTAATAGAGTTTAAAAGTATAAATCACTGCCTTGTACTACACTCGTCAGATATATAAGATGATATTTGTCTTTGCCCTGTATTTTGTCTATTTTTTTATGTTGTAAAGTGACGTGACGAGCAGGACATGTGCCTAATGGTAAACAACGTGCCTGCCCATAAGATCACAGTGATACGAATCTATTGGAACACGAAAAGTCCAAATCATTCGGTACCTAGCACTACACTGCGCTCAGTACCAAGATATATAAGATGTTTTATCTCTACCTATGCTCTCTAATTTCACTGGAAATATTGTCCTTCAAACTGGAACACAGCATGCATGTTACACTGCTAATTGCTACTTTATGTTCAAGGTTTTGTATATTTTGTTTGCAAATTTAATATATGTACGACATCTATGTAAACAAAGAGTTAATCTATGTATCAACATTTGTCGTCAGCTCATGACCCTACAGCAGGACAAAAGCTAAATTAAATTGAGAAAGAACTTTACGAACACATAAATAATTGTGTGAAACATGTAGATTATTGTATCACGCAGGGGATCAAAGAAAGAAACGATTTTAGACGGTATTTGAATAAAAAACATGTAGAAAACAATTCATACCGGTGTGTTGCTGTTGAAATATATTTGCAACTACCGGAAATAGCAAATAGTTGGCATTTTCAACTTATTTCTACTAAAATCGCCGTACTTAAATTATTATGAAATACATTCACCATTAAAATCCTAAACGTGTAGCATATACAAACTCATATAAAATAAAATAGGTAGGTACACACTGTGTCGTAAAATTGGAATATTTTTGAAAGTGCTGGAAATATGTGAATCTTGGCTTGGATTACCGTGTATTGCGGCAGTTGTCTTGTAAATGACATCACTGGTTGGCACCATACTCGTAGTGTATTCGAGGCATACCAAAAAAGGAACTCACAGTCGATAAAAAAGATAAAAATCTGTATAAACCGTATGATCAGACTCCGCCTCCCATCTCATTGGTCGGAGCCCTTCCACCGAAAGGGTTAATAATAGAACCCTATAAGAGACGCGCGCGCCGGCTGCGGTCGCGCCTTGTCTTTTAGCTTTTTTATTTATTTTTTACTTGACTACAGCTCGATTCATTGGACGAAAGGGTTAGCTATTAATAAATCCGTGGAACTATATAATACATAGGGCGGTGCCGCGAGAGAAAGGGTTAGGGTTAAATGTCAATTCAAAAGGGGAATATTCCGTGGGGTT
Organism: Ectropis crepuscularia; assembly: GCA_963693475.1. Taxonomy (NCBI): domain Eukaryota; kingdom Metazoa; phylum Arthropoda; class Insecta; order Lepidoptera; family Geometridae; genus Ectropis; species Ectropis crepuscularia. Next base: position 8,473,408 of record OY856343.1, on the reverse strand, counting down.
AAGTATACATTTAAATCATAATGGATCTCGCGGTTGTGTACTGGTGATGTGTAAGCTTTAGGTACTTCATTGTATACTGTGAAGTCGAAAACTAAAGTGGCCAAATCAAATATAAGAAATCAACGCGGTATTTTTCTTTTCATTATTTCATGCAAATATATATAGGTAAGTCAGTGGTTACATGCATTGATTGTAATGATTTGTTTTCAATTTAAACAAAATCGCATCAATGTTGATTTGATTATATATTGATTTGAATATTGTTTTTTTTCTACTGATTTCTACTGAAAACATACCTGCGACTGCAGAAAAACAGGCTTTGAAACTTGCCTATGCTTTGTTTTGTTCCTCATTTCTCATCCAGGGAACTACAATGTGCCAGATGGACGCGATACTCGTATCAATAAAATTTACTTCTACTAATACAAATATACAGCTCGGCGAAACTAGTTCATTGACGGATAAACTAGTGACAAGAGCTGTCATTCAACTGCTGTCGATGTTCTTTTAGTTAAACATCGAATTTAGCATTGTTAAGTGTGTGTTAATCTCAGCACATTCAATTTTAACTGTTGCTTTAGGCGCGTGTATGTAAAAGCAATAAAATGTACAGCTTTGCGGGCGAGCAACGTGACTGTCGCCGCTGCAGCGGGATTACAACCCCGACACCTTGTGATTTAATTTACGCCAGGAAAGCTTGTCAACGAGTCATAATGCCGTTTCATCGACAACTCTATCCAAACGGATTAACTTGTGCCATTAGCGCAACGCATTAAAACTTTAACAACTTCATGGTAATATATTGATGCAACGTGATCGGCAAAAATAATAGCAAACGTCGTAAAACCATATCTTTTGTAAAATTGACAATTGTTAAAAATGTTACAGTTTTTAACTTTTGCTTTAAAAATATGCAAAACAAAGATTGAAATTGCTCAACCGCTCATTGTGCATATTTTATTTATTGTTAAGTTTACGACGCTACCTACGTTACTCTTACCGTGCACGAGGCAGTAGTCCGACATTAGTAGGGAAGGTAGCGCAATAAACATGTACTTTTGTTCGTCCCTTTTTGTTAATTTATGGACAGCTATTTTCCAAGCATAAAACGCATTTTACCTTAATTAGAAACTATTACAAAGATAAAACTGCACCTGCTTCTACATTAATTTGATTTTCGCATTTGAAAAAACGTAAAGAATCGTCAGGTTCAGCAACAAAAGAGGCCGAAGCAAATTATCTTGCCAAATCTTTAAATATGATCTCGGAGATATATGGTGTGTCGCTCGGACCCGAACAACCCTAATATTTTAACGTTCGCATACATCGGAGTTGGCATGTTCGGTGGCGGCTCCATAAATTATCTATTAGTCGAACAACTCCTGACGCGTCCACAAAAGGCCGAGCTAACTTTTGTGCAACCGAATCGATCACGAGATCACAACACAATAAGAACTCAGACAAACCCTTCCCCACCTGCATTCCCACGACGCCCGTAGAAAGTTTAACCACGCATAGATATAGAAAAAAAAAATTGCGCAAATACAATATAATGTGAAACATTTAGATTTTACTACGCAAAGGGTCTGATTTTGACGGACGGTATTTGAATAAAAACTTGCGTGCGTGGGAAATCTCTACGATGCAACTTACGTCGTGCAAATATTGTAACTTTCTATTTGTTATATTTAAGTCGCCACAGTATTCTTTTAGATTTATATGTAAATATTAAAATACATACATTAACATTTATTTATATACATTTTTTTAACAAAACGAAACAATTGGCGAAACTCAGCACCATTTTTGCATTTACATTTTTTTGTAATATAAATTTAAACATAGCCAATTTCATTTAAATGATTAATAACCAACATTCAGTTAAAAAAACATCTAACCGTCAGATTAAGACACTTTACGTTTAGCTTAATTTTGTATCTTTCAGTTATTTTGACGTGAATAATTTCAAAATCACCTTCATTTTGGTTCAAAAAATTTAGCGGCGGTTAATTTACTCGTATTTTGTAATATTACTATTTTACATTATAAACTTAAACCAACATAGTAAATGAGAAAGTTTGAATGTTTTTTACTCTTTCAAGAAAAAAAAAATCCAAAGGTCTGTCTGTAAAAATCTGTCTGAAATTTGTTAAATAGAGAGATGGGCTGTAATAACACACAAGCTACTTATTATTGCAGGAAAACCACGGAAAGGGCGCACGCGGGTGAAACCGCGTTGCACTGCTAGATTTATGATAAAAGCTTCAAAATGTAAAAGAAGTTATTACGTTTCAGTATGCGAAGATGCATAAAGATCTCAAGATTTGAGTTAGTTTGAACACAGTTCCACGAACAGCCGATATTGATCACTGGAGCGATGCGTCGACAGAAATGATTCACGACTAAATTCTTGTGAAACGAGACATATAAATAAATAATTTTATTGTTATTTTGGTAGCTGTAACTGAAGTTTAAGATGCTAGATGGTTAGATAAAATCTTAACTTTATGGCATTAGACATTGGTACGGATATTGTTTGAAGTTAACTATTTGGTTTGTATTAACTAACGACTGAGTATATGTAGATCAGAGTAGGTAGGTAGAGGTAGGTAATCATTATCAGTTTTTAAGGGAATCAACATTGTTTAATTTTTTTCAAGTTCAAAGTTCGTATAGGCATTGTTTAACACTAATATCAGCGAACTTATTAGCCACTGAAAGGCTCAGATACAGCATTGTACATAGTTGCTAAATTAATATGAACTCTTCCCACGGTAGAGTTTCACTAAAAATGATATACATACGGCCATACATCCAAACACTGATGTGACGATTAAAACTTCTATGATATTTAAAGAAACAACTCTGAACCTCTATCTAAACGAAGAGAGAACGACGTTTTCTTTTAGCAATTTGAAGTGTATTTCCTACTATTTTTTAAAATGCAAATGTTTTATTATTTTTGTTGGTAGTTGTGATTCCCCAATCTTACGGGTTCGCGTCACCAACATTCGTAATATCAGTATACTTATGTAGATATACATCTGATTTATTGCGCAAAATAAGTGCTATTTAATACTAAAGCACAAAGTTATAACTTTTCCGTTTTCTTATCAATGACTTGGAACGTCACTCGGTTAGGTACAAATACAAATCCAATCACAAAAATCTGTAGTGCTGTTTGCTGGTAAGATACGAGTAAGATGATACGTACCTACAAAACATTTTAAAAGTTGACCCATACAAACTGGCCTCTTCGAAACGCATGCGATTTGTGAAAATGTCTGGCAAAACAATAAGTTTTAGACTTAATTTATACCTACTATGAAAAAAAATATAATAGTCAGCTGATTTAAGTCTTCTTCTTCCTTATCTTCTTTACATTTAGATTTTATTGGTATATGAATTGATACCTACATCTGACCGAGTAACAGTTCCAATTCGTTTCAGAAGAGTTCGTGGTGAGTGCGGGTAGGTACTCGGACCCAAGGTGAGACCGCTCGCCAGGGCTTTACGCTCTCAATTCACGGAAATACGGTCAAGTACAGGCGGCGCGGCGTTGGCGGTGCCGGCACAACGGTAGCGGAGTAGCGGTCGCAGTGTTACTAGGAGTACATTGCAGCGTCCGAACCCCGGGCGAACCAAAGCTATACCTAGCTGCAGTTGTGGGGGTTGATCTCTCACTAGCGATCATCTTGGATAAGATGTCGTGTGAGGCGGAGGAGTGAGAGGAACAGAAGAATCTTGCACATCCGTGGAGAAGGGCAACCTGGCTTGCTCCGGGGCCACGGATGTTTAAGGGCGTCTGGAACCATACCTCTGAATTCGCACTCCCGAGGATGTGACGCCCCGCTGGATTCCGGCGCCAACTAGGGAGTACTGTCTCGCGGCGAGACCGTACCCCTGAAGCGGGCCCGCAAGGGCTTTGATAGTGGCAACGTTGCTTTCGAATGCGAGAGCGGTCCCGCCACTCTGCCGCCAAGCCACGGCTGGAGAAATCCATGAAGATTTTAGCCGGTAAGGGCACCAGTCAAAGTGGTATCCATCCCTACATGTCCCTGCACGGAGGATATGCGTAAATGCGTTTCCCCACGAAAACAAAAATCTCAGCGGATAAATTGAAATAGAGAATAATCCCAACGAGATTTCCAACAGTTGATATACCGACATTGTCGACTCGACAAGGATCAACAAAATGCAAATAATGCGATATCAGGACATCTCTCAAAACGACCAAATTCCCACGTGTTTCAACTTAAAATTCGCTACAGAATCTCTGCATCTGATATTCATTGGGGCAAAAAATTCGAAGGTCAGTGAAACTGGGCTAGTCTCGAATTGCATCGACCCTTTCACTCTCATCTATACCTGCGCTTTTTACTGTCTTCCCGGAATCTACAATCGATGGGAGCACCGATAGTGATTCTCAAACTTTACACACAACCAATAAGTGCAAAATAACTTCTTTAATAAACTCACTAGTTGGTAGGAACTTCTGCGTCGAATTTATAAACGAAAATTAGAGAAAACAAACCATTAAGATTTTTTTTTTTCAGGATTCAGAGTACCTAATGTTTCAACAAATACGTCAAAGATTGAAGCCACCGACATATTACAGCGTTTTTACAAACAGAAATTTCAGTGGGTTGATCATATGTGCAGTATAACCGATAACCGTTGGAGTGGTGACCCCGAATCTGTAAATCATGGTATTGAGCTATTGAGAGACGATATCCAAAAGGCAGCTGGAGGCGGTAGCACACGTAAGACCGAGGGTCACATTGAATGGCAAATGAAATTTTAGCGGAGCCCAATGTCCAGTAGTAGACGAGTACAGGTTGATGATAATGATTTGTTATTTCAGATTATAATCTCTCTGTATTTCATGGTTAAATTTGAAATAAAAATTTTAGATTTACGATACAGGAGCTGTTGTACCTATAAATGTTATTAGTAGTTCTATAATCTAGGCTATTAGTCGATAGTTACATGTATATAATGGATAGCCGCGTAGATAACTTTTTTTATTGCGTTTGAACTACTTATACGTGACATCACAGGCATTTTAAAGGTTGAGAACCCGTGTGTCGGGCCGCAATACATTGCAAATTCTTCTTTTGGAAAGGGTCTTCCAAATAAATCAAATGTTTAAGGGATAGTTTGAAAAAGTGGGGTTAATTACTTTTATTTCGTCTTTTCTGTGAACAAAACCGATCGGTTTTCAGTCGCTATTTTTTGCGAACTAGTTTTGACCATATACGTAAATGTTTGGTGTACTATCACGACTTCTATACACGGGACATGGAACACAGAGATGCTTGTTATATTGATGATAATTCATTCATCTAGAATATCTACGTTATATATAAACAAGTTGGTAGGTAATTTAGCAAATACTTAATGGTACTTACTTCTACTGCGTTCGTGTACATAATAGCAAAAATATGTAAGTACAATTTTGTCTCTTTCTTCTGCATTCCAAATATTTACTACTAGCTGTTACGCGCGACTTTGTCCGCGCGAAATAAATACTAAGGTAACTCAGGCAGTACCTTCGTCCCCCATTTCAACCCCAATTTTACCCCCGTACAGTTCGAAATTACAAAATTAATAGAAAAAACATTTAATTGCTTCGTGTCATGTGTCTCTAGATACATAATTTGATAACTTTGAAAATCACGGATTTTCATACAACCGTTCATCCCTTGGTTCCCTTGGTACTTGGTTCACCCTCTTAGGGGTTGAATTTCGTAAAACCCCGCCTTAGCGAGTGCCTACGTGCTAAAAAACACCTCCATGCAAAATTTAATATTCCTAGCATTTGTAGTTTCTGAGATTCCTTGATGAGTAACCTTTCGCTTTTATATATAAAAGATTACGCTTACTTTTTATGTACTTATTACGCTTACTGTACCGAAAAATCTATCTATTTTAACCGATTTCAAAAAAAGAGGAGGTTCTCAATTCGGTTGTATTTTTGTTGTAATGTTTGTAACGCGACATCTCTGCCAATTATTATTATTTTGAAACAATTGTGATGGTTCTTTTTTTGTTAACTAGATCATAGTTATGAGGTAAATAAGGCACTTGAATACTTGAATAGCATATAAAGTCGTTGGGTAAGTGTTGCGTGTGAAGTTTGATATGATGAATTTCTCAGACCAATAGATACGTTACTAATACGTACTATCTAAATGTAAAAATTTCCTGCGTACTTATTCGAATCACTTAATCAATTCACAAGTGTAATAGATGGAGTTGCTGAGTGTGGATTTGCTGTGGATAGAGTTCAAGACATGTTAACAGACATACATATACGTATCATATATTGCAACTTTTATCTAAAAACATATAAATACTAGCAGTGCTCCGCGGTTTTACCCACGTAGTTCTTGTCCCCGTAATTTTCCCGTGTAACCTATGTGCTATTCAAGACTATAATCTAACTGTGCCACAAATTTCAATCCGATCTATTCAGACGTTCCGACGTAATTGAGCAACAAACATCCAAACATCCAAACTTTCGCATTTATAATATTAGTAGGATACTTACGTTTTAATTACTTACTTACATAATCATTATTTCTTTGCAAAATTATCAACTCAACATTAGAATGAATTTAAGCTAAATTTATTTTTTGCAAATCTTACTGATTTGCTTGCTTTTGTATTCAGGTAAAATAAGGCTTTGTTGATCCTTCACAATCTTGCACTAGTTCCGAGAAGACATTGAACTAGAAATGTAAAACTTATGCGTTGTCTCATAAAGTTTATTTTTGTTCGTTCAAAAATTTTGGCTTTATACAAAAGTTTGAATAAAAATCGATATCGGAGTTTCGATCATTTATAACTCGCATTTGACGGGCAAACAAAACGAACCCGGGCAGAAAAAGTGGCGGAATGCCAACCCGGGTAGTGGAAATGAAGTATTATTGCAACACTTGCACTTTCAATCGGTCTTTGTATCAAATTGCAGATATGCTCTGGTTTCTAAGCCATTGTGTCAACACGTGTGGAGAATTATTAAGACGTAATATCTATTTAATAGTAAAACTAAAGTAATTATTCTAACTTACTGGTAACGTAGGCTGGTTGCCTAGAAGAGATTGCTCTCAGCAATAAGGCTATTTGTGGCGTTAGTTAATAAGAGTATCTCTGTAATAATGTAAGTTTTTTGTGTCACAATAAAGAGTTTCTATCTACCTATTTTACTGTAGGTAATGAAAGGGGAAAGGCTTTATAGACTACATACAGGCCCGTGAACAAAATTTACGTAGTAAATGAACCACCAGGAGACCTATGTAGGATGATAGAAGGGTATAAAGTAATAAGATTCAGCACTATGCCGTCACTTGTAAGCTGTCCAACTGAGTACAGTCGAAGAGGGGGGGGCCAACCCCCCCTCTCGAAATATTTAAATTTGGGTAATATTAGTAGCTTCGATATTATTGCAGCTTATTATTTGAATCGATGGGTGGTGAATTGGTCGGTTGGTTAATTAAATGCGGTAAAAGGTAGAAAGTCGTCCATCCTTAAAAAAATAAAGTAAGTACTTGTGGTACCATATTAAACAGAATCACATACTGATATTAAGTTAACAATAGATGTTTATTGGTTAACTGTAAGGATATTTCTCCCAAATATTTATACACGAGGTAAGCCACAGCTTGTTCTTTATCCTTTCATAATTACACTCAAACATGTTAAATGCAGGAAGTAAAATATTTCAAGAGGATAATGATCGTATTATGTAAACCTATGTTTACTTGTAGCCGATACAAGGAGCGCGTTTGTCGGCTCACGTGTAGAGGCTCCACAATGGCGTTCGAACGGGTGATTTCACAGTCGAGTGGGTTGCAGCAACGCAGCCCGCTTCACTGCGCCGCGGCACCGCAGAGAATCGAGTAAACCCGTCAACTGACTTGCCATTCAAATGTTCGAAGTATTCGAGATGGCAAGAATTTCTGATTACACACTGTTGAGATCAGCAATCGATAAAATTTGTGTGTTCTTTCAGGCATGATTGTTACAGGTAGGTAGGTATACTGTGTAATTGTGGCATTGAAATATAACATTTCTAGACTGATGATGCATACTTATGATGTCACCATAAAATTTAAAATACCGTTGAAATTTTAATGTTTTTGACACGGTTTCTGAAAAATACAAATTAATTCATTTCGAACATTGCTAGTGAGACATAGCAAAAACGGAATTCACTGGCCCGAGTTAGTTTAGAACTGTGTTTCGGAAGCCAGTAGCATCTTCCAACTTACACATGACATTTACAATGAATTAAATATGATGTTATTTCATATTTTTTTAGCAATATACGACAGTATCAGTATTCAGTCATCAGAACCACGTATCGCTACAGCCAATCAGCGCACGCGAAGGCTTTCGCTCGCTACACTCAAGTGCGCGCCACACGTGCACATTACGCCTTTCAAAGGATTTTTTACTACAGAACATATGCCGCTTTTTGCTTAACCCACTTTAAGCTCGATTATAACCTTCTTACCTACATTTGCTTCGCTTTTTGTGCAAGTGAAGTCGCCGAAACTGTAACTTGTGCGGATCACCGAGGTACTCAATCTGAACACATATTTATATATTATTTTAAAGTTTGCCAAGTATTATGTCAACCAACTTAAATTTACGTGTGGTATTCCAAACGGGTTAAAATAAATATCCATCAGAGCTTTATGTTATGTACAATGTACATATTCCAAATTATTATAAGTATAGATGTTTGAAGCTACCTACTTTCAATTCAAAATTAGGTACATATTAGTTTGGGTACCTACTGAATTCGGTTTGTTTTATCCTTGTAATTAAAGGTACCTTCAAATTACATCTTTAAAGAATACAGTTGTTCAGTTTTACAGGATCTATAAATGAATCAGATGAATTTTTATTTGACCAGAACTTGATAATTTTCCATACGAAATGTCTAAGCAAAAGTTTTTCAAGGTTTCAGCCACTACGTATAGAATGACTAGAAAACCATTATTACTCGTATGCTATAGAGGTGGCTTCCCAAATGACATATTTTATTAATTTTACTCCAAATAATACTATACCGTTCAGTTAATTTTACATTTCTTATCATTGTGTAAGTAGGTATGTATAACAAAGTGACACGAAATACCTGTGAAGTTAACAGTAAACAATGTGATTTCATTCTATATCGATTTGCTTGTTAGATAAAATCAAAGCTAAGTAATAAATGCTGCTCCAAAACTTCGAAGTGAAATCGTAGACAAACTGGAATCCCTAGAGAGGAGACAAAAACTAAAGTGGTTTTTGTTTATGGTGAATGGTGAGTGAGGAGATGGCTCGCATATGGACGCACAGGAAGGACTCGCGGAATCTTTGTGCAATAATAACAGGGTTGGTGCACACGGGTTATTACAAATTCTAACACCTTTAAACGAGAAACTCTTTTATGTATTTATGTTTTTTTTTAATATGGGCAGAGTCTTTATTAACAAAACTAAAATACAGTGAGAACTACACTACGCTATATACCTAACAACTTAGGTACACTAAGCACATCTGAATTATCTTAATATTAACGACATCCTATCTGCGTTCAAACCGAGCAAAGCTCGTTCATCCAGGTAGGTACTTATAATGAAGCGAGGCGAAACTTGATCAGAAATCATTACCTGACGAAATTCCGAACTGATCCGAAACGGTTACGTTTCACTTATGAGTGACTATGGTACCAACCCTGAAATTGCGAAAATATAATCAGCTGTTCTAGACGAAAATTGACTTTGGGCTCGACAAAATGTATAGAGGATTACAGAAGATATTGTTACGCGATTCTAAAGTTCAATTTTGACGCGACACTTTTACTTTAGTAAACTACTATGTAAGTAAAGTCATTTATTCGCAAAACACAATATATTAGATTATTTATAAGTAAAGTATCTACTCTGAATGGTCACCCCTATGGAAGCTCGGCTGCGTACAAGAATAGTATAAATAAGAATACGATAAATAATGGAATAATTATACAAAATGTAAAAGGCATAGGTATACAGCACTGCCGGTGGCAATCAAATTTTGATAAAGATTATTAGCAAATTTAAGCTTTTTATAATGTTTATAATATTTATTGTAAAAATATAAATTAAGAAAATGAATGATTACCTACGTGTAGAGTAATAATAATTTACTCGCATATATAAGTACCTTCAGGTAATCTACCTAACCCTATGTATTTTTCATAAAACTGACTATGCAAAATCTTCCTGCTGCGTTATGTAAGTATTTCACACACAAGACAATAATGAATAAATTTTTGAGACAAAATTAAGAGATTATGCTTGATGTTTCCCATAAGTGATTACTTGTGCTATACACCTATTCAAATTAAACGAACCATCTTAGTTTCTTGCTTACAATTTAAGCTTTCAATAGATACTTCGTTGAAATTTAAAGAGAGAGGGCTTTAAACTTGGGTACTTTTATCTTACAGAAGTAGGAACTTATAAGTTGGAGACGCTTTGCGGCGAATAAATATAGATAACGTAAAAAAAAAACAGTGACGGTACAAGTAAGAAATAGAAGTATAAATAACAGGCTTGCCCTTAACAGCACGGTGCCACTAAGCTATTTGAATGTAAAAAACCCAAATCACTTCCTAGCATTGCACTGCGCTTATCACCTTGAAATATTTGATGATTATTTATCTCTTTGCCCTGTAGGTTTTCTGGAAATATTGCCATTTAAAACAGAATTCACATGAATACTTGGAAGTAAAATAATTGACAAAGACGTAGTATTTGCTGATACGGTGTTAACAAACAACCCTACCTCTATCACTATGGACTCTTGAAATTGTAATTTTTTTTATCAAATAAAGATGATAAATTTAATAAAATCGTAATAAAATGACTGACCCAGTTGTCCATAGAGTGTAACATCTAATTAAAGTGAGTGATCAAGCCGTCACTGTCATGGGCAACTAAAATGTTAAAGGTCGATTGATGAATATGTGGTAGCCCTGATATGTTTGCGTCAGATCCCACGGTCGGTGTAACGGGAGCCGGGTGTCCGCGGCTTCCGTCCGGCTTTTAGCGGCGTCTCATCGGTCACGCCGCCCCCGCCGCCGCCCGTCATCCATTCTCACATCTCATCCACGTATCGCATGAATACCTATCAAGTTTTCATACCGCATAAAGCTTTTACTTTCAATGCTGTCACGGGCTATGTAAAACTGACAAGCGAGGAGCCGACGGGTCCGCGGCGCCCGAAGGTGCCAGATAAAGGTGCCACGGCCAGCACTGGCCTCATCGAGTCATTAATATTAATTAGGCCCGCTGCCTCCACCGCTCCGTGCGCCGGCTCTTTGCTTCTGACTCGCTGCGAAAATTAATTACTCGCAATCTTTATGTTCCAATTATAAAGGCCTTCGCAACAAATTAAATCTGTCCGGAGCAGGCCTCTTTTGAGAGAGGTTTCACTCTCTTTGTGCGCTTGATAAATGTTCCTTTGCGAAAATTCTTTGAATTCAGCAAAATTTAGATATTTGACTTAATACGTTAAATTACGAGTTCTAAATCTTTAGCGATTCATTTGTTGCGGTTGCGGTTATGAAGTTTCAACAATGAATCGACTATTACAATTACAGCAGACGTTTGTTACAGTCTGAATGAGACTGCGAACGTAATTGTATGTTATTGACGAGTGAACTCTTCGGGAATAAAAGCGAAATCGATTCCCAAACCCAGCTTTTGCATAAACGTGCGCGACTTCCGCGTTTCGAGAGCAAAAACGAAATCTCGGGGTAAAAACTAGTAAGTTTCCCTTTCATCAGAGGCAAAATATTTAACGGCCGTAACCGGATATCTCGGCGGCTCTTGGAAACAATGAAAAAAACCACTAACGTGTTATTACGTGAAACCAACATTTAATAAGCCCATTTTTTATTTTGCATCGGTTCTGGTTATCCATTAATTCGTAGTGCAAAAAATAATTCGGTTTACCAACGTTCGTACCTCCTCGATGTATTTGAATAGATCGAAGGCGCAGTCATTGTTGTACGAAGATGCGGAAATGGGATATTTTCTTTCGACTGAAATATAATATTCGTCGCCTTTGTTGACCCAATGCAAAAAGTTAACATATCGCAATAATTGAACATAATGTAAGTACTTGCAATAGCAGATTGCGTGTTACGACGGCGTACTGAGCCTAAAATCTACAGTCACTTATAGGTATATTTTATAAATCTTTGTATTAAAAATATATTTTGATTTAAATGATTTTAATTAAATTATATCTATACTAATTTTATAAAGAAGTAAAGTTTGTGTGTTTGTTAAATTGTAAGGGGTAATCTCGGGATCTACTGAACCGATTAACCGAACCGAGCAAAGCCGGAACGGGCCGCTAGTTACTAATATGTACAAACTCGGTAGATATGAGCAAATTATTTTCCACTTTCCTGTGTCTTTTCTTCGTTTACTAATCGCGGTACTAAAATAATACATACCTATATGAAACATTTTCAATTAATGTATTGATGTTAAGTCATTTACATAAGGTGTCGTTTTACTTTAAAATTTATTTCGCGTGACAACCTATACCTACTGCAGAATAAAGTCTGCGGAGTTAGCAAGTAAAGGCCGGTTTGCATTTTGATTATTCCGAGCACGAGTGCGAGTGCGATTGCGAGTGCGAGTGATTACTATGCACTCGCAATAATCAATCGTTGTCCACACGTGTTTGCTTATTATCACTCAACACCTGCACTACTCACTCGCATTCGTACTAATCAAAATGAAAACAGGCCTTAACTATATTTAACTTTACGTGTCGTTTAGAAACATCGATGAAAAGATCATAGGTATGTGCACATTTTTTACTGTTTGGCTTTGAATATAAAATTCACTTATTCTTAGGAACTTCGTACAATATTCTGCACACAATGTCAATCATAATACTCCACTAATATAATCGAGGATAGCCTTTTATGATCAACTAATGCTATTGATGTGATATAATATTTTTTTATTTTGAGTGACGTTCGCCCACGCCGCACAATAGCAAATTTTGATCGCATTAAATGCTCTTTTTCAATGTTTTGTATAAACTCATTTTGTGACACTTTGGACAGGAAACGAGTAAGGATTCTACTGATAATAGTAATAATTTCATATTTATGAACTAATGCCTAATACTGTCATTTTTTCGTTATTTCTCTACATTTTGGTGTCTACTAGTTATGAGCCAGTAAATGGTCAAATTTGAAAACGATAATAGGGAACTGTTTGTTGGTAGACTAACCGCCAAAATTGAATGTTTTACCGAAAGTACATAATTTACCCTTGCGACCTATAATTGTGAGGCAGATGGACTCTCCCCACTTACCACCTGACTAAGTAGGTATATTACTTCGATGATATAATAATTGGGGGGTAGAATGTGTCTTTTACGAAGGACTCCCACAACTTTGTTCGATTACCGGAAAACCGTAGTGGTAGGACTCTTAGCAGAGTCCGCCTGGGGAAGTACCACACCTTTGCCAAATATTCTACCGCCAAGCATGTGCAAACATTACTGTGTTCCGGTTTGAAGGGCAATGATTCCAGAGAAATTACAGGGCCTAGAGACATAATATCTTAGATCTCTGGGTGACGAGCGCAGTGCAGTGCTAGGTAATGATTTGGACTACCATGTTCCAATAGCTGCGTGTTACTATGCTGTTATGTGGCAGGCATGTTGCTTACCATCAGGCACATGATCTGCTCGTCTCGTCACTCTATGCTATAAAAAAAAAAAAACCTTCAGTAGTGAACAAGACTATCGGTTCAGTAATTGTTTGCACAAAAATTACTTCCTGTATTGAAGGTAGTCTTATCTGAAAATAGATACTGTAGCTGTGGGGGTTCTAGTGGAACTTGGATTGACCATCCAGTTGTTGGTTAATATTTTTCAATTCAATCGACCGCAGTGAGAATGTAGATTACATACGTAGACGTATTTGTTGCACTTCAACAGGAGACTGGGAAACCAGAGAATATGGACATAAGGGGCTTCTTAGCTCAATCCATACCAATACCAGGGTCACATTTGATTGAAAGGTGAATAAAACTTTTATTTTCTTGTACTTCAGAGTTCAAACATATCCTATTGCTCATTATTATACTATGTACCTATAAAAGAAACGCACATACTGGTCATTTAGTGTTCAAGTCCTTGTCGGATTGAGTCGACGCCCTCTAGGAACCTGAGCATTTGGAAACTGTGAAGAGCCCGTGGAACATAAGCAAAGGCAGAAGAATAAAAATCAATGGCCATTGATAGACAGCTGACAGACGTCGTCCCATTCAAACTTCATACGAGTAAGTATGTACACGGTACACTATAACTGTTGTGGTTACAACATTGACAAAACAGAGCGTAACTGCTGAAAGGTTCAAATAAATAATTATGTTGGTGCAGTATTCATACATCATCTATGTAGCTTTAAACTATATATAGCTTGTATAATATTATAGAAGTGAGAGTTTATGTCTATTTCTCAATGACGTTGCAAGAACTGAAAGGATCAAGCTCAAATATCGAACTCAACTAAATCAGGATCAGGAATAACACATATGCTACTTTTTATTCGGAAAAAATATAGGAATAACCATTCGGCAAATTTTATTATAATTGCTATTAATTTAGTATGATTTTATGCATCTCAGGTCTAGAGTCCTCTGTCATGGTGCTTGGACGTGAGAGAAAAACTAAGAACGAAATGAGTGTAGACTGGGCCACTGCACACAGAAACGAGAATTAGTAGTTGCATATTCAGCGTCGAAAAAATGTAACAAAAAATCCTGATGGACCATGAATTTAAATTGATGTTTGCAAAAAGGGCCGACAAAATAGGTAATCGATTTCCTGTCAACAACTGACCATGCACAAGTGAATCTATCAGCTCATCTCTCTCACGATGGGCCGGAGGTAAGATTAATGAATTTCGAATTACGTGCGTCCGAATTGAAATGAAATTGGACTTTTCGAATCGGAAGTTCAAACTGCGCGTTGAATGGCAGTGCACTATTGATGGACTGTTGCGGAATTGGACCAGAAAAAAAATGCCGTCCGCAAACCTACGCAGCTGGCTATCGAGTAATCGGATAATGTTTTTTTATTAAAACCGAAAAAAGTGGTTTTAGATATCAACGCATGTCGTTATTTGGAAATTGGGTAGCTGAGGTCATGAGTGCAAGTCACAAGTGGTGGACATTGCACACACAACAACTGCATAATTTTCTGTATTCATGCCCTCATGTTTTATAAATATAAAAATTAGAAATGCCATGAATGACTCATTTGTTTTTCTCTATATTTTTTTTAAAGATTTACGTGCATTTCAAGCGCTGTTCCTCTTTCTAAATACTTGTTGACATTAAGCAACGGATATTACAGTTTTGACATCAGTGACTAGACTCGTAATTTCAGTAACAGAGCATTCTAACTGTGGGTCAGAACGGCCACCTACATTCAACCTTTAGTGTAGGTATATTAAATATTTTACTACCAGCCCCGCGTATATGTATATCCGCACAGTTCTCGTACTCGTGAACTCGTGATCTCCCATGACGAATCTTAGGTTATGTGCTATTCCAGACTATAAACTATCTATGTTCCTTTCAACCTGATCCGTTCAACCGTTAATACGTGATTAAGCAATAAACATCCAAACATGGAAACTTTCACATTTATAATATAAGTAGGATAAAATGAAATAAAAAAAAGGAAATTTTATTTTAACGAAACAATTACAAATGTTGTAAACAAAACTAACCGTTTTTGTGATGTAAGTCTGACGCGACGTGCTACGTATGACGTAGGTCAATTGAGCAGAAATTGAAAATAGCAACGTTATTATTCGCCATTGATTTGTGTATGAAAGCGACGGCGGGTCGAAGAGGGTTCTTGCCAGAGCTTGCGTAGATTGCGTCAAAGGTTGTCGCTGGCAGAGGTGACGGTCACAAAGGGCGATCTCGGCACCTCAAAGGATTTGCTGTCCGAGGGAAAAGCGCGCGTTCATACTACTACTCTTACATAAATCTTGTCTTTTTTTCAGTATTGTCCAGTTAAATAGGATTTTCGTGAGGAAATTGTACAGTTATGTAAGGTAAGGTAGTGAATGTTTTCTGAACTAGAATTTGTTTAGTTTTGCCATCGTCGCACATTCATACAAAAAAAAATCTAACAAAGTTATCCGAAGTAAATATAATAGATGCAAAACTAATGAAATTAAAGGAGTCTAAAAGGTAACGATTTTAAATTAAAAGTGAAATCACTTGAAGTTGATCATACAAAAAATAATAATTCATTAAATGTTTCAATTCGATTCTAAGAAAATGCCTAAAACGTTTAGTAAGTTAAACGGTAACATAAAATAATGGTACTAAACAGTACTTAATATTGATACAGATAAGTTCCCAATTGTATTGTTATCAGTTTCTTCAGTCAGCTTGCTTTTGCTTTGCAACCTGATTCAATTAAACCAAATCAACATAGGCGTTATAGTCAAGAAGCGGCGTCGTGTGGCGGCTGTCTTCCGTAAACTATTGTCGAAGACAGCGTTGGCTGCTGATCCTCGTGATCGTGAAATGATCGAGGGTTGCAACCTCTTCGACTGTACTCAGTTGGACAGCTTACAAGTGACGGCATAGTGCTGAATCTTATTACTTTATACCCTTCTATCATCCTACATGGGTCTCCTGGTGGTCCATTTGACCCATACATTTTGTTCACGGGCCTGTAATGTACCAGTTTTGTTAGGTGCAATTTAGATTTTAAATCCAAATCGCACCTAACAAAACAGGTCAAGGTAAATAAACCGTTCAGAAAAAAAAGTTCGTGAGATTAAATGACGAAACAAAAATAAACAAACAGTATTCAATAAAAAACAATTTATTTTATTGGATTTCCTAGGTATTGTATTGATAACCCGAGATAGACGTCTCTTGATACAATCCTACCTACGAGAATCTAGCTGAGTGGTTAAGATGCCATGATGCATCATCTGGATCATCTAAGACTGGAGCAACTCTTGTTTGACTCATCGTCGCTCAGGACAAGTTCCGGTCAAGTGCAAACTTATCATTGTCACGAAAAGAACAGACTCAATTCGACGAACTCGAAACAGACAGAACTAAACAATTCTGAAACTGTTGAGGTAAAGCGCGGTTAAACCTCTTTCGTCGTTTGTCTGGGAGGATCGAAAAGTACCTCTGGGCTCCTGATGTCTGTGATGATCAGGACGATATCATAGTCCTGATTAAATAAAAAAAACGTTTAACAAAAAAACTGGTTTGTTTAAAACCAAAAAGCCAGACAAATCTAGGAAGGTGGAACTTTCAGTCAAAGCTGTGAAGTCACCTTTAGCTCAACGGGGCGCAAATTGCTCCAAACGCGTTCCATCAAAATACTGGTTATAGTACTGTTTGTAGTAATGTTCTTTATACTGGAAAGTACTCGAACTTTGATACATTTCTAAATGTAAGCTATACACATGAGGTAATTTGTAGGTATACATTTGTAAGCGGTACACGGTTTTATTTTTAATGAAGTATTTATGGGTTTTTTTTTAAATTAGCCACTCCACAGACACCGGGGTCCGTGATCTTTGTCATTTCAACCCTAGTAATTATAGGTAAATATAAATAAACTGTACATAAAATGTAGGTATGGAGTGTTACATAATGTACATTAAATTATTTCTTTTTATTATTTTCAGTAAAATTAGCTAAAAAGTTTGCACGATAAATAAGATCATAACTACAACTTACATTTTTTTTATAGTAAAATTAACACTCTTACTTAGAAGGGCTCTTTGCAAAATCGGCCTGGAGAAGTACCACACCTTTGCCTGTTAATTAAACGCCAAGCAGTGCTGTGCAAACGTTACCATATTCCATTTTGAAGAAATTACAGGATAGAAAGGTGACGGGCGCAGCACAATGCTAGGCCGTATTTTGACTCATCATGTTTGAAGAGTTGCGTGACATTATACTGTTATAGGCAGGTACGTTGCTTACCATCAGACGTATGTATTGCTTTTCCCAACACTCTGTATTATAAAAATAATATTAAATGAATGTATAAACTAACACTTTTATAAGTCTGTGACGATCAAGGGCCATGTCGACTAACATAAAAATTACTTAAAATAGAAAAAAAAATTAAACTCCAGTCCCCTTTACAATAGTTACCGTATATAAAAATATCTTTTATGCGAACTTGCACCTGGACATCATTTTATTTGTAGTCGATGTCCACGGGTCAAAAAATATTCAATGGATCGATCCAACGGATTCCCGTTACATAGTCGCTCTCTGGGTCACTTTTTATCTTTTTTTAAATGTAAAAAAACGGCATGTGCTCGACAAATTATGCATTTCGTTGCATCACAATAGCACGAGGCCCGTGGTGGCACGAGTGTATATTATATTTTTTAGAAATTGCACGTCGATGTCAAGCCGAGGACCCATTGTGACGTGTGGCGTCTTGCCGCCGCACAATATGTTTTAAGTCACGCGCGGAATTAGAAGTAGATGGTATTTTGATTATGGATTTGTAGTTCCGATAATGATGATGGTGTGTCTATTGTGTGTGTTCATAAAAAAATATTCGAGGCATCTGCGGTTTCAAAATAATAAGTACAAATAATTTTACCCAAATAGATATTTCCGTGATATAGTGATTATTTCTGAGTAAGTTTAGACGGACGAGTTTAAAGTAAAGATGTGATGGAAAACATCATGAGGAAACTGACATGTTATAAGAAATATACTTTTCGAGGACGTCTGTAATTTTCTAAACTAAGTACACCTTCACCAGTATAGGAAAAAAAAAGGTATTATCTTCTTGAGAGAATGGCTCGAGTCCCATCTGTGGGAAGTACACATATAGGTACACTAATAGGTAATACACATTTTAGCTTCTTATGCTATGCTATGTAGGTATTTTAATGGCTAAAATATTCTGTACCTAACATGCACTGTAACATGCAGTTTATCAGTGGTTTGCGATTGTTCTGTTTGTGTAGATTCTATTCTATGACGTAGGTACGAGTAAAACTGCTTTTCGGGTTACGTTATCTCACATAACCCTGCTATAGAGCATAGAGCAGACCTTTCCATTCACCGGGCAGCGCAGATAAGCCGCAGGACGCGACGTCCCTTGTTTGCATCAAACAAAGATTTGGTCGCCAAACTTATCTAACGTTTGCACAGGAACACAACAAAAAATATATAAGTTGATGTTATTTTTGAATTTGTGCAAGACGTTTGACAGCGGACGAGGAGTCGGGGACGGACAAAAGGTGACGGGAGAAGGAGTGCGCGGCGGGAGTACAAAGCCGGGAGACAGTTGAAAGACGTTATGAATGGGGATGGAAAGAAGGAGTGATCGAGCTGTGTCCGCAGATCGCACCCCCCACCCCCCCGCCGGACACGGCGCTCACAATGCCCCTACGATACCTATCCTACCCCTAATCCTTTGTTAGGGGAACATAAGACACGGCCGCGTTGATTATTTTTATACATACATCCATAATTTGATCGATATACTGTTTCCGCGTTTGTCATCAATAATGTATAGCTTTGATTTGGGTACGGTCAAATGGAAATGTTTCTTATTATAAATTGTAATGCATGGAAATAATCAGGTACTTTTTAAAATGCATTTAACGTTTTCATTAACATTCACGTAAACTTACGTCAAATGAAAGATTTGAAATCAAATTGGTTGGTTTACTTAGTTGGTTGAAAGTCAGCCCGCGGAGACAGAGGTTGTGGATTCAATTCCCATTCAAGACAAATTTTTGTGTCATGAGCATATAGATAATATGCGTCTTATGTTTAGCTATAAGTAGTTTATTATTATAAGTATTTATTATTTTAGTAGTATTTATTATTATTATACTATAAGTATTCAGTATAATACCTATCAGATACTTGGCTTCCATAATACAAGCTGTGCTAATTAATAAAAATAACAAATTTGGGGGTAGTGTGTGAGGTATATCTAACAATATATTAATTAGTTCACAATAATCTAGCTTCCATTAGTCTTGTTTAATAGGTATGTATCAGTAAATAAGTTCTGAGGTTTTGTGAAATTTGGATATTTTTTTATGCAAAGTGACATATTAATTTCATCTGTATACCGAATTGTCACAGGCAACCGTGAGAGAGTTATCTAACGTCATTTGTTTTTTCCAATAATCTAAGTAAGTAATGAGTCCAAAGGAAAAAATAATTCAGCTACTCCGTTGAAATAAAACGAAGAGTTCAGAAAGTAGGATAGTGTAGATACGGGTATAATTCACATTTATGCGGACGGTCGGCGGTGCGTATCGAGACTCGCCGGGATAGTTCGCAAGGACAATTTTATTCTCTCTCGGAGTAAAAGGGAATTATTCATCACACCCGGAAGGGGAGAGTCCGTGACGCAAGCATAGAATAGCCACCTGCCTCCTCACAAACGGTCTAACCACCCTTTTTACGACTTCCAGTTTAGCACCATATTTCAGCGCCATAAAGTTTATTTTTGCGTGGTACCGCGGCTCAGTCAGCGTTTTGGCTGGATCGCAGGGTCCAGTTGACTGTTGCCAGTTGCAGAATCAAAAGTTTAAACGGTCGTTGGGAACAAAGGCCCTTCGGACAGCGCTCCGCGGGATAAATATTCAATGCGAATCCTTTGGAGGTGATATTTTATTCTTTAGTTTCGTTCGATTGTGCCGTCCCTAACTCTCACCTGCACACATCCACTTACTAAAAATTGTATGTAAAAGAATTTTAGAATAGCGGCATTGTAATTCTGATAAATAACGAATTTTCGGTTAACAAATTTTATAGTGATAGGGGAAATGAATTCAATGAAATCAATAAAATGTAACAGCATTATTCCATGTTATAAATAGTAATTAAAATAGCTTTAAAATGTAACAAAAAGTTAACAATTAGTGGAAACGTTATTTGGTATATCGGCCGCGTCTTCATTCAGTTGTCAATCTCCGCAAACAAGTTTGTAATCAATCACTAGATTATTGTTATCGGTTCTTGATCAACCGCCTTTTTAAAAAAAGAAAACCAGATTTGCGCAAACTTCCCCAAAAATTAACATTAAAATCACACACAAATACAAAAAAAACTGGCTAAAATTCGGGTTCATTGTATGCGATTGATTCGTAACGGCCGAGCGCGTAATAATGCGAATGAAATATTCACGATTTTTGTAATTTCATCGGCGCTTACGCACATCTGTCGTTCACACGGAAGGGATCCACTCTATTGTGTTCAAGTAACTATTGGTATGCGACTAGGGACTCTAGGAAACCACTTTACGTGGATACACGTCTCCTTAGTACGAGCCGAGGTTCTGAACAGATACTACCCTATTCTTAGACTTCTTAGTTTGAAAATACTTACTTTTTGTGAAGACTTTTTCTGCAATTGTAAAATAGCAGCCTCTTCATTTTTTGCATCCGTAGTTACTTTGTAGATGTAGCCTCGCTTTTTTATGGAAGACAGCGATTTTTCTCGACATCCGAGATCGGACCTATTGTCGATATTGTTAACTGCTGCTGCAAAAACATTAGCAAGGCTTTATCTGCTATCAAACAATAGATCCGCCATTATGTCATAAATACGGTTGTGCTCTAGTTTGCAAAACGGCCTTAAACAAGCTTTGTTTCAGATAACAGCGCAATAGGACAAACATTACTTGCGCATGTCGGAACACTTTGTTCCTAGTTCTTTTGTTTACTTTCGCTTTTAATGGTCGCTTTATGACGTCACGAGGAAAAAAGCTGTAACTAAAAGGCTTGCGAATTTGATTTTTTCGGGTTTTATGGGCTGTTTATTCTTCTCGTCCCACGAATAGTTACGTAAATAAATCGTGAATGTCAAAATTTATTTTAATAGACTAGCCTATTGTTTCTCCCTTTCCGTAAACAACATTTTTGATGGCTATCATAAAGAACTCGGCCAAATAAAATATTCGAATTAACTGTATTGGACATTTTAACATATTGGTTAAGGAATTATTTTGGCGTTTGGCGGGATATTACTGCTATTCAATATAGAATTTTAAAAAAACGTTATATTTTATTTAGAACTAAACTAAATTAATGTAGATAGATATTTAGAAAAAAAAATTTTGTCACTCAGACATATAGAAACATTACAGTAAATCACTAATGAATTAGTGCCACAAGGGCGGCTTTTTTGCTGACAAGAATCTCTTCCAGGCAACCAGCATAATGAAAATCGCCAAAATACGATCATGGACGGGGAAAACGTATAAGCATATTTAACAATTCTAAGAAATGTTTACCATTCCATTCATTAAATATCTACAAAAATAAATTTGCTACTTAAAAACTGTAATAAATTAACACTAGTATAATAAACGATCACCTACAAAAGTGCAGCTATTATGAAAATCAAGTGTTCAAACAACAGCAAGAATAACAAGAAACATCATGACTGACTGCAATCAGCCAGCATCTAACAACAGTACCACATAGGTACGATTTACAAGACATAACAGTCCTGGATTGCGTAAATTGGCATGTTTAACATAAAATGAGTCTTCTATAGAAGAAAGTCTTGTGTGATAGCTGCCACAGCTGCTCTCAAAGAGCGAGGACGTGAAGTTTCATGGAAGAAAGAAGAAGAAACTCAAAACATTTTGTGATCTTGTTTTGTTTTCTGTAATCTGAGGGAAGAAAGTGAAACGTTTCTCAAGGTAGGATAGGACGGCAAGGATTAAACAATAAGCATATTATCAGACTAGCAATAAAAACTTTTTTGACCAATGGTAATTTGCTAAATTGTAGCAATCGATAGCCAAAAATAACATAAACTGCACAAACTCACAAAGCAGCAAAAGGGTGCTCTTTAGAAACAACTAAAAAAGGGTTTTTGCCAGGGTTGTATAACATGTAAACAATACAGCATTTTGTGCGATAACGCCGGTAGATGAAAGGAAAGCAAAAGTGTTAGGCGAATTCCTTTTATTTTTGTGTAAAGATGCGTCCTTGAATTCTCTCCGGCAAGGCTTAATTGTGGTTTCACAGGGTTTCGCGTCTTCAAAGAGTTGGCTCCTTTGAGCCACCAGCGAGGGCGCTGACGAACAATGGAGTACTCAACCTTCACTCTCACAGCAGACAGGCTCCATTCCCTTTCGAGATGTGTTTTCAGAGTAGATAAATATAGCTTTGTTGGATATTTCTCCTATAATTGAACACAGTTACGAATATCGTGCGATGAATCATTCTTACCTATACTGCTAAAAAACAGTTTGGTTGTTTGTACCTCAATCACGTTGAAGAGTTGGAAGAATCGGGTTTGAAATTTAGAACACAGTTTAATTATAGTCTGGATACAACTAGGCTACTTTTTATCACATTAAAACAACGGAAATGGGAACTACGCGGGTAAAACAGTGGGGCGAGTAGTATGCAAAATCTAAACACACTATTATATTTTCTCATGTAAGGGCTCCCAAGACCAACACCAAAAACACAACACCAGGGCACAAAACCAAAAATTCGCGTCGTAAATTCGTAAAATATCTCCGAATTCGCACGAATGCATCGCAAGAACGTCCGATGTGATTCGCATCGCGCATTCCTCCGGTCTTACGTCATACTGGTAATAATGGTGTCACCACCATTTTAGACAGTTCTGAGACAGGAGAAGAGAAAGTCGATGACAGATTTAATTAAGTATTATTTGAAACATTTATTGATAAATTAATTTTTGTAATTTTGTAACTTGATTTGATGACATGACTTTGTAAAGTTTTCTATTCTTTGTATCTATATAGTTGAAAGGTGATTGTAATATAAGGAGCGAGTTGTTAAGCTAATTTTGTGACTAGACTTCTAAACTATGTAGGTATGTTATCAATAATTTAAGAATTGGAAATATATTTGTACGCCTACCATATCAGGCAAAACATGACGACAAGTTACTTTGAAATTTTGTGACCTGTTATATAACATGCATTATGTGTGTTTGTAATTTACTCGTGTTTTGAGCAAATAAGTTGTCTTTTATCTTCAAATGAAGATATGCTCATTCTAAAATAATAAAATAAAACACATTCTTCTATTCTCAACCCATAATACTTGCGAGGAAAATAGTTCCCATCAGCATTTATTATTGTAATATGTGTATGAAACCAAAATTTTTTTCTTTCATATCTACTTAACAATAACAGCAGTACAACAATCTTTTTGTGATCCATGTTACGCTTCCGAAAAACACGTCCAACACGGCTGACTACCGTTGAAGGTATGGTTACCCTACAACAGTTTGCCGCACGAGTTCGCATCGGAGCAATTCACATCGCAAGATCCTCCGATGCGGCGTCGCATCGCAGTTTTGTGTGGAAGCCCTTAGTCCCGCGCTCCAAATTAAATCACAACATATTATGCAAGCCAAATCCTTGGGTTATTTTTGAGCAAAGTCAAATTTTGTATACAAATAAATTTTCGACATTTGTGACGTCAAACGAACTCATGTCACCATTCTCGCCAAAAGCATATGAAATGCAAATGCATACCTACTTAAATATATTATGCAGCGAATTGTGACGATGAATTCTGATAATTTAAACAATTTCAGAACATTTGTTTTGGGGCAAGGATTGTGTCCACCAATATTTACATATTTACCTATTTATTAAAACAGAGTGGAATGACAGTTACAAAAAAAATAAACGAATGCGATGACGCACAAAAAACATTATTATAAGGTAGATGCAGTTACAGTGCCTATTTTGTTGTTAATTTACGATCACGAAATGTCGTCAAAAGTTAATAAGTGTAAATCAACAGTGCAATCTGTTGATCTCGAGACTCAAGGATCAGCTGTTGAGGGTCTGTTTGCGATTAATTAATATCTAACATGGATTCAAGATAAGATGACGAGCACCTGCTTCTTGGCAAACTTAATTGTTTGTCCGCGAAAACTGCCGGCAGCTAGAAAAACAATGATCGCCTTGTTTCATAATATATATTATAGATAGTTTTATTGGTTAAAAATTAAATGGTCAGCTAACATAACCATATTTCAGATTTTTACGCTGTACTGTTCCCTTGATAATATATTTGTTACATTTGATATCAGATAAAATATACAACTATTTACTATTACTAATTAAGTAAGTTGATAGCACTGACGGAGAACTAAAATAAATAAAATTGACAATTAGTAAGTGGTAGCGATGAGTAATTAGTCAAATTATACACGTTTATAACTAATTAAAAGAATTTATAACTAAATTGTGGTTGGTTGTCTTATCATAGGTATTTAAACATTTGTAATCCAAATAAAGCTTTAATTGTCAATTGTTATATGCTTGTATAATTGTACATCCAGGTAAAAAAATTACAATAAGTAAGTTTGTCTGTATTCACTAAAACATTGCTCATAATTCTCTTTGCTATTGCTGACATTTAATTTTCGTTGCAGATCAATTAATTTGCTACCATTTAGTAAGGCGAGGGTCTGCTTCCGAAAAGCAGACAAGGTGCGGCGTGTGCGAGATAACAGTCCTAAACATCCTGTTCAATGGGGATGATGCACTACACTAAAACGAGACGAAAACTCGCTTTTTTACCAACAAAAAACTTCCAACCTACCCTTTATTTAAGTTTGAACCTTATTCACATACTTTAAGACTGATTATCCAACTAAGATTTAGGGCACGCGACAGAAGCAGGTGAGCTCTTAAAAAACTTAAGAATATTTTTCAGTTTGCTTTGTGAATAGAATCGTTTTGCCCCGTGCTATCTACTTACTGCGGTAGATGAAAATGATTAAATGTCTGCTGTCTGTATGTTTCTATAATATTATAAAGCTGAAGAGTTTATTTGTTTGAACGCGCTAATCTGAGAAACTGCTGGACCGATTTCAAACATTATTTCGGCGTTGGATTTGTACGAATGTACCTACGTGATCTTTAAATGCTATAGGCTAAATATATGTACCTACCTCGTACGAAACCGGGACATACCGCTAGTTACCTATATAGTTTCGTACATATAAGTATCGTTATTGTCGTATTACAAACATTTGCTTTTGCTTGCAATATCAAATCGATGTATAGATTTTCCGTTTTTTTTTCTTTATAATAATATAGAGTGACGAGACTATGATCGAAGATATTTACTTAATAATTAAAGTCAAGGCTGCCCATAGCGATGCAACTTTTAGATCATGTAAAATCACTGCCCAGCTCTGTCCTGCAACCATCACCCAGAGATGTTAGATGACTTATCTCATTGCCCGGTAGTTTCCATGGAAACATTGCCTTTAAACCTGGAACATACTAACGTTTGCACATTGATGCTTGGCGGCACCAGTTATTCAACTGCTAACAACTGAAATCAAAGAGCCGTATTACACGATTTGACTCAGCTTAATCTTGTTCTTATCTTTTGACTTAAATATTTTTGAACCGAAAACTTAACTAATAGTTCTATGTACCTATAATAAGTGTGTGCTTATAACTGTATTATATCAGCTATCTGGCTTCCATAGTAGCTGCAAGCTTTGCGTAATTTGGAGCTAGATGGTGTTATGTGAGAAATATCCACCAATGATATCTTAACTATACAAGCTAGGTTGCTAACTATACAAGATTCTTTTTAATCGCATTTTTTGCCTAAGAAAATGTAAGTTACCTTCTAAATTACTAAGTCGGCCACAACCAACGCGCATCTGAATAATAGTAAGCATCTCAGCCATTAGTTTTCTTCAATGTAAGCCACTGTAAATATAACTGCATGGTGGTTATTTTTTAGCATCTAAATTTGTGGCATGCATTCAAATAACAATAATAATAAACCTAACCTAACTTCCGTGGCTGAGATAGTACATTAGTTAGCAATGTATAAATCAGAAGGACAAGTAAAACAATTGTTGATCTTGACTTGACGCTTTCTACTAGTTGGCATTGTATAGTAATTCATCTTGAATTAGTTTATTAGAGGCTATCTCATTTTCCCGATGTTTAGTTATTAAATGAAAAGTTAGAACACGTGGCCAAAAAAAATTCTGTGGCCGAATTTATTATTTCTCATATCTTAATCTATCTATCTATAATATAAAAATGAATCGCAAAATGTGTTGGTAAGCGCATCACTCAACAACGCCTGGACCGATTTGGACAATTCTTTTTTTTAAATGTTCGTATAAGTCCAAGGATGGTTTTTACGGCAAGAATAGATCGAATAATTGCCGGGAAAACCCTAAAAACAGCCCTTTTCTTTTTCCCATACAAACGTTTTCTAACTAAAATTTTAAGGCAATTTGAGCTTTATTACTATGTTATAGAGTTCATATTAAATAAAGTGCTTTCCCATACAAACGTTTTCTAACAAAAATATTAAGGCAATTTCAGCTTTATTGCTATGAAATTAAAGTTCATATTAAAAAACAAGCACTCACTTATGTCTAAGCAATATATAGGTGTTCCTAAGAGCAAGGAGTCAATTTGCACTTTATTCCCGCTGCGCAAAGTTCAAATTCCATCATATCTATCAAAACAGGGTGCGTGTGTGCGTTGGAGAATAGGAGGATTTGAGGAGGATCTAATGTCGTGTTCCGAAACTGACTTAGAAAAAACTCAAGAAAAGAGATAATTTCGCGAACCAGATCAAATTGAATAGTCACAACACGTAAGACTCATACATCATTAGTACTGGTTTTCAATTTGGTCGGCTTCACTATATAATTTATTTTGATTTAGTTTCGGCACGCGACGTAAAATGCGTCAATTTTCACTTCATTATATCAAGTGTCAGTCAAAAACAAACCGCGTTACCAAAAGTATTTTATTATTTTGAATTATTAATTTAATCTGTGCAAAATTATTTAAATACACACGTTTGCCAACGGGTTCTGCGCTCCGTGCAGTATTTTTGAAGTTAAACTAACGGACAGAATACGGAACACCATACTGCATTCCAAAAGCGGAATAGCCGATGTGACTCAAAAAGCAGCAAATTTGAAGTGGGATTGGGCAGGGCATATTTGCCGCATGTCGGATGATCATTGTGCCAAAATTACCATGCGGAGGAAGCCAGACTCCAAACGACGACGCGGGAGACCAAAGAAACGATGGCGAAGACAACCTCCAGAACTCAACTGGATTTTATTAGCCATAGAAAGGAAAAAGTGGAAGGAGGGTATGGAAGCCGTTGCCAAACATTGGGACAAGACAGCTACATGATAAATAAATATTAATATTACGTAAATGAGATGGATGCAAATGAGTTAAATTTCAAAATTCAAGAACAAATTACAAGCGAACTGAGGATTTATAAATCAGTTAATTCGGTGACTAATCAAGATGATGTCGTCAACAACTATCCGCCGGAATTTTTGAACTCGCTGGTAATCGGTAGCTAAAATGTTGCGAAATATCAACGAACCGCGTCTTTGCAACGGCACACGGTTAGCTATCAAAATACTGAACAACGTGATAGAAGCAACTGTACTGAAAGGAAAGTATAAAGGAGAAGACGTACCACGGATCCCAATGATTCCGACTGATGTACCATTTGAGTTTAAACGACTACAGTTTTTCCAGTGCGGCTTGCTTTTGCAAGTTCCAGGGGCAACCTTAACACGTTCAGTGCCAAGCCCTATATGCAAATACTACGAAATTTTCACAACTTTTATTTTTTGTTTTTTTAGTGTTGTGAATTGTAAGGTGCTCAAATAGTATAGAAAATAATCACACCCCCTCCCCCGTCATCCCTTTTTTTACCGGTGTGTATATTTTTTGATTCACGTGGCTTGGGAAATACTTTAAGGTATATGGATAAACTATTCCCCAGGCCATGTGTATCAATAAAGATCCACATTTGAGTTGACCATTTGAGTTTAAACGACTACAGTTTTCAGTGCGGCTTGCTTTTGCAAGTTGAACTTAATACATTGATTGTTTAGTTTCTAAGTAACTTTTTTTTTTGAATAAAATTATTTCAAGGTGATTTTTATTTTTCTCTTATTAATCTAGAAAACCCATGTTTCTCACATGGTCAATTGGATGTTGCATATTCCCTCACGTGTTCGAAAACCAACAGATTTGTTTGTCCATGTGCCAGGTTATCCAACAAAAAACATCGTATATCACAAAGCACTACAATAAAAATAAAACTGATTTTTGGTAATAACTTGATTAACAATCAAGGGATTCATCATCATCCTATTTAATATTCGTCCACTGCTGGACGTAGGCCTCTCCTAATGAAAGCCACAAGGTGCGGTCTTCTGCATATTGCATAAAGGGATTACTTGCTTTTAAATGCTTAAATACGTTGAAATAAATATGTTATTTAATGAAACACTTACTTAATGCGGTTCACAAAATACATCTCTTACCAAGTTTCAAAAGTATTGTTCGTATAGTTTCGAAAAATGTGGTTGTGACAAACGGATGGACAGACAGACAGACATGACGAACCCATAAGGGTTCAGTTAGTACGTTTTACGGAACCGTAAAAATGGATCTTCGAAATGTATGTATGCTCATAACTTTTGAATGACTCCACCAAATAGGATGATTCTTTGTTTTATGTAGATATTTGTTATTGTCGGGACAAGATTTGTTCAGCAGAAAAATTAGAAAATGTAGACGAAAAAATACATGGTGGTACGAAGTTCACCGGGTCAGCTAGTAAGTATATAAAATCCAGTGTTGTTCCCAGTAATATGTGTATTTTTTGCTCTAAATTGAAAGTTAGGATAGTTTCTATTTCGATTTATAGTCTTACATAACAATATCCAAACGACGCCGGATCGGACCACTAGATTAAATATATTTTTAAGGTAATAGAGAAATCTTGTAAATATTGTTTCTTATGGAATAGCGCAAAACACCTACCACTGTATTCCAAAACTTTTACTGGCTTACTGCAGCAGCCAAAAACCTGAAATTAATTAACTAAGTAATATTGAATATTCAATCGGCATAGAATTTCCACCATTTTGACGTCTATCGGAATCAATTTAGCCTATCAGATTCTGTGGCACCGCCGTAACTCGAGTTAAAATATACAACCATTTTTTAAATTATATTAGGTACCGTCTCCTACAATATGATTAGGTACCCACATGCACATAAGGTAACCTAATTACATACAAAACGATAGAAATACAAATATTCATAATAAATGACTGATGATGTACTTAATAAGACTAAATGATTGTACATAATTTTCTAAATGTCTTGGATATTTTTAATTTCTAAAGAAACTAGGTAAAAACTGGTTATAATTAAATGTAAACAAAACCAACTTCTGTTATATATTAACTATCTAACTAAAAGCATATACTTAGATACAAAAATATAGCGAATAAGATGGGAATGGACGTAATACCAAAGAAACTTATGAAACTTTTCAGATTATAAAAATTTTAGTCATCAGAAAAAACGACTCCCTTGGTTGACAGTCGGATAAAACGTTGGTTATGTTTATGGTGATGTTTCGGAAGCCAGTCGCGAGTGGGGTGGCTCGTGCCCACTAGAATGGTAAAAATAGTGATGTGGTAAAAATAGTGGCTTCCAACACAATAAAAACGCTTAATTTACGCGGCCTGCCGCCTTCTCCCGACACTCAAGCTTTTTATGCGTGTTGTCTTTGAACCAATAATTGCTTCGAAGCTGTTATTTGAAGGCCAAAGATAGAATCGGTTGAGTTCTGTCAAGTTTTAACGATTACACGGACCTAATGAACGTTTGGGTTGGATGAGAACTCGTAATGATGCTCTTTTCATAAATCTGAAGCAAAAAACGTGTAGTTTTCGATTTATATCTCCAATCAACGTTGAATATCTTCCGGGATGAAATTTGTTGATGTGGTCTATCAAAGATAGACTGAATTTTTACAAATAATAATAGGCACTTAAGTGGTGAATTTGTTAAATGTAATTTGTAAATTAAATGCCGCTGATGATGCAAATTCAAAACATGTAAAGTTAATAGCGTAGTTTGCGTTGAATTGATGCATTGTAATTAGATGAATAATAATGATAATTACTTTATAAATTATTGAAGCCACCGATTAAAAAATCTTTTACTTTAGAATACTAGTCTGAATTCTGAAGTCAGAAGTCATGCACAAAAGTACCGTTTTTTTTATCATAATGTTTACTGGAAAACAAAAACATTTTACTCAAATAGGTACATCCCAATACTCGATGATGTTCTCGAATTAGCTTTACATATCAGTAAAGAAAGTATCGGCCGCCGAGACGGGAGCCGAGCAATAAAACATAAAAGTGCTTATGTGGCGCTCGCTTCAGAGGGCTAAAAAACAACGTCAGGAAGGAACATAATGTAGTAGCGGCCATAAAAAGTGAATGCATTGCACGTGGAGTGCACCGGGGAGGGGGTCGGTGCGGGGGGTGCGCGGGGGAGGGGCGGGGGGTGTGTTTACAGGGAGGGGCGACCGGGACCGGCCGCGCGCGGTCGCCGGTCGCCAGTGTTGTGGTAGGTCGCAACCAGAGCAGACGCGTCGCGCGCTAACAGCATTCACGATCGCGACTCCGACCCGACGTCACATCTACCCTCGATGCATTCAAATAATTAATAATACATTCAAAATTAACGCGAAAGGACTAAATTACTCTGTGGTGCAAATAAATGATTTCTTTGTGAAACTGGCGTGAGATGGCCCTGTCGCTGCAGTCAGCCCAGAACTCGAGAGGTTTGTGTCCGTTTGTGATGTGTTTCCCCCGCTAACGTTTCGCTGAAAGTGCATGTGTGAAAAGTTTCAAAGTTACGCGACATGCGTGGAAGCCAGCCCGCGATTGGTCGCGCCGCGCGGGATCTCGCACACATGTTTATTTGCATTCGAGCTTTTGCAGATTCAGTGAACCGTAGGCGGCAGAGAGCGTAGCGGCGCGCTACGGCAACAAAATTGCTACGAAAATAACGTGTTTCGTAGCACGTCGCTACGCTGACTTTCAATTGTTTAAATCTTTAAATCATAGATAGGTAGTGCTTTATATATTTCATTTCTTGTGTATCATCATCTCGCCTGTATTATGTGAATGACAGCCATTGGTATGTACGTAAACAATACATTATTATAAAAAAATCGCATGTTTATGAAGAATTTATTTTGCTAATCGGAGTAATCATTTAATATTTATTTGCTAATTGATGAAACCTTTAACTTTTAAGTTGCTAAGTATCTAGTACGTATCGATGCCAAACCGCACCTAAAATATTTCCGGAAACTAATAACCCGTCATTAATACATTGTTTTAATTAGAATACTAGTTAATAATAAATCATTACGTGATCTAATTAATTAGCTAGTCGACGTTTTTAATACATCACTTAACCGTAAATTATATTGGTAATAAAACACTGAATGCATTGATTATTTATTTGATGACTACATTTTTACAAAGATAAATAATGTCTATTTATTTATACATATGTTTTTTTAGTTAAAAAGATTGATATGATTGATTGACTGTATAATTATACCATTGATGTTTTAATTATGGAAAAATTTACAATTTACTTTCAAAAATATTAAATGCATTTTATTACATTTTTTCCTATTTTAAAATTATCACTTATAGTATATATATTTCTATATCGAATCGAGTTATAAGGACATTTAAAGAATGCATAAACTTGATAATTACTTACCTACATCATCTATCCTTTAAATAAAATTGAAAATAAAGTTTAAACCCCGTTTTTATTTATTTACTAGCTGACCCGGTGAACTTCGTACCACCATGTACTTTTTCGTCTACATTTTCTAACCTTTCTGCTGTACAAATCTTTTCCCGACAATAATAAATACATAGAGAAAAGAATCATCATATTTGGTGCAGTCATTCAAAAGTTATGAGCGTACATACATTTCGAAGATCCATTTTTACGGCTCCGTAAAACGTACTAACTGAACCCTTATGGGTCCGTCGTGTCTGTCTGTCCATCCATATGTCGTGACCACTTTTTTCGAAACTATAAGAACTATACTGTTGAAACTTAAGAGATGTATTCTGTGAACCGCATTAAATAAGTATTTTATTAATAACATATTTATTTCAACGTATATAAACATTTAAAAGCTAGTAATTATCCTTTTATGCAGAATGCAGAAGATCGCACCTTGTGGCGTTCATTAGGAGAGGCCTACGTCCAGCAGGGAACGAATATTAAATAGGCTAATGATGATGATGATGATAAATACCTTTATTGATAACCAAGTTATTACCAAAAATCAGTTTTATTTTCATTGTAGTGCTTTGTGATACACGATGTTTTTTGTTTGATTACCTGGCACATAGACAAACATATAATATGATGGTTTTCGAAAACGGGAGGGAATATGCAACATACAATCGACCATGTGAAAAACATAGGTTTTCTAGATTAATACCATTTTAATTAATAACATTTTAACACGCTCGGCGCCATATGTATCGTTTAGGATACGCTTACACATGTTGTTATGTTATGATGTTAAGTTTATGATACACACTATTCATTTCAGTTAAAACAGTGTGTATCCGAATATTTTCCCAGTGGTTTTGGGTTGGGAATCGGACAATCAGTTAAGGAGATACTAAGAGAAAAATAATAATGACCTTGAAATAATTTTATTAAAAAAAGAAAGTTACTTAGAAACTAAATAATCAATTTATTAAGTTCAAAATAAATCAGTGAATATAATTGAAACATTTTTGATACAGAAAACTTTCAAATACAGAGCATTTTGTAGTTGTTTGAGCTGCTCTGAAAGTCTTGCCACCAATAACTTTTCTGTCATACTTTTTATAGCACCTCTGCACATCTTCAGCGTACAATTTTCTCTTCATCTTTGTTACTTATGAGATAATGTTTTCTATTAAACGATCTTCTTGTCATAATAAGGGCTGATGACACTTCATCTCCGGCTAACTGAGCAGATCGTTTTAGTAAAACTACAATTATTTGTTCCCTGAATTGAGTGATAGTAAGTTTCTTGAGATAATATTAGGTTGAATAATAAATGTGCATTCAAGAGAGAAACTAAGAGAAATAATATTACGAAATGTGTATCTTTATTGATACACATGACCTGGGGAATAGTTTATCTATATAAAGTATACCCAGGCCACGTCTAAAAAAATATACACACCGGTAAAAAAGAAAGGGATGGGATTGTGACGGGGGAGGGGGGTGTGATTAGTTTTCTATACTATTTTAACACCTCACAACTCACAACACAAAAAATAATTAAAAGTTGTGAAAATTTGGTAGTATATTTGCATATAGGGCTTGGCGCTGAGCGTGTTAAAGTTGGCCCTGGGACTTGTTTATGGTCATAGCAGAAGCAAGCCGCACTGGAAACTGTAGTCGTTTAAACTCAAATGGTACATCAGTTGGAATCATTGGGATTCGTGGTATCAAAATGTCTTCTCCATTATACTTTCCTTTCAGTATAGTTGCTTATATCACGTTGTTCAGTAAGTTTATAGCTAACCGTGTGCAAAGACGCGGTTCGTTGATATTTCGCAACATTTTAACTACCGATCCAACTTTTAATTGAAGATGTGAGGTGGCAATCCTGGAAAATCCAGCGAGTTCAAAAATCCCGGTGGATAGTTGTTGACGACATCATCTTGATAAGTCACCGAATCAACTGATTTATAAATCCTCAGTTCGCCTGTAATTTGTTCTTGAATTTTGAAATTTAATTCATTTGCATCTATCTCATTTACGTAATATTAATATTTATTTATCAAGTGGCTGTCTTGTTCCAACGTTGGCCAACGGCTTCCATACCCTCCTTCCACTTTTTCCTTCCTAAGGTTAATAAAGGCCAGTCTTTCCGAGGTTGTCTTTTCATCGTTTCTTTGGTCTGCCGCGTCGACGTTTGCAATGTGGCTCCACCGTGTGGTAATTTTGACCCAATGATCATCCGACATGTGGCAAACATGTCCTGCCCAATCCCACTTGAAATTGGCTGCTTTTTGAGTCACATCGGCTATTCCGGTTTTGGAAATCAGTATGGTGTTTCGTATTCTGTCCGTTAGTTTTACTCCAAAAATACTGCGCTCCACAGCCCATGTGTATTTAAATAATTTTGCACAGATAGGGATATTAAATTAATAATTAAAAAAAAAACACTTTTGGTAACGCGGTTTGTGTTTGACTGACACCAGACTGACACTTAATTGATATAATGACGTGAAAACTGACGCATTTTACATTGCGTTCCGAAACTAAATCAAAATAAAAAATGTCGTGAAGCCGACCAAATTGAAAAGTGGACGTCGATTTTTGCTGACTTTTAAAATTCATTTTAAATTAATTAATTGTGACTTTATTTATTGATAATTATGTAATCGCTCTATTCAATAAAAATAATTGAAAATCTTTACGAATGATCTATGAGTGTTACGTTTTGTGACTATTCAATTTGATCTGGGTCGCGATGTCATCTCTTTTGTTGAGTATATTCTAAGTGAGTTCCGGAACGGTGACATCAGATCCTCCTGTTCTGCAACGCACATACGCACACTGTTATGATAGATATGATGGAATTTGAACTTTGTGCAGCGGGAATAAAGTGCAAATCGACTCCTTGATGTTAGGAACAACATATATTGCTTAGACATAAGTGAGTGCTTGTTATTTATTATGAACTTTATTTCTTTGCAATAAAGCTCAAATTGCCTTAACATTTTAGTTAGAAAACGTTTGTATGGGAAAGAGCTTTATTTAATATGAACTTTTTTACATAACAATAAAGCTCAAATTGCCTTAAAATTTTAGTTAGAAAACGTTTGTATGGGAAAAAGAAAAGGGCTGTTTTTAGGGTTTTCCCGGCAGTTATTCGATTTATTCTCGCCGTAAAAACCATCCTTGGACTTATACGAACATTTTAAAAAAAGAATTGTCCAAATCGGTCCAGGCGTTGTTGAGTGATGCGCTTACCAACACATTTTGCGATTCATTTTTATATTATAGATAGGCACAGTCAATCCACAAATGTAATAATTAATCAACTCTGCTTTAGTGTTAATTGCCATTATTATTTTTAAACAAAAATTTGCTACAAAACCTTGATATATACCTATTTTAAATTACGAATAACCCGTTTTGATCTTATCTTGTGAGTGATTCTAAAATATTGGATTTTAAATCCTACTAATATTATAAGTGTCAATGTATGGATGTTTGGATGTTTGTTGCTCAATCACGTCCTAACGTATGAACGGATCGGGCTGAAATTTGGAACACAGATATATTACAGTAGTTCCCGTTGTTCCCGTTGTGTTTCCGGGATAAAAAGTAGTCTTTGTGTTCTTCCAGACTATAACCTATCCGTGTACCGAATTTCAGCCCGATCCGTTCATCCGTTAGGACATAGTTGAGCAACAAACATCCATACATTGACATTTATGATATTATACTAGCAGCGCCCCGCGGTGTTACCTGCGTAGTTCCCGTTGTTCCCGTTGTTTTTTCCGGGATAAAGTAGCCTGTGTTCTTTCAGACTGTAATCTAGATATGTTCTAAATTTCAGCCCGATCCGTTCATACGTTAGGACGTGATTGAGCCACAAACATCCATACATTTATAATATTAGTATAATTATATATATTAGTAGGATAGTAGGATAATACCAAACCAAAATTCTGGCGCAACAACCGCTAAAAGTCCAAGCGATTTACACCAAAGATGTCATAAGGAAGCCTCACTCTAGTTACTCTAGTTAACCCTAAACCAAGGAAACCCGTGAAATTCGAGTAATCTGTAGAGTGGTCGCCTAACAGATACACACTATCAGGTAGGTGCTTACCAGTGTACACTAATCCTATTACACGCGCCGGAATTAGGCCATCGCCATCCCATTCCTTACTTACGCACTACTTGGCCACCGCTAATTGAAGACTAGTTGCGCTTTACGTTCTCATTTACTTTCTATCTGTGTTTTATGAGTTTTTTTTTACCAATATTTCATACCTAATACGAAACTTAACACGAAAAAAGATACGTCACTTGTACAAGTGTTCTTAACTGTTAAGAACATTATACTCGGCAGTTTATACAGTGACGTGGTTTCATTTTCTCTCCAGCACGCAGAGGAATGTGCTTGTAGGTGCTACTGCACCTACAAGTTTAAATAAACGCTTTTTAATTAACTAGTAGGTACCGACATTTTGTTACAGATATTATGACTCAGATCTAATATGAAGTGTCATAAAAACTATTAATTACATTCACAAGTTCCCATAATTGCAAACTTTGCGGTGAATATAGCAAATTCCGTTTGTCTTTACGGCCATCAACGGATATGTAGGTACTCGTAGGTAGCTCTCAAATATGATTCAGATTCTTTACTCGTAACAATATTCAGTTACACGTTACAAAATCGGTCATTGTTAAATACATTAGAATTAATTAATTACATTAGATACAGTTATTAGTTTCAAACATATATCAATAGTAAAAGTGAAAATTAAACAAACTATTAAATTAGGTATTTAAAAAAATTTGCGATAATCATAACAAAAAACAAATCCAATATTTAAAACATTCAAAGGTAATGTCAATACAACATATCCATTATTAAAATACATCATTTTGATAATAATATGATTGATTAGAAATAAAATCACAAATTCTACAGACACGGCAATAATCAAGAAACAACAGGTTTATTTGTATATATCTATTTCAAAATTAAACTTGATGTTCATGTTTGTACCTTTTAATTTTATCATAATTCTAATTTTAAGCACAGTACTTATAGGTATGCAAAAAAAAAATGCTAAAAACCAAAAAAACAAAGTAAGGACCCATAATGTATGAAATATGGGATAAGGCTACTGATGATAACGATTAAATTAAAAAAAAAACAATCTATAGGTAGATATGAGTAGGTACTATAACTTTAAAATATACAAAATAATACTCAAATTTAAAATAATTTACAAAACTTCATCGCGTTATTTTTAATTACATTCCGACGGGATGTTCTGCTCGTCTCGTGTTATATCGGCTATGGTTACGAGAAGATATATATTATATAGGTATAAGTTTGTTGATTACAACTACCTGGGAAACTTCAAATCTGTCTCATAAGCTCATGATAGGACATTCTATTGTCATTAGTTCCTACGTGCTAGGCCACTTCATCGTTTATCTTCAGGCAAATTGCGGCTAAAACGTGAACCTTTCTTTAACAAGTACGATTTTTTCACTATTGTATCCATAACAAAAAAAAACAGTAATCAGATTCAATTAAATGATTGTAATATTGATGCAGATACTCTGTAATAAAAGTGTTACTTGCTATAAATATTAACCAATGAGTTAAATATTATCTAATCAACCGTACACAATTTCAAAAATATGTTTGATAATAAAATAATTGAATAATAGTCGATACTTTTTCACACAACACCGTCGAGACCTAGACCCAAAGTTTGTACTATAGAAACCAGATAACTGATATGGATACATAAATATTTATTATAAAATATTAGATACATACGAGTAGGTACTTGTGATATATAGAACACCCCAAATATAACAAACAATAGTAATGTCCATCTTAAAAAAAAAATCGGTTAAAGCGTAAAAATCTAAAATTTTTCAAAACATCAGCAACTATGTACAATTCTATAAATCATTCATTCTCCAACACATTCGTCAGCAACGAACTCTGCTATAAATACTAACCCTTAGTGAAAAGTAAATTATTTTAGTTACTCACTTTAGCTTTGTACAGAACGACAACCACTTCATAGACAATAAGTACCTAAGTATATTCAAATAATGGAAATTAAGTATTTGAAGGTATTTTTGAAAATTAGAAAAAAATAATTAAAAGGTTAGCAATCCGTGTGCAAATTTTACGCAAAAAATAATTAAGTAAGTGCACGTA
Organism: Ectropis crepuscularia; assembly: GCA_963693475.1. Classification (NCBI taxonomy): domain Eukaryota; kingdom Metazoa; phylum Arthropoda; class Insecta; order Lepidoptera; family Geometridae; genus Ectropis; species Ectropis crepuscularia. Next base: position 8,434,443 of record OY856343.1, on the reverse strand, counting down.
ATATGCAATGCCCTTGAACAGAAACACGTAAAATAAAATTATTTAAATTGTATTAAATTAGCTATTTGACTTTCATCTTTATTTGCAGCACAAGTTTTGCTTGGTCTGGGGCTAGATGGCGTTATGTGCCGAAAAATTGCCGACCAATAATATTTATTCAATATTATAATATTTGGTTCAATATTATATTCAAACAGTCTTCTCCAAAATCTAATTAGCACTCCTGATCACACGATGACAGTTAAGCGTTTCTTTAGTGAAAACGGTCTCACACCCATTGAAAAAAGTTAGTATCAGTTCCAGATAAATAATGGTTTTGTATTGCTAATTGTGTTTTTTATGTAATACCCCGTTTACATGATTCCAGTCCAGCGACCGAATCCAGCGCTGGATTGCTTACTGGAATAATGTAAACCGGCACTGGAATGCATTGGCACTGGATTGATGCATTCCAGTGCCGGTTTCCATTATTCCAGTAAGCAATCCAGCGCTGGATTCGGTCGCTGGACTGGAATAATGTAAACGGGGTATAAGTTGCGGAGAAACACAAAAAGTACCATAATCACTGAAGCCGAGCAACTTGCGAGCACAAAGCAACAATATGGACGTCATTGACACCTCGCTATCGGCGAACCCTTGCGCAATAATGAGTTATGGAGTGGCAGCCGCAGGCGACTCCATAAAAGTATTGAATATGGGTTATTGACAAATATTTATGGCGTATAAAGAGGGGATAATTACAACTCTTTAGCACATAAAAAGCGACGCACGGAAGGGTGCGGCGCGCTGTAAAAATTTATCACCAACATTGGTCTGCCGACGGGAACGGCTGCCTAATAAAAATGACGCATTAGTACCGCTATTGGCTCTTGCCTTTTGACAACACTTCATAATGGGACTTTTTATTATTTAAAACCCATTACAGCATTATAATACGATATTATGTGCTTGATACTAAAATTAAACGTCGAATTAGGTACTTAGTATGCACTCACATATCTTTGACGAAGTTGCCTGGCTAATTGGATCACGGTATTTTGCGGAAGTTCATAACACCTTTGCTGTAGATCCATATACGATATACCGGTTTTCGGATTAGTTGTAAGCTAATGAATCTGATAAATACGCTATCTGGTTCGTTCGTTTCAAAATTAGTTGCAAGAAGTTTAGTTAATTTTTTGTTTCTAAAGATCACAAAAACATGTTGTTTTACACCTACATTAAATTATTAAAATTAAAAAAATATTAAATAATTTACATAGAAAAGACATAGTAAGCCATGGGGAAACTTAATTATCTGAGTGAATAATTTCACTGCGTTAGATTAAAATAAATAGATGGCAATTATCCAAAAAAAGACGTGCCATACAAAAATGCCATCAAAATACTAAATAAGCTGCTTGGAAATTGGTAAAGTGTCAACTTTTGCAATTACAATCCATTTGTCTTTTGCGATGAGAAAATTGTTTAACCCTAAATCAAAATGCAGAAAATCAATTTACATATATCGGCTTAACAGTAGTGGGTTATTAAAGAGATACACTTAACTATACACTTGACGTTAGTATCGTTGGTTATCCTTGAAAAGGAATAAACTCATTATATTGATGGCTAGGTGTTTGTAGTGACTTACAAAAAGATCCATATTTTAATACAATTTTGTTAAAAAATCCTCCAGTTTGAGACATAAAAACTTGTTACGGCTCGTCAGCGAGGTGGCGTTACCTATTTAAAGTTCGGCATTAGGAGCGGCGCGTCGTGATATTCTGATCACATCACGAGTGCGGCTCGCTTGTCCTCGAAACACTGAGAGGAATGTTATTAAAAAGTTATGGGATAAGCCGGTACGTGGTCCCCGACACCGCCCTTCGCCCGCCTCTAATCACAAACTTTAAAATTATCTTCGGACGTAACCCACCGCGCTTTTATTACACTCCTCTCCGCAAAGAAACGTCCAAAATATATTAAAAACGACGAAATATTTTGTCTTTTTCAATTAAACGCGCAGAGAGAGTTTGCCGAGAATTAATTCCACGGCTAAGTAGATAATGTAAGGAGCTCCCGTGCCGCCTCTTCACGCCTCGAGGAGAACTTTCAATTATGATTTTGTCTAATTTTAATTAAGTGCTCTCAAAAAGGCTTTTCTTCAACGAAATTAATATTTGAATATAATTTGGGCGGAGCGGGCGGCGGGCGGAGTTTGCCGCTCGAGGAATAATTAATTCCATTATATAGGTAAGTGGTCCGGTCGGTGCTCCCCCCGCCCGTGTCCCGTGTCACTCGCCGCTGCCTCGCTCATCCTGGCTCGGGTGGGCCATCCGCTAAAGATGAGCTGTGCTGTGTAGCGAGAAGAACCTTGTTTAATTTCCAATAAAGTCGATTGATTTTGGGCCTACTGATGATCAACAAATATGACAGAACTAGCAGCGGGGTTTTTATAATAAATATTGGTGGGCAATGGACAATTCACACACAACACTCGCGGAGTTTCCTTTCCCGTTGTTTTCCCGTGATAAAAGTAGCCTATGCCCTATTCCAGAGTATAATCTGTGTCCAGAATTTCAACCCGATCTACTCAGAAGGCTAACGGGATAAAACGTAAACATCCGAGTTTTGGCATTTACAATATTAATGGGAAGTGGGATGGTTGGTTAGCTCATTTCATCTTCATGAGAAAATTTTGGTAGATTTCAAACACATTACTGGGTATACAGTAGGTACTGCTTAGATAGTCTGCGAAATCCAGGCATCCTACATATTTTATTAGCAGATAAGAGTACATACTATATATTAGAGAATTTATATTACTGTGTTTCTACTTTGTTAGTTTCCGGACTTTTGACCGTTTTAGTACAACATATGTACTTAAACTAAGCAGTACCTACTATTGTGCAAATATAGTGATATTTGGACAATAAAATACTATGTACCAATCATAAGAAATACCATCTCAGATCTCCAACTGACGAGTTTCTTTGTTTTCTGTGTCAGTCCAAAATTTTGAGTAACATTGTGCAAATGTTGACTGGCTTGCTCCGCTATCCGCTCACTTTTCTCAGATAACTTTATTGATATTTGTATAACTCGTTAACTTATTAGCGTATTTTTATTCAAGGTTTAACAGACAAAAGCGATAAGATAGACAAACTCCACAAGTAATGAAATCATTAGTGAGCGTTCATTTAAGACAGGAACCGCTGGGTCTAGGATAGAGAGCCAGATTTGCGCAACAGGTCGGGGCGGAAGCGACCTGCAGTCGAACGCGTAGTGATTGCGACCAAATGTTTCCTTCGCGGCGTCTGCTTCGCTTTTTGCTCTGTTTTTTGTCCTCTCTCGCTGATAAGTGTGCTATCGATAGTTTCAACTGTGTTTGTTTAGGTAGAATCTTGCGACGGAAGTGTTCGTATTTGACGGAGAGTGTAATTTTGCTTATTTTCTTTGTTTGAATACTCATTGAGTTGTAACGTTCAGCTGAGGGTCTAAGTTATGGTAAACTGACCTAGTCACCTAATACTACTACTATCTAAGCTGAAGAGTTTATCTTGTCTGTTTCTGTGTTTTGTCTGTTTCGTAAGTGTGATTAGGTATATTCGAAAACTGATAGTTGGCTTTCAAAAACATATGTTTGCTTTTATATTTATTTCTAATTCTATGGTCCGATGATATAGTACGATTCATGTAAGGGAAATGCGAACAAATAATATCACGACCGTTTCTAAAATGTATACTTTCTAAATAGAAGGTTCCGTTATAAAATTAAACGTCATAGTCATAGGAACTGTCGATAGAAGTGAAAACTTCTATAGGTAACTTGGAATTCGATAGCTCACTTTGGAAACTATCTGGGTGAAACCGAAGGGCGTGGTCATGGCCATGGCCATCTAGAAATCCTGACGTATTTCTAGATTACCAATGGGAAATGCTGACCCATTTCTAGATGAGCAATGACCATGGTCCCGAGTTCACCCGAAAATTTCTTAACGTTCCCGAGTGTTCCGCTAGAATTCAATTCACAGCCCACAAAAATTCTGTCTTTGGTGCGCCAAAAGAAGTTGTCACTTCAAAAACCGATGAAGCACAAAGTTGGAAAATACTTGCTTAACATATTGCTTCAACATCAACAGCCCACTAAACGTTCCCACTGCTGGGACTCGGGGCCTTCTCTCGCAAGGAGAGAGTTAAGACCATAATCCACCACGCTAGCCCAGTGCGGGTTGGCGGATGACACATGACACTTCGAAAGATTCTAGGTACATGTCGGTTTCCTCACGATGTTTTCCTTCACCGTTTTAAGTTAGCGGCATTACGCACATGACTTCGAAAAGACAGTGGTGCGTATGGGGTTTGAACCCGGGGTCTCCGGATCGGCAGCCGCCGTTCTCCCGACTAGACCACCCCGTAACTTATTATTAACTTAATACGAGTATATTGCTTATTATGATTAATTCTTTACTTAGAGATCCACGAAATCTTAAGCGATCTACATGTGCCATGTTTGTTGTGCGCAGGTGTGTCGGTGCGTCCGCTGGCGACGATGCGGCAGGAGTCGCTGCCGATGCTGGCGGAGCGGCTGCTGGCGACGCGCGCCGCCGCGCTGGTGGCGGGGCTGCCGGCCGAGCTGTACTCCGGCGCGCTGCTGGCCGCCTGGCCCGCCTCGCCGCCCGCGCCGCTGCTGCCGCCGCCCGACCCCGACCGCCGCAAGCGACGCCGCACGCCCAAACTAGAGGAGCCCGCACCCCCCTCACCTCCATCCTCCGGCTCCTCCCCCGGCGCCGCCGACCCGCCCCGCGACAAACTCTTCACCTGCAAAGTCTGCTCCCGCTCCTTCGGCTACAAGCACGTCCTCCAGAACCACGAGCGCACCCACACCGGCGAGAAACCCTTCGAGTGCGGCGAGTGCCACAAGCGCTTCACCCGCGACCACCACCTCAAGACCCACCTCCGGCTGCACACCGGCGAGAAGCCGTACAGCTGCCCGCACTGCCCGCGCCACTTCGTGCAGGTGGCGAACCTGCGGCGGCACCTGCGCGTGCACACGGGCGAGCGGCCGTACGCCTGCGCGCGCTGCCCGGCGCGGTTCTCCGACTCCAACCAGCTGAAGGCGCACGCGCTCGTGCACGAGGGCGACGCGCCGTTCGCGTGCCGCTGCGGCGCGCGCTTCCGGCGGCGGCAGGCGGCGGCGCTGCACCGCTGCGCGGCCGAGCCCGGCGCCAGCCCGCCGCCGCCCGCCGCCGACTGGCGCTGGGACGACTGGCCCGAGCAGACCGAGCCCGAGGACCTGTCGCTGCCGCGGCGCCCGGCCACGCCCGACTCGCCCGCCGACCTCCGCGTGCACGCCGCGTAGTCGCCGCGCCGCTCCGCGCCCGCACCGCACACTCGCCGAGCCGGTATACGAGTTCCTCCCGCGTAGACCCCGCGCCGCTGCGCCGCCGCCCGCGCCCGACTCCCGCCTCGAGCTGATGCCGCTCCCTTCTATCGCTCCGGGTTCCCAGTTTTCGGCTACACTGTAATCGCCGGTTATTTGCTCTATTGAACGTTGCGAATGCACCAGATTTTTTGTAGAATTTCTTGTGCACGGTAGACTACCGGCTCTCGTTGGCAGTCCGTTCATTTTTTATTTATTATGGTTTTAGGCGTGCAATATGCGCCATAAAAAGCAGTTTTTCGGTCATGCTACAGTTTTGAAACGTATTGTCGTACCATTTTTGCATAATCGCAAGGCGAGGTAATGCAAAAAATGCGACCGCTTCGTTCCTTTGTTTCGCATCTTGCAAAATGTTTCGAGAAACCTTGCACAGATATTTTTTTGATTTATTGCTATCGACGATTGTTCGGGGTCTCGGAACTCAAAAAATTGCTTCGTTATGCTCGAATATTGTGTTTTAAAGCAGCTTCGTCCTCGTGATTAACGAACTGAATTAGGAGAAAAAAGCCACGGGTTCATTGTTAGCTTTTGTATCGCCTCGGATAAAAAGCTAGTTTACAAGAAGTAAGTAATTACACGTATTGATAGTTGGCGCGGAACGGATCCGCCGCTCATTGTGCGTCGGCCCGGCCGCCCGGGCGACTCGTCGCGATAACCGGTTCGCAATCACCCTTAAGGACTTGTATTTCTTCAGATTGGTGTGAATAGTTTTTGGACAAACGCAGATTTTTGTTATTTTCCACGGATTCGTATCGAGGTCTCAATGAGCCCGTAATTGCGTAATGCTATAGGGGATGTTTGTCCGGAACCGGTGGAGCTCCTGTAATTTAGAATCAATAGAAGGGAACGGCTGCCGAGCGGGCCTCGGCGCGGCCGAGACGGTGACCGAGCGCTACTCGCTTCTGTAAATATGCCTATCTTTAATCAAATTATTTATTATTTATCAATTAGTTCTTAGACGTTGTATTTATGTTATCTATATTCTTATTACGAGATGAATATTGTACATAGTTATATGCAAGTGATAAAATGAGGATGCTGGAACAGCGGTTATTTTCTACGAGAATAGAAAACGATGTTGTTTCCTCTTGTTTTAGATAAATATATAAATGTCCTCTCGGTGTGATCTCTTGCTAGTGATATTGAGGAATTTTGATCTATTCTATGTGTTATTATTGTATGTATCTATGGATCGTAGCTATATTTCTCTCGGATAATGTAAATTAAAGGAACGACAAAATATTTTTAAGATTTAAAGATGAACAATTATCTTTAGATATAAGACCGCCATGTAGATGTAAGTCAGGCGGACGTATGTTGTACATACTTACGAGTAGTTTTAATAGATTCTATGTAATGATGGGTTAGCTAAGTAAAATGAAGGCGCTGCGTGGAGGCGCCACCGCGCAATCCCCCACGCAGTTTTAAGCAATTTGTTCTACGGGTATTAGTTTCCTACTAGATGTAATTTTTTTCATTATCTTGTTTGAAGTGTAACGTGTGGTCGGCGACGACTACCGTCGGAATGTTCAGCGCACATGATTTACGATAAGTATGTTGATGATGACTGTTGATTATTTTTATTTTACCTACTTTCTTAGTCATAATCGTAATCGGAGTGTAGGGTCATTGTAAGTTTAAATGTATCTATTATACGTCTTTAACGTAAGAGATATTTTCCCAAAGAAATTATTGGTACAAATAACGATGTGTACAAATTAATTAAAATTCGTAATTTCATGTTATGATGTTGTAATATTATATGGTAGTTAGAGTATATAGGCGGTGCCAGGATCTACCTCAAGCGGCTACGTTGAACTACGCCAGGGTAAAAAGCCAAAGTTCTTGGAATATTTTCTATTGTTTTTATCTCTGTTGAGATAACGAGTATGATAGCGTAGCTGACAAACAACCGAGTCTTTACAATTGCTGGGAGACTGATTTTTTGATTGTTTACTTAAATGTTACTACTCAAGTTATAACCATTTCTTAACAGTTTTTGTCTGTCTGGCGTAGCTATAAGAATAAATACCTTTGTCACTTATAGATTTACCTACTTATGGTTTTGGATGTTATAGTAAGCTTCAAAAACAAATCTATTTCACATATAATATGTCACTCACTAATACGTTCGCTCCGTTTCTATACAATACACTTCTCTACACTAACATTGTTTTTTCGAATTACACTAATAACAGTGTATATGGGTTTACCATAAATATATAAATAGTTTCAAGCACCACATCCACTGTTTAAGTCGAGTGAGTTCATCCATAATGTGCAGTCTCCAGATTAATTTCCCATGGATATATTTGTGTTGTGTCCAGTGTCTGTTAGTCAGCAATATGTTTCCTCCTTCTACTTCCATTTTCCCATCGAATCTCACTCCTAAACTACATGAACAACAAACATAAAGAAAGTTACCCATCGGTTGCAACCCTTGTTCCTCAAATTGCACCTGACAAATATCTGAGAAACTAAAACATCACAACAAGATTACTGTATTATTTTCACATTCCAAAAACTGTCTTCTAACTGTCTTATTACAATTTAAAATTCAGTCTGTAGTTAGATATTCTGTGACTTAACGTTTTCGTTGAATATGAAATCTATTTGTAAGTAAATCTATCTATGGCTTTACCGTTCGAATTCCTCTTTTACCACTTTTTATATGATAACACAAAATGTTGTGGTTTTGTCGTAGTGTGTTTGCAATCTATTAAGTTCCTATTTAATTAAAATGTTTTAATGTTGTTTTCATTAGATTGTTTATTTTTTTTTAAATAACGTTGTGCCATTTGGACATGACAGGTTTTTCATAAATCAATAACTGTTACGATGTAAGTTTATACAATTTGTACCTTGAAATGTCGATATATAGGAACTAAACCAGACAGTATAATTATTGTAATCTACCTCATGTGCGACCACAATACAGGTTTTTAAACAAAGTAATGAAGCAGCATCAAATTTGCCCACAACTTCGAATAAAAAGAGTTTGTCTTAACTATCCTAAAAATATTTTTTTTAAATCATACTGTAGATGTGTCAACATTGCAAATCGAAAAAATTGCTTATTTAAAATTATACTTATACATAGTACATGCTAAACATTATCAAATCTATCGTCAAAGTGTCGGTTATAATATTTTACGATTTACAGGGTTACTGGTAATGCGCCTGCATCCGGGCATGTTCTGTATACAGAAACAAACAACTTTTGTTAAAACTCAATACATAGATATCCCCAAAAAAATGTGTTTGTTGTCATTTGTAGCTCTGTGTAGCGACTGTTTAGTATTTATTCACTTCATCATTTATTGAGCGTTAAAGAGCGCGTGCGCTCTTGTTACGAAGAGTTCGATACTTTTAGACCGGGCAAATACACTTTTATTCTATTTTGTATGAGAAAAAAATACGGATTTTTAAAAACTGTAAAACAAAAGTTATCGTATTTAATGTACTTTAACATCCCCTTAAAAGGATGCAGGCACCAATAACCTTGTATATCTAAATCTTCCCGTGACCACGGTCGTTATAACTCTGTCGAAACGTCGAGGAAATTAATTTATAATTTTGACCTTGAGAAATCGCGAAAGTGTAAAAACAAAATTACCCAAAGTTGTACTAAAATTTGGTGCTGCTTTAGCCCTTGACACTAATTCTATGTTTTCCACTATACAGCACCTGTACAAAGTAATTTATTAAGATATATAGATAATCAACGTTAAGTAAATGTGACACGATTATGGTACGATAAATATATTATGTATATGTATTTCTCTATGTCCAGTACCTAATATTAATAAAAATGTTTGTTATTTAACAATTGTTTCTTATTTTTGTAAGTCTTTAAGTTAACGAGAAGTAAGTAGTCGTTTCAGCATATTGGACTTTAAAAAATCTTAGACTGAGTAAAGTTGCCTTCTATAAAGAAACTAGGATCAAGAAGCTTTGGGAGTTAGATATTAGATTGATTATTGCTTGGAATCATAGTTGAAAGTATTTTAATGGGATTGAGCCGCTTAAATCTCTATCTCAAAGAGTCACTGAATTAAAAATGATGCAACATCAAGATAGCTTTGGTTACACAAGTTTCATATTAAACCCGGGGTTACACAGACATTTTGATTACCACTATGAACATTTTCACTTCTGTTCTCTACATTAATTACCAATTCTGATAAAAAAATACAATTCTTAGTGAGTTTCATCGAATACAAATAAAGATTACATATCCGAAAGTGATACCGCAGATAAAAACTGTAAAGTGTAGGTGCTGTAATAAAAAACGATAATGTTTTCGGAGAACGTTAGGTGACGATGGCGCGAGTTCCTAAAGATTTTTCACTTCAAAATTTGTGAGTCCATCACTACCTTGATTTAGAAGTACCATTCTGAGTAACCTTGACAGTGGGTACAACATCCAGCAAAAAAACATTTAAATAATCTTTAGTGTTGATGTTATATCAACGCTAATCGTAAATTGATTTAAGTAAGTACTTACTTCATAATGTTCATAATAGTAGTGGTAGGACTCTTAGCAGAGTCCGCCTGGGGAAATACTACACCTTAGCCAGTTATTCTACCGCCAAGCAGTAATGTGCAAACATTGTTGTTCCAATAGCTGCGTGTCACTGTGCTATCATGTGGCAGGCATGTTGCTTACCATCAGGCACATGCCCTGTTCGTCTCATCACACTTTATAAAAAAAAAAACAAATCGTCAGTGAATCGGTTTCTTCTAGGTAGGCACGCTCCGACGTAGACCGCATCGTCACTTAAGGCCAATTGTCCACGTAGCTGCACGACATCCGCACGATTTCGACAATTGTCGGATGCAAGACGAATGCTTGCATCTTGCGTACAAATAATGAAGTCTGTGTCCACGAAACGACAACGATACGACAGCCGCACGTCTTGCGTTTGTTCGTAGGATGCATGCATTCGACAAAAGACGCGTGCGTGGACAGTAGGCCTAACAACAGAAAAAAGTTCTACAAAACATCAAAGCAAACTGTCAATTTGGCAGTAAAATTAAAATAACAAAATTAATATTTAAAACACAAATATTTGCATATTAGTACTTATTTATTTAAAATATGTTTTTTTTATATGCGTGTTTACGCAAATCATTAAGTAGTCGTACGTCAATCTATTGTGTGCAAATTATCTTAGTTACGGGTTAAGGCAAAATGTTTTAACCCATTGACTTTTCGCAAGTCTTGCGTTAGTTAAGGAGGTGTATTTGGAATGAAACGTGAAGAAAAGAGATATGTAAACAATTTTTTTAAGTAGACTTTTGGCCCTTACTTTTCATATGATCTTTGTAAAAAAGAGTATTGTCATAAAAAATATTTTAAAGAGATGTAACACAAAACAAAATTATTTTCTCATATCTTCGGCTAAAACATAAAATTTAGAGTAAAACTTCTGTACATTTTGATTCCTTAAATTACATAGGTACATGATGCTATAAAACATTGCTTATTTTTATCATCGATTAATATAACTTAGAGCATTTAATATAATTTGTCTGAGATTAGGTAATATAACAAAAAAGTATTTCTTAATATGACGAAATGCGCCACCGCCAGTGATAAGTGGCGTGCTGCGGAAAGTACAGTGCCACCAACTTTTCTATCATCATCATCATCACCAGCCCGTTGTCGTCCACTGCTGAACATAAGCCTTTCCAATGTTGCGCCACCAAATCCGGTCCTCGGCTCTCCGCGTCCATCCGTTTCCTGCCACCTTCTTCAGGTCGTCGGTCCACCGAGCGGGAGGCCGCCCCACGGGACGTCTAAAACGTGGTATCCACTCCAGAACCCGTCTTCCCCACCGTCCATCGGCTCTGCGACAAATGTGACCCGCCCACTCCCACTTCAGCTTGCTTATTCTCAAGGCTATGTCGGTTACCTTAGTTCTCCGTCGGATATCCTCGTTGCGGATTCTGTCCTTCAGAGATACTCCGAGCATAGCCCTCTCCATAGCTCGCTGTACAACTTGGAATTTATGGACGAGGCCTTTTGTCAGTGTCCATGTTTCCGCCCCATAGGTTAGGACCGGGAGGATGCACAGGTATACACTTTGGACTTAAGTCCTGACTTTGGACTTAAGTCCAAAGTCAGTAGTATCTGTACAACGCCCAAAAGAAAAACTGACATAGAAGTTATCAAATAGGTGGTAACACTTTTCGATCGTGGCGCCATAACTACATTCTACAGAAGTGGGTCGTACATACATCGTATTGTACCTGCATTACCCCTAAACACTAGTTGTATTGGTAGTAATAATCAACATCAACAGCCCACTAAACGTTCCCACTGCTGGGACTCGGGGCCTTCTCTCGCAAGGAGAGAGTTAAGGCCATAATCCACCACGCTGGCCCAGTGCGGGTTGGCGGATGACACATGACTTCGAAAGATTCTAGGTACATGTCGGTTTCCTCACGATGTTTTCCTTCACCGTTTTAAGTTAGCGGCATTACGCACATGACTTCGAAAAGACAGTGGTGCGTGTGGGGTTTGAACCCGGGGTCTCCGGATCGGCAGCCGCCGTTCTCCCGACTAGACCACCGTAACTTATTGTAATAATACCACAGTACTATTAAATCATACAGTCGTTCGACGAAGCCGTCTAGACGGGGCAATCGTGCGGGGTGAGACGCGGGAAGCGCGCTCCTGCATTGCCTGCAATACAACGTTAGGATTGCAGGGCTGACGTCTTCCGTATGTTTTAGTTTTATTTTGGTGCCACGTTTTTCGCGGTGTCGCAATTTTAAAAACGTGTCTATACATTATCGTCGTTTCTCCCAAGATCAAAAGCGATGTACATACTACTGGTCGTATTTCTTTATACTGTGGTAATACTGATAACAACACCTTGGTGGGCATTCCGACTTTTTGTCACATTGACGTCACAGAGATTCTTACGAACGCATAATTTCAACAATGAAATTGCTTTCTTTGATTTCTTTTGAGACTCGCGACCTTCTCTCACAAGACGAGAGTCAAGGCCATAATCCACCAATATGGCCAAGTGTGAGTTGGCTCATGGTGACAGACATCGGTAAATATCTTTTTTGGAACGCGTCGGTTTTCTGATGATGTTTTCCTTCACCGTTAAAGTCTGTGGTGATAACAAACTTTTACATCTGCATCAAGAAAAATACTTAGGCTTTTAAGGCTTTGACTGGCCTTGTGGCTTAGTTGGTAGTAGCTCTGCCTACGAAGCCGAGGGTCGTGGGTTCGATTCCCACCCAGTGCAAATATTTGTGTGATGAATTCAAATGTTTGCACTGTGTCTGGGTGTTTCTATGTATAATAAGTATGTATTTAAAACTATATAAGTATTATATCAGCTATCTGGCCGCCATCATACAAGCTTTGCTTAGTTTGGGGTCAGATGGTGTTATGTGTGAATTGTCCACCAATATTTATATTTAAGATTTAACAAGTTTAAGAGTCGCCTAAAGTAAATATTTGGGGTACAGAGTGCATCACTATTAAATACCTTTAGTATTTTGAGTTCTTTTACCAAATTTACCGCTTTTTGATACATGACTAGGTATATTAAAACAATAGTACGTAGTGCGGAAAATCAAAATCAGACTAATGGACTAACGTTATAAAGTTGAAATTTGTACGAATGTGTTTGGATGTTAGTATTTTTTCATGTTCATGTTTAAAGGTAAGTAGGTTCACTGTATATTAACTATGTTAACGTGTTACTTCAAATTAACAATCAAAATCCAATCCATATTTACTAGTTTTAACGATTATATATGTAATCTATAGGTAGTACTTAGTTATTAAAATACTATTATTTTAGGGGTTTAAAGTAAAAGTCAAAAAAGTACCCACAAAAAAGTTAACTATAGGAATAGTTTGCCACATTTCATTTTTTTTCAATAAGTTCCTACTTGCTTAAAGGTATTTATGCAAAGTAAGATGCATAACCAAAGTTCGATTCCCACAACACACTCTAGTGTAGGGTCCAGTGCACACTAACAAACTATGTATTCGTGTTATCTATTGTATTTTGTCGCATATCCTTTGTCTTGTGTTTTTATTTTATGAAATGTTTAATTTAGCGCAATAAACGATTTTTAATTTATTCAGAGTAACTAGTAATTAAGAAATCGTAAGTATTACCTGGTGACTAGGATATCATAACCGTATGGAAGTGGACAGAGGCCACAGATTCGAGAACACTACTCGAACGAGTAATTTATCTAAGATCGGCGGTAAGTAATGAGTTGTCTCACTAATATCACGACAGGGCCCTAACCCTCACACGCCCTCCTCTATAATACGTACACACACATACCTACGACCACCCTCGGCTAAATGCGGATAAATGAGACGGAGACAGCTTTTTTGTAATAACAATAATTGAATAACAGTTGAATATACATTTAAAAAATGGAGATATGTTGACAATATTTCACAAAATTCTACGTTTTCTGTACTCCATATGACAAAATGTTACAAACAACCCTGCCATATTTCCATCATTATCACTATCAGCCTATTTGAGCCCACTGCTACAGGCCTCTTTCCTAGCATGGCTAATTCCTGATCCTGTTCCAATCTCGATTGGATCCCGATCGACCCGCGACAGTGCCTATGTCGTCGACCCACCTTGTCGGTGGATGTCCGACGCACCGTTTACCATTCTTTAGCCACCATTCCGTCACAGTCGACCAATCATCGTGGTACCCATCCACATATCTACATTTTTTACCCAACTCCAATTTAGCTTCGTTACCGTAAATCTAACGTCCCGAAATTTGGTTCCTCTTCGGATTTCGGATTGCGCTATTGCTATTTCGGCTATAGAGTTTGATGACGAACATGAAACTTTACGTGGTTCTCTGTTTCTTGGATAGATAGATAAACACTTTTCTGCACTTAAATTAAAAAAATATAGAAAACCTTAAAATAAACAAGCAATTGGCGACCTTATTGCTAAGATATTTTTTAAAAACAGTTTTAAATTCTGTTTTATTTAAGTGATTATCTGATTTCGAGAAGTCATTCACATTCGTTGTACCAACAAACTTCTTGCTTAAAGTTATATACTTATACGTAAGTAGGGTGCAATCATACGGCTCAATAAAACTAATATACTGGACGACCTTCTAGACTAGATTTATCCTTAACTTGTACCTACTTCAGGGCGACTAACTTTATTTCTAAACCTTGAACTAGTAAGAAATCAGCTTGATTTTTCACATTCTCGTTGCTAGAAGAGATTTCAACAAACACGACACGCTCTGAATTTTTAATATCTCCTGCTCGCTGTTAACTTTACTTTATATGTCGCATGTGTTAGTCCAAGGGCTGCACAATCATCAGTTCAGTTTCTTTCAAATGTACTAAATGTTCCCTTCATAATCATAAGAGATCTAAAAAGATCGCAATTATGTAAAAATATGGTAATTCTTGTCACCAAGTTACCTATTCGGGTTTCACCATTTTTGCAACGGACCAATAAACAATAGAACTCTGGGATTTTGACTGTTGATTCATAGATGCCCAAATCAGAAGCAATCTTTTTAGGGTTTGTACTATGACAAAAATAAAGAAAAATATGTCGATCACCAAATCAGCCGTAATGCCCAGTAATAAGATTCACAGTTGCGGTATACGAAATTTGCATCCCCGCAGTAGTCACTGATCTAACGCGGTTGCGTGCGCGTACTCAGTTTGAAAATAGCCGATGAACCAGGCGCGGTCGTAGCCTCAAAGTTTGGAGGGGGTCACCAGTACACAGCCTGAGGTTTTTGGGGGGTCACGAGTAGAAATACGATAAATGGAGTAAAAAAGACTTTACTATTAGCGCCCCACGATTTTACACGCGTAATTGCTGTTCCAGGTATAGAGACATAGAGCCATGAGCTCGAACCCCTGAATGGTTAGAATACTTAGAAAAAGTAAAATTAATTTAAAAACTACTGACTGCCCCCGTAGCTCAGTTGGTAGTCGGTCTAATCACTGAGCCTTTGGTTTGATTCCCACCCAGGACAAACATTTGCGTGATGAATAATAAATGGTAGTTTGTTCTGTGTCTCGGTGTTTCGGTGTATTATAAGTATGTATTTAAAACTATATTCTTATGTAATAAATCAACTGTTTTGTTTCCATTTTGCAAACTTTGCTTGGTTCGGTGATAGATGGTATTGTGTGAAGAATGTCGACCCTTGGCTGTCTTCCTGTGAGATACGGCCCCATGTTTCAGTAGTGGGAACATTTAGTGGGCTGCTTATGCCTGAAGAATGTCGATATCGATGTATTTAAAATTGTTTTAGCAATCGTCGCTCTTGAACTGGTCGTTCCACGGTGTCACCTACCCTTTACAAGCGTGACGTAAGAGCCCTAGTCGGCCAGGTGTAGGTGGCTGGTGGAAGGCGCAGGCGATTAATTTAATAAATACCAACCGGATTCCGGGGCGTTTGTCTCCGGACACAGCTATGCGCCGCCAGACATCGCCTGAATTACGATTCTATCTCATATAACTACTCATTTGTTATCTACGTCACTTTATAACTATACCCACACTCCGTGGTTTCCTTGCTGACACAAAAATCAACATATATTCCGGTATGAAGAGTATAATTAATACATGTGAAAACTAACGTGGTTATCACCATAGATTTAGTTTTAAACTCTTTAGTTATCACGCATTATTTCATGAATTCTAGAATGTTAATTTTGTTGAAAACCTGGAACCGGAACCGATAAAAATAAAGTGGATAAGTGCGAGTTGGACTCGCCCATGAAGGGTTCCGTTGCAGCAAGTAACATTATATACATAGTACACATAGTTCTTGTAGTTCGTTGTAACTTTGATCGAAGTTTCAATAATAGTGTATTTATGACGTACTAAAAAAAACTACTCATGAGATCATATATTTTTTTTAGATTTTTCATTCTCTTACTTTAGAAGTTAGAGGGGGGGGGACACACATTTTACCACTTTAAAAGTGTCTCTCGCGCAAATTATTCAGTGTAGACGAAAATTATTTTAGAAACCTCAACATCATTTTTAAAGACCTATCGATAGACACGTGTAGGTTTGATGAAAAAAAATATTTTGAGTTTCAGTTCTCAGTATGGGGGGCAACCCTAATTTTTCTTTTTTTTTAATTTTTCTGTTGAAATCTTAATGCGGTTCACAGAATACATCTACTTACCAAGTTTTAACAGTGTAATTCTCATAGTTTCGGCAAAAAGTGGCTGTGACATACGGACGGACGGACAGACAGACAGACAGACATGACGAATCTATAAGGGTTCCGTTTTTACGTTTTACGGAACCCTAAAAATATAATAACTACTAGCTGTTACCCGCGACTTTGTCCGCATGAAATAAATAAATACTAAGGTAACTCAGGCAGTATTATACTACTATTTGTATACCCAGACACATTTACGGTTACTAAAAACAGCTTATAATTAAACAATTTTGTACAATTTCATGAAAATCGGTTCAGTTGTTTATGTTTGAAAGCGTAAGAGACATTCGTCCCCCATTTCAACTCCAATTTCATCCCGATACAGTTCAAAATTACAAAATTGCTAGAACAAACATTTATTTGGTTCGTGCCTAGTGCATATAATATACAGAGTTTCATCGTTCTATCTTCAACGATTGGGAACTTCCATATTGACATTCATCCCTCATTTCAACCACAATTTCATCCCCGTACAGTGGGAAATTACAAAATTGCTAAAACAAACATTTATTTGCTTCGTGTCAAGTGCCTATAACAGAGTTTCATGGTTTTATCTTCAACGATTGGGAGCTTCCATATATACTTTCATCCCCCATTTCAATCCCAATTTCATCCAGTTCGAAATTACAAAATCCAACAGTTCGAAATTACAAAATAGCCAGAAGAAACATTCGTTTGCTTCATGTCAAGTGTCTATATACAAAATTTCATGGTTTTATCTTCAACGGTTGGGAACTTCCATATTGACATTCATCCCCCATTTCAATCCCAATTTCATCCCCGTACAGTTTGAAATTACAAAAATTTCTAGAACAAACATTCGTTCGCTTCGTGTCAAGTGTCTATAAACAGAGTTTGATGGTTTTATCTTCAACGGTTAAGAACTTCCATATTGACATTCATCCCCCATAATGAGACGGTATCTACAAAGTGAACTAAGTCTCACCTACTACTACTCAACTAAGAACCCAGTCTCTGACGGTCGCTACAGGTGACTTGTGTGATGCCAGAGCAGTGGGTGATGGTGAAACTCTGCATCAGTGTCGGCGTGCAATGTGTCCCTACCGAACGTGTCGCTGGCGCTTCTCCGCTGCGGCTATAGTACCACGCATTGTTGCTGGATTGCTGGATATGTCTCACACAACGCCATTTAGTCCCAAACTAAACAAAGCTTGTACTATCAAAGCCGATATCTTATACCTTTAAACGAGTAACTGTTGTATATTTATATATATACTAGCGGCCCATTCCGACTGCGCTCGAATATTGTCATTTAAAGACTATTAATCGAAATAAAAACTATCCTATCTCTCAAGTTGGACCAGACTGCTTACGGTGTACCAATTTAATTTAAAATCGGTTAAGTAGTTTAGGAATGCATCGCGGACAAACATCGTGACAGGAGATTTATATATATTAAGATATATCTCGGAAACGGCTTGAACAATTTTGATGAAATTATGTAAGCAGGAGGTTTCTGGGACGATAAATCGATCTAACTAGGTTTAATTAAAAAAAGCATATTATGCGCGTTTTTAGACAATGAAAAACTGTCACATTGGACATTAGAATGCGAAGGTAAATTTCGCCGCGTGACGCAACAACATAATAGCTCCGACGGTGCGGTCATAGCGGTCACGAATTAGTAGCTCCGGGTTCGAATCCGAACATTTCTCTTTTTTTCAAGATTTTTTTTTAAGAAAATCTATTTCTTGGAGTCTTATACCTAAGTATATTTAGTATTTAAACCGAGCAAAGCTCGGTCACCCAGGTACTAATACTTATACTTAATATTAGTATACGCAGTAACGCCCCGCGGTTTCACCCGCGCAATTCTTGATCCCGTTATTTTTCTGGGATAAAAGATAGCATATGTGTTATTTTAGACTATTCTCTATGTACCTACCAAATTTCTTCCCAATCCGTACAGTAGTTTTTAGACAAAGAGTAACAAGCAATATACAACCTATCTATCCATACGTTCTAACAAATTCGCGTTTATAATACCTATTATAGTCGGATAAACGCTTGTTTGTTACCCTTTCACGCGAAAACTACTAAACCGATCATCGTGAAACTTTCTACACATATTTTTGGAGTTATTAGAAGTACATTTTAAGAGAATATTACGGGATACGCGTTTGAAACCGCGGGGCACTACTTGTATTTATATGTAAGTATCTATAATTGAAAACATTCTTATTTTACATAGAAACATCCAGACCCAGAACAAATATATGAATTCATCACACAAATATTTGCCCTGGGTGGGAATCGAACCCACGATCCGTGGCGTCGCAGGCGTACTTGCTACCAATTAAACCACTAGGTCAGTCAGTTAGGGCGTTGCACTCGATTCTCGATCATGGTGGTGGAATACTAGGTTCAGAGCTCAGTGTAGAAGTTTTTTTTTTTATAAGTTTACACTTGACCGTTATATTGCCTGATATTAAGCGGTGATGCGGTCTCAGATGAAGCGTGCTTACCTAGAAGAAACCGATTCACTCTCTATTTGATTATAACCAACTGGAAAAACCCACTCAGGCAACTCATTCCACAGCTTAGACGTTCCTCACAAAAGTAGAATCAAACCTCTTTGTTCGAATTTCTGTAACGTCAACCATGAAACGATGCCACTTTTTCGAGCTACGAGCGGTACCACAGAAAAAAAGGCAAGGCAACATTAAATTACATAGTTAAATGAATGATATACCTAATAAATGTGTTTTTTATCAATGATATCTTGTCCGTTAGCATTCTCAGTTAAAGTCGTGTTGGTGACGCAAACCTTTAAGATTACCCGTACCAAAAATATGTTCAACGCGCCTAAATAAGTACCTACTTACCTATTTATTCACTTCGAACAACCACGGTGTTCCAGTGGCGTGAACAAAATAAGCGCGATATTGGAGCTTCAAATCCTTCCCGCTCTACTGAGCATTTCCCAGGTACAAATGTACACGTTCGTGTATTACTACGAAGTAGTTTTAACTGTGAAGGAAAATATCATGAAAGAACCAAAAGTTCCCCAGAAATACGAGAACATTTAACATTCACCAACGCGCACTTGGCCAGCGTAGTGAATAACAATCAAGAGTCAAAGCTGCCTTTGCGCGAGATTGGTTATTCCGAATTTAAAGTGGACTGTTTATGCTTTCAAAGAAAATATACAATTCCGGTAACAGGAAAAAAGAAATCTTTTATTTCTGCTTAAAACAATTAATTTCAGTGAGTACTCGCAGTGATACAATAGGTCTGATTTTTAGAGCTCTATAAGCTCTAATAATCTACGAGTACGCTTCTACAAATCAGTTTCAAGGAAATTTAAGAAAAATCAATACAGAAAATCAAGATTAATAGCAAGGTAATAGGCGCGTTTGAAACAGTAGTCTTGGAGGTTCGCAGAGACGAGAGCGAGCGAATTATAATTTATTTGGAGAAGTGGCAAGGAGCCCCCGCGCCTCCGCCTCGCGCCGCCCGACCTACCCTTTGCTTTCGCCCTTCGTTACGGACGCGCATCCCTAGAGTTGTAACTCGAAATGGAGTTTTCTTCACTGATGTCAGTTTGATTTTAACTTAACCGTTAATTATGTAAAGTTTTATGTACACAACAGCAGCAACTTCTAAAACAGTGTTAAATTATGTTTTATGAGCAAATATTGTTTTGATCTATTTAGTATTTTTTTTTCTTATTCTTAAAAAACCAAACCTGCCAAACACAAAATACAAAAATATTTATTTTTATACTGTACAAAGTAAACAAAGTTTCGAAGTGTGTTTGCGTTTGTTTGCGAGTGCGTGTGTGTGAGAGAGAGGGAGTATGTGTGTGTACCCATATGATATACTTACCTATGTATGATACAAAGTATTAATGCACAAATATGTATATGTACTTTCATTTGGTTTTTGAAGTGAAAACTTATTTTGGCGCGCCTACACAGATTTTTTGTGGGCTGTGAAATGAATTCTGAGCGTCACGCTCGGGTATAATAAGAAATCTTCGGGTAAACTCGGAACCATAGCCATTGGCTATCTAGAAATGCGTCATCCAATGGGAAATGCTAAAAGGGCGTGGCCTAGCCATCATCGTATGGCCATCTAGAAATGCGTCCGCCAATGAGAAATGCTGGTGCATTTCTAGATGGTCATGCCATGATGACCAGGCCACGCCCTCCGGTTACACCCGCGTAGTTTCCAAAGCAAGCTATCAAATAATTCTGAGTAAGAAGTTTTCACTTCTATTGGCAGATCCTATGACTGCCAATATTTTTTTAATAATAATTGCAAGCAACTGATGGGAATTTCATTTTACATTATAAATATTAATAACATATTATAAAATTATAAACATATAATATCCAATGGAAATAACAATGTATTAATCATAAATTATAAATAATTAATAATAAAAATAAACAATTGTTAATAGGTATATAATTTGGACGCTACTGATATCACCTACTGATAAACATATAAATATGTAATAATTTTTCGTAGAAAATATCATACAAATTAGCCAGCACGTGCTCAAAATTATCATATTCAAAATCATCTAGCGATTCCCGCATTATTTTCTTACACTCATTGATGGAGGATGGCATATGCCGCCCATTTGGAAGCCGTGCGTCCATAGTACTTGGCATTGTGTTCGCGATATGAGTGAAGACACAGTGAGCTCAGTGCGTTCCTGACACGCAGCTCACCAGTGACGAAAAGTTCGAGGGTAAACATGCGCAACCCTCTCGCACTCCCTCACCTGTACCCTCGCAACAGCCGTTGAGCTTGCGTGCGCGCTTCGCTGCAGCCCGCAGTGCCAAACGGGCAAACATCGTGCGCGTATACTCTCCTTGAAAAAGGCCGCCGGACGCAGCCGAAACTCGAGTCGAATTGACCGTACGTATTACACGTGAGTGACCCGCCGTTTACCCAATAAATATAAATTAAGTAAAATTTTCAGAAAAAAACATTACAATACATGACATTTGGTCTCCGTACACATGATTAAATTTAACTTGATCTTTAAATAATAATAAAAAATACATTAATTAAGCTGCAACGCTTCGGCCCTCAACTTTATACTTTTCTGTTTTTTCTGTACGTAGGTTGCGCTCAAAGGAGCTAGCGGGCGCGGGGCGAGGTGGCGCTCGCGGGGGGAGGAGGGCGGAATTAACGGGGGGAAGGGGCCGCCCTGGATACTGAGAGGAGTTTTAACCAATTAATTTTGTTCCTCAACGCAAACTCCGCTATATAATAAGGTATAAGTAGGCATTAACTGAGGCGCGCCGATAGCCGGCCGGGGGCGACTCGCAGTCCTGCCGAGCTATAACGATGTTTTATTTCTTGTTAAGCTCTCTGTTTCTCCACTTTTAATATTTAATGGCATTTTCATGACTCATTTTTTATAGCGCACTTACAAATACCCGGCGTTATTGATGTTCTCTTTAATGACATCGTTGTTTTTCGAAGGGGATCTATTAAATTCGAGTAATTAATGCGACGCTTGTTTATTTTCACCGCCATGTTTAGTAAGGTATGGTGTCAAGCGAGGTATTCCAATTACTTGAATTTTGAAATTAAATGATACAAAACTAAGTAACTGTTAAATATATCGTCGAATGAATTTACTCACAAAATAATGATCGAACTTTACTCCGAAATTTGTTTGATCATCTATGAAATTACTTGCAGACTACGGATATATGTACAAGTAACTACAACCAAAACTATGTTTCATGGTTATACAATACAGCTTTACTAATCTAAATGGATCGCGTTTACGAATAACTTTTAGTACACTAACCCTGAAATTGCAAAAATAAACTCACTTACCCATACACAATGGTCTTAATTCAACAAAATGTAAAAAACTAGTTTCTAAAGTTTTCTCTATTTCCACGGTGGCATACTACACAAAAGTTATTTGTATATTTTAATTGATGTAAGTAGTAAATCTAAATTTCGTAATTATTTATAACCTCCAGTGTTATTCTAATATTGTTGGATAAATGCCTCAGTAGCTTTTCATTTCTTTACGGATTGTGCCTAAATTGATATCATTTACAAGAATTAACAAAATTTCCCCATATTTTCTTAAAGTCAAAGTGATAATTCTTTTGTATCTGTGGTTTAGCTATTGCGAAATTTTCACATACTTTAGAATTTCACCAAATTTATGGTATAATGTAAATAAAACCGTAGTTATCGAACTAGTATCTAGAATGTATGGTATTCACAATCACGAGGTCGTACGTTTGAATCCCACTTGCATCTCGGAGTATTTTTCTGAGGGCAGATGTACAACTTTGTCACCACCACTGGATTTAATAGCGAGGGAAAATATGGCGAGAAAATTGCCATGTTTCAAGATTCCGCCAAACCGCTATGAGCCAGCGTGATGGATGCCTTGACTCTCGCCTTGCGAGAGTAGACCCTGAGTCTCAGCTATGGTAACATTTAATGGGTGGATTTTGCTATTGCTAAGATTACTATCTTTATATTGACAATATCAGTGCCCCGCGGTTTCACCCGCGTATTTCCCGATCCTGTTATTTATCCGGTCTATAAAATAACTCCTAAAAAAAACGAATTAGTCTAGTTAGATTGCTCTAAAAAAGGTACACGTATTTTTTCTTTTGTTTCACAAATAAAACATGACGAAGATGCAGTGCTTAGAAGTTTCGCGTAACGTCACTTGTGGGTACGATTTTAACCCACAAGTGACGTCACGACCCCACTCTGGCAGTTTGATGATCTATATCTTTATCGATTTTTAATATTTTGAAAAACAAAAAATACGTGAAAATATTTTTCCATGATCTAGCTGACGGACTAATTAGTATGGTGTATTTTTGACCCAGTCCGATACCCTACTGTGTTCTATATCAAAACAACCCGACCAGTTCTCCCATTTCGATATGATTGAGCAACAAACCTCTAGAACTTGATTTATAATAATAGTAGGATTATAATTAACTTTCAGATTGTTAAATACATGAGTACCGACATAAGTTGCACTTGACTGTTTAGTTAATATGGCGGGAGATGACAGACGCACACCGACACCGGTGACTGGAAATCCGTAGGTACAACACCTGCCCCTCGTGAAATACATCGCCGAGCTTGTCTAACGAACCATATGTCTCAACAGCTCGTGCTTTACCCTCTTCCAGATATAAATACAAATTATACATAAAAACACAAAGCGCTTCCCCTTAACCAGGCCGTAACTAAACAGTGAAAAGTTTCTGTATATCCAATTTACTCGAAGCGTCGAGATTTAAAAATAAGATCCGTCACAAAAACACTAGCTCGTCTCGCGCCTCGCGGCTCACCTCAATATGACGTTCTTAAAAAACACGTTCAGCTCTTAACGGCAGTGGCTCTATTGTGTTGTTAAAAAACAGGAACGCATCACCCGAAAAAACAAACCGCAGAATACTGTTAAAAAACAGAATGCAAGCACGCGAGCTGAGACACCCTTTCCCTTTTACGAGTCGCGAGCTACGTTTTTTTCTAATGTCTTAGTGAGGGTTGAGTTTTTTCATTCGATGCTTCGTATAAATTAATAACTGAACGTGCTCATAATCTGCTGCTCGGAACACTTTCGTCTTTGTTGCTTTTTTTTATTCGAAGTTAGCATTCATTTGTTTTTGTATGTGGCGGAAACGGGTCGAGTCTATTGATTACATCCACCGCAGCGACAGGTGGTGTTGCACTTTGTTTCTATGTATAGTCCTGCATTTTGATACGTTTAATTTGACAAAATTTCCGAAAAACAAATAAATAAATATTTGGTGGACAATTAAAACCTGTTCATTGAAATAACGCATTACACCACTGTGTACACTCACCAAGCTAGTTACGATTTGGAATTGATAGTTACATACGCATATATGTATAGCAAAGGTACAGAAAATTTCAAATGCAGCGTGATCACTTGAATTAGGTCATCTTTTTGTATTTTCACGACATATTTCACCGGAAACTTTCCTTCCAACTGGAACTCAGAGTGATCTTGACAATGTGGGACATCTGACAGATACATGGAAAATAATTAAAGGTGCATGCGGGGTTTGAGCCTGTGACTAGTGACGTCGTCTCTAAAATCGGTCATTTTTGTCGCTGGGTCACCACAGCTTCAAACATCAAACACAAAACCCCGAGAACTAGTGAATAGAAATTCTTGTCCAACTATTGGGTACTATTTTTCTCAAAAACACAAATTATGATGTTTACTAGCAACGGCCCGCTGTTTTTTCTTTTGTTCCCGTAATTTCTGGGCGATCAGAAACCTACCTACTACTACTACACCAAACTATAATCGAACTATGTTCCAAATTCTATCTAGGTCCGTTCAGCTGATCTGACGTATTTGAGCAACAAAGATAAAAAAATTAAAACTTTCACAATATTTAGAAATTAGTAGAATTAGTCGGAGAGAACATTCAAAAGTGTTAGTGTAGAATATGCAGAATCTGGCTAAAGGTTTAACAAAAAAACTTCACCGGATGACGAACCAGGAAAGGATATGGGTGTATCGGGATAATCATCTGTGGCTTGTTTTTGTCCACATTGCGATGAACCTTGGATTGCGTTAATTTAGAACTTCAAACTAAGATTCTAGTACAACGTTGGAATAACATTGGAACAGCCGCATTACAAAACTTGACTCAAACTCAATTTCTTAAGTTTTTTTGAGTTTATTTCATGTCACGAGTAACGAAAATTCGTACCAATAGGTAGAGATCTATTTTACCTAAAAAATTGGACAGGTTTTCGACTAGCATTGTTTTGAGTAAATATTTAGAAAATGGAGGTAATAATAAAATTTACTAACGGTCAATAATATAATGTAAGATTTAAATAATCTACCGACCGTTTAACGTTTTAATGGGAGGATTTTCAATATTTCTAGTCATTATCCTTCATTTTACAAAGGTACACCATTATTTTTAGGTAGGTAGGTACTTATGTATATGAGTTTAGTAAGTTGTATATAAAACAGTTACTGGTAAATTTAAAAGAAAACTCGTAATTACCTACAACTGTTTTCATGTTAAAAATGTATCAACTATTCAAGGTATCGTCTAAAAGCCGTTCTTTTGTGTGAACTGTCGAAAAAGGATGAGAATCGATCCTTGCTCCGAAGTAAGCAAATACGTGAATGCATTAGACATGCATTGTGATTTGTGTCCATTCAGTGAATGCACACGTGTGCCAATCTTGTAGTTTAATAAAATATATTCTCCGTTGCGTAGGTGACAAGCAATATTTCTGCTCTGTTTACTTTTGAGAGATGTCCTCTTGAACTACGTCATAACATAACACATAGTTTAAAATAAAATTCATTTATTTAAAGTAACAAGACTCATATTCATAGATACAAATTAATTTCGTCCCATTACATTATATTCAATAGTAATTACATTATTCATTATTAATTTTACATTATGGTACAGCCAAACATTTTACATATAGGTACTAAAGTATGGCAATATTACCTATAGAAAATTACATCTAAGCGAATCATTTTACATTTATCAAGTGTTATATCGGAAGTAACTAAGTTTATTTCATATCATATTTTAGTTCGTTTATTTATTTATTGCAAATTAATTACGGGCGGTGTTATTGCTAAGATTGCTTTCAGCAATACGGCCGCCATTTTTGTAGTTTGTAGTGATACTTGTCAAGCGTTTTACTAAAGGCCGATTTACATCAGACGAGTGAATGCTCATTCTATCCCCACTGTATCAAATTCATTTGGTGTAAACAAACGTAGAGCGTTCTTTCGTTGTTTTGTTTGCGTTTGCAAAGATTCTATGGAATATTTAATATGGAAAACGCTAAGAACGATCTTTCGTTTATACTAAAAGATCGAGAAAGAATGCTCTTGTTCCAGCTCTAGCTCTATGTTCGTTCAGTTTAAATCGGCCTTTAAATATTTAAATATGTCTTATTGTTTGTGTCACAACATAAAGTTTTTATCTATTTTTCTATCAGGAACATGATTGTATGTTAAAGAACTAGGTATGAATGTCATCTCAAATTGACCATCTGATTTGAGTGTGGAAAGGTAGTTTAAAGGCCATGATGTTATACGAGCCATCGCTTATTATTTGTAATTTAAGCCAGGCCTTTCATTTGAAAAATTCACAATTACTTTGTTAAGCTTTTGAATGGCAAAACTAAAATTAGGACATTTCGAAATTAGGACAGTTTATTAATCACTTTAAAACCTATTATTATAGATGAGAGGTAATACAAGTATACTATATATGTAAACCTGTGTGGTAAATTAATTATGCTGAATAAGAACTTCCCTCAAAGCTGATCGATGTAATGATTTATCTACTAAATCGCTCAGTTGGTGTGAATAACGTTGGATGCCCGCCACTCGAGTTTGAAGCAACGCCATAAAAACTCCACCCGCGCCGCGTCACGCAGTATCATTTTATTTTGATAGTGAATTCGTGTAACCGCCGCCTATTGTAGCAAACCACTTTGATTATTGATTTTTACGCCAAATCCCTTTTTCAGAATTCCCATTCAACGCAATTATGACTTCCTTTTACATTTTTGATGTATTTACCTCTCCGCACAAAGAGATAGCTGCACAATGTCATTAATTACCCGTGAGCTTTGGAACTTGTCTCATTTCGTGCCAGTGACAGTGTGCAATAAAAATGCACACACGGGTATACTGCAAGTCATTACGTAAATTCTGATTTAAAATTGTGTTATTATGTTCGACTATATTTGATTTTTCCCTTTAAAATTTTAAGACAAACAATTATTTTAAATCTTATTTTTAGGTTAATTTATATTCTTTTTATCCGTCGTATGAATTAGTTTGATATATAATAAGTTATAGTTTTAAGTATTTATTTTATTTCTTTGATTTTACATCCTGTTATCTTAATTAATATGAATATTTTGATGTATGTTGTTTAGTTGAATGGAAACAATTAAACAAATACTTACCTACAGTTGACATTTGGAGTATAGAAACATTTCTAAACAATGAACTACTATAATTTTGTAGGCAATAAAGTTTTTCTAAATTCGACGTTACCAAAATAAAGAAGTATAAGTACAATTTAAAAATAAAAAAACATTACGTGCATAAAACCTAAAAATAATAATGTATGTAAAAACACAAGCACTATTACACAAAATGAGTAACATATATTAGAGCCTAATAATAGGTTTTCGACAGTGCTTTAAATCTACCTAAGTATCGATCGATACAAAAATGTTTTGGCACGATGACCAAAAAGTAGCTAGAGTTAGGTTCCAAATATCAGTTCTTCGATAACTCTACCGCTTTCAAATCTATTTGGCATATTTTGATCTATTTAGCAAAGTAATCAATTAAAGTATTCCATAGTCGATCATGTTTGTAGGTAGTATCTATTTATAGTCAATATAGCTTATCAAATAATCTAGATTTCAACGGAAGATTTGAACAATTGGTATGTTTAAGAAATAACTTCATAGAATTGAAAGACCACTAATGACATATTTTATTATGAAAGTATTCTGAACAAAACAAATTTGTAATAAACAATAGGTTACAACGAATAGGCTATCAGAAGATTGTAAAAGAAGTTGTGTCATTTGATAAATTTTAGTTGATAAAATATTATTCGCTCTTGGTGTTCAGTAATACAGAGTGTATAATACAAGTTTATACTCGTATACGCAAATAGTACAGAAAGAGTTTTGCCGACAAAGTTCTCGATGAAAAAAGTAGAGAAAACGAATTCACGCGAACTTGTTTACAAGGAAGCTCTAATCCTTTAATCTGTCGAGTATCACTACTGTGCAATGTTGCCGCATCTCATTCTCTCTAACAATGCTTAATTGTCGCTGAAATTGAATACAGCAAATGCGATGCCAGAGAAAGAGCCCTGACAAAAGAGTTTGTTTGTTACTATGGTAGTAGCTGTTTGTGTGACCGCACGGTAGCTAGTTTGTTTGGTTTAATCCGTTTGTTGTGTCCTTTCTTAGCATTCTGTTCGGGAGCGTAGTTTAAAATATTAGAATGGTCAAGGCAAAGGCTAAGAAGACTTAAGAAATTCACCGCACGTTCGAATTCTCAACTGAGGGTGAGCCAGTTTCTGTGTTTTAGAGAACTAACTGTTTTAAACATTGCGTGTGTTAAGTGTGCATAATTCATTTCTCAAGTAATTGGTGTGTCAAATTACTTTTTTGTTCAAGCAGTGTCTTAATTGACTAGTAGCGCATTCCAGTATCACATGATTACACATTTACTAAAAATACACATTTTGTAAAAATATAGGTATAATAATTTGGAATTTTCATGATCAAATTGATACGTAGCGCTATGTTTACTATCAGGCATTTAATATATAAATCAGGCATAAATTTGCTCGTCCCATAACTCTACATCATATTGATAAAAAAATATAAATAAATAACATGTAATATAATTATTGAGCTTTTTAATAACACTTCGAGTCCCATTATTGCAATTTTATTAGAAATCCTTAACTTACTTAACTTTACAATAAAACTTGTGGGGTTCCGTTGCTTATAAACATCTACAATATCAAACATCTACCTCTATCAAACCATATAAAAACATCTACCTATAAGATCAGGAATGCTGATGAAGATAATTCTTAAAATAAGAATAGTATATTACAAAAACATTCATATGTACCGGTAAATTTAAATCAATCGGATTCCTTATAAATATTGACCATTTTATCAAAGCATTATCCTAGAGTTTCATCGTAAATTGTTTTCGGCGATTCGTGAAAATTCCAATAAAACAAATATTTGAAATTGAATAATAATGGAGAGTTATTCGAGCCATGACCTGTTTGGCCATAGATATAATTAAAAAGAACTCTTAGAAACTTCTTGTCTATTGATGAAATTCTATCTTTGCGAAATAGGATCCGGGCCGGTCGTTCTCGGTTCATGAAAAAAAGCGCTGTTTTTTTTTTCGATTCTCGGTAAAAAGTAAAGTAGGCAACACGGGGGCGGTCCAACAGCTGCCACTAATTTGGAATAGCAAAAATGGTCGATCCCATGTTACAATGGGCTTAGAACTATTAACTTTAATCAGCTATGCTGTTAATCTTATTAAAATATGACTTAGTCGTATTTGATTGACATTATGTTTGAACAAGTGGTTCATATTGTATTGAACGTTGTTATTCTATTTCGTGAGTCGTATTTATTATATTGAGGTTGACATTTTACCAATGAAGAATTCAAGTACTACTGTGTAGTACTAGACAGTTATTTTGACTTTTTACGTTCAAATTGCTACCTGACACTGATTTGGTATGACCACTAGGAGCACGTGTTGCTTGTCGCATCACATAACTTTAATCTACCAATATTTTAAATGCGACAGTTTGGAGCTTTGCTTTTTTCTCACATCGTAACACATACCTAAATAAATTAGGTTAAAATTGAAACAATTATATATTAACATAGTCTGGCAATAGCTACATTTCACTTTGGTAAAATAAGAGAACGGAAACTACGCCGGTAAAACCACAGGGTGCTGCTAGTGTAATATAAAAATCATTAGTAAATTTAAATAATGAATTCAAATTAAATAAGAACATTGTAGCGTTGCACCATGAAAAAAATAGTCTTCAATAAGTGCAAGTAAAACTGAAATCATCCATTTACCAAAGCAATAGAAATAGCACACTGTGTTAACAAGATAACAAGAAATAAAAATGAAACACGCAAAAGTACCTACAAAAGCATCAGCTTGCCGTTAACCACCGAACCAAGCTTAAGCTTGTATCTCGGGGATCGTGAGCTAGGACTGGACTGATCATCCTATACTTACCTATAATATTATTATTAAAAAGGTGAATGGAAGTTTGTTTGTTACGCTTTAACGCGAATACTACTTAACCGATCATCATGAAACTTTGTACACGTATTTTGAAGGTATTAGAAATAACATAGGCTACTTTTTATCGCGGGTGAAACCGCGGGGCACAGCTAGTAGTAAAATAAATAAAATGAGGCTATTTAAAAAAAAATGTTTGTAAAATAAGCCAAATGAGTTTGGTCTGTTTGAGTCTAATCTAGCTATATGTATCTATACTAATCCTACTACCTACTAATATTATAAACGCAAAAGTATGTGTATTTGTTAGTCTTTCACGCGAAAACTACTGAAAAGATTGAAACATAGACAGATAATGGTCTATAATGGGAACAGAGAAATCTAAATAAAATTTAGATTTCTCTGGTCTGGAATAACACATAGGCTATTTTTATCCCGGGAAATTAACGGGATCGGGAAATACGTGAGTGGAATTGCAAGGCGCTACTAGTAAAATAAATATATCATAAACAGACCGTTAACTTTCTTTATTTTGGTCATATGTTTGAGGTATTATCCATAAGCACTGGATCTAGGTACTGTCAAAAAGGTTTAGAGAATTTGATATGTACATTATTATATATAAGTCTTTGTTTTAACTTATATATTACGTACTTAGTTGTTATTTATCCAACGTTCGGGCTAACTTAACGGATGTAAATAATAGAAACGCCAGTAATCATACATCTATGAACATTTATAGTAGGTAATCACAACTTCACCAAAATGTATGCTTGTAGAGATCTATAGCTACGAGTAAGTAAGTATTTTTTGTTAGAATGAATGCAATTAAAATTGCAATAGTTAGTGAAGTATAAAGTGAGTTTTCAGCAATTATTTGTCGAATTATTGATGATGATGATGTACCTATTACAGGTCGACTTCGGCCTCGGCAACTGCTTACATGACTCATTCTCAATTTTGGCAATGTTCGGAAATAGCTGCTAGATATTTATGAAGACGCCATTCTCATATAGCTGCACAAATAAGGTCATAACCAATAATAAGCTATTATCATTAAAATAGGTTTTATTATCAATAATAACTTCACATATCACTATCTAGCAGAGTTAGGAGCGAGCAATTGTAAATACATACTTATGATACTTTACTATTGTGTCCAATCAACAAAATACTGTAAATATTCACAAAAGCTTACAAATGTTCCAGACTCAACAACACACAGCCCGGTTACAGCGATTCATTGCAAAAAACGAAGCGTCGGGTAACAATCAAAGGGGCAAGTTTTTCATTCGCCAAAAAAGAATTCAACAAAGAGGTTGATAAATAAAATGTGCTCAACTTAACGGGTATGGAACCTGATAACCCTAACACCTTGATCTATGTGGGTTAGTAGGCAGTAGGTAATAACAGTGCACCGGTGTATCCTTTTTTACCCCGATTGCCAAAAAATGAACGGCTGCTAACTGGTTAGAAGATGACACCATCCGGCGTGGTAATACGAACGGTAACTGTTTTAATACCGTTGTATATAGAGGACAGGTACATTGCGAACTGTGAACTGAAAAAGACATTAAATACGGTTAATTACCGGTTTCCTAACACTTGCACTGTTCAAAACATTAGTCGATGGATTTTGGCAAAACAGTTAGTAGGTACTAGAATCGTCACAAATAACATCTGGTCCACTCAATTTATACTGTGATATTCTTCTCTAAAGTCTGCTGCTTATTAACAGACTTTAAAAGAGGTGGAAGTTCTCAATTCGATTGCTGATTATTTTTTTGTTTGGTAGGTAGTAGGTACTTCAAAGGTGTAAAACTAAAATTTGCGCACTTTTACCTAGACGACGTATTCAGACTACTTCGTTGTTTCTTCGGAACAGAGTGTTAGGTTGATTTCTTAAAAGTTTTGAAATTTAATCAAGTTTAATTATAAAATGAAGTCATGCGTTTATCACCCAAAGATCTACAAGACCTTAAAGATGACCTACGCTACTCGTATCTAAAATGAGCTAAATCTGAGAAATCAAACTCAAAAAGTTTTCGCTCTAATATCTTTATAATCCGTCAGTTTCATTCCAGTCAAGACGAGTTTTTGCGACAAAACATAAAGAGAAACTCACACCGCCAATAAGAAACTCGTACTGCCAATAACATCACAATTGAAGCCACAAAATAAACAAAATCGAACGACCTTGAATGACAGTAAAAATCAATAGCGCATGATCACAAGTGCACTATTATAGCGTCAGCTGATCTCAGGGGAGGTCAATGCACTTTTTATTGTCCTCTTAGCAGCGTCCATACAGAAAAAACGCATTGAGTAAAAACCGTGTCGGTCCATTGTAAAAAAACTCAACCCTACCGCCACGCGTGGCAGGTACCCCACGCAACCCTTTAACAAAAACTCTTATAAAAAACAGTCAGGGTAGCGAAAGGGTAAAATAGGGTTAGAATTACGCATGCGCTCCGTGGGATCACTGCCCTCGTTTTTCATTTTAAAATTTACAATCAACTTGACTTTAATATTTTTTTCATTTCGCTCGCTTCACTCGCTGCTTTGTTGGATTTTTTCAAATATTTAATTTCATTTCGTAGTAATGAGAAATAGGTATCAAAGTTTTTAACACCTTTTTAGAAATTAAGGTTAGGTTTCATAGATGGCTAGGGATTAACTTAATGACGTTTAGTGAATTTGTGTATTGGGTTTTGTACCAAGTTCTATTGTAACTTTCTTCGGCCTTTCTCAATACTATCACTATGTATGCATTTTGTACTTTAAAAGATAACATGACAAAAATAATGATTTGGTTTTGTTTTGTTACGTCAACAAAGAAGTATGAAATGCTGTTAAATTTTCTTAAGTCAATCCTTTTACAGTAGTACCTTTTACATTTTTGTAGGCAATGAATTATATCCTAGCACCAAATTTGAATCACAAAAGAATGAGTTCATAAAACAAGAATCCGACGAAGTAAGAACGTTATGAACATTTTTATAGATGTAATGAATCTAATATGGATATGGGCAGGATATATGTTATTATAATTCATAATACCTATCTTTGTTGCGATATATAGGTAGCTAAAACAGATGACAATCATTAATTAAAATCAAGTACGTCATATCCAGCTATAACTTTGCTTGTTACTGTGTGTAACCAAACAATAAACATTTTTCTTGTCATCTTCACTTTTAAATAATTAAATATAATTCATTACATTTAACTTAGTAGTGGTAGGACTCTTGGTAGAGTCCTCCTGGGGAAGTACCTTTTCAAATTATTCCACCGCCAAGCAGCAATGTGCAAACATTACTGTGTTCCGGTTTGAAGGGCAATGTTTCCAGAGAAATTACAGGGCTAAGAGATCTAACATCTTAGATCTCTTGGTGACTAGCGCAGTGCAGTGCCAGGTGATGATATGGACTCTTCATGTTCCAATAGCTGCGTGAATAAATGTACCAGGCACATGTCCTGGTCTTCTCGTCACTATTAACTATAAAAAAACTTAGGTACATACAAGTCAAATTTTATAACACTAATAAGATAATTTTACTAGCAGCACAACGCGTCTTTACCCGAGTACGTCCTG
The DNA here is from genome assembly GCA_963693475.1 of Ectropis crepuscularia. Classification (NCBI taxonomy): domain Eukaryota; kingdom Metazoa; phylum Arthropoda; class Insecta; order Lepidoptera; family Geometridae; genus Ectropis; species Ectropis crepuscularia. Next base: position 8,400,333 of record OY856343.1, on the reverse strand, counting down.
TTCCCGTAATATTATGAATTTCTGAAATTACATGTAGGCCATGTGCTATTCCTGACTATAAACTGTGTTCCAAATTTCAACCCGATTTTCAACAAACATCCAAACTTTCACATATATATTAGTAGGAAAAATTGCCAGAAAAACAGGAGACAGTTCGATAAAGGTGATGGAAGATACTGGTATGTTGGTGCTAAGTAGTTGGTGGCGAGGCAATGCAAGCAAAGAGTGAATCAGACTGTAGATGATGCAGAGTGTATTGAGATAGTGAACCTTACTTACGTGTGCGAGCGCATTCTATGTGCGTAAAATTATCAGTTATTTATGTAGATTTCGACCTTACTACGTCGCATAAGCTCTGGTAGAAATTTGAAATAAAATCGTCCAATAACATTACTAAATAATGACAACATAAACATGTCCTTATCAATGGAAAAGAAAAAAAAACGTTGATCATACATACTTGTGGAATAGAAAAACCATGAAAATACAAAAATGTTGCCAATACCTGAAGAATAGCAAAACCATGATAATACAAAAAAGGTTGCCCAAACCTGCATAACAGTAAAATTATTATAATACAAAAATGTTGATCGATAATGCAGAATAGGAAAATTTCAATAATACAAAAACGTTGACCGTACCTGTAGGATAGAACAAAAATGTCTAATAGTTTATAAGTAGTGAACAAAAAACGGGTTGACTGGAGTTTTGAATGAAGTTAAGAAAGGCCCTAGACTATAATAAGAACAAATTTAACATTAACGACAAACGAACATAATTCGATAATAACACAAACAGTTGTAACAAAAACACGCACAGAGCTACCTAACTGCGGAGTGGAAGTATAATTAAGAAAGATAAATATCGTTTATTACTGTTAGGAAAGTCGATTAGAAAAAACTACCCCTTTCACCCCACAATTTGTAACCCGTACAGTGGGCGCCTGCCTCGCCGACACGCATAAAAACTCACGCTCTGTTGGGTAGCGTGGAGTGAGCTTTTCTCTTGCAACTGTTTCGTCTATTTGTTTTACGTGGTACATTGCTCTCAGCAATAAGGCTGCCATTTGTGGCGCTAGATCATAAGTATTTTACTGTATTTTTTCTGTTTTTTATGTCACAATAAAGAGTTATATATCCACATATTATTTACATATTACTAGAAAGAAGCATCCCGCGGCTCCAGTCGCTACTTCACGATCCCGTTACTTTCGCGGGATATATAGTAGCAAATGTGTGTGTATAGTATTTATGCCAGAAATACCGACTTGGGGCCCATAGCAAGTCAAAACATTATTATTTTGCTTTTATACCGATTTTAATATTTACCCCCTAATTGCAAACAAGTTATCGAAAAGAAATCACTTACGTAGGGTTCCCGGCGTCGTCCAAAGCCCAGTTTGGTCGAGAGGAATAAGGAACGGGGTCAGAAAAGGGAATATGTCGACACCAAACCAGACGATATCGAGGCGACCTCCCGAATTCCCGTTCCAGCAGAAGCAACGGTCCGGCGTTGTAGAAGCGGCCAATCCAGCAGCCACTTCACAATTAATAGTCCAGCACTAATCCAGTAGTCACAATTAATGTTAATAACGTGTTCCCGCACAATATTAAAGCTTTTATCCAGAAAAGCACCAGTTATAAAAACTAACAAAAAAACCAGTCATTGTCGTTCCCGCGACCAGAGACAACGTACCAGTGACAGCCGGCGACCACAGACACACGCTAATCGCCGGCCCGATATAATGTTGCCCGATTATACGGAACAAAACCCCCGACCAATTGAACTCCAGGTCAATTTTAGTAACTAGTATTTAGTAACTAGTATTTAGTAGTATCCGGACCCCAAATAAAACGAAATTCCCAACTTTGACCCGAAAGTGGAAATCAAACCAAAAAAAACACTTTACCAAAAATAGTAATAAAATTAAATTAAATTTTAACCTTGAAAACACGTATATCTAATAAAGAGGCAAGCGTGCCAGAGAGGACACCGCGCGCTGAAGTCTGGAACCAGAAATCAGAATCTCCGCCACGCGGGGTGTGCCATCAGTACCAGATATCAATTTTAAAATACGTCCCCTACGCCAGAGTAGGGGGGCCAAATTTGCCTCTTTTAATAATACTAAGTCCCCTTCCCGAGGGGCCTCCGTCCTATCTGTCCATTTTACCCGTTGTTGCAACAGATGCAAGTACTCGGCCGACCAGCGCCTCCAGAAGTCTTGACTTATTTGCTGCAATAACTGAAAACGGGACATGCGTCCGGGGCGCTCATCCTTCCAGGGATACTCCGGCAACGCGGTTAAAAGCTGACCGATCAAGAAGTGACCCGGCGTCAAGACTTCTAGATCGTTAGGGTCAGGCGAGATTGGACAGAGAGGACGGGAATTAAGCACTGCCTCCACGCGGCATAGTACCGTGACTAACTCTTCCCAAGTTAACACGGTCTCCCCGATGACACGGCGGAGATGGGTTTTAGCAGACTTCACCGCAGCCTCAAAAATTCCTCCCCAGTGAGGACAGGCCGGCACACTAAATTGCCAGCTGATTCCCCGCTGGGCGAGAGCCAGACTTAAACTATTATTACCAGAATTTAAAAAATTATTAACCTCGCGTAAATAATTCGCCGCTCCTCGATAGTTTGTGCCATTGTCCGAACGTATTAAAGAGGGTACTCCTCTTCGCGCTACAAAGCGATCCAGCGCCGCGACAAAGGCCTCCGTAGACAGCGCAGAGACCAGCTCCAGGTGGACTGCTTTGGTGGCCAAACACACAAAGACGCACAGGTAGGCTTTAACGACCTTGGCGTTACGCAACGTCGATGACTTGACCGAGAAGGGCCCAGCGAAGTCCGTTCCGACCCCGTCGAACGGCCTCGAGGGAGAAATCCTATCCGGAGGAAGATCTCCCATCATGGGCTGCATGGTAGACGCCTTGAGCCTATAACAAGGGACACATCTAAACAGCACCTTTCGGACCGCCCTGCGAGCCGACAAGATCCAGAATTCACGCTGCAACACAGCGAGAAGCGCGCCACATCCAGCGTGCGCGTTACCGATATGCCGATCGGTGATCAGCAGGTCCACCAGAGGACCTCCTTTCGGTAGCAACAGGGGGTGCCTGCTGCCGTACGGCAGGTTGGCTTTCCGGAGCCGACCTCCTACGCGCAGAAGACCATCCTGATCTGTGAAAGGGTTCAACTTGGCGACCGCACCCTTCAAGCGAGCGCCTCCGCAGCGCAGCGCCTCAAGTTCCGTCGGAAACCTCTCACCCTGCACCAGCCGAATGAGGTGCAGCAAGGAACTCCGACGCTCCTCCACAGTGGCGATCTGGTCACTCCTCCTCTGACGAGGGTGACGACAGTTGTGGATGAAGCGTTTAATCCAGCTAGTTACCCCCAACAACTTATCCAGCTTGCTGTAACGACCCGTCAACCAGTCAGGGTCTGGGGGCACTTCCGCCACAATCGCATGCACGCGGACTCCGGGCAGCTCCGCTCGCTCCGAGTCCGCGCCGTGAGCTGGCCAGGAAGCTTCTGGCTCCCGCAGCCAGTCCGGACCCCACCATAAGGGGTGATCAACTAGCTCCGGCGCGGAACAGCCGCGCGAAGCACAGTCAGCGGGGTTCAACTCACCCGGGACATGTCTCCAAACCATGTCCAGTCCAAGGTTTTGGACTTGGGAAACCCGATTTCCCACAAAGGTCTCCAAGGTGTGAGGGGCTGCTCTTAACCAGGCAAGCACGACCTGACTGTCAGACCACGCATAGACATTCCGGATGTCTATCGAGGTGGACAGTTCCTGATATACATGCTTGAGCAGCCGAGCAAGTAATGTGGCTCCGCTCAATTCCAGTTTCGGAATAGTGAGTCGTGTCCTGATAGGAGCTACCTTGCTCTTCCCCAATAAGAGCGTGACATTGACGTGGCCTCCAGCGTCAACTGTACGCAAGTACACAGATGCGGCATAGCCCAGCTCGGACGCATCACAGAACCCGTGCAGGCTGATCCGGCTACAGCCTGGTGGCAGAATGCGACGGGGCAACGCCACTCGATTGACCGTTTCGAGGTCAGATATTAAACGAAGCCAAATGTTAAACGAGTCTCCAACCAGGGGGTCGTCCCATGAGACCTTCAGAGTCCAAAGTCGCTGTAACAGACACTTGGCTGCGAACAGAACCGGACTGATCCAACCGTTTGGATCAAACATCCTGGCGATGGTGGACAAAACCGTCCGTTTTGTCCACGCGCGTGTGGCTTCCAGTGCCACCCGAAAGGTGAAGATGTCAGCAACCGGTTGATACTGCATGCCCAGAACCGCAATCCCGTGCGGATCGTCACCTTCCTCGAAGAGCCCCGGATCCTGCTGGTGATCGTCCGGGATACCAGCCAGGACGTTGGGGTCGTTAGAGAGCCATTTCTGAAGCTCATAGCCTCCAGATGCGAGAAGCTCTGTAAGCTCATCCCGGAGCAACAGAGCTTCCTCCACCGTCTGCGCACCAGTGCAAACGTCGTCCACGTACAGGTCGCGTTCCAGAACTGCGGCTGCACGTGGGTACCGAGCCCGTTCTTGCTCCGCCAACTCCAGCAGTGAGCGGATCGCAATGAAGGGGCTTGATCTCAACCCATAGGTGTTGGTGTTCAACTCATACACCATCATAGGGTCCTGAGGACTTTCCCGCCAGAGGATCAACTGGAACCTCCTGTCCTCGGGGTGTATGACCGTTTGTCGGAACATCATACGGATGTCCGCTCCCAACACCACCTGATGCCTACGGAAATTCAGGATGATGTCTACAATATCCCGATGTAACTTCGGTCCAGCGTGGAGGCACTGGTTCAGTGACACTCCTGTCGAAGTCGGAGCGGATCCATCGAACACCGTCCTGAGTTTGCCTGTCGACGCTTTCAAAACAGCGTGATGAGGCAAAAAGTAGTGGTCCATGGTCGACCAGTCGTCGCGAGCCGGAGACATGTGGCCCAGTGCCTCATACTCCCTCATGAACTCGATGTACTTTTCCCGAAGTACAGGATCTCGAGCCATGCGTCGCTCCATGGACCTGAGCCTTTTCTCGGCCAATGATCGAGACTGGCCCAGACGCGGGGGGTTATCCCGGAAAGGCAGCCTAGTCTCCAATCGCCCAGAAACCATTCTCCGAGTGTGAGCCTGATAAAAGTTCTCACACTCCACGTGCTCGGGATCCAGCCGAGACACGGTAGGCGGCTCTTCGATCTCCCAGAACCTCTGCATGATCTGAGCGAGGGCCGTTCCCGTAAAAGAAGCCTGATTCGACTGCTGTCACTCATCCACCATTCCCAAAATGGCGTTCCCATAGATGGTGGGCAGCGCCATCAGCGAAGACTGGTCCAACAGTCTAGGCTTCCCGTTCATGATGTAACCCAGTACATCAGAACCCAACAAAAGATCTACCGGACCCGCCATCCCGAAGCGGGGATCCGCCAACCTGAGACCCTTAGTACAGGACAAAAGATCCGGATCTATGTCCGCCTGAGGAAGCCAACCGACAACCGAATCCATGACGGTGGCCCTGACCGCAATCCTTTCCGAATATGAATGTACGGACGAGAAGGAGAGGCGGGTCTGTCCAGCCAACCGCACCTCTGCGTTCCCGACTCCTCGCAACGGAGTCGGTGACGGAAACCTAGCCAGGCCCAGGCGATGAGCAACCCGGGTTGTTAAAATGCACCCCTGGGACCCTGTGTCCAAGAGCGCTCGTATCCGGACGTAGTCGCCTCTTGGACCCCAAACCCTTAACCAGAGGGTGGGCAGCAGGACCACCGGTTGATCCTGTGCCAAGGGAACGGAGGCTAGTCAATCCCTCCGAGGCCCGTCCGAACCCGTCGGACTACCGGGCCCAGCCCAGTATGGCTGCCGAGTGCAAAGGGCCATCGGAGGGGGGGCATATCCAGCTGCCCTGCCGTACCTAAAGTAGTGGGTGGTAATCCAGCCTCGGATGTTCATGGAGGGGAGGCGTGTACGCCCTCCATTCTATTGGTCGCGGATCCAGCGGCGGAGAAGGATAACGCTGGGGAGGTGGCCCCCGTGGTGACTCCGGTATCACCCTTCCACCTCTCCAGTTCGCCCGCGTCCGCGCGGGCTGTGAGGTCGGTGACCGAGCCGCGTGTAGGACGCCCCTTGTTGGGCTGCCCGGTGCTGCCGTGGGTTGGGGTGGAGGGGGTGTGCTCCACGCTGTAGCCACTTCATTGTTGTACAATGCGTGGCTCTGCGTGGAAGCGCCCCCGCCCGTGGAGGGCCCCCTCCCTGAGGGCTGTCGATCAGCACCATCGCTCCTGACGCACAAGAGCTGATGGTGTGGTCCCCCACACCCAGGACACGGCCGTGCCGTGGGGCAGTTGTAACATTACATATTGATTACAATTTGTAAATGTACATTTTACCTCTATTTTCATCTCAAAACTAACATTTATTAATAGAATTCTTAGATATTTACATACCAAAATTTTCATATCATTAATTTCCTTTTAATTGTGTCCATTCGATAGATAATAATTTTCTGGTTGTTGTGATATATTTCTTGTATCATATACCTTATTCTAAATCTATAATAATTACGTTTTTCCAAAAATTTAGTTTGTTTACATAATGTAAATACTTCAAAAAACTATTTGTCACTTAGCAATTTTTACTCTTTTTCATAAGGTTGTATAGTTTTTAGAATTAATCCTCTTTGAATTGTCAATATTAAAATAAAGTTTATTTTCTCCAGATTCAAATCATCAAAAGTTTACTTTATGAATCTCATCGGCTGAGAAGGTCAGTGAGAATCCAGCTTCCAACAGAAGAACATTAACCTACAAAAGACTTCCAAGCGATCAAGATCAGTAATAAACCTTGAAAGGTCTAAACGGCTGAGAGCCACTATCGTTCAACGATCACATCCCTTGAACTTACTTGGAAGTACTTACATCCTGAAAAACTGTTGGAAGCAACTACCTTCACGAAGACTGCTGGCAGAGAACTCTACCGTGCTAGGTGGAGCCCTTCTCGTTTGGAAGCAACTACATTCACGAGGACTGCTGGCAGAGAACTCTACCGTGCTAGGTGGAGCCCTCCTCGTTGGGAAACTTCTACACTCACGAGGACTGCTGGCAGAGAACTCTACCGTGCTAGGTGGAGCCCTCCTCGTTGGGAAACTTCTACACTCACGAGGACTGCTGACAGAGAACTCTACCGTGTTAGGTGGAGCCCTTCTCGTTTGGAAGCAACTACATCCAGGAAACCTGTTGGGAAGCATTTACTCACTGGCCTTCAAGACAATTAATTTTCTCATTTTAAGTTACGTTTTCTTTTTTTTAACTTATTCATTTAATCTTTATTTATTTTCTTAATAAACTTGTAATCACGATCATCTTATTATTCACCTTCATCCACCAATCCTCTTATGTTCACTACCGTGACATTTGGCGCCCAACCTTCCAAAACAACCCCCCCTCTCTTGCTTATTCTTTGATCCCTCAACCCTTGATTTCCTCAACCTTTACCCCCTTAACCTTTGATCCCTCAACCCCTGAATTTCTTCTAAATTCTAAAACATACTTACACTAGTATATATACCTAATATTTTCTTTTCGGCACTCTTTGGATAATAACTTCCCTCTTCACCCTCTCCTCATCTCTCCTCATCTACTCATCCTCATGACCTCTCATCATTAACCTACAGTATTTTATTTACTCTTTAGTATTTTTCTAATTTTCTTACTTTCTCAAGTTAATGAGCTCTAAACTCATTAACTCTTTAACCAATGAGTACTTAACTCTTGGATTTTGTATGAGCCCTAAACTCATACGCTTATCTTGAACCCTACCGTTCAAGATATCTTTGAGCCCTACCGCTCATGTTAGCTTTTGAGTCCTACCGCTCGTGCTATCTTTTGAGCCCTTATGCTCATCCTTAATTACTTTCTTCCCCTTATAAAGAGCGGATGATAACTCTATAAATAAGCCTAACTATCAAGCCCTATGTTCATCCCTTTTATCATTCTTATTTTCTTCTATCCATAGAGCGGGTGATAACTCTTTAAATAAGCCGACTATTAGAGCGGTTGATGACTCTTTAAAAAAAGCCTGCCATCGCCGAGAGTGTATGCTTTGAGTGTTCGTCATTGAATGTGAACTTACACCCAAACAGAATGGAAGTGATGAGTGAAAGACTTGAAAGGTTACGTGAATGAATTTGTTTGTGCGAAGGTAATACCTCTCTTAAACCCATTAGAAATTTTTACCAAATTTTACAGAAGCGTAAAATTTCCGCAGTCGAGGGGAATAATGTAACATTACATATTGATTACAATTTGTAAATGTACATTTTACCTCTATTTTCATCTCAAAACTAACATTTATTAATAGAATTCTTAGATATTTACATACCAAAATTTTCATATCATTAATTTCCTTTTAATTGTGTCCATTCGATAGATAATAATTTTCTGGTTGTTGTGATATATTTCTTGTATCATATACCTTATTCTAAATCTATAATAATTACGTTTTTCCAAAAATTTAGTTTGTTTACATAATGTAAATACTTCAAAAAACTATTTGTCACTTAGCAATTTTTACTCTTTTTCATAAGGTTGTATAGTTTTTAGAATTAATCCTCTTTGAATTGTCAATATTAAAATAAAGTTTATTTTCTCCAGATTCAAATCATCAAAAGTTTACTTTATGAATCTCATCGGCTGAGAAGGTCAGTGAGAATCCGGCTTCCAACAGGGAAAGACTTAAGAACAATGAACTCCCAAGTGACCAACATCACCAGTAAACCTTGAAGGTTTATCATTCCTGACTGCCGGATGTGAACTCTACCGTGAACCTGCGAGCCATTCCAGCTGTGGGATGCTGAACGCTGTACCTGCTCCAGGCTGCTGAACCTGCGAGCCATGCCCAGCTGTGGGATGCTGAACGCTGTACCTGCTCCAGGCTGCTGAACCTGCGAGCCATGCCCAGCTGTGGGATGCTGAATGCTGTACCTGCTCCAGGCTGCTGAACCTGCGAGCCATTCCCTGATGGAAGTCCTCACTGAACGCTGTACCTGCTCCAAGCTGCTGAACCTGCGAGCCATGCCCTGCTGTGGGATGCTGAACGCTGTACCTGCTCCAGGCTGCTGAACCTGCAAGCCATTCCCTGATGGAAGTCCTCACTTAAGCCCCTTTTTTTATTATTTTTGTTCTTTTACATTCTCTTTATATCACTCTACTTTTTTCTACCTTCCCTTTTGTCTTTATTTCTTAAATATACTTGTAATCACGAACATCTTATTATTCCCCTTCACCCACCACTCCTCTGTTGTTCACTGACGTGACACAGTCATTGTACAAATGACCCCCCAGGCACCCGTAGCACCGACGCAACCGCCGAACGATGCCTCGTCGGTCGGAAGTCGTCCTCGCAAGCAGGGCCGGACACTGCACCAGCGCGTGAAGCTGGCCACAGTTCGGGCACTCCTGCTCCGACGCAGTCGTCACCGTCGCCGTCCGCTTTACCCCACCCTGAGTGCGGGAATTGGTAGGTCGCGGTCCTGTTCCGGCAGGGCCACGAGCTGAAGCGGCGGGCTGCGCCTCCTGAGGCGCCGACTCGACCATCCTCGCCTCCCACTCCAGGACCCGAAGCAGCTCCTCAAACGTAGGGAAGACCTTCGGGTCGCCGTGAAGGCCCCTTTCCCGCTCGAACCGGGCGCGCAACTCCAGCGGCACCTTGCCCAGCAGAATGTGGACCAGCAGAAACGACCAGTGTTCTACTGGCAGTCCCAAGCTGCGCAAGGCGTTGTACGCCACCTTCACGGGCGTGAGGATTAGCGGCCTCAACTGAGACCTCTCAGTCACCTTCGGCAGCCCCAGTATTTGGGACACGTGAGCGTCGGCGAGGAGCCGAGGGTTTTGGAACCTCGTCTCCAGCAACTCCATCGCCGTGCCGAAGTTGTCGTCGTCCAGCTCCAGGTGCTGGATCAGGGAGAGTGCCTCACCCTCCAGTGACGTGCGGAGATAGGCCAGCTTCTCCGCCCTCGTCAAGTCCGTGCGTGAATCTACGAGAGAGGCGAACATACTCCGGAAGCCGCTCCACTCTCGCAGGTTACCTGTGAACCTGGGCAAGTCCAGGGTGGGAAGGCGTCCCACTACACCCGAACCCGCATTCCTGATGACGGGTCCCGAGTTCGCCCTTCCCTGACGAGACCTCTCCAGCTGGCGAACCCCTTCGGAGACCTCGTCGTACAAATCCAGGATGCGCCGCATGTCCGCGTCGATCCTCTCCATCTGCTCCTCAGGTGGAGGCGGCCTTGCATCCCGCAGCGATCCTGTGCTCCTCTCAGCGATCTCCAGGCGCCTGTCGAGGTGTTCTGCCCTGTTTAATAGCGCCTCCTCCCGGTCTCTCCTGCCGACCAATCCTTGCAAGGATTCAAACCACCGGAGCTGGTTGGCCAAATCCGAAGCCATTTTAAATTTAAATTTAAACCAACCTAAAGTTCGGACAATGTCACAACAAATATATCCGCAACCTATTAAACCGGATACCACTTAATACTAATTTCCCGACAGTTTGGGGAGAAATTATACACAGGTATTACAATATTTAATCTTGGCTGAATGACTCAGTAACCAAGTTCGTGAATTAAAAATTTAAAACACACAAAAGAATATCTGGTTTACCTGATATTTTCCCAGAAAAATAAAAACAACAAATATATTATTACGGGGGTATTTACGGCTAACTACGCTCTGCTACCATAAAATGTATAGTATTTATGCCAGAAATACCGACTTGGGGCCCATAGCAAGTCAAAACATTATTATTTTGCTTTTATACCGATTTTAATATTTACCCCCTAATTGCAAACAAGTTATCGAAAAGAAATCACTTACGTAGGGTTCCCGGCGTCGTCCAAAGCCCAGTTTGGTCGAGAGGAATAAGGAACGGGGTCAGAAAAGGGAATATGTGGACACCAAACCAGACGATATCGAGGCGACCTCCCGAATTCCCGTTCCAGCAGAAGCAACGGTCCGGCGTTGTAGAAGCGGCCAATCCAGCAGCCACTTCACAATTAATAGTCCAGCACTAATCCAGTAGTCACAATTAATGTTAATAACGTGTTCCCGCACAATATTAAAGCTTTTATCCAGAAAAGCACCAGTTATAAAAACTAACAAAAAAACCAGTCATTGTCGTTCCCGCGACCAGAGACAACGTACCAGTGACAGCCGGCGACCACAGACACACGCTAATCGCCGGCCCGATATAATGTTGCCCGATTATACGGAACAGTGTGATTTCAGAATATTTTATAATATCAATATTCGAATTTACACCCAGAAATTATATTTAAAAATAAATAAATTAGTTAAAAATCAACAATTAAATGAATAACCATAGTACACTTGTGTTTAATTAGAAAAGGCCTTAGGAAGAACTCGACGAATCAAATTTACACTGATAGTTTTAGGCTTACGCTTGACAGACGGACTGCCAATGCATTCCACATTCTAACTGTTCATATAACTTCCGCGTTCGGGTCTTTTCTCCGCCAATCATCAAACAGTGGTAGGTTCTTATGTGAGATAAATAGCCTGAAAGAAATAAAATTTAGAAAGGCATTGCTACGCCTCCAGAATTAAAATCATTGTCGTACTACGTATTTATTGTATGTCTACGTAGAATTTCTCTAGTGTGTATTTATATGTGCTATGAAAATAATTCACAACTAAAAACACTGTGATCGAAATGGTTAATTTAATTTTTTTTTACCATTTATATTTACAATATTTTTGATTACCATTGAAAACTGAAAATTTTAGTAAAAATAAACATATTTTCTGTAGAATTTCCTTTTTACTGAGAAGTGCATTTACGCATCGTCCCCCGTGCAATGACAGTCCCCGTGCAATGAGGTGACCAGTAACGATGAAAACCCCTAAAGGTTTCTCCGGCCAGCTTGACGGCAGAGTCGCCGGACCGGTGTCTCATTCGACCGCGAGATTGCAACTCTTCCGGGATCGCCTCATGGAGTGATGGAACCCTGGATTTAGCTACAGTGACGCCCCGGAACCCAGCGGTGCGACGCCTCCTCGCAAAATTATATCCCTAGATGATTGTAGCCCTAAACGTCCAAAGGCTCTGGATGCCTTCCAGCGAAGACGGGGTGCAGGGTGTCCCCTGAGCTCGTCCTATTTTTGCACCCTATCTTCGGAGGAAGAGAATTCCACAGCCTGCAGTTTCGCGATAGTAACAATCGGGAGAGAGAAAAAGTGATGAATTATTCAATGTTACTATGGGCGCAATTTGATAAATTAATCTCGTGAAAACAACGCTCCAAAACGCCGTCTCCACACTCGTACATCCCGAGGAAAAAAATGTTACAGTTACATAACGCTTTTCCATAATAATAGAATCATTATCGAAAAACAGAAGAGCGGGCAGCTGATTTATTGGACGATAATGGTCGCTGTCATAAATAGCTTTTTTCTAATGAATGTTTTTTTAACACGCGTACACCGGGCTGTTTTTATCATCGAACTTACGTATGCATGTCAGTTTTTAGGCGAGATTCGACAAAAAAACTATAGTCACCTTTTGTAATTGAAAATAATACAAAAATTGGTTCCGATAAGAATAAATAATGAAATTTTGATTTATCTTAGTAATGCCGGGTGTTTGTTGTGCATCTCATATTTGTAAGGTATTTAGCTGTAATGAAACTTTGACCTACAATATTTTGATACCATAGCATTTCAATTAAACTTGTGGCGCGGCGCTACTCAAATTTTTTTTCTAAAAAGAAGTAGTTTTCGGGACAAAAGATACCTTCACACAATGGTTAGCGTTTAAAATTTAACGATTGATATAGGCTTACATCATATACACACATATCAATCTAATTTCAGATTGTTTTCACGTAAATAATACGTTCCGCGATAACCTAGTAGCCGTATTGCCTTAGTGGCTTGAACATCAGATTCCATAATTGTGATATCATTGGATCGAATTCCACCTGCATCTCTGAGTATTTTTCCAAGTAATGTATAAGTAAATCTTGCTTTAATAATATAAATAAATATAAATATTGGTGGACAATTCACATACAACACCATCTGACCCCAAACTAAGCAAAGCTTGTACTATGGCGGCCATATAGCTGATATAATACTTATATAGTTTTAAATACATACTTATTTTACATATAATGAAAGAAAATATCGCGAGGAATCCGACGTATTCCAAGAAAAGCCTATTTTAAAGACATATCATCCGGCAATAAACACTTGGCCGGCTTGGTGAATTATGGCCTTGAATCTGTAAGAAAATCACAAATATGAGAATCAAACGTGGCCTGCTTATGCTATGGTAAAGTACGTTTAAAGACTTAAAACACCAATTAGGCCTGAGAATATACATATTTTTGGTCACAAATCAGAAGAAGAAGAGTGATCGTGACAAGTGAAAATATTGAAAATGAAAGGAAAATTTATTTCACACACAGAAACTAACAAAACATACATAAACAAGCATCGCTTAACAACTGTGTCGTACAGTACCTAAGTGTGATAATAGTGATCAATACGAAACAATCGAGCTATCCTACGACTTTCACTTGATTGGCACGTGTTTCACGCCCTTATTAAGGATCTATTATTTTTCTGTATAGCAGAACAAATTATTTGGGACCTGATTTTTGAATAACATTTATAATTCGGACTAGCAGTGCTCGGCTCTTCAACCCGCACAGTGCCTGTTCTCGTAATTTATCCGCAATAAAAAGTAACCCATGAGCGGGTTCCAGATTCTCATTGTGATCCAAATTTCATCACGATCCGTTCAGCCGTTCCGACGTGGACGTGGAGAGCATTAAACATCCAAACTTGTATAAAATTAGTTAGGTCTTATAAATCTATTTTACCCATAAATAACATGATTATTATTTTACACAAAACAATTGAAAGCTAACATTTATTGCTTAAAATATTATGTCCAATGATTTGGAATTCGTGTTACCTAAAACTTGTATAGGACACAAATTATTACACCTTTGAGCTAGGTTTTTTCATATTACACATTCTATACTAATAACACAAAACGCTAATCCAAACTACATTAAATAATACAAAACAAACAAACAATAGCATAGAAGATGTCACTATTAGTAATTTTCGATGGTGCAAAAAAAATACTATCAGGGTAGCCGCTGTCACCCACATTTGCTGGCCGACCTTGACAAATGCACACCACCGGAATCGCAATCGCAATTGATTGTGATTTATAGTTCGCTCTGCAAACATATTAGCAGTGGCGATCGTACAAGCTGCGCGTAACCAATACATTCCTCACACGCATAACTTGATGATTGCTCGTTACGAATACTTAAACTGACTTAAAATTCAGCGTTTCCCCGTCGAAAAAAAGAGTTAATATTGATCGTAGATTTCTCGTCGTGGGGTGCACCGGCCGGTTGAGTCACCCCACGGTTTTTTAACTCACCCTAAGTTATATTTTTTGTAAAGTCCCCCCCCTTTCCCCCTCTGGGCCGCTTTAAAGGATGAGTAGTCTCTATGGAAACGGCTCGATCTAATTTATAGGCGGGAGAAAGTACGGATTGCTTAATTAAGAATTTAAAATGTGTCTGAGTAATTAATTATAAATTTTCAGTCCACCGACTCGCTTCAGATAAAAAGAGAACTTTACTTTCTCTTATAACAAAAGCTCTTACAGAGGAATTAATAAGAATTTAATTAACATGGAACAAAGAGCTCTGTAAGTACACAGACGAGAGGTGGACATGAAAGTGCCGTTTAATATTACTATTTCATCTCCGTCTAATTAATTAAGACTTCCAGTCACTTCAATTTTATTGTTGTTAATTACAGCATTTCACGTAAACATCATTTATTAGTTAGGTAGCGAATGTGGCAATCGGAACTGAAATGCTCAACTCAAGGCTGCATCACCTTCAAATAACAAACCTGTGATTCAGGAGCTCTCAAAAGAGAAAAATCGATTTAAAACCGGAGACAAACCCGATACTTTTAATATCGTCCCATAGATTTGCATGAGCCGTCGTATGAGGCATTGGTTTATGAATACGCAAGGGTTGATTACGGCTTCACTGGGGGACGGGTGCGAGGGCACGCGCGCTCATTGCATACATAACAGTTACTATAACCGAGTTGTAGAATAAACAGCAGTTAGTATTAGCCTGGTGTAGAATGTGTAGTAGTCTGTATGAGTGTGCATTGAGTACGGGTGGGTTAAAAACTGTGGGTCACGGCCGCAGTCTGGGAGTCAGTTGGCGCTTTTTTGTGGCAGAGAGCGCGCGTTCACTCCGCGCCCGCGCAGATCACCTTGGTAAGTTCATTTTTGTTTCATTTTTATTTGTAACAGCTATGAAAAAGAGTAAAAGTTTGCCAGGTGATGGCCATATCTTTGAGTCTTTATAATTTTTATTTAACTTCGTGTTATATACAAGCCGTAATCCTAATACAAATTGGAAAGTCTATCCATCTTCTGATTTGTCGCTTTATGGGGTTAATTTATATTATACTAGCTGACCCCGCAAACGTTGTTTTGCCATATAAATAAAGGTATGAAAAATAGCTAGTAGCCGATTCTCAGACCTACTGAATATGCATATAAATTTTGGTTAAAATTAGTAAAGCCGTTTCGGAGGAGTAAGGAAACAAACACTGTGACACGAGAATTTTATATATAAGAAGATATTCGATATTTAGTTACATTTTGTACTCGTTTAAATCTTAAACTTCGTCTATGGTTTTAATCGATAGGTTTTTAAGATTCATTACGTTAAAAGCTATAAAATAGGTTTTAATTGATCATCAAAATCACCAGCTTATCCAAGGCTACATTAGTCCAATTCTCCTAATATTTTCAACTATTTTACCGTAATTAGTTATATCATGTTAGTTCTTTTAAACTACAAATCAGCAGATCCTTAAAGTAGATCAGAAACCCGAATGGGTGGCATATCAAAGTAATTAAATAATAGTGTCAATATAGCTATACTCATACAACTTTAACTAACCCAAAACTATGGGACTCAGTCAGCTGTAATAATATTTAGATATTTGTATATCTGTTTATAAACATAGTTATGATACACAAAAACACAACTTTTATCCGTATTCATCACACAAATATACTTGCTTGATTCCCATCCAAATCAAAACTGCGATCAAAGGTTCTGTAGGCAGACTCACTATGTTAGTAATAAATAATAATAATAAATAAATAAATATTGGTGGACAATTCAATTGATAAAATATTTGTGATTGCAATACATCTCCCTCTATCTCATTTAACATTTTACAATAAATCAAGGCGTTGCGTCTATATAACGGCCTAACTATAAATAGTATACTTAAACATATGAATACCGACAAAAAAACAAACACGTTACTACGAAAATACAAGTCCACCATATCGGCATCAAAATAATATTTTCTGTCCATATTTGCTTCCAACGCCAGCGAAATGCCGATGTGCTCACAAACAGTTATCGATCCGTAGATTTGCTGATCATAATAATTGGATCTCGTGGGTTAGGCGAAAAAAAAAACAATGGTGACAATGCTGCCTAATGAGCCATAAAGAAGAAAACGATACGTAGAGCAAGGCATAGACAAAAAGGGCGAGGCGGGGGTGGAAGGCGCGCGGGCGGGGGTAGGAAATGGCGGGAGAGCTAAATTAATTTGCGCGCTCCCGCCAAACAAAGGCACGCTAATGGAACGCGCCGAATGGAAAAAATGCCACCGTCCGCGTCCGTTCCAACCTCTCACGCGGTATATTTTTTTGCACAACACAACCTTTGACTTTCTCGAATGAATAACATTACACCCATCGAAGTTTCGCGGCCTTTGTCCACGCTTAATGAGGAAGAGAAAACGCGATACGCTTTAATTGCTCGCTGAAAACAAACTTTGCTTTCTGCGTTAATTACTTCGAATGGAAAGTCGGGGCTGGGAAAAATTTAATATCATTTTTGAAAGACGCAAGTATCGATAAATATTCTTTTGTATCCATTGTTTGACATTTAAAACTCCGACACCTACATCACTTCTTTGTCTGTACATTTATTTTAGGTACTTCGCGGCCTTAGAATAGAAAATCTAAATAAAGCAATTTCATTTGTGTGGGAAAATCTTACTAAAAAGAGTTCTTGTTTCTTGCCTATTAAAAGTTTATAATAATAATAATTGATTTTACAAACCCGTAGTGTGTTAACACAGCGTAGCTTTATTCGTAGAAGGCGTAGTAAAGAGCTACGGCAAATATGATTATTTCGACTGCTCTTAGCCGCTTTGATCCTGTGTCTACGAAGTGAATACGTGATTAACTGTTCCAGAAGACTTTTGAAACTGTTTTGTAACAAATGCAACTTTGAAATGTTTTTGACGTGATAACGTCTTATAATTCGATGAAGCCGGCTGCACGCCCACAAAACATGACGTCATGTACCGTTACCGCGTTACCGTCGGTCGTTACCTCGCCGCATGCTTGTTACAGTTGTATTAATTATTTCGACCAGTAGTTCAAGCGGGGATGTAGCTCAGTGGTAGAGCGTTCGCTTTGCATGTGAAATGCCCCGGGTTCGATCCCCGGCATCTAAAAGCTTTTTTGCATTGTTTTTTGCATTGTTTTGATTGAAAATGACTAAATTCTACTGATTACTTTTTACATACAAATCTATTAAACAAATGAAATTAAAATTTTCTTTTGAAAAATGCTACCATTCTATCAGTATTTTCTTAAGACGTTGTCACGTTCTATCGTCAGTAAACCGACTTTACAGACAAACATTTTTTATCCATACAATTGAGCATATGTATAACTGTATAAGTACACACTGATGCCAACATATACCTATCAGTTTTAAATAATTAGCTCCATATCCCATGTTTCGGCATATGTACATACATTATTTACAATTCCGACTACTTAAATAAAATAAACAACTAAGTACATTCGTAAAAATCATTAGCAATAAATTGCGAACATGACACTATTAATAAACTTAATTAAGCAGATTTAAATTTAAACACTATTATACATCTGGTACTAGGAAATGTAACTCCAGAAATGAAAGTTGTAAGGTTTCAGCCACGTTCAGCGTTCACTTATCACCGCGCTCGGTGGAAACAATGAGCGATCGCTATCTAAATGTAGCCCGTGGAAGAGCGTTTTGTCACCAGATGAAATGAATGCTTCTTCCATTACTCCGAGCTGGATTTATGCGCTCCCAATTAAAAGTTCCCGGAGCTGAAGACGCGAATTAGTGGAATTCAGTCGCATTTATCAAGACATCAACGTCGGGCCGTGCCTCGCGAAACTTCCCAAATTTAAATTAGAGACGATTTTTACAGCTACCTCCTAGGGGGGAGGGGGGACGCTACCCTTTCCTTATAACGAGGAAGGCCTCATGCATTTTTATGTGCTTCTTTTTTCGCCGGCGTTTTAAACAAGGGGGTGAGTCTGGGGAGACGGGGGTGAACTTTTTTATTCGCGTCTTGATAAGTTAGGGTTGAAATTAGACGTTCGAGTTTCGTTCGCGGAATTCATAATGACGAAAATTAATAAGTTTTCTTTTGAGGGTCCTTCGAACCGCCGCGTTTGTCGAATATTTAGGCAGGACGCGACGCGACGCGGGGGCATGAAGTGCGGGGCGCAGGTCGGCCTCCGAGTTATTATTCTAGGCGCCATCAGACTCTGTAGACGAATATCAAATCGAGCCTTGGCAACTTTCACGAAATCCAGCGGGTATCTGAAGATTCTTAAAATTGGGAGCTCTATTATCAAAATGAAACTATGTGAAAACACATTTTTATTAGATATCTATAAGCTTGGAGTTATTTCTTAGAAGTAAGTAAAAAAGAGCAGCAAACGTTGTGATTTGTACAGTATCTGTCGCTATAAATATTATTTTTATCACAGCCTTGTTTGAGAAATATTATATCTGCCATTAAAACAGATCGATTTGTAAAAATCCTTAGTATGCCTTTATTAATATAATACTATTCTATAAAATTGCAAGTTTTAAATTTTCGATCTTAAGCCGTCCCTAAAACAATTACCAAAATGAGTACAGCTTTGGAATAAGTTTTGACTGTTAAATGGTATCTATCTATACTCTCTATAATATTGATATAATATGACTGAAGAGCTTGTTTGATTGGACGCGCTAATCTCTGTAACTACTGGTGCGGTAACAAAAATTATTTCACCGTTGGATATCTACGTGGTCCCGGAGTGCTATAGGCTATATATGTATGTGCCACGGACGAAGCCGGTATGAACCGCTAGTCACTAGATAAAATGAAATTTACGACAGTGTCCTACTATTTGGAAAAGTTCAAAATGAAGAGGTATCTTACCGGGTACCGTGTTGTGCCCTACACTTTGTCCATATTTCACTGTAAAATTGTAAACACTCTTTGATTACAATATAACGAAGTCCGATTATAAACTGACCTAACCTACCGTAGGATTATAATATCACACGTTAGATTACAATTTAATGGTGTTTCCTACTTTACGGAGACATATACAGTGTGTTACTTGGTAAGGCGAAGTTAACCGTATAGGTACCCATTCAGTAAAAACAAATAAAGTGCCGCTCTAGAAAATACGAGTAGTAAGTAGTATTAGCAGAATCTAAAGCAAGACTGTCACAAATTCCATACAATCTAATGAAGCAATGCGTGGTATCGTTGTCAAAAGTACTAAGAGTTGTATAAGTAGTACGTAAAGCGAGTTTAGAATGAAATCGTTTGTTTGTGTCGAGCGTCGAGCGGCTCGCGGCTCGCGCGGGCAGACAGCGCGGCGAGCACATGTGAACACTTGTTGAGCGTGTGTGGGCATGCGCTACACCGCCGCCTTGTTTACTATCACAACACAACCTGCCTAGACACAACACGCAACAAACAGCCCCGACATCTCACACTGACATCATTAAAACAAATTCAAGATGAGCAACGTCCGTAAATAAATCGCGATTATATTTCGCAACAATTACGGAAAATCAAGGAGTCTCCTAAATTCCAATTTGCGCAATTATGAGAATAAGAGAGAGTCATTAGTCCAATCAATCTGGGCGCTGGCCGGTGGGCGGCCGGCCCGGGAGCCCGGTATTATGATCCGCGTCTAATAACGTCGTTAACAGCGCACATTAAAACAAAACAAACACGGCGACGGCGGCGGCGGAGTAGCGGGGCGCGGGGCCGTCATCCTTCCTCGAATCCGTGTCATTAATTTACGTAATGCGTAGGTACGCGCTATCCCCAAATATTTAAGAAGCCTCCTCCGGGAGCGCCCGCTCCTCCACTATCCTCCTACCCTCCCGCCGCCCCACCTACGCCCGCCGAGAATTATGGCGGCCGCCTTGTAATTATATTTTTTAATTTATCTTCCTTAGCGAATACAATGGAGGCGCCACCCCGCCACCGGAGCGCTTCTTTCTCATGCTGAATATTGTATCAGGCCGCTGAAAAAAGGAAAGAACGCTTTAATTACAAGCGAGAGAGCGACCGGCATTACGCGTTAAATATTTGATGTTGTCTCTTTCTCGGGCTCGCCCGCCCGCGCGAGCCTTGTCGTCAATAATTAAAACGCCTATTAACTCATTCCTTTCAGGTGACCCCTCATTACTTACCGAATAAAAAATTCGATCCTCGGACACAGTCAAAGACATACGGAGCTATACGTGTAATTTCAGCCGGTTTAATTAGAGCTGGAATTTAAAACGATACGATAGGTTAGTAATTATTTTTTACTATCCATTACGTTAGTTTTCATTATTCATCGACAATAAAGAATAGGGTATCAATGGACCATTTTTTTAATAAGTCACGCGATTTTCTTGTGATTTGAACCCAGATTTTAATGCTTATTGTACTTATTATGTGTAAAGTCAAGTAAATTTGATCGTAGCTCGTATGCCGTAGTTGTTTTGTAGTGGTAGGACTCTTTAGACTCTTTACAGAGTCCACATGGAGAAGTACCACACCTTTGTGCAAACTTCACTGTGGTCTAGTTTGAAGGGCAATGTTTCCAGAGAAATTATAGGGCATAGAGATTTATCATCTTAAATCTGTGGGTGACAAGCGTAGCACATACAGTTCTAGGTAATGATTTGGACTCTTCATGTTCCAATAGTTGCGCGACGCTGTGCTGTTATGGGCAGACCTGTTGCTTACCATCAGGAATACCTGCTCGTTCCGTCAATCTTTACTACTAAATTATATAATTATTTTTTGTATTAAATTAAAGAAATGTACAATTAGTCATCTTAGACATCTTAGACTTTCACACATTTTAGGTATCTTGTGTTAAAAAAACTAATGTTTTTTTAACACAAGAGGGTCGTGGGTTCGATCCCCACCCAGTGAAAATATTTGTGTGATGAATTCAAATGTTTGCACTGTGTCTGGGTGTTTCTATGTATAATAAGTATGTATTTAAAAACTATAAAAGTATTATATCAGCTATCTGGCCGCCATCACACAAGCTTTGCTTAGTTTGGGGTCAGGTGGTGTTGTGTGTGAATTGTCCACTAATATTTATTTATTTATTTATTTATTGTTAGTGTGGAAATTCTAACCGGCAATCTTGATAGGTATCTGTCATAAAATACATATTGTACTACTATCGTCGATTTTTTGGTTTTACGCATACCTAGTAGGGTAGCAGGTACCGATGACTTTCAAATTGAAAATCAAATTTTGTTTTTTGGGTAAAGTGTATATAATAGTCATTTTTTACGTTCCATATTAGGCAAGTATCATTTAGTAGGTACCATATAAACTAACCTCTGAAAAAAATAGTACGAGGTTCTAGCCACCTACCTAGTTTTGTAAAAAAAATATCATCAAACCATTTTGTTAAAACAGACTAAATTCCGCTTGAGAGAGACATTTCGACAGCGCGGTATATTGATAGCGACACTTCTATAGAAAATTACGTAAAGGTATTCTAAACTGGTAGAGCCTTGTTTTACTTATACTATTACGACACCAACCTTAAGAATCATGTCGACCCTGAAATCATAAAATCAGCATGTGAAGTGCAATCAATTAAGGTAACAATAAATAACAGTATATCAAAAATTCTTTAATACTGGACTAAATGTATGGAGCCGCTATTTTTTTCTCGACAATATTACTTTCGCGGAAAAATCTTAATAACAAGCTGTGCCCCGCGGTTTTACCCACATAAATCCCGTTCCCTGTTCGTCTGCGTTCTTCCAGGCTAGAATAATCTGTGTTCCAAATTTCAGTCGGATCCTTACGACGTTACGATGTGATTGAACAATAAAAATCCAAACTAAATATTTACAATTAAATTTATATTATGAGTAGGATAATTAATAGTACCTATGCGCAACTTTTACAGTATGGTCCAGGTGTTCTTTGTATTTCTCCTCAGTTTTTCATAATAAAAACAGCTACATCGATCCCGTGGATCCAGTTTCATGAAACATTAAGCAATTACAGAGAAATACTAAAAGCACTACAAAAATCCATTGCCAGCAGTGTCTGACAGGGTTTAATGTTATTACATTTGCAGTTTACAGAGGCCGCGTCGGCTACAATTACTGAACGGCGCGGCCGTCGGGCGTGGGCCCTCGCTAATCCCATCTGGAAAGGCGAAGTGTATGCAAATGTAGCTCGCGTTGATTTATCGCCGAACAACAGTCGCAAATTAAGGCGAATCCTGCGCGGACACCCAAGCCGCCACTGCTTAGCGGAGACAGTACAAAGCAGCCCCCAACCACCCACTGAAAAACGTCTCTAATATTCTTTTAGAAACGGTGGCATTTACGGGCTATATTTTATCCTGAATTTGCATACGCTCCTTTTTTCGTACCCGTCCTCTATTTTATGGGTGAGTATTTTTTCATCTGGGGGTTAAGATACAAAAGGGTAAAACGCGGGAGAGAGTTCGATAATTAAATTGCACCGCGGCAGGCCGGGGCAGCTCACGGTTGCGTACTTTTTGCCTCCACAAAAAAATTCGATAGACGCGTCGCTTTTTTTTATTGTTCCACGATACATTAAACTTGACGATAATTAAACGATTAATCTTGAACGCCGTTCGTTATTCCTACAGCATTGCTTTGTTTTTAGGGTGAGTATTAAATTCGAGCTGTGTTTTGTTTTTTGCTAATTCGGAATATTTGTTCTCAATGGCAAATACCTATGTTTGAGATATTTTCTAAGTGCAATCGGTACCTATATTGTTTGTTTCATCATTGATAAGCTTACATTTGGCTGTTTCATTTTGCCTGTACGATGCACGCTAATTGTGTCGCCTGTTTAGGCTACGAGCAGTATTCTAAATTAAAGAATCAAGTGAACCTATCCCCAGAATTACAGTATAGCAATTATGAAAAATTTATTAGGCTGTTAAAAAGATTAGAGCCAGGTAGAGTCAAATCTTTTCAAATAATTTCGATGTGTAGGACGTTACATGAACTCAAAGAATCGTCATGCTCATATTTTTTGTAATATAATAAGCCTTTAGTTTCGTAAACTTTTACATAACTAACTGGATGTTTCAGAAGTTGAATTGTCATTGAACTGGTATTTGAATGAGCTGTTTTTGATCGTTTGTTGGGTATTCACTTCTGAACATTTTAAAATTAATTTTGATCAGTGACTTTTCATTGAAATCCCTTTTGGTTATTCAATTCTGAACATTTTAAAACTAATTATGTTCCAAACAGCTCATTTTAACACCAGCTCAGTGATCACTGTTCAATAGTTCACACTTTGATAACATATCAGCGTACAAAATACACCGAACGCGTTGAAATCTTTTACGACGAATTAAAAAACCCCAACTGCGACCTAATTTAATGCATATCGCAATTAAATTCAAATGAAAGGGAATATTTCATGTCCTGAACGTCGCGATAATAATTTAACTAACAAATTAGGAGAAATCTTACCCTGCTCTAAGTCAAATTAGCATAATTGCTAATCAAATGTTGTAGGAGTAGCAGCGATGCCGTGGCTTCACTCTAATTACAAATTCTAATTCCCTCTTGTTTCTGAGGCCCTTTGAATTTGTAAATTACTGCCGACGCTTCGGGCTATCAAATGAATTCTCATCTCTACTCGCCTAACAATATCACAACTAAGGTAAAGTATTTTACTTTTAATTAATGTACAATTATGTAATCGCATTCAAATTATGAAACAAAAAAAAATGTGTGCGTGTATATTTTTTGTGTCTATACTGTCGTGACAGTGATTGAATTTTTATTTGATACTAATTTATTTAGTTTTCCATATAAGTAGGTACCTACTTTTTTTGTTAAGAATGTTTAAATAATCTATATTTAAAAAAATACAGAAAATATAGCTCAATTTGACTCAAACAGACCGCTTAATCTTAATACTTATGTATTGTGCAGTACAAAGGGAAAAGGTGGTTTTTATTCTGAGATTGACAATTTAAAGTAATTGAATTTAGATTAAATTACCATGCAAAAGTAGTCTGTAGTAGTTAACATGGAGATACAGCTAATAACCAGTTAAGAGAAATAGGGTACAACTATTTGACAAGTAAATACATAAAATGTTATGTATATTTTTAGATTCTTTAATGAATCAAGACAGGCTTCTCCGTGCATCTCATGGACTACGAATCTAGCTTATCGTAAATACATGCCTACTCAAGATTTTTTATATCTAATACAAATACCCCTTCCAATAAATTTTGGACATTAAGTTCAATGGCATGAAGATAATTTTCACTAATAATTAACTTTAAATTACCTTTACAATGCATAAAAGACTTCCATACATCCACCAAATGAAATAAAACACAGTACATAATATTTTGTCCACAGAAATGTGAGCGTGGGAAGGCATTGAAACAACACTTCAATCAATACAGTTGACAAATTTTATTTTGCAATATTTAGGTAAATGAGGCACGTTGCCTTTACAACACAGCATTAAAGCATTAGAATTAGAATCAAAGCAAGAGATAGCAAAAGTATTTGCGGTGCCCATTTCCACCCACCAATCTTCAGAAGTGAAAAGTTCGTAAACCTGTTTAATACCTATTTATGTTATATGAGCCCCGAGAAGATGCCGTGAATTTATTTGAAGTCCTATAAAGAGGATTTACTTGAAAGGAAAATAACTCGTCAAAAACTTTATATTAAAACATTTTCTGCGTAAGTATAGGCATTCGCGAGCGACGAAGCGCGCGATTTTAATTCTATCACAAGTCTACTTATAAATAACACCGGCTCCAATTAAAAGCGCGCGACAGCTTTGAAAGCGGAATGAAGGAAAGTATAAGTACCCGGGTCGGTGGGGAAAAGTGTCCGTGTTTACGGGAAGCTCCTCCGGCAAATATTATCGCGGGACGAGCTCGATCAAATATTCAGCCGGCGCGCAGAGGCGGCGGCGGCAACCCTCTCCAACTTTCAAGCCCTTCCCTTTGCACGCCCTACACTAATTACGTTTAGAGTTCTTAAGCGAAATTACTTAGGCCCCTCGCCACCCGGCGTCTCCCCCGCGACCCCCTTCCGGAAATGAGGCGCGCTGGAAAAACAAGAAAGAGGAAAGCGTTATATAAGGAGGTCGCTGTCTTTCTGAACGTCCTAAATCTGGCCAATCTCTGAAAGATGTTGATGTAATGATTTTTTTTCTTCATTTTCGCGAGCGTTCTGTTCATGAGCGGTTGCTAAGTGAAAAGCAATTAAAGCACGGGCGAGTGATCTCCGCGCCGCCCGGCGGGTGAGGGCGCCCCCCCTCCCTCCCCTGGCTATCTCGATCAACTAAATAAGATATTATAATAAACATCATTTTGATTCAGTACCGTTTCAGTGCACGGACGGTGAAGGCTCGCAGCCATTTGTCCTACGCACTACACCAATAATCTCCTTTGAAATGAAAATGAACTGAATAAATGATTAAAATGAAATAGTTTCGAAATTTATGAAACCAAATAAGTATCTAGGCATAATTACATTCTACGACTAATATGTAAGAAGTCCAAGTTCAGACAATTAACTCTTATACAATAAGCACCTAAAAATGTTTGTGCCTAAAAATAAAATCATAACCATGAAACATGACACACCTAGGTTTCTAGATGCAACATTAGAACATTAGCCAGCCAAGAACTAGACCTGCCCAATAAAATATACTTTTTGCAGAACTTAAATACACCAAAAAACTTAAGTTTAAATATGTATTTAATAGTAACTTAGCAGATATCTAACAAACTATTTTCCCAAGTTTACGATAGTAAAATACTTTGGTAGAGTCAAATCGATATTAAAATTTTCGAATAGTACGCAACACACGTTGTGTATTTCCTATCACTAATGGTTGTCTAGAAGAAAAATATCACTATTAGCGATAAGATCACCATTTATGGCAAGCATTTTATCTTATGTAACTATTTTAACTTTTCTGGTGTTCATAATAAAATGTTTACGACTATCTCTCTGTACATAATATACCTTTGCTAATTTTTTAAGTCCTATCACAAATGATCGTAGCTAATTTGTTCTGCCAACTGAATGTTGACGTAGTGAAAAAAGTGTAAGACATTATATAATTTTACACACATCCCTAATGCCCGAGCTACACGAGGCTAGTTTTTCAAGCTAGTGTTAGCAAGCTAACAAGCTATTGTACTTCTAGTATCGTGTAGACAACGCTACGCAACGCTAGTTTTATCTACACGAAGCTAGAAGTACCTACTAGCTTGCTAGCTTGCTATCTTAGCTTGAAAAACTAGCTTCTTGTAGGTCGGGCATAAGGCATATCAAAAAGTACGCTGCATAAAACTACCGACATTAACACTGTTCTGTGTTCTCTGTATTCTCTCTTCAAGTTTAAACCTATATCCGATTCTTCCGGCTTCCTTTAGCTTAGGTATGTAGGTATAAACAAAAAGGTGCTACCAGGTGAGACGTACTTCTTAGCATTCCATGGATTCACCGTGCGGGTGCCGGGTCCATCGTGTGGCAGAGAGAGAAATCTCGAGTAGACCCCGAGACTTGTGACTCGGGCGTAGGTTTAAAAGGGGCCCCTTATATTGACGTACGTCAACACTCACCTTCACTACTCGTATTTCTCTCCCTGCCCAGCCAAATCCGATATTATCATACTAGTGCAGCTTTAGATACTCGTTCTAGTATAGAACTTACTGCACTTAAACGTATTAGTACGTATTACTTATTAGTACGTATTCAATACCGTAAGAGTCCTTGAGTGTAATGAAGGTTCACGAATTACGGCGTAGGTCGGCGGAGTGTCCACAGCCTGTCAGAGCCACGCCGGGATCCTCCCGTCGCTTCACTTCCGCACCTTTCATGTGCCATGGCACAGTTTAATTTCCTAATTTTCAATTTTTCTCCCAAACAAGACCGTCCTGCGAGACTTTATTATCCAATAGGAAGCCCCGTCAACGCGAACATTCAAATGCTCAGTAAATACCTTCCTACAACAACGTTGTATAATTTCCTGTTTAACTAAATCGCTTTGATGCTTGTAAATAGACTTTTATGAGTTTATAGCGATTTATCATTTGGTTGGTATGTCTGTATAAGGCTTTGGGGAACGACGTTGAATGCGTTTGATAAACAAACTCATTGTACAAACCTCAATAGCCTCGAATATAGAGATACTGAGGATATAGTAAGAATTGTTAGCTAATTTGAATGACTATTTTCGATGGTGTTTTCCACTAGTGATTCAACATTGTACAATTAGACATAACTTGTGGTCCACACTTTCGCAGCATTTACATAAACACTCCTTAGAAGTGCGCACGCGAACACACACACACAACTTCCCAAAATCAAGCCCACTCACACAACCCACTCATGCACACACAAACACACATCCCCTACTGCCACACACAAACATGTAGTTGTACTAGTTGTTGTTTCTTCTTAATTTCTTTGAGTACTTGATTCTGGTTCATGGCTACCCAAATATTAGTTTATACATCCAACTGCAATAATTGTATCGGAAGAGCACTAGTCATTGCAACACAGGGTATCCTACAGCGATGACTAGTGTCTGAATGTCGAAGAATGTCCAGAGTTAATCGGTTGAACATCTACAAATTATAATAGTCTTCACGAATATTGATAAATTTAAATTGCATATTAAAAATTGCATATTAAACTGTAGAGACAAAAGTGTGAGCGAATGTGCATACATACATACGTGTGGTTGGGTAAAGGTAGAGAAACTCTTTCACGCACTAACTGGGTTTTAATGAAAATGAATGTTTCGCTACAAAAACTGCTAAACTGTGGAATGGTTTTCTGGAGTGTTTTGTAATACTTGGTTTCTTCAAGTAAAAGGCTACTAGATAAAGGAGCTGCACCTTTCGTTTAAGGCGAGATGGGCGGTCAAACGCAATTATAAATAAAAGGCCAAAATATGTTTTAATAACTACCTGAACCGGTAACGTCGTTTGCCAGAGTAGGTATTGCATTGTCGCATGTTAAGATTCCTGTGTTACATAGCTCAACAAGCTAAACATGTTAGCTAATGGTCACATAGTTTTCTTTGAACAGAATTACAAATATGATAATAAACCCCATGTCCGCGGTGCACAGTATCTGCCGTTGAGCTTTGGCAAAACACACGTCACAAAAGGCCAGTTAATTTAAGCCGATTAGTGTAAAAGTATCATATAAATATAAATAATCATAATAATAAACTTAAAAATATCTTTTAAACCAAGCCGGTGGTAGCTCTACTATGTAAGGATAGTTGTTATATGTCCTTCTAATGGTTGTACTATTAAATAACGGAAAAGATGGGATTAGATCATGCAACTTGGAAGAGCACACATTCCAAAATGAAATCGATAAAAAATACTGACACACAAGCCACTTTTCGCCGATGTTCAAAAGTCAGTGCAGTCTGTACTTACATGTAATTACAGTCTGTAATTACATGTGTACCACCGTTTCTACTGTTTACCTAATAATAATAATATTAATTTATTCACAGTAAATAGTTTGATACAGAGTAGCCTTATGGCCAGCCAGTAGCGTTATAGTAGTATTAGAGTAGCAGAATAACCTGTAGGATAATCTTATACCTTTAAACGAGCAATTCTTGTACCTATATAAATATGTATATATATATAGAATCTGAATCTCGGAAACGGCTCGACGGATTTTCATGAAATTATGTATGCAGGGGATTTCGGGGACGATAAATCGATCTAACTAGGTCTTATTTAAAAAAAACGCATATTATGCGCGTTTTTAGACAATGAGAAACTGTCACATTAGACATTAGAATGTGAAGGTAAATTTCGCCGCGTGACGCAACAGCATATTTAGCTCAGACGGGAGTCGGGCGCTCATAGCGGTCACGAATTAGTAGCTCCGGGTTCGAATCCAGACGGCTTCTCTTTTTTTTTCAATTCGTTTTTTTTAAGAAAATCTATTTCTTGGAGTCTTTTATCTGTAGGTATCTAAGTATATATAGTATTTAAACCGAGCAAAGCTTGGTCACCCAGGTACTAAATAATAATAAGTAAATATTCGTGGACAATTCACACACAACACCATCCGACCCCAAACTAAGCAAAGCTTGTGTGATGGATGTGGAACAACTTATGATTGTGGAAAAACTATCCCCCCGAAATTGTTTCAAATGAATAATATGTCTTTAGATTCCTCCTTAGAAAGCAGCGCACTATGGTTTTGGTATTGCCACATAGGCGATATAGGCGACGCTGACTACATACTATCGGGTGGCCCACCGCTTGTTTATTTTTATATTTGACTAATATTTTAAATGCAAAATTTTAGAAGTTTGTTGCTCGATCACGTTGGAACGTCTGAATGGATCGGATTTATATTTAGAACACAGATTACAGTCTGAAATGACACATAGGCTACTTATTATCATTTTTTATCTATATGCGCTGTATTTTAATTTTAATTCAATTGATTTATAGTAGTCTCTACTGCCTATCGAACCTTGGGCTAACGTAGAAGACGCAGTGACCTATTATACCAATCTTAATAACATACTAAATTTACGCACATAATCTGTTAGATCCATAGATACGAGTATAACTAACGTCTTTAATTAATTGTTTTGCAATGATTGTGTATTTTATTTACTTATTATTTAAAAATGTGTGAAAGATTATTAAAATCATTAATAAATTTATTAGTTTTTTACAGGGTTATTGGTAATCAGCCTACATCCTTTTAACATTTAAAAATATCGTATCAATAGTGCTATTTGTACTGTACTACCCACTTGTACTCGTATGCAGCGACTCTACCTATTTGAATTAGGTACTTTTTTTCTGTACCTATATATGGTAAGTAAGGTAGGTTTGACAGTAGGTCGTGAAGTACTTAAGGGGACGTTGAGTACATAAAATACGTCAACTTTTATTCTGCAGTTTATAAAAGTTCGTATATGTTTCCCATACAAAATAAAAAGAAAGTGTACGGTCTAAAAGCATCGAACTCGTAACAATCCGTAAAAAGAGCGAGCGCGCTCTTTAACGCTCTATAAATGATGTGCCGAAGTGAATAAATACTAAACAGTGCTAGAGAGGATAATAAACTTTTTTTTGGGATATGTATTGTTTAAAAAAAGATATAGAACACAAGTGGTTTGTTTAAACATGCAGAACATGATATAGGATGAAACGGATGCAGGCAGATTACCAGTAACCCTGTATAGTTAAAGTAGTGTGGTATTTTAAAATAAATAGGTAATTGATGTATGATGGCGTTATAATCAGTAATTAGAAAATGTGTACTTATATCAAAATATCTACTTATTAAGTATTCAGGTAAAACACAAATTATGGAATTTAGAATTAAATCAGTATCCGTAAACGATAACGACTAGATGCTACTACATTTTTGATTATGCATTTGTTAGTAAATGTATTATTATACATCTATTTTAAAATGTTTTGCTTAACTTAACAACTAATAAGCATATAATTATGTGATAAAAACCAGTTACTCCCTAACAGTTGTAGAGGTAAGCATATACAACGTGTTGGATTTACCCCCAACAATACTTTAACAGTCCATTCTAACACTGATGTAGCCTTCATCACCCAAGGTCTCTTTCCCCCAGCTCTCTTTCTTTCAGCACGGTAGATCACGAGATAATTCGAGTCAAAGTTTGACGTAAAATTCTCACCAAATCACCAGCTTCAACCCTAAAGCTTGTACAGCAGACAAACGACCTTGCCACCGACGCCGCGACGTCGTACAAAAATCCGTGCGGAGATCTGGCCATTAGGGGTTTGTCAAATGAAATAACAAACAAAAAAATTAATTTGTTTTTTGGAAAATTTTCTTGAGCTTTCATGCCTAATTTTCACATACATGATTCAAAACTTAATGTAGATGAACTACCATAAATATTGTTGCACCTTTTTGCAACACCTTGTATAGGGTTTCACTGAACATTCTAGGTAACTTTGTAATTAAGTACTACTACTGAGTAGTGAGTATATATAGATAATACATAGCAGCAGATATTGTAACACCCCATAGAAGAATTAAATTATGCCCGAAAAGAATAGGAGATTGCAAATGTTACCGCGAAACATAAATAATTAAGTAAGTAAAATCTTAAAACATTTTTAGGAACCGTTGAAATTCCCCCGTTGTCCAACGGCTTAAATTAGGTACCGCGCGGAATGGCGTCGCGGAATTACAAAACAGAGAGGGAAACTTGCGGCTGTTTAATGAGATTTAAATAATTAATGAGCGTGCAAAATTGGTTTCTTTTTTCAGCAACGGGAGTGCTTCTGGGGCCGCGATGAAAAACAAGCCATAATTGCAAGCCTGAACGACGGTGACACCGGAATAGAGTCTACAGTTTTAACGGTAGAACTACTGTTTTATTAAATAACATAAAAAGAAAACTCTTTTTTGTGAATGAACACAGATAAATATTACACTAAAATACTTATGAACTACATGCTACATCCACTATAAGTACAGTCCGCGAGGTATAAGTTGAGCTTTGCATTAGTGTGAGTGATCACCAAAAGTACAGTCAGACGCAGGACGCTGTGACCATGTTCTCTTAATAAGGTGTCAATTTTATATTCAATAAATCGTTGTTTATTATGCAGTATCAATTGTATATTGGTATAAACGATAGGCCTGGTACGATAGGATAACGGTATTTGGAAATTTTAAGTAAATAAGTTATACGTAGGTGACGGATCTCATGCTTTTCCATTAAAATTTTTCTGTTATTCTCTGTCCTTGACCATTTGAATCCTAAAAGAGGTACTTCTTTTCGCAATGACCATATTGATCCTGGATAGTTAATGTCAGCTTGTTGTTTAAGAGTTTGTTGTCTGACTGTACTTTTGGTAATAGATGCGTATGCATGTGATCACTCACACTAATGCAAAGCTCAGCTTATACCTCGCGGACTGTAGCAGCATTATTGCTGAGCGACTTGTTCCCGACAACCAGCTCATAATATATTCATTTAAAGATTTCACTTTTGTCTCCAGATATCCCATTCGGTGTATGATTTGTTACTTATTCGGTGTATGATTTGTACATTATTTTTCTTCATAACGTCCAATCAGTCATAATATCTGTTGGTAAGTAATAAGTATCCTCATAACAGTAGTTTAAACCGCCAGGTAGTTTAAAAAAAATAGATTTTGATGAAATAACTACCTAACATTGCACTGTACTTGTCACACAAAAACACAAGTAAGATGACATTACTTTGTTTCTTTAAACGAGCTAAACGTGCGCTAGATTGGGTTAGAACCTAGAAAAAAGGCTATGGCCGCATTATAATCAACAATAGGATATAAAAAGTAGATTTTAAAGTAGTTTTAGAATAAAAATATTACAAATTTAGTAAAAAAAACATTATTGTAAGTAATGTTTATAACCATAATTGCAGTCCAGAGCGCCAAGATACCTGAAAATTACAAAGTGATGTATATGAAAAATAGAGGCCACATGACACCGATTTAATTACCTAAATTACTTAAGATCCACTGCCATAGGTCCGTTAAAAAAAACTCAAAGCTATCACCCGGTACTAGATATCACTTACTATTGAGTTTCTAAACTACTATTGCTTTTATTTGCAAATCAATGTATCGATAATTGCACTTTCAAGTATTAACTTACCCTACCATTTTCTCTGACAGGGTTGGCAATACTTGAGGAGACATGTCAGCGATTCAGCATCTTTTCGCTAGGCAGTAGGTAACGCCCAGCAACCGAGGGAGCGCTGACACTCATAATTTATAAGGTAAAACTTTTAATTGCTCTCGTTATAAATCTTATTAAGACGGCAATTAAAATTTTGAATTTTACATTTAAAACCCGAAGGAATACAAAAGGTAGGTAGGGGGTAGGGGAATATCAAATAAACTGCTGCCATTTACCAAGCAATTATATATTTATGTAGGTATACCTAAGACGCGACGTTTATTTGGCTCAGCGTACCTATAAGCTTTGACGACAGCGTGGCAATACCATCACCATGTCGGGCACGCTTCCAATTGACAGTAGGTACTTACTTTGATGTGTAGTTTTCATAATAATTTAGCGCTGTTAATAAAGGCTCTGTTCATATGTACTTATATAGTTAAAAGTTACCAAGAAGTGTAATACGGTACTGGATGTGATGGTTTACCGATCCAGTAGATGACTTAAGCCTATTACACAGTGCGAGCTAGCTGCACTACAGTGACTCGCACTGTTTGGACGTCACTTACGAGTAACTCGCACGTGCGAGTTGGGCAGCAGGTATCATCCGAATTACTTCAAGATTTTTTGTTTTCACTCACATGCTCGCCCGTAATATCATATTACCATTACCAAATTTAAAAGTACCTATTTCGACTTGTTCAGATGTCACTCTCATCACTGCTTTATATTCTCGTGGGTCTTCATGGCAAAGCTCGTTAAAAATGGTAGTTGTTGCCCCTAAGGATCTTCTAGCCATCCATTCTCTAATTCAAACCCTTTTCTTTCGCTTGTTTTTTTGAAGTTTTTATTAAAATTAATTACAAATTTTATGTATATGTGTATGTTTATATATGTATATATTTATCTACGTATATATATGTGTATTATAAGTATATTTGTTTTTCTATTTGTACGATTATTTCTGGTATGAATTGACGCACCACCTACACTACAAAATTAATATGTTTAACATGTTTCCGTAATAAGGTTGCCTGGAAGAAATCGCTTTAAGCGATAAGGCCGCCCATTACTCTGCAAACTTCACCGTTTTTTTTAAATGTAATATTTTAGCATTAAGACCTATTGTAAAATTTGTAGTGTAATAAAGTATTCTATTATTATTATCCACGTATTTATTTCGTTTCTTAAATTTAAGTTTTTACAACATTTATATAAAAGAACATAAAAACATTATAAAAACTTAAACCTAGATAGCCGCCAGCAGCGGGGCAGGGCCCAAGCTACCGGTGGTTAGGGCTGCAGAGAGAGGAACCTCCTGACGATGCGCGCTGTGTCGAGGATGACCGCCTTCTGCATCTGACCCTTGATCCAACCGTCTAGCGAAAGTCTCTTAAGGTGTTGGTCGAGACTTTTCGCTACAAGGCCGTTTGCCGACACGACTATTGGGACTATGATCGTCGAATCAACATCCCACATGGCGGTAACCTCATGAGCCAAGTCAAGGTACTTGCTTAGCTTGTCCTTCTCGGCTTTCACGAGGTTCTCGTCATGTGGTACGGTGATATCGACGATCACAGCCCGGCGCTGAGACCGGTCTACCAGCACGATATCAGGCTTATTGGCGACAATAGTCCTGTCCGTGATGATAGAGCGGTCCCAGTAGAGCAACGCACGACCGTTCTCGAGAACTGGCAGAGGTGCGTACTTATAGTACGGCACCTCGGACTCGACAAGGCAGTATTTAAGAGCAAGTTGCTGGTGGATGATCCTGGCTACTAGGTTATGTCTGTGCAAGTACTCGCCGTTAGCAAGATGCGAACAACCGGAAATAACATGGCGAAGAGATTCGCCTGGACGGCGGCATGCCCGACAAATGTCGACCGTACCGTCCTTCATTATGTATTTCCGGTAATTGTTCGTCTTGATAACTTCGTCCGCAATTGCACAGGCAAAACCCTCGGTTTCTCCGAAGAGGTCCCCGAAGCGCAGCCAGTTCACCGAAGCGAGCAGATTCACATCGGGTCCCGTCAGGGCCCGATAGAATCGCCCGTGCAGCTCCTTGCTCTTCCATACTTCCTTGCGATCATCAGTGCTGAGCACCGATGGTTTGCGCCAGTTCTCGTTTGCCAATGAAAGAGGCGTGAAGCTCCTGTCAACTGCCACAACATCGCGATGCATCCCGGACTCGCTGTTGCGGAAATAATCCCTGAGACTGCATATCTCGCGGTTGTGAAGGTTCTTGGCATTTAGTAAGCCTCGACCCCCCCATTTCCGCGGGATATACAGTCTCATAACAGACGAGCGCGGGTGTAGCATGCGGTGTGTTGTGAGCAGTTGACGGACCTTTCTATCCAGGGCGTCGAGCTCAGTCTGAGTCCATCTCAGTATGCCAAAGGAGTATATCAGCAGAGGCATTACCCAACCGTTGAAGGCTCGCGCCTTGTTACCGCCTGACAAAAGACTTTTAAGTACTTTTGTCAGCCGGCAAAAGAAACGCTCCTTCACCGATTTCTTAATGTCATCTGCTGATATACCCAACGACTGTGACATACCGAGATATTTGTAGGTCTCGTCTTCGGAGAGGGATCTGAGAGTTATAGTCTCGGAAAGTTGTAAATTCTCTGAATTTACTACTTTCCCTCGCTGTACATGCATGACCGCACACTTGTCGACACCGAACTCCATCTTGATGGCGTTACTAAAAACCTCTGTGGTTTTTAATAGCTCCAACAAGTCTTGGCGTTTCGGTGCAAAAAGTTTGAGGTCGTCCATGTACAGCAAATGAGATATAACCTCACCTCCTCTACGAAGACGATAGCCTAATTCTGAATCTCTCAGCAGGGTGCTAAGAGGATTCAGACTTAGACAGAACCATAGGGAACTCAGACTGTCTCCCTGAAATATTCCCCTTTCAATCTTTATCAAGTCCTCCGAAACAAACGAGCTGTCTACGCTACCTGGTTGACGAAGGACTGTGACCCACTGTCCCATGCATTTGCTTAGAAAAAGTTTTAGAGTTGGATTTATTTTGTACAACTCTAAAACTCTTTCTAGCCACGAATGGGGCACCGCGTCATAGGCCTTCTTATAGTCAATCCAAGCAGCGGAGAGGGCTCCCTTGTTTCGTTTGACTTGTTGGCAAATGGTCGTGTCAATGAGGAGCAGCTCCTTAGTACCACGGGACCCAATCTTACATCCATTCTGAGAGGAGGCCAAAACGTTATTTGCGACAATATGCGCGTTAATTTTTGCTCTCAGAATGGATGTAAGCAGCTTATAGATGGTAGGCAAGCACGTGATGGGTCTGTAGTTCTTTGGTTCCGTGGTACTACCAGACTTATGGAGCAGGAAGGTGACTCCGGTGGTCATGAAACTGGGAAGAGAACCCGTCTCGAGGGCTTCTTGGAATTGTGTTGCCAAACGCTCATGTGAGCATCGAAACCACTTTATCCAGAAGTTGTGCAATCCGTCCGGCCCAGGACTTTTCCAGTTCTGAGCCGTCCGGATAGCACAACCAACGTCTTCGAAGTCTATTGAAACAGACTCCATGGTTTCGATAGACTCACACGCACGCTCGACAACACGCATCCAAGTTCCCTCTGTGTGCTCGACAGGCACCGACCAGATGCTGCGCCAGAAGTTTTTCGTAGCGCTGGCATCCGGTAGCTGCCCATCGCTCACATGTCGACTAGTTCCCTCCCAGTTTCTATACACCTTCCTTTGATCACTTTGGAAGTCGCGATTTTGCCGATATCGACTCACACGCTCTCTGTAGCGGCGAATACGGTTTGCCCACGCATAAACTTTCTGCTTCAGATAGTCAATGCGTTCCGTAACATTGGCTAGGTAGTGCTGGGGACTGATACCAGTCCCAGCGAATGCCTGTGTCACGAAACGCATGACTCGGGGACGACTGTTCCCCTGACTGAAGCAGATTAGCTTTGCTATAAGAGTCCTGAATGTGCTGATACGCCGTTCTATTCGCATTTGCCATGCGGGTGCATCTCCGGCGGTTCGCGTTGTACGGTCAGTGTCTGGAAACTTGACACGTGCAACGCGACACGCCGCGATAGCACCACAGTAGAGAATAGAATGGGTATCAGTCAAATCTTTGCTAGTACCTAGGTAGGGCACTAGCAAAGTATTCAGGGCTCCCATCAAAGCTAAATTCCGTTTATGGGTGGGTAAACGTGGTAAGCGCGGCCTAGAGTTGGGTGTGAGTCGATATTGGAATATCGCGTCTTCCAAAGCACTCCTCAGTTGCCCTCTTACCTGGTCAGATACATTACTACTCGCCGAGTCTTCCTCCTCGATGTCGGGGTCGGCCGGCGCTGCAAGTGTCGCCACTGACGCTGGCACTGAGGCCAGTGTCAGAGTCGACGATGCGGCGGGCGGATCCCGGGACAAGGCAGAAGCTGGGCGAGTATGTTGTTCCTCCAGGCGTAGCCGATCAAGTGTCGAGTCATCCAGCAGCTTGCACCGGCGAATGGCTCGAACTTGATCTGAAAGTCGTTGTGCGGATACGGCGACGGTTGGTTCAAGGGCCTGAAACAGAAGTAACATCCTGGCACAGTACGCGGTCAGGTTAGTTCCTCCTTCTGTAGCCCCGTAATAGGCGCGCATGCAGTTCTCGTTGATTTCTCGAGTCCATCTCATGCGACGCACTACACCACCGGTAGCGGGGGCCGGGCGCGAGGCAGGTTGTCTCACAGGCCCCAAGCGTGCCGGCAGCGGCGGACGGCCACGTCGTCCAGGTCTTGTTGGCGGCGGGGTCCGCACCGCATCCTCGTCACTTGTCGAAGTAGTTGTGTCGCGGGGAGTCAAAAAGACTTCGTCCTCCGACGACGAATCCGGTGGTGACGGGACACGGGTTGGTGACGGTTGTGCGTTTGTATCCGCTGCGTTTCTTGTTCTTGACCGTGTTAACATAATTCCATATTATTTTCTATTGTATTTTCCTTTTCATAATTTTGATGGCTTCGGATTGTGACACTGTTGTCAAAATGCATTTTGTATATTTTCACTATGAAGATGTAGGTTTTATGTTTTGATTTATAGATGTTGCGTATTATTGAAATTTTTCTTTTCTGTTATTAATAAATATAAATCACGAAACTGAAGAAAAAAGATAAAAATCAATAAAATTAGGATACGGTTATAAAAGAACGTCAATAGTTGTCAGCGGTTTTTTTTTTTTTTTATTATTATTATTATTAAATTTTCCAATTATTGATCTAATGTTGTTGTCATAGAGCGTATCACAGTTTTTTTACTATAACACGTTCACTAGACATCGCGGTAACTCGCAAGACAGGACAGCAGCTCTAGTGTAATGTAGACAGCAAAGGCGAGGCGAGCTCCTGGCGTACGAGTAGACAAGCCAAGAAGCTGTCTACTGTCTAGTCAGCTCCTCGCGCTGTGTAAACTAAGCCTTAGGCTGCTGTCCAGTCTTGCGAGTTACCGCGATGTCTAGGGAACGTGTAATAGTTAAAAAGCTGAAAATACGCTCTGTGACAACAACATTACGTCAAGAATTGGAAAATGCATTTAAAAAACTTAAAAAAAAGAGCGAAAGAAAAGGATTTGGATTAGAGAATGGATGTCTAGAAGATTCTTAGTAAGATCCCAGAGCTGCCAGACGTCACCTATTTTTTGATGAATGACAATTTTAAGTCAATATTTCCTAAACTCAATTTTAAGTCAATATTTCCTAATAAATATCTCACTCAGTCTCGAGCTCTTACCCATAGAGACATAGTTGAGTTTAGGGGATGATTGTCCCCTTAGATTGGTCTACCTTATTAGCAAAACCTTCAAAATAGTTGTCATATATCCTATGTATCATATTTACAAACGGGGGATGAGAATTTAAGTGCAGTTATATTATTATTTTGGAGTTGTTAAGCAAAACGGCCCACGGAAAATGTCTGGGAGTATTGGGACCTTGTTTTTAGGGATATTGCCTACAACATACGTGAAAATCACTAATTAGAAAATACGTGAAGTAAGTAATGTTTATATGTACCTTCATTGGCCCATATCTCAAAATTGGCCGTCTAAGCAAGTTAGCGAGTAAGCATGTGTTCTTAGTACTTACTAACTCTACTCAATCGTCCACATTTCATTCATCAGAAAATAGGTGACGTCTGGCAGCTCTGGGATCTTGGACTATAGGGGCAACAATTACAACAGGGGCAACAAGTGCATACAATAACAACAAAAAACTTGAACTTCGTGCTTCCATATAACTGAATCACATTCGGTAGACACGTAGATCACGTAATGAATGAAACTTGGAAGTAAAGAGTGCCTGCCTATTATGTCATCGATTTACAGGCGAACAAAACGTACCTATCTATGCAAGCACGACAGTCGATTAAGCATTAAGCATACCACGGTAGGCGTGCTCGGGTGGTGAGTCTATCACAAACCCAAACACAAATAAATAATTATACCTATTATCAACGCAGAAAAACAACGTCAGTTTAGACTGCACTCAGGTATTAAATAATGACTACTTAATTGTAATTTTTTTTTTCGCTAACCAAATGTAAAAACCGACCTATTTTTACATTTTCTATGAATTTCTAAAAGATGTTATCACATGAAGTTGATTGACAGAAATTCGTTGAGAAAAGACCTCATTTCCATTTAATGGTAAAAATAAATCAATCAACTGAAATAAGACGTAGGTTCCCACCGACAACTCTATAGCTCGACCGTTACTGGCCTTCCACATGGTCGATTACGAATTAATTTACTTCGAAAACTAACTTTCCTAAAAATGCAACTTTCAGTTCGGTGGACTATAATGATTTATCGCAAAAATCTGCGGAATATGTAAAGGAACAATATCCTTATTCAAATGTTTGTGATTGACATCTCTCCAGGCGGTCAGTAAGGCGACATTCGCGACGTTGCTCTATCGACCCTTGCTCTATATAGCCGTAAATCTATTGTTGAATTTGACCACACTCAAAATGATTGTGATCAAATCCGAAATCTATTTAAAATAACATTCACAACCAGAAACTATTATACGTCTGGGAATTTCCGTTATTAACAGTTAAAATTGTGATTGTAAGCGTACTTTGTCAATCTACATTTTCGGTATTTATTTGAAAATATTGTTGGTTCATTTTATTCCTAGAATGTTTGGAATAAGACCAAAAA
Organism: Ectropis crepuscularia; assembly: GCA_963693475.1. NCBI lineage: Eukaryota > Metazoa > Arthropoda > Insecta > Lepidoptera > Geometridae > Ectropis > Ectropis crepuscularia. Next base: position 8,359,936 of record OY856343.1, on the reverse strand, counting down.
TATCCCGAATAATCAAGATTTTTATTGATTGATGCTAGATGCTAATTACGCAAACTAAATACTTTTACTTGCATAATGTGGGTGTTGTATGTCTACTGGAAAAAGATTTAAAATATAATGTTTTAGCAATTTGTTGAAACCAGTTAGCTACTTATAGTATAGCTAGTTATAGTATTATATCCGTAATAAAATTTAGACACACCTAATTAATAAAAAAGTACAGCTCAGTACGCTATAAAAGTCACAATCATCTACCTACATACATATGTACTTAACTACTGGTAATATACAAGCTCAAATTTCATAATGAATGAACCTGTCTTAAAAATAACTAAGACTAGATAATTATGTACAGTGTATACACCTATCGTTTCGACGTTTTAATCACTATAAAAACATGTCGAAGTTTCCCATTAAAGTAAACTACTGACTCAAGTAGCAAGGAAAACAAAAATAGGTACTCGAATGTTTCTAATTTTAATCATTTTACAAAATAGTCCGTGCTAGTCGCAGATGTAGCTCGCGTGCCCCGGCACCCTACCATTGTACTCTCACAAAAAACGCTCCCAGATTGTTTACCTCACTTTTTACCTTTTTTTAAACTACTGTTTGGCTTTTTATAAGTATTTCTGTGCGCACGCGGCTTTATGAAGATCTCATTGAACCGTTATGGCGCGGTCCTATTGTCGATTAACGTCACGTTAATTCGTTTTTGATGTTTACATATTTATTTAGATTATCGGTGGGCTCCCGACAAATAGTTTAATAGCGATGATATTATTTATATCTATTTTGACGTGTTTTTTTTTCTTATTTGGGGATATGTGTGGAACGTGATTAGTTTTTTATATCAGATATCGGTAGTTGCAAATTTATACTATCTAAATGTATTATTTTTACCGATATTTTTTAGGTAATCTCTGTAAATATAACAAACAGTTTTGAAAAGCTTTTCTAGATTTGATATGTATGTTATTCCAGATTATTATAGACTTTATGGCCTACTTATATTTGTTGATTAAACTCGAACGAAGCTAGTTTTGAATAAAGAAATAAGTAAGCCGTTTTACGAATTTCAAATGAATGCAAAAATTTGTCTAAATTTGTTGTCTCTACCTATATTTTGGTAATAATGTAGAGTTACAGAACGAGGAAGATACGCACCTAATACCTAATAGTGAGAATAACGCACCATTTGCAGCTATTTTAATAAATGTTGTATATGTAAATACTATATTCAGTAGTACCTGCATTGGTGCATTGTGCTCGTCACCCAGATTTGTAAGATGATTTTACATACATTACATTTGTGCTACATCTGGCATTATTGTTTAATTTTGTTAAATACTTACTTGCACATACGACGCATTTCAATGTTTTTTCACCAATCTCTCTCATACTCTTATTCGACATTCTGAAAATGCCTCATTAGCAATTAACTTTTTAAGAATTTTAAGATATGATGGAAAATTGAGGAATACCATGTACCTAGTACAAAGTTTTACTTGGTAGTTAGGTATGATGGGTATGTTTGTTACACATGCTCAATTAGTAAAAGGGGTTGCTCTCGTGTGTTAAGAGTTGGCCGCACTCGGCTTTAGAATATTTGTCGACATTATAAAATTATCTTCTAACGGGAAGAAGTCACGCTGGTACTCCCTTTTATTATAAGCCGCCGAACACGGTTGAGGTAAGTAGCCCAAGGTGCCTACCTAAGTAGTCCTACGCTTAGAATATGTAAATGAAAATACTAAATAAAGTCTTTCTATTCCTACTGTAGGTATTATGAATTTGAAAGTTTGTATGTTGGATGGTTGGTGCTCGATCTAGTCTGAAAGCCAGCACAGATCGGCGCTTCTACCGCCTAACGAAAAACGCTTTGATGCTTTGACATTGCTGTCTCTTTTCTTCTCGCTTGAAATGAAAGAGACGGCAATGCCAAAGCGTCAAAGCATCAAAGCGTTTTTCGTTATGTCTGTGCAAGTACTCGCCGTTAGCAAGATGCGAACAACCGGAAATAACATGACGAAGTGATTCGCCTGGACGGCGGCATGCCCGACAAATGTCGACCGTACCGTCCTTCATTATGTATTTCCGGTAATTGTTCGTCTTGATAACTTCGTCTGCAATTGCACAGGCAAAACCCTCGGTTTCTCCGAAGAGGTCCCCGAAGCGCAGCCAGTTCACCGACGCGAGCAGATTCACATCGGGTCCCATCAGAGCCCGATAGAATCGCCCGTGTAGCTCCTTGCTCTTCCATACCTCCTTGCGATCATCAGTGCTGAGCACCGATGGTTTGCGCCAGTTCTCGTTTGCCAATGAAAGAGGCGTGAAGCTCCTGTCAACTGCCACAACATCTCGATGCATCCCGTACTCACTGTTGCGGAAATAATCACTGAGTAATAATAATACCTAAGGAAATAATAATACCTTGCGGTTGTGAAGGTTCTTGGCATTTAAAAAGCCTCGACCTCCCAACTTCCGCGGGATATACAGTCTCATAACAGACGAGCGCGGGTGTAGCATGCGGTGTGTTGTGAGCATTGACGGACCTTTCTGTCCAGGGCGTCGAGCTTAGTCTGAGTCCATCTCAGTATGCCAAAGGAGTATATCAGCAGAGGCATTACCCAACCGTTGAAGGCTCGCGCCTTATTGCCGCCTGACAGAAGACTTTTAAGTACTTTTGTCAGCCGGCAAAAGAAGCGTTCCTTCGCCGATTTCTTAATGTCATCTGCTGAAATACCCAATGACTGTGACATACCGAGATATGTGTAGGTCTCGTCTTCGGAGAGGGATCTGAGAGTTATAGTCTCGGAAAGTTGTAAATGCTCTGAATTTACTACTTTCCCTCGCTGTACATGCATGACAGCACACTTGTCGAAACCGAACTCCATCTTGATGGCGTTACTAAAAACCTCTGTGGTTTTTATTAGCTCCAACAAGTCTTGGCGTTTCGGTGCAAAAAGTTTGAGGTCGTCCATGTACAGCAAACCTTTAACCTCACCTCCTCTACGAAGACAATAACCTAACTCTGAATCCTTCAGCAGAGTGCTGAGAGGATTCAGACTTAGGCACCACCATGAGGAACTCAGACTGTCTCCCTGAAAAAAAAAAATTATTATTATTACCTATATTATTAGTAGGGTATAGGTAATAAGTAGTTAATTTTAAAAATTAGGTAAAAGTATCTTCTACTCATTAGGTATTTGTAGTTCCCGGTCTTCTTCTTCTTCTTCATAAATTTATAATTTTCCATCTAGCAATTGCCTGGAAGAGGTCCCTTTTAGCCATAATGTCGTAAATTGTTCTTTTTTGTATAGTTTTATTTTTTCTTATTAATTGCAATACAGAGTTTATCTATCTACATAAAGCATACCTCGTAAGTTTTTTTTCCTCTTTTATAGGTTTACACTTGACCGCGATCTCGCTTGATGTTAAGCGACGATGCCGTCTACAATGGAGCAATCTCATCACAAAAGTAGACAAACCTCTTAGTCCGTTTTTCGTCCGTGTCCTTGGAACATCAACCATGAACCGGTGCCGCTTCTTCGAGCTTCGAGAAGTCCGACAATAAAGGGCAAGGTGACATTAGATCAGTTGCACACTCTCCGAAATGGATCCGGTAAAAACCAGCGAGCAACACGGAAGGGAGTAGGCATACACAGCGTTTCCCCTCTGTCCAAGTACAAGTCCGCGTGGACCATGGAGTTTGATAATATACTGTGGCGTGAGGGCGGGGCTAGATTTGTGAATGGTGCTTTATTTTTTATGTGTTAGTGATTTGGTTGTGTGAGTATGATCGGCAATGTATCGGTATAGGTATGTTTTGTATGTAATAGTGCGGCTTTGCGCTAGCTAAGGCTACTCCCTTCCGTGTTGCTCGCTGGTAAAAACCGATAAGCCAGCGATTTTGCGGCGATGTTTTTTTTTTTTTTTTTATTTGAATTATCTACTCCACAGACTCCGGGGTCCGTGATCTTTGTCATTTGTTTTTTTTTTACATATTTCTTGGATTAGAAGAAAAGGAAAATAGGGGGAGTTGGGCACATTTCAAACTTAATTCTAGTGCTCGTTGGTAGAACCGATCACCAGCGGTTGGGATTCTACCGCTAGTAATCGGCTCGACATCGAGTCTTTGCCTAATTACCATTTGCCTAAGCCGCCTCCTCCCGGCCCAGAGCCTCCACTACGACTGCATTTCTGTCCCTGATGGCCATCTGTAGGTTGAACTCTCGGATGGTCTTCGGTGATGCAGCCAACGCTCGCCGCACGAACCGACCGATGGCGTCGTCGGTGTCGTCAGCGTAGTATATGAAGGTCCCCGTGTGCCGTGAGATTGCAACTACTGCATGGGGCACGCTCTCGTGCAGCTTCATGTTTGCCTTGGTTTTGATTGCGATTACCGACTCGTATGTTAATCCCTGAGCTTCATGGATGGTAAGGATGCGTGACCCGGTGCCTGACCCATAACCCTGGTTTGTCAGGGTCTCTTTCTCCTCTTGAGTGTGAACTAAAAAGAGGGTGTTTGGTAGGGTGTTGGGTATTTGCGCTCCCTTATACCTTCTCTGCTCTAGGGACTTTACACGGGGCGCTGAGGAGTACATACCGGAGTATATCTCCCTCAGCGCATATGCGACGTCCATTGGGTTTCGATGTGTGCAGAGCAACTCCTGGCTGATCTTTGTTACCAGGTTTGGGCGGTGAATACCTCATTTCGAAGAGATTTTCCCTGTCGATGTAAGGCAACTGATTGACGTCTCCGATGAGGACAATTTCACCAACACCAGACAGCCTTGAAGCCATCACAATGGCTCCAAAATGGTTCATGAGAGCTTCGTCCACCATGAGGCGACTGAAACTTTCTCTTCCGAAACCATTTACCAGAGCAGAAGCCATGGTTCGCACTCTGGTTTTAACCAGGTTTCCGATACGGTGCGATAGCTTTTCTCTTAGATCTTTTGCTGCCTCAGTTGTTGTGGTGATGATGGCGTCCTTATCCACATCAAAGTTTCTTATCACCCATGTTGTCTTTCCACATCCTGGAACTCCGTTGACCCACTGTATTCTCGGTACCTCCCAGTTTTCCCAACCAGCTTTGACTTTTGAGTTCCTTTCGATGTTCTTGGCCATCTCTAGGATCTTATCGTCCAGCATAATCTTGGTGCATCGGGCAGTAACTACAACTGGGTCGTTTTGTGGTGTCGCATAAACAGGCACTCCCGCGCGCTCTGTCTCTATATCGTTCAGTGTCACGAAGCCATTTTCTGCACTGTAAGCTGCCATATACTGTCCTGTCATGGTTCCCTTGATGACCCGGGAAGTGACATTATTGTAAATAGCTGCTTCGGCCTCCTCGAGTTTCGCCTATAAGAGGCTTTCACTTCCTAGCCTATAGGACTGCAAGATGTTTTCGCAGGTGCGTTGCGGCGATGTTCAAGACTGAAGTCTTTTTCGCACTAGAGTGTCTTTGCCTATGAGCGTTTTGGCACGCCTCTCGATCGATTCCAGAGCCTCAAGCTGCTACTTAGCCGATCCATCCCAAAGGTGCGAACAGTACTCCATACAAGAGCGAATCTGCGCTTTGTATAACAAAGTAGGTATATAGTTTTCCATACGTTTACCATGCTCACGGTACTGAAAGAGTAGGTACGTTCATTCCCACAGATTAGATACCCTGTTGATCGGCGATGATACCAATTTCGCCTACTATCACAACTCACCAGCGGGGGCGCAGGACGAGGTATAAAACTGCGCTTGTGATTAGCGAACATCTGTGTGACGTGCACTACTTTTCACGAATCTAATCGGAAACGAGATAGAGTTATACAAACTTCAAAATACAGAGCAGGATGCAAAGAAAGACATCAACGGGTTCCCATTGTGCTGAACTGAGCAATCATGCTACTAACCGGCGAAGTAGGGGAAGTCGTACGAATCTTACGATCAGTCATGTGGGTTATTGTCTTTGTTCGTTCCTTATTACGACTAGCGCCAACACCTCAGACGGAACGACTAGGGTAGAGAAACTCTAAGATCAGCCTAGGAAAGCGAAAGCGCGTAGGCTGTTCACTTCAACAATTACATGGACAGGGTTGTCAATAAAACAGAACGGTACAATTTACAAACTTCTTTGTTTTATTCAAGTTAAAATTTAAATGAAGTAGCAATAAATATGTGACCCTAATACTGCAATGACAAAATGAATTGAACACATTTACCTAATTTACATTAATTACAATTGAAACGCTCTTATTTCCATTGTTTCTTTAAGTTACTTAATTTTCAAATTAATTTTTACAATTTTCATCTATTTCGTAAACATTTTGACAGTATTTAATCACAACACAACATGTGTTTTCCACCGTTTCACCGATAACCAATTTCTTTAAGCCTAACACGTACTATACAATGAACACTTTAAAGGAAAAATTCGTGCTTGCGTAATATTTTAAAATAAAGATTATTAAGATAGATGTCACTCGATCCAGTGACATCTATCTGCCAATTTTGGAACTACTTTTATACTCATTTACGTTGAACCGTGAAATTGACTTTTTTTTGTAATAATACATTACATCAATATAAGTACTCAGAGACATTAGAACGATTACGCAAACTTATAAACTCAATTACAACTAAGCTTTTTGAAAATACAAAAAAAAATGTTACAAAAAAAATTTTGAATGAAAATGCTTTGAATTTAAATTATTCCTCTCCAATTTTTATTCATAATTTTAATACAAGCACACAGAGTAAACATTCAAGCGACAATTAAGACAAAATCTTAAACCTAACCCAAAAAATTAGTTTAATGCGTGTAGGATTACAAAAAACATACAGCAGGTATGTTAAAAATGCTGTTTTTTTGTAATTTTTGGGAAAACTTCTAATTTATGGTAAAATATACCAAATCACAAATTTATCTGGACTTCTATATCATAACGTACCGGATAACAAACTGGGTTTAACAGTAAAATAAATCAGAATTACCCAATAACAAAAATCGCGGACACTCTTAAAAATAAGTTAACCAAAATTAAGCTCATAGAGGAAGGTACAAACAAAGGTTTGTAGTTAATGAGTAATTTTATTCGCGAATTCATAGTTGGCCCCGAAGTAACTATTGTCAATCGTTGAGATTGAAATGCGTTATTTACTGCTTAGTATATAATAAACATGAATTTGTGCAAATTATTATTAACATATCACGTTTTGCTTTTTCACAGTGGTATGTACTGCGGAAGTAAATAAAAGCGATTTAAATTAAAAGCCAAATAAATGCATAATTTACCATTTAATTAATTGAATTGCATATGCATATTACGCAATCCAATTAAATGCAGTATTCATGTTGCTATCCTACACTGCGTTTGTCTGCATACATTGCTATAAACTATTTGCTAACTTTTATTTTAGTACTAGCAGCGCCCCGCGATTTTGCTTGGCTAGTTCCCGTTATCTTCCCGGTTTAAATAAAACGTAGCTTAGTTACTCCAGATTTTAATTTAACAATGGTCCAAATATCAACTTGATATTTTTACCCATTCCGACTTGATTGAGCAACAAACATTCAAACTTCCACACTCATTATATTAGTAGGGTGAGAACTAGCGGAGTTGTACCACAAATAAAATTAATAAGCAAGTTATGGCGAAAGCGTGTTTGAGTGAAACCGAGTCACGACTAAGTTTCAACCGCATTCGGCGGTCTTTTCTTTTCTCGCCAATTAGAACCTTAGCATCACGTCCATTTGCAAATATAACACTAAAATCCTGTATGTATTACCGTTACTAGAATTTCGTATACGAAAATGATAGACGTAAAATTTTATTTAACTAGTTCTGGCAGTAAATGGTGAATAAATAAGGTTATAGAATGATCGAGTGAGTGAGAGTGTGGACCGGTCAGCAAGTGTTGATTGACGTTAAGTACTCGTTGTATTTCTTCTCTTGAGCTTGTTGCAGCTTCTGTAGTTTCTTGATCAGTCCTTTACTGAGTTCCTTTCCTTCGTGGTCGTGAGTCGGCAGGCCCTGCGACGAAAAGATAACCTTAGATTTATGTTCAGTTAGTTAATACAAATTACGGCTGGTCTAGTCGGGAAAGAGCAACTGCCGATCCGGAGACCTACCCTGGTCCGAATCTCACGCTCACCACTGTTTTTTCCAAGTGCTTAATGCCGCTATCTTAAAAAACGGCGAAGGAAAACATCGCGAGGAAACCGACATCTTCCTAGAATCTTTAGAGGTCATGTGTTATTCACCAACTCACACTAGGCCTGCGTGGTGGATTATGCCCTTAACTCTATCTTTGCCAGAGCAGAGCCCGAGTCCTAGCAGTAGGAACATTTAGTAGGCTGCTTATGCTTATCTACGAGTATTATACGCAAAACAAATTAATGATAGCCCGATAGGTCTCCTTTCTGGAATGCCAGATCCCCTTTCTGGGATGCCAGGTCCACTATCTAGGATGCCAGGTCCACTATCTAGGATGCCAGGTCCACTATCTAGGATGCCAGATACATTTTTGGGATGCCAGATACCTTTTTGATTACCAGATTGTAACACTAAGTTTTTATTGTTTTTTCTTTTACTGTATTGTTTTGTTTTGGTGTGTATAATAAAGAGTATCTATCTATCTATCTTTTCTGGGACGCTAGGTCCTCTTTCTGGGATGCCATCAGGCACATGTGCTGCTCATTTTGTCACTTTATACTATAAAACCAGTATTATTTTTAATTCTCACCTTTTCATCAAACTTGGAGTATTTATCAGTTTCCTTCCTGAAGAGTTCCGAGGGCGGTGTCTTCTTGAGTTCCTCCTTAGCCTTCTGTGCCTCGAGCAGCTCTTGCTTCTTCCTCTGTTTCTCGGCTTCCATACGCCTCTTCTCTTCTCGCTCTTTCATCAGCTCGTCTTTGCTGACAAGCTTCACGACTGTGCGGTCTGTTTACAAGAACATGATATAAATATATAGATAAATAAATAAATAAATAACCACTTTAATGGCGTAAGTATTACCTACCTAGCTAGACTAAAATGGTTGATTGAGCCAGATTATTATTTGATGAATTTTGAAAAGAATACCGTTCAATTCCCATTTTCCAAGTACTTAGTAGTACGTATTAATATGGTCTGTGTAGGCGAATTTAGTACAGTTTGTGTAGATGAGTGTAGTATGTTCTGTCTGTGTAGGTAAGTTTAGTACAGATTGTGTAGACGTTTGAAGTACTGCCCCGGCATCCGCGTGGCGTACTATTATACAGACAAGTTTAGTAGTCTGTGTAGTCTATGTATACAAGGTACTGACCCGGTTTATCCTCGAGCCGAAGACCAAGTTCAGTCAGTACCTACAGTATCTCGCAGTTCATCTCAGAGAGCCAGCACTTCGCCCGCGAGTGGAATACATCCTGTATAGGTGAGTTCAGTCTTCTTCTTCGTGTCGATGATGTTTCTTCTTACTTGCTATTGTTTTTATATCCTTAATACCTATTTTGTAACTATACCTACTATCAAAATTTTTTTTACTTAACTTTTTTTTTATGTTTTTTTTTTTGTGTGAGTTCAGTAAGGTCTGTATATTATTATTATATAAGTTTAATACGGTCTGTGTAGGCAAATTTAGTACAGATTGTATAGATGTTTGAAGTGCTGCTCTGGCTTCCAAGTGGAGTACTATTGTACAGACAAGTTCAGTAGTCTGTGTATTCAAGGTACTGACCCGGTTTGTCCTCGAGTCGAACGCCCAGTTCCGGTAGCACGGAGTCTCGCAGTTCGTCGCAGAGAGACAGCACTTCGCCCGCGCCGGCGGACCGCGCCGCGCCGCGCACGCGGTCACGGAACGTGCTCAGGGCTTCTAGGTACGGCATTATTTGCTCTTCCACCTGTCAACATCAAACAATAAATATATAATATCACTAAATAGTACAAAACAAAGTCACTTCCCGCGTTTGTCCGTCCCTATATATGGTTAGAACTTTAAAGCCACCAAATTTTAATAATGGTTTTTTAATAGATAGAGTGATTCAAGAGGAAGATTTATGTGTATAATACGTGCATAAAGAGTAGCAGAGAGCTAACGCTTTTCTAGCTACCCAAGCTAGGGTTTAAGTAACTCACACATCCTTCGCCCCCGTCTCCTAGAGGGAAACCAATTCCCCCTCTGGGTCCCTCCACAGCTCCGAACACGTGCAGCACATCGGTGACGTATCTCGCCGCGGCGGCTAGCAGCGGCGACGGGCGCGGAGACGTCGCTCGGAGGTAGATGTGGCACGCGCCTACTAACTCCCGAAGCGCGTCTAGAGCGCCACGCGTGTCGATGTTGTCTGAGGATAAAGTACAGTAACCTTATAAAACTGTTACTCTTAAAAAGTTATAAATTAGATATTAATTTATAACGTTGTACAGCAGCGCAGTTTTTACTACTTTTGTAACTTTATTATCCTAGGCAATAGAGTTACCTGTCGGGTAACTCATCACACTGTATCATTGTCGGAAATCCATTCTTTTGTTTACAATTTGGAACAAAAAAACAATAAAATTACTTGTGCAACAAACGACGTCTAACTAAAATAACAGACAATACGCAAAGCCGTTCAAATAACAATGAGGGAGTTTCCGACGAGACAAAAATAGTTCCAACGGACGCACTAGATGGCGATTGTTCGAGATGCAGATAGATCTGTCTCTACCATATACTCTCAACAGTGTAATCCCTTTAGAGACCCTACCCGTTTTCAGGGAAAAAGTATAGTGTAAAAAGTGTCTTTTTTAATTTTAAAATATTGGGAATAAAAATAGCTAATTAGGTTGATAATGTAATAAAAAACCGTTACTGATCACAATCCCTTTTCAGTAAAAATCTTTAGAACTCCCGAGGCAATAGACACCAACTAAGCCAAAGTAGAAGGAAAATTCAAAGATATAAATAGCAACACTGATACGACAATATTTTATCCACAGACTAAGTAGAGAGATACTCTCTCGGCTGAAGGATTAGTATCCATAGCCAAGAATAAATTTAAAAAATATATATTTTGTCTTTCATCAGGTTTACGAGTTTGTTTTGAAATTTTGATGGTTTGATATAGTTTTCATTCGAATAAAATGCGTACATGGATAAAGTAGTTTATTATTTATTACTAGAAGTCGTGCTTTCACAAATTGAATGAATTAAGTCCCATTATGCCTAACGCTTTTGACAACAAACCAAAAGACCTACAAGCGCCCCCTATTATCGTTTTATTAAACCATATCTTTTTGTCTCGTCGGAAAACGGCTCATTGTTTTTGAAGTGAAAACTTCTTTAGGCGCGTTATAGACAGAATTTTCGTGGGCTGTGAAATGGATTAATGATCACGTGATCATCACGCTCGGATATGATAAGAAATTTCGGGTAAACTCGGGATGCTAGAGCGAGAAAGATAATGTGGTCAACAAACGTGCCAGACCGAGAAAGATAATTGTTAGAGGAGGACATGGGACAATACATACTCTTACTCTCTCTCTCGCTGCTCACTACCAGTGTTGACTGACACCTTAGCGACTTTCTCGCTGAAACTGGCGAATTTTTAAACTTTTTTATCACGACATTAACTTCTAGGTACTTACCACATCAATTGAACCTGTCACGAAATGTTAAATTTGCATTTCACGTCCATTGCAAAAAAGTTATGGTTGTAATATTTTATCACAGCACTTACACTACGTAAACACATAAAATGATACCCATTTTCATAAGAAAGTGCTTACACAAATACACTATAACACAACATATTTATGCATTTTTAGCGAAATACATAAATATGACATAACTAAATAGCAAACACTAAAAACTTGTGAGTCAAACGGCATTTTCGACCCGCGTAATTTTTTTTTTTTAATTTATTCTTGGCCATGGATACTAATCATTCAGCCGTAAACGTTTTAAATTAAAATTATTTAGTAGTCTTTATATAGTTAAGTATTTCTTATTTACTTCTACCGTGCGGTTTTAAGCGCACACATTTTTTTTTTCTTTTCTTTCTAATACAGATTTTTCTTTTTGCATTTAACGTCAACTCTCTATAACGTCAAAATATGCACGGTCCCTTGAGTGTCCCATTAGAATTTACACTGTATTTGTATTCATAAAACAGATATTTGCACGTCCGGATGTCGAGCTCTTCGAGGACCCTTCGGGGCAACAAAGGAGTGGAGGCCCCTGACCCTAAATAATTTTCCAAATAAAATGAACAATTTTTTGCAATCGACTTTTTCAATAAACAATTTATTGTGAATTTTTTTTTCTGTTAATATTTAAGAATAATATAATCATGTATGTACAAAGTACTGTAGGTAAAGCCAAAACAGGAAAAAAAAATATCAAAGGAAAAGATGTTTACTAGTCATTACTGGTAGGAGTTTTTTTTTGCCGAAGTCTCTACAATGGAGGCCCCTCTTTTGTAAAGGGGCCCGGGGCTTTCGCCCCTGTTGCCCTCTCCTAAATCCGGCCCTGGATATTTGAACTGAGCAGTATAAGTCTGCAGATAGTGTCTGCAGTAAGGGCAGATACTGTGCATCAGGGATCAGGGCGCAGGGGCCTCATTTTTATGTAGTATTTTGTGTGTGCCCAAAACGTAAACTCACCGCAGAATGTGTGCCAATTTAATTGATTATTTATTTTATTTTGTTGGAAAGAAGGTACCTACTTTATAGTTTTTCCCGTCATTATTTCAAGGTTTTGTAGGGCAAATGCTATGTGCCTCATTTTCATTTATTTTGTTCTATTTTTCTAAGTTGTCTATCAACAATAAGGCTTCAGTAGAGATTAATGCTCAATGTAAACTCACCGCATAGCGCGGCGTGCACTTGCGCCTTGACCGCGGTGAGCTTGACGGAGAGTTGCTGCTCCTCTGGGTCCCAAGGCCCGCCGCAGCCTTCCTGGTAGCCGGCGCGAAGCGCGTCCTTTACTGTTAGGAAGAATTCCTGCGAAATAACAAAAATAACATTGTACAAATTTTGATTGAAATTGATTAAATTGTTTTAGAGTTCAACGCAGACAAACAACGTGACGCGTGATTTACATGGATTAAGATAAGATAAAAGCGGTAAAGGTTTATTGTTAAACGATAACAAAAATGCATGTAATAAACACATTGATTTGCTTTGAAACAGATGTTACCAAGTGTAGTACCTACATATATTTTATGTATCTGTTATACCTATAGTCTGAAATAAATGAATCTGAATCTAAGTAGATCAAAATCCTATTAAAATAATAAACGCGAAAGTTTATTAGAATATATTAATGTATGTTTGTTCCTCGTGCGCGCAAAAACTACAAAAGGTATTTGTATGAAATTTGGTACACGGACAGATAATGGTCTGGAATAACAGATAGACTATTTTTATTATCCCAGAAAAATAACGGGATTGGGAACTACGCGGATGAAACCAGAGCGCGCTGCTAATCTTGTATAATATACAGGGTTACTGGTAATCAGTCTGCATCCATTTAAGGGCATGTTCTGTATATTTAAACAAACAACTTTTGTTCTACAACTTTCGTTAAAACTCAATAGATAACCCAAAAAAAATTGTGTTTGTTACCCTTTTTTGTACTGTTTAGCGACTTTTTAGTGTTTATTCACTTCGGCACACAATTTTTTCGCGTTAAAGAGCGTACGCGCTCTTGTTACGAATTGTTACGAAGAGTTCGATGGTTTTAGACCGAGCAAACACACTTTTTATTTATTTTGTAAAAGAAAAAAAAAACACAAATTTTAAAAAACTGTAGAACAAAAGTTGACGTATTGAATGTACCTAACATCCCCTTAAAAGGATGCAGGCTGATTATCAGTAACCCTGTATAAAAGTGGATTGCTGTTCGTTAGTCCCGCAAAATCTCGAGAACGGCTGGACTGATTTGGCTGATTCTGGTTTTGAATTATTTGTAGGAGTCCATAGAAGGTTTAAAAGGTGGAACTAACTTTGCCGGCTCAGCTAGTTTAAAATAAAATACTTACATTGAAAAGTTTCTCCGTCTGTATCGCCATATCCATGGTATTGTCGGAATAGTCGAGCGTCTCCTTCCATCCGTGAAGCAAGAACCCGATGCGCAGCTGTCTCGCCGTATGCCGCTGCAACGCTTCGGAGATCGTGATGAAGTTCTTTAGCGATTTGGACATCTTGCAACCGGATATCGTGAGGTGACCGGTGTGGAGGAAGTAATTTACCCAGCCCGGCTCGTCATAGTAAGCCTGCAACGTTGAAATTAAAAAAATCTAAAATAATGCTAATATTATCAATGCAAAAGTTTGTATTTAGATGGTTGGATGTATGTTGCTCAATCACGTCGAAACGCCTGAACGGATAGAGTTAAAATTTGGAACGCAGATATATTATAGTCTGGAATAATACATGGGCTACTTTTTATCGCAAGAAAATTACAGGAACCGGGCACTGCTAGTATTAAAAATGCGAAAGTTTGGATGTTCGTTGCTCAAACACGTCGGAACCGCTGAAGGGATCAAGTGAAACTTTGGAACATATTTAGATTATAGTCTGGACTCTCGAATAGCACATAGGCTACTTTTCATAGCGGGAAAAACCACGGGGCGCTGCTAGTATTATAATCACGAAAGTTTGGATGTTTGTTGCTCAATCGCGTCGGAACGCCTGACCTGATCCGGTTCAAATTTGTAACACATTCAGATTGTAGTCTGGAATAAGACATAAAATATGAGCTACTTTTTATCGGGGGGAAATAACGGGAACGACGAGAGAAAAACTGTAACACTGTAAGGCACTGCTAGTTACTAAATAAAACAAGCATTTACACCTTACCTCACTCTGTGCTATCTCATTGTCGTGATGTGGGAACTTCAAGTCCACTCCACCGGTGTGGATGTCCAACGTGTCTCCGCAGACGTCGGACGCCATCGCCGAGCACTCGATGTGCCAGCCGGGCCGGCCGGCGCCCCAGGGCGACTCCCACGACGGCTCGCCCGCTTTGCTACGCTTCCAGAGGGCGAAGTCGTTTGCGGAACGCTTTTCAGACGAATCGTTACTTAGATCACCTGGTGAAACAAACAATAATATCTTAGATCTCTGGGTGACGAGCGCAGTGCAGTGATAGGTTATGATTTGGACTCTTCGTGTTCCAATAGCTGCGTGTCGCTGTGCTGTTATGTGGTAGGCATATTGCTTACCATCAGGCACCTGTCCTGCTTGTCTCGTCACTCTAAACTAGATATAAAAAAAAAAAAAATGACCATAAGACAATTATGGTCAACGAATGACAATGAACGAAATTTTATTACAAATCTTTAGTATATTTTTAAGAGATAAATGTGGTTTTAAAAATCAAGCAATCAAACCACTACAATAAGCAAAAAATAGGTTACTAAGGACTGCTCTATTGTGGTTAAATTGATTGAACATAGTGCATTGTAAGCTGCAATAAATAGAACAAATTGTTTGCTAATATTAAAACAACCAGACAATATTAAAAAAATCTTTTAAGTGGTCTACCAAAGATTCAGGTCTACAGAAGTCTCAGTTTGTTCACGTTTGACATTTAATATAAATTAAAAAGCCTTAAAAGTCCAAGTTGATGACTTTTAAGGCTTTTAAAAATAAACATAAGCTCTCAGATTTTTTTTTGCCTATTAATTGATATCTCAAAGAAATACTATGTTAACTCTAAAGCCCTACATATTTTATGTAGATAGATATACAGGAGAATCATTTAAAAAAATGTTGGTAGTATTTGGTATTAGTAAGCTTTATTACCATAACATACAAAATAAATTATGAAATGTAGGAAACTATTTTTAGTAATATATTATTTTTTCTTTAAAAGCTTCTCTTGTAATCATATGCAGGACATTAGGGTTGGTCATAGTAATCCCTAGAGGCATCTAAATACAAGCTACACACCTTCGCCTTCTTGTAATGACTTTGTGTCTCCATACGCCTCCGGCACCAGCCGAGCATAATGATGCTTCCCTCTGCCATCAAACTCGCTCACATTAAAATACACCGATCCATTTGATTCATATGCTAATCCATTATCTATTATTTTTTGTATATAATTCACTATTTGTGGTACATATTCACTTACTCTCGTTAATACATCTGGTGGTAAGACCTGGAAGTTTACAAAAACACTGTTAAAGTTTAATGAATAACAAGGTCAATAACCTATAGTAACACTCAATGACAATACAAAACTACAAGTTGTATTTGTTATCTTTAAGTTAATTATAGAACAAACATTTACTATGATACAGAACATAAAATGTATGTCTCAAACAAAACATATGCCACACATTGGCAAGATTTCAGACAAATTAAATTATTTGCAACTTTAAGGATTCTGTATTTGCATGTAATTTTCAATTTGTACAAACCATTTAGATATCTAATGACTGGTTACAAAGAAACTTCCAAAAGTATTAATACTTGAAATATATTTCTTAGTAAACTCGAAAATTTGTAAGAATGTATGGATATAATGTTTGTTACCTTTTCATGCAAAAACTACCAAAAGGATTTGGATGAAATTGGGTACATAGATAGATAATGGTATGGACACATGGGCTATTTTTATCCCGAGAAAATAAAGGGACCGGAAGCTACGCAGGGGAAACCTCAGGGTGCTGCTAGTTTAATATACTGTTTTAATAGACATTGTGACAAACATGCATATGGCCACCTAGGAAGTGTCGAGTCCGAAAAGTACTTAAATTACAATTTAAAAAGTTGCTTAAATGAGGTTTGCTGAAAATTTATTTCACAAGCTTTACCATACTGCATCATTGCTTAACATCCGGCGAGATGGCGGTCAAGTTTACACTTTTATAAAATTTGTAAAAAGAACCAAATGCTCCAAAGTACTCACTAGATTAATTGCTAGTAACAAAATAATATTGCAAATTTATCCATTTTCCAAACACTTACATTTAATGCTTTCATATCTTTATGGAACTCATTCTCCCAATGCCTGGGTAGGTCGTTAAATACTGAATTGTCCGTGACCGTAGCCCCATACTTGCTGTCCAGCCAATCCGATATCGGACTTCGAGCTGTGTTTAGGAGATCACATTTTGCTTTTATTATTTTTTCTTGATCATTGGCTTTTACAGCCGCCTTGAGAGTTTCAACTGCACTTGCCATACTGAAAATTAAAACTTTTTATAAAATAAATTGTTAAGAAAAGACATTACTGTGTTCCGGTTTGAAGGGCAATGTTTCCAGAGAAATTACAGGGCTTAGAGATAGAACAACTTAGATCTCTGGGTGACAAGCGCAGTGCAGTGCTAGGTAATGATTTGGACTCTTCATGTTCCAATAGCTGCGTGTCACTATGCTGTCATGTGGCAGGCATGTTGCTTACCATCAAGCACATATCCTGCTCGTCACGTCACTCTATATTAAAAAAAAAAAAACGAAATTTAGTAGATAAGGAGTCTTGGGTAATTTTCAACAATGAATTAATATATTGAGCCCTGTGAAATGATATGGTGAGTCACAAGAGTGATCCAGCTATGGCGCCAGGGTGGGTGTCACATAGGTATAGTCAAGCCACAAGACCATGCAAAAAGTGAGTGTGTGCATTTTAATTAGTTGTTTACCTAGGTTCTGGCCCCAGCCCAGGGCTCATGACCCCCTCACAACCCCCTGGATACACCATTGATGTGGCATGAAATCTATTGCAGTAATTAAATATTTCCATTTACTCAGGCAATCAGAATAATCATTACTATTTTTATATAAATAAAATAAATATAGCAAGTTCAAAAATTTTATCATGAAATTCTGGTTTTCATTTTCCTTTGGTTTTGTTAGGTACAGAACATATATTGCCTTAGTTATTTAGTTTTACAGTTTTAGTATTTAAAAGTGGTAAATGACCTTGACAAACCTCCTTCAACAGGTAAAAAAAATCTGCTCCAGAGCTACTATTGAGGAAAAATAATTTTAAATGAAATAAAATTGTAATAAACGAAAAAGAATATGTGGTACTAAATGTACTGCACAACTTTTACTCTTACCAACACTGATACTATACTGAGAACATAATCCACTCCATTATTGAATGTTTATATTGTGATGACCTTTGAACTCTACAAAATTATGAAACAGCTGATTTCTTTTTCATGATACAATATTAACTGATAAGAGATATTTATAACATTTTACTTGACATTCAAATGGTTGATTTTTACTGCAAAAGCATAAGCATTTCAGTGACCTACATTTCCTATGAATCACATTGATAAGGATAAGTATTTCTCAGATTAAATATCAATGATTTGATCCTTACATTCTTAACTCATAAAAACATTGATTTACTTATGTAAGTATTATATGATTTAAGGATAAGTAAGTAGCTATAAAGGCAGATTTCACAACCATGAGGTAGCAGAATCTAGTCCTGCCTACCCATCAGATTTTTCTCCAGATGCAGATGTCCGACATTGTCATCATCACTGGTTTTAATGGACATTTCACACACAACACCATCTGACCACAAGACTAAGCAAAGCTTGTACTATGGAATCCAGATAGCTGATTTAATACTTATATAATTGTAAATACATACTTATTATACATAGAAAGTAAAACGGTAAAGGTTTACATTGAGAAGAAACTGGTGTGTTTTACAAAATACATCTTTTGAATTAATTAATGTGCCATCCACCACCCGGCAACGGCCAATGTGGTAGATTATGGTGTTGACTCTCTCCTTCACACAGAAGGTCCTGAGTCCCAGCAGTGGGAGCTTACAGTAGACTTCTTATGCAAGGCATCATTTAACACTTCCATTTCATATTGTAATACTACTATATATTATAATATAATGTAACAACAAACAAGAATCAAAGAATCCATTTTTATTTCAAAATAAAGAACATTAATAGCTGTAGTACAAGTGATAAATAAAATTACTGAGTCCTTACATTTTTTGAATTGTCAAGAAAGTGATTACAAAACTATGCATGCAATGTGTTTTTACATTTTGCTTACCTTTCAAGCATTTTCTGCATAACATTCTTTTTATCTGGGTCAGCAGTGTCTTTGACAACGGCTTCGTAGTAATTGACAACCTGTGTTGCATCATCTATGATGTCACTCAAGTTCTTCTGTTCCTTCAAATATTTCTCAAACAAATGCCTCTGCCGAGCCCTCATTATGATCTTGTCATCAATATCCGTTATGTTCATGACAAAGAGAATATCATAGCCGAAGTAGTTGCACAAAACTCGTCGAAGGATATCAAAAGATATGTAGGACCTAGAAGTTTCGGAATACAAAAGTTATTCAGATATTACTGATGTCATCTTGCGTCTAGCTTTATTGTTGAGATATATCTTTACAAGTTTGCATTGTTTTGTGAGGTTTGTAAAATTTTTAAAGTAAAATACCATTAGCAATAACTTACACAAGTAAATTACATTGCTAAACTTGACAACTTCATTTTTATTATAAATAAATATAAATACTGTTGGACATTTCTCACATAACAGCATATAGTCCAAACTACAAAGTTAATAAATACTATGGGAGCCAGATAGCTGAAACAATACTTATACAATTGTAAATCCATATTTAATATACATGGAACCACTCAAGGCACAGAAAAATTTTTAGTGTGGAGTTTTTTTTGGGTGTTTTTAGGAAAAATTAATCATTCTACTAAGTTAAAGTTGAAAAGACTTATAAGATTTAGTACCTGGCGTGACCCATATGTGAGGCATCATAAACAGTTGGACCGCAACTGTACCAGTTGACCTTGTTACTGTTGGCGGGAACAAACACTTCTTTCTGTCTTGTAAGACTGTTAAAAAGCTTCAACACTGGTGTTTTGTCCGACTTTACCGGCGGTGACCAACTGGGTTGATTTCTTTTCGACATTTTGAATAGAAGGCATAAAAATCACTAAGTGAAATTCAGGTACGAATACTAACTAAATGTTAAATATAAACAATCCACTCTTAACACGTTGTAGACTAATAATATACGGTATTAATGTCGAATTAATTTTAAAGCTATTCTTCATAGTCGCCACGTACTTTTTTAGGTTGACAATTAATATTTACGGTTGACATTGTATTACAAAATTGACGTCTGTCGGTATTTGACAGTGATGGTCTCTAAAAATTGATGTTAAAATACACCATCCACGATGCAGCTGTAGAAAAAGCTGCAGAGGCTACAGAGGCTACAATGGCTATAGGGCTAGGTTTTAATGATAGTCTAAAAGTCCTGGGTAGCGATTCTGAAACCATTCGGTTGCATTCGACACGGAATCTCATCTCTCGGTCTTTGTCTTATCTGTTTAGCATGACAGAGACCGAGAGATGAGATTCCGTGTCGGATGCAACCGAATGGTTTCAGAATCGCTACCCAGAACCGTCAGACATCACAATCATATTTGCGATTCTATAGTGCTCGCAATATAACTCTGCGCGTAGCAAAATATGGAACTAATTGACAGGCCGTCAACTTCTTATTTACGTCAGTTGACAAAAGTTTGTTTACGTTTGGTGTATTTATTAATTTCCAAAATAATTAATAGCTTTTATTATGCCGAAAGTGATTAAAAGTGCTGGCCGTGGCTGGTTCTTGAAAATCAATCGTGGTTGTGAAGAAGAACGATCCAATAACGGGCCAAAAGTGCAGTTTTCCAAACGCAGAGCTATTTGACAATTAATATGTAGGGATACCATAGCAATCAAGTCTCCACCTATTACCGGCATATTTTAAAGCTGAGGCTTTAGGTTGAGGTGCGGCTTTGGGTTTGATTGTTTTATCGCCAATTTACCCGTGGGAAAAAATATGTGTGCTTAAGACCGAATGTGAGAAACTAGTTATAAATGTTTTTTTTTCATAATATACAAATGAAAATAGAAAACACAGTGACACAGCAGTGAAGATCAGCTGATGGTATCTTTCTCACTCGGGTACACTCGGCGGTTCCATGTTCACCCGATCGATCCTTTCACCTAACAGCGGTGCGCCAAAAGAAATTTTACTTAATTTTTTTTTCAACGTTAGCTTGGATGCTCTTTGATCCTTAACTCTGTATTTATTACTGTATTTTTAATGTAGGCGTTTCAGAACGTACTGTCACGTGGTAATGGACAACGCATTATACCACTGCACTCAGATAAATAAAGCGGCTACAATGGGCAATGTAAAAGAAGAAAGCCAAAAGTGGCTTAAAAAAATTAAATAGATTTCGACGATTGTAGGACAAATCCGCAGTTACTCGAATAAAGAGGCACAAAGAAGACCCACAATACCAAGTAGAATAACTATTAAAGGAACATGGACAGGAACTTTTGCGGTTACCGTCGTGATTCATCGTGATTTTAACCCTATTGAAAAAAGAAGATGATTCTATGGAAGCCAATGACTCATTAAAAGAACTCTGCCAAATTTTCAAATAGTGTTCTTTATGGTCTCAATAAAAGATTTACAAGTTTAAATTAAATTCTTGTTATTTCGATGTTGGTGTAGGTTGAAAATGACAATTTTTTATAATGTAATAAACTATAATAAAGTTTTCCTGGTGGTAAGAGACTCAGACAGCCTGTACCAATTACCAATGATACTTGGTCATACTGAACCAAACCAGCACTGCAAAGGCGTTCATTACTTTGAGACATTCGTTCTTGAGTCTCAGTTGTCGTGTAGTTACTTAAATTGCTTCCCTAAAACATCCCTTCCCGTACCTGTTTTATGAAGTTGTACGTTCCCAGTGAACGGGAAGGGAACCTATTAGCTTGACCTGGCAACATTAAGTACGCCACCAGTCGCGCGCAGACTTATACTGCGAGCATTATAAACGTAGATTCCGATTACTTTTGACGTTTGCAACCGACTACCAGCTGATTCCATTCGGTTGAGATTCGGACAGCTTTTTTATTGTGGAATAATATACTAAAAAATAAGGAAGTTTCCTATTGCATAATATCAAAAAAAATTACATAGATTTAAAGATAATAGAAATACATTATTTATTTATACTGAAAAAAATACTTGAATATCTCAAAAAATGACGAATCTGTGAACATTTTAAAATTACTAACTAAAAATCAAAAAGCTGCGCGGCGCGTTAGCCGTGTGACGTCACGAGTTACGACGCGATCGTGCTGTAGGTCTAGAAAGGACGCAATAGAATCTAATTTCGCGGCAGAGAAACTAAAGTTTCGTGCTAGATCTCGAATGTGGTGATGTATGAAGCATTGCGACTATTATCATATTTTATATTATACTGGTATCTATAATAAGCTATTAACGTTAAGTTTAGACTATGACTGGGGATTAGTGTGCGGACACGCGGACAGTCTAATGAAATCTACCAGAAGTCGACAGGGGAATGTTTTGGACTTTTACACTAAGTAATAATCCGTGGTATACAAGTGCAGATATAAGAAGTGTCAAGCTTTCAACATAAGTTAATAATTATTATTTGCATACCTATTTTATCTACCATTCTTTTATGATTATTTTTTGTTTTTAAATTAACGGCATTACGCACATGACTCCGTAAAGACAGTGGTGCGCGTTGGATTCGAACGAGGGGCTCCGAATCAGTAGTTACCGTTATCCCGACTAGTAGTGACACTCTCATGCAACCTACTAAATTTTCCCACAGTTGGGACACGATCCCTTCTCTCACAAAGAGAGTCCAGGGTAGCGATTCTCAAACCATTCGGTTGCATCCGACACGGAATCTCATCTCTCGGTCTTTGTCATGCTAAACAGATAAGACAAAGACCGAGAGATGAGATTCCGTGTCGGATGCAACCGAATGGTTTCAGAATCGCTACCCAGGTCTTAATCCAGCACGCGGGCCCAGTGCGGGTTGGTGGATGACCTCGAAAGATTCTAGGCATATGTCGGTTTCCTCACGATGTTTTCATTCACCTTTTTTTACAGTGGTGCGTGCGGCGTGTACGACTAAACGAGCCGTACGCAGGCGCGGTCCCAGTGTCGAATATTGTAGGGGGTCACCAGTACACAGCCTCAGATTGGGGGGGGGGGGGGTCACAAGTAGAAACACAATAAATCGAGTAAAAAAGACTACTAGTAGTGCCCCATTTTGATGTAACGTATACGATTTGGGGGCGGGGAGGGGGGTCAAGTCAGGAGAGTCCATGCCTTAATCCATCACGCGGACCCATGCAGGATGGTGCATCCACCATTGTCATTTCATGTGTCATCACACATGACCACGAAATATTCTAGGCATATGTCGGTTTCCTCACGATGTTTTCCTTCATCACTTATTTAAAGTTAGTGGCATTACATACATGGCTTCAAAAATAAAGTGGTGCGTGTGGCGTGTGAGACCAGCCGTAATTTATTCTAGGTACATGTGTAGTTACAGTCCATTGATACCGAAATACATAGACTATTAGGATCTTAGATTTCTTAATACGTCGGACCACATTTAATAAAAAAATGGTTGTCTGTAAAGTCGGTTTACTGACGATAGTTCTGTTGAACGTGACAACTTCAACTACGCCTTAGAGCGAGGTAACGCCGCATGACGTCATGCGGCGAGGTAATGGCGGTAACGGCGCATGACGTCATGTTTTTCGTGCGTGCAGCCGGCTTCATCGAATTATAAGACGTTGTCACGTCAAAAAGTCATAGGAACTGCCGATAGAAGTGAAAACTTATAACTCAGAATTTTATAGCTTACCTTGGAAACTACACGGGTGTAACCGGAGGGCGTGGCCTCGCTATCTTGGCATGGTCATCTAGAAATGTATCAGCATTTCCCATTGGCTGATGCGTTTCTAAATGGCTATGCCATGATGGCCTGTCCACGCCCTTTCAGCATTTGTCATTGGCTGACATATTTTTAGATGGCCAATAGCCATGGTCCCGAGTTTACCCGAAGCTTTCTTATCATAGCCAAGCGTGACGAATGAATTCAATTCACAGCCCACGAAAAATCTGTCTAGGCGCGCCTAAAGAAGTTTTCACTTCAATAATAGGTACGGGATGCTGGGCATGAGTAACTTAAGTACTTTTTTAAAATTCTCTGTTTGAAGACGCTTTGCACTAGTAGACCGTTCTTATGTATTTCCCTCGATTATTTGGCAATTACACTTGTCTTTTTTGACGTGACAACGTCTTATAATTCGATGAAGCCGGCTGCACGCCCGCAATACATGACGTCATGTAACGTTACCGCCGTTACCTCGCCGCCGGCGTTACCTCGCTCTAAGGCGCAGTTGAAGTTGTCACGTTCAACTAACGTCAGTAACCTGACTTTAGAGACAACCATTTTTTTAAAACAATACGTCGTCATAAAAAAAAATAAACAAAACCTAAATCCTACCAAATACTTGCCAGTAAGCCTTTATAAGTAAAAGCTAGAAGGTGACATTTGGGTAAACTAAATGTTTTAAAATAAATCCATATTTCTATTTAAATACCAACGGGTCAAACAGTAAAATCAAACAAATAAAGAGAACAAATAATATAAATAAATACGGAATATAATAACGTTTTCATCTATATTATTTCTATCGGTAGATTTAGATAAATACTTACATCTAATTGCTATTCGTATGAGTACCTACCGTACCTACTTACTGATTTTTCTGACTTGAGTGTATTTTTTGTTTTGACGACGTAAAAGAATAGTTTTCGGACGTTGTCGCCGTTTTGCATGTACATTTCGGCACGATGCAGTACTTATAACGTATTGTAGTTTTATTTTATGTGATAATACCTGCTGGTATGTTGAGCTAACGAGTACTAACTACGAACTGCGGCAAACAACCGCCCGGGCGCTGCGTCGTTCGCGAGTCGATCGTGTATTGTGACGTCATAGTGGTGTTTGGCCGGCCGCGCGATTTATATTTTAAAATGGGAAGGAAAGGCTTCATAACTTCGTCATTTGTTGAGATATTTAAAATAGAAAAACACTGGGTTTTATTGTAGTTTTAGTGTGATATTTTAAAAATAGAAACTTCCTGACTGGCAGTCATATGAACTGCCGATAAAAGTAAAAATTATTACTCAGAATTTGCTAGCTTACTTTGGAAACTACACGGGTGTAACCGGAGGGTGTGGCCTGGTCATCATGGCATGACCATCTAGAAACGCGTCAACATTTCCCATTGGGTGACGCATTTCTAGATGGCTATGGTCCCGAGTTTACCCGAAGATTTCTTATCATACCCGCTCGGGTATGATGCGTGAATTCATTTCACAGCCCACGAAAAATCTGTCTGTAGTGCGCCAAAAGAAGTTTTCACTTCAATAAAAATAGTTATTGTGGGTTATCCCTAAGAGATAGACATATACCAAGATGTGCTTTTTTGTAGACCATTTTAAGGTGTACAATACTGCTGTACATTATTTTGATTTATCTCGTGGGGTTCAGTCAGCGTTTTCAATTTAAGTGCAAAAATTGTGTTTATTTATGACATCGTTTTAGAAATCTTTAAAATTATCAATGTTTCTCTACTGTACTATGCATATATTCTGCATCAAAATCTTCCACTTGAATCACTATCTATTTAAAAAACCCGCATAAAATCTGTTTGGTAGTTTTAAAGATCTATGCATACATAGGGATAGAGAGACGCGGGAAGTGACTTTGTTTTATACTATGTAGTGAAAGTGATGACGTGATGTATTTTCAAAGTTTCTTTGGTGGTTTCTTGTCTTTTTGCTCAATCATCACATGTTTCATCATATCATCTAAAAAAAAATCAAATTAAGTATGACAATAACCCATTTCTAGTATTTTTTTTAGCACAACCTTAAACTTCAAAAGCCGAAATTCCAAAAATTGTTTAGTTTTTACCACACTAAAGTAAACAAAAACTCGTTTGCTGTCCATAATCTTACAAAAATATTGAGAAAAACAAAGAAAAATTAAGTAAATACAATAAGCTGAAAATCGGATTAAAATTCCACGATAAAATATCTGTCCGAATCTCAACTTAATGGAATCAGCTGGTAGTTTTTGCAAACGTCAACAGTAATCGGAATCTACGATTATAATCGCAAATTCGAACCAAATGGTAGCGGCATGTTTTCGTGTTTCAGCCCGAACCGAATGCATTTAGAATCGCTACGCTGCGGACAGTTTAATTAAATAAAACAAAAGATAGAGGTTGACAGACTTGACACTATCAGTTTGCTATCAGTATTGGACTTGCTGAGTCTATTGTAAAAATGTAAAAAATACGTCCGTAAAGTTTTGTTTAGTTGGCAAGTTTGATTTTGCAACTATCTCTTTCTCACCACATTGCGGTTGCAAGTGTGTGCTACATGGTTTTGTTGTAAAATCTATACTTGTGTTTGTGTTTACACATATACCACTACACCAGTTCACACAATAACAACAAACGCACACATTTAAACTTGTATTCTATCAAGATAGCTGAAAGTGGAGTGTAATTTTGTTTGCGTTTTCTGTGTATTTTTATGCTTTTTCGTTACAATAGACAGATAATTAGATCACATAATGGTTCTATGCGTCTGCAAATGCCTAAACGTGTCACTGGAAAGTGGTAAAATCGCCGATAATGTGGACATCGGAAAACTGGAACTATCGTCCATGGAACAAAGGGATATATTTTTCAGCGAGGTACCGTCAATAAACATGTCTTGACCTTGATGAAGGGCTTTTTATAACTTTTATAGGATATAAGATAGATTGGGTCTCAAAAAAACATTTGGGTTAACTCTAATCTTATCTGTTACGCACTATGTTATTGACATATTATGTATGTAGGTACATTATGTATAGTACATGTGATTGTGTTTTGTTTTTGTGTCTAGAAGATTAAAATTAACTCATAGTCGTAAATAACAGATTGTGTTTTTCACGAAATCATAGAAGTAAATATACTTCCTAGGTCCTATTTTTAATACTAGTAGAAGACCTTGAATTTATGAACATACATGTTTGTACACTTAGCTGTTACTAAACATTAAACAAATACACTCAACAAAACACTCATATGAAGTATAATCAATATGGGCTCAAATATAATTCAAAACAATGTATCCAGTGATTTGACTTAAATATTTAATTAATTAAGAATCCATTTAAAAGAGTGTTGGAATACTTTTGGATTCTAAAAATAAAAAAATATTGAAAACCCACAAATTTGTAGGTGTACACCTGGGGGCTACATTATTATCCTTCACTACCATACATCTTATGAAATTAAAAAATATATTATATACAAATATGCAACTTTGAAGTTAATTGACCATATTGTTATTTTTTAAATGGTTCTTATGATTGTTTGTTTTACAGAAATTGATGTCATGCCCTCCGAACACTCTGAAATCTCAAGTGGTGCAGCCTGCTCTGGTTGGGCAGCGGCCAATTGGTCGTGGGACACTTCACTCTTGCCTTGCTTGTGGCCAGAATACCCATGCCATGGTTCAGGATCAGACCGGACTGACTGTGGCTCTCATTCCCAAGTCCATAGAGGTTTGATCATCTTTCTGCATTATGTATCATTTATGGAAACTGTTTGCCAAACAATCTTGTTCCTTACAATATATATAATTAGAATAGTAATTAGATACTTAATAATAGGTAAGAAAGTTGTTACTAGGATTTTGAACTTCAGTAAAATCTTGCTATGCAATTCTTATACAACACTGCACTTTTAAATACTTATAAAGAATAGTTTTTATGTAATTCACATGACAAAAAAAAAATAAAAAATAATAAAGAATACATATTAGAATGTTTAGATGTTTGTTGTAAAATTACTATGTTAAAATTAGAAGGACTAGATTGAAATTTGGAATGCTAATAAGCTATACTCTGGAAAAACATATAACTACTTTTCATCATTTAAATAACCGTTTACAAAATTCTATGTTAATAAAGTCATACGCAAATACTGTTCATTAAATATAATGTATAGTTAAACAACTACCAATGTGAAAATATTGAAATAGATTATTTTCTAGAAGCGTTTTACCACACTAATAGATTTTGTTGAAGTATTATAGCAATTTATTGGCCCTATTTTGAAGGCAAAATTTAATTTAAGCCATGGACATATAAAAAAGTCGGACGTAGTCTCGCTTAAACAAAAACTGTGTCACTAGAGTCGGCCACATTTGCATGTGTGCGTTGTGAGGTTGTCACTGATAGGCTGACACACACACATGTACACAAGTAGCGCGTGTAATGACCCACTGAAGTGTGCGTATTAGCCTGTATGTGACAACGCACATGTGCATATTATGTGGCCGACTCGATGGACACAGTTTTTGTTTTAGTGGATTTTTATGTCCAACTTTTTTTATACGTCTATGATTTAAGCATTGTAATTGGACTGTCTCATTCTAGTTAGTCCAATTTGACAGAGACATCAATATTTTAATTTGCTTTCTAATTTAAAATTCCATAACAGGTTCTAATGTCTGCCTGAGTCTTGGATAGATTAACATACATAAATGATTAATTAAATCTTTTCTGTTATTGTTTTCTATTTTATATTAAGTTATCATCTTTCCTCTTTAGCTCATGCAGGGTTGGTACAATGTATAGTAACTGACATGTTTATGTTTCTGTATGAATGTACCATACAAACATTTTCATGTATGTCTTTACATCTCTGCATTCTCTCCCTCTCTCATTACACATACAAATAATTTATACGTGAGCAACTTGGTGAATGTAACATAACACATATGTATAATACAAAACAGCATACATTTATTTATAATCAACTTCAACTCTTATTTAGTATTATTGTTGTTTAGCGTCACAACTCTTCCAATACCTATAATCTTCAATCACTATCCTAGCTGTCATTTCAGAATTCACTCTCTCAACATCCACATATATATATACAGATAGTACATGTAGAATAATACTTATCAAAATTTTATTTCACATTTCCTTTTTCATAACAGAGTAATTTTTTAGTAAGAATAAAATCTTTGATTGCAGACTACCCAAGACCGTATTAACATGTTGAAGAAAACAAAGAACTTTTCGCCAGTGTTCAACCTACTGGTACCAGAAGTGACTAGCGACATTGAAATGAAGGAAAATGTTGACACCAGCAATTTAATAGTGAACCAAAACCGGCTAAATCTACCCACATACCAGGTCATCAGCACTCTTAGTAAACACATGGAAAAGACTCTGCAAGCACAGGCGGAGTCCGTTGAAGAAAGCGTGAGGCAATTCCGGGATCAGAAATATGCAGAGTATGAAGCATACAAAGAGAAAGCACATAGAGATCATAAGATTCTAGCTAGGTGAGTAACATTTGCAAATTGTTCTGTAGCCACACTAAAATTTGATCAAAATAATCTTTGTTATCTACTAAATGTTTGAGCCTATGCTATATTACATTCTTCTAATATCTATAAATCCAAAAGAATGGTACAAACAAAGCACCTGCTACCATTTTCCTTTCAATTCATAACCATTTTCAATGTCAGAGCAACAGGTACTTTCTAAGTCGTCAAATGCAGTTTTATTCAACACAAAAAAAAACATATGGGACAAATACAAATATAACCAATAATGAATAGATAGTGCCAGACAAAGCAGTTGTTTTAAAATATGATTATAATAAATACCATAACAATTAGAAAATCAGGTTTATCTAGTATAATTGGTATGTACGTTTTAGTCAACTGGCGTAATCAGCTGTTGAATTGACTGCCTAGCCTGTTTACTAAACAACGCTGTATAACTAGCGGCTTGAATTATACATGTTCAGCCATTTGATCAAACAGCTAGGCCATTAATTTGGATCCTTGACTTTTAATTAGCCTGTGGTTCTAAATTGTAACTAGGTTAAGTTAATTGAATGGCTGATTAAGTTAGTTGGCTGCAACATGTACATAAGGATAGAATAGCTATAAGATAGAATAATCTTTATTCACCTTATAACCCCATATGTATTTTATACCAGTTACATCAAAAAGTACAATAACAAAACACCTAATGAGAAAAAAAAACATATAAATTGAAAATGTCGTTATGTCAGTTCTATTGGTATTATTTTTGACATCTGCAGTTTCCTCTGCACCCTATGGGCCTGCACATTGAAATTTATGATATAAAAAAATATGATATTATGAAAAAAAATACACTCTAGAGTATTATTTATCAAAATTCGCTTTTATTTCGTTTTGATAAGAGTTATACTTACTTTGAAATGTATAAATGTTTTTTTTTTCAGTATTATAAATAAGGCACGCACAAATGCAGAAGGTCTTCAGAATGGACCACTTTCCCCTCAACTACCACCCTTTCAGAGAAGAAGACTGTCCTCTATCAAAGACCAAAAAAAGATCACACACAATTTTGCCAGGGTATGTTAAACTAATGCCTAATAAGTATGTAATTAGAACAACAGTGTAAACTCTATTTAATGACGCTCAAGGGACTGTGCAACTCTAATCCTAGTAATTTGACGCTTTAGCGATTTTGTCGTTAAATCAAGTGACGTTACATGGAGTTTATTCTGTATATATAAGTATTATATCAGCTATCTGGCCGCCATAGTACAAGCTTTGCTTAGTTTGGGGTCAGATGGTGTTGTGTATGAATTGTCTACCAATATTTATTTAATTAAATTGATATTTTATGCATACTAGCCCCGAAATGCCCAACCGGCCATATCTGGCCGCGACCTTACCCCGAGTTTAGACCTTATGACCTCGCGTGACGTCGCATCGTCCGCGCGGCGCCCGCGCCGCTTATTCCCGCCGGGCTAGAGACATAGTACTATGAGCTTGTAAAGCAATAATAAGATGGCTAGCAACACCCCCATAGTCTATCAGTGTAGTTGCCGTCCCGCAATAAAAATAGCCTATTTTATTCCAGACTATAATGTAATAGTGTTCCGAATTTCAAACCGATCCGTTAAACCCTTACGACGTGATTGAGCAACGAACATCAAAATTTTCCCATTTTTAAATATATTTTATAACTACGCGTGGAAAAACCGCGGGGCGCTGCTAGTATATTATAAATTGTACCGATATTTTTGATACTTGATTTTGTACTGGACTTAATTTTCATTCCATTTTCAATTGGCTTTAAAGCTGACTAGATTTCTATTGTCTTGATTGTCTTTATACATTTCGATTTGTTCTAGAAGAATTTTGGGGGTGTAAGTTAGAGTTCGACATTTTCTATGTACATTTCTCTCGTTCGGGCTGATCTAAAGATTTGTAAATTCTGTATCATTTTGTTTTCTGTTCTATATTAAGAAGAATTATCATTTTACTTACTTTTCAGATGCACAGTCTTCAGCCGTCTGACCACTTAGACGACGCGGAAGAAGTTTTCGACTTAGACGATATGAATTCGCGAAATCAAAATATGTTTTCCGATTCGGAAGATTATAATTCTGATGGTAAGTCTGCTCTTTACGATACATATTTTATTTGAGATACGACTTTACTAAAGAGATGTTACAGTATTATGTGTCGCTTATAATAACACTCTGTCGATTTCAGATTTCATTAATTTACTAATTACAAAACTATCACTATCAAAGAAAACGTTAGAAATATTAGTATGAAAACTAACGTAGATTTTACACATTTTAAATTGATTCCATCCGGTGACCTTTTTAAAAGAGATTGCAGCACATACACATAGCATTCTAATTTATTTATTTTTTATATTGGCGATTATTTTAATAGTCAAAAATACAAATAAAATTCAAACATGTACACGTCACGTACAAAGTCATAAACTAAAATAATCCACCCTGAATCGTTCCTTGTGCCTAAAACGCTGGCTGCGTTCCCTCGCTGGATGACGATGGCTATCCTCTGCCTCAGAAACGAGCCCGAGCGGGAGTCACCACCTCGGTTTCGTAAACGACGCCCAATCTCGCGAACTAAATCTTTGGCATCGGCGCCCCAACTGCCCGTAGTATCCACATAGTTACATACATTATGTATAAGTAACTGGGTGACCGAGCTTTGCTACAAATACAAATACAAAAATCTTTATTGCTGTTTGTAGGTAAGATAAGATAATACAAAACATTTTAAAAGTTGCCCCATACAAACTGGCCTCTGCGAGAGGCATGCAATATGTCTGGCAAGACAATTTGTTAGTCTTAATTTTTAAATAAAAAGAAAATATTTTTTTTTTTTAAATAATAGTCAGCTGATTAAAGTCTTCTTCTTCCTCATCTTCTATTAATTTCTGGTTTTTATTTATGTCATCTGATTCTTCATCTTCGATTCATTTCTGGCTTCTATTTGGTGATATATATTTGTGTGAGATAATGTTTGGTGAGCACAATTTCGCCAACGTCTTGTGTTTCATCAGGATATTGTCTTGTGTTTTTGAGTTTGATCAATATGTCCATCCAGGGTCTAAGGTCTTGCATTAGTAGATCTTGCAGTTCATCCATGTGAGGAATGTCAAAGAATGTATAAAGTGCAATAAATGTATATAATCAAAAAATCAAAAATGTCGTTAATTATAATATTCATGTAAATACTCAAAGAATGTCAAAATGTAATACAGTACAAACTAATTCATCATGATACAATATATCATTATTTGGTCTTATGTCAGTTGAATGTCAAATTTCATAATGGAATAATAATATCTATTGAGATATTAATGAAAAAAGGTTTAAAGATTGTAAAAATTTCATGTTAAACAATGTCTAAAATATTAGTATTCCAATTAATTTCCTTATCATTTAAAAATTCAGTTACAGTTTAATAGCATTTGTGTATAAGCATTTTTTTTAGTTTACTTTTGAACATTGTTATGTTAAGTTCTTTTATGGCATTTGACAGCTTATTATATAAAAGAGGAGCCATACAAAAAATGCTGTCACTCATAATCTTTTTTTTGCGTTTGTCTATGAGCAGTCTACACTTATCACGCCGGTTACGTTTTACTTTGTCACTCAATAGAGGAAAATAATGAGGGTTATTCCTTACAAAACACATAACTTCAAATATGTACAGGCATGGCAGGGTTAATATTTGGTTGTCTATGAATACTTGTCGACAGCTATCTGTAACTTGCATCCCGAACATAGCACGAATGCATCGTTTTTGTGCTTTGAAAACTGAGGCTGTATCAGTTGAATTCCCCCAAAAAATGATCCCATATCTCAAGACTGATGCCACCAATCCATGGTAAGATGTAAGAAGAGCCTCTTTCTTTACCACTGGAGCAAGCCTATGCAGAGCATATGCCGAGCTACCCAGCTTCTTGCAGAGAATCTCAACATGTGCCTTCCAATTCAATTTCATGTCTATTGTTAGGCCCAAAAATTTTGTTGTAGTGACTTCTGCAATTTTTTTATTTTGATAATTTATGTTTATGTTACTCAAGTAATTTTTTGTTTGAGTAAATTTTATGAAATTGGTTTTGTTTAAATTAATTTTTAAGTTATTAATGTTTAACCAATGGATAGATGAATTTAGTGCGGCATTGATATCTTCCTCATAATTAGCTTTATCTTGACATGCTATTGTTATTGTGCTGTCATCTGCAAATAGTGACATTGGATGCTCAATTACTTTAGGAAAATCATTTATGTAGACAATAAATTGAAACGGTCCCCACTCACTTCCCTGCGGCACACCAAATTTGACAGTTCTTTCTTTAGAGGTGAATATTTCCTCCTGTTTAGTTTTAGTATTAATCTTCGTAAAATCTCGGTTTAAATACTAAATATACTTAGATACCTACAGATAAAAGACACCAAGAAATAGATTTTATTAAAAAAAACGAATTGAAAGAGAACCCCCGTCTGGATTCGAACCCGGAGCTACTAATTCGTGACCGCTATGAGCGCCCGACTTCCCGTCTGAGCTAATTATGCTATCGCGTCACGCAGCGAAATTTACCTTCACATTCTAATGTCTAATGTGACAGTTTTTCATTGTCTAAAAACGCGCATAATATGCGTTTTTTTTTTAAATAAGACCTAGTTAGATCGATTTATCGTCCCCGAAATCCCCTGCATACATAATTTCATGAAAATCCGTCGAGCCGTTTCCGAGATTCAGATTCTATATATATATACATATTTATATAGGTACAAGAATTGCTCGTTTAAAGGTAGTAGATAGATATATTTTGTATAGTAAGTACTATGGTATAGCATTATTTCGTTGTCTACATAGATGGCAGCAACGACGAGGGTATCCCGATGCCTCGGCGCGGCGGCGGCGGCGGCGGCGGTCGCGACATCGCTCGCTCGTTACCCATGAACATGCCGCGCTTCCCGAATGGCAACACCAATACTAGGGATCTCGACGATGATGTACGTTTTTTTTACTCATTATAATAATATATATAACCGCCCACTATTTATTTTTACACCTAAATTTTTCGTCACTTCGATCTTTTCGACAAAATCGGTTTTGTAGGATTATTCTTAAAAACTGTTTATGTTTTCAATATCTTAATTTCTTTTTGATTAATGATAACTTTCAACGTACTAGTAGGTACTATCATACGATTTGCTTTAAAATTGATGATTTACACAAACTAGGAGAAATATAGGATGGGCGGTTAATTGTCCTTGTGAGTGAATATCAACTCTGAGGAATTGAAAGATGATGTATTCATTAACATTAAAAATTAATTTGGATTAACTCGGATGGATAGCGTTTGGGAAACTACGGCACATCTTGGAGTCCAAAATACCCCAATGCTTGAAGACGAAAGTCTTCAATCAGTGCGTGTTGCCAGTGATGACTTATGAAACTGAGACGTGGTCCTTAACTGTAGGCCTCATAACAAAGCTCAAAGTCACACAGCGAGCTATGGAGCGAGCTATGCTCGGAGTCTCTTTGCGCGACAGAATCCGTAACGAGGATATTCGCAAAAGAACGAAAGTAGCCGACATAGCTCGAAGAGTAGCTAAGCTGAAGTGGCAATGGGCAGGCCACATCGCTCGCAGAACTGACAACCGATGGGGAAGAAAGGTTCTCGAGTGGCGACCACGAACCGGAAAACGCAGTGTTGGACGGCCTCCCACTAGATGCACAGATGACCTCACAAAGGTCGCTGGAAACCGCTGGTTGCAGGTTGCGCAGGACCGTTTGTTGTGGAAATCTAGGGGGGAGGCCTATGTTCAGCAGTGGACGTCTTGCGGCTGATGATGATGAAAAATTAATTATTAGCTAGTAATTCTGCGCCGATGTTAGTAATAATGTCAATAATGTAAACCGGGCATAAAAGACTTGAAATCTTTTTCGAACAAAAGCGTCATTGTTCAAAGCCTTTATGCCCGGTTAATCATAATCACTCAATCTTTATTCAATAAACATATTTTTTATTATTATTTTTATATTATTTACATTATTCCAGTCCAGCAATAGAATCCAGCGCTGGATTGCTTACTGGAAAAATGTAAACCGGCACTGGAAAGCAATACATCCAGTTAGCAATCTAATCCAGTAACTGGATTGGCAGTCTAGTTTTGAATCCAGTGTGACCAATCCAGTGCAACTGGAATAATGTAGACGGCCAATCCAGTGCCATTCCAGTGCTTTACGACACTGATATCTTCTTGAAATCATCGGTACTGTAGTGTTCACACTTCAACGGCTTCTAAATAACTGGAATAATGTAGACGTTAATAGCACTGGACTGGATTCTCGCTGGATCATTTGACTGGAATAATGTAAAGTAAAGTAAAGTAAAGATTTATTTTCGTAGTATGGGTACAATGGTAGATAGAATGGTTTTGGAAGTTAATCGGGGCTTAAAGTTAATTTAATAAATGTTAATCGGGCGTTGCTTTGTACCCAGGACGAAGAAGTGCCATCGGACTTAGCAGCGAGCATTCAGGCCCTGGCGCGGTCTGTCCACGGCGACGTGTTCGAGTTGCCCCGTCCGAGGTTCTCTACGCAGATCTAGCCGCCGCGCCGCCGCCGCCGTCCTACGAGGTTCATCGTCTAGGCAGCTATGTGACCTTACACTCTGTTACGAGACCACAACACTACGGCGTCGAATCTACAAAACGACGACGCACCGTTCTACGATGCGACGACGCAACGCGAAAATTGCATAGTACTCAGCGTCGGTCGAATCTACAAAACGACGACGCACCGTTCTACGATGCGAAGACGCAACGCGAAAATTTCATAGTACACAGTGTCGGTCGAATCTACAAAACGACAACGCACCGTACGATGCGACGACGCAACGAATAAAATTAACATCCTTTGAACTGAAAACAGTTTCCATAAAACGCTCCTGAACTAAGGATATCAGATAGTCGATATCTACCATCTCAATAGGCTACAATCCACAAAAACACTAGTCCGTCAGTTAGACTGCTAAAAAATATTGTACACGTATTTTATGTTTTGTTTCACACACGAAAAATGACGAAGATACAGTGCTTAGAAGTTTCGCGTGACGTCACTCGTGGGAAGAAAACGAGCCCACGAGTGACGTCACGCGAAACTTCTAAGCACTGTATCTTCGTCATTTTTCGTGTGTGAAACAAAACATAAAATACGTGTACAATATTTTTGGACGTCGCGACCCCCGAAGTTTGATGATCTATAACTTTGTCGATTTTTTATATTTTGAAAAAAAAATACGTGTCCCATATTTTTCCACGATCTAGCTAACGGACTAATTAAGATTGGTGTATTTTTGAACCAGTCCGATATCCGATTGAACGCGCGCAGTTGCGAGTCGCAGTGCGCGAACCCGTGTTCAAAGTATGGACGCTAAATGAAAGAGCGCGAGTCGTCGCATCGCAGATTTGTACGTTGCGGCACCGCATCGGATATTTCCACGATGCTTTTTGCGGAGTCGTCGATTTTTGTCGATTAGTGTTGTGGCCTCGCCCTTACTATTACGTGGCGTTAAAGGCAAACGACTATGGTGAGCGGTGACCAATCTATTATTATGTTTTTCTGTAGTTCAGAGATTTTGGGATCAGGCAATAAAGAAACTGTCCTAACATTGGCCTGGGGACATAGTCCCAACGGTACATATTGAGAAACGTGAGCTTTCCTTGACTCCACCGAATAACAATTGCGTCACGTCCGATATGAATGGTTGCTACGCTACGCTAAGACAAAATTTACGAATCGTGATTGTTCGTTCGTCTCCATGTTTGTTTACGTTTTATGCCACGTAAAAGTGAACTGAGTATCAAAGTCATAGTTTGTACTGTATGCAAGCTAGGTAAGCTATATAAATTGACTACGTTTACTGTGTAAACTAGATAGGGGTCAATTGGGCGACCTCTCATTCGTTAACTGCTTTCTAGGCTACGTATGCTAGATGTGCGCTTCAACAAAATGTAACCAATACTTTTTGATAATATTAAAAAAATGAACGTCATACGCCTTCACTTTATTACTTTTAAACAAAAATAAACTCTATATTCTTAATAAGGTGGTGACTTTATTACGTACATAAATTTGCGAGATGACACGATGCCTATACGAGCTTTAGGTGCTTCATATGGATGTCAATTTTCCATCCAAATAATAAATAATCAATTGTCATAACATTCAGAATAATAATATCTACATAAATACTTTTGAAGCTCAGTATAATCTTGTGGAAGCGCACATATAAGCTGTGCTTGATGTTTTCATAAGAGAATTTCAATACAAAGCCGGAAAATTAATTAAATTTCTGATACATGACTGTTTCATTTGATTAAGCTATTTCAAGTGATTAGGCACGGGTTAGGCAGTGCTGTGATGTTATTTTTGTAAATAAGGGAAACAAAACAAATGCATAATACAATTTATAAATATATATATATTGGCAAAAGTGTAAAAAAAGATGTTAGATGTAATAAATACGTTTTTGAAATTGGACTCATGGGAGCTTTATCGCAATGAAAGAAAAATTAATATACATTTATAAGAGGGGAAAAAACGAATATGCTAAAAGAATAAGGAATTTGCCGTCTTTTTTGTAAAACATAGCTACATTTTGAATGCATCGTTTTGCAATTTGCTATTTTTCGTCAGCTATTAATAATCCCCGGTTACTATCGAAGTTCTCCTATAAAAAGTCACATGTAGTTCTTAATGAAGTCAATTTAAGGTATGTCGTGCTCATTGCGTTGTGTCAGGTTTGTTTGAGTTTCGACTGTGACATCCACATTTGGTGCTTAGGAATTGTGATCACTGTGACCCTAATACTTTATAACGATAGGTAAACTAACTGATCCACAACAAGGATAAAGTTGTTTAATTAAAACTGGCAAAAGTAGGTCTAGCACGTGAGTTTCGATAAAACATTTACCTGTTTACATTGCTAATTAAAAAATATTACACGTACACCTATACTAACTTTAATTAAATGAATTATAAACGTAGCGATGGATTATAAACATCGATATATGTATGTTTTTCGTTACTTTTATTGGATTTTATCAAAACCCATTTTTAAATATTACCATCTCTGAAGAACCATCAATATCTATCTATCAAAATTGGAGTTATCGCGTCAAAATACAAAATATCACATACAAAAAAAATTGCAGCTGAATTGAGAATCTCCTCCTTTTTTGATGTTCGTTAAAAAAATACCATTATTTGTAGGTTTTATTTCGTTAAAGTTATACGAAATTACTAAATTTTCTGTAATTAAACCTTTCATAATTTGTAAGGTAGGTACATTATATTATGTAGTTAACTGTGCCTACCACAGAACAGATTGATTTCTGTTCTGTGGTGCCTACATTGTATCAATATAAAAACTAACAATATACGATATAACGACATTCATCCATCAAGTCGGTGACAAGGCCCGCTTGAGAGCTTCCAAAAATAGATAAAATTCAAGCCAAAAGAAGTTGGGACGACCCTTAATATAACTCGATACTAATAAATAATTGGGTAACGCATGTTCTATATGTGTACATCCAAGGATAAAATGTTGATAAAACTTCATCGTGGTAATCGTGCTAAACCTGCCCATAGTACAAAAGTCCCTTTTTGATGTATAACTTTAGTGGATCGGTTTTTTACACTCCAATGTATTTTTAAACACTGCAACTCTTTAAAAAATCCTGTTTTCGTCAAAAAATAACGAGACCATTTACAAACGAGATGAATAGCAGAACAATGAAAAATATATTCTATAAGAGGCTATATGAATAAATAATTATCCAAATATGTTAAAACGAGAATGCTATAAAAGTTACGTATCAAGGTAATAATAATATGTATAAAAACCAAGCAGAATTATTACATAAATATGTTAGTGTTGACGAGAGCTTCGCTGATAGGTTATACCTATAACATGATATAAATTCTTTATCTTTGTGTTTTAAAAACCAAATATATTGAACTTCTTTTACGTTTTAATATACAGGAAATGATGAAATTCTAAACAATAATTTCGTCAGAAATTCTACTGACGCTACACACACATAAACCCGGCTCAGATTTCGCGTGGATGCATTTTTATATCTTTGTAGGTACTTTATACTAGTGTGCGTATGTGAATAATAATGATGTGCGTATATTGTGAAGATCAGTGTCTTTATGGTGTGTGTCGTACTCGGGTCTATTAAAAATATAGTCACTATCTTGACCGATCGGTCAAGTTAATATATAAGCTACTCATAATGTCGTAGCAAAATGATCTGTGCCAATTTTTGTCTGAGATTTGACTTACGGGAAAGCGAAATGACAGAGCAAGTTGTAGCAGTAGGACTCTTGGCAGAGTACGCCTGGGGAAGTTTCACTCCTTTTCCAGTTATTCTGCCACTGAGCAATAATGTACAAATATACTTTTGTATTCCGTTTTGAAGGCCAATGTTTCCAGAACACATAGCATAAATATAAGTCGTCTTATATCTCTGGGCGACAAGCGCGGTGCAA
The DNA here is from genome assembly GCA_963693475.1 of Ectropis crepuscularia. NCBI lineage: Eukaryota > Metazoa > Arthropoda > Insecta > Lepidoptera > Geometridae > Ectropis > Ectropis crepuscularia. The sequence continues at coordinate 8,320,100 of OY856343.1, read as the reverse complement.
TGAGTGCAGCTTTAGCATGTTTTAATAGTTGCGTGACACTGCAGTTATGGGCAGACTTGTTGCTTACCATCAGGCAAATGTTCTGCTATTCCCATCACTATTATAAAAAACGTGTTGTGACTAACGAAAAATGTGTACGAGATCTTAACTAATTAAACAAAATGTTTTAGTGGCGTCAAATAATAGTCAAATATAAACCCGAGTTTCGGCAATAACACACTTTTGAATTAACACAGTTTATTAAGGATATGAGAATACTATGCATTGTTAACATCTAAGTCATATCTCCGTTATGTAATTCTATTATTTCTATCTGGTGTTATTATCTAATGATAAGTGAAAAAGTGTACAAAAATATTGATATTTGCATTTCTTACTAGTCTTTTAGGGTCACTTATGTTAATAGGGACGTTCGATACACGAGACTGTTTCGCTCTCGCATTTTGACATTTTAATAATGTTTTTTTGACAGTTCGACAATGTCATAAATATCATGTATTTTAGCGGAAAACAAGCGGAACAAACCGAACATATAAGCGGAACATATACCGCCATATTGCCAGCGTTCAATTGGTATATAAGCTCTCGACTTTTGTTTCAAAGAGACAAAAAATTTGCTAAGTTTTGTGATATAAAGATTAAACAATTCTACGAAACTGAGTCAAACAAATAGTGAGAAACAAGTCGCACTCCGAGAGTGTCGACAGAAGTAAATATTTGGACAATTATTACGTACCTACAGATACAATATATGATATGTACATATGTATTTATATACAGCGGTATCGGTAACGGTTATAGTGATGCAAGTTTAATAGTTTTTTCCATTTCAAGAAGTTCCCAAATCGCCTAAAAAGTTTAAACAATATAAGAAAATAACTATATTTTTTTCAAATATGTAAAATTCATTGTGTGTAATTACATTTTATTTAACTCAGTAAAATTATTAAAAGTTGAAATGCGAGAGCAATACAGACGCGTGAATCGAACACTCATTATTTGTTAAATTTTTTGTCAGCTTAGGTAGTATTTGAAAATCATGAAAATGTACATAGAAATCATTGTTTTTTTACTTTTGATGACGATACTAAATAACTTTTGAAACCATTTATTTTTATATGTAACATATTGAATGTTTATGTGATGGACAGGCATGGATCTTGTAAGGATTTGGTGGCGATTTATTAGGTTAGGTACTTGTTTCGTGGAATTTCATTAATTTTTCTAGTTTGTAAGTAAATAGTGTATGAAATATGTTTTCTTTTTGTGTGAACAGAACAATATTTTCAGTGTCTTCCAGTAGCACTGTTTGAGATGATGCATTGTGATTCAGTTATTTCAGTCAATTTGTTTTAGTCTTTAATCAAATTTAGGTCTTTATATTAAAATTTGTTGTATCGGTGTGATGAAAAGAGACAGATATTGATTGTATTGGATAGAGATCATGTAATAAAATATTGAACGTGAATTTGATGGCGTATTATTGAAGTCCAGTCTACGAATAAATAGTACCTGCCTACTACTTATGCACCAAAAAGCACGAATATTATTACTACAGCATAATAATAGTTTGTGGTATTACTGAGGTATGACTTCTAAAAAGTAAAAAAGACGCTTAAAGACAGGCGTGGTAAGAGTATTTTTTGTCTAACGGTGTAGATATTGTAAACTTTTGTAGTGGTAGGACTCTTTGCAGAGTCCGCCTGGGGAAGTACCAGTAATTCTACTTCTAATCAATTTCTTTTGCCAGTAATTCTACGCGATGTAATGATTTGGACTCTTCATGTTCCAATAGCTGCGTGTCGCTGTGCATGTTGCTTACCATCAGGCACATGCCCTGCTTGTCACTCATCAATTCTATGTAAAAGATCATCGCTAGATGAAAACATACCTCACCAGTAAGTAATGAAATAGACCCTTCCAGTCAAATTATTTATATTTACATAATTTCGAGTATTGATATGTGATTATGATTATGATTATTATTTTCGTGGATACATTTTGAGGTGTTTTTGCTTCGAACTGTTATTGTGTGGTATCTTTTTTTTTTTTTTTAATCTTTATTAATTAAAAGGAGTTTTGTCATGCAATGACTATGTCACTCTCGTAACTAAATACAAATATAATTAAGATTTATGTTATTATTACTTACATTACTTTTTTATAAAGATGCAACATCACCTTAGCCTCATCGGAAGAAGGTGAAGATAAAGCGCTGTTGCAAATACCAACATTAAATATGTCGTCCTGTATCAAATCTCTTCTTTGAGCTTCGTTGCGAACACGTGTGGTATCTTTATTCGTAGTCCCCAACCAACCTTGAAGGTAGAATTAAACTTTCATACGACCTCCTTAGATATTACCTTCATTGAATTGTCATGGGTGTTGCCATGGTGATCGCGTCACAACAGAAATATAGGTTAGAATTTCAGTCTGTATTCTTCGTAGTGTTTAAATACTTAGTTTTTATAATTTAGTTGATTTAGAAAGTTGATTTAAAAAATGTTGAGTTCTCGGTATTATAGCGCATCTCGTCTAGGCACGGACGCTAAGCCACGTACAGCGATGATTATTGATGAAGACGATGAGTTGTACGGAGGCTTCAACGACGTGGCTCCAGCACTCGACACGCGGAACCTGAGGGATGATGAGACGTTTCAAGAGACGCTTCGGACCGCTGGCATCGGCAAGAAGGCGCCTTCGCGTATAGGCACTGGGGTCAGTACCTAACTTTATTAATATGAGACAACGGTAGACAACACATTTCTGACCACAGGTGGGTTTGGGCCTCTTATTGGAGTTTTAAATTAATTAAGGATGAGTTCAATAAGCAGTTATATATGTAAAGTTATGTAAATAAATAACATGGGTCAACAAAATTCTTGGTTTCCCTTTTTTATTGGGTATATTTATGGACCTATCTAGAAAAAAATACTGGTAGATTGAAGAGGTATATTTTTTATGTTAGTAAGTATACAGTTTTATTATTTTGGCAAATTTTCTATTGAGCACATTAACAAATTATTATCTTTTGTAAGATTTCCTTGTATGAATGATTTAAGGTAGATCGCGTTTCAGACTCTAAGAGTAGTAGTTTGCTATAAGTAATATTTGAGTGCCACCTTCCCTTATAACGTTCTTCTTTGTCCGAAGATCCTGTTGATATCTTTCCTGCCCCTCACTAAAATCAACCAGATTGAGGATTGAGGAAATAGGTCTAACTACGTGTGCATGAGTGGAGTTTTATGTTTCACCCTAGTTCTTGAAAGTTCGATAGCACGCACTCAAGATCGACATGGTCGTCAGAGTTCTTTTCGCCTAGGAAAACACTAGAAACTAAAACATATTAATTCCAAATGATTTGATTAGCATTGCATGAATTTTGATAAGCATAAGCTTTGCTTTGTTTGGGGCTTGTTTGTGTTTTGCGAGGAATGCCTATATCACTCATCAGGTCAGGGATCACGACCAAATCAACGTTGAAAGAATTTTTGAAATGGTCCAGTAATTCCTGAGATTAGTGCCTTAAACAAAAAACCTCTGCAGATTTATAATATTTTATTGTTTACTCATTTAGTCTCATTAGTAGTTGTACTGGTAAAAAAATATAAACATAAAAACTAGGGTGTCGCCAGCGGCGAAGCAGGGCCCAAGCTACCGGTGGTTAGGGCTGCAGAGTGAAGAACCTTCTGACGATGCGCGCTGTGTCGAGGATGACCGCCGCGTGCATCTGACTCTTGATCCAACTGTCTAGCGAAAGTCTTAATCAATCAAACCCTGGGCACTGCGCGAATGCCGAATTAACGTAATAACCGTCGTGACCTGATTTGGTCACTCGGGGCTTTAGTGGTGATGTTGATCGAGACTTTTCGCTATAAGGCTATTTATTGTTTATAAATGGCCGTTTCAGATGATGCGCCTGGGCACGGTCGGAGGGCGCGGCGCGTCTCGCGCGGGCACCGCGGCGGCCCGGCCCGTCACCGCGGTCCGCGCCGCCGGTTACACCTCCGCCGCGAGGGACCTGCCCTCCCGGGAGGAAAACAGAGAGGACACGTGAGTTACACCACTGCACTAACTGTGAATATGCCACATTCAACTAACTCAATTAGCCGTTCAATCAAACTCAGACAAGTTCAGTTTAGCCTTTTACTAAACATCACCGTTTAACTACCAGCATAGAATAGATAATACTACCAGCCTGAACAATATCAAGCCGTAGCGTTTGTTACAACATTTAATAGCTGGCTAATGCCTAAGGTATTCGTACTATACGTGAACATGTGGCAAAAATAAAAAAGAAGGAACATATGTCATAAGAAATTCTTTTTTTTTTAGAAAGAAATTTTAGGTAGGTTTAGATTAGGTTAATTTAGAAAAAAAAAGTCCAATTTGCTACTAACCGACGCCATTTTAACAGTTTGGAGATTTTCGGTTCTAGATGACAGACAGTGGAAGAAATGAACAGACTAGATAAGTAATTAAATGTCAACGTTTGTCTTGCTGTTTGATCAAATGCCTGAATATTATTCAGGAAGTTGGATAATCGGCGCTGTTTAGTAATAACCACCAGACACGTCCTGTTCGTCCCATCGCTATGGGACGAAGTATTGTAACATGAAGAGTCCAAATCATTACTTAGCACTGTACTGCGCTCTACATCCAGAGATTTTTTTATAGTATATAGTGATGAGCCGAGCAGGACATGTTGCAGGACTACAGGATGGTAAGCAACATGTCTGCCACATAACAGCATTGTGACACGCAGCTATTGGAACATGAGCTATTGATACAAGATGCTTTATTTCTATGGCCTGGAATGTTTCTAGAAACGTTGGCCTTCAAACCGGAACACAGTGCTGTTTGCACATTACTGCTTGGCGGTTGAATAACTGGCAAAGGAGTGGTACTTCCCCAGGAGAAATCTACAAAGAGGCCTACCACTACAAAAATGTATCGATAATGGACATATTGTATATTCTTCTATCGGACTATTGTATACGAAATATTAGTCCAGATACACAAGATAGACAAATCAAAATAATTAATAAGCAATTAAATGATTAAAATATATGTACTTATATCATACTCATCAGCTTCAGAATAAAATGGAATAGAAGTCAGTCGTTGGATTATTCAGAGAAAACATAAATGTAATAAATCAATTACTTTGCGTCAAGTGTTTAAAAACAGAAGCTATTAAAGAAATGCAGACAAAGCACCGCAGGTCAGAACCTAAATATAAAATCAGAGCAGATATAACGCTCCGTGTAAACAGAATACTCAATCACGATCCGCTGCGATATTACGTCAATGGCTATCGTTGGGTAAACACCGGCCGCGGTCCAAACATCTCTCATATAATATTGCATGTGATGAAAATAGGCTGCCAACGTAAACATGGTGATAAAATTTCTATCTATTTCTTATCCTACTAATAATGTTAATTTATACGCTGTAGAAGTAGGTGCGAGAGGTATACCAGCGAAATCTCTCTATAACCTGCTTAAATACCTTGGGTTGTCCAGAAGTGTAGTGGGTTCTATACTAGAACGAGTATCTAAAGCTGCACTAGTAGGATCATATCGGATTTGGCTGGGCAGGGAGATAAATACGAGTAGGGAAGGTGAGTGTTGACGTACGTCACCAAAAGGGGCCCCTTTTAAACCTACGCCCGAGTCACAAGTCTTGGGGTCTATTCGAGATTTCTCTCTCTGCCACACGATGGACCCGGCACCCGCACGGTGAATCCATGGAATGCTAAGAAGTTCGTCTCTACCAATGTTATTAATGCGAAAGTTTGGGTGTTTATATGTTTGGATCTTAACATAATATAGATGAACATCTTATGTCTCTGAGCGACGCAGTGCAGTGCTAGGTAATGATTTGGACTCAAGTTCCAATGCATGTCACTGCTGTTACGGGCAGGCATACTTACCATCAGCCACATGACCTGCTCGTGCCGTCACTCCACACCTACTATAAAAGTAGTGCTAGGCTGCTAGGACTCTTGGCAGAGTCCGTCTGAGGAAGCACCGCACCTTTGCCAGTTTTTCTACCACCAAGCAGTAATGTGCAAATATTACTGTGTTCCGGTTTGAAGGGCAATGCTTCCAGAGAAATTACAGGGCTTAGAGATGTAACAACTTAGATCTCTGGGTGACGAGCGCAGTGCAGTGCTTGGTAATGATTTGGACTCTTCATGTTCCAATAGCTGCGTGTCACTGTGCTGCTATGTGGCAGGCATGTTATTTACCATTGGGCACAGTCATGTCCTGCTCGTCTCGTCACTCATTATATTTAAAAATAAAGTAGCCAAGTGCGAGTTGGAGTCGCCCATGAAGGGTTCCGTTGCAGCAAGTAACATAATATACATAGTACACATAGTTCTTGTAGTTCGTTGTAACTTTGATCGAAATTTCAATTATAGTGTATTTATGACGTACTAAAAAAAAAGTACTCATCAGATCGAGCTCAAACTAATTTTCGTTGGTAGTTTACATGGTAATGTACATCATATATATTTTTTAGATTTTTCATTCTCGTACTTTAGAAGTTAGAGGGGGGGGGGGACACACATTTTACCACTTTGGAAGTGTCTCTCGCGCAAACTATTCAGTGTAGAAGAAAATGATTTTAGAAACCTTAACATAATTTTTAAAGACCTATCGATAGAAACCCCACACGTGTAGGTTTGATGAAAAAAAAATTTTTGAGTTTCAGTTCTCAGTATGGGGGGCAACCCTAATTTTTCTTTTTTTTAAATTTTTTTGTTCAAATCCTAATGCGGTTCACAGAATACATCTACTCACCAATTTTCAACAGTGTAGTTCTCATAGTTTCGGCAAAAAGTGGCTGTGACATACGGACGGACAGACAGACAGACAGACAGACATGACGAATCTATAAGGGTTCCGTTTTTACGTTTTACGGAACCCTAAAAAGATAAATCTGTGAATGTTTGGTGCTCAATCACGTCGGAACTTCCGGAACTGCGGGGTGCTACTTATTTTGCATAATTACTACATATAATACTATGGTTCGCGGATCAGCTAGTGTTTTTAAAATGAAAATAGCTTACCTGGATTACAAAGAGGGTATTTTAAATTCAAATGCTTTTCGTCTATATGTGGCGCATGACATTGATACCTTCCTACCTTATCATACGCTAGGTGATTGGTTTGCGCTCGTTTGGTACTACTAGACTAGGATAAATTAAATTGTACATTTTTGCATCTTATCATTATAATTTATTTAAATACTAAATATACCTAATATACCTAATAGATACCTACAGATAAAAGACTCCAAGAAACAGATTTTCTTAAAAAAAAGGAATTGAAAAAAAAGAGAATCCGTCTGGATTCGAACCCGGAGCTACTAATTCGGGACCGCTATGAGCGCCCGACTTCTCGTCTGAGCTAATTATGCTGTCACGTCACGCGGCGAAATTTACCTTCACATTCTAATGTCTAATGTGACAGTTTTTCATTGTCTAAAAACGCGCATAATATGCGTTTTTTTTAAAAATAAGACCTAGTTAGATCGATTTATCGTCCCCGAAATCCCCTGCATACATAATTTCATGAAAATCCGTCGAGCCGTTTCCGAGATTCAGATTCTATATATATATACATATTTATATAGGTACAAGAATTGCTCGTTTAAAGGTATAAGATTTACTAGCAGAAAGATAAATCAGTAAATCACAAAACACGGGTCGTCGGTCCCGAACTAGGTTACCATTTATCATGTAAATATCTACAAACTATCATATTTGCACGGAACACACAAAGCATAATATCATGGCAAGATTCTTTGCAGAGTTCGCCTGGGGTAGTACCACACCTTTGCCAGTTATTCTACCGCCAAGCGATAATGTGCAAACATCACTGTGTTCCGGTTTGAAGGACAACGTTTCTAGAAACATTCCAGGCCATAGAAATAAAGCATCTTGTATCAATAGCTCATGTTCCAATAGCTGCGTGTCACGATGCTGTTATGTGGCAGGCATGTTGCTTACCATCAGGCACATGTCCTGCTCGGCTCATCACTATATACTATACACTATATACCGGACCACATTGATACGCAAGTATCAATGTGGTCCGGTGTGTCCGGTTTGAAGGGCAATATTTTCAGAAAAACTACAGGGCATAGAGATATATCATCTATATGTCTGAGTGACCAGCGCAGTGCAGTGCTAGATAATGATTTGGACTCATCATGTTGATAGATGCGTGATACTACGCTGTTATGGGCAGGCATGTTGCTTACCATGAAGCACATGTACTACTTACACCTGTTCCATCAGTCTATTTTATACATAGAAGAAAAATAAAAGATACAACAAAAATGAGCAACTTCACATTATGTGTCCCAGCCGTGGCCATCTAAAGTGGGCTGTTTATACTACATGTCTCCTTTGCTAAACAGTCAATAATAATAAAGTAGCCAAGTGCGAGTTGGACTCGCCCATGAAGGGTTCCGTTCCAGCAAGTAACATAATATACATAGTACACATAGTTCTTGTAGTTCGTTGTAACTTTGATCGAAGTTTTAATAATAGTGTATTTATGACGTACTAAAAAAAAACTACTCATCAGATCGAGTTCAAACTAATTTTCGTTGGTAGTTTTCATGGTAATGTACATCATATATTTTTTATAGTTTTTTCATTCTCTTACTTTAGAAGTTAGAGGGGGGGGGACACACATTTTACCACTTTGGAAGCGTCTCTCGCGCAAGTTATTCAGTGTAGACAAAAATTATGTTAGAAACTTTAACATCATTTTTTAAGACCTATCGATAGACAGACACCCCAAACGTGTAGGTTTGATGAAAAAAAAATTTTTGAGCTTCAGTTATCAGTATGGGGGGCACCCAAAATTTTTGTTTTTTTTAAAAACTTTTGTAAAAATCTTAATGCGGTTCACAGAATACATCTACTTACCAAGTGTCAACAGTGTAGTTCTCATAGTTTCGGCAAAAAGTGGCTGTGACATACGGACGGACAGACAGACAGACAGACAGACAGACAGACAGACAGACAGACAGACATGACGAATCTATAAGGGTTCCGTTTTTACGTTTTACGGAACCCTAAAAACTAATTTTATTCCATGTTCATTCGACACAATCAATATATTGTTTTGACAAGGTTGAACGATTAGTGGCACATATTTATGTACGTAAGATATAATTGCACTTTGATAACGTAACCAGTCAATTCCCCTTTTGTTGCTTAATGGCCTCCTAATTATTGTGATAATTACTTGTTATGAACGCACTACATAATAGAATAGATAAGTGAGAAGGTACCTACTTGTTGTTTAGATGTATATTTTCCTACACTGTTCAATGTAATGATATGAAAGTCGACACGCTGATTTTATCCCCGTAAAAAAGTTTAGCTTATAATGACTATGTGTGTTTCTGTCTCTTACATCATGGCTCCTGAACGGATGGGCCGATTTTGATGCGGTTTATTTTTGTTTCATTGGGGTAAAGTCCTCCCACGAGATAGAGCCTACAATGGCGCTAGCAGGGTCGTCTTCGAGTGCAAGAGCGGTCCCATGACTGTCGCCAAGTAAATGCCGTAGTAACCCGTGCACGTTTTATGCGGTATTGGCAGTGGTGCCCAGTGGTGTCGAGCCCGACGTACTACGTCGAGACTACTACTAGGGACACGGCGGACATAAGGAGAAGCATTTTTACCACGAAAAAAAACCTCTTAATCAAGACTCATATTATAAAGAGCTAACACTGATTTCACCAGTGTGTGAGATAATCTTTGAAACTACTGAACCCATCTATATAAATAAAAGGATGTGCCCTGAGCACCTTGAAATTATTTACGAATTCCGTCTCTGTGTGTAGCGTGAGTGATCTCACTCTTCCCAATGATAACAGAATTCCGTGCGCCTGATGTTTGGGAGGGCACATCCGTTGATTTATAGCGATGATTGAACCGATATCAATATTTTTTTTAGTACCTATATGAAAGGTGCAATTCTCCAATACAAGTTAAGATAAAATAACGTCGATACTAATAGCCAATGAAGTCGGGACGCCACGTCATACATAAATAAAAAAATAACAAATTAAAATAAAAAAAGCTTTTAATTCTTGCAGCTTATAAAACAAGAAGTTAGATTAAGTTAGATTACCTATATATAATTATTAGTTTTGGTTCTTAAATTCACGTCATACATAAACTAGGTAAATTAATAGATGCTAGTAATAGTAGATAAGTGGAAATTTCTCACTTCTCTAGTTCTAAATTAAGCTTGTTATAGGTATTTTAAAGAAAAAATATATTTGTGACTCGTTTGAATTTACAGCATAGAAGATAAGGTGAAGAGCATGGAGGCTCGAATAATGACGCTGGTCGAGGAGTCTTGTATGCTGAGTGCCCGGATTGACCCGGACGACGACACGACGCCTAAGAACGAAAACGATTTGGGTCAGGTAATAAAACTAACAACGTATTACTTTTTTTGTTGGGCGGACGCTTCGACCGCCCAACAAAAAAAGTCACAGCTGTGCTATTTCAAAAGAAAAGAAAGAAAGAACAGTATCAAAGCCAAAGTAAGCGAGGATGGTAAATATGCTTGAGATATGCTCTACGTATGTACATTAGTATGTTTACATAGTAAGATTAGATTAGTAGGACATCTTATGTGCTATCTTAAAGTTTGGTGGGTAGTCGAAGCTACTTGAGGCCAACTGACATAGGTGATCTATCTAATAAGAAAATGAAATGATTAAAAATACATTGGGTGTCTGATGGATGGATGGATGAGCAACATAACTTTACTATGTATAATTTTACACCAACAAATTTTACCGCCTTTAGTCAGAGATTTATTTATCTCTATGCGCTGTAATTTCTATGAAGACTTTGCCCTTCAAACTGGAACACAGTAATGCTTGCTTGTTTGGCGGTAGAATAATTGACAATAGTGTGGTACTTCTTCAGGCGGACTCTGCCTAGAGTCCAACGACTATAAATTTTATCTATGTAGTGAGATCAAAGGTAGTTGTATAACTATTTACCTCTAAAATTAGCCTTATTGTGTCTGTTCCTAGGCGTTGGCGAAGGCGCAAGAGGCGTCAACGTTGGAGCGGCAACTTATACGAATGCAAGAGCAGGCCAATGTCGGCGACACTCATAATTTGGACCTCACGTTTGCGGTAATCATTAATGTGTAATCTATCTATGTAATGCATTGTGCTGGCTCATTGACAAATAAAATCAAGTAGCCAAGTGCGAGTTGGACTCGCCCATGAAGGGTTCCGTTCCAGCAAGTAACATAATATACATAGTACACATAGTTCTTGTAGTTCGTTGTAACTTTGATCGAAGTTTTAGTAATAGTGTATTTATGACGTACTAAAAAAAAAACTACTCATCAGATCGAGTTCAAACTAATTTTCGTTGGTAGTTTTTATGGTAATGTACATCATATATTTTTTTTAGTTTTTTCATTCTCTTACTTTAGAAGTTAGAGGGGGGGGACACACATTTTACCACTTTGGAAGCGTCTCTCGCGCAAGTTATTCAGTGTAGACAAAAATTATATTAGAAACCTCAAAATCATTTTTTAAGACCTATCGATAGACACCCCACACGTGTAGGTTTGATGAAAAAAAAATTTTTGAGCTTCAGTTCTCAGTATGGGGGGCACCCCTAATTTTTGTTTTTTTTTAAAAACTTTTGTAAAAATCTTAATGCGGTTCACAGAATACATCTACTTACCAAGTTTCAACAGTGTAGTTCTCGTAGTTTCGGCAAAAAGTGGCTGTGACATACGGACGAACAGACAGACAGACAGACAGACAGACAGACATGACGAATCTATAAGGGTTCCGTTTTTACGTTTTACGGACCCCTAAAAATGAAATAGCGTACCTATACGCTATACTGGACGTAAATGCTCAAAATTTTAGCCATTGCAAATTTAGGCAGTCCTTTTATAGATATATTACTCAATCATTTAGGTAGTCACTATTTTAACTAAAAAATTTTACATTATTCGATAGAGAAGGGTTTATATCCAGTAGTGGTATAAATGTTTCAGAGAAATTACAGGGCTTAGAGATATAACAACTTGGATCTCTGGGTGACGAGCGCAGTGCAATGCTAGGTAATGATTTGGACTCTTCATGTTCCAATAGCTGGGTGTCACTGTGCTGTTATGTGGCAGGCATGTTGCTTACCATCAGGCACATGTCCTGCTCGTCTCGTCACTCTTTATTTAAAAAAAAAAAAAAAAAAAAAATAAGACTAGACGATGATCATTGAGTAATTTGTAAAGGTTCTAAAAAGCTAACATAACTATGTTTTTTTAGTTTTATCATTCTCTTATTTTAGAAGTTACAGGGGGTAAGTAAAATACCAATAGTCGTAATACCTGTAACAATGTCACTTATGTGTGTGAATTGTAAATAGTTATATTTTTTCAATTACTCTGATTTTTCAGGTACTTTGCAATTTAGCGGGTCAATACGCACTGAACGAAATGTACACAGAAGCCTTGAATACATATCAGCTCCTCACTCGGAATAAGCTGTTCCCTCATGCAAATAGACTGAAGGTATGTCTATAATGATACTATCAGCGCCCCGCGGTGTTACCCGCGTAGATCCCGTTCCCGTTATTTTGCCGGAATAAAAAGTAAATCCTAATGTGTTCTTCCAGGCTACAATCTAACTGTGTTCCAAATTTCAGCCCGATCCGTTCATACGACCTTACGAGGTGATTGAGCAACAAACATACATCGACGTGTATAATATTAGTAGGAAGTAGGATTGACTAATTAGAATTTTGAGAAATCGTTTCTTCTCACTCGAATACATTTAGAGGTATACATATATAAGTAAGAAGACAATAAAATATGTATATCTAGAGACTATTTTGTAATGACGCACTTTATTGATATATAGGTACACGGTGGTTATAACACAGATTGTTCTTGAAATATGATGGTAAATCAATTAAGGAATGAATAATTAGGTATTTGTACCTATTCACTGTATTCAATCAATTTTGTATATTGTCACAAAGAAAATAACATAGTTAAAGTTATTAATTGTGTACTTTTAATAAAGACATTCGATGCTGATTTAGAAGTCGTAAATTAAAAAGGTCCAATCTAGCCGATATCGATAATAACAAAATAGTACTATCGAAAAAGTTGATAAAAAAAATGCGGTCTAAAGTAATGTTAAATATTGCTATCTGCAGGTAAATATGGGAAATATTTACTTCAAAATGGGTGATCATCCGAAGGCTTTGAAACTGTATCGGATGGCGCTCGACCAAACACCCACCGCTGAGAAAGACTTGAGGTAAGGAACAGTACAACGATGTGGTAAAATTCTACACTGGCAATTGGGATGATGTCAAAAATATACCATTCTAATTAGTCCGTCAGATAGATTATGAATAAAAATGGGACACGTATTTTTTGTTTTATGAAATTAATAAAAATCGCCAAAGGAACCATCCAAATGGACCATCAAACTTCCGGATTTAGGGGTTGTAACGTCAAGTCTACATAAAAACTGTATAGACGTGACGTCAGTCGAAACTTCTAAGCTCTATCTTCGTCATTTTTTGTTTCTGAATGAAACAAAGAAAAAAATACGTGTATAATATTTTTTTATAATAAAACTGACGGACTAATCAGTTTTTTAGCCACCATACCTACTGCGTACCGCAACAACAAGTCTAACATTTGTTGAAAAAAAAAACTGCGTCTTTGTCTTTACGAGTTTCTATTTTCGCCAATAAAATTACCGAAAAATACTTTTTTTTTGTATAAAACCAGGAAATTATTATTGATTTTGTGATATTGATAAATCTGATTTGTTGGTTATTATCAAAGCAACATCAAATTTTCGTATTCCAGAATGAAAGTGATGCACAACATCGGTCTTCTTCTGGTGCGCATGGGCAAGTTTCGCGATGCGGTTACGAACTTTCAACACATCATGCACGAACAAGGAGACTTTCAGACTGGTAAAATTAATTTTGTTTATTATTTTGAAGTAAACATACGATATTCAGATAAAGTGAACACTTACAGCTTGTCTTGAATTTGTGATTTTGTAAACAATAATTGGTTCGCCTCGGACACAAGTAGATGGCGTCGGTAAGCCTTAAAACGCGATGATGTTTTGTTTCCGAGACGAATTGTGTATCGACATATTGAAAAGTTGTTATCTATTGGATAAATATTTTTAATCAAACAAACAAATACAATCCTTATAGATGGAATACGTGCGTTGCATTTAAATAAATAATAAATAAATATTGGTGGATAATTGGTGGTGGATTTATGCAAAAAGAGCGCTATACAGCCACAATAAGGTGTCAGAGTACCTAATAGCCAAGATAAGATTGGCGCAGCGTTTGTTGCCAAACAGTAAGTTAGGTCTTGTTTAGGGTTTCATACTCGAAGGGTAAAACGGGACGCTATTACAGAGATTCCGCTGTCCGACCAAATGTTTCTGATTAACTGTTCCGACGCGACGTGATTGAGCAACAAGCAGCCAAAGTTTCGCATTTATGACTTTAGTAGGATGGTACGGAACTCTTGGTGGGCCACTTTGCCGGTTTTTTTCGCCTTCCCTCCCTATGAAATCAATGTTAAAGGTGGTATTCACGTCAATATAAAACATGTGGTTCCAGGGTTGCACCTAGTGTTGTGTTCTGTGGCGTTGAACGACCCGGAGGCGGGTAAAGCGGCTTTCCACGCGATGCTCGACGTCGAGCCGCCTACTTACCATCAGGACATCGCTATTGATGATGTAAGATAATAAAAACCTCTCCTATTATATTTTCATAAGCTTTTATTTAACTTGCCCTGTTAGTATAGGTCATTAATGGTAAGGGACATAAAATCTGCACAGTCGGGATCCATTATTATCCGACATACAATCTAATGTGGGTAGAGCCTTTATAAACAAAACTAAAATACAATGAAAACTACACTACGCTACATACCTAACTACTTACACTAAGCACACCTGAATTACCCATAGACCAATGAAGGTCTAATCATCAATATGTTCAAGCCCACTACCAATCGGAAGCGTACCCAGCATGCTGGCGGCATTACCACGCTGAATGGCAATGCTTATGCGTTGGGCCAAATAAACGCCAGTATTTTGGTCACGCGTCGCGTCGACCAAGCGCTCGGAAAGGCTTTTGAAGATGAGGTGAGCTCCCGGCACCCACGGGCCCAATGTCTCAACACCAAAGGGCTCTAATATGTAACCTCTTCCGAGGGTTGCATATTTGCGCCGTTTAAATCGCTCAGCTGAATTAGCCGCTGCACCAGCCCTACAATGTGTCTCTGGAAGATGTGATGGCTCCAGAGTATCGACGCAAGTTGCGTCCCACACTAGGGGCCGACCCAACTTCCAAGGCACAACAGTCATGCCGTCAGGTCTTTTGCCATCGTCACGCGCAAGCCCACTTGGTTCGAGTATGGCTGGGACATTGGCGGTGGAAAAAGCCCGGCGTATGATGTCGTTCAGGCTGGCGTGGCGGCCAATACGGCCCACGCTTTTCGAGCAAGAGAGACCGTGGTGACCGAGTTGGTCGACGGCAGTACCACAATGGCAGCGATGGGCTTCATAGCACCTCGCACCCAAGCGCAAGTTAACAGCTAGACGAAATGCAGTTGGATCTAATAGGCTACCGGTATTGAAAGATGGCAAAGCTTGTAACCAAAGGCCCGATTCCCACACAGATACAGCAAGGATACGAGCACGATCCGCGATACTAGGACACGTATCGAGAAGAGAGTTCCGTGCTAGATCGCAGATCGGTCGATCCCACTGTCTCTGAGATGACAGACATCTGGGGAAAACGTTGTTTGGACAAGCCAGCCTCCAAGCATTCTTAGCCTCGCACAAATTAGCTACTACTACATCAGAATATTCCGAATGGCCTAAAGAGGGTGCGATAATTTTGTTTATTAGATTTTGAGTACTATGAACTGAGGACAAGAACGCCGGGTAAAGCTACACTTGAAATTTGGCGGACCCCTAGGCCTCCCAGCCGTATGGGTAGTGAGGCTTGTGACCAGGCCCTCCTCACTCAGGTCCACATTCAACACCGATATTAGAGATTCCTTTACGACATTGTCTAAGCTCCCAAGGAGCTCACCATATTTCCACAGTGGACTACATCGTAAAGCGTACATAAATTTCGGAACAAAGAGACATTGCCGAGTAATTGTAAACGCCATATGGACATTTACTTTGAGTAGCCTATCGGAGGCTCTCGTGAAATTTTGAATTTTTTCCTTGACAAAAGGTGGTAACGACTCATCTAAAATCGGTGAACCCAGGAGCCGCAGGGAACATTTGTCAACTGAGTTGATGTTGGGGCCAGATCATTAAATTTCTGTATTATCGAATCTTTATCTGGACATGTGTCGCAAACGAAAAGTTCGCATTTTGAAAAATTTTGTCCTAAACCAATCAGACGAAAACCGTCTATGAGTTTTTGTAAATCAGTTAGAACAGTATTCACATCGCCCCCCAAAGTTCCGCCGTCCAAGTACCAAACGTTTAGTTTGGACTGGAGACGTTGAATGATAGAGTGAATGGCCAAGGCGAAGGTCGCAGGGCCGAAGGGATCACCCTGTTGACAGCCGACGGAAAATAGCATATTATTGTTTTGATAAGTCAATTTTGTGGGATCGCCATAACATTGCCAAAGAAAATTGTACAGGTCAGGAATTTTATCCTTCACTTGGGCCAACAGGGCTCCTCGATCAACCGAATTAAAGGCGTTTTTGACGGCCACCTTTAACAGCACCTCTCCCCAATTTTGGTAAAGGAAGGTCCGGACAGAATTAACGGCAGCCTCACATCCACCCCGCGAACCAAAACCGAGTTGTATTGGTTGGAAAAGGGAGCTCAAAAGAGCAACCTTTTTCCTACAACCCACCTTGGCAGCAAGGCGACGATATGTGGTGCGGACAGCAATTGGCCTGATCTCACCATCTTTTTTGGAAAATGCGCACAAATTGGCGCCGTACAAAACTTCGACAATGTCACTACTGACTCGACCAGATAACATGAGGTTAACTAAAGAGGTTAGATCTCTCAAGAGGGACTCTGCTACCTCACCAGAGCTAAACGATAGAAGATCTTTTAGATGTTTAGGTGTCAGGCCATCTAGTCCTCCAGCTGAGCCACTCAAGAAAGATGTAAATAATAATAAATAAAAAACTCTTTATTAAAAGACCACACAGAGTAAAACACAAACAAAACAAAAAATAAACTTAGTAACTAATGGGTGAGACTCTTAATTGGCGGCCTTATTGCTTAAAGCAATCTCTTCCAGGCAACCTTGTACGGAAAAAGGATAAAATTTGTACAAAAGTGGCCCTTAACTTATTTAGAGATGGTCAGAAAAAACACAACTTAGGTACACATACTTAACAATCTATAGCAAACACTGAATTAACAGAAACACAAAATTATGTACATAATATGCAACACTCATATACCTACATACATTTTACTTGTTACTTAAATTATACATACATAAATATAATTTACACATACATACAACTACAGATATACATACATACACAATAAATATAAACAAAGATGGAATAGTAGCTATAATTCAAGATAGTATGCCTTGACACGAAGCTTGAATACGTCAACAGAGGGTGCACGTTTGATTTCGAGGGGCACGTCATTCCATAACTTCACAGCCTTGACTGTAAAGGAGCAAGAATAAAAAGAAGTGCTGTGCTGAGGAATATCCAAAATAAGGGAATCCGATGATCTTAGGGGTCTAGTCAGGAGGGAACTTCGAAAAATAAAACACTGTAAAATGTAATCGCAGCCGAAGCCTTTTGCGTTGTGGCCTCAATAGATGACGTCATTCGATTGTGGTGGAACAGGGAGGTGGAGATTAGCTGTCGCGGGTGGATGTTTATCACGAAGTGACTGAATGGTGTGTGGTGTGTTTGGCGCAATGGTGTCACTTGAAAACAAAATACGTGCTGCGCCTTTGATGTCGCCATCGCTAATTTTGTTCTCTACTATCTTAATTATAGCCGAATCATAACTACTTTTAGAATTTTGGTTATTCCGCTGCTTAGGCGGAATAAAACTAAGGGTTTTCCACGGATGCAATTGCAGTTGGATTCAGTTTACGCAGTTCTACTTTACCCTAGTGGTAAAGGACTTTTTGTTCGACGGTTCTAAAGGTACATAAAGCACACTGTATGGGAAAATCAGTAAATGTTCCCAGGCATCTTTCGAATTTTGCGAAAGAACACTTATGATAACAAATGATAAACTTTGAGCCACCAAAACACGAGCACCACGCGGGATGCGCTTAAGGATCGGAAATAAATTTTTGAGTGAGCTCAACACTTCCGAAAAAGATTGGGAAAATGTAGCAGCGTTCACGGAACTATAACTTGGGGTCGGCTGACCCGTAATTGGAGCGGAAAGCAGAATTTTATTTTTTTGTGGCATTTAGCCCGATGAACTTTGAGCCCTTTTTGCCCTCTGAAATATCGGGTACATTCTTCGCACTGTATTTTGGATTCCAGTGACACCAGATTAGCCAACGCATTGCGTCCAACCGGGGTGCAAGATGCCATACTATAGCTAAAACTAAAAATAAATAAAATTATCTTAGTGTCCCTAAAAGATGACCGCAAGACAGCGAGACGTCAGGTGATGACGTTGCCTGAGCGCGCAGGCTGGCCGGATGGCGTCGTCATGGAAACAGAAAAACACAACTAAGCGGTAATCTGTCAAAATATATGGAAATTATAAGCGCTATGGAAAACTAATATCTGGTCTATCCCCAGCTCTACAAACAATACCTTGCAAAAATCCCTAAGTATACTTGCGGCTGGTACAAAGAAACCAGCTCAAAAACGAAGAATAGCTTAAAGAAAATATGTGCCGAAAATTTGCCAACTTGCGTTGACAAGTTTTTTTTCTAACAAAATAACTTGAAAATAATGTTCCTTTATTAGCAAATATTTTATTTTGTTCAATAGCATTAATTCAATAATGTATTACAGAATTCTAGACCATCAGAAATCTAAGTACATACTTGTTTTATTGTTTTCAGTTTTTTTTGTACATAAGTATGTTTGGTATGTTATGGCAGTCGGGTTTTTTGAGTTTTTAAATTATATATTTTTTTGGTGATTACATCCCGTATTATTTCTCGTGCGTTAAATATTCAGTCCCTTTAGTACATTGATAGGTTAGTCCTGGCAAATGATCTTCAGTTACTTATAATGCCACCAACTTATCTGTAGAACGGCCAAAAACGGAACTAACGCCCACGCACGCACTGAAGTTGTCTAACCTTCTAAAGGTACAAGTTGGCGCTGAGACCGCGACGCGAGACCGCGACGCGTATTTCCAAACTATACAACGCCAGAACGCAGCCATAGAAAACTGCTAAAGTATATAATGTAATGTTGTTTTAAAATCTGTTATTACAAACCATACAAGAGTTTTGCGTACTGATGGTGTATAGTTTGTAACGTGGATGCTCGCGTCGCGTCTTTCCATTCTATACAACGCCAGAACGCAGCCATAGGAAACTGTTCGCGTACGAGTATATTATATTGTAATGTTGTTATAAATCTGTTATTACAATGCATACAATAATTTTTCGTACTGATTGTCTATGTTGTCGATCCGATGCTGAGATTTGACTCTGGGTGGGCTCCCGCCAGAAGCCCTGCGGTCAGCCCTGAGTGTCGCTTCTCCATACTCGGCCTGAGCTCCACTACGGAGGTCGCCGGCTCGCTTCGCTCGCCACCTCCCCCCTGCGTTTCGCTAGGCCTCGTATGGCTCGCTCCACTCAGGACCTCCCTTGAGCTTCTGGCTCCCGCATTTTTTATATACACTCTAGGGGTAGTAGCGACAAGACTAGGTGGAGTCGGGGTGCTCCGAGTCGGATCTGGGAAACCAACATCTACAATAAAGCTTCGCGCGCTTGTTCCAAAACATACACGATTAGTCCGTATGCGTACTGGCGCTGTATATTTTGTAACAGCATAATACTTCTACAAAGTTACTACAAAGTATACGCGAGTATTTGCGTACTGGCCTTGTATGGTTTGGAAGATCTTAGTAAAAAAACTTATATACAATCTATACGTGATTAGTTTCATACCCTTGCGTTCTGGCCTTGTATAGATTGGAAATACGCGACCGCGACTCGAGACCGCGACCGCGACCTGTCTCGGTCTCGGCGCGAACTGGCGCCCATACAATTCCATAGTGTCAAGTGCCTGTCGCGGTCTCCGGTCGCGGTCTCGTGTCGCGGTCTCGCGTCGCGGTCTCAGCGCGAACTTGTACCTTAATAGGTATATGACATCATTTTTTTGATCGTGGCGCCATCGCCACTTTGTACCGATAAGTTGGTCGTACTGTAATTGAGAGCTACGTATGTGTGTACAGGAGAACGACGCATTCGAGTGCGTAGTCCGTGACGTGGCCCGCGGCGACCGGCTGTCGGCGTGGTCCCGGCGCGCCGCCGCCGATGCGGAGCGCTGCCTGGCGCTCGCGGCCGGCGCGCTGGCCTCACCCACTCAGCAACACGACGACGCTGGGTACACACACACACACACACATCATTACAGTGACGTAGCTCGTGGCTACCGGCTGTCGGCGTGGTCCCGGCGCGCTGGCCTAACCCACACAGCAACACGACGACGCTGGGTACACACACGCACATCATTACAGTGACGTAGCTCGTGGCTACCGGCTGTCGGCGTGGTCCCGGCGCGCTGGCCTAACCCACACAGCAACACGACGACGCTGGGTACACACACGCACATCATTACAGTGACGTAGCTCGTGGCGACCGGCTGTCGGCGTGGTCCCGGCGCGCTGGCCTCACCCACACAGCAACACGACGACGCTGGGTACACACACGCACATCATTACTGTGACGTAGCTCGTGGCGACCGGCTGTCGGCGTGGTCCCGGCGCGCTGGCCTCACCCACACAGCAACACGACGACGCTGGGTACACACACGCACATCATTACAGTGACGTAGCTCGTGGCGACCGGCTGTCGTCGTGGTCCCGGCGCGCTGGCCACACCCACTCAGCAACACGACGACGCTGGACACACACACATTATGGTGACGTAATCATTTCTGCTGGAGTATTAATTTATTTTTATTATACTAAGTTCTTTGCGATGCTCCAAATAGTGAAAACTGTAATTGGTTTCTACATCTTCATTTTTTGTTTGTGTAATGCTGTTTGTGTTCCATGTAGAATAAAATAAAATGGCCGCCTCTACAAAATGGCGCATTACATTTTTCTTCACAACCTCCTGCAATTACTTGACTAGTACAATACTATGACAAAGCTCAAATCCAAGGTAGTTGCTAGGAAATAAATACGTTTCTTCAAAAAAAAAAAGAAAAAAAGATTTTTTTTAAATTTTGTTTTAAAGCGGCATGTCATGGTGCGTGGAAGCGCTCCGCGGGTACGGCGGCGGCGCGGCGGGCGCGCGGCTCGAGCTGCGCGGCGCCCTAGCGGCTCTGCGCGCGCCCGCGGCCGCGGCGCCGGCCGGCGCGCGCGCGCTGCAGCGCCTGCGGGCCGTGGCGCGCGCGCACCCGCACGACCGCGTGCTGCGCGCAGAGGCCGAGGCGGACGCTGCTTTCATTGCCTACGCGGTGAGCGACACTTTATACAATTTTGTAGGGATAACTTCTTGTGGGAAAGTAAACCGTTTCGTAACGCGTTACGGCACCGATTTGTCTGGCTTCCGTTCCAGATTCGTAGGTAATATTCAATATGGAAATGATTTTAATAAGCAGGTTACATCACGTATACAAAATGGGGAAGTGTATGCGCGAAATACGGCCAGCGCTGTAGATTAGAATGCTCTCATTCTAACTGGTTGTCTTTATTTGTCGTTATTTGTATTTTCTCCTAAAAATAAGTCAGTCGAAATTAGTAAGAAACTAAGAATCAGTCAACCGAAACTAGCATGGTAAAAATAACTATCACGTAGCCTAATCAGAAAACGCAATCGCCCAAATAATTCAGCCAGGAGATAATAATAGTTAAAACTAGTATAGTAGTAAAACATATCGGCTACGGGCCTCAGCCTCAGATGCTAGATCTTCCCCACTATAGCCCTAGGGCACCGCCTTCTGTGATGCCAAGTTATTTATTCCTTGATCTTCCTTATTGTTGGCAGCCCAAGCTGAGGTCGTACTGTCTGAGGTGCCTTTGCTTCCTACGAGATGTAATACTCGTTGAGTACGGTAATGAGTATTTTTAAACATTATTAGTGCTCTGCGCCTTCTGTGTTAGCCCATAGTTCGGTAGGCAGTAAAAGCCACTGGAGGCCAACTGTTATAGGTCCCGTAAAACACCCACGCCGCCTTTTTTCGTTTGACTTTTGATCTTATGAGGTATATAGGATGGTGTAAATCTGTAAATGATGTAAGAGTATGTATAAGCTCGTAGTAGCGGTGAGCGGGCAGCACAACCTATAGATATTGACAAACTACGAGTGCTTTAGTATGAACGTCGACCGATACAGAGAGTCACACGCACAAGGGCCGCTTGGTGCGGTCCGTGTGGACAGTTTGATCTTTAACGGCCTAGATAAAAAAATAGCAGTAATAAGAACTGCCGATAGAAGTGACAACTTATAACTCAAGAATTTGATAACTTAGTTTGGAAACTACGCGGGTGAAACCGGAGGGCGTGGCCATGACCATGACCGAATGTTAACGCATTTCTGGATGGCCAATGGTCCCGAGTTTACCCCGAAGATTTCTTATCATTCCCGAGCGTGACGCTAGAATTCAATTCACAGCTTACGAAAAATCTATTTATGGCGCGCCAAAAGAAGTTTTCATTTAAAAAATCTGTTTGTTTTTTTTCTAGTTAAGCAACTACTCCGAAGCCCGCACACTGGCGGAGTCGGCGTCTCGCGACGATCCGTACTCGTGTTCCGCGCGCGTGTCTCTGGCGCTCGCGACCGCGGCGGCGGCGGACGCGGGCGCGGGCGGGGGAGCGGGCGGGGGGGCCGACCCCGCGCTCGCGTGGACGGACGCGGCCGCGCAGCTGTCGGCCGCGACGCACCTCGACCCTGCCGATCTCATCGCTATGCATGATTTAGGTAACTATGTTTTGAAGTGTAAACGTCTTTTGGCCTACCGCACACAAACTGGAGGGTCAAACCAGTTCGCGCGGCTGGTCATCTATGCGCTGGACTGACCAAATTAAATCGGCAATAGGAAGGACTGCGTTTGTCTGGCAAGTGGTAAAGGTCAATAGGGAGAGATGAGAGATAGCGGGAGATTGTACGGAGAGCTGTGTCCACCTCTACCACCGACGTGGACGCCTCGTCGTGACCACAACCGCTCTGGCAAGAGCGATACAGTTACGAAGAAGACACAGATTTTTACGTAAACTATAAGTGAGACTGAGCTTTAAATGTTACTGTTATCTGTCTATATGTTTGTTTCGAAGTAATCGTTACAACTGTAAATCAAATTTGGCATAAAATCCGGTCACAAAATGTTTCGGAATTATCAAAGTAAGAAGAGGGTTATAATTTTTGTGAAAACGCTCATAATTGATTGTTGTCGTTGCAGCGATAGCGTTGGAGCGCAGCGGCGGTGAAGGCGGCGAGGCGCGGTGGGCGCGCGTGCGCGGCGCGGCGGGCGCGGGCGGCACGCTGCGCGCGCTCGCGTGCGCGGGGTTGGCGCGGGGCGCGCGCGCGCGGGCCGACCTCGCGGCCGCCGACCACTGGTGACTATACACTACACATCAACTACAAGAACGAAATTAAACATATTGATTTACCACCTATATTTACATTTTTGAAGTGAAAACTTCTTTAGGCGCACTATAGACAGAATTTTCGTGGGCTGTGAAATGGATTCAGCAATCGTCACGCTTGAATATGATAATGGATCGGATCGGATCTGAAATCTTCGGGTAAATTCGGTAAAAACGGCCAGGAGGTACCAGGGCAACAGAAACAGTAAAGAGTTTCGATTACCTACCTCCAACAGCCCAGCGTTTATCTCTAGATACCAGGACAACAGAAATATAAAAGAGTTGCGTTTGCCCCTAGGTACCAGTACCAGGGCAACAGCAAGTTTTCACCTATACCTATCGGCAGTTCCTATGACTGCCAATTTTTTATATGTACTTTGGATTTGAATTTTGTTACAGTATTCTACTAGTCAAGTAGTCAAGCCCGCTAATGCCAAAACAGCTGCCTCAAAATGGCGGACAAAAGATCTTGAATTTGAAATTTTGTCACAGTATGCTACTAGTCAAGCCCGCTGCTACAAAACGGCGGACAAAATATTTTCTCACAACCTCCTTCATTATGGGTATCAAATGAAAGGGTTTGTTTGAGTAGGTAGTAGAACACTACACACAAATAAATTTCAAATTCAAGATGGCCGCCATTACAACATGACACATACAAATTTTTTCACCGTCCCTTCAATATAACATCAAATGAAAGGGTTCTATAATTATAAACTAGTAGAATACTGTACAGTTATACACTACTAGCTGAATGCGCGCGCGTTGCTACGCCATCTATCGAAATTCGATCGTACCAATTCAAATTTTGAACAAATTCGGTTACTTTAGGTTCTAATGACGCAACCTTTAAAATATGACATATGCTGTCACGCAACGAAAGCTCTCAAAAAGCAATATTTTTCCCCGTTTTTGTTACATTTTTCGTTCCTGCTCGGCTCCTGTTGATAGTAGCGTAATGTTAAATAGCCTATTGCCTTCCTCGATAAATGGACTATCCTACAAAGAAAGAATCGTTCAATTCGGACAAGTAGTTCCAGAGATCCTTGCGTTCAAACAAACAAACATACAAACAAACTCTTCAGCTTTATAATATTATATTAGTACACTATAAAATAATCAAATCCGCAATTGACACCACCACAAAATGACGAATCGCATTTTTTCAAAGCTCCCTCAATATGGGTATCAAATGAAAGCACTTGAATAGTAGTTTTGTCTTTGATCGTTCACTGTGCAACACTCTGTGTGTTGTTTATATAAACTTATACGTTGTGAAAATTTATAGGTACAGCTTAATTGGCAACTGGGACGCAAGCGTGACGTGTGCGCTGGCGCAGCTTCACAGCGAGATGGGAGACACGCAAACCGCCAAACACCACTACCAAGACGTAAGTTAATTCTAAACCTGCGTAACACTGTTGTCTTTGCAAATTTGTACCTCCCGCGCTTTCGTCCCTTGTTTTGCTTTTCAACCGCTTTCAAAGAGCTAAAGATAAAAGCTGGGATTCTCAGTTCTTCGGAATTAAAGTCAAAGTCGAAAGTTTTTTATTGATAAATGTACAATTTACACGTCAATTAATAAAGACAAAAGAAAGAGCATACAAATTGTACTGTACATTTTCAAAGATTGAAATGATCACTTCACTGTGTTATAATAATTATCGTACAGAAAACTGTCAAGCACCATGCAAGTATAATATGTTTTTGTATAATATGTATATACAATTATACTGGCCCATGTCAATCTTTTTACATTTTTATAGGAACTTTGCCATCACTCTCTAAAAATTCGCTGTGGCTATAAAATGTTTGATCTAAAAAAATGTACCAAACAAAAATAATAAATAAATATAAAAAAGTCTACATAGAAAAATCGAACTATTAGTCTATTAGAGAGAACTATTAGAGTCTCAAAAACACATGGTTCGATTGATCGAACCAACGGGAAAAAAAGTTCACGTGGTCCGATCGATCGAACTATCAGGAATCTCAAAAGCACATGATTCGATTGATCGAACCAACGGGAAATAAAGTTCACGTGGTTCGATTGATCGAACTACGCTGTCAAACCACGTGGCCAGGAGGGACAATTCACACACAACACCATCTGACCCCAAACTAAGCAAAGCTTGTAATATGGCGGCCAGATAACTAATATAATACATGCTTATTATACCTACATAGAAACACCCAAAATGTTTGATCAAGTGTGATGTAAATGATTATGAAGTGGACTATTCTCCTAGTCCCTGGCAGCTAGGAGCCATATTAAACAGGGTCTGGTGAAGGGCTGATGATGGAGTTTGTAACATTACATATTGACTACAATATGTAAACGTACATTTTACCTCTATTTTCATCTCAAAACTAACATTTATTCATAGAATTCTTAGATATTTACATACAATGTAACATTACATATTGACTACAATATGTAAACGTACATTTTACCTCTATTTTCATCTCAAAACTAACATTTATTCATAGAATTCTTAGATATTTACATACCAAAATTTTCACATCACTAATTTCCTTTTAATTGTGTCCATACGATAGGAAATAATTTTCTTATTATTATGATATTGTTCTGGTATTATATATTTCATTCTAAATCTATAATAATTACGTTTTTCTAAAAATTTTATTTGTTTACATATTGTCATTACTATAAACATCATTCGTCACTTAGCAACCTCTACCCTTTTTCATAAGGTTGTATAGTTTTTAGAACTAATCCTCTTTGAATTGTTAATATTAAAATAAAGTTTATTTTCTCCAGATTCAAAACACTCAAAGTCTACATTTTTAATCAAATCGTTTGAGAGGTCAGTGAGAATCCAGCTTCCAACAGAGGAACATTAACATACAGGAGACTTCCAAGCGATCAACATCCATAATAAACCTTGAAGGTCTAAACGGCTGAAAGCCACTACCGTTCAACTACTACATCCCGTGAACTTACTTGGAAGTACTTACACCCTGTGGAACTGTTTGGAAGCAACTACACTCACGAGGACTGCTGGCCGAGAACTCTACCGTGCTAAGTGGAGCCATCCTCGCTGACGAATACTACACTCACGAGGACTGCTGGCTGAGAACTCTACCGTGCTAGGTGGAGCCATCCTCGCTGACGAATACTACACTCACGAGGACTGCTGGCTGAGAACTCTACCGTGCTAGGTGGAGCCATCCTCGCTGACGACTACTACACTCACGAGGACTGCTGGTTGAGAACTCTACCGTGCTAGGTGGAGCCATCCTCGCTGACGGCTGCGGGCCCCGACCGATCGGCAATTGCATCCTGGGACCCTGTTTGGAAGCACTTACTCACTGGCCTTTTCAAGACGGATAAATTTTCAAAATTTCCTTATTTTAAGTTACGTCTCCTTTTTTATCCTATTCATTTCCTTTAATCTTTATTTATTTCTTTAATATACTTGTTTTATAATTGTTTATCATTCAACCTTCACCTCTCTCCTCCCAATAAAATCCTCTTATGTTCACTACCGTGACAAGTTGTCGGTCGCAGGTGGAAGCGGTGTGGCCGTGCGAGCTGTCGGCGCTGGAGTGGCTGGCGAGCGAGGCGCCGCCGGACGTCGCGCTGCAGTACTACCGCCGCGCGGCTCGGCTACAGCCCACCAATGTAAGCGAACCTCCCTCCTTACCAGCAGACCAGGGGGTCTACTGCCTAACGAAAAACGCTTTGACGCTTTGATGTTGCTGTCTCTTTTCTTCTCGCTTGAAATGAAAGAGACGGCAATGTCAAAGCGTCAAAGCATCAAAGCGTTTTTCGTTAGGCGGTAGAGGCGCGAGCCGAAACCGTACTGTCTGAGGGCCAGCGCGGACAGAGGAGCGCTTCGGCTTAACTTTGACTTTGACTATGGCTTTGAATTTGACTTTGACTTGACTTTGACTTGACTTGGTTTTGACTTTGACTTGACTTTGACATGACAAAAGATGCTCACGCCTATTCGAAGATACGCGAGAAGCCCTGAACGGCGTTGAGTCGCCGCTATTTTAATAAAATCAAAGCTGATTTTCGAGTCCCTTATCCTTTAGTGTCTTTTTCGTCTGTTTCTCTTTGTCTGTGAAAACCCCGATAAAAAGAAATATTCTATTAAAGAGACTAATTGAAAATGTGATTGATGAGTTTTTTTGTTTCAGAATTTTATATGTGAAATTTAAAAATGTTTACACGTTGTACATTATGGCATGAAACATTGACTCGCTTAGTACCGGCGTTCTAGGTAACAGTGTACAAACGGAAGTCAATTTATATAACATTGAACTAGATAAAACGCGATGTAATTATTGTGCCCAGATAGATATTAACGAGAGAACCCATCGTGTTTCTATGTTATTGATGTTACTATCTGATCAGTGATAAGATGTCTGCTGTCTGCATTCCAGTCTGCTCTGTAATCGATACTAACGGACTCATTAATGACTACACTTGCTTTAAATAGAACACTAGTATCTGGGTGACCGCATTTTGGCCTATTTTTTTTGGGAAGGAACTTGAAAAAAAGGGAGAAATACCTTCAACATTTATGAAGTTCAATTTATTAACGAAAAATACAAATTTATGTGCTACAAATGCAGTATCAGAAAATAAGTAGGTACGTTAGCTCAGTGTGTCGCAGTTTGGACGGCGCGCCGTGTTCCCAGGGCTCCTTTGAGCTGACTTTTAAACGTCTGATCACATAAATAAACATTAACTGAACAGTCCCCTTAATGTTCCCACTGCTGGGATTCGGGGCCTTCTCTAGCTAGGATAAAGTCAAGGCCGTAATCCAACGCGTTGGCCCATGGTGGATGACACATGGCATCGAAAGATTCTAGGTACGTGTCGGTTTTCTCACGATGTTTTCCTTCGCCGTTTTTAAGTTAGTGGCATTACGCACACGACTTTGATAAGACAGTGGTGTGCGTGAGATTTGAACCCGGGGCTCCCGGGGGTCTACCGCCTAACGAAAAACGCTTTGACGCTTTGGCATCGCCGGCTCTTACATTGCAAGCGAGAAGAAGAGAGACAACAACGTCAAAGTATCAAAGCGTTTTTCGTTAGGCGGTAGAGGTGCCGATCGGCGACTATACCAGCCGATGTTACTAGACCAGCCTTAACTTGCTAGACCAGCCGTAACTTGCTAGACCAGTCGTAAATTTGCTATACCACCCGTTACTTGCTAGACCAGCAGTAACGTTGCTAGACCAACAGTAACTTTGCTGGACCAGCCGTAACTTAACGTCCGATCATCCGATGCAAATCGACGTGGTTTTATAAATTTGACGTGTCAGGGTGTGTGTGTGTGCGTGTGTCTCGTCTCTGTCTATGGTATTGTAGCCATCTAACGAATATAAACGATTGATTTATAGTTTTGGTTGAAAGGTGAATTAGGTAATTGAGTATTCTGTGTAGGTATGATGAAAGTCGGTCAACAACACCGATGAAAAAGTTGCGAAGTACAAGGGTACCTACGGTATTAAGGACGCATTCTAGATATAGGTAGGTAAATGTATTTTTTTTGAAGTGAAAACTTCTTTAGGCGCGCCTAGACAGATATTTCGTGGGCTGTGAATTGGATTCTAGCATCACGTTCGGGTATGATAAGAAATCTTCGGGTAAACTCGGGACCATAGCTATTGGCCATTTAGAAATGCATCAGCCAATAGGAAATGCTCACGCATTTCTAGATGGCCATGCCATGATGCCCAGGCCACGCCCTCCGGTTACACACGTGTAGTTTCCAAAGTAAGCTATCAAATTCTGAGTTATAAGTTTTCACTTCTATCGGCAGTTCCTATGACTGCCAATTTTTTTCTCTCTGTATGTATTTTTTCACGTCTTAGAAAATTGTAAACTGTTTTTGTTTTCGTTTGCATCAACGGAATGACCTTTTTTTGAAGAAAGGTTAATGCACCTATTCACCTGTACTTACGTATAATTTATTTTTCATACGAATAATCTTATCTTAACTGTCATCTGTGTGATGAAGTTATTATTCAGTACATATAATATTTTTATCTAAACATGAATGAGTATATAAACCAAATTATTATGTTTTTGAAGTGAAAACTTCTTTAGGCGCGCCTAGACAGATTTTTCGTGGGCTGTGAATTGAATTCATTCGTCACGCTCGGGTATGATAAGAAAGCTTCGGGTAAACTCAGGACCATGGCTATTGTCCGTCTAGAAATACGTCAGCCAATGGGAAAGGCTGAAAGGGCGTGGACAGGCCATCATGGCATGGCCATCTAGAAACGCATCAGCCAATGAGAAATGCTGACACATTTCTAGATGGCCATGCCAAGATGGCGAGGCCACGTCCTCCGGTTACATCAGTGTAGTTTCCAAGGTAAGCTATCAAATTCTGAGTTATAAGTTTTCACTTCTATCGGCAGTTCCTATGACTGCCTATTTTTTTACCAAAGAAATCACACGGTACAAAGTTGGCACGGGCTGGCTATTTTTTAAAGTTAGGTATACTTATTTTGGCGCGATAGGAAAAATTATGAGATTGAATTTTAGCAATTTTATTTATTTATTATATAGGAGGACGAGACGAGCTGGAAATGTGACTGATGGTAAGCAACATGCCTGCCCTTAAGGGGGCGCCTAAAGCCAGAAAACGAAAAAAGGACATTTTCGACGCCGCTCACTGAAGTTAAGAAACTAAAAACTAAGACAAAAAAATATTG
Organism: Ectropis crepuscularia; assembly: GCA_963693475.1. Lineage (NCBI taxonomy): Eukaryota > Metazoa > Arthropoda > Insecta > Lepidoptera > Geometridae > Ectropis > Ectropis crepuscularia. Next base: position 8,289,557 of record OY856343.1, on the reverse strand, counting down.
ACGTGTGGGTACAATCAAGAAGAAGCACAATAACCGAATAGAATTAAAAAAATAGATTAGAGTTTTTTACAATAAAAAAATAAAAATGACACCGAAAAACCCGTTTTAATTCGAGTACTCGAAATTATCAACGATGACCCCACATTATTTTTTGGTAAAAAAAATCCTATTTGTACGTTCTAGTAAAGTAACCGAACACTTTTTTAAATTTATGTTTAGTTATTGAGTAATTAAATAAAACTTGGTCAAAAATGGACGCCTGATTAAATATTGATTTTTCCTCCAAACTGTGTCATGCTATTCTCGACTTTATGTACATCACATTAAGAAACGCGTCGCGCGGGTGAAATCTGATTTTTTCCTGGCTTTAGGCGCACTCTTAACAGCAGTGTGACACGCAGCTAATGGAACATGAAGAGTCCAAGCCACGATGGGGGCGCACCGACATCTAAAAAGGACACGATGAAGTTGGCTTCAGAGCGGATTTTTACGATTCACTCGCACATCGACACACAAATTCTGAGACACTGAAGTTATTTGCGTGTTTTTTTTTAATGGTAGTAGGCCTCAAGAGTGGCCTCTGATGCCGAGCCAATTTTGGGCTAGTTCAAATGGAGCGCTAGTTGCGCGTTAGCGTTAGTAATTAGTAATACCTACTTATTAAAAGTTAAAGAAGTATAACTTCTTGCACGCGTACACAATACACAAACACACATACACCCACACACAAACACAGACACACTTTTTATATAAAGAGACAAGAATGTATGGAAGTACACTTTATATGATATCTACTGCCTATAAAACCTTGTTCTAGCGCAAAAGGCGCAGAGCTTTACTAACCTAATTTAACTTAATAACTATATCTACGTACGCACATATGTAGAACATACTCGAAGCATTCCGTATATTTACCTCAGTCATTTAACGGACTCAACGAGTACCTACTTAATCTGGTATGACGCCAAAGTACATGTGATGATTAATGTGTTCCGGTTTGAAGGGCAATGTATCCAGAGAAATTACAGAGATATAACATCTTAGATCTCTGGGTGACGAGCGCAGTACAGTGCTAGGTAATGATTTGGACTCTTCATGTTCCAATAGCTGCGTGTCACTGTGCTGTTATGTGGCAGGCATGTTGCTTGCCATCAGGCACAAGTCCTGCTCGCCTCGTCAATCTGTATTTAAAAAAAAAATTGGCAGTCATAGGAACTGCCGATAGAAGTGAAAACTTGCTGTTGCCCTGGTACTGGTACCTAGGGGCAAACGCAACTCTTTTATATTTCTGTTGTCCTGGTATCTGGAGATAAACGCTGGGCTGTTGGAGGTAGGTAATCGAAACTCTTTACTGTTTCTGTTGCCCTGGTACCTACCTGGCCGTTTTTACCGAGTTTACCCGAAGATTTCATATCCGATCCGATCCATTATCATATCCAAGCGTGACGATTGATAAATCCATTTCACAGCCCACGAAAATTCTGTCTATAGCGCGCCTAAAGAAGTTTTCACTTCAAAAGAATCCCGGAAAGGATTGCCGTCGGTCGGTAGAAAAAATCAAGGGACGATCTAGCATCTCCGAAGGGCGTACCCTACGGCCTTAGTGGGGAGGATCTGTCATCTGCCGACTCGAAGCCGATGTATAGAGCTAATAGACTAACGAACCGGATAGTGTTATATCAAGTACTGTCTGATGAAATTGTAGTCTGCAAATCGTAAAGGGAAATTACAAAGGCCTCTGTAAGTTTATCAACCTTTATACAATTCTTTTAGCTGACCTTTAAAATAATCAATTTCATGAATAAATTAGCGTTTAATTTGCATTGTGTATATTTAAAAGTATTTTACATCTGTAATGAGATAACGTTGTTTTTTAACTTTTGCTAAATAAATAGTCCAGTCAACTTTACAGTTCAACAGTTTGTACAATTAAAATAATAAAAAAATCCGTCAGAGCCAAATTTTCGCAGAGACCTTGGGTTTACCATTACAAATGAGAGGCCAAAACTCCCCTGCGGTCGCATGTGAGCTTCTCGAGTTATTCGGGGTCAAAAGACACAATTTTAAGTATTTTGGATTTTTCTCGAAAATGGTAAGATTTATCGAAAAAGTGTCTTAGACAAAGATGTAGATCTCTAAATTTCGTATAAAAAGTCCCTGTTATTTTGTTCTCTAATACTCACCATTTCCTAGATATTGCGCTCATGTTCGGGCGCGGTGTTTCCACACGCCTCCACGCCTCTCAAAGAAAGAGGGTGACGATCTACTTACCAGCTTACCACCACACAGGGACGTGTCTTAGAAGACATGTGGCTAGGCCGCCATCTGGTGGAGAGTCCCACATATCCACTGTGCTGCCCTCAGAGACGGTGGAATTCCTAAAGAATTTTCCCTGAAAAAAAAGTTGGCTAGTTGAGAGAACGGTGGCTGCCAAATGCTTCAAATCCACGCGTACCACTGTCTTATCGAAGTCATGTGCGTAATGCCGCTAACTTAAACCGGTGGATGCAAACACCGTGAGGAAACCGACATCTAGCTAGAATCTTTCGAAGTCACCAAACTGCAATGGGCCAGCGTAGTGTATTACGGTCTTAACTTTCTCCTTGCGCGATAAGGCTCCGATTCCCAGCAGTGGGAATGGGAACATTTAGTGAGCTGTTTGTGCTATACACTCTTTATTACTATTATGTACTCGCTATTGTATGTAGGCTGATAGGCTCCACTATATTCTGTATTCTTAATCTATCTCTAATTAATAAAGGAATGAAAACCTAAGTAACGCCGCAACACAAATAACGAAACAAGACTGTGACCGCGGTGGAACTGCAAACTTCAAAAGTGTCCGTAGATACTTACGTTACGTACCTAAGTACCTACGCACGCAAGAAGTTGTAAATCATTAATTTTGCAAGAATAACCTGTTTATTACTAACGCGCGACTTATTTTAGTTTGTCGAAATTGGGTCTTGGTGTGCGCGCGCATTGTTAAAAATTCACTCTCATCCTATGATGAGGCTATTCCAAGCGCGCAAAAAGAAGTATCACTTCAAAAATGCTTAAACATAAGTGTGACATCGTCTGAAAGTGTAAATATTAAAAATATCAACTCGGCCTGATAAATTAGAGCTGGACTCTTTGTAGAGTCTGTCTGGGAAAGTCCATACATTTGCTAGTTATTCTACCGCCAAGTAGAAACGTGAAAACATCACTGTATTCCGATTTGAATATTAATATTTCCTCCATTGAAATTACGAGGCCTAGGGATAAAACATTTTATATCTCTGAGTGATCTTCATGTTCCAATAGCTGCGTGTCACTGTGCTGATATGTTGCTAACCATCAGGCACGTGTCGTGCTCATCTCGTCACTCTTAAACAATAAAAAAATATAACATATCTATCATGTAAGCAGGCAATGAGTACTTTTCGATTTCGAAGATTTCCGTGATTAGTTTTACCTTAGAGTTATATTATGTAGTATATTTTTCGTAGTCTTTAGGTGATAAATGTATAAAATAAATCAATCAAGTTATCTTATATTCTAGCCGCAATGGGGTCTGCTGATGGGCGGTTGCTTGCGCGCAGGCGGACAATATCAGGAAGCTCTTTCCCTCTACAAGAAAATGAACGCCCGCTTCCCCGACAACGTGCAGTGTTAGTAGTACAATTCATAATAATCTTCATTTTCATATAAACATATACGAGTAAATTACGCGTCACGTTGTTTGTCCGCAATGGACTCCTTAACTACGTAGCATAGCATAAGCAACCCACTAATGTTCCCACTGCTGAGACTCGGGGCCTTTCCTCGCAAGGAGAGAGTCAAGGCCATAATCCACCACGCTGGCCAAGTGCGGGTTGGTGAATGACACATGACCTCGGAAGATTCTAGGTACATGTCATTTTCCTCACGATGTTTTCCTTCACCGTTTTAAGTTACATAAGTCACATGACTTCGAAAAGACAGGGGAGCATGTGGGGTTTGAACCTAAACTACTCAACGGATCTTAACCAATTTTGCCCACTGTGTGTAGTTTGATCCAACTTTAAAGATAGTTTTTATTTCGGTTAATAACTATTGTACGACAATATCCGAGCGAAGGCGGAACGGGCCGCTAGTACTATAAATGGAGTCGACTCTCGCGCCACCAATCGGGGTTTACTCACCCCGGCAAAGATTTCGAGCTCTCGAGACATGCATATATCTCGATCATGTAGATTATGGTCTAAGATCCGGCTGCAGAATCTCTACGTTCATCGCGTAGTTAATCCAATTCACATTTGAACAAACATTTATGATTAGGAGAATACATTGATAATAGGTTGACAGTCAATAAGTGGCCGCAAGTAATTTTAACTAAATTGATGTTAATTAATTTTCGAAAAAAAATTGCGCTCACTCGTTTTTTAAATAAAATATCATGCACATCATAGCAATGTATGTAAAGAATTCGAAAATCGATTGGTGTCGTTACACAGTCAGCCGCAACTACTTCGCAGCCAGGTGTAAACATGTAATATTTTGGTGTATTTATACGTTCATAACGTACATTTATGATTTATATATCAAATTAAAGCTAATCTTTTTCTGTTTATTATTATATACGGTTGCTTAATTAAATCTGGCCGCAAATAAGGGTTGCCGGCTGTTAAAAATTACGACGATAGCGATTGCCAGCTGTACGATGCTTTAAAGACATTGCGCATGCATCGAATCCTAGTGTTCTTAACAGCTGCGACATTTTTATTCTAACATGAAAATCACGTTGTTTTGGAGTTTGTAATACATAACATGATATTAACGTAACATAACGTAACGTAACATGATATTTTATTTTAAAAAAAAGTAGCGCAATTTTTTTTCGTAAATTAATTAACATCAATTTAGTTACAAATTACTTGCGGCCACTTATTGACTGGCAACCTATTGTCAATGTATTCTCTTAATCATAAATGTTTGTTCAAATGTGAATTGGATTAACTACGCGATGAACGTAGATATTCTGCAGCCGGATCTCGTACTATTAGTTATACACTCCCCATAATGTGTCCAATAACAAGAACGAGAATAAAATTTTTGATTTATCTACGACTACCTCGGATTTATAATCTGTACAACATTCTACTAGTCAAGCCCTTTCATTTGATAATACCCATATTGAGGAAGTAGTGAAATGAAATTGCCATCTTCAATCGATATTAACCAAACATAGCTAAGAACCATCGCACGGAAATTAACCTTCAAATAAAAAAAATCGCATCGAAATCAGCCCATCCGTTTGAGTTCTACGGTGCCACAGACAGACACATACACGATAACTTATAAGAAAAAACGATAGCTTATCGTATTTTAAGGTTGCGTTGCTCAAAATTGCGTTGAGGTGATGTTCAAGACTTTGAAGTCTTTTTCGGTGTTTTTTCGGTCATTGCCTATGGGCTTTTTGGTCGATTTTACAAATATAAAAACATTTTCAAATGTGATAAATGTTAAAACAGGTTTGAAGCTCATAGTGAAGCTGTGTGGAGACCAAGGGCTCTCAGAGACGAGCGCGTGGGCTAAGGAGCTGCAACGTGCGCAGGCGCGGATAAAGCAGCAAGAGAGAGGTATGCCATTTCAATGTTGTTAATACAATTGAACAAAATATACAGGACTTAACCGCGATCTAAATTATTATTATTTACTAAGTATCCCACGATTTCACCCATGTATTTCACTGTCCCTTTCTTTTCTCGCGAAAGAAGTAAACATATGCTGTAGCTGTTAATTGAGACTCTTATCTATCTATACTTGTATAACAAATTTCATCCAAACCCCTTCAGTTGTTTCGGTGTGAAAAAGTAACACACATCTATAGAAACTTACATACGTTCGCATTTATAATATTAGTAAGGATAAGGATTACATTTATTATATTTATCAATGAATATATTAAGGATTACAACTATCAGCGCTCCGCGGTTTTACCCGCGTAGTTCCCGTATCCGTTACTTTCCTGGGATAAAATGTAGCCTATGTGTTCTTCCAGACTATAATCTCACTGTGTTCCAAATTTCAACCAGATCCATTCAGAAGTTCCGACGTGATTGAGTAATAAACAGCCAAACGTCCAAACATTTATAAAATTAGCAGTATTATAGATGGTGTTTTTGTTTCAGTTTCTATAACATCTGCTGGAAGCGGATCGTCCAGAACTAGTCAGTCGCCTATTGAGCAAAATATGAGAGGTGAGTTAACAGGAATAAAAAAAAACGTTTTTCTTCTAGATTTTTTCATGTGAAGGGTTCATAGGCTAAAATCTAACGGTTAAAAGACAATTGAAAGAAGAGAGGAAATATTTTTAAATATTAGCATGTTAACCGACGAACAGCGATCACGCGCGCGCACTCTCATTAAAAAAAGTCGCCGGACGCGACCGAAACTTGAGTCAGACTGGACTGACTTTTTTTATCGCGTATAGGTCCGCGTTTGACCACCAACTCGCCTGATGGTAAGCGACGGTGTGGTCGAAGATGATGCACGTTGACCTAGAATCTGACTATATCTAACTAGAATTACCCGTGTATTTATTTAAAATCTTAAATAACCACGTTAGTTTTCATTCCAGAAGAGAGAAAATAGTTAAGAGGCTTCAAAAGAAGTGGCTTCGTTAAATCCTGAGGTCGCGAACCACCAAAGGTCTTCCTTCATGTGAAAGTGTAGTGGTGCTCAAACTAAGAAGACCTATCAATACCCTCTCTATACTACTTTATACACTAGCTGCGCCTCGAGCCTTTGGCTGTGTAGTTTCCGTTCCCGTAATTTCTCCTTCCTTCCTTTCCTTTCATCTTTTAGAATAATAAACATTCGCTTTACATTGACAAAATAATGATGTAACTTCTATATTTTTACTAGCGGTCCGTTCCGGCTTCGCTCGGACATAACCTAGACACTGTCTGCAGCGCCATCTGCTGGGCATGAAAAATAGCTAGTAGCCGATTCTCAGACCTACTGATTAAGCATATAAAATTTGGTTAAGATCAGTAAAGCCGTTTCGGAGGAGTAAGGAAACAAACACTGTGACACGAGAATTTTATATATAAGATTTCCATACACCCACAATATTCCACTTTAACGAACACAATACGCCCTCGTAAACTGAAGTTCATACAACGACTGTCGTAAAACAGTGCTAAACTTGCCATTTTGGCACTCTTTAGTGAGGGCGTTTTTAAACGCCATGCCATAACATGCAACCCTTAACTTTTTACATTATAGTATAGATTGACGAGACGAGCAGAACATGTGCTTGATAGTAAGCAACAAGCCTGGCCTTATTCCCCACGGCACTACCAAGCTGCACTACTGTTAGTGTCGTGGGTTTTTTTTCCCTTCTGCACTACTGGCCAGTAGTGTTGTGGGGAAAAATAGTCCCCACGACACTACCAGTAGTGCAGCTTGGTAGTGCGGTTTGGACGAAATTGATATGTTAAAATTCATTAATTACGTACAAGATTTATGATTTCTGCGGCACTTTCAAGCGGTCTATTACAGTTTTGCGTAAATCCAATAAACGAAATACTTTATTAGAGAGTAACGGCTGGTCATGAGAACGGCGACTGGCGATCTGAATCCCTTGGTTTGAATCCCACGAGCACCAGTATTTTCACCAATATTTAATTTTTTTGTTGTTTTCATTTATCAGTTTTCATTCATTTTCATATGCGTTATGCCACTAACTTGAAAACGGTCACTTAAGAGAGAAGCCTCCGAGTTCCAGCATTGGGGCATTTAGTGGACTGCTTAAGTTTATCTCTTTCACGCGTAGTTTTTAAAATTTTCGTGAATATAGTGCAGTGCGAGTAGAAGTGTCGATGGGAATGATGATGTAAATATATATGACCATTATAAATGACTCCGTACCTACGTTGCTGGCTGATAGTGCAGAAATATTCCCTACGGCACTATTGGTAAAACGTTTTTGTACCAGTAGTGTAGAAGGGAATGAAGATGTAAGACCTTTAAAAATTCCCCACAACACTACTGGCCAGTAGTGTAGTAGGGGAAAAATAGTCCCCACGACACTACCAGTAGTGCAGCTTGGTAGTGCGGTGGGGAATAAGGGCAAGCCTGCCCATTAACAGCATAGTGAAACAAAGCAATTGCGACATGAAGTGTCCAAATCATTACCTAGCACTGCACTCGTCACCAGGAGGTATAAGATGCTTTATCTCTACGTATGCTCTGGAAGTTTAATGGAAACATAGCCCTTCAAACCTGAACACAGTAATGTTTGCACATTGCTGCTTGGCGGTAAAATAACTGGTAAAAGCGCGCTACTTCCCCAGATTGGACTCTGCAAAGAGTCCTACCATGACAGTGCGAAATATCATTGCATAATATATTATTATTTGTGCTGTGTCTGGGTGACTATGTATAATAAGTATGCTATCTGGCCGCCACAGTACAAGCTTTGCTTAGTTTGGGGTCAGATGGTGTTCTGTGTGAATTGTCCACCAATATTTAATTATAATAATACGTTGTGTCAGGTGGGTCCAGAGTGGAGAGTGCGGCCGCGGCCGGGTCGCGTCACTCCAGCGAGGGCCGCGGCGACAGCGGCCGACCAAGAGGGTTCACGTGAGTATCATTACTTAGATATCTACTGGATGAATTAAGTACATTCTTAACCCCTGTCGCAAAATCGCGGAATGTTACGTATAGATAAGCTTGACGTGTCTGTCTCTTGCTGACTATGTCTCTGTCTGTGGCATCGTAGCTTCCGAAGGGATCAACCGATTCTGATTTTTTTTTTAGCCATCAGACAACAAATTACCACCGAGGAAAGTCGTTGTCTTATGCCCGAGCATTGCATCTCAAACTTTCATGCCCCTTTGGGGTTGAAGGGAAATGCATTCACGCATCGTCTGCCGTTCAGGAACACAGCTATTTAGTATCTATTAGTATCTATAGATACTAACAGGGTTCGCACTATGAGGAGTATAAACGCATAAAGGGGTTTTCAACAAGAAGTTTGTTTTCTAAAACCAAATGAAACAAAAAAAATATTGATTCAAATTTTTATTTTATTACGAAGAGAAAAGTCTGGCAATTATACATGAAAAATAATATCTGACAAATGTCCAATACGAGCACGTTGACATGTGCTGATTCATTCGTCAAAGTTAATGAAAAAATCACGACATCTATTTCGTGATTTTCGTGGCATTTATGCAGGCTGATTACCAGTAACCCTGTAAAAGCAGTCTTAATAGTGAACACTCTTGTGGCTGGATTGTGTTACAAACTTTTGGGTAAAATTGATTAGAACTTAGTAAATTTGGGAAATTTAAAAATGTTGTTCTTGTTTCATCTACTTGGCACTAACAAATTGGCAAACAGCACCATGATCGTATTTTCATACAAAATTTTTGTTGACAACCCTTCTTTAGGTGTTGCTCGAGTAAACACCCGGTTTGGGAAATAAGGAAGAATCGGATTGGCGGGGGTTGAGGAGTGTCCATTCTATCTAATACTAGATATTTAGATGCCTATTATATTTATGCTTAAACTTACTAACTATACTACTCACATGTGCAGAACCTATCTAAGTAACGAATAATTTTAGACCATTACTACTACCAAAAAGTTTTTACAGTGAGTTTTTATCTCCAAGTTCGCAAAATGACACTGGCCACTAGCTAGTGTGTTGGATGGTGTCAAACAATTTGAAAAAAGAACATGTGAAAATTGCAGACGCCATTGGCGCCATTTTCAATTTGTGTGTTGTTTGAGGATTCAGTTTTCGTAGAAAAGTAAAATAAAACTATCAAAATGATAAGTAGGTGTAGTATAAAGCACTATGTATCACTCGAGAGAAAGTGCGATTCCCGATCTCGGGTGTTTTAAAGCCCTCGCCTACGGCTCGAGCTTCAAACGATACCCTCGACGGTAATCGGTCACTTTCTCCTCTCGGTGAACAATGTACTATTACATTACATTACTTCTACCTCCTTGGGGCCGAATTTATCATGCAACTTTTTTAATTTGTTTCTAAAGGAGGTTCCGAGTGAGAGGACTCGGAACCTCCTTGATGTTTTTTTTCCTTTTAGTTTGCTTTGCGTGCAATTTTCTTTTCACGTAGGGATGGAGAATAGAGAAGTACCTCAACCTTTCACATATTTTCACGCCACATTGTTTTGTTAAAACGTTTGGCTAAATATAGGGAACTTGAAAACATGTGAAAACCTGAAATGATTCTAGCGACGAAAAACTTTATTTGACGCTAACAGAATTCACTGAATAGGTATGTAAAAATGCCGTAACTTATCTAGGTTTCTAGTCGGGAGAACGGCGACTATCGAACCGAGACCCCGGGTTCAAAACCACGCTCACCACTGTCGTTTCGAAGTCATGTGCGTAATGCCACTAACTTAAAACGGTAAAGGAAAACACCGTGAGGAAACCAAGACATGTACCAAGAATCTTTCGAAGTCATGTGTCATCCACCAACCCCACTGGGCCAGCGTGGTGGATTATGGCCTTGACTCTCTCCTTGCGAGAGAAGGCCCGAGTCCCAGCACTGGGAACATTTTGTGGGCTGTAGAATTTAGTAATTTCCTCGCTGGGGCGGGATGAAAAGTTACGTGTTGCACTCAAGTGAAAATATTTTTCACCTTGTGCTCTATTGATTCCCTCGCGAACGCTCGGGATTCTAATTTTTGAATCACTCGCTGCGTAATCCTTCGCTTGCTAGGGCATCAAAATTGAGCACGCGGTTAATAAGCAACTTTGCACTCTGTATAACAAATTACTATTGCGCGTTTCCTCGATTGATTAGGTATTAAATCAAAATGCATCACTCGTTGAGGGAGTGTTTGGGTCAGTACCTACGGTACGTTTACTGCGCACCAGACGGACCAGAAACCAGTCTACGTCGCCATAGGGTCACTCGTCTGAATATTTATCGCGTTTCATTCATTTAATCTATTCAATTCCGCCATTTGCATTTCTGTGAATTAATTACACGGCCTTCGTTTTATTCGGGTAAATCGAACGGTTCAATTTCGGCGTATTAGAATACGAACGCGTTTTTATCCTACTACCTAATATTGTGAATTGTGTCCCTGTTATTTTCTTGCGATAAAAGTAGCCTATATTCTATTCCAGACTATAATTTAAATGTTTTCAAACTTGCAACCCGATGCGTTTAGCCGTTCCGACGTGATTGAGTAACAAATAACCAATCATCCAAACTTGGTAATTTATACTCGTTTTATTATGGACGCGAAAGGTTGTTTGTTGCGCAATTACATTGCAATGATTGAACGGATCGGCGCTTCTACCGCCTAACGAAAAACGCTTTGACGCTTTGATGCTTTGACATTGCTGTCTCTTTTCTTCTCGCTTGAAATGAAAGAGACGGCAATGCCAAAGCGTCAAAGCATCAAAGCGTTTTTCGTTAGGCGGTAGACCCCCGGGTTGAAATTTGGAACATAGATAGTATAAATGTATGGTTTAGAATAACACATAATACTACTTTTCTTTCGGTAACATTATGGCTACGAGAACAACGCGGATAAAACCGCGAGGCGCTGCTAGTCCCTTATGTGTTGCTTTCTAGATCAAATTTATTTAGGGCTATTATATACGTAAACACAAACATAGCCGTGGTGACCTAATAGCATTATGTCTGATTTTGCAATAGTATGGTTAATAAATAGCAGCCTTTTCGTTAATAACAACCAGGAACTCTTCCTGGCTACCGTTAGTGGCAGGAACACTAAAAAAAGAAGCAGAGTGAGGAAAGGGTGAGAAAAAATAACAAGATGACATATATTAAACAGTCAATTGTACTGCTTAAAAAATATACTACGTACCTACTTATATTCCTGTACACAAATACATGCAATAAAAACATTTGAGAAAAACATACTAAATAGTAACTAATAATAATTAACATGATCAATAACAATAAACAGTACCTACAGGAACAAGAAAACAGAGTATAAAACTATGTTCTTGTGGAAAATGCGTTTTTGCATTTTAGTTTTTCTTTTCTTTTTATCCATGAGGTAAGCCAGTACATAATTATGTACGCCTTTTATTTGATTGTAGGTATTCAAGTGAGGCGTCAGTTCCGGACAGCCTACAGCCTCGGTCTCTACGCGAGAAGAAGAAACAAGTAGAAGAACTGGAAGAAGACTTGCCGTTGCCTCCCGAATAAGTGACAATGTGACGTTTTTACATTTCTAAGCCTTGTTTAATATATCTTACATTAAACTTTTGTTACGGTAGTTGTTCTTTTTATTTTATTCTGATTTAAGGCTAAGTATACATATGTACATACATAAGTTACGGTGGTCTAGTCGGGAGAACGGCGGCTGCCGATCCGGAGACCCCGGGTTCAAACCCCACACTCACCACTGTCTTTTCGAAGTCATGTGCGTAATGCCGTAATGCCGCTAACTTAAAACGGTGAAGGAAAAACATCGTGAGGAAACCGACATGTACCTAGAATCTTTCGAAGTGTCATGTGTCATCCGCCAACCCGCACTGGGCCAGCGTGGTGGATTATGGCCTTAACTCTCTCCTTGCGAGAGAAGGCCCCGAGTCCCAGCAGTGGGAACGTTTAGTGGGCTGTTGATGATTGATGATGATACATAATATGTGGATTGTAATAGTGCAGACTAATATGTGCGTATTTATTGATAAGTTAGTAGTATTGGACGCTCTACCTAGAGTCCCAAAAAGTGTGGATACTGGTTGTTTGTGGCTCCAAAACGTCATATGATTTGATTGAGTGAGATTGACATTTGGAACTCCTAAAGATAGTGGACTGGTGATAGTATAACTGATTTTTTTTGATTCGACAAAATTGAGAGATCCTTTGGGAAGAGTACTTTTTTTATTCTACGCGGACGAAGTCCTGGGTAGATACTAAGTAGTTTTTTACATATTTATTATAGATTTCATAATGTAGAGGAATGTAGAGCAAGATATGCGCCTGATGTTAAGCAACATGCTTCCCCGTAGCAGCACAGCGCTATGCACCTATTTTGAAGAGTTTAAAATGCAGTAGGTACTGCACTGTGCTCGTCCGGCTCGTTACCCGGAGATACAAGATGATTCATCGTCATAAAGTTTGCTATAATAGGGCCAACCCTGAAATCGACAATTCCATAACAACTAACGTAGACTTGATAAATTGCATCGAACAGCTGATTATAATCTACGTCTAGGCTGGCTGGGGTTTAAAGTTTAAAGCATATCTAAAATAGTAATTATTTAAACTAAGAATGTAAAGAAAATGGTACGTTCCGGTATAGGGTTACGTAGAGCTGGCTGCATGTATTTATAAAGAATACAGTAGTGTTGGGTAGGACGTGAAAAAAAGGAGAGTTTGTCAAAGCAGTCCCTTTTTAAACTATGCCAGTGTAACGCTGTAACGTTCCTACTTTATATGAAGCGAGGCGTAAGTACTGAAGCTCTTACCCCGTTTTTTATCTCTTACCTGCAGTTTCCTTCGAGAGACGAGTAACGTGACTCCGCGACAAAATTATAGTATATATTTCAATGTAGAGCTGAAATAGTTTCCTGAGAGTTGGATGACTACTGTCTATCTAGCGTGGACGGTGAATGAGACATAGATCCCAATTTAAAGATAAGTTATATATTTACTATAATATTTAATAAGATTAATAGACTACAGGCCCGTGATGCCGTACAAAAATCATGCGTCAAGGAGAAATGATCGAGGGTTGCAATCCCCCTCTTCGACTGTACTCAATTGGACAGCTTACAAGTGACGCCATAGTGCTCAATCTTATTACTTTATACCCTTCTGTCATCCTACATATATAGGTCTCCTGGTGGTTCATTTACTACGTACATTTTGTTCACGGGCCTGTAGTCTATAAGACGAGATAGAGAGATCTTCAGATTCAAGACATCGTTCCGTAGTGGTTTCTGGTGACGGACTCATTGAAAGATCGGAGAGGAGATCCTGCAAAACGGAGTGCCTAGTGCTGTCCAGCGGTGTGTCCAAGCGGGCCGGCGTGGACGACTGAGGCGATTGTCTGATACTGGCTGTCGAGGAAGGTTGCTGCGGCGTGCTAGTGGTACGCGGTGTGATTGACCAGTTGAGATGGATGTCTCGCTGGACCTGCGATTCCAGTGATGAAATGCTAGCGACTTCCCAATGCGCTCGCCGTACAGTGGAGTGAGGTTCCCGCCTTCCCGTTGGCCCTTGACTTTTGACTGTGGAGGAAACGGTTGAAAAGATCGAAGAACATCCCATACTGGGAAATTTGTAGTCGCACTAAGCAATTAGTTTTTCAAAAACAGGCTCTATAAATAGTCTGTTGCGAAAATAGCCTCCTTCGTTATTATCGTGTATCTCCCAAGTCTTAGTCATATCTACTACTATGTGATTATTATCGTACTGACGCATCTATCTCCACGTCGCTGTAAATGACATGTCCATCTGTTTTTTGTTATTAAAACGCTTGGCGGTAGAATAACTAGCAAATGAATAGTAGGTAGAGGTACTTTCCCAGGTGGATTCAGCACATTCCTACTACTGCAAACTATACAGCGCGACATTGTTTTATGGTTGATGTTGCAAAGACTGAAACGAAGATATTTTGACTCCATTTTTGTAATGAGAACTAAACTTTGGAATGCGTTGACTCAGTGGGTATTTTGCTGATGGAAATAATAATTTGAGTATTTTCAAGTCTAGAATGAATCGGTTTTCGGATTTCGGAATTCGGAATCGCGCCCTTACGCTCTGGATCGTCGCTTAACACCAGTAGAAATGGCGGCCAAGTAGGGACCTACAACCTTTTATCGATAAAAAAAATGTATGATGTGTATTTGGAAGTGAATAAAGTCAGCCCTATAAAAAACTGATGAAATGTGCGTCAAATGCACACGGCTCCATTTGTGAGGTCGAATAGTTTATTTGTTCGAGCAAGCTTATCTCCGGAATAAACCGGATCAGTTGAAAACACATAAATATATTTTGAACAAACTTTACCAGATGTCTCTACTAAGTAGGTACCACCACTTTAGTATCTAACTTTCTAACTTAACAAAACTTAAGAATTCGATGATTCTTACAATTAAAGAGTTGGTACGTAGGCACCTAATGGTAAAGCTGGCATAAAATTAATAAATGACATCCAGTCTTGAAAATTTGTTCCTGATTTAGTCGCATGCTGCATAAAATTGTAAAACATTGACATTGTGCAAAACAATTACCTACTTAATTGTAATAAATAGAAAATACTTGACGATAATTATTATTATCGTACAGTGAAATGTTCATTTAAAACTTTGAAATGGATATCATCTACTGTTTGTATGCTCTTATTTTTATTTTTCACTAATAGTTATTTTTATTTTTATACTTTAGTGTAATTTTTATGTGTAAGTTGAACTTTGACTTTGAGGAAATTGTGTAAAAATACATAGGTGCCTAATCCGCCATTTTGTGGCGGCGGCTATCCTGAATCCATTTTCATGAAACATAAATAAGACTACTTTTTAATAATTCACTTTTCAAATTAATAAAAAAAAAAAAACGAATTTAGCCTATCCGTTCAGGATCTAAGATGCCACACAAACATATATCTTCACACCATCGGTTTTGCGTTGGGGACTACCTAAATATATGCATAGGACACATTGCGGTGAGGAGTAAGTAACGATCTAAGCAAAATAGAAACGTGCTTTAATATTAGGTGAGAGATGCTGCTACCATCAGCAGTTATCGACACGGTCGCTCAACTACAAAGTCCTTTAAATAAACTTAAAAAAAAGATCAGCAGTGAACAGCAAAACTCTGATAATGACGTTGATGAAGAATAGAAATATGTGCCATCGCCTTAACTTTAAATTTATACCTACTTATTGAAATTATGTTGAACGGCATTCCTAAATATGTGAACTCCTGAAAGTACGCGTTACAATGTTTTTGCGTACTTCAGTCATTAGAGTTCGGCTCACTGTTAAACACCCACCCAAGAGCAATAACTAGGTATTCAAGATTAAAAATAAATAAAATTATCATGTTATTACTTTCAATGTCATAACATGAATAATTAATTATAACAGTGAAGTCATTTTACATGAGTGCGCGCGTCTTTAGGTACCTAGTTGAGTTTTTAATCTGTTTATTAATTTATTTTCGATAATACATAGAACTAAGTGTGAGGTGGAATATTAGTGTTCAAACTAGGTCTAGAACTGTGTTGAGACGGACAAATCATCGAAGATAATAAATATGGCGAATTGTAAGGTACGTTGATCTTGAATAAATAGTTACATGTTACCTACCTTATATATTTTATGTATTATAGAAACAACGTTTTTGTTTTAATTTAATTTTTTTAATGCAACATGAATAAAAACAACTATCATTCTGCAGTTCTTCTCTTTATAAACTATAAGTGAGATCAGGCGAGATGGTGATCAAGTTCGAACTTATTATAGTTGCAAAAAAATGCGAAATTTCGTACTACTCCGTCCGCGCAATCTTCGTAAAAAGGTTACAAAGTTTTGGCTTTAGAATATTATTAAATGGATATTGTGAAAATTTATTATAAATAATAATATCGATATTAATCAGTATTGATAAATACAATTATCTGTTAGGTGTTGGTGAAATCTCTAATGAAGCCACAGAAGCTGCAGGTTCGGTGGTCCTCGTCATTACAATATCGAGAGACCAAGAGTGTTGCGCCTGCGGACATGCCTGAACTCTCTTTCAAGGTAAATATCAGCGCTTTAATGCCCTAGCTACACGAGGCCAGTTTTTCAAGCTAGTGTTAGTAAGCTAGCAAGCTAGTACTTCTAGGTTCGTGTAGACAAAACTAACGTTGCGTAACGTTGTCTACACGATGCTAATCGTAGAAGTACTGCAGGCCTACTACGAAGTCCGATAAACGATATATCGGCCGAACTTATGGACTATTCCTACCTCGAAAGGCAATCTGTCGGTTGATAGGATCGGCCGTTTCGTTCGATTCGACCCTCATCCGACCTAAGTCTATAACTTCCGACCGAGATGTATCGATCTGACTGTTTTTCGTGGTAGGCTACAATCCGATTCAGCTGTCGGTCGGATCCGATCATTCGGAGTTTGTTTTCGTAGTAGACCTGCTGGCCTGCTAGCTTGCTCTCCTAGCTTGAAGCTCGGGCATAAGTCATACGATGCCAGATGGATAACTAGCCTAGGGGTATGTCGGAGAACAAGCTAGATAGGTCAACTGACCGTAGTCGTTTATTTTGGCTATCTAATGCCCCAGATCCAGAATTTAGAACATCATACCTAAATCAAGAAGATGCGTGATCTTTCATCTAATGTCTTAAATTCTTTATTTCTGAAACTTTAGTTATATTTTTTTAATAATAAAGTGTGACGGGACGAGTAAGGTATGCACCTGATGGTAAGCAACACGCCTGCCCATTACAACACAGTGCCACGCAGGTGTTTGAATTTGAATAGTCCAAATCATTGTCTATCACTGGGCTGCGCTTGTCACCGTATTATATATGATTTATATCTTTTTTAATACTTGGCAGAGCCTTTATTAACAAAACTAAAATACAATGAGAACTACACTACGCTACATACCTAACAACTACTTACACTAAGCACACCTGAATTATCCATAGACCAATGAAGGTCTACAGATAATCAAGATGTTCAAGCCCACTACCAATCGGAAGCGTACCCAGCATGCTGGCGGCATTACCACGCTGAATGGCAATGCTTAGGCGTTGGGCCAAATAAACGCCAGCATTTTGGTCACGCGTCGCGTCGACCAAGCGCTCGGAAAGTTTATATCTTTGTCCTGTAACTTCTACGGAAACATTTTCCTTCAAATAGGAACACAGTAATGTTCACACACTGCTGCTTGATGGTAAAATAACTGCAATACGTTCCCTAAACAGACGTATCACACCTTTGCCTACGTCAAACTACTACAATCAATACCTATATAAGTAGGTACCTACCTACTTAGATATTTAGATTTTAGTATGTTTTCTTTTGAAATTAATATTCTGTTCTTGTGACTTTGAACAGTTGTTGTACTGTATTGTCTACTTACCTACCTACACAGTAATTTGCCACAATTGGTGTGAAAAGTGAAAGAAACGTACCTATCTGGAAATCAGCGCTGAAGACTGAGATCGATAGAAGCTGGTAGGTATAGCTAGGTACTTTTTACCCGACTGAAAGAAGGGTAATGTTTTTCGCGTGTATCTTGTATGTTTTTAAATTGATTTTTTGCCACGTATCTTCCAAACGGCGGGATGGATTTAGACAATTAAAATATCGTTAGATCTTCGTCACAATCAACCAAGTGTCCTTAGATACGAGTAGCATAAAATATTGTATTACGTAAATTTTATATGTGTTGTTGTTCGTTCAGAAGAGACGCATGAAGAATTGCAAGATCGACCCTTCTCGTTGGGAAAGCAAAGCTGAGAATCGTTCTGAGTGGAGGCGACTTGTGCACAATCGCGTTTATGCATTTGAAGACAATAAAAAGAAGGAGCTAGATCGTAAGCGTGACGAGCTCAAGAATAGACTTCCTTCAAATCATATCTATAATTATGTGGATGGCATGCTGTTCACGAACTTCCCCGGGTTCAATCCCCACACGCACCACTGTCTTTTCGAAGTCATGTGCGTAATGCTGCTAACTTAAAACGGTGAAGGAAAACATCGTGAGGAAACCGACATGTACCTAGAATCTTTCGAAGTCATGTGTCATCCGCCAACCCGCACTGGGCCAGCGTGGTGGCCTTATGCCCACTATATTACTTATTATTATGGCCTTAACTCTCTCCTTGCGAGAGAAGGCCCTGAGTCCCAGCAGTGGGAACGTTTAGTGGGCTGTTGATGATTGATGATGTTCACGAACTTTCACAGCAAAAATAGGCTACATAAGTCATCTCAGAAATCCACAGTAAATATAAAAAAATATGTAGAAATAGAGTATGTTTTTTTGCAGTCGGGTTTTTAACCCTAGATCACTAAACTTATTCTATTCCAGTACGATGATCTCCAAGTGAAGCTAGCTGCGCCCCACCAGCTACACCCCAAGCCTGGTGACAATGCCCTGGGATTCGGGAAATATTTCACAGATCACATGCTGAAAATCAAGTATCGTAGTAAGCTAGGAGGATGGCAGAAACCTCACGTATTACCGTTTGAAAATCTCAGCTTACATCCAGCCTCGAAAGGATTGCATTATGCTGTACAAGTGAGTTGATTTATTTAATTTATTACTCTTTACTTTAGGTGTCTTGAATTAACCATATTCGCAGTTCAAAAATATGTATCCTACTTTTATTGTATGCGTTTTTTTGATATTTAAAGGTTCGCCGTAGTGTAACAAAATATTTATGGGTAAATAAGTACCAAAACAATATTTTGTCACAATAGGTGTGGTTTTTATGGGATTTTGCAATGATCCTTCTTTTTTTGCAATGATTATTATTATTTTTGGTTACACTTTTGTGTGCTCTCCTTAGATGGAGGTTACATTGGCACGGGCCGAAGCCAAGTGCTTACAGATTCAAGAATTTCCTAACAATTCTGCATGTATTCAGGATTACTGCTTTTTGTAGGATTTTGTAAGATGATGTATGTATGTCTAGTGTCTCAAGGCTCGTAATAAGGTGTTTCGGGATGACGCCTGTAGTAGAGATAATTATTGGAATGGTTTTTGTTCTATTAATGCGCCACTGTGTTTTCATTTCGATTGAAAGATCCGTATATTTGGCAATTTTTTCTGTGTATGTTGTCTGTAAATTGTGAGTGTTGCAAATAGCTATGTCTATTAGAAATGCTGTTTTGTCGTCTTTATTTAAAATAGTAATGTCGGGTCTATTATAATGAATTGTTTTGTCAGTGATTATGGTTCTATCCCAATAAAGCTTATAGTGTTGATTCTCAAGTACAGGTTCAGGTTTGTATTTGTAGTAAGGTGTTTTTTCAGCTATGAATTTGTATTTATATGCCAAAATTTGGTGAATAGCTGCAGCTACCTGGTCGTGACGGTGTTTGTAATCTGTCTGTACTATTGCTCTACATGCTCCAGTGATATGTTGTATTGTCTCAGAACTACTGCTACATCGCCTACAGGTGTCGTTTGTTCCAGGGCGTCGGATTATGTACTTTTAATAATTTCTCGTATCTATAACTTGGTCCTGTATCGCCAGCATGAAAGCTTCAGTCTCAGGGAAGGTTTCACCACTGCGTAGCCACGCGTTCGACGCTTCTTTGTCGACATGTGGCTGTTGCAGATCGTGAAAGTGTCGACCGTGTAGAGACTTCAGCTGCCATGCAGCAAGTTTTTCCTTCGGGTCAACTATCTTTTCGTTTTTCTGTATATTGGGATTTGATAAATTTAAAGGGGTAACATGTTTATCACATTCAGTAATTGCTTTGTGTAATGATGATTGTTGTGATCGTTTTAAGAAGAAGTGTCTGAGAGTGGATATTTGTTTGTTGTGTAAATTAGTGATATCGATGATACCTCGTCCTCCCTGTTTCCTGGGTAGTGTTAGTCTTTGGACACAAGACCTCGGGTGATGTTTGCGGTGAGTAGTTAACGAGGTGTTGATGGTTCGTTGAAGTTTTACAAGGTCAGTTTGAGACCAGTTAATAATGCCGAAAGTATATGTGAGGACTGGAATTACAAACGTATTGATAGCTTTTACGAGATTTTTCCCATTTAATTGAGATTTGAGAATTGTATTTAGTCTTTGCTTAAATTTACTTTTCACGTCATGTTTGGTTTTATTGTGTGGAATTTGATGGTTTTGCTGAAATCCTAGATATTTGTAAAATGTTTCTACGTCCAGAGGATCAATCTTGTCGCCTGTGTTAAGAGTGTATGAATGAGTAGTTACTGATTGGTTCTCTATTGAGTAAGTTTTGCATTTGTCAACCCCAAATTGCATTTTGATGTCATGAGAAAATGTCTGTGTGATATTTGCTAAGTTATGAAGTGATGTTAATGTGTTACTGTATAGTTTAATGTCGTCCATATATAGTAAGTGACTTAAAGTGTGACTGCTATTGTTGTAAGGTATAATTAAACCAGATGTTGACAAATTCAGTATTTTAGATAAGGGATTTAGAGCAAGACAAAACCAGAGAGAGCTAAAGGCGTCTCCTTGGAAAATACCACGTCTTATGGTAATCATGTCTGTGACTATTGATCGGTTTCCGTTTTTCATAGTTAGTCTTGTGGTCCAGTGTTTCATTGCGTTCTCTAGAAAAGAAACTAAGAGTGGATGGATTTTGTAATGGCGCAATATGTAAATGAGCCAGCTGTGTGGGACTGAATCATATGCTTTGCGGTAGTCAATGTACATGGTCATCAGATTTTGTTTATTTTTAAGAGTATGTTTCATCGCTATTGCATCAATAATGAGTTGTTCTTTGCACCCTTTGCTATTTTTACGACAGCCTTTCTGTTCTTCCGCTAAAATATGGTTTTTAGTCATGTGTTCGTTGACAAGATAAGATATGCAGGATGTCGTGATTTTGTAAATCGTTTGCAAGCATGTTATTGGTCGGTAGTTTGCGGGATTGGTCGTATCTTGGTTTTTAGGGAGCATGTAGGTGATACCTTGAGTGATATAAAAAGGCATGGTGTTCGGAGTTTCAATGAACTGATTTATGTAGTTATGTAGTATAGGGTGAGTCGAAGTGAATTTTTTGTACCAGTAATTTTGTATGTTGTCTGTTCCAGGTGTTTTCCAGTTGTGAGTTTTGTTTATTATGTCTTTGAAAACATCTACTGGAATTATTTCAAAGTGCATATCTGTGTAATTAGTGTCTTGTAAGTCAGCTTTTATCCAATCGGCGTTTTTATTGTGTTGAACTTCTTTACTCCATATGTTAGACCAGAATCCGTGCATGGTATCCGTAGGTGGTAGTTCTAGATTGTTATTATTGTTAGTATTATTTGTTTGAGTTGTTATATTTCTGTAAAACTTCTTTTCGTTTGTCTGGAATACATTGTTTTGTTGTTTTCGTAAGGTGCAGTTACAATATCTTCGTAATCTGCTACTAGTTGCACTTAATTTTTGTTTGAGACTATCTAAAAACTGTTCATTTGTCAAGTTGGGTTCCTCATGGCGTGAATGTGTGCTATATTTGGCTTTTATGAAGTCTATGTGCTTTATTAAGTTCCGGCTTCTTATTCCTACAATGTATTGAGTCAGTCGACCAATGTCTCTTCTAAGATTTTCTAATTTAGTTTGTAGTCTTTTTTGCCATGCTGGGGTTGAAATGTTTCTAGTGTTATTGTTATTATTTTGATTGTGGTTATTTTGAGGTGTGATATCTTTTATTCTAGTACCGTTGCATAATGCTGTCGTATAAGCAGCTGTATAAATAATTGTCTGGGTGGTTATAAAATCATTGTTTTGTGTTAGGTATCTCGGAAGTACATCGATATTTATGTAATTTACTATATACGATAGCTTTCTTGAACTATTTTGACGTGTTATAAGGGGGCGCGTTGTAGGATCAGTATTTTTGAATTTTTCTAGATTAAGTGTGAAAGTTTCTCTAATTTTATCGTTTAACTGAATGTTTGTGTATTGTGATGTTTCTCTATTTATGTTCTGGGTTGGGATGTTTATATTGTTCGGTATATTATTCAGTGAATGAGTGATGTCAGTAACTGTTAATGTGTGTGTGTTATCAATACTAATATCCTCAGTGACGGTATTTGTCCTGTTTGTTTCGGTTGAATTTAGTAGGTGATTAGATGTTAGTAATTCTAGTCGAACTTCCTCTCTAATAGATTGAAGCTTTTGGTCTGTTATTAACTTATTATGTACAATTACTCTCCTTTGGTCGACAACCCGTTGTTCTGACACATGAGCTACTTGTGGAAATTGGTCTATTATACTGTTATGTAGTTGTTTTCGGTAAGCCGTTCTATTTTGTTCTAAGTGTGTGATTGTATAGTATATTTTCATAATTGCTTCGTTAATATCGTCCGTCCATTTCAGTCTTGTAGTTGTTGCAGTTGCTGGTTGAGTTGATGTTATATTAGTAAAGTCAGTAGTGTGGGTGTTTGTATTAAGATATTCTTCTACTTCTTTTCTTATGTTTTGAAGTGTTATTTCAGGTAGAAGTTTATTTCTCAGTATAGCCCTACGTTGATCACCTATTCTTTGTCGTGAGATATCCATATCTGGGAATTGTTGAATAAATTGTTGATGAAGTTGCTCTAAGTATGATCTTGTTTTTCTTTCGTTGCTTGTTAGTGTGAGATAAGTGCGCCATATGAATTTATTCATTTCTAGTGTCCACTTTTTTCGTGCGCGTGTGACTCCTGAGGTGGGTACAAAATCAGCGGCGTCTGCCTCTTGTACAACATCCTCGGACATTGCTAGACTTGATGAAGATCGATACCTAAACTGATCTGCAAATAGTTTTGGTGAAGACTCTGGAGATTCAAATAAACTTTCACTAGATGATGTTGGGGATGAAAGAATCCCTATTTGATCTGTTATTTCTTTATCTTGAGACGTACGTGTAGGAATAGTGCTTCCTGAAGCCCTTTTTATTGGAATTTGTTTAACTTTTATGCTAGATCTTAAATTGTATCGCTTGTTATGGTGCCTTTCGTGTGCTTTTTCAGATTCCTTTTCACTGGTCGAGGTCGTTTGATGGTTTAAGATTCCCGCCCGGAGATTCTTAACTCCCCTAGCCCCAGAGGATAACCGTTTACCATCATGAAGGTTCCCGCCAGAGCTGCCGGGCACTTGGGGATGGGGTATTGGTTGCATTTTCATTATTTATTTGTTGGACAAATTGAAACCTACATCATTTGCCCAGGATGTGTAGATGCGCCGTAGACTACCTGACTGAGTCCGTGGATGCTACCGTTGGTGTCTTAGATCCAGACACTCCTCCGCTACCATCCTTAACCGATATCCTGCGCTAACATCAGTTGTCCTACTTAAGCCTCTATGAGATGTTTTATTCCCACGAGCCCTATAGTAGCCTGATTATTATAATGTTTACTGCTTCCAGTTGTTTGAGGCCCTGAAAGCATACCGAGGCGTGGACGGCAAGATCCGTCTGTTTCGACCGGACATGAACATGGCTCGAATGAACCTGGCAGCAGCACGTTCTGGCCTGCCCACATTCGACGGACCCGAGCTGGTCAAGTGCATCGGCAGGCTCGTGCAAATCGACCAGGAGTGGGTGCCCCATTCTAGTACCGACACTCTTTACATACGACCGACGCTCATTGGAACTGAGGCGAGTTAAACACATACAAAACCAAATACGTCACAATACTCTGGTCTTGAGACTCTCCTTTCCAATATGACAAAAGTAGATTAGAGAGCGTTAAACTGCTGTTGAGTTCAGAGTCCAATTTCTCTTTTAAGCAAATAGTCTTCATTTTCGTCACTGTTTTCATATTTGTTTGATAAAAAAACAAAATTCCTGATCTACCAATATAATTTTGCGGTTAATTGATTAATGAATATTTAGCTATTATAAACAAATATTGGTATATAAAGTTGGCTGTTGGAATTCCCAACTCAAGTAGGTACCTACTCATAGTGTATTTGATTAATTCCACAGGAAACGTTAGGAGTTTCCACCCCAGACTCAGCACTCCTGTTCGTGATACTTTCCCCTGTCAGTTCGTACTACAAAACCAATAGCGATGGGGCCGTCTCTATATACGCTGATCCAAAGGTGGTGCGTGCTTTCCCTGGCGGTGCCGGACGGTGGAAGGTTGGGTCGAACTATGGACCGACAATCGGTAAGATCATCATCAATATTTCATCAATTAACCCTCAAATCAATTTCTTCGTATCATTTATTTTGATAAAACAGAGATGACAACATTATATACCTGTGTATAAATGCAAAGGTATCTTACAGAGGTAACAGCACGAGCAGCCAAGATGGGACATCACCAAGTGCTATGGTTGTTCGGACCTGACCACCAGCTGACCGAGGTCGGAGCTATGAACATATTCGTCGTCTACATCAATGACCAAGGAGGTATAATATTTCAAATTAATCAGAGCGATTTTGTTTTGGTGAATTGGGATGATGATTAGGTCAAAAATATACCATTCTAATGGGAGCCTATTAAAACGCATAACTTTTTGTTCCTAATTTACTTTGTCATAATTAATGTAGCATGATATGTATAGTATAGTAACATAAATAATAATGTATAGTGTCATAATGCAACTTTCGCATAATAATTCTTTTGGCGTCATGTGTTTTAAGCATAACAATCTATTGTACTACATTTAATTCGACTATTGATGAGACGCATAATAGTTTTTAGGCGTTTTTTTATTTGTTCTATTTTTTTAAGGTGCCGTTTAAATCGCATAATTTTTTTCCCCTAATTTACTTTATCATAATGAATGTAGCATAACATATAGTGTCATAATGTAACTTTTGCATAATTATTTATTGGCATAATGTGTTTTAATCATAAAAATCTATTGTACTACATTTAATCCGACTGTTGCTCAGACGCATTTAGGCATATTTTAATTATTTGTTGTGCTACGTAATTTATAACCAGGTTATATAGGGTCCAGATAGAGTCCGTAGTGGAGCGCAGGCCGAGTATGGAGAAGTGACACTCTGGGCTGACCCCAGAGCTTCTGGCAGGAGCCCACCCGGAGTCAAAAAGTGCACCATATGTCTTAGGTGTATGTAGGTTTTTTAAATCCTAAAATCGTTATTCCTACATAAATTAGTACAAAAATTGTTATACTACTGCATAGTCCTGCATAGATATTCCATTTAATTAGTAGATACCTACATTACGAATAATAAATATTGTTGTCAAAGTACCCACCCGCATTTCACACACCCACGTATTTTATTTAAATAATGTTGCTACAGTCTGCTCTTTGCACTTGTTTTTTAGTTAGGCGTGTAATGTTTATGCCGTTGATCATTATGTTTAAGTATTGTTATGCTTTTCTCAATCTGTGCCTTTAAACATTATGCTATTTATAGTTATGCGTCGAAACATTATACTAAGTTATCTGTATGCTATATATGGCTATGCGTAGCATAATGTTTAAACATTAAGCTAAGTTATCGTTATGTCATATATGGTTATGCTAGTTAACATTATGCGAAGACAGTTATGCGTTTAGTTGTTATGGTAAATTATCATTAGTCCTAAAAACGTTATGCCTACCTAAAATAGAACAAAAAATGTTATGCCACCCCATATAGACCCCATTCTAATTATTAATTTGTGAGGCAGGTTATGGAAAAATATGGGATACGTATTTTTTTGGTTTTATCAAATTGTTGAAAATCAACAAATAAATATGTAAATGTAGTTCAACAAATTTCCGAAGGTTTTGACGTCACGTCTTCGTAAAGATCGTACAATAATGTAGTCGTCACTCAAACCTTCTAAGCAGTTTATCTTTGTAATTATTTGTTTGTGAAACAAAATAACAAATACGTGCACAATATTTTAAAATAACCGAACTGATAGAGTAATTAGTTTTCCTTTAGTCATCATGACTATTGCACATATATTAAATATGAAAATGCACGGGAAATTAAGTAGGTACTTACTTAATAGGAAACATGGTCGGACTGGGCCGAAACGGCCCGGGTGGCTCCATGGCGATCCCAACCCCGGGGCCTGAGACCCTATCCCATAGATTTAGACTACAGATGTGCCCTTCCAAACTTCAAGGCGTACGGAATTATGTCATCGTTGGGAAGAGTGAGCTCACTCTTTCCGTTCAAGTCGGTTGCAGGAAGCAGTGACCGCCGGAATCCTAGTACATTCGTAGTCAACAACTAAAATAAGTAGATCCACAGCATACCTCGTTGCTAGCGATTCTAGGGGTCAAGTAGATTAGTGGTTTGTAAACCACTTACGGTACACAGACACAGACACAGTTCATTATCAATTTCAATGTGCTCAGGGAACATACAATGGTTTATATCGATGATCGATGGTATATATCGATAAGGGTTTTCCAAGTAGGTATTTATTCTTATTTACAAGACGAATTCAATACTAAGAAATATCTACAGTTTAAAGTACCTACCTATGTACCTATATTGCAGAGTTAGTGACATGCGTCGTAGGTAAGAGGAACAATTGAAATTTAGAGGTTAAAATGTGTTTATTCTACTTCTACTACCAATTCCAAACAACGGACGTATATACATACGTGAAAAATTAAGCATCATTACCTACTAGATACGGTACATCGATTGCGTCTACTTTTGACGTAGACCTGGAACCATAGACACAGATCAGAAAATAGTTACTTCATAGAGCCTGTTTTTTTAGAGGGCTTTTAATAGCGATTTGGAATTGACTTCATATTCCGTGCATCGCAATTCGCAACATTGAACCATATCGACGTAGGTAGTAGGTACCTAGGTACCTACATATACCTACAACGTGTTGGATTTACCCCCAACAATATTTTAACAGTCCATTCTAACACTGATGTAGACTTCATCACCCAAGGTCTCTTTCCCCGCAGCACGGTAGATCACGAGATAATTGGAGTCAAAGTTTGACGTAAAATTCCCACCAAATCACCAGCTTCAACCCTAAAACTTGTACAGCAGACAAACGACCTTGCCACCGACGCCGCGACGTCGTACAAAAATCCGTGCGGAGATCTGGCCATTAGGGGTATGTCAAATGAAATAACAACCAAAAAAATTAATTTTGTTTTGGAATTTTTTTTGAGCTTTCATGCCTTATTTTCACATACATGATTCAAAACTTAATGTAGATGAACTACCATAAATATTGTTGCACCTTTTTGCAACACCTTGTATACAGCAAAAATTATTATTGGGAGTTGAAATTCATTACAAAAGCTGTTCAGGGTAGATTCTTTGCTATTCTTATTACCTAAACTATGATAGTGTAGAAATAGTTGTTGTCTTTCAGGGGAGTAGACAACCATGTTCTTGTTTATTATAAGCTTTTATTCCACTTGTCCTGTTAGTAGGTACCTATGTTAGTATGGGACAAATCTAGCAAGTTAAATTAGAACCACTTCCTGTCCTTATATTAGGTTGAAATTTGGTATACTTACATAACTTCGGTGACATTGCAATAATATGGCACTTTTCTTCGTTTTCGAGCATTTAAATATAGGCTTGTTATTTAAAAAAAAAAAAAAAAAAATTTAAAAATTCTTCCTTTTTAGAGAAGCAACTGAGCACTCCTCCACTGGACGGTCTGATCCTCCCGGGTGTGACGCGTTACTCCATCCTGGAGCTGGCGTCGCAGTGGGAGAATCTGGTCGTCCGGGAGGAGGTGCTCACCATGCCCCGGATCCGAGAACTTAACAAGAAAGGACGGGTGAGGCTTTCATTCATGTTTTAGTCTTTTGAAGTGAAAACCTATTTTTGGCACGCAACAGACCGATTTCTCGTGGGCTGTGAATTGAATTCTAGCGTCACGCTCGGGAATGATAAAAATCTTCGGATAAACTCGGCACCATGGCCATTAGTCATCTAGAAATGCGTCAACATTCAGTCAGCATGGTCATGGCCACGCCCTCCAGTTTCACCCCCAAAGTTTCCAAAGTAAGCTATCAAATTCTGAGTTATACGTTTTCACTTTTATCTGTAGTTCCTATGACTGCCAATTTTTTTTTCAGACTGGCACTAGGATCTTTTTTATTTTATATCAGAAATTACATGCTAATTTGAGCGACATTAAACATTTCGAAAGACCTAGCTTTAAGCTCTAATTTTTTTGTATACTCTTCCACTCCAAGCCATTTTTCTCTTTCTATTAATATTATAAATGTCAATGTTTAGATGTTTGTTGCTGATTGAGCAATTGACGTCTGAACGGATGCGGCTGAAATTTGGAACATAGTTATAGTACGAGATCCGACTGGAAAATCTCTACGTTCATCTCGTAGCATTTGAACATACATTTATGATTAGGAGAATACATTGATAATAGGTTGCCAGTCAATAAGCGGCCGCAACTAATTCTAATTAAATTAGAATGTTAATTAATTTACCAAAAAAAATTTGGGTTACTTATTTTTTAAATACAATATCATACACATCATAGCAATGTATGTAAAGAATTCGAGAATCGATGGGTGCCGTTGCACACCTTGCCGCAACTACTTCGCAGCCAGGTGTAAACTTTTCATATTTTGGTGTATTTATACGTTCATGACGAATGTAAAAAATATGAGTAGGTATACATATATAGAGTATAATCGGCCTTTTAAAAAGTATCGGCCTTTAGACTAAAATTGCTACTTTACAATATTTTATACGGATAAAAGTTACGGCTGGTCTAGTCGGGAGAACGGCGACTGCCGATCCGGAGACCCCGGGCTCAAAGCCACGTGCATCACTTCCTAACTTCCCAATTTCTTACCTACCTAGAATCTTTCAAAATCATGTGTCATCCACCAACTCGCACTGGGCCAGCGTGGTGGATGGCCTTGACTCTCTCCTTGCGAGGTTGCAAGAGAAGGCCTCGTGTTGCCAGCAGCGGGAACATTATTTAGTGGGCTGTTTATGTTTATGCTATACCTACGGATAATAACTCCGCTATACAGGGTTATTGGTAATCAGCCTGCATCCTTTTAAGGGGATGTTAGGTACATTCAATACGTCAACTTTTGTTCTACAGTTTAAAAAAAAAAAGTTTTTTTTTCTTTTACAAAATATTAAAAAGTGCATTTGCACGGTCTAAAAGTATCGAACTCTTCGTAACAATTCGTAACGAGAGCGCGTACGCGCTTTAACGCGCAAAAAATGATGTACCGAAGTGAATAAACACTAAAAAGTCGCTAAACAGTAAAACAAATACAATTTTTTTTGGGTTATCTATTAAGTTTTAACGAAAGTTGTAGAACAAAAGTTGTTTGTTTAAATATACAGAACATGCCCTTATACGGATGCAGGCTGATTACCAGTAACCCTGTATTTTATGGTAACATGGTGTTGTGGATGTTTTCAGTTGTTGGAGATGTTCGGCGCGGGCACGGCGGTGGTGATCAGTCCCATCAGCAAGGTGGGCTTCCTCGACGAAGAAATCCATATCCCCACCATGCAACAGACGCAACCTATCTTCCAGCGCTGCAAAGATACTCTGCTCGCTATACAGTACGGACATATAGACCACCCTTACGCCAAGGTTATAGCGTAGCTTATATTAAAACACGACTTATTACATTGTCGTTTTATTATTTATTTTCGTTCTCTCCGTAACTTTCCTTGTTTAGGTGTGTAGCTTAGGTTTGTTTAGGTGTGTAGCTTTTGTCTTAGTACAAACACGAGATTTGTTGCTCTTTTGTGACTTCAAGTTTACAAATGTGTGAAATATACGTTCCCTCCGCCCCCGGAAAAAATGTGGAAAAGTATGTTAGCAATGTCTTGCGTCCTCCTATGGTAAATACACAAAGTTAATAGAGGATATTTATTGGAACGAAGTTCCTTATCGCGCGTTATGAAAGGGAGCTAGACGGAAAAAAATCTCACGAAAAAGTTGTAACGTTTTGTGCCTTGTGGCGTGATAGAATTAGAATAACTAGTTTCACCGATGTGAACAACGACCGATTGGTGCAAATAGTAAGCAAGGGGTCACCTATGAAGTTAGGTACCCCCGGTTCGAATCCCGGTAGTTACCGCTATACTCTTTTTGTTCTTTTTTAGGGTTCCGTAAAACGTAAAAACGGAACCCTTATAGATTCGTCATGTCTGTCTGTCTGTCTGTCTGTCTGTCTGTCTGTCTGTCTGTCTGTCTGTCTGTCCGTCCGTATGTCACAGCCACTTTTTGCCGAAACTATGAGAACTACACTGTTGAATCTTGGTAAGTAGATGTATTCTGTGAACCGCATTAAGATTTGAACAAAAAAATTTAAAAAAAAGAAAATTAGGGTTGCCCCCCATACTGAGAACTGAAACTCAAAAATTTTTTTTTCATCAAACCTACACGTGTGGGGTGTCTATCGATAGGTCTTCAAAAATGATATTGAGCTTTCTAAAGTCATTTTCATCTACACTGAATAATTTGCGCGAGAGACACTTCCAAAGTTGTAAAATGTGTGTCCCCCCCCCCTCTAACTTCTAAAGTAAGAGAATGAAAAATCTAAAAAAAATATATGATGTACATTACCATGTAAACTACCAACGAAAATTAGTTTGAACTCGATCTGATGAGTAGTTTTTTTTTAGTACGTCATAAACACACTATTATTGAAACTTCGATCAAAGTTACAACGAACAACAAGAATTATGTGTACTATGTATATTATGTTACTTGCTGCAACGGAACCCTTCATGGGCGACTCCAACTCGCACTTGGCCACTTTATTTAATTATAATCTGAGTATTTTGAAGTCTAAAGCAAATTTGTACTCCATCATGGACCGAACTTTCAGCCAAATAGGTAGTCAAGTGCAAACCTATTTGGGACTACCAAAATAGAAGAGACGATAGGGATTTTTAACATTTTTTCGGAATTGCCTTTATTTTGAAGATTGATGTTGTTTACCATAAAAAAATGTTATGTATATTCGTAATTTCAATGCGTAGCTACCTAAATACACAATAATAAAGTTATTTTGAATTTTCCCGCTAAAACACGACTGCCAAGACGTCACTAACCGCAAAACATTGATCGCGATTCATGGCTGTATGTCCAGTTTATGTTTATTTATTTATACTTGAATACAAACAATCAAAATCGTCGTCGCTAAGATCGCAAACTATGTGTAATAAAAGTGCAGAGAAGTAAATATTCTAGTCAATCTTCGACAGCTTGTTTTGGGAGTAGTGACGTAATAAGCCATATTGCTGTTTGCAGTCACGTGAATCTGTTATCAAATAAAATTATATAGCATCTATACTTATAATAAAACTGTAGCGGGTCGAATTCTGTACATTGAAGATATTTTGAAAAAAAATTTTTGGGGGCACCCCATAGTCGATACTGATGGCGAAACTGCATTTTTTTTCTTTCATGTCTGTCTGTCTGTCTGTCTGTGTGTATAGGGAACTCACATCACGCCGAAACTACTGATTCAATTCAAATGAAACTTGACATGATTTAAGATCATACTAAGTAGATGGTAGTTGTCTACTTTTAATCCCCAAATTCTGCACGGTTTTTGTGCAGAAAGGGGTTAAAGTCAGAATGTGTTTTTGGTTGTAACTCATGTTTGCGTTGTTCAATTTCGTTAATTCTTATTTTGTTAGAAAGAACACATTTTTATTATAGTCTCATTAAAATTTTAGCATTACTGGTCGTGTGGTTCGGAAATAACATAGAAATTAAATAATAACGGAATTAATAAGTTCGGTACACACAAACTTCTAAGTATTCTGTGACAATGTAAACAACAGCAGGTCTACTACGAAGTTCGATAAACGATATATCGGCCGAACTTATGAAGTTTCCGACCACGAAAGACAATCGGTCGGTTGATCAGATCGGCCGTTTCGTTCGATCCGACCCTTATCCGACCTAAGTCTATATCTTTCGATCCGAAATGTATCGATCCGAATGTTTTTCGTGGTAGGCTACAATCCGATTCAGCTGTCGGTCGGATGCGATCATTCGGAGTTTGTTTTGGTAGTAGAACTGCTGGGATGTAACGGAGGTAATTTTATCGGATTCGAAGGCGGAGTCGGAGTTTTAAAATTTGATTTATCGGAGTCGGAACCGAAGTCGGAGGCATAGGCAGGATTAGAAGTGTTGGCAGGAGATACATTTTTATTTGGGTATTTTTTTTTTGCCAAACACGTGGACACGATAAACATTGACGAGCAATTGATTTAGGAAGTTGGGATTTTGTATTTTAATTTACTATCCACCACAATAAAGGATTATCTCCAATATTTATACACCTTACCTCCGATTATAACCTCCGTTTTAAAAGTTTCGGAGCCGAAGTCGGAAACGAAGGTCTAATAGTAATCGGAGGTTTCGACTTATCGGAATCGGCTTCGAAGCTCTTTCCTGGTACACACACAGTACTCAAATCCGTCATCCGTCATCAATCGTCATGTAATAATATGACAGTACCTGTCTTATGTTTTTCCGCAAAATGGCAGCTCATGGTACGAAACACAATCTGATATTTTATTAGAAAATGTGTAATGTAGTATTTATTGTAGTAGCGACAATATGAATACATCATCTGTGAAAATTACAACTCTCTAGCTATCACCGTTCTTCAGATACAGTCTGGTGACAGACGAACGGACGAACAGCGAAGCCTCAGTAATAGGGTCCCGTTTTTACCATGTACGTATATTATATGGAAAACAGGGAGGCGGTTTTTTGATATTTACAAAAACTGGATGACAAGATGTTCAAGCCCACTACCAGTCGGAAGCGTGCCCAGCATGTTGGCGGCAGTACCACGCTGAATAGCGATGTATATGTGTTGGGCCAAATAAACGCTAGCATTTTGGTCACGCGTTGCGTCGGCGAAGCTCTCGGAAAGGCTTTTGAAGATGAAATCAGCTCCCGGCCTTCACAGGCACGATGTCTCAACTCTCAACCCCAAAGGGCTTAAATATAAAACCACTACCGAGGGTTGCATATTTCCGCCGTTTGAGACGCTAAGCTGAATTAGCCGCTGCACTGGCCCTACCATGTGTCTCTCGAAGAAGTGATGGTGCCAGAGTATCGACACAAGCTGCGTCCCACACTAGGGGCCGACTCAACTTCCAAGGCAAAAAACTCATGCCGTCAGGTCTTTTGCCATCGTCACGCGTAAGACCACTCCGGTTTGAGTAGGGCTGGGACATTAGCGGTGGAAAAAGCCAAAGTTTTGTGTGTGAATTGTTCACCAGTACCTATCTATTTATCTGGACGACGTAGTCATAGCTTCTTAAATTAGTCGAGTGAACTTTTTACTTGACTAGAAATTAGTTAGTTGACGTGAAATGATAATAATTGAAGTCGGTTTTTGTTTTTTCGGATATTATTTCAATCCAAATACTGTACTAAATTTAGTGTTCAACAAGCTTCGGTGCAGAAGCAGAACCAAAGCAGAACGTTGTTTTTCTAAAATTGAATAAAATGTTATCTTACTAAGTATTATTATGTATATATTATGTTAAGGTTTGATTTGGTTGAAATTTGAAACACAGATAGTTTATATAGTCTCATATACTACCTATCATCTCGGAATAAGCATGGGCCCTAACGAAACAAATATTAACGACAGAATGACATTACCAATTAGATTGACATTTGAAACACACATGGTTTAGAGTCTTAAATATTACATCGGCTAATAAGTCTAGCACCTACTACTTAGGATATCATCCTGTAAAAATGTACAAGTATCAGATCACGCACATCAGCTACAGACTCTTCATAATGTATCCTATAAAAATCCTACAAACTTAATACTGCGGCTATGCTCGATACTCCACAACCTTACTACGAGTGTGTTTGATGTTGCTTAAAATATAAAATATGAAGTTGCTATACTTGAATAAATATATTTTTGTGTGGAAAAACAAATCACTCGGTTTGTGTAATGACCACCCATCCAAATATTTTTACGTAAGTACTACGAATGCACGAATAAGGTCGCAAGATCAACGTACGCGAACGAAGTAGCGGGTTCAGCTAGTTTATAATAAATTTACTAAGTAATGTTAGATTATAAAAATGTGTAACAATAGGGTACCGGACTGGGTCAAAAATACACCATCCTAATTAGTCCGTCAGCTACATCATGGAAAAATATTGGACACGTATTTTTTGTTTTTTCATAATATTAAAAATCGTCAAAGATATAGACCATCAAACTTCGAGAGTGGGGGTCGCGACGTCACTCGTGAGTAAAAATCGTACTCACAAGTGACGTCACACGAAACTTAGAAGCGCTGTATCTTCGTCATTTTTTGTTTGTGAAACAAAAGAAAAAATACGTGTACAATATTTTTTGGCAATCTAACTAACGGGCCACTTAGTTTTTTTGAGGATTGTACCCTATTCTCTTGATAGGTAACTTAGAATTTTAGTATTTACCTATTATAAACAACATTTATGTTGCACAAATCGTCTCTTGATTCGTCGATATACTGGTATTAGGTACACATTTATCGCTAACGCGAACTCACAAGATTAAAACCATCAAAAAGTTGCGCCCAATTCGCTGCTTCGCTGCCGCTCCGACGCTACAACGCTACAGCAGGCCTGTGACGCGAACCCATACGAGTTTCTCTTTTAGAAGTTTTTACTTAAAAATAGAAAAGTACAAACTCTCTTCGTCTACAAGTCTACGTCTGTGATTTATGATGCATTTCCAGAAAGCAAAAGTGACAAAATGTTTGCAGTGAAAACTTCTTTTGGCGCGCCACTCACAGATTTTTCGTGGACTGTGAATTGAGCTCTAGCGTCACGCTCGTTAATGAAATAAATATTCGGGTTAATTCGGCACCATGGCCATCTAGAAATGCGTTAGGATTTCTAGATGGCCATGACGCGTTACCATGGTTACCATTTTACATTTACACATCTAACCATGGCCATCTAGTCTATATGGCAATACTTAGAAGACTTATTTAGACGACACTGTTTGATTTATTCCAGACTAGCAGCGCCCTCCGGTTTCACCCGCGTGGTTGCCAAAGTGAGCTATCAAATTTTAAGTTATAATTTTTCAGTTCTTTCTGCAGTTCCTATTTTTTCTTAATTGTGTCACAACTGGACGTCTACTCTCTTGCTACGAAAACGTAATTTCGAAATAAACTCGCATCTTTCAAACTCCGATTCTACTTCGATCCGTCGTTTTGTCCGTTTAAATGTTCTAAGCTTACTCTAATTAGAGTATGCATAGAACATTCATCGTCAAACAATGTTGTATCGGACGAAACGAAGTAGAACCGGAGCAGGAAAGCCGCGAGTTTTTTTTCGAAATTACGTTTTCGTAGAAAGAGAGTAGACGTCCTGGCATTAATGCTTTGTTTTATTCGTTTTATTAAAGAAATTTGACAACGATACGTCAGTGTCACATATTTTCCCCACCTTATATCTGTCATATTTATGTTTTCACTAGCAGCGCTCCGCATAGTTCCTGGATCCCGTTACTTCTTTGGGATAAAAAATATTTTATTACAGACCTATCTATGTACCAAATTCTACCAACATACATCCATACATTCTAGTTTACGTTTATACCTAATATTAGTAGGTACTTAGGGTAGGACTAGATATACCTACTGGGACTTCAGACATCTCTCACAAGAATAAAATAAAACACGCTTTCTGGTATACCGATGGTAAATAATAGGTACCTGATAGGTACCTATGTGAAAAGTTGGTAAATTACCTTTCACCTTCTTCTAACTCGGCCTAATATTAGTTCAAATTTCAGAATAGATGTCACGCGTTATGAAAGGGAGCTAGACGGAAAAAATTCTCACGAAAAAGTTGTAACGTTTTGTGCCTTGTGGCGTGATAGAATTAGAATAACTAATTTCACCGATGTGAACAACGCCCGATTGGTGCAAATAGTAAGCAAGGGGTCACCTATGAAGTTAGGTACCCCCGGTTCGAATCCCGGTAGTTACCGCTATACTCTTTTTGTTCTTTTTTTAATTATAATCTGAGTATTTTGAAGTCTAAAGCAAATTTGTACTCCATCATGGACCGAACTTTCAGCCAAATAGGTAGTCAAGTGCAAACCTATTTGGGACTACCAAAATAGAAGAGACGATAGGGATTTTAACATTTTTTCGGAATTGCCTTTATTTTGAAGATTGATGTTGTTTACCATAAAAAAATGTTATGTATATTCGTAATTTCAATGCGTAGCTACCTAAATACACAATAATAAAGTTATTTTGAATTTTCCCGCTAAAACACGACTGCCAAGACGTCACTAACCGCAAAACATTGATCGCGATTCATGGCTGTATGTCCAGTTTATGTTTATTTATTTATACTTGAATACAATCAAAATCGTCGTCGCTAAGATCGCAAACTATGTGTAATAAAAGTGCAGAGAAGTAAATATTCTAGTCAATCTTCGACAGCTTGTTTTGGGAGTAGTGACGTAATAAGCCATATTGCTGTTTGCAGTCACGTGAATCTGTTATCAAATAAAATTATATAGCATTTATAATAAATTTACTAAGTAATGTTAGATTATAAAAATGTGTAACAATAGGGTACCGGACTGGGTCAAAAATACACCATCCTAATTAGTCCGTCAGCTACATCATGGAAAAATATTGGACACGTATTTTTTGTTTTTTCATAATATTAAAAATCGTCAAAGATATAGACCATCAAACTTCGAGAGTGGGGGTCGCGACGTCACTCGTGAGTAAAAATCGTACTCACAAGTGACGTCACACGAAACTTAGAAGCGCTGTATCTTCGTCATTTTTTGTTTGTGAAACAAAAGAAAAAATACGTGTACAATATTTTTTGGCAATCTAACTAACGGGCCACTTAGTTTTTTTGAGGATTGTACCCTATTCTCTTGATAGGTAACTTAGAATTTTAGTATTTACCTATTATAAACAACATTTATGTTGCACAAATCGTCTCTTGATTCGTCGATATACTGGTATTAGGTACACATTTATCGCTAACGCGAACTCACAAGATTAAAACCATCAAAAAGTTGCGCCCAATTCGCTGCTTCGCTGCCGCTCCGACGCTACAACGCTACAGCAGGCCTGTGACGCGAACCCATACGAGTTTCTCTTTTAGAAGTTTTTACTTAAAAATAGAAAAGTACAAACTCTCTTCGTCTACAAGTCTACGTCTGTGATTTATGATGCATTTCCAGAAAGCAAAAGTGACAAAATGTTTGCAGTGAAAACTTCTTTTGGCGCGCCACTCACAGATTTAATCGTGGACTGTGAATTGAGCTCTAGGGTCACGCTCGTTAATGAAATAAATATTCGGGTTAATTCGGCACCATGGCCATCTAGAAATGCGTTAGGATTTCTAGATGGCCATGACGCGTTACCATGGTTACCATTTTACATTTACACATCTAACCATGGCCATCTAGTCTATATGGCAATACTTAGAAGACTTATTTAGACGACACTGTTTGATTTATTCCAGACTAGCAGCGCCCTCCGGTTTCACCCGCGTGGTTGCCAAAGTGAGCTATCAAATTTTAAGTTATAATTTTTCAGTTCTTTCTGCAGTTCCTATTTTTTCTTAATTGTGTCACAACTGGACGTCTACTCTCTTGCTACGAAAACGTAATTTCGAAATAAACTCGCATCTTTCAAACTCCGATTCTACTTCGATCCGTCGTTTTGTCCGTTTAAATGTTCTAAGCTTACTCTAATTAGAGTATGCATAGAACATTCATCGTCAAACAATGTTGTATCGGACGAAACGAAGTAGAACCGGAGTAGGAAAGCCGCGAGTTTTTTTTCGAAATTACGTTTTCGTAGAAAGAGAGTAGACGTCCTGGCATTAATGCTTTGTTTTATTCGTTTTATTAAAGAAATTTGACAACGATACGTCAGTGTAACATATTTTCCCCACCTTATATCTGTCATATGTTTTCAATAGCAGCGCTCCGCATAGTTCCTGGATCCCGTTATTTCTTTGGGATAAAAAATATTTTATTCCAGACCTATCTATGTACCAAATTCTACCAACATACATCCATACATTCTAGTTTACGTTTATCTATATATATAAAAGCGAAAGGTCACTCATCAAGGAATCTCAGAAACTACAAATGCTAGGAATCTGAAATTTTGCATGGAGATGTCTTTTAGCACGTAAGCGCTTGCTAAGACGGGGTTTTGCGAAATTCAATCCCTAAGAGGGTCAAACAAGGGATGAACGGTTGTATGAAAATTCGTGATTTTCAAAGTTATCAAATGTTGTATCTAGACACTTGACACGCAGCAATTAAATGTTTGTTCTATCAATTTTGTAATTTCGAACTGTACGGGGGTGAAATTGGGGTTGAAATGGGGTATGAGTGTCAATATGGAAGTTGCCAACCGTTGAAGATAAAACCATGAAACTCTGTATTTAGACACTTGATACGAAGCAAACGAATGTTTGTTCTAACAATTTCGTGATTTCGAACTGTACGGGTGTGCAATTGGGGTTGAATGTCAACGTGGAAGATCCCAACTGTTGAAAATAAAACCATGAAACACTGAATTCAGAGTTGACACGAAGTTGTTACACTTGACACGAAGCATACTAATATTTGTTCTAGCTATTTTGTAATTTCGAACTGTATAGGGATGAAATTGGGATTAAAATGTGGGATGAAAGTATACATGGAAGCTTCCAATCATTGAAGCTAAAATCATGAAACTCTGTATATAGGCACTTGACACGAAGCAAATAAATGTTTGTTCTAGCAATTTTGTAGCTTCGAACAGTACGGGGATGAAATTGGGCTTGAAATGAGGCATGAATGTCAATATGGAAGTTCCACATCGTTAAAGATAAAACTATGAAACTCTTTATATAGGCACTTGGCATGAAGTCATTGTTTGTAAATAAATGTCAATGCCAATAAATGTTTGTTCTAGCAATTTTGTAATTTATAACTGTCTGGGGATGAAATTGGAATTGAAATGGGGGACGAATGTAGGTACACTTTCACACCTAAACAACTGAACCGATTTTTATGAAATTGTTTATTACAAGCTGTTTTTAGTAACCGTAAAAGTATCTGGATATAAAAATAGGTACTGCCTCAGTTACCTTAGTATTTATTTCGCGCGGACGAAGTCGCGGGTAATAGCTAGTACCTAATATTAGTAGGTAATTAGGGTAGGACTAGATATAATGGGACTCCAGACATCTCTCACAAGAATAAAATAAAACACGCTATCTGGTACACCGATGGTAAATAATAGGTACCTGATAGGTAGGTACCTATGTGAAAAGTTGGTAATTTACCTTTCAGCTTCTTCTAACGCGGCCTAATATTAGTTCAAATTTCAGAATAGATGTCACGCCTGCTCAGAATATCATAGCCCTGAACAATATGTAGGTCAGTATGAGATGGTTTCTGTCTTCATCATGCACAAGGGCGGATCCAGCTTTTGGCTTAAGGGAGGTCACATGGCTCCAGGGGGGGTCACATAGTCACATACCTAGAATATAACCAACTGCAGCAGGGACCACATACGGCGTAAATAGTTAACATGAGTTTAATTTTAGAATAAGGCCTGATTTCTTGGAATTATCAGAAAACTAGTTACCTACATCGTCAATTAATTAGGTATAGCTAAGTATTCCTGGCGGTGGAAACGATAAGGCGCTTAGATGATTTACAATCTCTTCCTCGTCGATGAGTAAATAATAGATTAGATTGGTTATGATTGACAAAACAATAGCACCAGGCACTGCCGGGAACACATTGCCCTTTAGATACGCAGTTGCAATTAATGTTATTTTATTTTATCCACTAGCAGCGCCCCGCGCTGTTATCCGCGAAGTTCCCGTTCCCGTTGTTAAATTTATAGTATATATTTATAGTTCCGGGATAAAAAGTAGCCTATGTGTTCTTCCAGAATATAATCTATATGTGTTCCAAATTTCAGCCCGATCCGTTTATACGTTAGGACGTGATTGAGCAACAAACATCCAAATATCCAAACATCCATACACTGACATTTATAATGTTAGTAGGATTTACTTACCTAATCACATTTATTAGGTACAATTATTATTTTAGTTAGTTAAAGGCGCCATGAGACTCTAACCACGAAACTGGGTGTTAAAACCCGAGCCTTGGTGGTGAGTTCCTTAGGTATCTCTTAGGATATCGGTTCTCAATTTTATTACAAGTGGCGTAGATGCTTTATTTTGTCAGCGAAATTTCACAAAATGAAACCTGGCGCCATACTTGGCGCATTTTAGAACTATCTATACTAATATTATAAAGCTCAAGAGGTTTAATGTTTGAACGCGTTAATCTCAGAAACTACTGGACCGATTTTAAAAATTCTTTCACCATTGGATAATTATGTAGATAGGTACGT
Source organism: Ectropis crepuscularia (assembly GCA_963693475.1). Classification (NCBI taxonomy): domain Eukaryota; kingdom Metazoa; phylum Arthropoda; class Insecta; order Lepidoptera; family Geometridae; genus Ectropis; species Ectropis crepuscularia. The sequence continues at coordinate 8,248,537 of OY856343.1, read as the reverse complement.
GATCCCTGAGGGGTACTCGTATAAGGTATAATAAGTATATCATGTACCACGGGCGAAGCCGGTCTTTGATAGTTCTATTTGCGTCTTGAAAACGCCTCGTTCACTACACCAATCCATTACGAATTATGAAGACATTTCAATAGTAGGCACAAATCTAGTAATGTTATAAATGCGAAAGTTTGTATGCATGTCTGTTACTCTTTCAAGCAAAAACTACAGAAATGATCTCGATATATTCACACAAACTATAGTCAGAAACAACAAAAGCTAACTAAGCGCTAGGAACTAAGCGGGTAAAACCTTGGGATGATAGGTGCTACTTAGTACAAAATATCAGTATTTTACGTGAATACTATCTGATCTCCTCTACTGAATAAAAAGTAGAAGCTGCTCCACAATTATTTTTGACGTGATAACGTCTTATAATTCGATGAAGTCGGCTGTACGCCCGCAAAACATGACGTCATGTAACGTTACCGCCATAGAATAGATAATATTTACCACCGTTACCTCGCCTTATTACTTTTCGCACCATCTAGTGAGTGAAATGTGTATTACGTTCAAGGAGTCTGTCCATGTTTTAGAAAAGCGACGATATGAAGTTAAGAACTTGTGCTAGTACAATGATGTACCCAGAGATGGCGCTTTGAACAGCTTTTTAAAAAGCTTCAGAATGTTTTACCTAGATGGCGCTTAACACAATCAGTATTTTCTTAAGACGTTGTCACGTTCAACTATCGTCAGTAAACTGACTTTACAGACAACCACTTTTTTTTAAAAATAAAGTGTGACGAGACGAGCAGGACATGTGCCTGATGGTAAGCAACACGCCTGCCACATAACAGCACAGTGACACGCAGCTATTGGAACATGAAGAGCCAAAATCATTACCTAGCACCGCACTCGTCACCCAGAGATCTAAGTTGTTATATCTCTAAGCCCTGTAATTTCTCTGGAAACATTGCCCTTCAAACCGGAACACAGTAATGTTTGCACATTACTGCTTGGCGGTAGAATAATTGACAAATTGTTTAACATGTTAAAAGTAAGGGTAGTGTAGGAAAGCTACGATGCATAACGACGATTCACTAGTTCTAGGCTAAGTCTCTTTGTTTTTTAAGTTTTATACTGTGGACAAAAAAGAGTTTCTATCTATCATAACTTGACAAAGCTTTTTTTAACTTTTATAGGTTTACTCTTGACCGCCATATCACCTGATGTTAAGCGACGATGCGGTCTACTATGAACCGTGTTTACCTAGAAGAAACCGATTCACTCTCGATTTGAAGACACCAAAATTATTACTATCGGGGAAAACCCAATCAGGCCTAGGCATTCTTATCACAAAAGTAGAGTCAAACCTCTTCGCCCATGTCTTTGGAATGTCAACCATGAAACGGTGTCGCTTCTTCGACCTACGAGAAGTCCGATAGAAAAAAGGGCATGCTGGTATTAGACCATACAGAACAGTTACACACTCTCCGAAGTGTATCCGATAAAAAACCGATAGGCTACCAATTTTACGGCGCCGTTCAAGACTTATTATATCTATTTCGCACTAGAGCATTTTTGCCTATGAGCCTTTTGGCACGTCTCACGATCGATTCCAGAACCTCAAGCTGATACTTAGCCGATCTATCCTAAAGGTGCGAACAGTACTCCATACAAACGGTTGCAACTTAGAGGGATATTAAAATGAAAGAGTTATAAGAGAATGTACCAAACATGTATTTATAAATTAAAAACGAATCGTACAGATCTTAGACTAGAAAACAAATATAAGTAAATATAAATTAAACCATATTACTAGTCTGTGTAAGATACAGAGTAGCTAACCAAAATATGTACATCCATTGCTCAAAAAACTAAACGATAGGTTAATTTTTTTTTAATAGAAAACTAAGATTTTACGCTATTCTTGTCCAATGAACTGTTAAAATAAAATGCAGCTGTTTTTACACAAATCCAACTCTAATATTATAATCAGCCAAAAAGCTCATGCTCAAATACTGTCAAGCTGGAAATGTCAAATCGTCCGAGTCTCTATATTTCATTTCCTCCCTTCCTTCGGAGGGTTTCCAATGAACTAAAATAACGATAAGTTTAAAAACGAGATTTTTAAATTAGAAAGAGTAAAACAGATCAGCTCACTGTGGTTTATGTATTTCAGATAGCTACTCTAAGTTAGCTTGTACCTCATTTACACAGCGACAGCCGTCAATGCAAACATCGACAAAAATTACAACTCATTTTATTTAAAAGAGAATGGAAAAGATGATCCCGTTTCACAGTCTTTTGTTAGAGCCGTTAAAAACTGTCGATATGTAAATAAATTCTAACACACAGCAATACGGAACTATGTACAATGTAGAGTAAAAAAAGTACACTAAAAATCTAATACGCAAATTAGCACAAAATTTGCAGTCACACTTGACGCGAAATTCAAAAATGCAAAAAGCATTTGAAAACAATACTACGACAAATTTATTATCATTAATTAGCAACAGTGTGCAAAATGTGACCATTCCATGTCGAAAATAATACCCGAATTTCGGAACATCCTATCTCACTCACTCTTTCAGCTGTGCAAGGGAGACGACACGATATTTGGAAACTTTTGATATCACGGGTTAAATCAACATCTGCCATGCGCGCGAAACACGTGCTTCAAACATATTTACAGCAATTCAGTATTTCGTGTTTTCTTCATGTGCATGAGTAATTTCAATATCTTTGTTATTAATTTAATTTTTTATCTACTCACGTTATCTTAATAGGTGAGGCGAAAGGAAAATTATGTACCTACGTATATTGACAAAAGTTTAAACGGAACATGCTTTGTCCCAATTCGGTTCGAAGCAAACAAACATATTATATGATTGTTTTTCAACTCAGCGTGAATCTTTTTCAAAGTCGCTTTGCGCAGTTATATTTTTAATTACAACAGTTTGTCTTTGAAATCATTAAATTGTTTGAATAAAGATAACAGTTGAAAATGTTAGGTGAAGGTTTCACTACGTCGCTTTGCCTATGGTGCATTAAGTTTTATTCTAAAACAAATTTGATCATAGACTTTGTATATAAAGAATAAATGTGCTGCTTTTAAGGAACCTTTGTTTTGAAATAATAACATACACCACGATTATATGCGCTCTGCTTTCTTGCATGAAAGTAGAATTTTCGGAACGCGGTTCCTTCACTTCATGGCGTATGCTATAATAACCCCATCTTTCGGTGGTCTACGACTTATGATATATGGTACAAAATATCACCTATGTTCAGATTCTTTGCTGGCAGCATATTCATTCCTTCCTTATTTTATATAGGTTTTTACATCAACCAGAGAGAAATGAGAACAATGAATGAGATTCATCTTACTCATATTGAAGTTGAACCAAAACATTGCACAAAATACGATATGTGAACATAGGTACCTAACTCAGTATTACAAACACATTGTTTTTGCTGATAATGATTTATCAGAAACATGGAATTCCCTAACCTAATATTTATGGAGACGATATTATTTATCATGTCACGTATTTCAAACTTTTTCTTGCTATGTTTGCCACAATATTCATTTACTAGCATATTCCTATTTAATTTTACCTACAACTGCAAAACTGTTTACGTTTTTACATAATTTTAAACAATTTTTTGAGGTTAGTTTTCGTTGAATCAATGGCAGCATAATTTTGTCCACCTCGAAAATTAAAACCACCTATCCCTAAACTTGTTGGACAGACCAATAAATACATCCTAAATTTGGCGCTCACTATCACAACTTACAAATAACAAAAGTAGGCGTTAATTTGGTATCTTTGCGCACATAGCGTCCACGTGGAGACTTGTTTTAATATACTTATCAACACTTATCATTTAAATAACATTTTTATCAACACATTTCGGCCACAGAAAGTTTCACAAACATTCACGAAATGCGAGTATAACACTCGAAGTCTTGCACTGTAGTAGCTAGAATTTCTATAATCCGGGCGCCAGAATCGAAGACGGCAATAACTCCCAAGAACTGCAATTTGATTAGTTCCATGCAATTTCGGAAATTTGCGATTTAATGTTGCTGTTCATTCTCGCTAAGTGCGTGCGTATCCACAGGCGGGACATTCGCAAAATCACAATTCAGTTGCAAACTCAGATATTCCAGTCATTATTTTTATCTTCTTCTTCTTTAAAGAAGTTTGTTGCAGTATTAAAGCGCTCTTGGGGTTATGGTTTTACCGTGGGATAGATGAACTCTTTATGCTCGCGCTGTTCACTTTAGAATCCTACACTGTAGCACAAATACTAGTATCTATGACACGCCGGCGCTGTGATCACTCCTGCTGTGGTTCTGGCTTTGGAATTTTTAAGACCGGAGCGTGGTGATACCATACGATACCTTGGCATAGAGGGGTGTCTATATGTCCACACTGTGATTAGATACTGCACTGTAGCAAGGCCTATTTGCTTGTAAGACATGCTGGCGTTTTGACCATACTTGTGTGCCGTTGCGTTATATCAGTCGATATGCAATTGCTGTACCGTAGACTCAGCAAATCGCCGGCGCGTGAGAGATGATTTTGGCGTAGAGGGTATGTGGCCGCACTTGAAAGGTATGTTCACTTTGGAATCCTGCACTGAATCACACCTACTAGTTAGTATGTGTAGCACTGGCGATACCGTCTTAAAGTCCGTATATGGATAGCGCGTGGGGTTGTCACTACGAGATAACCTTGGCGTAGGGATGCTCTATGTGTCCGTACTGGATAGCGAGTAGAGTGTCCTTGCAGCGTTGGAAGACAGGCTGCGCCTGCTTCATGGTGGGGATGTGGATTTCATCGTCCAGGAAGCCCACTCGGCTGATGGGGCTGATTACCACCGCCGTGCCCGCGCCGAACATCTCCAGCAACTGTACATACACCGTTAAATTAAACACTTATGTTTTCCAAAGAAATTTTTCAAGGCATTGTTTGACTATTCATATTCAGGTTTCACGCATGCTTGAACAATACTTCTTGTGACATTCTAAACAGATTCAGATATATAATTAAGTGAATTGACTTCGGGTACTCTTGGGATTCACGTCAACTTACCTACAATAGGTTTTATTTTATGTGTTTAAATGAGATGTTACTTTACATCACTGTAGATGCAATAATATGTTTTACTTGCTGCAGTCCCTGCACTAGTGCGATTGCAAGATTCAGTTCTAAAAAATCTAAAAAATTTTAAGACGCAGTCTAGGAAATCGAAGATTTTTCTCCGAAATAAAATAAAAAACTGACATCAATTTAAAATAATTACAGCCAGACTACAAAATTTCACACTTTTTACAAAATCTACGATTACATCGTCCAGGTAAAGAAATTACAGTTTTTGTTGATATTTTTTCAAAAACTGCTTTACCTATCTTAAAACTCATCAGATAAGTATAAATTACTAGCGGCCCGTTCCGGCTTCGCTCGGATCATAACCTAGACACTGTCTGCAGGATCATCTGCCGGGCTTATTTGTGAATTTAAACAATCCTCGAACCTAATACTAAGGTACTCAGGCAGTACTTACCTATTTGTATACCCAGACAGATTTACGGTTACTAAAACAGCTTATAATAAAACAATTGTATACAATTTCATCAAAATCAGTTAAGTTGTTTAGATCTGAAAAGCGAAAGAGACATTCGGCCCCCATTTCAACTCCAATTTCATCCCCATACAGTTCGAAATTACAAAATTGTAAGAACAAACCTTCGTGTCAAGTGTCTCTATACAGAGTTTCATGGTTGTATCTTCAACGAATGGGAATTTCCTTAGTGACAACTATATATGCAACTATCCCCCGTTTCAACTCAAATTTCACCCCCGTACAGTTCAAAATTATGAAATTGCTAGAACAAACATTCGTTTGCTTCGTGTCAAGTGTCTATATACAAAATTAGATAACTTTTAAAATTACGAATTTTCATACAACTGTTCATCCCTTGTTTCACCTTCTTAGGGGTTGAATTTCGCAAAACCCCGTCTTAGCGAGCGCCTACGTCCTAAAAGGGATCTCCATGCAAAATTTCAGATTCCTAGCATTTGTAGTTTTTGAGATTCCTTGATGAGTGACCTTTCGCTTTTATACATTTAGATGAGACAACTTCTGAAGCATAATCTACCAAACAAGAATAAATCAATATCGATTCCCAATTGACGGAGCTATTGCGCATGTACCTAACATACAAAAATACCCATTGGAGGCCTACTCCTTTTTCGAAGTCAAAAAGAAACAAAGGTTTGAATGGAAGCCTCACCCGTCCTTTCTTGTTGAGTTCCTGAACCCGCTGCATGGTGAGCACCTCCTCCCGGACCACCAGGTCCTCCCACTGCGACGCCAGCTCCATGATGGAACGCCTCGTCACTCCCGGCAGGATCAGACCGTTCAGCGGCGGAGTGCTCAGTTGTTTCTCTGAGGAGGTCACACATTTTTGAAGTGAAAACTTATTTTGGCGCGCTATAGACAGATTTTTCGTGGGAAATGAATTCTAGCGTCATGCTCGGGAATGATCAAAAATTTTCGGATAAACTCGGGACCATGGCCATGCTAATGCCACGGTCTCCGGTTTCACCCGCGTAGTTTCCAAAGTAAGCTATCAAATTCTGAGTTTCACTGCTATCGGCAGTTCCTATGACTGCCATTTAAAAAAATTAATATACATACTATCACTATTACGCAGTATCACGCAGCTAATGGAACATAAGGATACCAAATTGTACTGCACTGTACTGCACTCGTCACCCATTGATATAAGCTGATTTATCTCTAAGCTCCGTTATTTCTCTGGAAACATTGCCATTCAAATCAGAAAACAGTGACGTTTGTGCATTACTGATTGGTGGTAGAATAACTGGTACTTTCTCAAGCGAACTCTGCAAAGAGTTCTATAACCACAAAACCCATAGGTGTTGACCTTGAATTAGATCCACGTTTATTTATGCTAGCGTTTGTCAGACACGGCATACTATAACGTTATATTATATCCTAGAAGAAGCATAAACAGTCCACCAAATGTACCCACAGCTGGGACTCGGGGCCTTCAATCGCACGAAGAGAGTGAAAGCTTTAATACACAACCCTAGCCTAGTGCGGGTTGTGGTGAACCAAGAAAAAACTGGTGCAATTTTCAAGCAAACATGCTCAGCTACTGTCTGCTCCACCTTACTATTTAAAAACATTTATGCCACGATCTAGACATAGTCGTCAGACATTACATAATCAACATTAAAAACGGGTATTGAAAAAATGGCGTGATGTTACTGACCCAAACTGTTGCTTCAGATATGAGCGAGAATTTACCGGGCAAAGGGTCAGAGAGGCGATAACATGACAATATATCGGGCGATAGCGGTCGGCGGATATCCAGCCGTGGGCACGTCAACGCGGTTTATCAACATTATATTATAACGTATTATACATATACTTTAGGACAATGTATTATAGCTCGTGTAAGAATTACAATTTATTAGAGTAATTGTCAAGAGGGCAAACGAACAATCTAACGAGATAGTGTTAGCTTTTAATTGATTTGATATCCGATTAGTAGCGCTCCGCAGTATTAACCGCGTAGTTTGCGTCCCCGTTATTTTTCCGGGATAAAAAGTAGCGTATGTGCCATTCCAGACTATATTTGAACTGTATTCTAAATTCCAACCCGATCCATTGGCTAGTTTTTGCGTGAAACAGTAACAAACGTCCATCCTTACAAAATTTCGCATTAATTATCTTTTCTACTAGTGGTAGGTCTTTTTGCAATCTGCGTAAAGAAGTACCACATCTTTTGCCAGTTATTATACTACAAACATCACTGTGTTCCCGTTCGAAGGGTAATGTTTCTATATAAATTACAGTGCGTTAATCGTCTCATATCTCTGGGTGACAAGCGCAATACAATGTTAGGTGGTAATGATTGGGCCTCTTTGTTTCAATTCAAGTGAAATGAAAATATATTTTGTATAGTATAGTCTAAATCTATGGTATGACTAGTATGACTCCGGATGAGTCCATATCTCACTTGTTTAAAATGTGTAACTTGAAAGAGGAAGGGATTGCTAAAATGGGTATATTACCTCCTTGGTCGTTAATGTAAACGACGAAAATGTTCATAGCTCCGACCTCCGTCAGTTGGTGGTCAGGTCCGAATAACCATAGCACTTGGTGGTGACCTTTCTTGGCCGCTCGAGCTGTTGCCTCTGTTAAAGAAGTACATCTCTATCAATACTAGAATATTCTGCGACTTTCACACTAAAAAATACTAATTCTAAAGGAATTCAAACCTTCATTCATAATTAAAGATCGATTTCTTTACAGTCCAGTATGGTTTTATGTAAGGCTACACACTCAATGTCGATATAAGTATATTTTAATGACTTCACTAGTAACTATTATTGTTGACGTATCATTTTACAATTTCTTTTAAAAACAGCTCTATACTCTTCATAATAGAAGTGGACAGCTACTCCAAAAACAAATCTTCCTACAGTTAAAGATAGTTACTGTTCTTCGGGTGAGTTCTAACCAAACGATCTCATATTTTTCGATGGAAAATTTAAAACAATTGAGTTCTATCCTGACAGTCCTGACTTGACTTCTACAGATTTTGATGCAAATTTTAGTAAGTAAAAAAGTTCTATTTAAACGCTGTAAAGAATTAAAGAGACTTACCAATCGTGGGTCCATAGTTAGATCCGACTTTCCTATTGCCAACACCTCCAGGGAAAGCTCGAACCACATTTGGATCGGCGTATATGGAGACTGCTCCGTCGGTGCTTGCTTTGTAGTACGCACTTACAGGAGAGAGGATCACGAATAGAAGCGCAGATTCCGGTGCCATGATGCCGAACGTGGGCTGTGGACCAACACAAACATATACTACATATATTGGGTTAAGCTTGATGAAGATATTTTGCAAAGTAACGGTTTATTAGTCAGATGATACCTACAATGTGTGATCTGGTGTTTATCCAAATCTTACAAAGCTGAAGAGTTTGTTTGTTTGAACGCTAGGTTCTCGGGAACTACTAGTCCGAATTGAAAGAGTATTTTTCTGTTGGATAGTCCATTTATCGATAAAGGCTATATAACGTTACGTTACTATCAATAGGAGCGGAACTTGTGTGAAAACGAAAAGATTGTAACAAAAACAGGTTTTTTTTCTTTTTGGGAGATTCGTTGCGCACGCTGACGTGCGCCGAAGTCTGTGACAGCATGTGTCTATCTTTTAAGGTTGCGCCATTACCTAAGCTAACCAAATTTGTTCTAAATCTGAGTTGGTACAACCAATTTTCGATAGGTGGCGTAGCAACACGGGCGTAGTTCACGAGTACATAATACTACTACGTATGAAAACGACTCTCTCCCCGCCAATCGGGGTTTCTTCACCCCGCCAACGATTTCGAGCCCTCAAAAGGGTGCGATGCACTAGTGTGTACATGTCACCAGTAGTAGTACAATTCATCATGTTTTCAGTGAACCAAACTATTTGACCAAAAATCTTTTTTTTTAGTGTAAGGCAACTGGCCCTGGGTTCAACTGCCTGTCGGATTTTGATAAAGACAAGGGACGCTAAATGGAAGCAGTTGCTGTTAGTTTAATTAAAATATAGTAGGAAAAAGAGAGATGAAAGAGATGCTTACGTATGTCTGTTATCATTTCAGCTATCTATTCGGACGTAACACTTTCGGACAAAAACAAGTAAATAGGGAAACGTGAAATGTTTATATTATTTATTGATTTATCAATAATTACATTATTTAACTCCTGTTTACTCGTATGTTACGATGCCGTGATATGCAGACTTCATATGAATGTGCGCACGCATTTTATGATTCATATTTCATACTACGTAAAAGGAAATAAAATGTTTTTCACCCAGCGATGCTATACCAATAATATTATCATTTATCTAATTATTTATGATAAAGTATCGTTGTAAATTCTTCGAAGCGCTAGATGAATAACTTATAGAGAAAGGATGCCCACTTTTCTGGAGGAATGAATAGGTGTTTTATTTAGTGTGTATAATGCATAAAAACAACGACTCTTTAAAAGTTTTGTGAGCCTAATTAAATAAATATTTCATAATTTACTATTATAGATAGATAGATAGATATAAACACTTTATTGTGCCGCAAATAAATTAAAATATTACACAGAATTACTTATTTACTAGTGCCACAAGTGGCGGCCTTATTGCTGAGAGCAATCTCTTCCAGGCAACCAGCACAAAGGAAACACCCTATTATTATTATAGTGAATGAAAACATGCACAGGAAACCTGGCGGTCTCTAAAGTTAGTGCTTTTAAAATTCAGCACATAAATCTTGCTTTGATGGAAGTGATGGTGATAAAAATAGTGGTAATGAATAGTGATCTAATTAAACCCCGGTTAATACACGTTTATAACTACTCATATGATAGCACAAAACAATAGATTATCGAAACGGCATTCTATGCGTACTGCAATGCGAATGTCATAATAACATAATGTTATTGTCACATAGTTAAACCTTGACATACATTTTTTTGAAATAAATCATTTTATTGATTCAAACTGATATTCCCATTTATAATATTTTATATATTACATATCGTTTGATACTTTGTAATTTGTAGTTTTTATTATAATCGGTCCATTTAGGTAGGTACTTAGGTGCATGATTATATTTTATTAATGAAACGTGTAATGTAACTTCTGGAATAAATTACCAATACTAAAACTACGACTGTGCGGTATAGTGGTTTAATGCGCATAAAATATAGTATTCTATGAAAGCCAATTCATACGCAGTTAATTAATTCAGAGGTAAACATGAAATCATCAAGGTAGGTAAGTATGTTATTACGTGTAAATTTAAGAAAGTACTAACAATCAGAGCAAAACAACGTTATCGGATTGTTGGGGGTCTGATAACAGCATTTGAAGCAATTGCCGCATAAACCGTATCACTCCTATATCACGTATCACGTAATTATGATTAAAAAGAGGTATATATATTGAGGCTTTTGGCAAATCAATGTAAGGTCGTTATATAGATAACGACGGATAAGGATAAGGATATTTCCATTACTTATAACAATTTATCTGTTGAGTATAGATTTATTATCAATGTATGTTTTTTATTTATTTTATTTGTTCATTAAATTTTAAATTAAACATGATAGAAAACATGAAATGGTACAGAGGTAGATAATAGACTAGACCAGGGATCGGCAACGTTTCGGGAGCCATGGGCCATATGGTGGATAAAGTAGATAAAAGCGGGCCGCACTTTAGTAATTCACACTCCCCCCCCCCTGCGAAAAAACTGCGTAAGCGATAACATAAGTTGCCAATTGATACATAATACTTACATTTATTTTGTTGTATAGATAGCTGTATAAATTAATATTTGCAATTTGTAAAATTTATAGGATATAATATATGTGAGACGGAAATAAATTATTTAAAAAATATCCTATTTAACACCCTCGCGGGCCGCACAGAGGCAGGTTGCGGGCCGCGCGTTGACGACCCCTGGTCTAGACTGACACCTATACTATTTTTTATCGTGAAATAATTACGTAAACGGGAACTACTCGGGTAAAACCACGGAGCGCTGCCAGTGTTGGTTAAACATTGGTCGACCACACTTTAGCATAGCACCATTTAGCCCCAAACTAAGCAAAGTTCTAACTTCTTGTTATCTAAGCTCTTGTTCTAAGTCTAAGTATTGGTAAGTGAGACACCGATCTGTTTTCCAGTAGAAGCGCTCAGAGACTGACCAAGAGTGTTGACCGCCCCGCCCTAGGCTAAATATGAGGACGCACCCACATGGGTTTTTTAAAGTCAAGTGTAATAGTGCAGCGAACCCTGAACCTCGCGCCCTAGGCCTTTGTTATAACTAAATTCTAGCCAAAGGGTTAACCAGACCCTGGATATGCCAGCGTTTAGGTCTTATTAGTCATGGCGGCCTAATGGCTAGAATATGCGATTTAAAAACGTGAGGTTTTGGGTTCCCACCTACACCTATGATTTTTCTACGTGCAGATGTACAAGTTTGTCATTCATTACTAATGGGTTTAAATAAATAAATAAATAAACAGTGACAACAAATATCGTGAGGAAATCGGCATGGTTCAATAATCTTTCGTGGTCATGATCTGTCCCCCAAACCGCACTAGCCCAGCATGTTGTATTATGATCTAGATTGTTTCCTTGCGAGAGACGGTCCGGAGTCCTAGCAGTGGGAGCATTTAAAGGGTTTCTTATGCTTAGGGCTTGTCCTGCTGCAGGGACCTATATCGATTCTGGGTATTTTTCATCGTTTAATACGTCGTTAATCCCAACGTAGGGATCCTCTTTTTTTTTTAAGGATAATCTTTTTTTTGAATATCAAGATTTCACGAAAAACGATTTCAGTGCATTTGTTATTTTATCTTCTTATCTTGAGTTATCTCTCCTTATCTAATTTTCCATCTAATATTTTTCATGAAATAATAGTGAGCGTAATTGTCGGTTTGTGTTTAAAAAGGAAAACCACGAATTTAGTGTAAAGTTGGCTGAAACACCATAGTCTTTCTGTTTATATTGTTGTTGTTGTGTTAGGTAATGATCTCATCTTTCAACATAAGGAGCCTGGAATAGTTAATAGAAGTTGAAGTGAAGTGAAAAGATCACCAGTTGCTACTTTATTTTTAGGTTTTTTTGCAGGTGTATTTTGGACTTAACATCAAGTAAGGGTTAATCAAATCAATAAGAAATTACTCGTCGAAAATAAAGTTAGTAAATCATTATTAAACAGGAACAAGAGGCATTATGTGCTCATTACTGACAGATAGGTAAGTATATAGGCAGTTTTTGGAAGAGATAAAAAAACGAGCATATCAAAATTCTCAAGATAAAACATATTTGCGGACGTTATCACTACTTCTAATTGAATTGTTAAGTAAATGTAACATTCACATAGATAAGAGATAAGAAACACAATAAAATATTCTAGAAGCGAGTTTAAATGAAACGCAAAAAACTGCATGACCCATGTGGAAATAGCAGTGAACCATTTAAAGTTAAACCAGTGTTGCCGATAGTTGCACATCCGCAGCGTATGTCGTTTTAAAGTGGACTAGATAGATGTATGTATTCACTATGCAAATATGTACATACTTATTAAAATACAAATTCATGTAAACTAGTGTGAATGAAATACAAACGTCATCACTAAAAGCTATATCGTTTTACTATCATCATTATCTCCCGCCAATAGTGCAGGTGTTTTTCCTAAGGAACTTTGCTTTTGGAATATAGAATCTGTCAAATTAAGAGATCGGTGGTTACGGTGCCCTGATATTTTTACACTGTAAATGACTTAACTTTGTCTCATATTAAACTAAATAGGGTTAGATAAATTAGTTTTACTGTACCTAAACAAATAAAACAGTTATACAGGCAAAGCAAAATCAAACATTAAAACTACTGCTCTTCCAGGTAAACTTTGGTAGGATGGTTTTAGCCATTAAAATGTATAGAATAATTGTACTAAAACAAAAGTCTCGCATTCTACTAGTACCGGTGTTCTGCGTCACCCTTGAGATGCCAGAACTGTTTTAAATTCTGAATTTTATCGACAAATAAACCAACAGTCCGCGAACAGGTAGCACGAGAAGAAACTCGGAAATTACGATGGCATGTAATCCAATGGCTTAAATTAATTGAACGATGACTCGAACCGAACAGTAGGTCATAGTAATATTATTGACGCGTTCATAGGAAAACAGGATATTACAAAGAGATACCAAGCTGATATCATAAAATAAGTCTACACTCAAATTATTATCACGAGGGAGTAACACTAATAATAATTCGTATATGCCTACAGTATTATTTGGCCTCGTTTTGGAGTTCAGGCCAATAACTGCGTATCTATCTATATAGCTGACGTCTTTTATTCTACTGACGCAGTTCTACGTAAAGATAATTCTCAGTTTAACAATGTCTCAGCCTGTGATTAGAAGCTACATCAATATTTATATAAAAGAAAAACAATAACTTACGAAGCCAAATAACAAAAGCCAATAACGTCAACTAACGAAAAAAATAATGGAAACAGATATGAACCAGATCTTACGATTTTTGTTTAATTTGGAGATAACATTTATGGGTTTCGAGATTTGAAACTTCTACGATACACAAAGAAGCTGTGTTATTCAATTAGTGAAATATATCTGCACGTGGAATATCTATTTGCAATATAATGTTACCGAAATACCTATTTGGTAAACATAGTAGAAGTAACATAGTAGAAAGGATGCTACCCTGAGGGACACCAATGAAGGTATTCAGTTTTGAGCTCAATAATAATTTAATAAATTCATTATTTATTTTGAGCCGCAAATTAGTTACCGCATCATCTGTGAGAAGCTCTTCAGTGACCTTTGTTCAATTGTTTTAACTACATAAATAATATCTGTAAATAATATGAACATCCCGTAAGACAGAATAATATACCTAATCATAATTATCTTGCTGCATTTGTTTATATTAGTTACTACCATAGAAGTACAAAGCTTAACAAAATAAGGAAGCTCTGCTCTAAATCGAAAATAGTGGTTTCTATCACCAATCAATCCTTGTAAAATACCACATACCTCAGTGCCGATTAATGTGGGCCTTATGTAGAGGGTCGAGGTTTCAGAATGCGGCACCCACTCCTGGTCGATTTGCACGAGCCTGGTCATGCACTTGATGAGCTCTGCGCCGTCAAACGTTGGCAGGCCTGAGCGTGCAGCTGCTAGATTCATACGTTCCATATTTAGATCCGGACGGAACAGCCGAATCTTATCGTCTACTCCTCGGTACGCTTTGAGACCTTCGAATAACTGTAAAGAAAGGGACGGTACAACAAATTAATCAATGAAGGACTAATCAAAAGTCCAAATGGTAAACACGATATCCCTAGGTCTTATAGGCCTCTATCCATAATGAAGGAAATACATTTCTAAAGTCTTTGGGAAGTATAAATACTGAAGTCCAGAGAAATTACAGGGCTTAGAGATATAACTTCTTAGATCTCTGGGTGACGAGCGCAGTGCAGTGCTGGGTTATGATTTGGACTCTTTATGTTCCAATAGCTACGTGTCACTGTGCTGTTATGTGGCAGGCATGTTGCTTACCATCAGGCACATGACCAGCTCGTCTCGTCACTCTTTATTTAATAAAAAAACTACTGGGACTTTTCATGTAATAGTCAAATAACTACAAATCCAAACCAATACCTACCTATATGTATTTCAGTGGCAAACAAATTAATAATACAATACGAGCAATAACACATTATCAGATAAGGGTGGATATTTTTACAGCTGGTGACGTGATAGTAATACGTATCACACGGCCCATATAAATCACGTTTCAATAACACAATCACACGCCGAAGCGCCATCGCCTTTATTCACTTTCGTAATGATTCAGCAACAAACAAGCGTGCTCTCCTCTTCCTAGTATGGAAATGCGTTTACAAACACAGTAATCCCGTCGCAAAGAGTTCGCATATATTTGAATTAATACGTGGGTATGTGCGTAGATAGCATCGAACTTGAAAATGTTGATTAGTTCTAGAAGATTCTATACACATAATTATGTATTGTTAAGTGTCCGCAGCTACTTGCGCCTATTTCAGTAAAATCATTCAAATACAACTGAAATGTACATAATTTTAAGCCTAATGCTCTTATCCAGAGGTAGAAATACTTAAAACCTTTTTGTAAAAGAATATGTAGGAGATATTGGCTTTTAACTATAGATCCTCTCATTACCAACGTTTTAGGCTATTTCCATTATAATGTCCTAAACAGCCTACTTTTATGTGTCACTTCCCGGGTTTCGGTGTCTTCTTTCGTAAGAATAAGCCTATAATTCCTCATCATCATCAACAGCCCACTAAACGTTCCCACTGCTGGGACTCGGGGCCTTCTCTCGCAAGGAGAGAGTTAAGGCCATAATCCACCACGCTGGCCCAGTGCGGGTTGGCGGATGACACATGACTTCGAAAGATTCTAGGTACATGTCGGTTTCCTCACGATGTTTTCCTTCACCGTTTTAAGTTAGCGGCATTACGCACATGACTTCGAAAAGACAGTGGTGCGTGTGGGGTTTGAACCCGGGGTCTCCGGATCGGCAGCCGCCGTTCTCCCGACTAGACCAGCCGTAACTTTAATTCCTAGAGTAGTGAATTTATATCCTAGCTCCTCTATGAGAGTCGACGGCACTTTTGCTGAATGTCGTAGACAAAATTCTTTCTTGGAACACACACATTTAAAATTAATTGACCATCATTGATTGGATAAGAGTTTTATTATAAGTGTCCATTGCATATAATTTCGCTTCTGAGCCTGTAATACCTACTACTTACCTACTTGAATTTAATATATTCATTCGTCATTCGTCCCTATAGTTGTAGTCGTAGAAATACATTCGCGTGTTATAGACGTTGGAATAGTTTAAGTTTGTCAATTGTAACAGGCTTTTTCTTTCCTTATTCATGTGTGTGTGTGTGTGTGTTTATGACACCTTCATAATTTCTCCGCTAGTTTCGCTTCGAGCTCGCAATTGTTTTTTTTAACCATAATAGGTTCGCTACTTGACCACCATATCGCCTAATGTTAAGCGACGATGCGATCTACGATGGAGCGTGCTTAGAAACCGATTCACTCTCGATTTGAAGAATTGATTTGATTGAAGATTGATTGTAAATATCGGGAAAACCTCACTCAGGCAATGCATTCCACAACCTAGACGTTCATATCACAAACATGGAGTCAAATCTCTTCGTTCGTATTTTAGGAACATCAACCATGAAACTTTTTTGAGATACGAGAAGTCCGATAGAAGAAAGGATAAGGCGGTATTAGATCATGCAGATCAGATCAGATCAGTTGCACACTCTCCGAAGTGTATCAGATAAAAAAACCGATAAGCTAGCAATTTTACGGCGATGATCAAGACTTTGAAGTCTTTTACGCACAAGAGTGTCATTGTCTATGAGCCTTTTGGCACGTCTCTCAATCGATTCCAGAGTCTCCAGCTGATACTTAGCCGATCCATCCCAAAGGTGCGAACAGTACTCCATACAGGAGCGAATATTCTGTGCTTTGTATAATGTGAGCAACTGTTCAGAATTGAAATATCTTCGCACCTTTGAGAGGACACCTATTTTTTTGGCGGCTAATTTAGCCTTAGACTCAATGTACGTGCGTACACGAGATGGTCAGTAACCGGCACGGATACGCCTCGAAAAGTAGGAGCAATACACCCTTGTGCCTGAATTCGCTATACATTCATCGCGTTGCCTTTCAACAAAACAACTCTATATCATAACAACTAATTGTTCACTCGGGTTTGATCTCTCATTATATATACCGCTGAACTCACTGCTCAATAAAAGGTATATATTGGGTGCTGATACGAGTATGTATCGGCCTAGTTTAATGAGATCTGCTAGTATATAGTACTCATTTACATTTGTAGGTTAGTATGTTAAATAATTAACATCACTATTGTCAAGCTAAAAAATAAGTCTCCGAGTTTGAGGTCTGTGCATTCGTTGTTATTTTTAGGACGATGCGATGTTCTGTCTGATGACTGTCTCAAATATTACAAGTTCTTCGTACCTACGTTAAGATTAAGAAACTCGCACATTTACTGTCCTAAACAAATGTTAATCAGCTATTTAAACTCTTAAATGTTTCTTTAAATAGTTTGGGTGCAAACAAAGTTTATCAGGAATCCAAATTAAACCCGAAACAATTGGTGTATTTGTTTGAGGGCTGTGTAAAATACCTACATCGTTTAACCCTCGGCGTTCTGAGACTCAGGTTTCCCCCACAAAAATATTGTACCCAAAATGTCAAGATGTGATCACAAACAATAAGTTATCGACGCACGCTGAAAGATGTAATATACACAAAACGACATTCGCCACATTTCGGGGCAAAGTAAATTTTGAAAAACTTATTAATAAATATTTTAATCTATCAAATACTTTAGCGAAGAGCGTCACGAATGTATTTTGTCTGGAAATATTGAACGTACCTACACTTGTTTTCTCAGTTGGTGAGATTTAATGTAGTCATATTTATTATTGCAATATTATGGTAATCTTTACATATGTTAATCCACTATGTCATCGTTCGTTTCATTTACATGAATAATACAAACACAAACAGATACACCTTCATTTCAAAGATTTTATCAAGAAAAGCGACTCTATTAGCATGTCATTAAATGGAAATAATAGTTACTGTTGATCAGAGAAAAGATTTGCAGCTAACTTTAGTCGTAATATAACATCAACTTACTTGTATTGCATAATGTAGGGCTTTTGACGCTGGATGTAAACTGAGATTTTCAAAAGGCATGACTTCAGGTTTCTGCCATCCTCCTAGCTCACTAAAATAGTTGATTTTCATCATGTGGTCTGTGAAATATTTGCCGAATCCTAATTCTTTCGCTTCTGGTTTCGGACGCAGTTGGTACGGTGCCGCTAATCTTACTTGGAGGTCTTCATACTGAAATAATAAAAATATAATTAGAATTTAGTTAAGATTGTGTGTTGCCTTAAAAATAGTGACGAAATAAAATAATACCTGATAGTAAACAGTAGGTATGGTCGGTCATAGAAAACATCAAGCAGTATCTTGAATAAGGAGAATTCAAACCTTTGCATATCCCTCTATTGTGTTGACAATTATGGCTTTTCTCTTAGCTCAGTAATTTTGCATAAAACATGGTCTTCCAAACCAGAATATGGTATAATTTGTATATTACTGCAAACATGCGTCTGGTAAGACACTTTCTCAGTTGAATTTTTACATAGACGGGGACAGGAATAATAAAAGAGGGATTAAATTGGAATATTAAGAAGTGTTCCAATATCAGTAGAAAATATACATCTGAGAGTATTGGTGATTTCTATACATATAACAGTGTTGGACTACAATTACAGGTCGTAACCCCATCGCCTAATCCACCCGACCCTTACACTGGATTTAGTAAAAATAATTAGAGGAAAATATTTCAAGTTATATTTATACTTCAAGATTAGTGCGTTCAAGCTATATTTTCCTCCCCAACCCAGCACGAAAGGTGACTTTGGGTGTTTTACCCACGACCTTATACAGGAAAAAGATTTGTTAGTATCTATGTATGTCATGAGCTGCAGTATCATTCACAACAAATGATTACGCTTATTTGTTCTAGGCACGTGGTAGCAGGCATGACGACAAACTCCATAAATCATGCAGCTCCCAACTGACACGAAGATAGTTTAGAAATAAATACTTAAGTTTACGTACTTGCGTCCGACAAACAAGATAAAGGTTCAAGAGATATTAATGAGGCGACTGTTTAATAACAAGCATGTTCGTTAAGCAAACAGTTTACCCACGTATGAAAGTTTATCGAAGTGAAACCACAGATATAAATACAGGGTTATTTCTTTAAAAAAATCTAATAGCATAAGTCATGAACAAGTAGCTTGATCATTTTTATTTATTTTTATGGTACGGTATAATAGTCTTATTTTGCTTATTAACCGACTTCTAAAAAGGAGGAGGTTATCAATTTGACCATCAATTTTTTGTTTTCGACCACCATTTTTAATAGATGAGTGAGCAATAATTGCGCTTTTAATAATTTAATTATTATACTAGCTTATTTTTAGCTTTTGTGGTTTTGAAGTCGGTTGAATTTTTGTAGAAAGAGAGTTTATTATATATTTGTAAATATTGTACATATTTGTCCAAATAAATTGTTTGTTATTTACCTATTTGTAGATAAACAGCTGGAAACACAATTGTGAGTAGAGTTTTACACATTAGTGTTTTCAAACTTTTTGAATACATAGCAAATCCGATACTAAAAAGAATAAAATAAAAGAATACTAATGATGACTATTCAAAAAACGACGTCGTAGAGACAGCGAAATGGATAAACGCAAGCAGGATCTTTGAACCATATGGGGTATCAGGAAGAGAAAGAAAATAATAGAAACGAAATACATTGTTTATTTATTTATTTACACAGTGCAAATATTTGTGTGATGAATTCAAATGTTTGCACTGTGTCTGGGTGTTTCTATGTATAATAAGTATGTATTTAAAACTATATAAGTATTATATCAGCTATCTGGCTACCATAGTACAAGCTTTGCTTAGTTTGGGGTCAGATGGTGTTGTGTGTGAATTGTCCACCAATATTTATTTATTTATTTGCTACTTAGCATAAACGAAACATGTATGAAATGTAATTACCTCGACGTTACAACTGTTTAGTTCTGGGTTCAAGGTTTAAAAACTACACAGACTGCCTAGTCTTACATTAATTAAGGGTTAAGGGCAAATTTTATTAGAATTATTTACTAAAATAAACTACAATGATGTGTTTTCAGAATAAAAACTTGTTGAAGACAAGCTTGAACGCCATCTTGCCTGATCTAAAGCTACTATGCGGTCGTAGATGAAGCACGAATGTATAAATGATTATAAGATGACTTATCTCTTCGCTCGGTTATTTTTATGGAAAAATTGCCCTTCAGACCAGAACACAGTAATGTTTGCACATTACTGATTTGCGGCAGAATGGCTGATAAAGGTGTGGTACACTCAGGCAGTTTCCGTAAAGAGTCCCACCACTATAATAATTACAAAATTAAAAATAACTCTGAACAAGTTATATTTCTACTTATCGCAGTTTCCTTATCACGACGTGTATTGAAGTAAAGTTTAATCACAAAAATATGTGTAACAGTACAAACAGAAAATGCATAAAGTATGTAAGGCACGATTTTGCCTATAGATATGGTTAATATGCAGCCAACTAAAGTGTCCCCATTGCTGGGAATCGGGGAGGAAAACTTCTCTAACAAGGAGAAAGCCAGGCTATGACTCACTGGCCAAGTGCGGGTTGGCCGATGACGCATGACATTGGAAAGATTCTAGGAACGTATCGGTTTTCTCACTATATTTTCCTTCATTATTTTTTTAAATAAAGGCATCAGGCGCATGGCTTCGAAAAGACAGTGGTGGGCATGTGATTTTAACCGAACCGGCAGTTGTCGTTCTCTCAAATAGTACCTAAGTAGACCAGCTGGAACTTATCTACTAGAGTAGCCAAATCCTAGAATCCCAGAAGTGGCACCATAAAAAGGGCTGTTTTTACTATGTATAAATAGCTTCGCTTCGCGGTTTTACCTGTTTTATTTTCCCGGTATAAAAAGTAGCATATGTGTTGCAGGCTATCATAATCTGTGTTCCAAATTTCATGTTCCAATAGCTGCGTGTCACTGTGCTGTCATGTGGCAGGCATGTTGCTTACCATTAGCCACATGTCAAGCTCGTCTCGTCATTATTTATTTAACAAAAATACAGATCCGTTCAGACGTTACGAAGTGGTTGAGCAACACACATCTAAACTTTCGCATTTATAATATTAGTAGGATTGATAAATGATGGTTGCCTGGAAGAGATTGCTCTCAGCAATAATGCTGCCATTTGTAGTTCATAAGTACTTCACTGTAATTGTATTAATTTGTCTGTATCACAATAATGAGTTTTCTTTCGGTCTATCTAATGACAACAACAATTTAATAATTTTTGTTTATACTTTGAACAAGACAACGTTTATAAACAAGATTTTTTAGATTTTGTTTAGTAAACAAGATCTCTTAGTAATATATTATCTTATCTTTATATATATTATCTTTGTATTTTAGATTGTAATTTGAATGTTATATTTTATTTCAAACTGCATCCTAACTAAGGATAACGCAATGAAGTATGTTAACTACCTACAGTAAAAGACTGAATTGATATTAAAATTATTAAAGTTTCAGTAAATAAATACTTAGTTAATTATTTTGCTCCTTTGCGCCAGGAAAAGCGCAGGGCAGGTTATTTAATTTATTGATTTATAATTTATTTGATGACATTGTTATATTACAATTCGTAATTAAAATAATGATTCAAAATAATTATGACATTGTTTTCAATTAAATTAACTGGGGATTTACCGCCTAACTTCTTCTTCTCAGCCTTTTCTTAATAATATGAAGAGTGTAATAAAAAAGCTATAATATTTATCGTACCTACCTATATTAACCGTTATATTTAAGTTGGTAGGAAGGTTGGATATACTAAATTTCGCTCGATATTTCCCGACAAAATCAAGTAGTTTCACGGAATACCTCTACCGATAAGCTTAAAAAGTAAAACACTACATCTAACTCAAGTTTGTCAGTTTGCCACAAAGTTTGGCCAAGTAATAAAATACACAATAGATGTCAATTTTATACGTCCATGGCGGCAATAGTGACAAGAGGAGGGAGGGAAGACATTAGATATCATGTCTTTCTTTGGCCAATATTGGGACAAAGCAAGCTCCAATAATAAATTAATAATCTATATGTCAGTATTTAAAACTTAAAACAATATTGCAAGTATTTAGGTACAATTAGTTTCGATAAATAATTTTATTTTGTCCACATCTCTTCGGATACAATACATTCAAGAAGCTGAATTACCATTGGTAGGTATAGATAGGCATAAACGTGAAAAATTGTAAATAAATGCTGATAAGAAATCATATTATTGTGGACATAATTTAAAACACACGATTATAAAATATATTATTACATCACCACATCATATTGTTATAATGAACTGGATAAGAACCAAGTTCAACCCTTGACCTTCCAAAGTGTGATGAAGCAGAATTACTATTCACAAATTAATTCTGCTTCATCACCTGAAGGCCATTTTAAATTAAAACATTTTTGAACTGAAAACTTCTTTTATCGCACCACACACAGTTTTTTTCGTAGGCTGGGAATGAGGCCGATCGTCACGCTGTGAAGTGAAAGATTCGTTCGGGTAAACTCGGGATCGTCGAGTGTACCCGAGCGAGAAAGAGCCAGAGACAGTCAGCTGCTGCTATTTGTCTGCCATCACTGTCGTGTTTACTATATTCAATTTATGCGTAATCATTTTTATTTTTAATTAGTACTTTCTAACTTAAGTATTCACTTCTGCCGTGCGGTCTCAGGCACACACATTTTTTTTTAAGAAAATGGGGGATTTATAGAATATATACAAGACAAATATGACGTCATATAAATGAACGCTCTTTTTCAAAATAAAAAACAGATTTTAAAGCTTGATGAAGAAAAATTAATGTGTAATGCAAGCCATTTAAATCTAAAACCATTTTCTTAAGAACATGGTTTTCTCTGTTTATAGCGTTCTATAGAACGTGCTATGGCAAAACAAGATAAAATAAGATATCCTCATAAATGATAGTTTTTTAAACAAAAATAGCTTGCTTTTGATAGTTTAAAAATGGTGTTATAAAAAAAACAAGTGTTAATGTCAAGTCCACCGAATCATAAGCAGTCCACTTCATGTTCCCAGCACAGCTGGGACTTGGAGCCTTCTACCACAAGGGAAGAATTAAAGTCATAATCCAATAGGCTGACCAAGTCCGAGTTGGCGGATGACAGATACACCCAAGTACATATATTTTACTGCCGAAATATGTCTTACGAGTAGGTACTATTTTATTATCTACATGTGTTCTTGGAAAAATATTCAGAGATGCGGTATTGAACCCTATGACTTCGAGATACAGAAATGTACCGTAACACACTGGAGTAAATAAAGTTTTTTTTAGCAATTTTCCTGTTCTATTTGAGACTGAAGTAGTTTGTCACAAATAATAATTAATTATTTATCAATTTAAGTATCTAGATTTCAAAAAATTTACAAAGCAGATCGGTCTCAATAATAAGTATCTAGATTTAAAAAAAATTACAAAGCACATCTGATAACAAGTTTTGAATCTAGTAGGTAAATAAGAAAAAAGCCCTCATCGTGACTTTGTAACATTTGTATTATCATACAAACTTTAACTAATACTACAGGAAAATGTCTTATGCTATCAGTGCTGATAGCTTGTGCATACAGTTGGAGTGATTTATAAGAAATCTCGGCGAAAGGCGTGACGGTAATGAATTAGGCAAACAGCAAACAGTCACGCCCATTTTTTGATTATTATTCTCCTTTGTACTTATTATCACTGCTCACAACGCAAGCGTAATAATAATGTATTAACAAGTAGGTACCTACGTGATGCACCATATTTTTTGAACTATTTTTTTAATAGTAAATAGTGTCTAAAGAGAACAGGACATGTGCCTGATGGTCAGCAACACGCCCGCTCATAATAACACAGTTTCACGCAGCTATTGGAACACGAAGAATATTATAGAGTACTTGAGAGCCATCTGGACGTCTAATCTCGTTCTACGAAAACGTAATTTCGGAATAAACTCGCGACTTTCCAACTCCGATTCTACTTCGATCCGTCGTTTTGTCCGTTTAAATGTTCTGAGCCTACTCTAATTAAAGTATGCTTAGAACATTCAAACGCCAAACAATGTTGTATCGGGCGAAAGGAAGTAGAACGAGAGTAGGAAAGTCGCTAGTTTTTTGTCGAAATTTCGTTTTCGTAGAAATAGAGTAGACGTCCTGGGGTAAGGTTACACAACGATGCGGTCTACGACGAAGCGTGCTTAAGTAGCTAGTTAACGAGCCTACTAAGCCAAAACAAGCGAGACTTATCATTACGAAAACTTTAATTCTGGGCTTTGATGAAACTAAGTAAACGAAGATAAGGTACGCTCTAATATAAAGACAGGATAATGTGGCGAAAATCTCACACAAGTATATACGCAATGTGCACACAGCTTCACTTGCATCATGAGAGACGTTTGAATGAATGACAAAGACATCATGACAAGTAGGCAGTAGGTGCAAATGAGATAGCTATACATCACATTTGTTTAGATATTTTTTTCGACAAGAATAGAAAGACATACAAATGCACTGGAGTGAAAGAGACAAAATAGCCGCAACTAACATATCGCCGGTCGTGTTGCACTCTTACGCTGTATGTACCTATATCTGTCTCTTTTTAGAAATGGCCAATTGAAAATGAAAAATGAAAATGAAAAAACGTTTATTTAGACAAATACTGAGTTTACAAACGTTGACTGACAAATTACATATTTTTAATATTAACATATTATTAATAATTGTAAAATTGTTTACAACAGAAAAATTATTTTAGATGTAATAATCATTGAACTGTTATGGAAATAATTAAAAATTTTGTGTACTTACGCATGAAAAGTGATACCATGGAAGTTGTTCTTGGTCTTTGAATTGTTTGTTCACCTTGCAAAAGCAGAATAAGACATTATTACGGCTCATATCGGATTTTTTTGAATTGTTAGCGAACGTCCACTCAACTTGAGGCTCTTGTTGCGACTGAGACTCGATCAGGAGACGTCACCTGATTTTACATTGGCATCGTAGATGAGCGCATGCCGCTTCTTAGTGTTTTAAGAGTTCAATGATTCTGGGGCCAGCCTAAAATTGCGGATCTGATTTTGTAATACGGCATTCATTTTTGGAAGGGTCATCATAATTTTAATTAGTAGATACCCTAGCAACGCAAATTTGTTGAATTTAAATATAGTTTTATTTAATAGTTACCCTTGTAACTAAGCAACGATATTTGATGTCAAAACCATCTCCACCAAGCGCAACAAATCCGCTGCTAGTAGATGTGATATCGCATACATACACGTGTTTTAGTGCAGTTCCACACAGACATTCGTCTACTCTCGGCGCTCGCGTTTGGTCCGCTCAGCCAGTGTGTGGATCTGTGGATGCTATCACTCGCCATGTACCGTTTTGTCAACGCTCGCGTTGGCCTGCGCTGGGTCAGTTTGTGGATGCTACCACTCGCCATGTACCGGTTTGTCAACGCTCGCGTTGGCCTGCGCTGGGCCAGTTTGTGGATGCTACCACTCGCCATGTACCGGTTTGTCAACGCTCGCGTTGGCCTGCGCTGGGCCAGTTTGTGGATGCTACCACTCGCCATGTACCGGTTTGTCAACGCTCGCGTTGGCCTGCACTCGGCCAGTGCGTGGATGTTACCACCACGTACCACTCGCCATGTACCGTTTTGTCAACGCTCGCGTTGGCCTCGACTCGGCCAGTTTTCGGTGGATAGGGGGTTTTCGTATGTAAATATTTACCTTGAAGGAGACTTCAGGGGTGAGGTGTGGCAGCGGCGCGGGGGCGAGCGGCGCCGGCTCGGGCTGCGCAGGCGCCGCCGCGGTCTCCTCCACCTCCTTGAACCGAAGCGATGAGCTGCACCATCGCACTTGCAGCTTGTGCTGGTTCTCGAAAATCCATTTCACCAATACCTTAAACATACAACTAGCATTTGTTTTTGTTTGCAAGCAGATAGGCGGATCAACAAAATACCGCGCTCTACCTGAGCACGAGGCAGGTAGGTACCTAATTAAGATGGCGTGACAAAATTTAAAAATGCTCAATACTGACCACGATGTCAGCGAATAACAGTAGGTAGGTACCTATATCACGTATGTCACCACATTAAATACGTCAATTTCGTTTTTTTTCTCAGGCAGAGCACGGTAGGTATTTTGTTGATCCGCCCATCGCCTTTGTTACATTTTCACCAACTTTCGCTTGGAATGTGTAAGTAGGTAGTTCCATTTAAGTTGTTATAACACAAGATATCCGCAGATAGAACAGTCTTCATTTTAACACATGAAAGCAGATTTAAAAAATAGTAAAATACTAACGCCTAATTTGGGAGCTTTATTGCCGTATGTTAATTACTACGAATTAGGGTCGAGGTTATCTATGTTTATATTTTACCAGGTAAGTACGGGTGACATGTTATAGTTATAGAATACAGGCCCGTGAACACAATTTATGGGTCATAAGAACCACCAGGAGACCTATGTAGGATGATAAAAGGATATAAAATAATAAGATTCAGCACTATGCCGTCACTTGTAAGTTGTCCAACCGAGTGCAAGTTGAAGAGGAGGGGTTGCAACTCTCGCTCTTTCTTTCTTTTAGCATGATTTTTGTACGGCGTTGCGGAATAATGGATTAGAAGAGCTAAAACTGTATGGAACCAATGACCAATGCCGTACATAATCAAATGACCAAATTTACCCTGAAAATCGTCTAAAAATCATGATTTTTTCCGACAACAATAATATCAAAAAAGAAAATAGTTTCAATACTCTTCTAATTCATTATTCCGCAACGCCATACAAAAACATGCGACAAGGAGAAATTATTGACGGTTGCAACCCCCCCCCCCCCCCCCCCCAACTGTCAACTGTTGGGAAGAGGGCTCTTCACCCAGTTGGACAGCTTATAAGTAACAGCCTAACAGCATAGTGTTAGTATTTTATGCCTTTCTACTATCACCCTACGTAGCTCTCCTGGTGGTTCAAATGACCCATAAGTATAATTAGACTAGGATCTTACTTCTCTCTAGTAACGCACACGTGATAAAGTTTGTTGTTCTCCACTTATATATGCGTAAGCTGTAATACAGTTCCTTTAGCAATTACTATCATATCATAACCATGGTATAGGTAGGTATCATAACCATTTTTACAAGAACTGCATTATGGTCATTTAAGATAACTGTTTATAGTTAAAATGAGGCAGTTGTTTTACACTATTTATTTACTAATAATGAACCGAATGACACTAGGTCTAAGTCAGCAAATTGCATGAATATCTTTTTTTAAAATCATTACGGTTAAGCATCAATTTAAGCAGTGGGTACCTATAATATACTTACAGCGTCAATTTCAAATATACCTAATACGAATTCTTCGCATAGCCCAGCATAGCCTATACCCTACACAATTAATACATACATAAATAATATTTGATATACCAAAGAACCCGGTAAGATAAATACATCAGTAGACTGGACTTTTCAGCGGATTAAGCACTTCCATTCCCCGTAAGGCATTGCACTTTTTTCCGGTAGAGCTCCTAGCAATTTTTGTCAAAACAAAGTGTATTACAGCGTTATAATGACTAGTGACAATGGAGACCTATATAGGTACAGTACTCATACTCAGCTAACTTTTATAAGCATATGACCAAAGTTAGACTACTTTAGACGTACCAACATTATTTTACCTTTTATTACGTGAGTTATTTTTATTTACGCACCTACATACGAAATATTCGTATTTAATGCGGTGAAATACGTGGTATAGTTATCTACTATTATTCACGAACATCGTGGTCAGTGTTGAGCATTTTTTTAAAGTTTGTTACGCCATCAAAATTACCCGCCTCAACAACATGTTCGTAATATTACCGTTAATGTTAATGAAAACTAGTTACCCATATCCTTTTCAATGAACTGAATCTTTGTGTCGCCGTTTGATACAAGGATATGTTTAAATCTAACCCTTTGCACAAAAACAGGTAGCTTAGAAATATCTCAATGATATCAACTTAAAAAAACGCGAATTGATCCATTCCCTAATGATGCTGCAGAGAGACAAACATACCTAGACTTTCATACTTAAATCACATTTTTTTATGATGGGAGTAATTTTTTTTAGTAAAATAACTATTATCACTAATACTAATTATTATTACTAATACTAATTATTAGACAGCCTTTTGTGGTGCTGGTTCGTAAGTGTTTTACTGTAGGTAATATTTCTGTGTTTGTGTCACTATAAAGAGTTGTCTATCTATCTAAATCTGTATGTATACATCTTATGCTTTTCTGTATCTATATCTACATTTATAATAGCTAAATAGTGTATATTTGTAAGATTTAAAATAATATCTAGAATCAACAGTCTATAGTCTACTCGTTTAACGACGAGTGAAATCATGAAACACAACATATATCAGTAATTATACAAAAGGTCAATCAAGTTAATTAAAATTTTAAATTCTATCTACGGCTTTTTAATTCTAATTAGGTAATAACGTTTCATTCTTTCGGGATAATAAATGCTTTAAACTTTGAATTAAAAAGTTATCAGTGAAACAAAAACGCCACGATAACGATTTCCCAAGGTCTGCCTGTAGCATGATTGGATACATGAAACATAATTATTATGTCGCATATGTAACGTAATATTACTGAACACATTGTCCGATTAAACACTTGGTTACTAAGAGGTTTGCCCAGTTCTGCAGAATTCTATTGCTAATTCGAGAATTTAACACTAGTTCTGTACGGCATGTGGGTACCTATGGGAAGTATTTACAATGCTTTTAGGTACATATACTAGGTATGTGCGTACTTGTATATCAAGTTAAGGTTAGTTAGAAGTTAGAACCCTGCGTTTTCTATGCTGGTATAAAGTTATATAAATCTAAAACCAACCGCTATTATAACCTTCTTAAAACAGCATTACTGTCGACATACAAACTTACTAAGTAGATGAACTCGTTTGACTCGCCTAGGTTTTGTTTCCGGATTTTTAATTAGTCGCGTGAAATCAATGTGTTACCTATACCTAGGTACACACTATTATCTATTTCAGTACCAAATTTCATCTAGTTCTATTAAGCAGTTTTAGCATGACACAACAAACATCCAGTTTTTATCTCTCCCTAAAAACTTTGGTAAATTTCGCAATAACAATACTAATAGGATTGTTCACAACTTTAGTTGTAGCAAGGACCAGTGCAAGTGATTTTGTAGTGCTACTGGGTAATACTGCAGTAGGACTACAGGCTCCGCATGTAAATCTAATACTACAGTAAATAGGCAATAATACTAAGCCTAGCAGATATTTGCTAACAAACAATTATTTACATCAAATATTTTCATAAATTTACTTATCTTGGTTTTCGACATTGAGCAAAAAAATTAAATATGCAACGTACCTTACTGCGACGAATAGGCATTTTTTCTTCAAAATATTTAACAACACTTTAATAACACTATTTATTTCACCAAACACTTATGTATCAGTATTGTATATTAATGTCTTATCGTTAATTACATTCCAATCTCTTTGAAATACTTAATTCACGCCGCGCTCCCAGTAAACTGACTTCATCGGGTCTAAGGCACAAACATTTAAACGAATGATAAGATTACGAGTCGCGCACATATAATTATCATTAATGAAAATAAAGTTTGCGCAGTTGTTTTAATTCAACGATGATAATTTGTTGGAGGGATCGTAACGGACGTCCACAGTGCCGCCTGAAGGGTACGTAATACCAACGGGGAATGGGACGGGTATAGTTCAACCACATTTAAATACATATGTTAATGTTCCTGGCGAATAAATACCGATTTACTTATGTGCGCACCTCGTTTACATCACCGATTATTCTGCATAACAAATACACTAAAGTCACTGAAAAATTGAAAAGAATGCTACGGGTATATTGCGCATGAGAATATCTTCATGCATCAACCTATTCATTATGTATTCTATTAAGTATTATCATTCCGACATTCAGATTCATAAATTAACTAGCGTCCCGTTCCGGCTTCGCACGGATATTGTCATATAAAGACTGTTTATTAATCAAAATAAAAACTATCTTATCTCTGGAGTTGGACCAAATTACACATAAATGCCAACTTTTGTGAATTTAAATATAATATATATATAATAGGTTTAGTTGGTGAAGAGTTCACTGGAAACATACATTTCGACACCGGATTTTTATATTTTGATGATGTACTCGTTTACACTGGTTTAGAAAAATATTTAGCCCAGGGGATAAAAGCCGTGGTGGCCCAGAATTTTACAATGCTTAACTTTAAGCATTTTACGTAACAATCTTTGTTTTTATTCTTTTCTGGACTAAATGAGTCTGAGATCTGCAGGTCTACTACGAAAACAAACCCCGAATGATCGCATCCGACCGACAGCTGAATCGGATTGTAGCCTACCACGAAAAACATTCGGATCGATACATTTCGGGTCGGAAGTTATAGACTTAGGTCGGATGAGGGTCGGATCGAACGAAACGGCCGATCTGATCAACCGACCGATTTTCTTTCGTGGTCGGAAACTTCACAAGTTCGGCCGATATATCGTTTATCGGACTTCGTAGTAGACCTGCTGGACCTCGGTGATCCTTCTACCTAAATTCTCCATAGCGATCAGGTCATTACATCAGATCATCAGGTCATCAGATCAAAACCAAATCATTACCATGCACTGCACTGCGCTCATCACCCAGAGACCTAAGATATTATATCTCTAAACCCTGTAATTTCTCTGGAAACATTGATCTTCAAACCGCAACACAGTAATATTTGCACATTACTGATTGGCGGTAGAATAACTGGCAAAGGTGTGGTACTTCCCCAGGCGGACTCTGCCAAGAGTCCTACCACTGCTTTCTGGAACCATCTTGGCCATCGGGCCTCCACTGTGGCCCAGACTGAGAGCCACACATATAGATATATGCCGCGAAGTACCCAGATGAACCGAAACACACGCCGCAAGATCACGCTCTTAATATTGTAATATCGCCGTAACGCTGGCCAGATTAGCTCTTAAAACACCTTACAACAGTTTCTTGACTTTATTTACCCATAATGTTGTCTCAAGCAATACACAACAGTGAATATACGGAACGATATGCTTACCTCGTTCCCATCAGGAAAATAAACATAGTAAGGTTCACTATCCCAAAAGCCGTTAAAAAGACCGGCAGGCACACTGCAGTCACTGCACGCGCACATTGCATGCACAACCCGGTCAGGTGTCAAGAGCCGCCTGCTCCAAGTTTCAAGATTGACTCTACTGCTACATTCAAACTTAGGAGCAGGCCAGCCAAAAGCAGTGCACCATAGATATGTCATGGGGAGGGCAAAGCACATGCGAGATAACATTTAACTCCACAAGATGCCAAATAATATATCAGCGAGACGATTCCGAGCGGAAGCTTTTTACGTGATGGTAATGCTTCCGGTATTTATTTAAGCTAATAGAAGATTCTAACAAAGAAAAGGTTTCAGATGACAGATCTGAAAGGCAATAAAACGTACGAATGTACGTAATGTAGCGTAGAAAGAAGAATATGATGTAATGTAGGTACCTACTGGAAAAATGGGTAGTGTTGAATTGATCAATGACTTAGCTATAGGTATTGTTTCCAGAGTATTTTACGCGTTACAGAGACCTAATTTCCGAATGACCAGGTTCATGACGAAAACACGCGTCACATAGTGACCTCTGACTGACTAACTACTTTATTGTAGCAATATTATGAAATATTGTCCCAAAAAACAACATCCAAAATTAATAACGACTCATTTAATAGAAACTGAATAGAATTAGATTGTAGTTTATAATAATGAGCCAGATCCGATTCTTTCGCTTTGTCTGAGTACAAGATCGAGTCTAAACTTGTGTAACATTTATACAACTCCAGTATTTTTTTTGACACATGCAAATGTAAAACTTTGTGGGTGTCTTCTTTGCGACGAGCCCGACAAACTTTCACAATAATATCGACTTGTATATACATAGTGACCTAATACACCCCATACGCAGGTGGTGGACACCCCATACGCAGCATGATTTTTGTCGGAAAAGTTGACTAGTATTTTTAAGCAAATTTTCAAAAAATTAAACTTGTTTGTGCAGAGCGTCTGTGCCGAAAATTTGTCGGACTCGTCACAAAGAAGGCCTCCCAAAGTATTACATTCGTATATGTATGTTCGTATTTTAGTTCGCTGTAGGTACTGTGGGTACAAAGTTACGGTGGTCTAGTCGGGAGAACGGCGGCTGCCGATCCGGAGACCCCGGGTTCAAACCCCACACGCACCACTGTCTTTTCGAAGTCATGTGCGTAATGCCGCTAACTTAAAACGGTGAAGGAAAACATCGTGAGGAAACCGACATGTACCTAGAATCTTTCGAAGTCATGTGTCATCCGCCAACCCGCACTGGGCCATCGTGGTGGATTATGGCCTTAACTCTCTCCTTGCGAGAGAAGGCCCCGAGTCCCAGCAGTGGGAACGTTTAGTGGGCTGTTGATGTGATGTAGGTACTCGGGACTACTACACTGCTTGCTTGTTGAGTTACTGACAAAGTAATACTTTTTTTTAATTTTACATAGATATAGAGGTATCAAATCTTTATTGCGGTTATTTTTATATTAGTTAGTACTTATTGTTCAAAACTATCTCTTCCAGGCAACCGTGGCAAGAAAAATGAGTCATACTATAAGACCACAAGAGTAAACAGGTAATTATTTAAAAATAAATAAATTAGGTAAAAAAAATAAAGCCACAATGTCTGTCCGATTACAGGATCAGTGCACAAAACATATACGGCTACAGAAAGGCGTGAGACAGGGAGATGTTATATCTCCGAAACTGTTCACTGCTGCACTGGAAGATGTTTTCAAGCTACTGGACTGGAACGGACATGGCATCAATATTAACGGCGAATGCATCACTCACCTTCGGTTTGCCCACGACATAGTCATTGTGGCGGAGTCGCTGGAGGACCTCGGTGCTATGCTCAGGGACCTCAGTAGAGTATCCCAACAGGTAGGTTTGAGGATGAATATGGACCAGACGAAGGTCATGTCAAATGTTCATGTCTCACCTGTACCGGTTATTGTTGGGAATACCACATTCGAAGTTGTTGACGAATACGTCTACCTGGGTCAAAAGATCCAATTAGGTAGATCCAACTTCGACAAAGAGGTCCAGCGAAGGATCCAACTTCGACAAAGAGGTCCAGCGAAGGATCCAACTCGGATGGGCAGCGTTCGGGAAACTTCGGCACATCTTTGAGTCCAAAATACCCCAATGCTTGAAGACGAAAGTCATCAATCAGTGCGCGTTGCCAGTGATGACTTATGGAACTGAGACGTGGTCCTTAACTGTGGGCCTCATAACAAAGCTCAAAGTCACACAGCGAGCTATAGAGAGAGCTATGCTCGGAGTCTCTTTGCGCGACAGAATCCGTAATGAGGATATTCGCAAAAGAACGAAAGCAGCCGACATTGCTCGAAGAGTAGCTAAGCTGAAGTGGCAATGGGGAGGCCACATCGCTCGCAGAACTGATAACCAATGGGGAAGAAAGGTTCTCGAGTGGCGACCACGAACCGGAAGACGCAGTGTTGGACGGCCTCTCACTAGATGGACAGATGACCTCACAAAGGTCGCTGGAAACAGCTGGTTGCAGGTTGCGCAGGACCGTTCGTTCAGGCCTATGTTCAACAGTGGACGTCTTGCGACTGATGATGATGATGAAATAAATTAGGTACTAAAACATTATGATAAACGTATATACATTATATATTCGAATAATCCTACTTATGGTATAAATGTCAAAGTTTCTGAGGAAAAATGAATTATTTTTACTCTTTCACGCAAAAACTACTGAAGATATTTAGATAAAAGGGGTTTGGGTAACGTTGGCGTCGTTTTTTTTAGCGGCCAAGGATCCGTTATCACTTTCTTGTAACAATAAAATACCCTGATGCTATCTGTGCAATCAGATTTGCTCTAAATCATTTCGGAGCTGAGTTATGGCTTGTCAAAGTTATTTATTTTTTTGATTTTTTGTTTGGACAAGTGGCGTCTTTTTTTATTTTAGCGGCCAAAAAGATTCGTCATCACTTTCTTGTAACAATAAAATACCCTGATGCTATCTGTGCAATCAGATTTGTTGTAAATAATATCGGAGCTGAGTTATGGCCTTTCAAAGTTTTTTTTTGGGTATTTTTATAAAGACTAGTAGCGCCATGTCCGTTAGCGGCCAAAGATCTGTTGTCACTTTTTTGAAACACTAGCTTACCACAATGGTGTTCGTGCAATCAGATTAGGTGTAAGTCATATCGGAGCTGAGTTATGGCCTTTCAAACTTTTTTGTTTTTTTCTTAAATGGACTAGTGACGCCATTTCATATAGCGGCCAAACATCTGTTATCACTTTTATGAAACATTATTTTTACTTAAAGGTACCTGTGCAATTAGATTTGCTGCAAACTATATCGGAGCTGAGTTATGGCCTTTCAAAGTTTTTTTTTGCATTTTTCTTATATAGCTTAGTGGCGCCATTTCCTATAACGGCCAAACATCCGTTGTCAATTTTATGAAACATTATTTTTACTTAAAGGTACCTGTGCAATAAGATTTGCTGCAAACTATATTGGAGCTGAGTTAATGCCTTTCAATGTTTTTTTTTTGCATTTTTCTTATATGGACTAGTGGCGCCATTTCCTATAGCGGCCAAACATCCGTTATCACTTTTATGAAACATTATTTTTACTTAAAGGTACCTGTGCAATTAGATTTGCTGCAAACTATATCGGAGCTGAGTTTGGCTTTTCAAAGTTTTTTTTTTGCATTTTTCTTATATGGACTAGTGGCGCCATTTCCTAAAGGAGCCAAACATCCGTTATCACTTTTATGAAACATTATTTTTACTTAAAGGTACCTGTGCAATTTGATTTGCTGCGAACTATATCGGAGCTGAGTTATGGCCTTTCAAAGTTTTTTTTGCATTTTTCTTATATGGAAGGCCATAACTCAGCTCCGATATGACTTACAGCAAATCTTACAGCACAACTACCTTATAGGTATAGTAATATTTCATAAAAATGATAACGGATGTTTGGCCGCTATAGGAAATGGCGCCACTAGTCCATATAAGAAATACCAAAAAATAACTTTGAAAGGCCTTAACTCAGCTCTGATATAGTTTGCAGCAAATCTAATTGCACAGGTACCTTTTAGTAAAAATAATGTTTCATGAAAGTGATAACGGATGTTTGGCCGCTATAGGAAATGGCGCCACTAGTCCATATAAGAAAAATGCAAAAAAAAAACTATGAAAGGCCATAACTCAGCTCCGATATAGTTTGCAGCAAATCTAATTGCACAGGTACCTTTTAGTAAAAATATTGTTTCATAAAAGTGATAACGGATGTTTGGCCGCTATAGGAAAAGGCGCCACTAGTCCATATAAGAAAAATGAAAAAAAAATTTGAAAGGCTCCGACTATTCCGACAACTCAGCTCCGATATAGTTTGCAGCAAATCTAATTCCACAGGTACCTTAAAGTAAAAATAATGTTTCATAAAAGTGATAACGGATGTTTGGCCGCTAAAAGAAATGGCGCCACTAGTCCATTAAAGAAATACCCAAAAAAACTGAAAGGCCATAACTCAGCTCCGATATGACTTAAAGGAAATCTAATTACACAAGTACCCTTGGAAAAAAGTAATGCTTCAAAAAAGTGACATCAGATTTTTGGCCGCGAAAGAAAATGGCGCCACTAGTCCATACAAAGAAAACAAAAAAAAAATCTTTGAAAGGACATAACTCAGCTCCGATATAGTTTGCAGCAAATCTAATTGCACAGGTACCTTTAAGTAAAAATAATGTTTAATAAAAGTGATAACGGATGTTTAGCCGCTATAGGAAATGACGCCACTAGTCCATTTAAGAAAAAAACAAAAAAAACTTTGAGAGGCCATAACTCAGCTCCGATATAACTTACACCTAATCTGATTGCACGAAAACCATTGTGGTAAGCTAGTGTTTGAAAAAAGTGACAACAGATCATTGACCGCTAACGGACATGGCACCACTAGTCTTTATAAAATACCCAAAAAAATACTTTGAAAGGCCATAACTCAGCGCCGATATTACTTACAGCACATCTGATTACACAGATAGCATCAGGGTATTTTATTGTTACAAGAAAGTGATAACGGATCTTTGGCCGCTAAAATAAAAAACGACGCCACTTGTCCATACAAAAAATACAAAAAATAAATAAAGATAAGCTGGAATAACACGTACACAATTTTTTACCCGGGAAAATAATGGAATCCGGAACTATGCCAAATGAAACAGCGGAGCTGCTAGTAATAGGTACATACAAAATTCCATGTCCTAATATCATACTACAACATTCTCGCGACTTCGTCCACGTAGATTTTATATTTATGTTAAGAGTTAAGAATATGTCTATTCCCATTACTCATCATCACAATGACCTCACATTTAATATGAGGCCGCCCTAAAAGTTTCACAATTTTTGTTAACTTACCATTAGAAGGGAGACAAGTTCAAACAATAAGCATAATCTAACAAATTACATTTACTTCTGTTCAATAAAGTAACATAAATAATCATATAAATAACGATTAATACTATTAACGACACTGTTAAATTAATTATTAACAGATAATATATAATTCAGAGAAAAATAAGGCCCAATTCTGATGCAACTTAAAATTAAAAACTATGTCATTATTGCATTTCTTGTCACATGGCTGGACTGTTCAGTAAGATATGAGTGATGGATTCAATGCTTTTTAATTTTAGAATGTAGTTTCAATTGGGCCTTATGGTTCAATATTCAAATTAGACTAGTTACTATCTTTAACATACATCAAGCCTTAGTACTTCTTCTTTAGATAGATAAATATATAGTATGGAAGTTATGCCCGAGCTACACGAGGCAAGTTTTTCAAGCTAATTTTTTCAATTTTAAGCAAGTTTTTCAATTTTTCAAACTAGTGTTAGTAAGCTAGCAAGCTAGTAAGTACTTCTAGCTTCGTGTAGACAAAACTAGTCCTGCGTAGGGTTGCAAAAAATTGCCACAGATTTTTCATTTTAAATGTTTTTGATATAGTCAGCCCAGTCCGACTCAAGTTTCGATCGCGTCCGGCGATCGTGTATTTATTTATTTAAAATGTAAAATGTGTAATAACCACGTTAGTTTTCGTACTGAGATATTTCATTTTCGAGTATTATTTTTTATTTTATGGATAAATAGCCATTGCCATGTTGAACGTAAACTTAATGGCAGAAGATTGCTGAAGAAGTTTGAAATCTTCAAAGGAAAGTGAATTCCTCAACATCAGAGATGTCATAGATTTTACATGCTGAACTGACGATTAAGGACGGACCCAACTTAAATTTTATATGTAGGTATAACAGTGAAAATATTTAAATGTAAAACACTTTTACAAAGTACTAAAGCAGATGTAAGTACAATTCTAAGTTGAAAGGTCTAGAAGCAAATCTAAACTATAAAAATGCACTACGCAATTTCCTGTTTACAAGGACTTAGTAGAGATCTGGTTGACTTAATGCCACTTTCTCTTCGTTCTTAGCATGTTTCTTCAGAAGATCCATAATTTCATTGTCAAATTCTTTAGGTGTCTCCTTCTTTTGCACGATCCAGTAGAAGATATCCCAGTCGTTGCTCGGAGAGTTGATGAGTCGGTCGTACATGATCGTCTGTTGTTCATTGAAGCCGTCTAGGTACTTTTTCGCAAATGTGCTCAGTAGGAGGTCGTTTTCTAGCATACCACGTTTGCGGGATTGGTAATGTAACCTGGAATTGTTTAAACGACATATTAGATATTAAAAATAAAACCGGCCAAGTGCTAGTGGGACTCGCGCACGAAGGGTTCCGTACCATTGGCAAATAAACGGCGAAAACATCTTTGGCTTTATTCCCAATTCTGTATACGTAGATAGACTATCGCAGTTTCCGCAGATAGGCTTTCATCCAAAAAGATCCACTAAAATTTTGATTATATTAACTAAACTAAACTACTAAACAATTATTAACAAACTAAATAAATTTAATTTAATTTCGTCGTTATAATTAATATAACGATGAAATCGATAGCGCGTTTTATTCTTCTAGTGGCGCCATCTCGTTTGCTTGGGACGGACTAATCGAGCAAAAAAAGGTAAAAAATCTAGTTTGTTGTATGGGAGCACCCCTTAAAATATTCATTTTATTTTATTTTTAGTATTTGTTATAGCGGCAATAGAAATACATCATCTGTGAAAATTTTCAACTGTCTAGCTAGCTCTATCACCGTTCTTGAGATACAGTTTGGTGACAGACGTTACGGACGGACAGCTAAGTCTCAGTAATAGGTTCCCGTTTTTACTCTATGAGTACGGAACCCTAAAAACGATACATGTACAAGATTTAGTATCCTACTATACAATATTACAAATGTAAATGTTTGGATGTTTGTTACTTAATCACGTCGGCCCGGCTTAATGGATTGAGTTGCAGTTTATTGTATGTAGTCTGGAATAACACATGTGCTACTTTTTATCGTAGGAATTATAAACATTTATTGGCGTAACAATAAATTTGATATCAAATAACAGTAGTAACAGGACGAACATGTGCCTGATGGTAAGCAACATGTCTGCGAATAACAACACAGCAGCACATGCAGCTATTGGAACATGAAGAGTTGAAGAGTCCAAATCAGGGTAGGTAATGATGACAGGGTACTAGGTATAGTACCGCAATGCGCTCGTAGGATCCCGGAGATATAAGGTGTTTTATCCCAGTAATTTCTCAGGAAACATTACCATTCAAACCGGAAAACAGTAATGTTTGCCCACCACTGCTTGGCGGCAGAATTACAGGCAAAGGTGTGGTACTCCCCAGGCGGACTCTGCAAAGAGCCCTACCTCTACTAAATGTATACATTGGTGGACAATTCACACACAACACCATCTGACCCCAAACTAAGCAAAGCTTGTGTGATGGCGGCCAGCTGGCTGATATTATACTTTTATAGTTTTAAATACATAAAAACACCCACACACAGTGCAAACATTTGAATTTATCACACAAATATTTGCACTCGGTGGGAATCGAACTCACGACCCTCGGACCATAAAAATGAATGTTTGTCTGTCCTTTAGAAAATCATACACTATGCATTTGATCATGTGACGATCTTTAGCAAAGATGTACATCAGCCAAAGAAAGTTGGTACGACCAATTTTCGACAGGTAGCGTAGCAACGCGCGCAAGGTACAGATAGTATTTTCATAAACTTTCTTCCACTGGTTTATTAATAGACTTAACAACTGTAAATAAGTAAACTGATTTCACACAATTCTTGGTGTGCTTACATTTTTCAATTTGTAACATTTGAATACAATCTATAAATACGATATTAATAGAATTATACATCTCCGGAGTAACGGTGTGCAAATGCTACTAATATATGTTTAGTACTATTTCAAGTAAAAACTACTGATGGATCAGGATGAAATTTGGGACATGGGGCGTTCGAGGTATTACGTAGACGCAATTTTTAAAGATGTTGTTATTCGATATTATAACTAGCGGTTCGCCCGGCTTCCTATAACAATCAGGGATCCCGTACATAACCAACGCAAAGGTGACAGAATTTTTGAAATCGGCCTAGTAGTTCCTGATATTAGCGCGTTCAAACAAACAAGCTTTTCAACTTTACATTAGTACTAGCAGCGCCCCGCGGTGTTACCAGCGTAGATCCCGTTCCCGTTATTTTGCTGGGATAAGTGTCTTAGTCTTAGTCTTGTGTTCTTCCAGACCATAATCTACCTGTATTCCAAATTTCAGCCCGATCCGTTCATACGTTACGGCGAGATTTAGCTACAAACATCCATACATTGACATTTATAATATTAGTAGGATTTCTGAATTAACCTTTATATGTACATGCGAAGTTACGGCTGGTCTAGTCGGTAGAACGGCGGCTGCCGATCCGGAGACCCCGGGTTCAAACCCCACACGCACCACTGTCTTTTCGAAGTCATGTGCGTAATGCCGCTAACTTAAAACGGTGAAGGAAAACATCGTGAGGAAACCGACATGTACCTAGAATCTTTCGAAGTCATGTGTCATCCGCCAACCCGCACTGGGCCAGCGTGGTGGATTATGGCCTTAACTCTCTCCTTGCGAGAGAAGGCCCCGAGTCCCAGCAGTGGGAACGCTTAGTGGGCTGTTGATGATGATATGTACATGCGGACAACAAGGGCAGATGTACACGTTTGTCAACAAACCTTGAAATAACAGTGAGAGGTTGTGACAGGAAACCACCATGTTCCAATAAAGTAGTTGTGGTAGGTCTCTTAGCAGAGTCCGGCTGGGGAAGTACCACACCTTTGCTAGTTATTACAACAAGCAGTAAAGTGCCAACATTACTTTGTTCCGGTTTGAAGGGCAATGTTTCCAGAGAAATTACAGGGCTTAGAGATATAATATCTTAGATCTCTGGGTGCAAATAGCTGCGTGTCACTGTGCTGTTATGTGGCAGGCATGTTGGTTACCATCAGGCACATGTCTTGCTCGTCTCGTTATTCTTTACTATAAAGAAATAAAAGCGGCCAAGTGCGAGAGACTCCCGCACGACGGGTTCCGTATCATTAAGTAGCAAATTAACGGCGAAAACCTACTACTATTATACCTATTGCAATTTTCGCAGACAGGCTTTCATCCAAAATGTATAACTGAAATTTTGATTTTACTTTATGCTGCTAACGATGAATTCGATAGCGCGTTTTGGTCTTCCTAGTGGCGCTATTTAGTTTGCTTGGGAGGGACTAATCAGGCAAGAATCGGTAAAAAATCAAGTTTGTTGTATGGGAGCCCCCCTTAAATATTAATTTTATTTTATTTTTGTATTTGCTGTCATAGCGGCAATAGAAATACATCATCAGTGAAAATTTCAACTGTCTAGCTATCACCGTTCGTGAGATACAGCCTGGTGACAGACAGACGGACGGACAGCCAAGTCTCAGTAATAGGGTCCCGTTTTTACCCTTTGGGTAAGGAACCCTAAAAAGAGGTCATTCAGGGACGTGGGTTGTCCGCCAACCCTCATTTGACCTATGTGGTAGATTATGGCATTGACCATATAGGTAGGCATATAGGTAGATTATGGCATTGACTATATGTTCAGTTAAATTAATTATAAATATAAACAATTAATAACTAAAGATTGTATCAATGCATTGTCTCTGACTAAAAATTCTGTACAATTAAAAAAGCTAATTGATATATTCTTGCACTTGTTGTATGGATTGCAATAAAGGAGACAGAGGTAAGTTAATATGAGTTTTAATTTTAAACTTTGACTGTAGAATAAAGAGTTAACACACACTCATATGTAGTTTGATCAGTCCCAATGCTTCAGTTTCCAAATTAATCAGTAATGTGCCAAAAAGCCGACACCAGCAAATGTGGTTGACATTTAATTCGGGCTGAAACTTAACTGACTTATCACATATAACTAGGTAACTAATATGTATAATTAACTAAAACATTGCTTGACATTCATATACCATGTAGTTCAGGAGTTTAATGCTAACTGTTAATATACATAGCTTTGATTTCTTATATGGTATCTAAATTTCAGACATCTTAGATATCCATCTAATTTTAAGTTCTGAAGAGATGATTACATCTATGGTGTACATTATTTTTGTACAGTCATATGTGAATTATTTGGATAGGTCATCTTTAAGTAAAAACTTAATTATTAAAAAAGATTATTTGGTTGAATAATGCTTAGGATTTAGTGGTCATAA
Source organism: Ectropis crepuscularia (assembly GCA_963693475.1). Classification (NCBI taxonomy): domain Eukaryota; kingdom Metazoa; phylum Arthropoda; class Insecta; order Lepidoptera; family Geometridae; genus Ectropis; species Ectropis crepuscularia. The sequence goes on along the minus strand of OY856343.1, from coordinate 8,206,225 downwards.
TGTAGTGTACTATTGCACGCTAAAAGATTTTTCCAAAACAGAATGTTTAGTAATTGTTCATGTGATGGGTAAGTCTAGGTCAGTTTTGTCTAGTAAGCACAATTCATTATAGACCGCATCATCACTTAACATTACCTGAGATTAAGGTCAAGTGTAAACCTATAATAGTTAAAAAATGTGATATCAAACATCACTTTGCAACATTAGAGATATCAACAAAGTATTGCCATACAAGACCAGTGCTTGGTGCTTCAAAATGTCTTTTTTAAACAAGTTAATAATAGTAATTAAAACATACCTAGCTTTACGTTTCTCCAAAGTCTGTGGTTTGTCTATATTGTAGATGGGTATCTCCATATATGTGGTGTCTACTGGAGTGACCACATCACTAAATGCTGCACCATTTACCTTCCTGACTGTGTTCAGAACCTGGAATTTGAAGGATTAGACTTGTTATTGAAAATAAAACATTCTTTTCTATTTTGTTCATGGGAAAACTCAATCCATTTTGTTTGGGACTTAGGTTTTGGGTGCTTCAGGATGAATACACAAGCAGACAGTGTATCAGAAAATATTGAACGACTAGAAAACGGAGGACATAATTAAGATAAGACAAAATTAGGAAATCTGGATATATTTTTATTATTAAATACATACTGTAATATTACATAGTTCCTATGTTACTCTGCACAATTGGGGTGTTTTATACTTAACTAGCAGCGCTCCGCGGTGTTACCCGCGTAGTTCCCGTTCCAGTTGTTCCCGTGCTTTTTTCGGGATAAAAAGTAGCCTATGTGTTCTTCCAGACTATAATCTATAATATGTGTTCCAAATTTCAGCCCCATCCGTTTATACGTTAGGACAAGATTGAGCAACAAACATCCATACATTGACATTTATAATATTAGTAGGATGTTGTAATTTCCATACTGCAAATAAATGATGATAATATGATCATAAATACATAATTATATGAATGTCGTTTTAGCATTGAATAAGGATTCCTCAATGTTTGAATCAGTTCCTATTACTGATAAGTGCAGCCCTGAAGGTTTTTATTAATCGTCTATTAGAATACAGTAAGTTGTACCTACATTATTGTCATTCATGGTTCCAACAGAGAGTATAGAGTATCAGACAAAAAAACAACATATTTGAATTTTTTAATTATGGAGGAAATCTCTGCATATGAGATATTACTAGAGTGAGAACTAATATCTTAACTGCTTGGTGAACTGTTAAATACATATATGTATTTAATAACAGATTTACAATGACAATTATAAATTCAATAAACAAATATTAGCATACAATTCATACACAGCACCATCTAGCCCAAAATTAAACAAAGCTTGTGGTATGGAAGCCAGATAGCTGATTTATAATATATTTTTAAGTACATACTTATTTTACATAGAAAACTCCCAGGCACAGTACAAATATTTGTATTCATCGCACAAATATTTGCCTTGGGTCTGGATCAAACCCACAACCTACGGCTTTGCAGGCAGACTTACTACCAACTAAGCTACCGGCCAGCCATTTACTGAAACGCTAGTTGAATCTATCATTTATGATGTGGCTTTAGTGAAACTGTACTAGTAATGCAACATGGGAATTATCAAAATCAAATCAAAACAATTTTTGTTGGGGCGTAACTTAAAACTAATAAATACAACTAATTGTTGGAGCCCAGTCTGAAGATACGGTTCAAAATTAAAACCGATCCAGTCACTGTCTCTTCTAACTACAGGTGTGACAAGTATATGATTTGTAATCTCAATCCCAAATGACATCCACAGAATTGGGTCATTATAAATTGTATTAGCATTACTTGTTATTGTATAACTGTTAGAAATTGTGGTAACGGAAATAACTCTTGGGAAATACACACTAATTGGAATTTTAATACAAAAAACAGCTAAATTATAACCAACTGTGTAAAAAAGGTGTCACTTAGAAATAATTCCAATATAATTAGCATAAATGTTAAAAACTTGAATGAATTTTAATATGTGAATTTGGCTCGGAACAAATTTTGGATGTTTGAAGTAATTTATAAGTCTATCTAATGTTACTATGATATAGAATACAAAATTGTTAAACACATGTATTCTGCCATTCTATAATTATGTATATGTATGTACAACTGTATAAGTATAAAACAGGGATGTTACTGAGCTTCGACTCCGAGTTCGATAAGTTGGAACTTCCGATTATTATTACACCTTCGGTTCTGAAACTTTTATATTGGAGGTTTTAATCGGAGGTAAGGTGTATTAATATTTGAGATAATTATGGTAAAAAGTAAATAATGTACAAAATCCCAACCCCTTAATCAATTCTCCGGCAATGTTTAATATTGTGTCTACATGTTTGCCAAAATAATGTTCTATTTGTCGCCAATAAAAATATTTCTCTTGCAAAAATATCACTTTTGATCCTGCTTAGGCCTCCGACTTCGCTTCCGACTCCGATAAATCAAATTTAAAAACTCCGACTCCGACTTTGGTTCCGATAAGATGGCCTCCGTTACATCCCTGGTATAAAATACTGAAAACATTTACAATTTCAAAATAAAGCTTTAATTTTATAGCATTAGCAATTTGTATTGGTTGAAGAGGCCTGTTTTGGCAGATATTTGATCAGGTATTTTCAACATAAAGGAATAAATTAAAGTACACTAACATCAAACTAATCATAATCTTTTGCATAGATTGTGGATGAGTATGTTTTGGTCTAATACTAGCAATGTACAGATTCAAACCAATCTTTTTGAAAACTGGATCCGGATGTTACATTTCAATTAATTTTTGGATCAGGTTGAAATCATGCTATTTATTCAATTCTTTAAACATTGATCTGCCATCTATGTATATAGAAATTTTGGTGCAAAATTATTTGATGTCAATAATGTAGTGATGTGGATCAAGATTTGGTCAAAAGTAATCATAATTTGAGTACTTTATTACTCCTCAGTTACTATTGACACCAGAACAATGAAAATCGATATGAAATAAACAATAAAGAAAAAAAATAGGTAGGATGCCATAGGGAAAACATCCATAATGAATATCACTATGAAATGAACCATTCTAAATTCAACATCTAATTTAATAACTCATTCATGGTTTATTTTAGAACAGATATCAGTAACAGGCCAAACCTTTATACTAAACTAAATAGAATTTAATTTTTTACCCTTACTTAACCTTAACTTTTACTAAATAGAATTTGATTTGTAACCAAAATAATTAATAGGTAGCACTTAATTACGATTAAGGTTGCTACGGTTGCTTACTGTTGCTATTCTCTGGCTATCTTATAAAATACCAACGAAATAGACACAGAAGAAAGTGTCCCTAAGTTTCAACAGTTACTGCAAGAACCTTATATCGAAAATGTCTACAACTATGTTTATAGTAATAAATGTAGGAAGCTTGAGATATTCTTTAAAACGCAAAACAATTAGGTGTCCTTACGTAATGTTTTCTCGTTTTAGAGAAATGTTGCGCATCGAAGAGGTTATGTTTAGTTTAGTGGTTAAAACGCATTGTTTTCAGTTACTAATGAGTATCAAATACTTACAGATAATAATTGTCGGCACCGCAACATATTTTACACTTGAAATTACACGTAATTATTTGGTATACGGTTACGGTTGTCGATCGTATTTTTATTTTCTTATCGTTCCAAAACAAAACAGAAACGAAATCGCAAAGTTGTCACTGTCACTGACAGAGGAATAGTAACTGTCAGCGTGACTGCCAAATCGGTCCTAAATGGGTAGCCATTCTAAATCCATTCGGAACCATTCGGAATCGCATTTAGTTTTAGAATCGCTGAGCTCAGGGTAGCGATTCTGAAACCATTCTGTTGCATCCGACACGGAATCTCATCTCTCGGTCTTTGTCTTATCTGTTTAGCATGACTAAGACCGAGAGATGAGATTCCGTGTCGGATACAACCGAATGGTTTCAGAATCGCTACCCAAATCGGAAATCCAACGCGTCATCGGTGAGATACAGCCACATCTCTGTGCAAAAGTCATGGAAAATCTCATGAAAAGAGTAATATTGGGCTTTCATCGGAGCCGTGGGGGTAATTTGCCGGATATTTTATTCCATACTTAATCGGAACATGTCTTCTTTACAATACAATAAAAATATCACAACTCTGTCATAAAATACTAAACTTGTTTTTATTTTAAAATGAAAAAGTGCACTCTTATTGAGACACCCTTACTACATTCGTAAACACACCAGCGTAGCGATTCTAAATGCAATCAGAATGGTTCAAAATCAGAATGACAATCCCTGTCTCTGTCATGCTAAACAGATAAGAACAAAGACCCAGAGATGAGATTCCGTGTCGGATGCAACCGAATGGATTTAGAATCGCTACCGAGTTATGACTGACATTAATCATTAAAACAAATTCAAAATTTTCAAATGCACAAACCGCAGAATAAGGAATATAATGCTTAAACAAATCTAAACTAATATTATAAAGCTGAAGAGTTTGTTTGTTTGAACGCTAGGAATGCTAGGATCTCGGATACAACTGGTCCGAATTGAAAGATTCTTTCTTTGTTGGATAGTCCATTTATTGAGGAAGGCTATAGGCTATTTAACATTAAGGTACTATCAATAGGAGCGGAGCATTCATGAAAAATGTAACAAAAACGGGGGAAAATATTGCGTTTTGAGAGCTTTCGTTGCGTGACAGCATGTGTCTATCTTAAGTAGTGTCATTAAAACCTTTTTTTTTTTTTTTTTGTCTGTGGAAGGAAAATGCATTTACGCACGAATATCGGGATAGACAGTGTTGGGCTCAGTGCCAGAAGGGCACCACTACCAACTAAAAACCCACCACTAGATTTCGCCTACCATGGTGCAGTGTCAGAGTTGCGGAACCGCTTTCACACTCGCCCGCGCAACTCTGACACAACCATCCGCCCTTTCGGGCCCGCCTCGCGAGGGTCGGAACCCCCGCATTGTGGCTCTCGGGACGCGCTGGAAATCTGTGAAACAGCGCGTCCCCCCCTCGGGAGGAGAATGGGCCATCAGGCAGTGCCCGATGGCCCAGGCCCTTCGAGCGGAGACGGGGTGCGAGCCCTAGTGGCTCGCCCGCGTGTCCGCTTCCTCCTACAAGGAGGAGCGAGAGGGTCAAGCTCCCTCTCTCGCTCCTCCGTCTCCCTCCGTGAGACAGTAGTCTCGCAGAAGGAGACGAAAGCTTCCCATGATCTCTCATTGTCGAGCATCTTGGATAAGATGGTCGGCAATGAGAGATCTGCCCCCAGGACCGCGACCAGGGAACGTCGCGTGTCCTCCTCCCCCGGGCATGCCTCCAGTGCGTGTTGCGCGGTATCTTCCACGCAACCGCACCGGTGGCACACCGGGGTCTCTTCCCTTCCGGCAACCCTACACAGATACCTCCCGAAACAACCGTGTCCCGAGAGCATCTGTGTAGTCCGGAAGGTGAGTACCCCATGTTTTCTCTGGACCCACTCAGCGAGAAGGGGCCGTATCGCCTCGAGGAGCCGTCGAGCGTCGGCCCCCCGCTGAGTGGATCCAGAGAGAATCCGCTCCCTCCACCTCTCCAGAGCGATGGCCCTGGCATCGCTGCGCCACCGCACCACCTCCTGTGGGGCAGGGCGCAGCTCGTCCTCTTGGGCTCGCACCCGGCGCCAGTAGACCGAGGATAAGACCTCGGCTTCCAGGCACCAGGGCAGCGATCCCGCAAGGACGCATGCCACTTCGTGTGAGAGTGTGCGGTAGCCCCGACACACTCTCACGGCCATCACCCTCTGAGCGCTGTGGAGGAGAGCCTCCTCCCCGCGGCCCAACCTTCTTGCCCATATGGGAGCACCGTACATCGCCATGGAGCGCACCACCGCCATGTAAAGGTGGCGGCAGTGCCCTCCACAGCCTCCCATATTGGGCAGAAGCCGGCCCAACGCCGCCGCAGTCTGCGTCAACTTGGGGGTTAGTTGACGCAGATGCGGCCCCCAGTGTCATTAAAACCTAAGGTAACCGAATTTGTTCAAAATATGAATTGGTACGACCAATTTTCAATAGATGGCGTAGCAACGCGCGCACGATTCAGCTAGTAGTTAATAAACTTTAGAAAACTTATTATGACAATATACGTATCAAACGATTCAGAATTTTATGGATTGGATCGTCTCAGGAGAAAATTAAAAAAAAAAACATTTGTTTCAACATCCAAATCCAATACATTACATTGTCGGAATAATTTTTTAACAGTTTATTGAATATTTGTTTAAACAAATGAATGTTTGAAGTGAAAACTTCTTTAGGCGCGCCTAGACAGATAGTTCGTGGGCTGTGAATTGGATTCGAGCATCACGCTCGGATATGATAAGAAATCTTCGGGTAAATTCGGGACCATGGCTATTTGCCATTTAGAAATGCGTCAGCCAATGGGAAATGCTGAAAGGGCGTGGCCTCGGCATCATACCATAGCCATCTAGAAATGCATCAGCCAATAGGAAATGCTGACGCATTTCGAGATGGCCATGCCATGACATGATGCCCAGGCCACGCCCTCCGGTTACACACGTGTAGTTTCCAAAGTAAGCTATCAAATTCTGAGTTATAAGTTTTCACTTCTTTCGGCAGTTCCGATGACTGGCAATTTTTTTTAAATAATTGCTTCCCGACACGATAGATTCAGCATCCGATTTATAAAATTCTGAATCATTTGATACGATATATTGTCAGAATAAATTTTCAATCAATTTCGATGTTTCACATTTGCCAGGCGTCTCGTGACGGATTACAATAATTTTTTAAAAATTTGTTCTTGGCTATCGATACTAGTCTTCAGCCGAAAAAGTATCTCTATAGATCTAGAGATATATATATTTTTTTTTATAGCATATAGTGACGAGACGAGCAGGTCATGTGCCTGATGGTAAGCAACATGCCTGCCACATAACAGCACAGTAACACGCAGCTATTGGAACATGATAGTCCAAATCATAACCTAGCACTGCACTGCTCTCGTCACCCAGAGATCTAAGATATTATGTCTCTAAGCCCTGTAATTTCTCTGGAATCATTGCCCTTCAAACCGGAACACAGTACTGTTTGCACATTACTGCTTGGCGGTAGAATATTTGGCAAAGGTGTGGTACTTCCCCAGGCGGACTCTGCTAAGAGTCCTACCACTACAAAAACATATAGATATAGATATAGATATAGATATAGATATAGATATAGATATAGATATAGATATAGATATAGATATAGATATAGATATAGATATAGATATAGATATAGATATAGATATAGATATAGATATAGATATAGATATAGATATAGATATAGATATAGATATAGATATAGATATAGATATAGATATAGATATAGATATAGATATAGATATAGATATAGATATAGATATAGATATAGATATAGATATAGATATAGATATAGATATAGATATAGATATAGATATAGATATAGATATAGATATAGATATAGATATAGATATAGATATAGATATAGATATAGATATAGATATAGATATAGATATAGATATAGATATAGATATAGATATAGATATAGATATAGATATAGATATAGATATAGATATAGATATAGATATAGATATAGATATAGATATAGATATAGATATAGATATAGATATAGATATAGATATAGATATAGATATAGATATAGATATAGATATAGATATAGATATAGATATAGATATAGATATAGATATAGATATAGATATAGATATAGATATAGATATAGATATAGATATAGATATAGATATAGATATAGATATAGATATAGATATAGATATAGATATAGATATAGATATAGATATAGATATAGATATAGATATAGATATAGATATAGATATAGATATAGATATAGATATAGATATAGATATAGATATAGATATAGATATAGATTAATTATATTACTAGATACTACAGTGGAGTAATTAAAAGAAGTGCTAAAAATACAGTTTAACGTTTTTAAAATCGTGTATGAGTGGCTGAAGGATCAAATTACAATAAATAATTACTACCGCTTTACTCAGTACCGTGTCCACTTGTCCCTGTACATGCCGTGGAACAAACTTTCAGTCTCGTGGTATGACATACTTAGGAGTAAGTTCCTTACGTTTTTTTTTAAAAGAATACAAATGTTGGTCTTTCTTTAGCTTTCTACAGATATTATTATACACACAAGGGAAAGAGTACATTGGGCTTCGCTTAGCGATCAGGGAGTTGACCCGAGGCATTGGGATCCTGCGTGAGAGTGCACGCTTGTCCTTTAGTAGGCTAAAGTCTGGGCGAGACCGCAAACTTCCGTTAGTCTTCGAGGCAGCAAAATACAGAAAGAGTTGTCGGACACGGAGCACTTTAACTCGTTATAAAGTAGGATTCGACTCTACTACCTCACGATTGTGAATCACACGTTCAAGCCACCAGACAACCACGACTTACAACATACAATGCATATTACTTACGAGCTAGTTTGGTCCTGGACACTGCATGCACTGCAGCGGTCAGCAGTCTGCAGTAAACTAATGGTTCTGTACATAAATAAGTCGAGAAAACAAAGCCGAACCGGCTTTTTGTGAGCCAATAGCTGTAAAAGACAATTTAGGTGCTTTAGCGTTCACTAACGATAAATCGAATTTTCGTGGACGAGCTTCTGAAAATTGCACCATGAAACAAGATTACTATGGAAGTAAATTCCTACTAACCTAGGTAGGTACTATTTGACTTACTTCTGTGCTATGTCTTATGTATAGACACTTAGATACGTGTTTTATGCTATTGTAGAACGAAAATTATGTATTTGTAAAAATATGGTCGTAAATATGAGATCAAAACAGTTGTTAGTGTCCACGTTTCAGCACTGTAGGTCATGAGTCATGACCAGTAAAAATCCTCGATTGCAAATGTAGTATTCTAGGTTTATGGGATGGGTAGGTAAAGATAATAGCTGAGTAGTGACGTAGTTTACCAAATGCTACCCAGCCAAACATAATATTTTCATGGCCTCACTTCCAAAATTAGTTTTTCCTTTTTCGAGTTTTGCTCGGGAGGTAGAGACTGTTCAAAAATATTGTTACTTAAAATTTAACTTAAACTTTTTGAACAATATCTAGTATTTTGAATAATTTTTTATAGCGCCTTGTTTTGCTCTATTATTAAGCAAATGAATGTATTCTGAGTTAGGTACTCATACCTTTGAGCATCAAGTACCTACAATTCATTCACGAACGATAAAAACACCAAAATAAGTAATTACTGCCATCACGACGAAGTTTCATCATAAAAGTAATAAGTGAATAATATATCTTCTGCCACCTGGCTATGATTTCGTCACCTAAACCCTCCTGTATCCATTAGATAACCTCTTAGCCGGTGACAAAATACCTAATAGTGGCAGAAAAAATGTTAGCCATCATTCTTTCTGCGGCGAGATACCTGCGGGTGACACTCGCGCTTATCTGCGAGACTCGTGTCTGACGTAACCAATTACACACCGGCCGACATTGTTATTTCAGAAAAAATCATTAGGGCAACCATATACCCAGGTACCTATACCTATTGTTCCCACAGGTATAGGTACTATTTTTCTATGCTATGCCTATTATCTCAACAATTATTGAAATTACTTAAGATATTTTATAGCTGAAGAGGTTTTTGTTTGAACGCGCTAATCTCAGGAACTCCTGGACCGATTTAAGTTTTAAATTAAACATTTATTGAGGAGGAGGAGGAGGATTTGTTGAGGAGGAGCTAGGTATATCCTACTAATATTAGATAAGTACCTACATAGGTAGTTATATCTGCGAAAGTCTGTATGTTTAAGATGGATGTAGGTATACGTATGTATGTTTGTAACGTTTTCATGAAAAACTGTTAAATTAATGTGTAATTTTGAAATTTAAATTTGGTGCTGAAATAAAATGCAATAACGTATAGATACTTTTCAGTGAGAAAATTAAGGAAACTGAAAGATGCGCGGGTCAATCTGCGGGGTGCTAGGTACTACATTTCTACTGTACAGTGAATATAATATACCTACACTTTGAAGTACACCATACAGTGTAGTTCAAAGTGTAGGTACACCTGTAATTGAATTAGAGGTGTTTTTTGTAATGCTTGAACTTTTTAATACAAAAGGTGTAAATAATTTATCTGCTTAGTGTATCTAAGTAGTTACGTAATTAGTCCAATATATATTTAGTATTCTCGTATAGTATACTAGCTGACCCCGCAAACGTTGTTTTGCCTTAGTGAACAACCCTTGTCACTTAGGGGTATGAAAAATAGCTAGTAGCCGATTCTCATACCTACAGAATATGCATATAAAATTTGGTTAAAATCAGTAAAGCCGTTTCGGAGGAGTAAGGAAACAAACACTGTGACGCGAGAATTTTATATATAAGATTTAGTTATGATAATAAAGGCTCTGCCCACTAAAAAAAATAAGGAATAGCTGTCAAACAGCATGTGGTTTTGGTCACTTCTAGATAAGCTAAGTTAAAATACACATTTATTACATACTAGCTGAACCCGCTACTTCGTTCGCGTACGTTGATCTTGCGGCCTTATTAGTACATTAGTAGTACTTACCTAAAAATATTTGGATGGGTGGCCATTACACAAACCGAGTAAATTTATTTTTCCACACAAAAATATATTTATTCGAGTTGAGCAACTTCATATTTTATATTTTTAGCAACATCAAACATACTCGTAGTAAGGTTGTGGAGTATCGAACATAGCCGCAGTGTTAAGTTTGTAGGATTTTTATAGGATACATTACGAAGAGTACTATGTAGCTAATGTGCGTGATCTGATACTTACCTAATTGTTTAATAGGTGATAGACTTATTAGCTGATGTGATATTTTAGACTCTAAGCCAGACTCTAAGACCATGTGTGTTTCAAATGTCAATCTAATTGGTAATGTCGTTCTGTCGTTAATATTTGTTTCGTTAGGGCCCATTCTTTTTCCGAGATGATAGGTAGTATATATGAGACTATATACTATCTGTGTTTCAAATTTTAACCAAATCATACCTTTACATAATATACATATAATGCTTGTTAAACACTACATTTAGTATTTGGATTGAAATAATATCCGAAGGAACAAAAACTGACTTCAATTATTAAATTATCATTTCACGTCAACTAACTAACTTCTAGTCAAGTAAAAAGTTCACTCGACTAATTTAAGAAGCCAGAACTACGTCGTCCAGATAAATAGATACTGGTGGACAATTCACACCCAAAACTTTGGCTTTTTCCACCGCCATTGTCCCAGCCATAGGTACTCAAACCGGAGTGGTCTTACGCGTGACGATGGCAAAAGACCTGACGGCATGACTTTATTGCCTTGGAAGTTGAGTCCGCCGTCCGCCCCAATTGTGGGACGCAGCTTGCGTCGATACTCTGGCACATCACATCTTCCAGAGATACATAGTAGGGCTAGTGCAGCGGCTAATTTAGCTGAGCGTCTCAAACGGCGGAAATATGCAATCCTCGGTATTGGATTTATATTTAATTTAAGCCATTTGGGGTTGAGACATCGCATCGTGCCTGTGGGGGCCGGGAGCTTACCTCATCTTCTAAAGCCTTTCCGAGCACTTGGCCGACGCAACGCGTGACCAAAATGCTGGCGTTTATTTGGCCCAACGCATAAACATTGCCATTCAGCGTAGTACTGCCGCCAGCATGCTGGGCACGCTTCGACTGGTAGTGGGCTTAAACATCATCTTGTCATCCAGTTTTTGTTAATATTCAAAAAACCGCCTCCCTGTTTTCCTTATAATATATGTACATGGTAAAAACGGGACCCTAGTCCTAAGACTTCGCTGTCCGTCCGTCCGTCCGTCTGTCGTTAGACTGTATCTCAAGAACGGTGATAGCTAGACAGTTGTCATGTTCACAGATGATGTATTTATATTGCCGGTACAACAACAAATACTAAAAACAACATAAAATATATATTTAAAGAGGGTCCCATATAACAAATTTGTTTTTTTTTACCGTTTCTTGCTCGATGCTAATAATGGTGACAGGTAGACGCTTCAACTGTTCACAGAATATTTCGTTTTATGTTCTCTTTAAATAATTAATTAAAATTAATGATTAAGGAGGCTCCCATACAATAAAGGAAGCTCTCGCCGTTTATTTGGTAATGGTACGGAATCCTTCGTGCGTGAGTCCCACTCGCACTTGGCCGGTTTTTTAATACCTAACATAGCATTCAGTAGCCTAACATACTAAATTCAGAAGCAAAGATTGCCTCCACAAACACCAACCGCTTAATTTTTAAAGGTAGTTCGACTTTGGTTGATTACATCACATTACATGACTGTATTCCTGTTTCTTTGACATTACACATTTTCTAATAAATCTCAGATCGTATTTCGTACCATGAGCTGCCATCTGTAGGAAAAACATTAAATAGGCATTGTCATATTTATGACCTGACGATATATGTCACCGATGTCACCGATGGCGGATTTGAGTGCGGTGTACCAGGGATGAGCTTTGACTCTGGTAAGTCGGAACTTCCGATTACAATTACACCTTCGGTTCCGATTTTGGGTCCGAATTTTTTAAAACGGAGGTTACAATCGGAGGTAAGTTGTATAAATATTGCAGATAATCCCTTATTGTGGTGGATAGTAAATGGAAATACGAAATCCCAACTTCCTAAATCAATTGCAATGTTAACCGTGTCCACGTGTTTGGCAAAAAAAATTACCCAATAAAAATGTTTCTCCTGCCACCACTTCTGATCCTGCCTCCGTCTCCGACTTCGGTTCCGACTCCGATAAGTCAAATTTAAAACCTCCGACCGCGCCTTCGGTTCCGATAAAATGACCTCCGTTACATCCCTAGCTAGTGTTTACAATGCCACAGAATACTTAGAAGTTAGTATGTACCGAACTTATTTTTACCGTTATTATTTAATTTCTATGTAATTTCTGAACCACACGACCAATATTGTTAAAAACTTGATGAGACTATATTAAAAATGTGTTCTTTCTAACAAAATAAGAAATAACGAAATTGAACAACGCAAACATGAGTTACAACCAAATACACAATCTGACTTTCACCCCTTTCTGCAAGAAAACCGTACAGAGTTTGGGGATTAAAAGTAGACAGCTACCATCTACTTAGTATGATCTTAAATCATGTCAAGTTTCATTTGAATTGAATCAGTAGTTTCGGCGTGATGAGAGTTCCCTATACAGAAAGACAGACAGACAGACATGAAAGAAAAAAAATGCAGTTTCGCCATCAGTATCGACTAAGGAGTGCCCCCAAATTTTTTTTTTCAAAATATCTTCAATGTACAGAATTCGACCCGCTACAGTTTTATTATAAGTATAGATATAGATAGTCATGTTTCATGTTATGTGAAAGAAAAAATAAATTTAATTACGTAATTACATCGTTGGCAAGTGTCCAATTATTTCAGTACGCTACTTACGAAATAAAATATGTTTTGTACTCTAGACTAACATACAATGAGGGCGGGCTTTCACGAAAGAAAGCAAATTTAACATTTTTGTTTGGATTTAATTAATTAAAACTTGACAAAAAGGCGTGAATAACGAGGGAGCGAGGGCATTCGCTTTTATTGTCCTACTTTATTTTATTATCTTTTCAGATCAAGACAAGAGAACTTATAAAAGAAATGTAAGTAAAGTTTTAAAGTTAATTAGCTTTGAAGCGGGGTTCGAGATTTTAGTTTAGCTTGTATGTTTTGAGAGAGAACGTCCCGGATCTCAGCAGAAGGAATGTAGACTGCGCTGTATCTTCATCATGAGCTGCAAGACGTCCACTGTTGAACATAGGCCTCCCCCTTAGATTTCCACAGCGAACGGTCCTGCGCAACCTGCAACGAGAGATTTCCGGCGACCTTTGTGAGGTCATCTGGCCATCTAGTGTGAGGCCGTCTAACCATAGAATAGATAATATGGTCCAACACTCACTACGTCTTCCAGTTCTTGGTCACCACTCGAGAACCTTTCTTTCCCAACGGTTTTTTCGTTTCTGCGAGCGATGTATATGATATACAGCCGTATATGAAAGATCAATACTTATAGCCATTACTCAAATGTAATTTTTTTGTAAATTTGGAATCATTTTAACAAATATTTGTATTCATCACCCAAATATTTAACTTCCAAACGATTTTTGAAGTTTTATGGAACTCCAAAACTATAATATTCCTAAAAACGACCAGCCTAGGCAAGGGCTGGTCGCTTTCAGTAATATTATAACTTACTAAATCAGCTTTCAATCTAACCAGCTTAAAAGAGAGAGTTTATTTTGAACTTGTCAAATGTATACAATAGGCTTGTTTCCACTAGGAATGAATCGGATGGATTAGAGGTTCTTACTATTGATTAAGATATACAGATTTAAAAAAATAAAACAGTTTATAAAAATAAGTAAAGATTATTAATATTTTTGTAAAAGAAAATCTTAAAAAATAGGCATTGAGTCACGTGACAGTGAACACCAATCAGAAAATGTGACGTCACGCCGTGCTAAACATCAGTTGACATTACTAATGTTGTTGACATTTTCATAGAACTAATATTAGTTTATTTTTTATTTAGCTTATTCTTGGTCATGGATACTGGTTCTTCAGCCGCATTACTCAACTAGTTTGTTATTGTTTTACCACTATTCTTGAGGAAAATTATCAGTTTTTTTTTCATTTACATTACCAAGATTATACTGTGTCAAATACTTACATTAAAATGATCTTCACATAAATACATTATTGGTTTAGTGGGCATCATTCCTCCTCGCAAGCGTTAGCCACTTTTCTCGTATTTGTGGATCGTTTAGAACATAGATGAGTAATTTGTTTGGTGTATTTATACTTCTGCTTGTACACTGGGGTACTATGCAGTTATTGTAATACGAGGGATTTATTTTAAATTAAAAACATTGACAACGTCCTTACACAAACACATAAGTTTGCCACGGCGTGACGTCATTCAAGGCGCCATTACAGTCTGGTGCGTTTTTGTGCAGAAATTTGTTTGATTCTTTGAAATGCAAAATACATATTGTAAATGTAAGTTTTTTTCAAAAATATAGATGTTTCGGAATTATAAACATAAAGCTATATTATTAACCAATTTTTAAAATTTTGTAAACTAGCCTATTTGTATGCTCTTTCTTCTGTTTTTATTTTATTAGTTGACGTGTAAATAGTACATTTATGAATAAAGAACTTTGACTTTGAGAGCAATATCAAAGCTCCGTTTTCGGAAGGCGGTAGATCCCCAGCTGTCATCAGTAGTATTCCTACGAGTCCATCAGTAGTCTTACGCCCACGGGTGATGAAACTTTATGGAAGTTGCTAACAGAAAAATTTCGTCAGCGACCCCCGAATCGGTCAATTCCTCAATCCCCGAAGAGACTGATCTGTGATGCCAGCTAATAATACAATTTCGTCAGTTTAATGTCAATGGTACAACACACTAAAGTTATCTGCATAAGATTAAGCTCTGACTTATTCGTTTCGCTCTACTTTCTTCTGATAACGATAGTTCGGTAGTTGCCCTAGCGGTCCCGCTCGTTCTACAAACATAAAAAATGTTTCCGTAAAATTGTACATCTCTGAGTTAGTAGGTAAATCAAGAGTACATATCATTATCTACCCAGCGCTGCACTGCATTCGTCACCCAGAGATATAAGATGTTTTATCTCTATGCCTAGTGATCTCACCGGATACCCTTCAATCCGGAACACAGTTATGTTTTCAAATTCTGCTTGGCGGTTGACTTGACTGCCAAAAGTGTGGTAATTCCACAGGTGATCTCTGCAAAGAGCCCTACCACTACGATAGTTACGTTTTTATTTTTTAATGTTAATTAAATGTATATTTACTTAATTGAGGCCATGGTGGATTAATGGCTAGACTGTGTGGTCGTAGGTCGTAGGTTCGAACCTAGCTTGCAACCTTGAGTAATTTTCTAAGTTCAGATGTACAAGTTCATCACCACTGGTTTTATAATGTCCGCCTTCCACTGCAAAAGGGTATTGAGCGGGAAATAGCTGAGACAGGAGGAAATAGTTTTCACCTTCCATAAAAAACAGTTGTCATTAAACAATAGGTTTTACCTTCCATTGCTGTCCTTGCATTGCATCCATTTCCAAGTTTTGCGGCACGAGCTAGGCGGGAATCTCAGTGACAGCACTGCTATCAGAAAATGAATAATCGAGCAGAATCCTTAGGTTAGGTACAGAGTGTCTATCTACTTAGTCTGTGGTAGGTACGGAGTCCATTTAACTCCTTGACGACTTTTGTAACTGTTTGTACTTAATGTATATAAATAAATAAATAAAGTATGTGATGATTGTAATGTGATTATTGGCTGTCATTTGGATTCTTCATGTTCAAATAACACTATATCACTAGAACTATATATTAGAAAATGAACAAAATAATTATGTTTGCTACAATTTTCGGATATCATTCAATAAATAATTTGTAGATATATCATGTGTTATAAATATACAAACTTTTCCTTTTCCTAACACCGAGAAACGTGTTGGAAACGAATGAAGAAACTCATTTAAGTCATAAATGTTGGTGAACATTGTGTCCGCTTAGTTGACAGGTTACGAGCCACGCGGGGGCAATGAAGCAGTTTATCGTGTCTTGAATTTAATATTGGTAGAGCAGATGAAGTAGGTACGTTCACTGGAACTTCCCTTAACGACACATAAACAAACGTTTCTAACAAAATGTATGAAACTAAAACACAATGAGAACTACACTACGCTACATACCTAATTTTGTAGTGGTAGGACTTTTGGCAGGGTCCGCCTGGGGAAGGACCACACCTTTGCCAAATATTCTACCGCCAAGCAGTAATGTAAAAACATTACTGTGTTCCGGTCTGTAGGGCAATGTTTCCAGTGAAATTACAGGGCTTAGAGATCTAACAACTTAGATCTCTGGGTGACGAGCGCAGTGCAGTGCTAGGTAATGATGTCACTGTGTTGTTATGTGGCAGGCATGTTGCTTACCATCAGGCACATGACCTGCTCGTCTCGTCACTCTATATTCAAAAAAAAAAACTAACTAACTACTTACACTAAGCACACCTGGATTATCCATAGACCAATGAAGGTCTACAGATAATCAAGATGATCAATCCCACTACCAGTCGGAAGCGTGCCCACCATGCTGGCGGAATTGCCTCGCTGAATGGCAATGCTTATGTGTTGAGCCAAATAAACGCCAGCATTTTGGTCACGCATCGCGTCGACCAAGCGCTCGGTAAGGCTTTGGAAGATTAGATGAGCTCCCGTCCCCCACGAGCCCACTGTGCTAAAGTATGTAACCACTTCCGAGGGTTGCATATTTCCGCCGTTTCAGACGCTCAGCTGAATAAACCGCTGCCTGTCTGTATTATCTGTTCTATGCCGCTGCACCAGCCCTAATAGGTGTCTCTGCCAGAGTATCGACGCAAGTTGCGTCCCACACTAGGGGCTTACCCAACTTCCAAGCACAACAGTCATATCGTCACTCTATTTCTACGAAAACATAATTTCGAAATAAACTCGCGACTTTCCAACTCCGATTCTACTTCGATCCGTCGTTTTGTCCGCTTAAATGCCTACTCTAATTAGAGTATGCTTAGAACATTTAAACGTCAAACAATGTTGTATCGGACGTAACGAAGTAGAACGAGAGCAGGAAAATCGCGAGTATTTTTTTTGCGAAATTACGTTTTCGTAGAAATGGAGTAGACGTCCTGGTATTTTGCCATATTCACGCGCAAGACTCGGTTATGGTAATGTATAAAGATAGCAGCACCTCATGGTTCTACCCACGTTCTACCCATGTAGTACCCGTCTTCCCGTTCCCATAATATTCGTGGCACAAAAATAGCCTAATATGCGCTATTCCGATCCGTTCAGTCGTTCCGGCTTGATTGAGTCACAAACATCCTAACGTTCACATTACAAAGCTTGTTTTGTGAGATCCATATAGCTAATTACGAGTAGAACACTTGTGTAATTGTAAGTACCTACTTATGATACATTGAAACACCCAGACAATAACAAATACTATTTATTTGTATACGTATTTTTTTCCTAAGTAGGTATTGAACCGTGAACCCACAAATTCAAGTTGTTTACTCGTACAATTAACAGTATATTTTTTTTAATAAAGAGTGATGAGACGAGCAGGACATGTGCCTGATGGTAAACAACATGCCTGCCACATAACAGCACAGTGACACGCAGCTATTGAAACATGAAGAGTCCAAATCATTACCTAGCACTGCACTGCGCTCGTCACCCAGAGATCTAAGATGTTATATCTCTAAGCCCAGTAATTTCTCTGGAAACATTGCCCTTCAAACCGGAACACAGTAATGTTTGCACATTACTGCTGGGCGGTAGAATAACTGGCAAAGGTGTGGTACTTCCCCAGGCGGACTCTCCCAAGAGTCCTACCACTACTAAATACACATCTGTCAGCTTAGTCCAGTCGTTCTTCATATTCTGTGTAAATATATAGTCAGCCTTTTTTCACTTTTGTTTCATCTATAAATAAACAGTTATTTAAAACTTAACTTAACTTAACTTGATAGCCTAACACCAATTCATCTCTATTTACTTATATCTCAAGAAAATGTTATGAAACTTATTCTAAAGCATCTCAATACATTACATGATAACGGAGTGTAGTATAATAGCTCGGGAACTTTGAAATGGCTCGAGTTCGGAGTCCATTAAAAATTCAAAGTTTTCAGACTCATACTAACGTAGAATGATTGAAGGTGACACGCGTAAAGCATATAGTTCGCGCCGCCACTGAGGTTCTGTGACGGTATTGTTGAACTAACGTTAATTTTATACAAGGACTTTCGTTTATCGTTGTAAAAAGCGACAGTGGCACTGATTATAAAAGGTAATGTGTGGTGACGTGGAGTAAATTTAGTATAACGTGGTTATTAGTTTTGCAGAAATAAGTTAAATAAAATAGTTGATAGTGTCCATTTTCATACACTTAAAAATATAGACGAAATTCTTTGTAGTAAATATTATTACCACAGCCTATATTATGTCCTATTGCAGTACAGAGCAACAGTATTCCAATCTTCCCTAGTCGAGTTCGATCCGTCATCACTTTGTCTGGGTCGCCCGGTCGGTTGTAGATAGGCACTAGGGGTTAAGCTCAACGCAATACACACGTAAATACATAATACTATACTACTGCGATCAAAAGCTAAAATTAAAGATGGGACTCAAAAAACAGCGATGCATTTTGGGGCTAAAGAAAAATAGGATAGAAAAAGTTTTAGTAAGTTTACCAACGCCTTTAAGATTTAATTTTTTTTTGATAAAATATTTTTACCAATTAAGAACCAAAACATCCATTGGCAGCTTTCGAAATTGATTAAGATAAAATAACCGTAGCTTTGAGATGTCGAACAAACATTCCGTTTAAATATTAATTTGTTTAAACCGATTCGCTTTGATCGACTGCTTTGCTTGTAAGCTGCAAACCGAAGCTTGTTGATGTTTTTATTTAGCTAAAGGGATTTTCTGTATCTTTTTACTCATAACTTTTTATTTACTCCAAAGCAGTTTGTAGCTCGGGTAATCAATCGTATTTTACTATTTATATTTTGTTTCGCACAATATATTGTACGATTTACAACTTTAATGATTCGTAGTAAAGTATCACTTTAAGTTTGCCTTTGAATGATAACAATTTGAATGTTAATTAGATATTTTCAGAATATCGAATGAATAATAGAACCTATCAAAATTACTTATTGGCACTACAGGTGGAGTGAATGTTTTTTTTCATTTCTTATAGAAATTGGGAGAGTACCTACATTAAATGTATGTTCATAATTTTACATAATTATTTCACGTATCTTACTGTTACTCAAATCTTTCTGTTGCTCAGACAAAGCCTTACGAGTATTTTGATTGCAAAATTTCAAGATTTATCAAAGAGTATCAAGAATAGTTTTTCTGTTTCTTAATGTTTACAGGGAGAAATTACAATTAATGAGAAATTACAGGGCTTAGAGACATAATATCTTAGATCTCTGGGTGACGAGCGCAGTGCAGTGCTAGGTAATGATTTGGACTATCATGTTTCAATAGCTGCGTGTTACTGTGCTGTTATGTGGCATGCATGGTGCTTACCATCAGGCACATGACCTGCTCGTCTCGTCACTCTATGCTATAAAAAAAAAAATGTTTTTGTGTATTTTTATTATGTGTTTAAAATTATATACGCATTATATCAGCTATCTGATTCTGTCAGTGTATTTACGTATACTTTTCTGCGTTTGGGGACAGTTGGGTTACATCAGTTTCGACACTACGAGTGGTGTTTCTACCGACTAAAACCTCGACTTTTCCGTGTGTTATTCTTTACTATAAATAATTGTGTTCCAAATGTTATTCGGATTCGTTCCACCGATACGACGCGACGTGACTGAGCAGCAAATATTCACACATTTAAACTTTCGCAGGATTTATTTTTGCCTCGTATCATAATCGTAACACAGCAAGTAATGTTTGCACGTTGCTGTTGGATGGTATATTAATTGGCAACGGTGTGGTAGGACTTTGGGGGACTTTGAGTCCTAGACTTAGAGTACTAGACTTTGAGTTGAGTAAAGAGTCCTACCATTAAGCTGCATGTAGGTACTTGTCAGTTTTGCCTTTATTATAATAAACTGAGCTCGGTGTCACCGTAGAGTAATTAAGGACGATATTAATACAGAACTATTGAGCGAATGCCGGGCCTTAGGTATTCCGTTATTGCGCTCAAGCATTTCCAATCGCCCTATTGATATGGCATATTTCGGATGGCAGCCATTATCAAGCTCTCTTTGTTCATAGCCAATCATATTTACTTTTGTTTTCCGTTATCTTTAGTATATTGATATATTAGCTGAATCCCGCGGCTGCACTCGTTGTTTATGTTACCTACATTTTAGTTTGACCTCGGTTATGTTAATGTACTCAGGATTTAAGTTACCTAAGCTCAACGAAGTATTACAACAAAGTTTAGCTCGGATAGCTCGTCTTTTATTTATAGGTTATTACAATGGTTAAGCTACTATTTTTTCTCAAATACGAATACAAACAACCGATTTCAATTTAAAATTAAACTCACACACTTTACTAATGCAAAAAAAAATGTGATGCCAAGTAATATGGGTAATAAGTGAACTAAGTAAACATACTCTGCCAATTCGAGGACAGCGAGATTTTGGAGTAAAGCATGTAGGTGTATCTTTAACCTTGGACATGTGGAAAGCGGTGCCTGAGTGGTTTTAATGAATAAATTGTGAGAATCGGGTTTGCGACCCGCAATGTACTATAACACATAATGTAATCTTACTTCAGCTATTATATTCAAAGTATACCTTATTATGTACCTTGTACTACTCACAATTTTGCACTTATAATATTTTTTTGATGTCTCAACGTTATTATGATTAAACAATACTAATCCTTCAACGTGTGCAAAACAAATGTCGATGTATGGATATTTGGATGTATGTTGCTCAATCACATCCTAACGTATAAACGGATCGGGCGGATTAAATTTGGAACACAGATAGATTATAGTCTGGAAGAACACATAGGCTACTTTTTATCCCGGAAAACCCACGGGAACGGGAACTTCGCGGGTAACACCGCGGGGCGCTGCTAGTAATATTATAAATGTCAATGTCAATCAAATAAATGTCAATGGATGTTTGGATGTTTGTTGCTCAATCACGTCCTAACATAATAATAAACTTTATTTCGGATAACTATGATCCATACAAAAAT
Source organism: Ectropis crepuscularia (assembly GCA_963693475.1). Taxonomy (NCBI): domain Eukaryota; kingdom Metazoa; phylum Arthropoda; class Insecta; order Lepidoptera; family Geometridae; genus Ectropis; species Ectropis crepuscularia. The sequence goes on along the minus strand of OY856343.1, from coordinate 8,184,339 downwards.
AAACAAAAGTTACATTAAATTTAAAATTACAGTTAAAATACAAGCAGTATGGCACAAAATACAGATCTAAAATTAAACACGATGAATTTATGCTACCTATGACAGAAAAAGAATAATGGTAGGGACTTATTGTTATTTTAGATATAATCGGGGATTACTCTGAGGTATAATGGTCTTTACCCAATGTTTCAGAATAGGACAGTTGAATTTATCACGAATAACTGACAGAATATTGTTGGAACTGCCTCTCACTCTACATATATAGCAAAGACGTTATTCTCTTCCGAATGATAGCTGGAAATCCATCTATTCGCGCTTCTGCAAACATTCCAGATGCACTGCAAAATCTCGGCAGTCTCAACAATATTCGAAAGATGTTGTTATACTGGACCCGTATAGCGTTTAAGGATTTTTGCTTGTATGAAACCCATAGGCTGCTCGTGTATGCGGATTGACAAAATGCTTTAAATAACGTTATTTTAATAGGAATAGAACTTCGAGCAAACCTACGAGCTATCATGTTGCCCCTTACAGCCAACGCTCTACGTTCCCGCTCTATATCGCTGTCATCTCTAAGGTCTTGTGTAACAATGTGCCCGAGATATTTAAATTTATTTACAGTCTTCAGAGGAATTCCGTGCATGAAGACAGGTGGTAAATATTGTGGTTCCTTATTTCCAGCTGTAAAAACTAATATTTCGCTTTTACTGGAGTTGTATTGAAGGCCATGCTCAACAGCATATAACTCACATGTCTTCACCAGCTTTCTTAGCCCGCTAATTGATGGACTCAGAAGCACCATGTCATCAGCATAACTCAAATTATTTACCTGTAAGCCGTCGATGGAGCATCCTGCATGCATACTACTGAGTTCAACAATCAGCCGGTTCATGTATAAATTAAATAATTTTGGAGAAGTGATCCCTCCTTGCCTCACTCCACATTCGAGTTTGTATGCTTCCGACTCTTCAGTGGACCATTTTACCATGTTCAGTTGATTAGCATACCAGAATTTAAAAATATCAAGCAATTCACGAGGTAAAACACCTTCCAGTTTCCTCCACAAGAGTTCATAGGATACACGGTCAAAAGCTTTAGAAAGATCTAAAAAACAGGCATACACGGGAGTTTTTCTGTCGGTATAGTACCGAACAGTATGCTTTAAGCTTAAAATAGCACTCTCAGTTGACAAACCCGCTCGAAATCCGAATTGAGCGTCATGTAGCTGTAACGTGCGATCAAGATGAGCGTCGATTAAACTGTCCAATACTTTAGCGGTTATTGTTGCTAATGATACTGGTCTATAGTTGTTCCTATCCGATATATCTCCCGTCTTATTCTTAAGTATAGGTACAACCAATGTCCTCATCAACTCTATGAACGGATACGGATCAACTCTATAACGTATGAACGGATCGGGCTGAAATTTGGAACAGATAGATTATAGTCTGGAAGAACACATATGCTATTTTTATCCCGGAAACACAACGGGAACGGGAACTTCGCGGGTAACATCGCGGGGCGCTGCTAGTAACAAATAATGTGAGCTTACTTCTGCTATATTTAAAGTAAATCTTATATGTATGTGTACGTATTCTTAATTATGTATTTTTATATTGTTTGTGTCAACGTTATTACAATAATCTATCTATATATATAAAAGCGAAAGGTCACTCATCAAGGAATCTCAGAAACTATAAATGCTAGGAATCTGAAATTTTGCATGGAGGTCCCTTTTAGCACGTAGGCGCTTGCTAAGACGGGGTTTTGCGAAATTCAACCCCTAAGAGGGTGAAACAAGGGATGAACGGTTGTATGAAAGTTCGTGATTGTCAAAGTTACCAAATTTTGTATCTAGACACTTGACACGAAGCAAACGAATGTTTGTTCTAGCAATTTTGTAATTTCGAACTGTACGGGGGTGAAATTGGGGTTGAAATGGGGGATGAATGTCAATATGGAAGTTCCCAACCGTTGAAGATAAAACCATGACACTCTGTGTATAGGCACTTGACAGGAAGCAAACGAATGTTTGTTCTAGCAATTTTGTAATTTCAAAACTGTACAGGGGTGAAATTGGGGTTGAAATAGGGGATGAATTTCAATGTGGAAGTTCACAACAGTTGAAGATAAAGTCATGAAACTCTGTATATAGGCACTTGACACGAATCAAACGAATGTTTGTTCTAGAATTTTGTAAGTTCGCACTGGATGGGGATGAAATTGGAGTTGAAATGCGGGCCGAACGTCTCTTACGCTTTCAGATCTAAACAACTGAACCGATTTTGATGGATTTGTATATAATTGTTTTATTAAAACCTGTTTTTAGTAAACGTACATGTGTCTGGGAATACAAATAGGTACTGCCTGAGTTACCTTTAGTATTTATTTCGCGCGGACAAAGTCGCGGGTAACAGCTAGCTAACTAACAGCGGTTATTGTTGCTAATGATACTGGTCTATAGTTGTTCCTATCCGATATATCTCCCGTCTTATTCTTAAGTATAGGTACAACCAATGTCCTCATCAACTCTATGAACGGATACGGATCAACTCTATAACGTATGAACGGATCGGGCTGAAATTTGGAACAGATAGATTATAGTCTGGAAGAACACATATGCTATTTTTATCCCGGAAACACAACGGGAACGGGAACTTCGCGGGTAACATCGCGGGGCGCTGCTAGTAACAAATAATGTGAGCTTACTTCTGCTATATTTAAAGTAAATCTTATATGTATGTGTACCTATTCTTAATTATGTATTTTTATATTGTTTGTGTCAACGTTATTACAATAATCTATATATAATATAATATATAAAAGCGAAAGGTCACTCATCACCGAATCTCAGAAACTACAAATATAAGGAGTCTGAAATTATGCATGGAGGTACTTTTTAGCACGTAGGCGCTCACTAAGACGGGATTTTGCGAAATTCAACCCCTAAGAGGGTGAAATAAGGGAGTTACTGTTGCATGAAAATTCCGCCATTTCCACAGTTATAAGCATGAAATCCACTGGACCAATTTTAATCAAATTTCGTGAACAGATAGACTAGATCCCAAGAAAGGACATAGGCCACTAGTGAAGGGGTTCAAATGGGGGACGAAAGGTTGTATGCAAGTTCGTCGTTGTTGAAGATAAAACCATTAATTTTTGCACTAGACGCCTGACATTGATAAAAGTACTAATATTATAAATATAAAAGTAACTATTATGTATGTCTGTTACATTTTAAACTACTGAACCGATTTTGATGAAATTTGTTTTAATATAAGCTGTTTTTTGTAAACGTAAATTTGTATCGGTGTTAAAATGTTGTTACCTTAATATTTATTACGCGCGGACGAAGTGGCGGGTAAAAGCTAGTTATACAATAAATAGTAATCCTTCACAAGACTTGCAACGGATCTAACTACGTGTCCAAAACAAATTCCCCATAAAATACTAAGTGCTAACATAGAGATTAACCTATCTCCATATCAGATCACAATCCGTTAAGCCGGTATTGAGCCGAATGGAAATCGATGTATTCATACAACATACTCAGGTACAACAATAAACCGTTGTAGGTAGCTTTCCCTTCGAATATACCGTAATCTTCTTTAAAGCGGCTAAGCTTATTTAAGACTAAATATAACTCATTAAGGTTTTAAGTAAGTACGTAATGATTTAGGTCGCGGGTGTTTTAAACATTCTGGAAACCATATATCTGCTTGTCAAAATCATTTTCAAATTTTAGTATCACTAGCAACGTAGTTTAAAGTCCGAGATCCCAGAGCTCCTAAGTGGTTTTCACGTATGTTGTAACGCAATATCCTTAAAAACAAGGTCCCAATACTCCCAGACACTTTCCGTCAGCTGTTTTGCTTAACAACTCCAAAATAATAATTTAACTTCACTTAAATTCTCATGCTCCATTTGTAAATATGTTTGTCAGACAACTATTTTGTTGCTTTTTCCAATAAGATAGACCAATCTAAGGGGGCAATCATCCCTTAAACTCAAGTATGTCAACTATGTGTAAGGTAAGAGCGGGAGACTGAGCGAGACATTTATTAGGAAACTAGCTGACCCGGTGAACTTCGTACCACCATGTATTTTTTCGTCTAGATTTTCTAAAATCTGCTGTACAAATCTTGTCCCGACAATATCAAATACATAAAACAAAGAATCATCCTATTTGGTGCAGTCATTCAAAAGTTTTGAGCGTACATACATTTCGAAGATCAATTTTTACGGTTCCGTACTAACTGAACCCTTATGGGTTCGTCATGTCTATCTGTCTGTCCATCCGTATGTCACAACCACTTTTTTCGAAACTATACGAACTATTATACTGTTGAAACTTAGTAAGAGATGTATTCTGGGAACCGCATTAAGTAAGTATTTTATTAATAACATATTTATTTCAACGTATATAAGCATTTAAAAGCAAGTAATCCCTTTATGAAGAATGCAGAAGACCGCACCTTGTGGCGTTCATTAGGAGAAGCCTACGTCCAGCAGTGGACGGATATTAAATAGGATGATGATGAATCCCTTTATTGTTAATCAAGTTATTACCAAAAATCAGTTTTATTTTCATTGTAGTGCTTTGTGATATACGATGTTTTTTGTTTGATTACCTGGCACATGGACAAACAAATCTGGTGGTTTTCGAACACGTGAGGGAATATCCAACATCCAATTGACCATGTGAGAAACATGGGTATTCTAGATTAATACCACAAACACTTTAACATTCTTAGCGCCACGTGTATCGTTTAGAATACATACGGTCATAAGGAGTGTGTACCTATAGTTTATGATACACACTCCCCATTTCAGTTAAAGCAGAGTGTATCCGAAATGCGCACGCTTTCTACGCATTTTCCTAGTGGTTTTGGATTGGGAAACGGATAATCAGTTAAGTAGATACTAAGAAAAAAAACACCACCTTGACCTTGAAATCACCTTGAAATAATTTTATTCACAAAAAGAAAGTTACTTAGAAATTAAACCATCAATTTATTAAGTTCAAAATAAATCAGTGAATAGTATTGAAACATTTTTGACACAGAAAACTTTCACATACAGATCATTTTGTAGTTGTTTGAGCTGCGCTAAAAGTCTTGCCACCAATAAATTTCCTGTCATATTTTTTATAGCACCTCTGCACATCTTTAGCGGACAAATGTATCTCCAACTTTGTTACTTTTGCGATAATGTTTTCTATTAGACGGTCTTCTTGTCATAATAGAGGCTGATGGAACTTCATCTCCGGCTAACTGAGCAGATCGTTTTAGTAAAACTACAATTATTTGTTCACTTAATGAGTGATAGTAAGTTTCTTGAGATAATATTTGGTTAAATAATAAATGTGCATTCAAGAGAGAAACACAGAGAAATAATATTACGAAATGTGAATCTTTATGGCCTGGCCTTAACACATGGCCTGGGGAATAGTTTATCTATATACCTTAAAGTATTTCCCAGGCCACGTGCATAAAAAAATATACACACCGGTACAAAAAGGGATGACGGGAGAGGGGGTGTGATTATTTTCTGTAGTATTGTAACACGTCACAACTCACAACACAAAAAAAAAACAAAAATGTAAAGTTGTGAAAATTTGGTAGTAATTGCATATAGGGCTTGGCGCTCAGCGTGTTAAGGTTGCCCCTGGGACTTGTTAATGATCATAGCAAAAGCAAGCCGCACTGGAAACTGTAGTCCTTTAAACTCAAATGGCACATCAGTCGGAATCATTGGGACGCGTGGTATCAAAACGTCTTCTCCTTTAAACATTCCCTTCAGTATAGTTGCTTCTATCACGTTGTTTAGTATTTTTTATAGCTAACCGTGTGCCGTTGCAAAGACGCGGTACGTTCATATTTCGCAACATTTTAACTACAGTTCCAACTTTTAATTGAAGATTAGGTATGAGGTGGCAATCCTGGAAAATCCAGCAAGTGCAAAAATTCCGGTGGATAGGTTAGTTATAGTATACTGTTAATAAGTTGTTGACGACAACATCTTGAATCGAATCAACTGATTTATAAATCCTCAGTTCGCTTGTAATTTGTTCTTGAATTTTGAAATTAAATTCATTTGCATTTATCTCATTTACATAATAGGTATTAATATTTATTTATCATGTGGCTGTCTTGTCCCAATGTTGGGCAACGGTTTCCAGTCAGGTTACAGTCCAGTCTTTCCGATATTTGTGGAGGTTGTCTTGCCATCGTTTTTTTGGTCTGCCGCGTCGTTGTTTGCAATCTGGCTTCCTCCGCGTGGTAATTTTGGCCCAATAATCATCCGACACGCAGCAAACATGTCCAGCTCGATCCCACTTTCAAATTGGCTGCTTTTTGAGTTATATCGGCTATTCCGGTTTGGGAACGTAGTATGGTGTTTCGTATTCTGTCCGTTAGTTTTACTTCAAAAATACTGCACTTCACAGCACAAATGTAAGTATTCAAATAATTTTGCACAGATAAGGATATGAAATCAATAATTCAAAATAATAAAACACTTTTGGTAACGCGGTTAGTGTTTGACTGACACTTGATTAATATAATGACGTGAAAACTGACGCATTTTATATCGCGTGTCGAAACTAAATCAAAATAAATAATATCGTGAAGCCGACCAAATTAAAAATCAGTACTAATGAGTCTTAGGGCCTTATCATACTAGCGGGTTGCGAGCGTTCACAAAGCGAAGCGAGCGCGTAACGAATACGTTGCGGGCGCGCAGCGAACACGCGGCGCATGTGCAGCGATTTTGTACTGTCTCGTACAAATGTGTATCTTCATGTGTTAAGTCAGTTAGTATCAGATACAGCAACTCATAAAATATAGTAATCCGAGATCCCAGAGCTCCCAGACGTCACATTTTGTTGAGCATACGTGAAAATCATCATCATCAACATCATCAACAGCCCACTAAACGTTCCCACTGCTGGGACTCGGGGCCTTCTCTCGCAAGGAGAGAGTTAAGGCCATAATCCACCACGCTGGCCCAGTGCGGGTTGGCGGATGACACATGACTTCGAAAGATTCTAGGTACATGTCGGTTTCCTCACGATGTTTTCCTTCGCCGTTTTAAGTTAGCGGCATTACGCACATGACTTTGAAAAGACAGTGGTGCGTGTGGGGTTTGAACCCGGGGTCTCCGGATCGGCAGCCGCCGTTCTCCCGACTAGACCACCGTAACTTATATAACGTGAAAATCACTAATTCCGATGGGGACCGAGTCACCTCCGTCCGTGGGGAAGCACCTGTATATTGAAACCCCACACGTGGTCCCTGGGTGGTGCTAATCAGGTGACAAATTACCGGTGGTAGGCTTCGGCCGTGGTTGGTGACCACCCACTAGACTAAGTCACGACGCCAAGCGGCCTAGCCGTGTTCCGTCGTGTTGTCTAGTGACACCATTAGGGGAAAACGGGTCAGAACAGTTGCTGCACAACTGCAAGACCGGCCTGTCACACACCAATACTGTACATCGGGAAGCTAGTCATGGAGGGTAGCGGGATCCGAGGCACGGTTTGCCGCACCGACCGCAGATAGTTGGGGGCCCAAGTAGTGAGCTAGCCACTCATGAAAGGCTGCCCCGCCATCTAGCGAAAAATCCCGGGATGCGCTATCCTGCCGGTTGGCGACCGGATGACAAGGCCAGATAGACATCCCCGGGGGGGCTCGGGCGTCCCCGCAGTCTCCAGGCTAGCTGCCCACTGGTGTATTCGTGTTGTGTGTTGTGACCAATGGTCAGTAGTGTGCAGCCTCGTTCTACTGCCGTTTTCCCACCGATCCCTCTCTCAAAACAAAAATGAACAAAGCACACAACAGAAACAAGGTTAAAGAGCGGCTGCACGCCTTGTCGGTAAAAGTGCACCTCACAAATATTCGAGGTCTGCACTCCAATCTCTCAGCAGTCCACCATCACCTCGAGACTGAGCAGCCGACACTCTTTTTTCTTACGGAGACGCAGATAGGTTGTCCCTCGGACGTGGCGTACCTAACGTACCCAGGCTATACTCTGGAGCACAAATTCCGGCCTCGTGCTGGAGTGTGCCTGTACGCCCGTGACGACATCTGCTGTCGGCGTCTCCGTAACCTTGAGGATACTAGATTTTCGGTTCTTTGGGCACTGATAGACACAGGCATAGACAAAATTATCTATTCCTGTGTATATCGGTCGCACAGCGGAGACCAGGAGACGACTAGGCTCATTGATTATTTAAGTGAGGCGGCGGACGCGGCTCTACAGAAGTACCCTTCGGCTCAATTAGTGTTACTGGGGGATTTCAACGGCCATCACAAGGAATGGCTGTTCCCATACCGGGACACTGACCACGCTGGGCAGGAAACGAGAAAGCTAGCTTTATCGTTAGACCTAACCCAGCTGGTCCAAGAGGCCACAAGAGTACCCGACGTTGAGTCGCATACACCTTATTGCTTAGACCTTCTGCTGACAACAGATCCAGACCGTTATTCCGTGGTGGTATCTTCGCCGTTAGGCAGCTCCGACCACTGTCTGGTGAAATCTGTATCTGTCTACCATCCGCCTGATCCCAGCCCTAGAGGCAACCGGCGATTGTGGCGATACAAGTCAGCAGATTGGGACGAGATGCGCTCTTTCTTCGCGTCTTACCCATGGCAGTCATTGTGCTTCACTTCTGGTGATCCTTCAGTCTGCGCGGATGCTGTGACTAATGTAATACGTACGGCTATGGAATATTTCATTCCATACTCCGACGTCCCATTATCCAGCAAAGCTCGCCCATGGTTTGGTTCTCAATGTAAAAGTGCTGAAGCATTTAAACATGAGACCTACCTAGCCTGGGTTGATGCTCGACAGCGTAAGGCAAGGGACATACGTCAGAAGAAGAAAGCGTTCAACAAGGCTGCTAAGGCATGTAAAAAGGTTCTTCAGAGGGCTCGATTTGACCACATTAGTCGAATAGGGAACAAACTAGCTTCATACCCTGCGGGCAGCAAAGCGTTTTGGTCCCTAGCTAAATCGGTCGAATCGAACTTCTGCCGCCCCTCACTACCTCCAATGCTGAAACCTGATGGGACACTGGCTCACACTGCAACGGAGAAAGCAAATTTGTTTGCAACTCAGTTTGCGGAATCTTCTCGTCTAGATGCTGGTAGCGCGACACCTCCTACTCCACCTGGCTGTCCGACTTTTATGTCAGATATTCACATTCGCCAAATGGAGGTTCGCAAAGTGCTACGCAATCTGGACGTGAATAAAGCCAGTGGCCCAGATGGTATTCCTGCCCTAGTATTGAAGGCTTGTGCGCCTGAGTTGTCTCCGATACTGACGCGCCTATTTAGACTCTCTCTCCAAACTGGGCTAGTACCGAAGTCTTGGAAGCTTGCTAATGTGCAACTTGTGCCCAAAAAGGGTAGTCGTGCTGACCCTGCCAACTACAGGCCCATCTCGGTCACGTCCATACTCTGCAAGACTATGGAACGTGTCTTAAACCACAGGCTCCTCACGTACCTAGAATCAAACGACCTCCTCAGTGACCAGCAATACGGATTTCGCCGAAACCGGTCCACCGGGGATATTCTAGCGTACGTCACTCACATCTGGAGTGAAGCTATTGAGAAACACGGGGAAGCACTTGCAGTCTCCCTGGATATCTCAAAGGCTTTCGACAGGGTTTGGCATGATGGCCTTATAAGTAAGCTTTCTAGGTATGGTTTGTCTTCTGGGTTTATTGCGTGGATATCGGACTTTTTGAGGGATCGATCCATACGAGTCGTCATTGATGGCTGCTCGTCTGATCAAATGGCTATTAATGCCGGAGTCCCTCAAGGGTCGGTACTCTCTGCAACGCTCTTCCTGCTACACATCAATGATCTGTTGAAGCCTGGTATCTTTGGGTACGCAGATGATAGCACCGTTGTAGAGAGTTACATATCTAGCGCGAGAGCCAGTGGGCAGCAAACTCAGGTACTGAGAGAGAGTCTGATCGAGCGTTTGAGCTTGACCCTTGAGGCGGTGTCTGAATGGGGCGATGCCAATCTGGTCAAGTTCAACGAGAGTAAGACGCAGGCGTGTCTATTCTCCGCTAAAAGGAGTCCATTTGAACTGACTCCAACTTTTAGAGGTGTGTCCGTGCCGGTTTCTGACCGTCTTGAGCTTTTGGGCGTGACTTTGACCTCTACGCTCAACTTTGGCTCGTATATCGAATCTAAGGCTAAACTAGCTGCCAAAAAACTGGGTGTCCTTTCAAAGGTGCGAAGGTACTTCAAGTCTGAACAGTTGCTTACATTATATCAAGCACAGATTCGCTCCTGTATGGAGTACTGTTCGCACCTTTGGGATGGTTCGGCTAAGTATCAGCTGGAAGCTCTGGAATCGATCGAGAGACGTGCCAAAAGGCTCATAGGCAATGCTACTCTTGTGCGAAAAAGACTTCAAAGTCTTGAACATCGCCGTAAAATTGCTAGTCTATCGGTTTTTTATCGGATACACTTCGGAGAGTGTGCGACTGATTTACATGATCTAATACCACCTTGTCCTTTTTTCTATCGGAATGCTCGTAGCTCGAAAAAGCGACATCGTTTCATGGTTGATGTTCCAAAGACACGAACGAAGAGATTTGACTCTACTTTTGTGATAAGAACGTCTAGGCTGTGGAATACGTTGCCTGAGTGGGTTTTCCCCGATGGTTACAATCTTTGTGTCTTCAAATCGAGAGTGAATCGGTTTTTTCTAGGTAAACACGCTTCATCGTAGACCGCATCGTCGCTTTACATCAGGCGAGATGGCGGTCAAGTGTAAACCTATAAAAGGTAAAAAAAAAAATAAAAAAAAATAATTAGAAAATACGGGAAGTAAGTAATGTTTGTATGTACCTTCATTACCCCATATCTCAAAATTGGCCGTATAAGCAAGTTAGCGAGTAAGCATGTGTTCTTAGTACTTAGGTACTAACTCTACTCTATCGTCCACATTTCATTCATCAGAAAATAGGTGACGTCTGGGAGCTCTGGGATCTTACTCTATAGGTGTTGACATTCGCAGGTAAGAATGGAATTGTATTGGATTATTTTTTATTCGTATGCAGAACAACACAAAGTAGTCGCTCTCTTCCATTCGATGAATTGATAATGGATCCTCCCAAATTCGTCGATGCTTTCGTTTTCGTCTGCGGCGTCTTCGAAGTAACAAAGCACAGCAGTGTTTCCTCGTCGCAATCCATTTTGTTACTGAGTGTATTGTACTCGCTACAGACACGTAACGAAAACGTTGCGCGTCCGCGACGTCCTCGCTGGGCAGCCGCGGCGTGTTCGCTGCGCGCCCGCTTCGCCTCCCAGCCGCTCGCAAACCGCTAGTATGATAAGGCTCTTACGTTTTGTGATTATTCAATTTGATTTGGTTCGCGATATTATCGCTTTTGTTGAGTTTCTTCTGAGTGGGTTTCGGAACGTGACATTAGATCCTCCTATCCTCCAACTGTTTTGATAGATATTATGGAATTTGAACTTTATGCTGCGGGAATAAAGTGCAAATTGACTCCTTGACGTTAGGAACACACATATATTGGTTAGACATAAGCGAGTGCTTGTTATTTAATATGAACTTTACTTCATAGCAATAAAGCTCAAATTGCCTTAACATTTTAGTTAGAAAACGTTTGTATGGGAAAAAGAAAAGGGCTGTTTTTAGAGTTTTCCCGGCAATTATTCGATTTTTTCTAGCCGTAAAAACCATTCTAGGACTTCAACGAACATTAAAAAAAAGAGTTGTCCAAATTGGTCCAGGCGTTGTTGAGTGATGCGCTTAACAACACATTTTGCGATTCATTTTTATGTTATAGATTTTAGATTTGCCATAAGCTCCGGGAAATTTTAATCGAAATAGAGTGAAAAACATTTACAAATAAAAGCAGTCAAGTATTTATGACGTACTAAAAATAAACTACTAATCAGATCGAGCTCAAACCAATTTTCATTGGTAGTTTGCATGTACATCATATATTTTGTTTAGTTTTATCATTATCTTATTTTAGAAGTTAGAGGGGGGGGGGGGGGGACACATTTTACCACTTTGAAAGAGTCTCTCGCGTAAATTATTCAGTGTAGACAAAAATGATTCTAGAAACCTCAACATCATTTTTAAAGACCTATCGATAGACACCCCACACGTGTAGTGTAGATGAAAAAAAATATTTGAGTTTCAGTTCTAAGTATGGGGGCACCCCTATTATTTTATTCTTTTAATTTTTGTAAAAATCTTAATGCGGTTCACAGAATACATCTACTTACCAAGTTTTAACAGTGTAGTTATCATAGTTTCGGTAAAAAGTGGCTGTGACATACGGACGGACAGACAGACAGACATGACTAATCTATAAGGGTTCCGTTTTTACGTTTTACGGAAAAAGAAAGTCTAAAGAAACCCTAAAAAGACTATAATGGATGAGTTATCAAGCGGGATGAAAAATGATTAAATTACTAAAATAGCTGTTAAAAAATAGGGGTTGGTGATAAAAGGGTAAAAATTAAGGGTTATATGTATTTTTTAATGCCACATTATAAAAATATATAAAGAAAAAAATTTGCCTGAAGATTAAAAAAAATATTTTTGGGGTGAACAACCCTTGTCACTTAGGGATATGAAAAATAGCTAGTAGCCGATTCTCAGACCTACTGAATATGCATATAAAATTTGGTTAAAATCAGTAAAGCCGTTTCGGAGGAGTAAGGAAACAAACACTGTGACACGAAAATTTTATATATAAGACGAGAATTTTATATATAAGATATTGACTTAAAATTGAGTTTGGGATGATTGGCCCCTTAGATTGGTCTGTCTTATTAGAAAAACCTTTAAAATAGTTGTCTGACGAACATATTTGCAAATGAAGCATGAGAATTTAAGTGAAGATAAATTATTATTTTCGAGTTGTTAAGCAAAACGGCTGACGGAAAGTGTCTGGGAGTATTGGGACCTTGTTTTTGAGGATATTGCCTACAACATACGTGAAAATCACTTCTTAGAAAATATGTGACGTAAGTAATGTTTGTATGTACCTTCATTACCCCATATCTCAAAATTGGCCGTCTAAGCAAGTTAGCGAGTAAGCATGTGTTCTTAGTACTTTCTAACTCTACTCAATCGTCCACATTTCATTCATCAGAAAATAGGTGACGTCTGGGAGCTCTGGGATCTTACTCTATTAGATATATTCATAAGGGGCGAAACTGCGTGAAGCGGTGGTTGTTCCATAGGTCTTTGTTTCGCGGGTCTTTGTTTCGGCCCGAAGATCTATGTTTCTATAAAAAACCTCGTGTTAATGTCGCAGCCGGATCGTATAGTTCACCGTATTACATTACGGCTAGCTGTTTTGAAAAGCAGGGCCGTTTTGTAATGCGGCGTTTCAACGATTAGTCGAGTTGTCGAATTTATTTTTTTGATTTTTAGAAATCATAGGCAAGATGGAGTTAAACCTAGAAATAGAGCAGCAAATGGTGATCTTATCGCTATTAAAGATTTCTTTCGTTACCGTTTAGTCTAATTTCGATATATCCATTAAATCTAGTGCAAGCAGATTGTAAATTGAAAAAGTGACTTCGTTTCATGGATGGCGTTCCAAAAACTCGAACTTTTTAGCTTTGACTTCAAGGTTTGACTCCACTTTCACAGTAAGAAGATTTAGGCTGTGCATTGAGTGACCTGAGTGGGTTTTCCCGATGGTTACAATCTTATAGTGTTTTCAATTTGAAAGTATAAAGTGAGTTTTTTCTAGGAATCTCGGTTCAATGAAGTTCAGTCAAGTATATAGGTATAGCATTGGCGTAGACTATAGATAACAATATTGTTAATTGTTACTGTTACGTCAACAAAATAATAATAATTATTTTTGTCGAGACTTGCGTAAAATCATAATTTTGAACTCGTTATCGCGTTTTGCAGTAAATGTCCCGCCCCTAATATCTATCACCTCAGTGAGAGTGACAGATAAAGCAGTAACGGTCGACGCACACTCTACCCTAATAAATAAAATGGGAGAAAAATCGCTGGCGAGACAAAACCCTTCCCCGGGGAGTGCAGTGCCCGGGTAATACGTATTTACATACATAATGACGCTCCTCTCCTGGTGTTGTCAGCTCTAAGTTGAACAAAAACTGTAGCTACTCCTCCGTTAATTTCGATGTCCTCAGTTTCAATTTCGTGTCCATTTCAATTTCAATGATAAGATAAGATAAGATATTATTTATTATTACAAAATATACAACATACTTATCATTATATACAATAATAAATGTTACAATTGTAACTCGTCAGTTTAAATACATTTTATAATATTTATTTACAATTTATCATTCAGATTTGCACTATTATCAAAATAAATTTATCAATTATTTAATTGAAATTAAAAGCTGTATAGAGGCTTTTAATAAAAAAATATTAATTATATTTATATACCTATCTACATATAAATATGCTTTGTCACTTACTACAAAATACAATGTCGTCTGTACTCTCGGTTGCTGGATATTTTTTGACAATTTTCTGAAAAGAATATGTGATACAGGAATGTGGAAAAGCGGGGAATATCTAATTTGATCAAGGAAACGCTCGCGGTGGCGGAGAGATGGCTGTGATATGGTGCGAGCGGCCATTTTGTGTTAAGATGTTACCACACCGTGCAGTAGCCCAAAACACTGTGTATGTTAAAACACTTAGATCTCTGGGTGACGAGCGCAGTGCAGTGCTAGGTAATGATTTGGATTCTTCATGTTCCAATAGCTGCGTGTCACTGTGCTGTTATGGCGGGCATGGATCCTACCTCCCCATAGCATACAGTATTTGAATACCCAAGAAGAAAGAAACAGAGACCACCTCACATATAGATATGTACTAGATTTCGAATGACTATGTAAAACAATGGTTAGAAACAATATTGCACACGACAGAGTTTTACAGCTTAAAAATACTGTCTGAAATTAAAAAAAAACTGCAATTGAGAAAATTTTCGGTAAACCGTAGATGTACGTTTTATTGCGTCAGGTTAGCTACCAGTCCTCTCAACGTCCCCGTGTCCTCGTGGCGATCGGGACCTTAGGGACCTCAGGGACCACGCTGAAAGTAATTTTTATTTGTTCTGTTTACGAAAATAAAGCTTTAGGAATACAGAAGTGAGGTGACATTTACGGAAATGGAAACCTTTCGCATGTTTGTTTCATGTAATTATTTAGATACTAGGTAGGTACTTATCGAAATAATTATTTCTTAATATACTTACTGTGTTTTGTTCATCGTACTTCTTGAAGTTACGTATTTCATTGAACGATGACAAATATTTAATTGTCGGCACGTTAATTTGTATTCATTTAATATACGTACCATAAAATAATTTTGGAAGTCATAGAAATTACCCAACTATTCAGAAGCTTTTGTTACTGAATCGTTTGCTTGACTTCATCTTAGTTAAATTATGACAAGTATCATTGGTTAATCAAGGAACTATCGAAACTCTTAAATGCTGAAGCTCATCCAAGGAGTTCTAAGATCAGGACAATTTAGTTGTTATGGCGTAAGTACAATCTGAATAGTACTTCCTGAAACGTAGACGTAATACCCGAACTGCTGGAGGCTCGAGGCTATTTTTTCTAGCTAGGACAGCAAGCTAGTGTTGGTAAGCTAGCAACCTATTACTTGTAGCTTCGTGTAGACAAAACCTAGCGTTGTCTAGACGAAGGTAGAAGTACTAGCTTGCTAGTTGGCTAACACTAGCTTGCTATCTAGCTCTAGCCTCGTGTAGCTAGGGCATAATAGATATATATATAGGCCTCGTGCCCCTTTTTTGCGAGGTCGTAGGCGAGGGCCTACTTCGCTCACGCTTAGCGACGCTTCTGCACTCACATACGGTGGTTTGTGACATTGACGCTTCCCTTTTTTATAGTATACACTAACGGGACGAGCATGCCTGATGGAAAGCAATACTCCTGCCTATATTTATCAGCACAGTGTCACGAAGCTACTAAAACATTATCTATCGCAGCACTGCGCTCGTCACCCAGAAGTATAAGATCAATCTCTTTATGCTCTTTCTAAGGCATCACTTCATTTCTGCTGTTGCCTGGAAGAGATCGCCTTTAACGATAAGGTTGCCAATTACTAGAATATTTATGATTTTTTGGTAAATTAAGTGCAGTAAAGAGTTTATCTACATATATTATAAATTGTAACCCAATAATTTCTCTAGAAACTTTGCTCTCCAAATCGCAACACATAACTTATTGGCGGTATACTAACTGTCAAAGATGTAGTACTTTTCCAGGAGGACTCTGCAAGAAGTCCTACCACTACCTACCAAACCATTTATTGTATGAGAAAAGGCCATGACTCTGGTCATTGGGATCATAATTATTAATTATGGTGTACTAATAATGCTTGAAAAGGTAGCACTAAATCGATTAGTGTAGCAATTAAACAACTCGCAATTAAGTAACTGTTACAATTAAATAACTGTTGCAATTAAGTAACTGTAACAATTAAATAACTGTTGCAATTAACTAAACTGTTTTTGTGACCAATAAACCAGCCTTCTGCTTATCTCCGCAGCGGAGCCAGTAGTTTTAGCCCTGTCGCTTTTCCGCCATAATCCCTATTTACTGGCCGCAGTGAGTTACTGCTGCGTTTACATTATTTATACCGTTTGTAATCGATCCGTTCGTTACAACTGCTCGATCAGCTGGAATTCAAAGTTTGTTTATTTAGACCCACTGAAGACTTATCTTTTGTCGTTTCAGAATCAGAATGAATGCGAGCAACAGAACATAAACTTGGCATAAAACGTTGTTACGTCTGATAATGTTGTAGACTTTGTTGTTATACAATACCAATGCTGGTATTAGGTCAAAAAAATCTTCCAACGCTTTCTAATGGATTTACTTCAACAGTGCAACGAAGCTAAAGACACTACACTAGAATTTAACATTAACATTTGTGTGTTCCGGTGAATCTGTGAGAAAGGGACAAAATTTCAAAACGAAGTGATTGCATTATATTTGAGTAACATATGTTCGAGTAAAAGCATGCTTAAGATACACAGAAATTCCCTGACATAGGACAAATATAATCACGCAAATACTTTTCGTATGTGAGAATCGTATCCATAACCTACGGCTCTAAAGGCTTACTACCAATTAAGCCACAAATCTATTTAAAGTTTTTCAATCTCTGTATTTTGCTTAGTAAGAAAGAAACCAACGAGCAATACTCGTGTGGTCACTCGCTAAAGGTCCTTAGTCGAACACAGAAGACTGTTTCATACAAACAACAAATCATAACTTCTCCAATATCTCAGAATTAGGAGCTAAAGATAGTTCCACGTAGTAATATTATCTAGTTCCTGGAGTAATAGCAGTTAATCACGCCGAGATGGATCCGCCGGATTGAAATTCATTTCGCGGCGTCTCGACGAGGTAAGTACATAAATTAATTACTGCAAGGGGAACTTCATTGGGGTTAGAGGTGAAAATGTCGCAGAGCTTAAGAATTAAGTAAAATGTATGTATAGAATCGACGATTAATTGTGAAAAACTGCTCTTAGAATTTTTGTGTGAAAATGAAGTTTGTATTTATGTTAAAGTGTGTAAACAATTTTCAACTTTTCTTTCAACATTTTCAACTTTTTTTTTCAAATATGAGTATAGGAGCTAGGTGTCAGCTATTGGAACAATAGACCCGAATAATAAATAGTAAATAATAACCTAGCACTGAACTGCTCTTGTTATTTAGAGATATCAGATGATTTATCTCTTGTCACTGTAAGGGCGCCTTCATATTAGGTCGCAAGCAGTGCGACAGCCGCGCGACAGCAGCGGACGCCCGCGACTTGTTTACAACTATCTACGTGTCGCGTGACTGCCGCGCGAGAGCCGCGCGACACGTAATTATAAGCAAGTCGCACGGCTGCCGCGCTACTTGTGACCTAATGTGAAGGCGCCCTAATTTATCTGGAAATTGTCTTATAACTGAAATTTGATGTTTGTTCATTACTGCTTGGCGGTAGACTAGGTGCCAAAAGTTTGGTACTCCCTAAATGGACTCTGCAAAGAGTCCTACGACTACAAATTACGAATAGTGTTTAAAGTGTGCGTATAGGCTTATGGTTTCCTTTCTAATTGTCTATCTACATTATTTTAAAACATTAGATTTATCACATATTAACCTAGTCTTGTAAAACGCCCATTTCGTCCATCAGCCAGCTGTTTAAGAGATAGATTTATACGTTGCCTCACATAATTTCGTCGTAAATTTTAATAACTTTGCATAACTTACGGACTTACTTGAAAGGCTGATAACCATAAGTTGTAACTAAGTCGATTATTTTAAGTTGCAGAAGCTTGGCAGGCGTAATAAAGTAGATGCTCTGGCTGCAAGACCTAAGATAATTCTTATAATACATGAGCAGCCGTATGTGACGTTTATTAAAGCAAGTTTTAGTGAGAGAGCCTAATCAGTTTCTTACTTAGGCTCTTCGTATACATCGTATTAATTTTAACCGACTTCAAAAAAGGAGACGGTTCACAGGTTCACTAATGTTTCACAAACATTTTTTGACAAAACATCACTTTAAAACCAACGAATCGTATAATATTCATTGCAAAAACTTTACGATACAAAAATGTTTCATTTTACAAACAACGTTTCGCTTGATATTTATTTAAAAAATACCTTACATCAACAAATGTTTTATTTTACAAACCATCCTTTTATAACCAATTGCATGGCAAACGTTTCACTTAAACAATGTATCGAATGACATTTTGTTTATTGTCATTTTTCATTTCATAAATTATTCTTTTTACAAATTTAGCATTTACCAAAATACAATTTACAACAAATATTTTAAAAGTATCCGAAACATTGTTAATGTAAATTATCAATTCTGATTTGGTTCTGTCATTTACTTTAGAATACCGTTCCGATTAGGGTCTATCACTGAGATTTGACTCCGGGTGGGCTTCCGCCAGAAGCTCTGCGGTCAGCCCTGAGTGTCGCTTCTCCATACTCGTCCTGCACTCCACTACGGAGGTCGCCGGCTCACTTCGCTCGCCACCTCCACTCCACTCAGGACCTCCCTTAAGCTTCTGGCTCCCGCATTTTTATATACACTCTAGGGGTAATAGCGACAAGACTAGGTGGAGTCGGGGTGCTCCGAGTTGGATTTGAGTCCTAAGTAACCTAATCGTACCGCTGTGATTACTTAGATATTAAAAAATTACAATCTAGTTTTTATGCAATTTAATAAATGTTTGTTTTATAAATTGAGTTGTTTCCCAAACAACACAATATAAAATGAAAATTTGTCAAGCGTTGGTTTTGTTTTCAAGCATTTGGTAGTTAACAAAAATATTAAAAGAATAATTTGTCAAATAATACGTTATAGAATGAATGTTTGTCAAATAATTAGTTTGAGATATAACCAATTTGTTAAATATTTTTTTGTATAATAATCATTTCACTACCCGTGGGTTTGTCTAACGTTGGTTATCACATGTCGGTTTGTGAAAAAAAGTTTTTCAAAAGAACGGATACCGGTTCACAATACATCCGAATTGAACTCTTCCTTTCCACCTGAATTCAAATTCAAATGTGATTCTGTATGTTATTATATTTTGTATACTCGTATTACGGGATAGCTAAGTGAATTGTAAATCGCTTTTAAAACTCTTTATTTTGTTTAGTAGACCATACCTACTTAAAAGATGGTTCCACAAATATTTTACCGAAATCTGTGTAGCAGTTTTTGTTCAACAAAAATCTAAAATATGCTAATCCTGTCGATGCATAGACATAGTTTTGTGTCGATGTAATCGTACCACCTCGCTATTTCATTGAAATAGCGTGTTAAGTTGATTTCGTAGAATTTGATATTTAGTCGAGTGTCACAGTTTAAATTTAATCTATTTTAATACGATACAGTGTGATAGGACGAGAAAGATCTGTGCCATATGGTAAGCATCACGCCTAACAACGCATAAGTGTCATGCAAATTTTTGATCATAACAAGCCCAAAATCATTGCCAAACACTGCACTTGTCGCACAGAAATGCAAGATAATGTATATGTATATCTTAAACAATAACTTTTTATAGTTACACCGAATTTTTAGAGAGTAATGGCAAAGTCGAAAATATGTATATTTATAAAAATGTATACAAAAATTTGACATGGGTCAGTACGTACAATTGTTATAAAAACATATTATACCTACTCATTTATAATGCTTGACAGTTTTCTGTACAATAATTATTATAATACAGTAAAGTAGTCATTTCAAACTTTGAAAATGTATCCAATTTGTATGCTCTTTCTTTTGTTTTTATTTTTTATTTATTGACGTGTAAATTGTACATTTATGAATAAATGTACAATTACTTTGACTTTATAAAAAGTCACTGTTTTGATCTGCCCTGTACACGAAAAGCCTGAGGTTGTAAATGTACATTTAATCAGTTAATATGTTACTGAACTAATGAAGAGTGAACTTGACTACTGACTTGATTAGAAATTACGAGTAAATTATTAAAACGTTTCGAGCACATAAAATATTAAGAGCCCCCTTTTATTCTAAGACGTAATATATTTATCTATATCTATACTGATATTGTAGACCTGAAGAGTTTGTTTGTTTGTTTGAACGCAAGGAACTACTGGTCCGAATTGAAGGATTTTTTTTTGTTGGCTGGTTGGTCTATTTATCGAGGAAGGCTATAAGGCTGTTTCACGTTACGCTACTATCAACAGGAGCGGATGAATAAAAAATATAACAAAAACGGGGAAAAAATGCTTTTTGAGAGCTTTCGTTGCGTGACAGCATGTATCTATCACTTAAAGGTTGCGTCATTAGAATCTAACCAAATTTGTTCTAAATTCGAATTGGTAGGACCAATTTTTGACAGATGGCGTAGCAACGCGCGCACGGTTCAGCTAGTGTCAGATACGATTTCAATTAGTATTGTATTCTAAACTATGAGATACGTTTACTGTTTTAACATTCCTTGTCGGAAGTAAGCTGTGGGTTTTAAAATCGAGAGTAAATTCGGATGATGCCTGGGTCAATAATATATCTACCATTCGATTATTGAAAAATATGAACACGTATTTTTTTAATTATTAAAAATCCATAAAGATCGATATCTTCATCAACGTTCCAGAGTGGGGCATTGTGACGTCACGGTTTCATTAAAATCGTAGATAAACGTGACATCACTCGAAACCTCTAATCACTACTTAATCTTCGTCATTTTTTGTTTGTGAAACAATTAGTATAACTGTCAGAATAATTAGTTTTTTAGCGCGCTCCGTCGTAGATCGCATCGTCGCGTCGTTTCACACCAGTCGAGATGTGCTAACCTATCATCAATATTAGGTAATAATAAGTCATTATGTTTCGTATCTTTCATTTGT
This sequence comes from Ectropis crepuscularia, assembly GCA_963693475.1. Classification (NCBI taxonomy): domain Eukaryota; kingdom Metazoa; phylum Arthropoda; class Insecta; order Lepidoptera; family Geometridae; genus Ectropis; species Ectropis crepuscularia. The sequence continues at coordinate 8,162,895 of OY856343.1, read as the reverse complement.
CTATGACTTAGTAATTACTGCCATGTTTCCTCAAAGCATAAGCGGTAAATGTTACAAAATTCAAAACTTTTTTTGTTATATATTTTTTTTTTTTTAAGTATGAGTGACGGCACGTACAGTGCATGTGCTTGATGGAAAACAACATGCCTGCCACATAACACCACAACGACACGCAGCTATTGGAACATGAAGAGTCCAAATCATTACCTAGCACTGCACAGCGCTCGTCACCCAGAGATCTAAGACGTTATATCTCTAAGCCCAGTAATTTCTCTGGAAACATTGCCCTTCGCACACAGTAATGTTTGCACATTACTGCTAGGCGGTAGAATGACGTATGTTAATCAATTTTTTAAACATAATTAAACAATAACGCCACTTGCGGTGCTTTTGAGACACATTTTTGGCATGTTTATTTCATTGTGAGAACGCCTCAGGTACTGTGAAATAAATGTTCCCCTTACCAAACGTATCAATTCACATCAAACTCATTTAATGCTTTAGGTAGAAAAGCAGGTATTTTAAGGTAATAAATTTCTACGTGCAATCCTCGGCGTTAAATCGAGATCGGTCGAGCGAAAGGCGGTCGCTTGTTTTAAGTGATGCTCTTACATTGATCACGAGTTCTTGACCTATTTCCAGTTCTCCGGTATTTAGGACAAGTTAGTACTTACTTACATTTAGGCAAAGTAACACTAGGTAATGTATTGTGTGAGATATAAGCTGGATAAAAAAAAACAGCCGATATTTGTGTAATAAAACAGCACTCGGGCGACACAGATGGGTACATCTTCTGCAACTACATAAACTACCAAACAATAAGGCAACTGACATCATCGGATGTCAGTGGGCTTATCATATTACACATATCGCATTACATATCGCACAACAACTCTCACCTCTTTCAAAAGAGAGGGTCACATCAGACGAGGTTTTTGCGGAGCAACAAGAGGCAAAACCAACTTGTTACGCCGAAGCACAGACTCGCGAAGTCAGAGAAGTCGGTTTACGTGCTTGGCCCCGCCATTCTCAACCGACTACGTGTAGACGTGCGTGATGCTCCTTCCGCCGCGGCGCGTTTAAAGCCAAATTAAGAAAGTGGCTATTAGAGTCATTATTTTACGACTACCTGTAACATGTTTGTTAAGTTACAAGAAAATTATTAATGACATTAACTGAAATTATATTTTACACAGTTGTGGATTATATGTATAATTTTAATATAATAGCTATAATAATATAAGTATAATAATAATAATTTAATTGAAATATCTAAGCAATTAGATTAATCATGTTTTGTAATTATCTTTTTTAAATGACATGTAACATTGGAGTTATTAATAAATATATTGTATTGTATTGTATTGTATTATACTATACATTTGTAGGTAGCTCTGAGAACTTCTTAGATATAGGAGGGTTGACAAAAAAAAGAACTACTCTACATACCGGTTAAAAGTTGGCAAGTACCTACCTACTAGATATAACACATTATCAAGCTTGCAAGTTTAAAATTGTTTAAATAACTATCTCTTATACCACAAAATTAACGAGGTTATTCAAAGTTGTCTATGTCTTTATTTGTATAAGATCTTCTCGGATAGGGATTTAACGGTTTCTAAGCGTTTTCACTGAAATATACGTTGTTCTACACTACAGGATGTAATTACTACACCACGGTTTAAATCATTGAATGAATTTAATGAAAAGGCACTAATTTACGAGTATCTTCAGTTCCAAGTAATATATCTATATATATAAAAATCAATGCCACTTTTCGTTGTTAGTGAACTCCTCCTAAACGGCTGGGCCGATTTGAATGATTTTTTTTGTACACGTTTAGGTAGGGCCCTGGATGGTTTAGATTCACAAATCAGCCCGGCAGATGGCGCTGCAGTTAGTATCTAGGTTATATTATCCGAGCGAAGCCGGCACGGGCCGCTAGTATTATGTAAACATTAAGTACATTATTTTGTGAGTTTTCAATTTATTTTCTGGTGTCCTAACAAAAGCCTAAAGAAATATTATTTTTTCAGTTACCATCTATTTTTCCATTTACTTGTCTGTCTCAACTTAGCGAGGTCCTTTGACGACAAGAGACATATCCTCGACAGGCTGAAGCGGAAAACTTTCCGGAACACATCGTATTTTTTCTGTCATAAAAGATAAATAATTTCTTTATTTACCCAAATAGCACAAGATTACTGCGAGCCTCGGCCTCTGGAACGTTTTTCCAATAACAAGCGCCTTGAAATGAAAGCCTTTATGGCCCGTAAATGGAGAAATATAGTCCGAACCGCGCGGGTCATTTTCACTCAACGTTTACTGTCAATATTGGAAACTTTAGGAAGTGACTATGTCGCTGGACACTATCTGATGACCACCTTTATATCCAAGTCAGGTTTTAGCTATAGTCGTAATATGTGTCTGTTGAAGTAGAAACGTCGTAAACGAACGTAGGTTTCAGATATATGTCAGCGTAAAATTGTAAATACCGCCAGTTTATAAATAATAATCTATTTTCTCCAAAAAAAAAAAAAAAACGACTTTTGACGACTAATTTTGATTTTAAATCAAAGTCGGACATTCGACCAAATTTCATAAGAATCTATCGCTACATTGTCTAAATACATGAAAGCAAATTTAAATTTTTTGTTCATATATCTTAAACCACACCGATTTAAATAAAACACAAAATAACCATCAAAATTGATTCACCATTACGTACAACATTGGAAAATCAATATTATTAGTTGATGATAATAGTTTTTCTGACATTGGTTTGGCCCCTTACTATCTGCGGTCGGTCGCGCAACTGTGCCGCGGGTCTCGCTACCCTCGAAGCTAGCTTCATAAAGATTTTGCTAAAAAAAGAAAGATCTAGATTTAAAGTGTCGGTGTGTGGCAGCTCGGTCTTGTAGATATCCAGTAACTGTTATTCTCGTTTTCCCTGATGGCGTCACCAGACAAGAAATTTTTGTAGAGGTAGGACTCTTAGCAGAGTCCGCCTGGGGAAGTACCACACCTTTGCCAAATATTCTACCGCCAAGCAGTAATGTGCAAACAGTACTGTGTATCGGTTTGAAGGGCAATAATTCCAGAGAAATTACAGGGCTTAGAGACATAATATCTTAGATCTCTGGGTGACGAGCGCAGTGCAGTTGTAACGGTGTTCCATTCCACCGTTCCCTTAAAGTAATCAAAAATAGACTTGCCGTCTTAGGAAACCGTAAAACGGCCGTAGATGGTAAAACGGAACGGTGTCGCGGACCAATCGGGACGCGACAAATTCAAATCGCCCAATGGCGAGAGACGACGCCGAGGGACATAAAATTATAAAAGAGAAGCTGACTTGAGGCAGAAGCCATTTTACAAATAATTTTTCTAATAACTATAAAAAGTGAAATAAAACTAAATACTGTCCGAAGGCTTAAAAGCCATAAGTGCAATGTAACCCCATAGGGTAAGTGTTCCAATTTCCAATTTGCATTATGTATCGCTGTTGCATCACTGTTCATATTGCGTGTACAATTGTGTAAAACATATGGTCTATGAATTGTGCTACTTTTACTGCTCGTCGAATTTGTCTGCCGATGATTTACGGGAGATCCCGCGACAGAACGATGTTCGTTTGGATTCAGCAAATTACATTATGACAATCGAACACGGGGTCAACGGCCGGCGAGTTCGATAAGTCGGAATCAAGGGTCATTGACCTACCCGTGTCTAGAAAAGTGAATGACGGTTGATTTTCTTTCGACCGTTATAAACTTTCCTGCTATTTCTCATACTTATGCTTCTTTATGTAAGTGTGATTTACTCAGTGTACAACCAAAATGTAAAGATAACTGCCTCATCATGATTATCAATCACGAGCGGACCACTTTGGGACCTGTTCCGCCTCGACGAAGCAAGCCGCGGATGTCGCAGTTATCTTCGTATTGGGGGACGGCATTCTAATGGTCACCTTCGACCAATTCCAGGGTTCCAGCACCGGGTTGAGTCCCTAACGGCCACTCTTACGGCTGGCTGATGCACAGAGGGAACTATCAATCTTGAAGTAGTAGCCTGCACACCCTTCGGATGAGACAGAGGAGCTACCCCGTGTAGGACACAAGGAGCACCATCGCCATGTCCAGCTGCCACCACTGAACCCCCCAGAAGGACTGCGACCCGACCCTCCGCGGCTTACACAGGCCAGTGTGCCCCACCTAGATTACCATATGAATCTACCGATTAGCAATCGACCCCTTACTACTTGTGGATCTATATCCAGACTAAATTTGGCCATCCAGCCATGGGAACCAAGGTTTCATTGGCGCCCAACTACTAAAGTTTGCAATCGGGTCGGATTTATATTGTTTTTTAAGGTGTGCTATTGATAATTTATGGTGTTGGCTATAATCTTCTAGATCTAAGGCAATTTTTGTGTGTAAAATTACCTTGTGTGTGGATAATTTCAACTACTTACCTATATTCTTTACTATACCCACAACTATTTTTATAAAATTTTTTTTCATAGATTCTTCTGGAAGTTAGTAGTTAATGACCACACATCGGGTACTTCTTATTATAGGGTACTTATATTTTTTCTAGGGTGACCTACCTCACCACTGCTATTGCTGTTAAATCAGTAGTACTTCTGCCTTGTAATATTGCATATTAACAGCCTAATACTAGTGAATGTGTGATATATCCTTTAATTTTTTTTAATTTACAGCTTTTTAAGTTGTAAGAACACTTTGGTTCTTTTACAAAACTTTTTTTAACTACCTGAAGGATGATTTCCCAATCGGATATTTCCACATTAACTTTTAATTATATTAAATTGCTTCTGCAATTAACCTTGTGTCATTACTATGACAACCTTACATTTCTATTGTTGTACTCAAATTGGAACACATACCTAAGCTACAAAATGTACTCGTAAACTGAACTACTTTACGAAGTTGAGCTTCGTGGGAGTATAGGTGAACTTAGTAAACCTATAACTCGACTAAATAATACTACCTAAACTAAATAATGCTATCTAAAATTAATAATGCTACTTAAAATTAAATAATGTTATCTGAAACTAATAATGTTACCTAAAACTAAATAAGGATACCTAAAACAAATAATACTACCTAAACTAAATAATACTATCTAAAATTCATAATGCTACCTAAAACTTAATAATGTTATCTGAAACTAATAATGTTACCTAAAACTAAATATTGATGACTAAAACTAATAATACTACCTAAAAAAACTAAATAATACTGTCTATACTAAATAAAATAAAGTCTAAACAAATTAATGCTGTCTATTACTAATTAATACTATCTAAACTTGCTGATGCAGTCTAAACTAAATAATGCTGTTCTACTAATTAATACTATCTAAACTTATTGATACAGTCTGACTAAATAATACTGCTTCAATAATCATTAAATACTGTTTAAGCTAATTGATGCTGTACCATCAACCTCTCTAGTAATAATTCTAAATCTAATACTAAATAATCTAAACATAAATAACTTTTTATACGTTCCGTCTAAGTTGGGGACAAAACATTATGCTGGAGTGTACTCGTAGTTACAGGTTCTCTGACACTATTAGGTGTAAGTGAATACCGCTCACTAACGGCAGATTCACATACTAACAACATTCAGTTACAGTCTACCCTGTAACGTGTTGAATGCCTGATGTTAGACCTAGATAGTGTCACCTTCTCTAAAAATCCTATGCTAGTGCTCGGAAAATCGACGAGTGTGGTGTCGGTCACAGCATGGATTTGCATTTGCCCTAGGCGCAAATGAACTTGTTATGTGCCCGGAAAGTCGGTAAGGGGAGCACCGATCACATTAACAAACTCTTTAAGTGAATACGTCCTCTAAAGGCGTGATTCACATACTTTTAACATTCAGGGTCAGTCGAACCTCTACAAGTGTTCGGGTGCCCGATGTTAAGCCTAACTTGTTATGTGCCCGGAAAGTCGGTAAGGGGAGCACCGATCACATTAACAAACTCTTAAAGTGAATACGCTCACTAACGGCGTAATTCACAAACTTTCAACATCCAAGGTCACTCAAACCTCTAAAAGTGTTTGATACCCGATGTTAAACCTAGATAGCATGACTATCTCTAAAATCCTGAGTCTACAACTACAGCTGACCCTAAAGGTCGAAGCCCAGCTAATGATTGTCCTTACAACACTCTACAGATACCAGGAACACAGAAGGTTATACTCTCTAGACAGCCGAAAAGTTCAAGAAACTTTTCTCCGGATTTTCCTTAGGAAAAATCCTGACCTAAAAAGGGGGGTATGTAACGGTGTTCCATTCCACCGTTCCCTTAAAGTAATCAAAAATAGACTTGCCGTCTTAGGAAACCATTAAATCGTAAAACGGCCGTAGATGGTAAAACGGAACGGTGTCGCGGACCAATCGGGACGCGACAAATTCAAATCGCCCAATGGCGAGAGACGACGCCGAGGGACATAAAATTATAAAAGAGAAGCTGACTTGAGGCAGAAGCCATTTTACAAATAATTTTTCTAATAACTATAAAAAGTGAAATAAAACTAAATACTGTCCGAAGGCTTAAAAGCCATAAGTGCAATGTAACCCCATAGGGTAAGTGTTCCAATTTCCAATTTGCATTATGTATCGCTGTTGCATCACTGTTCATATTGCGTGTACAATTGTGTAAAACATATGGTCTATGAATTGTGCTACTTTTACTGCTCGTCGAATTTGTCTGCCGATGATTTACGGGAGATCCCGCGACAGAACGATGTTCGTTTGGATTCAGCAAATTACATTATGACAATCGAACACGGGGTCAACGGCCGGCGAGTTCGATAAGTCGGAATCAAGGGTCATTGACCTACCCGTGTCTAGAAAAGTGAATGACGGTTGATTTTCTTTCGACCGTTATAAACTTTCCTGCTATTTCTCATACTTATGCTTCTTTATGTAAGTGTGATTTACTCAGTGTACAACCAAAATGTAAAGATAACTGCCTCATCATGATTATCAATCACGAGCGGACCACTTTGGGACCTGTTCCGCCTCGACGAAGCAAGCCGCGGATGTCGCAGTTATCTTCGTATTGGGGGACGGCATTCTAATGGTCACCTTCGACCAATTCCAGGGTTCCAGCACCGGGTTGAGTCCCTAACGGCCACTCTTACGGCTGGCTGATGCACAGAGGGAACTATCAATCTTGAAGTAGTAGCCTGCACACCCTTCGGATGAGACAGAGGAGCTACCCCGTGTAGGACACAAGGAGCACCATCGCCATGTCCAGCTGCCACCACTGAACCCCCAGAAGGACTGCGACCCGACCCTCCGCGGCTTACACAGGCCAGTGTGTCCCACCAGAATTGCACTATAATCCACTCGAATTGCAAACGACCCCGACCCTCTCTTTAATTCTACTTATACTACCCCCAGAACTACCACTACATTTAGACCACCCATCCAGCGGTAACTGTAAACTTATACGATAATAAAATCTAATTAGTTAAACTTGCGGTTTTATTAACAACTCTTATAATTACTTCTACTCATGTTCACCGGAGCTAGCTTGGATACTCTCTCTATCTTTTAACTCAACCAACTAGAAAGGTGACACAGTGCTAGGTTATGATTTGGACTTTCATGTTCCAATAGCTGCGTGTTACTGTGCTGTTATGTGGCAGGCATGTTGTTTACCATCAGGCACATGACCTGCTCGTCTCGTCACTCTACGCTATAAAAAAAAAAAAAAAAATTCAACGTGTGTGATACGATATGTTGATAGGTTGCCTGAGTTTTTAGTCTTTAAGTCGAGAGTGAATCAATTTTTCAAGATAAACGTGCTTCATCGTAGATCGAATTGACTCTTAACATCATAAAGGAGGAGTTCAAAATAAACTTTGCATTTGAATGAATTTTTTTTTCATTCAATGCAAAGCATGTAAATATTGTCTCAAAATTACGGTAAAAGCCATCGCAATGTTGGTTTTGTTTCTACTACGAAATATCCTCTTAGATTCCTGTAAGGAAATCGTTTGCATCCCGAACCATTGCTCTATCACAAAACTTTTCCCTTCAGAGATTCAATTCGAAGGAAATAACGAGTTCCAACAAACAAATGCAGTCCAAGAAAGAGTCACGTCTAACTTTCGATTCCATTTTAAATCTTGTACCAAGTAAAATATCTTGAACTGATAGATTGAAGCACAGTTTAACCAAACAATGGAAATAAAAGTAAGGACCGATTCCACCGTAACCCACCTTACACATTACTTATTACAAAAAACTTGCAGCCGCTTTCTTAACATTTACTCAAAAATGACGCCAGAGAAAATGCTATACTTTTTTTTGTACATATTTAAATTATTGTGGAAGTTTCCAATTTTAGTGACGTGAAATGAACTCAAACTGACAAAAAACTATTTTATTTTTTTCAAGTGTTAGGTATACGGGGGTAAATTATCTTGAGTTTCTATAGAGTAGGAAATCCTGTTTATATTAGTTACTAGCACTGCCCAGCCATTTTACCGATACCGAGTAGTTCTCGTTCCCGTTGTTTTCCCAGGATAAAAAATAGCATATTATGTGTTCTTCTGAGCTATAATTATTCTGACTGTGTTCCAAATTTCAACTCTTCTCCATTCATACGTTATTGAGTAACAAACAGCCCACTGTTTCCACTGCTGGGACTCGGGGTTGCAAGGAGACAGTCAAGACCATGGTCCACCACGGTGGCCGAGTGCGGGTTGGTGGATGACACATGACCTCGAATTATTATAGGTACACGTTGGTTTCTTCACAATGTTTTCTTTCACTGTTTCTAAGATAGCGCCGTTTACCCACATGACTTCAAACTTAAAAAAACACTAGTGCGCGTGGGGTTTGAAACCGGGTGCTCCGGATCGGCAGTCCCTGTTCTTACGACTAGACCAGCCGTAACTTTCTAAGAGTACTTACTTATGTACATCTGAAACCACACTAAAACGGTTAATATATACTTACTTATGGCACTCTGATAAGTAATACCCGTTAGCCGTTAGAACTGGTTAGTAATAGTAATACAACTTTTAACTATAGTCATACAACTTTTAACTACATCAATCATATTTTGAATCGCACTTACTTACGCCTATGCATTATGCAACCTTATAGCCTTTGTAAAAAAAACAGAGATTTGTTAAATTAAGGTTAGATAATATAACATGGTTGAATCGGCCTTTAGGCAGAAATGAAAAGAAATTCGTCTTCGCGACGAATGAAAGGAACAGTTCAGAAGCGTGGAGTAGATACTTACACAAGTCCTTTCGTCCTTTGTATAAGTTCTTATAATTAACTCGAAGGACGCTGGCGTCTTCAGGCGCCTGATTGTTATCTCCGAACTTTGGAGAGGTGGCCTGGATCAGATCAAAGATTATCCAACAAACGTGTGTACTTAGCTGTACGCGATTTTGTTTATTTTGTGGACTGTTATTGGCTAAACGAATAGTTTTTCGTAAGCTCGTATTTAGCGTCACCTGTCCGATGTCTGTATGTAAGCAAATCTTGCAAGTTTTTGAACCTCTTCTCGATTACCCATTGACCTGAAATTTAGTACTCTAATGTAACTCTGATGACAATGCATTAATATGGTACCATGGAGCTGGTCTGCCGATGGAACCAAAAGATGGCTATGGGAACTCAGTAATTAAACGACACAACCCCATCGAGTTTGTGCTCGTATGATTTGTATTGACGAGTGAGAGTGAGTATTAGCGAGAGGTTCTAGATGGTCACCAGGGTCTGATGGTGGAGGTGGAATATGATTTTTAGTACTTTTAATTTTTGAACGAGTAACATAAGATACATTTTTTTACTAAGCTTGCTAAATATTGATATTGAGGTTTACATAATACTTACTACTGTGACTGAAACCAAATAAGCCGTGCTAGTGATACGTATGATAGTGGAATTAATAATCACGCCACGCTGTATTCTAGATAAATACAGTTCAAATCTCAGCTTAGTATTGCAATGTGCCTATCCCTCACTTGTGTATTAAACCGAGTAGATTATGATACGACTATGTATACTACATATATATGTATACATGCGATGTCACACGCATTGTTAAATTTGTGACAAGATAATCAAGTTGATCAAGCATTTACTAAGTGCTACATCATCATGATTATCTTTAGGCCTTCAATGGTCTAAGGATAATTGCAATATACTAAGCGTAGGTAAGTAAATAGGTAGTTATGTAGTATAGTGCACTTTTCATTGCAATTTTGAAGTCTCTGCCCGTTTAAAAAGAATAAACTGCTCAAACATTGCAAAATACCTTTACCTAAAGTCACACGAGTTACAGCTAAATTAGTAGATATTTTAGTTAGGACTCTTTCCAGAATCACCCTGGAAAAGTATCACACCTTTTGCTAGTTATTCTACCGCCAAGCATTATTGCAAGCATTAGGTACTGCGTTTTGTATTGAAGGACAATTTTAACAAAAAAATAATGGAGGTTAGTAGGTAATCATTTGGATTCTTCATCTTAAAACAGCTGTGTGATACTGTGCTGTTATGGGTATGTGTGTCATTTATCATCAGGTGCTTGCGTTACCTGTCCCGTTACTTTAAATTATCAAAAAATAAATTACTATGTACAGTTTTTTATTCTTATTGAGCATTAACGGCTTAATATTATGGCCATACAACCTACTACTCTACATCTGTGAAATCTATTTTTCTGAACTACGCACTGCAGACGTGGGTTTCACTTTGATTAGATTAAATTAATGATATCATGTACAGAACCATTACTCCACTGTATCTTTTCCGTAACATATAAGCTCAAATCTATATCTATTTACAAATCTAGATGTAAATGTTGCTTTGTAAAAAAAAACTTAAGGAAATGGAAAAGGTTTAAATTTACAAAGTAGGTATACAGATTATTATAGGAAAAAAAATACAGCAATCTTTGTTTTCTGAAAAATATATTTGAATCTTTAGGGAACGGTCGTTTTCTAAAGTGTTAGCTATCCCGTCATTTTGTACACTAGTAGATACTATGCTTAGAACGGACAATCTCTCCAGCAATTAGGCTTCTTGACTCCGCCACCGACGTAAAATTCTCGAGACGGAGCAAAGTACGGTGGGACATCTTTAAGTGTGGCACTTTATCTCCGTACTCCGTATCAACCTGTACAGTCCTCCCCTCCCAGTTGGGGCACTGATCAACCCCTAAGCCGGTAGGTCACCAGGCTGGCCAAGTTATGGGTTTAGTTCATTTGTCTTTGAGATGTTAAATCTTCTCCGACATGCAGGTTTCTTTACGATGTACTTCACTATTTTTAAGGCAACAGCATTCATTATACACATCATGACTTCGAAATGAGTGCCGGACGTGGGATTCGGACCAGGGGCTCCTGATCGGCAGTTGCTGTTCTCCCAACTAGGCCAGCTGTATCTTCCAAACCCACCGTAATTTAAGTTGTTCATCTCATATTTGTACGATTTAAAAGTATTTTTCGCTAGTCGGCCTCCGTTTCACATACAGAGGGTGGGACCGTGTATTGCCTGAAATATGTCCGACTGTCCGGGTTGACTGTGATTAAAAGCATGAGCAGCTATCACCAATACATTCACCCGCTAAATAGTTGAGACTAATACACATATCCATGCATGCGATGAAGTCACATTCCCCAACGGCAACTGTTTGTGTATCTGGAATGAATGCCAACCACAGTTTAAAACTCTAAAAATATTTAAATTGACTTAGAGTTAATTAATGTAAATTAATCACACCGATATAAAATGTACCTGTCTATTATCGTTTTGGAATAAAATATTATACGTAGGTATCTAGGTCCCATATGTCGCAGCAGCTAGTTTAATCTGCCGTTCAATCAACAACCTAGCTTCTTTGCTAAACAGCGACCTGAATGACACTATACCTGTCCCAGTTATTCTATAAGTAATAATGTGCAAGCATCACTGTGTTCCGGTTTGAAGGGCAATGTTTCTAGAGATATTATAGGGCATAGAGGTAAACCATCTTATCTATTTGGATGATGAGCGCAGCGCAGTGCAGTGCTAGTAATTAATAAGTTGGACTCTTCATGTTCCACTAGATGCGTAAAACTGTGTTGCTTACCATCATGTAAGTACATGTCGTAAGCGTCTCGCACATCTACATATTTATATTATTTAAAAAATTGGTCTCCATAAAGCTGCTTAGTCTTAATTAAATACCTACGTAAGTTAATTTGTCTATCCAATTTATACAGGATTTATTTCGAAAAGTGTGCATTTAAGTTGCACAACCTTATCTTACCATCAATTCGTCATAATAAACTGAGCAGGAAATTGGCAAAAAATCATATAAGTCATACACAGAGCGCGTGTTGGCGTTGAATAACGCTCAATAAAAATCGAACCAAAAACTTATCAAAATCTTTACAAAATTAGATCAACATAAAAATTACTACAAATTTTTTTTTGAGACTTCAAATAGACTTCAGCATTTCCCAAGAAAAAAATCTCTTCAGAATTAACAATAAGTATTACTAAAATATAGAAAACTAGCTGTTACCCGCGACTTCGTCCGCGCGAAATAAATACTAAGGTAACTCAGGCAGTACCTATTTTTATACCCAGACACATTTACGGTTACTAAAAACAGCTTGTAATAAAACAATTTCATCAAGATCGGTTCAGTTGTTTAGGTGTGAAACCATAAGAGACATTCGTCCCCCATGTCAACTCTAATTTCATTCCCATACAGTTCAAAATTACAAAATAGCTAGAACAAACATTTATTTGCTTTGTGTCAAGTGCCTAAATACAGAGTTTCATGATTTTATATTCAACGATTGAAAGCTTCCATGTTGACATCCATCCCCCATTTCAACCCCAATTTCACCCCCGTAAGGTTCGAAAGTACAAAATCGCTAGAACAATTAGATTGCTTCGTGTCAAGTGTCTATATACAGAGTTTCATGGTTTTATCTTCAACGGTTGGGAACTGCCATATTGACATTCATCCCCCATTTCAACACCGATTTCACCCCCGTACAGCTCGAAATTCCAAAATTGATAGAACAAACTTTTAATTGCTTCGTGTCAAGTGTCTAAATACAAAATTTTATAACTTTGAAAACCACGAATTTTCATACAACCGTTCATCCCTTGTTTCACCCTCTTAGGGGTTGAATTTCGCAAAACCCCGTCTTAGCGAGCGTCTACGTGCTAAAAGGGACCTCCATGCAAAATTTCAGATTCCTAGCATTTTTAGTTTCTGAGATTCCTTGATGAGTGACCTTTCGGTTTTAAATATATAGATAATGCAAAAAAAATCTATTGAAAACAAGTAATAAGTACTTTGTGTAGACATAATATAAGAAAACTATAAAGTAAGAACGGTATTAGAAAATAACTTTATTAACGGTATAATAACGGTATTATAATATTATATTTAGTAACGGTATTGTAACGGTATATTTATAACGGTATTAGAAAAATTAATAAAAAACACGATTTTATAGCCAATCAAACTGAAACGTAACAAATAGTTTTCAACGTAAGTAGTAAATTAATTAGATATAGTACGATGAAAATATATTATTGTAAATAACCGTGGGGTGGTAATGTCTACAATTTAAAAAAATATATATATGTTGACAGATATTGGAAGAAATAGTCTTTAGGACCACGATGCCCAATGGTGTTAAATACATAGGAATATACAATATGGGTCAAGTAACAGCGTCAGCTGTATTTTGAGGAATTAGAAATTAGAATCCATTTTATCAATTCAGGTTCAGGTCTAAAACATACATTTTTTTAATCGTTGCGTGCGATTACCTAAAATTCTTCACCGCAGTTTAAGTTTTTTTTTTAGTATAGACGTAGCACGCTTACCTACTGAGACGAAACCGATATACTTTTCCGAAGCTTCCCAAATTGTATCTAATGTATTTAATAATTATGTTAGGTAAGATATTTAGATTTATATGAATGCTTGGCAGAACGGAAAATTTAAGTGGTGTTTTTAAAATTAAACTGCATATTACAAATCTAATATAAAATCATTTATCTCGGAATTGGGTACACATAACATAAAAAATTACACAAATCAGAACTTATCAAAATAGTCTAAAAAATGTCAAGATTATTAATATTGAAGAAATTATTATATTTATTAATATTAATTCAATGTCACAAAAATTAAATACAGACAAACATTTTTACCAGTCATTAAGTAACTGACACGCTAGACACAACTGATTCTATGACATTAATGCAGCTGAATTTTGTATTTGATCCAGATTGTTCTACATGCAATCTGCTCCAGTACCTACTGCTTTACCGAACAGTCTAGATAGATTCTCACCGTGGACAGCTGCAAGTAACTTTTGAAGCTCAGGGATCAGGGATTCGATTCGTTTGCGTAAAATCGCTTCAAAGATGTCAATGCCTTTGATTATATACTTGTCTAGATGGAGCGTTACGCTGTAATTGCGACAAAAGTAACAGGCCAGGTTTCAAACCCTTGTGTGCGTGTCATGCACACAAGTGTTGAAACACAGACACTTGTGTTCGTGTCATGTTTTTAAATATGGCGTCAAATGAGTTCTAAGACACAATTTTTTTTTTAAATCAATTGTTTCTGTAACTAAATGAAAATGTAAAGGTTACATACCGATGATAGCTAACGTTTTTAGTTATTTTAAATCGTCATATTCAAGAGTCACAAAATACGTGTTTAGCGCACAACGTCAGTGTCGCAACTAAACTGACAGATCGAGCTTATCAGCCAACAGATGGTTGTTTTTTTTTTGGTGTTTCTACGCTCGAACGGTCTATCTAGGTAATTGTATAATCAAAGGTCAATGCTTGCTTCCATAAAACAACCAAACCGACTGTGACTGTGATGGTGGTTGTATGTAGGGTGGGTAGGGTGGTGGTATGTAGGGCATTGTTTAACTGATATCTCATATACATCGAGTATAAAATTGTTGATAAATTAATATTCTGATTCTTGACTTCTGTTACAGCTTTTAAATCTCCGATCCAGCAATTTAGCCCGGGTGGACAATGCCATATTACTTTCTATTCGTATCATAAATACAATCTTATTTTAAAAAAATGGAGTTTTGAAATGTATGTACGCTCATAACTTTTGAATGACTTCACCAAATTGGATGTTTCTTTGTTTTGTGTGTTTGTGATTGCCAAGACAAGGTTTGTAAACAAAAAAAAGTTAAAAACGATGGCGGTACGAAGTTCGCCGGGTCATCTAGTATTTTTATATTTTTTAAAGATATACAAGAGTTATCAACTTGTATATCTACATATGTAATGAATGAATTCAAAACCGGAAGATTTAATTTTCCAAATGTATTCACCAATACAACGCTACATTGTATTAAAGCCAAATTGTTAAATTTGAGATCTCCAAAAATGTTATTCAAAATGTTACATCAGTAAAAAATCTTGTGTCGCACGGGCGATCATCAAAAGCTCTTATTGATGATAAAGAGTAACGACATAATAATGTAGGTATCTAATGTATAAGTAAATCACGCATGTTTTGAAAAGATTTCGGTTAGATCACAATAAAATTATTATCTTTAGTAAAAAAACTAAATAAAAATAAACATATCAAGAAATTATCAATTTTAATAAAATTATTACTCGTGCGTACACGGGCCGCCAGTCTGATGAAAAAACTAATAATAACTTATACAGGTAACTTAGGCAATAATCAGTAGCAAATGCAGATGTCACTTATACACATGCCTCCATTGCTGAAAACTTCACACCAAATGTTACAACTTGCATAATCACAATCGTCACCAACAGCGTTTTGTACATCTGAAAAGTGTGTCATATTACTGGAACTAAATCCAATAGTTCACAAGAGGGAGGATAAACAAGTAGTGTTCCACAAACGGGATGGCTAGCTGCACACACACAATATTATTGTCATTACAAGATTGTCAATAATTTTTACCTAAATAAATATGATCTCGAACATTATACAGGGTTATTGGTGATCAGCCTGCGTTCTTTTAAGGGGATCTTAAGTACATTCAATACGTTTGTTCTACAGTTTATAAAAATTCATATATTTTTTCCATTCAAAAACTGTATTTGCCCGGTCTAAAAGCATCGAACTCTTCCTAACAAGAGAGTGCGTGCTCTTAACGAAGTGAATAAACACTAAACGACCGCTAAACAGTGCTAGAGTAGACACCAAACGCATTTTTTTGGAATTTGTATTGAGTTTTAACAAAAGTTGTAAAACAAAAGCTGTTTATTTAAATTTACAGAATATGACCTTAAACGGATGCAGGCTGATTATTAGTAACCCTGTAAAACATAATTATATTGAACAATATAGCAATACAGGACGTACACATGTGCGTACGTGGAAATTTATTGACAATACATTCTTTATTGTCAATATTATTGCGTGTGTGCGGCCAGCTTAAGAGTACTTCAAGTAGTCACTCAAGGGTTACCCGAGCCAGTAAGCAGTCAAATATTTAATAAAGTCAAATCGGAATTTCCTTATTTTCTAACGTTGAGTGACGGGAAAGATGAGACAAGCATAACAATTAAGATGGTATGTATGTATGCAACATGCTTCCCCAAGAAACTGAGAATTTCGACGTTTACGATGACACACAACACAAACACACAAAATTGACAAACACTGAGTGAAACTAACCACGTTTCATTCGGTGTTCTCAAAAGTTTCAAAACAAGGAGTATAACTTGGACGACTAATGACCAATAAATGTGGTTGATTAATTTTTCTCTTCAAGGTTCTATAAACTAAACAAACATGCTGTTATTATCTTATTAAACAAATTTCAAAAACTTGAGTTTGTGTACTTGATAATAACAGCACGACCTTTTCAGCATTTTATCAAAACACTACCTAGCATCAAACTAAGTGGAAGCCTTAGTGTTCTTCCCGTGGTTATTCCACACTATAATAGAACTGTGTCCAAATTTCAGCCCGATCCGTCCATACGTTACCACATGATTGAGCAACGAACGTCCAAATGCCCAAGCATTAACATTTATAATATAAATAGGCTAGGATAATAATAATTATGATTATTTACTTACGCAATTTTGTCGCAGAGTTTTTTGAAACTTTTTCAATTTCGTTTTCTTTGTTTTTGATATTGCTCTTCAATAAGAAATCCAAAACTTTAGTTGTTACGCCTGTCGGTAAGAAAAAAAATGTATTATTAAGTGTATAAAATTAAAATGAGCGACAATCATATAATTATACTAGCTGTTACCCGCGACTTCTTCCGCGCGAAATAAATACCAAGGTAACTTAGGCAGTACCTATTATTATACCCAGACACATTTACGGTTACTAAAAACAGGGTGTAATAAAACAATTTCATCAAAATCGGTTCAGTTGTTTAGGTGTGTAAGCGTAAGAGACATTCGTCCCCCATTTCAACTCCAATTTCATCCTCATACAGTTCGAAATCACAAAATTGCTACAACAAACATTTATTGGCTTCGTGCCAGAAATGCCTATATCTAAAGAGTTTCATAGTTTTATCTTCAACGATTGGGAACTTCCATGTTGAACTTCATCCCCCATTTCAACACCAATTTCATCCCCGTACACTTCAAAATTACAAAATTGCTAGAACACACATTTATTTGCTTTGTGTTAAGTTCCTAAATACAGTTTCATGATTGTATCTTCAACGATTGGAAGCTTCCATGTTGACTTTTAACCCCAATTTCACCCCTGTACAGTTCGAAATTGCAAAATTGCTAGAGCCAACACTCGTTTGCTTCGTAACAAGTGTCTATATACATAGTTTCTTGGTTTATCTTCAACGGTTCGGAACTTTCATGTTGACATTCATCCCCCATTTCAATCCCAATTTCACCCCCGTACAGTTCGAAAATACAAAATTGCTAGAACAAACATTAGATTGCTTCGTGTCAAGTGTCTATATACATAGTTTCATGGTTTTATCTTCAACGGTTGGGAACTTCCATATTGACATTCACCCCCTATTTCAACCCCAATTTCACCCCCGTACAGTTCGAAATTATAAAATTGATAGAACAAACATTTAATTGCTTCGTGTTAAGTGTCTAGATACAAAATTTGATAACTTTGAAAATCAGGAATCTTCATACAACCGTTCATCCCTTGTTTCACCCTCTTAGGGGTTGAACTTTGCAAAACCTCTTAAGTCTTAGTGAGAGCCTACGTGCTAAAAGGGACCTCCATGCAAAATTTCAGATTCCTAGCATTTGTAGTTTCTGAGATTCCTTGATGAGTGACCTTTCGCTTTTGTATGTATATATTTATGTTAAGTTAGTGACAAATATTTATTATTTTTTTTAACAAAATTACACATTTACACAGTTTTTGTCAAAATTGTGAAGTTGTTGTATTTCGCAAAATATTTTTGCTTTTCAAAAACGCGTCTTTTGGATGCTTAGTGTTTATTCTGTTTTACTATTTAATTTGTGATCGCCACACCACAGAGTGAGGGTACTGGGCTAAAAACTATTTTATGTTATTTTAAATCGTTTCACTTAAGGTCCTAAAATGAATAAGCTTAGGTTCATTTTTGCTTACGTTGTTTTATCGGAGTGTTCCCAGTCTTAGTTTCTTCCTGTAAATCATATCGTTCTTTGTTGTTGTGGATAAGTTTTGATGTAGTCTTGCTGCCACTTTTCAGTAGTGATTCTAGAGCCTTGCCTGTAAATATAACAAAAACAACTTTGATTGAAAGTTGGCTTCAAATGGTCGCTATTGCAAATTGGATTTTAGGCTACCAAAGTAGGCGCAAGGTCTCACATACTAAATTAGTTTTTTTGATATTTGATATGAACATTATCTGTAATAACCTACTGACTGACTATTGAAATGATCTCAAGGTATTGCTCAAACTAGACCAGTTGCTTCATCACCAGTAATGCCATCAATATGCTTCATCAGTATACCGGTGGCATTACCACGCAGAATAGTAATGGTTACTTGTTGAGTCCGTTATCACATAGTTTATTTTATTTATTTATTAAAATTCATTCATGATACATTATCTACGGCCAGTACTGTAACTAAAACTAAAGGTACCTTTTAGTTTGATGGGTTGGAAGCCAGTGCACATGCATTCGTCACCAGAACAGGCGCCCCCCGGATAGCCAAGAGCGCGGCAAACTCGATCGCAATCTTGCGAGTTACAGTTGCTTTGTACTGAGTTCGATTCTGTAAGAAAAAACATTGTTTTTTATCGTTGGAATACATTAATGTTTAAACTTTGCACCACCATTCCGGTTTTTAAGTGAAAATCTGGTACTACACATAAAATAAGTTATGGTTGCTTTTTTATAGTATGGAGCAAGCAAGGGTTCCCAAACTTATTTTGTCTGCTGCCCACTTTGGGAAAAAAATATTCTTTAGCGCCCCCATGATTTCACACCCTTAAACACCACTATAACTTCAAATTAGATTGGTTAATTTTTGCGAGCTATATTAGCGGAGATTACATATTCATTCTAAACGAGACTTTTCCTATAACCCGCAAGAATTAACTTGAACCTGAGCTCAGTATGTAATATACAACGGACACCGAGCCTCTACACAACGCCCCAATTTGTTTTCTGGGTTTCCCCATGTTTTTTAAGCCTGCAGCGCCCACAAGGGGGCGTTATCGCCCACTTTGGGAAAGACTTGTATAGAGTAACGAGACGAGCAAAATACGTACTTGATGGTGAACATAAACGTACTCTAACTAATATTATAAATGTGAAAGCGTAGATATTTGTTGCTCTATCGTTGGACGATGGAACGACTAAACGGTCGATATTGACATTTGGAACACAGCAGGAATATGATTTGGAGCTACACACACGATACTTTTTATTACGGAACAAATACGGATACTGAAACTGCATGGTAACAACGGGGCGATGCTAAACAGCAGCATAAATTCAACTAAATTTTTTTATTCGTATCAATTGTATTCACACATACACAAATTACCTGTCAGTTTCGGGTTTAGAGTGCATCTGCATCTGTCCCCATTGCAAGAACCTTTATCAAAACCAGCTCTGCGACAGAATTGGTCGCACTGACTTGGGTCGCAGGCGCCTATTGAATCGGATAACTTCATTTCATCATTACCTGCAATTCAATTTTCAGTTGTTAAGACATTATGTTATTTTATCACTGTTTATCACTTTGGAAAATGACAATTACTGCACAAACTCAAGTTGATTTTTGTCTTTCTAAAAAATCAAACTAAGTCGAGTTTGATTTTTTTAAACATTTGAAAGAAGTACCTTTACTCAAAAATTTTACAGAGTTTTTGATAGGGCTTTATCCCCTGTAAAGCTCTAGAATACTAGAATACAGCCGCAAGAAAGAAAAATTGAATATTTTTTTAGGTGATCATTGAAAAGGGCAAACAGATTTTATTAGTTGTTAATTTCATTAAATAATTCCATGAATTCTAAATTAGCTTCTTTACTTAGTCTGAAATAGTGTATGCGTAAAAATAATGAGAAATACTATTTTTTACCTCTAAGTTTAGGATTTAGAGTGCATCTGCATCTCTGTTCCCATTGCACGAACCTTTATCAAAACCAGCTCTGCGACAGAATTGATCGCATTCATTTATTTTAATGTTTATTTTAATGTTGCTAAATAACTTTGCAGATCATTTGCTCCCGTTGTATAAATGTTTTTTCAACTTTTCTGTGACTCCCGGGGTCGTCAAAAATTATTGTGGCTTGCAGGTGTAAACAATCTTTCAAGGCTAAAGTTGGTGCACCATTTTAAAGATGTTTTGAATATTAAGGCGGTAAATTTTTTGAGCGAAAAATTAATTAATGTTAAATTTATTCCAGAAAACGCCTATTGATACCTACCTATATACAATTTTGATAATTATTATTGATCAATTTACCCAATAATTCCTAATTATTTGGATTAATTTATTCAGCATATATTTTTCTAATTACGAGTAATCTGGTGATAAATTATAAGTAAGGACCCGTGTAGGTACATAAATTATTTACATTTTGTTTTTGGATAAAGTGTACATCTACATCTGTTGCCATTATAGGACATGCCGAAACCAGCACTACGACAGAATTTGTCGCACTGACTTGGGTCGCAGATGTACAGTGAATTGTGTGTTTATGCGTGTTCAATTTCTAGAATTGAACCAGCAATTGACTGCGTATTATACTTAGTTATTTCCTTCAGTGTAATTAAGTACCACAAATTTCAAGTCTATTCTATTTTGGAAATTTTAATTGTCCATGTATCACTGATTACAGTACTTTTAGAACATATTGTCCGAAATTGCGAATATTTTATTGCTATGTTCATAATAACTTTGATAAGCTAAGTATAAATAAATTAAACCAGCCAAGTGCGAGTGGGACTCCCTCACGAAGGGTTCCGTACCATTAGCAAATAAACGGCGAAAACCTCTTTGGCTTTATTCGAAGCTTCAAATACATCGCAATTTACGCTGACAGGCAAAAAGTTGTGTTAGAATATTGATTTTTGGCTCATGATTTTGACAATGAATTCTATATCGCGTTCAATTTTTACAACTGGCGCCATCTAGATTATTTGGGATGGACTAATCGAGCAAAAATCGAGTTTGTTGTATGGGAGCCCCCCTTAAATAATCTTATTATTTTATTTTTAGTATTTGTTGTTATAGCGGCAATAGAAATACAATCATCTACGAAAATTTCAACTGTCTAGCTATCACCGCTCTTGAGATACAGCCTGGTGACAGACGGACGGACGGACGGACAGCCAAGTCTCAGTAATAGCGTTCCGTTTTTAGGGTTACGGAACCCTAAAAAGTCAATTGTGCGTTTCTGCGGTTTCGATTTCTGAAATTGCGGTTTTCAGTTTACTCATTTACTTTTGGATTAAGTTATATAATCACCGACAGTTTGAAATGTGTATTATATTGTTAATTTTAATTATTAAGAAATGATGAAAGGATTTTGAAATAAAAGATCGAAATTAGTACTTTTCTGAAAAATAAAAGTTTCAAACTATGTAACGACACTACGGCCGTGGTACATTATACACTAAAACTACATTTTTTTTTTAATTTTGTTTAAACTTATTAGCTTAAAATTAAGCGTGATAAATTATAAGTCGGGACAAATGTACATAAATTATTTACCTGTCGTTTTCGGGTAAAGAGTACATCTGCATCTGTTGCCATTACAGGAACCCTTATCAAAACCAGCTCTACGACAAAAACTGTCGCACTGGCTTGGGTCGCATGCTTCCAGTGAATTGTACGTGTCTGCGGTTTCGATTTCTGAAATTGAGTTTTCAGTTTACATATATACTTTTGTATTAAGTTATATAATCAGCAACAGTTTGAAATGTGTATTATATTGTTAATTTTAATTCTTAAAAATGATGAAAGGATTTTGAAAAACAAGATCGAAATGAGTACTTTGTGAAAAATAAAAGTTTCAAACTATGTAACGACACTACAGCCTTGGTACATTATACACTAAAACTATTTTTTTTAATTTTGTTTAAACTTATTAGCTCAAAATTAAGCGTGATAAATTATAAGTCGGGACAAATGTACATAAATTATTTACCTGTCGTTTTCGGGTAAAGAGTACATCTGCATCTGTTGCCATTACAGGAACCTTTATCAAAACCAGCTCTACGACAAAAACTGTCGCACTGACTTGGGTCGCATGCCTCCAGTGAATTGTGCGTTTCTGCGGTTTCGATTTCTGAAATTGAGTTTTCAGTTTACATATTTACTTTTGTATTAAGTTAGATAATCACCAACAGTTTGAAATGTGTATTATATTGTTAATTTTAATTATTAAAAAATGATGAAAGGATTTTGAAAAAACAGATCGAATTGAGTACTTTTCTGAAAAATAAAAGTTTCAAACTATGTAACGACACTACGGCCGTGGTACATTATACACTAAAACAATTTTTTTTTTTAAATTTTGTTTAAACTTATAAGCGTAAAATTAAGCGTGATAAATTATAGGTCGGGACAAATGTACATAAATTCTTTACCTGTTGTTTTCGGGTAAAGAGTACATCTGCATCTGTTGCCATTACAGGACCCTTTATCAAAACCAGCTCTACGACAAAAACTGTCGCACTGACTTGGGTCGCATGCCTCCAGTGAATTGTGCGTTTCTGCGGTTTCGAATTCTGAAATTGAGTTTTCAGTTTACATATTATTTTTGTATTAAGTAATATAATCACCAACAGTTTGAATTGTGTAATATGTTGTTAATTTTAATTAATATAAATGATGAAAGTATTTTGAAAAAAAAAGATCGAATTGAGTTCTTTTCTGGTAAATAAAAGTTTCAAACTATGCTACGACAATACGGCCTTGGTACATAATAAATTAAAACTATTTTTTTAAATTTTTTATTTAAACTTATGCACGTAAAATTATTCGTGATAAATTATAAGTAGGGACCCATGTACATAATTTATTTACCTGTCGTTTTCGGGTAAAGAGTACATCTGCATCTGTTGCCATTACAGGATCCTTTATCAAAACCAGCTCTACGACAAAAACTGTCGCACTGACTTGGGTCGCATGCCTCCAGTGAATTGTGCGTTTCTGCGGTTTCGATTTCTGAAATTGAGTTTTCAGTTTACATATTTACTTTTGTATTATGTTATATAATCACCAACAGTTTGAAATGTGTATTATATTGTTAATTTTAATTAATTAAAATGATGAAAGGATTTAAAAAATAAAGATCGAAATGACTTCTTTTCTGAAAAATAAAAGTTTCACACTATGCTACGATAATACGGCCTTGGTAAGTACCTACATCATATATTAAAACATCTTTTTTTTAAATTTGTTTTAAAGTTATGCGCGTAAAATTATGCATGATAAATTATAAGTAGGGACACATCTACATAAATTATTTACCTGTCGTTTTCGGGTAAAGAGTACATCTGCATCTGTTGTCATTACAGGAACCTTTATCAAAACCAGCTCTACGACAAAAACTGTCGCACTGGCTTGGATCGCAGTTGTCTAGTGAATTGTGAGTTTCTGCGATTTCTATTTCTGGAATTGGACCATTAATTGATTTTGTATTATACTTACTTCTTTAAGCGTAATTACCACGAATTTCAAGTGTATTTTATTTAAGACATTTTAATTGTCTGTCTATAACTGATTAAGGTATTTTTAGAACATATTATACGAAATATGTGAATATTTTATTGCTATGTTCATAATTACTTTGATAAGCTAATTATGAATAAAAACTGAGAGGCATAATAAACAGTTTTAGGAATTATGCGCTCAAATATAAAAATACCTGTCGATTTCGGGTAAAGAGTGCATCTACATCTGTTGCCGTTACAGGAACCTTTATCAAAACCAGCTCTACGACAAAAACTGTCGCACTGACTTGGGTCGCATGTCTCCAGTGAATTGTGCGTTTCTGCGGTTTCGATTTCTGAAATTGAGTTTTCAGTTTACATATTTACTTTTGTATTAAGTAGTATAATATGTAGTATACTGTTGGTGATTACCAACAGTTTGAAATGTGTATTATATTGTTAATTTTAATTAATAAAAATGATGAAAGGATTTTGAAAAAATGGATCAAACTATGTAACGACAAGACAGCCGTGATACATCATACATTATAACTACTTTTTTTTTTAAATTTTGTTTAAACTTATGCGCGTAAAATTAGTTACCTGTCGTTTTCGGGTAAAGAGTACATCTGCATCTGTTTCCATTACAGGAACCTTTATCAAAACCAGCGCTACGACAGAATCTGTCGCAGTCATTTGGGTCGCAGTTCTTTAGTGAATAAGACGTCTTCGCCTCGCCATCTGTTGAAATTGAATATTCAGTAGTTCACTTAGATGGTTGAACATCGTGAGTATAAATTTATCTATTCACAATCAATATTATCTAGCAAGAATTTCTAGCAGTAATGCCCGAGCTACACGGGGCTAGTTTTTCAAGCTAGGATAGCAAGTTAGTACTTCTAGGTTCGTGTAGACAACGCTACACAATGCTAGTTTTGTGTATACGAACTACATCTAGTAGCTAGCTTCCTAACACTAGCTTGGTATCCTAGCTTGAAAAATTGGGTTCGTGTACCTCGGGTATTAGTGTTAATCTAGTGAGGTTTACAAAAAAAAATTGAAATCCGATTCAGTATTTATTTAAATTTTGGAAACTGTAATCCTGTCCAAGTTTGGATGTTTGTTGGTCAATAACGTCGAAACTTATGAGCGGATCGGGTTCAAATTTGGAATAAAGTTAGGTTATAGTCTTGAATAACAGATAAGCTATATTTTATCTAAGAAAAAATACAGGAATGGGAGCTACGTGAGTAAAACCGCGGGGCGCTACTGCAAACTGCCGTGTGTGCCGAATATTATTTTGTAGGCGTCTTTCTCTGTGAATACGAGTAGATAAGTTGGATTTACTTTTAAATATTTTCATTAAGAAAAATGGGAAAATGGACGGAACCTTAGATATATAGCATCAAAATGTTGTTAAAGTAGTGATTTCAACGGTTTTATAAGACCGGACGCTTCTGTGAACGATCAGTTAGGTAAAAAGTATGTTAAAAGCAAAGACAATTGTGGGTAAAAGTAAAGAACAAATTTAGTGTATTTTGTCTTGTATCCACCTGGATATTTAAATTTTGTGTAGACTATTTTTGACTAATAATGTAAGGCTTACACTAGCCAAAATCCAACGATTTTTTTTTTCAAAGTCAAATCGTTTTACTTTGCGTCGTTTGTAACGTGTTAAACAACCTCAAACAGATAATATTTGGTAATTTTAGTGCAAGTTTTGTACGGCAGTTATTGCATATTTCTCATTAGACTACATTCAAAATATAAGAAACTATAAACGGAACCACTTACAGAAACATTTTTGTTAAAAATCTGAGTGGCGAAAAAAGTCACATGCGCCTGGACGTCTACTCTATTTCTACGAAAACGTAATTTCGAAAAAAAACTCGCGACTTTCCTACTTACTCGTTCTACTTCGTTCCGTCCGATACAACATTGTTTGACGTTTAAATGTTCCAAGCATACTCTAATTAGAGTAGGCTTAGAACGTTTAAACGGACAAAACGACGGATCGAAGTAGAATCAGAGCTGGAAAGTCGCGAGTTTATTTCGAAATTACGTTTTCGTAGAAAGAGAGTAGACGTCCTGATGGTTAGCTAAAAAAATGCTCCTAGTAGCAAACAGTCATTTGAGCATGAAAAAAATAAACTCACAGTGCTCTCGTAAACCATAAATATAAGAATATTTACTTCGTTTTTTATCAGAAAACAGTGACAAAAAAACAGTAATATGTAATTGAAAATGGTTGTTTGGCCACAGAAATACAATAAATTCAAATTTGCTCTACCAAAATCAGCGACAGAAAATATTGTCACTCAAAGCTACCTCATTAACAAATCTACGTTGTGAAGTTATAAATAATAAATAAATAAATATTGGTGGACAATTCACACACAACACCATCTGACCCCAAACTAAGCAAAGCTTGTATGATGGCGGCCAGATAGCTGATATAATACTTATATAATTTTAAATACATACTTATTATACTTATAAACACCCAGACACAGTGCAAACATTTGAATTCATTACACAAATATTTGCACTGGGTGGGGATCGAACCCACGACCCTCAGCTTCGCAGGCAGAGCTACTACCAACTAAGCCACGAGGGCAGTCAATAGTTAGTTATATTAGTTAATGTACTACATTATTGTAGACTAGCTGAACCTTGCGGTTTCACCCATTTAATCAACAAAAATAATATTTTCAAGACAAAAAGTAGCATTGTGTTACCTATTTCAAACTATATAAATAAGGATTATATGAGCTGTCTGGCCGCCATAGTACAAGCTTTGCTTAGTTTGGGGTCAGATGGTGTTTTGTGTGAATTGTCCACCAATATTTGTATTGTATGTATATTATATTTGATATTACAATACCTAGCAACCGAAACTACTATCTATCCAATATTCCGTTACAACAGAACTAATGAAGAGACAAACTTTTTTTTAAAATTTGTTACATATAGGTACTATTATTATAAGTAGAGTATTTTGGCGTTGCTAATTGTTTTCAAAAGGTAATCTTCAGAACTACTGCACCAGTAAACATAAATTAGTGTTCAAATACGTATTCGGCAATATAGTGATGGAAAACTATTATTTTTGCAATTTTTGTTTTGTTACGTAAAAGTGAAGATAATTTTAAAATACACATACATACATATTTATAATAATATACAGCGGTAAACATGTCAAATGTTCACCGGTGTATATTATTATATATTATACACCGGTAACCGGTTAAGCCAACTTTTTATTAGACTTCTGTAAGTATGCTTATTTAGATAATATAAAATGCTCAGATGTCCACTTTTTATTTAACGAATTTTTATTTATTAATTAAATAAATAAATATCGCATACATTTATGTATGCGAAAATATTTGTAATCTTTCAGTTCTTCACATTCTCAGACAGTTTAGGCATTTTTTGAGAAACACTTATTAATATAAAAGTTAATAAGTGTTTATATGTATAATAAATATGTATTTAAAACTATATAAGTATTATGTCAGCTATCTGGCCGCCATCACACAAGCTTTGCTTAGTTTGGGGTCAGAGGGTGTCGTGTGTGAATTGTCCACCAATATTTATTTATTTAATTAATAAATAAAAATTCGTTAGCTGTTAGTATTAACAAAGAATGAAAATTCTCACCATCATATACATTTATTATCACTGAAGCTTTGACTGCACAGAGCGACGCTAACAATATATATGCTATAAAAATACACGACTTGAGAAACATTTTTCTGTTCTCACAGAACCTCGTAGAAAACGGTATAAATGTTGAATAGCAACCAAAATTAGTTACGTTCCTTTTTATACAGTGCTATATCGGGCAGGGAATTTACCGGGAGAGCTACATAGTGAATCACTGTGCTTTGTTATCAAACTGCCACTCCCGAGTTTTTATACTGGTCCTTCATATTCGTGTTGGCCTATTTGCGATATTTGACAAACTATTTCAGACAAAGTGTCACCAGCGGATTTTTGTCATTTTATATTTTTTTAGCTTGGATCTTTGTTCGGTGCACGCTTCCAAATACAGATAAGACCGATTGGATATTATACAAATATTTGACTCAAGCTGGCTGAATCAGATCACACTGTTTGTGTGTACCTATGTGAAATTAAATACGTAGTAAATAAATTACAACGATTAACACATACCATTTTATCCAGGCTCTATTGCTTTTAAATGTCCTTAGTAGGCATGTTTCACAAAGGATTTGCTTTACTTATTTGACAAGGACAGATTACAAACGCGCGATATCGCATTGCTTTCGACGCTGTTTGTCCCCATGTGAATATTGTTGAACATTGTACATTGGCGTGTTCGTCAAACATTTTGGCAAATATAAGGTGCTACAGAACGTATGTCAAGCTGAAAGAGACGATCGGTACTTACATTTTTTATCTTTTTTATCGTTGGAGCAAGCGGTACATACTATACTTATTGGTGTGTTTTGGTTTGATGAGCAATCAGATTTGCAAGAGAAAAAGATAAATCAACTTATTTCAGGTGATCAACACAACCCGGTCTATCCGTTTCGCTTACAGGCTTACAAGTGTTGTTCGTTCCTTCACACTGTACACAAATGTTTTTTACACATAATTTTAATGAGTTCAGTGACCATTTTAGTATGAAACAGATCATATATTAATTTTTGAAGAAAAAACTAACACCGACTTCAATTTAAAATTAAATCCAGATATTAGACAAAGTTATGTGAAATGAAATAAACACACTGTTCTAATGACACAGCAAAGTTGCCGTGTAATCGAAAGTATCATTCATCGATGTAAGGAAATTTTAGAGTTTTGTTTCTTTTTCAAAAAACCCGATTTCAATAATATCCATATGGATTATATGTTGTATTAATATACAACAGAGATTAAAAATCAATAGAAAAACACAGGCAGTGTAACAGATAGATAAGAAAAATTACGAACTTCCCCTGTTGGCAAAATAGATAATTTGTGGTGTCAGGATTTTCCATGGTATATAGGTATAATTAATAATAATACTGAATCGAACGTTAGCCTATCCACTAGAGACAGGTTCTGTGTAATCTTAAAGGAAAATAAATCTCAACTCATGTTACCATTGTCGGGACTCGGGGCACAAATCAATCAGAGCCCAGGAGCCAAAGTCATGTAAAAAAATGCCACAGCTACGCCAGAAATCTGTTGTGGTAGTTTCTTTGTTAGAATTAGGTAGAATTGATACCAAACAAAGATAAGAACCAACGCACGGGAACTAACCTTCAAATAAAAAAACCGCATCGAAATCGGTTCATTCGGTCGAGCTCTACGTTGCCACAGACAGACACACTCGCAGACAGACAGACAGACATATAGTAGGATAAACAAACAGACATACAAACATCGCATATAACACTTCTTTTTGTCGGGGTTAAAAAAGAGAAGGGCTATCATGTGACGCCTGGCAGATATGAAACAGAAATTATTTTGTACAGGTACGTACCTATGCATTAAATAACAATTATTATTAACGACAGAAAATAAATTTTTGGAATGTATTTTTTTATGTCTCTTTGTTATCGGCACTTCTTTCATATGCCAACAGTCGGTCTCACCTCGCCGCTATAGATGCTCCTTATCAATAACTAACTTCATCGTTATACTTACACATTAGAAATTTGGCACATAAAAGTAGAATTGAAACATTTCTCAACTGATTGTTAACAGTAAAAATTGATTAGTTCCGTTTTAACGTGCAGGTTCGCGCTGAGACCGCGACACGAGACCGCGACATGAGACTGCGACTGAAGACCCCAAGTTCGCGCAGCGACCGCGATACTTGTCTCGTGGCAGTCGTGGCACGTGTCTCGGTTTCCTGTCGCGGTCGCGGTGCGAACTGCCGCCGCTCAGCACAAAAACGTATCGTGTACGTGAGAGACATCTTTTTGTGGGTTGTTCGAGCGTGCGTTAATTATGTAGTTTGACTTCTGTCGACTGATTGTTTTGTGCTCTGGTTATTCTCGGTCAAGTAACGAGTCAAGGTCATAATGTACCATGCAAGTGGGGACCAATCCCAGACCCCCGCACCTCTCTGTCACCGAACTAAAATGGTATGGGCTTTAGATAGATAGATAGAAGCTCTTTATTGTGACAAACAACTTAAAATATTACAGAGAAACACTTATTAACTTGTGCCACAAATGGCGGCCTTATTGCTGAGAGCAATCTCTTCCAGGCAACCAGCATCAAGGAAAATAGCCTACAAACACTCGTTAATATTGCTTTAATATTTCTCTGTCTCTTCTGAGAGAAAGATTCTCTCGAAATTACAGGGCTAAGAGATTTATTTCATCTTATATATTTGGGTGACGAGCGCAGTGCAGTGCTAGGTAGAGGCGAGGCCAAGATACATTTCTGCAATTGTTGCGCGATAAATAACAAAATTATTAATATGATTAACATTGTAAGTTCAACCTCACCTGCTCGCGCCACTGGCAACGGTGACAATTTCCATCGTGGTGCTCCCTGCAAGATAACGAACGAAGCTCTGGCGACTGAGCAAAGAAGAGAAGACTGGGCGAAGAGGCAACAGCGGCAGTGGGGTTTAAATAACCCCAGAAATGGCTGGGGCAGAAGGCAACGGGAAACCACTGCTACTTCTTCCCAAGACAGTCATCATGGAAAGTAACTTAATGGATGCGAGTATGTTATGCGATCCGGTTAAGGCCCGGCGCCACCCTTCCGGTGTAGGTGGTGTGAAATCGGCCATGCCAACACCGATACCTATGAGTTTTTATGTCTTTTATTTTAAATTTAGTGCAATAAAGAGTTAATCTATCTATCTATCTATCTATCTACCTATATCTACTTTGGAAGCATATAACAAAATCTAGGTGTGGAGCATCCACATCCAGCGCTGACCACGATCCTCAGTCATGAGGGAGCGACCACAGAAAGAGAATGAAAACAAATTAATTATATCCAATTTGAGAAGTATTTGTAAATAGTTAAACTATTCCGTGTCTTATCTAATAATTTTGTATAATATGTAAGCTTCCGGAGAAATTACTGAAAATTTCTTACGTCTGAGGGACGAGGGCAGTGCTAAACAGTAATTAGCGTCATGTGAGTCGAATACCAGCATCGCACTATGATGTAAGGGGCCGGCGTGTCACTTATCATCAACCGGATATCTTGCTCGTCGCGTTACTTTAAAAAAAGATGTAAACATTTTTCAATTACTAACAATTATGCATTAAGACTATCCAGTGTGATCAACATAAAAAGATTCACACTATCCTTGATTCGTATTTACTGAATATTAATTCTTATTTTCGTTTTTATTAGTTTTTTATTATTAGTTTTTATTATATTCTTATTCTTAGTTATCTAGTCAAAAAGTTCAAAAACGTGTTAAATAGAAATAAAGCTCCTAGACACAATGTGCGATACCTCGTTCGATTCGGAATGATGTCAAGAAAAGTGCTTTTAAGGGTTTATTAGCACATAAAAAATTGCTTTTACTTGATAAATAATTGATAGTTATTAACAAAAGATAACAAAAATAACGTATTTAGTTTTTTTTATATTTTAGATATTTAAATGATATGCCGCCGCCTTTTTAGACGGCGGCGGCGCGTCTATGAAGTAGCGACCTCGACCAACCGACGGCACTCTACATTAAGAGTTAAAAAAGTGTAAAAATAATAAAGATAAGTTCTAGGAATTGGGAATTTATATTGAAAATTTTCTCCTCTTTTAAAATTTCTTAAGTTAATGAATAGTTAAGAAACTATTCAGGAATAACTAAACACCTTCTGCTTGTTATTTTATTTTGTTAATAGCTATCGCAATTTTGTATGTGCTTACGAGTATAAACCCTTAAAACATTGTTCTAGACGTCATTTCAAATCCCCTGGTTCGAATCCCACGCCCACCACTGTATTTTTGAAGTCATGTGCGTAATACCGCTACCTAAAAAAAGGCGATGGAAAACATGGCAAGGAAACCGACATATTCCTAGAATCTTTCAAGGTTGTGTCATCCACCAACTCACACCGGGCCAGCGAAGAGGATCATGGCCTGAACTCTCTGACAGAAGTCTTCTAGCAGTGAGAACATTTAGAGGGCTACTTATGCATGTATAATACTTGCATACATCATAGTACCTAAAGAAACTGACATGTTCCTAAAATGACATCGCACAACGATATATATCATCCGTAAACTTGCACTAGACCGTGTTAATCCCAACTAGCGTGATAGGCTTACGGCCTTGACTCTCTCCATGTGAAAGAGCGCACCGAGTCCCAGCACTGGGACCATATAGTGGGCTTGCTGTAGTGTAATTACAAACAGGTAAATTTAACTGTAACTTCTCAGCGCCGACCACTCGGCGCTGATGACTAACAGAAGGCGGTAAAGAACCACGGAGTTTTCCTTATTTAGCTGTATAAATATTTATTTAAATAACATTCTATGTTTTAAATCGTCAGATTGTATTTGGCGCGATAAGATGAGTGCAAATATATTGATTGAAACTGTGATATTATCTTATTAAAGTTGTGAATAGGCTGAAGACACGATGAAGTGTTTCGTGTTGTGTTTGGTTTTGATGTGCATTGTTATTAATGGACTATTGTTACAAGGTGAGAGTGATTAATTTATTAAAGTGATTCAATAACTTTTTTTTTTAAGTGTTAGAAGTAAGACATGAACTTGAGCAAAGGCCCAAAAATGGCTCAAGTTATCGCCTAACCTCGCGTTAAACGTGCATACTAATTTCAAAAGTGTTATCATACATATTGAAATAATATATTGTTAATTTCGGTGGTATAAATAACAAAACTAAATACACAGGTTTACTTAAACTATACGTTTTGAAACGAGACAAAAATAACAACATAATACCAGCTAAAATTATAAATTTGGGACAATTTGGTGCAACAGATTTGATACTTTTGTCATTTGCGAAATAAATTATTTTAATACTCGTATGTCACATATTGGCAGAGGCAAACTATTAATAATGGTGACTCTTTTAATATTCGGTTCAGACCGTGTCCGTTGAGATAATTAATAAAAACTTAAAAACTCATAGCGTGGGCTAGCCACTCGGTTAGATGAACTTATTAATACGTAATTTAAATGCAACAGGTTGAAAACATGTATGTGGCTAAATGAACAGCGTTGCACATGCTGGTATTGAGCTGAAGAAATAAATTGTTAATAGAAGTAACGACAGGTGTACTAAAATTGTGGCCGAGGTAAGATAAATAGAGCCTTAGACATCCACCACTATCGTAGGTAGTACTTGGAATCCTCCATCTTACTGGAGGTGGGTACATTTCATAGTAAGAGAGAGGCCTGTACTTTATCAACATCAACAACATCAACAGCCCACTAAACGTTCCCACTGCTGGGACTCGGGGCCTTCTCTCGCAAGGAGAGAGTTAAGGCCATAATCCACCACGCTGGCCCAGTGCGGGTTGGCGGATGACACATGACTTCGAAAGATTCTAGGTACATGTCGGTTTCCTCACGATGTTTTCCTTCACCGTTTTAAGTTAGCGGCATTACGCACATGACTTCGAAAAGACAGTGGTGCGTGTGGGGTTTGAACCCGGGGTCTCCGGATCGGCAGCCGCCGTTCTCCCGACTAGACCACCGTAACTTTATACTTTATACCCAGGAGTTATGTAGAGAAGACTATGGAAGATAATGATGAAACTGAAGAAGCCGCATCATTATGAAGAATTAAAAAAAAAACAATTACAAAAAATAGATGTTTGATACGTCATTTGAGGAATATAATAGTTTTTCTGAGATTACGTCTTAATTTTTAAAATTGTCAAACTGTATAAAATTGCTAATTTATTTTACGAGATTTCAGGGTGTAATTTTAAAATTATTTGAGTACTACGTCATTTTTCTTTAGTAAAACTAGTTTACGTATCTCGGCTTACCACATGAAACCTATCAACTAAACTAATTATTATTTATTACCAGATACGTAATCCCACTAATATTTTAAATGCCAAAGTACGGATGTTTGGATGTTTGTACATGTCCAGCTCGTCTCGTCACTCTATACTATAAAAAATATTTGTATTCATCACACAAATATTTGAACTAGGTGGGAATCGAACCCATGACCTACTGTCTGCCTGCAAAGCCGTACCAACTACCAACTAAACTACTAAATGAGACTTAAATACCTTTGCTGCATGATGAAAATGTGAGTGCAAATGAACGCATGCTGCGCTTATCAGTACCTAGCTGAGGCTAATCACAACACTTTAGATAACAATTCAACCTTTAGATAAGGAAAATCAAACTTAAAACAAATTCTTGGTTAGAAATTCACCACATTAACGCAAGAATGGTTAGAAATTCGTCTAAAATTTCGGAATTAACTACGTTTTGCAATGGATATTCTTTTTATAAGATGGACTGTGGACAATTATTTTTTTTTCGTTAAAATTCCACGGACTTCGAGGTCCGTTACTTTATTTAACAAGTGTCTTGAATCAGAAGAAGAAGAAGAGAAAAAGAGGCCTAATCAGAGTAGGAGGTGTTTTTAGAAATTTAATTGGGATTAATAGTTAGAGTAGCAATCCTTTTTTAAAATTAATTCTGATATTTTAATACTCGACTAAAAGAAGGGCTACGTCTTTTATAGTATACCTTTTTGGGGTTATAAGTTCAACAACACTGGTACAATTTGAATAATGTCAAATGTTTGGACACAACAGAGTATCCCTCTACCTAGTCTGTGGACACAACTACGCATTTTGAAGTTTTATGTGGGCAATTTTGGTCTTTAAATTATTGCAGTTTGAAAATAACGTATTGAGTTAATGTGATGTGTCGGGTGTGACAGCTGATTAACCAGACTATGAATAAACATAATATATCTGTAGTATATCGGTACTAATAATATTATTCTGACAATTAATTTGAAAATCACAGTTTTAGCCGCCATTTGTACCGAAAATCGCAATTGTTACATTCCCTCGACAAATATTAAAATACTTTTACAGATATTTGTTTTATTTAATTATTTTTTGTGCAAATTTGGTTTAATTGCAGTCAGATATGTCCTTTTGGAAATGTATAGGTAACTGGTGGTTTTCCGTGGCTGTTCTGGGTTTAGGTCTCCAGTGTGTGTGTCGTATTCTTATAAAAAAGTGACGGAACGCGTGAGATACCATATACAAATACGAATAAGATACAAGTGTGGGTCGTTACCTGATGTTAAACAACACGCAACCAGCAACAGCACAATACTACGCAGTTATTTGAACGTGAAGAGTCCATTCAGAGCCATAGAGAGATCATTGATAATATGGTAATCCATATAAGGTTAGCGGAACCCCGTGATTTTACCAATAAATAAATAAAATATTGGTGGACAATTCACACACAACACCATCTGACCCCAAACTAAGCAAAGCTTGTATGATGGCGGCCAGATAGCTGATAAAATACTTATATAGTTTTAAATACATACTTGTTATACATAGAAACACCCAGACACAGTGCAAACATTTGAATTCATCACACAAATATTTGCACTGGGTAGGAATCGAACCCACGATCCTCGGCTTCGCAGGGAGAGCTACTACCCACTAAGCCACGAGGCCAGTCATGTGGTTCACGTTTTTGTAATTTTCCCGCAATAAATATCTATTTATTGCGGGAATTTTAATTAAGACAATATTCCGTCTTCCGAATTTCAACTATATTAAATTCTTGAACTAAATTCAAGACTGAATGTCTTTCCGACGTGATAGATAGAGCAAAAAACGAGAAAACATAAAATCCCTCACATTTATAGTAAGTAGGTACCTATTTGTTTCTTTGCTCTGTAATTTTTCGGAAAATATTGTCTTGTATACAGAACGCAGTTAATGTTTAAAAATATTACTTGGCGGCATTACCTATATCCGGCAAAGGTGTAGTAGTTCTTCAGACGGACTCTGCAAAGAGCCCTGTGACTACAGTATGTCATCATAGGTACACGGACTCATCTAATTGAAATATTTTTTTATAGTAGGTATTGAATGGCGGGGTGAACAGGTCATGTGCCTGATGGTAAGCAACACACCTGATTATAACAACACAGTATCACACCAGTGTCAATAAAGAGTCCAAATGATTACCTAGCACTGCACTGCGCCCGCCACCGAGAGATATAAAATGGTTCATCTTCATATGCCCAGTAATTTCCCTGGGAACCTTGCCCTTCAATCTTTTTTTTTTAATAAAGAGTGATGAGACGAGCAGGACATTGGCCTGATGGTAAGCAACATGCCTGCCACATAACAGCACAGTGACACGCAGCTATTGGAACATGAAGATTTGAAGATTCCAAATCATTAGGTAGCACTGCACTGCGCTCGTCACCCAGAGATCTAAGTTGTTACATCTCTAAGCCCTGTAATTTCTCTGGAAACATTGCCCTTCAAACCGGAACACAGTAATGTTTGCACATTACTGCTTGGCGGTAGAATAACTGGCAAAGGTGTGGTCCTTCCCCAGGCGGATGGCGGACTCTGCCAAGAGTCCTACCACTACTAAAACTATCTAACCGGAACATAGCGATATGTTTGCACGTTACTACTTGTCGGTATAAAAGTAAGTATAATAACTGGCAAAAGAGTAGTACCTACCTAGGTACTTCACCAGGCGGACTCTGTGAAGAGTACACTGACAATACTATCAGTACGAAAAGAAATAATTTGTTTTCTGTGAAAAAACAACAACAATTTAAAGTGAAATTCAGGCACTTGACCAAATTTCATAAGAATTGTATCATTACTTTGTATCTTCATGGAAGCAAATAAATCATCATCATCATCAACAGCCCACTAAACGTTCCCACTGCTGGGACACGGGGCCTTCTCTCGCAAGGAGAGAGTTAAGGCCATAATCCACCACGCTGGCACGGGTTGGCGGATGACACATGACTTCGAAAGATTCTAGGTACATGTCGGTTTCCTCACGATGTTTTCCTTCACCGTTTTAAGTTAGCGGGATTACGCACATGACTTCGAAAAGACAGTGGTGCGTGTGGGGTTTGAACCCGGGGTCTCCGGATCGGCAGCCGCCGTTCCCCCGACTAGACCACCGTAACTTACAAATAAGTAAATACATAAATACATTTTATAAATAAATGGAAGCAAATAAATACATTTTATATATTTTACGCAGCGAATTTTTGGTTTACATTTCAAAATCCGACAGCCGCTCTGTACTATCAATTAGCAAACAAAACGAAATCATCATCAAAACCAATTCACAGTTAGCAGCGCTATCGCGTAATATAAGTACATACAACCAAATTGAGAACGTCCTTCTATTTTGAAGTCGGTTAATCTCATGAAGACCATGTAGTTTATTTCTTTGAGTTACCATCAACTCAACTTAAGCAAAATAAAACCGCAAATGAAGACGAAGCAGACGGCCTTGGTATTTTTAATATGAAATGAATCGACTAGTCCATTTAAAACAGGTTTAAGAAAAACCGGGTGGAGCACATAAATACGCTGATAACGATAACCGCTAATATACACAAGTAAAGCTCGATACAATAAAGTAGCGCTGCCGTCCGCAAACTACAATGCCGTTAAGTACCAAAATGTAGTTTCGAGATATCGCGGGAAAACTGTTTCTAAATTTTAAAATTATGCCATTTGATAAGTGGAATACATATTTCCATAATTTTGATACCTTTATATAGAGCTGAGAAAACACTTTGAAATTATAGTATTTTCAAGTATTTAAGGTGTGCGAAATAAGAATTATAAGCGTTTTTGCATTCTAGTCTTGTAATTTTGTCTTAAAATCGTTTTAAAAGCACCACTAAAATGCCGTTATGTATAGTTTAACGGCATTTTAGCGTAATATTTTCTTTAATTTCATTGAATGGTACTTGACTGTAGAATTTCAAATAATTCCAAAACTAAAATGCCGTTATATCACGAAACATCCGAGATTACAATGCGGTTAAAGTCATTTAACCGCATTTAAAACTAGCAAACTTCAAAAATTTGTTTTAATCGGTTATTTCAGAGCATTTTACAACACTAAAATGCGGTTAAATGCAAAACCTTTACCTTTAACTGCAATTAAGCTAAGCATGACTCAGAAGATATACAATACGATATACAAGATATACAAATATACATAGTAAGAAAATACAATAAAAGTGTTGATTTATGTGAAATAAATGAATGAATAAAATGTGAATGACATTAAAAACTAGATATTTATTGGTATTAAAAAATAACCAACAGCATTTTTTGTTAATATTTTTCGAATACAAGCCTAAGTATCTAAAAATACAATTTCTCAGGAGTTAAAATTTAAAATAACAAGGCAAAATTACAAGGTAAAATTACAAAATTTTAAATTAAAATACACTACTTTTATTGCCCTTACTTACAACAGATTTTCAAGAATCTACGATAGAGATCAATTGTTTTTGTTTTATTCTTGTCACAATCACTTAAACTTTTGGATAAATATTCCTACAAAATAATTAACAATACCTAAGACTCAAATATTTTTCTTGAGTCTAAATATTGCTTTACTAGCATTATCATTATTTGTCGTCGGTCGACAAGTTCTTCCAAAACAATAACTTATGTTTTGGCGGTATGTTGCTCTATGAATTGAACTAAATTAATCTTCCGCTTGGTATTTCTGCATTTTGCTTTTGACTTGAAACGAAGTTTTATAATTTCTGGTATTTTAAGTATTTGCCATTGAAGAGAGCAAAATAATATAAATAATCATTCTCGCAATAATTTTTGTACCTACAAGCTATCACAATAAAACTCAAAATCAGAATAAATCCACATCTGCGACATATTTTTGAGATTAACTCAGGGGCTTAATTTGAATTCTTCTTTCTGAAGCGTAATTTGGCACAATGACGAAATTGTTTGGTGCTATAAACTTCATATTTACCTTTGAGTTGCTAACTCATACTGTCTCGTCAAAATGGTCAAAATCATATAACTTACCTTTATTGCATTTCTAACTTTACTTTATGATCTTCTTATGCGCAACTCATGAAACTGTGTTCAGATTTGGAATAATAAAGCGTAATTTGTTCTATGCATATGATTTTGCTTTAGTAAATAAATGACACTGAGAAGAAGTGAACATAATAGTCAATTTTATTTTGCGCACTGCAACTGCATTGCACTGTTAACAACCCAATTGTATACATTAGATCTTTCTCTTCGATTCAGTCATAACTTTTATTTTCCAAACTGTCAACTGCTTTGTGCTCGTTGCATAAACATTAAAGTAGACAGGTTCTGATATTCACCCATTTCTATCATGTGTCTCCGCGTTTGACAGAGAGATGGAAATACTGACAGTTTTTTGAGGTTCATTAATTGAGCTTCTACGCTTTTCCAACCAGTCTGCGGTTTATTTTTCTGTATTCTGTATAACGGCGTTGACAATGTTTTATACAACGTTAAATGGTATTGTTTTTAAGCTCGTTTTCTGTAGGTATTTATTAACGATGTTGTGGTTCTTAAAGTCAGACTTATGGTTACGTTTAGACTTATGCTTAATGGATTTCTTGAAAATAGTTACTAAAATTTTCACTTGAATCGGCTATTTTAAAATCTTTATAACGTGCAGGTCATCTGAATTGAAATCATACTGTAAACTTGATTGTGGAGTTTTAAACTTCAACAGATACGGTATGATGCTATCATCATCTGGCTGTAATATTTTATGTTAACTCTTCAAGTTGAATGTTTGTTTTGATGATTTTGTAGAGAATTACTCTACTTTCCTTGTAAGTCTGTTAAAACCTGATAAAGTTTCGTCAGATAGATTTGTGATTTCATTAATTTCTCAAAATGTATCAATGACAATGGAAGAGTCGGAAGAAGATGTAACATAAGGATCGTTTCCGTTTTTTTCTATACAAGATCTAGTTTGACTCATCTAGATGTGTTTTAAGCCATCGTAACAAGTTGGAGGGAACGAAAGCATCTTATTCAACTGCAGTTGATTTCCTTCTCATACAATCGTACTACGCAAGAACTTGTAACGGCATTTTAGTTAAGTAATGTGACATAGCTGCGTTTTAGTCTAGTATTGTAAAATATAAATAAAGTATATCACATAGTTAAGGTAGCTTTGTGATATTTTCTGTTTTAAGTTTACAAAATTGCATACGTATTTACTAGTCTAAAAAGCCGTTAAGCTGTCTAGCCCCGGGAGGCCAGATTTGGGCAAAACCGGTTTTGAGACTTAAAAACCTTATTTTTTCATTATATACATACTCGAATATTAGTTTATTTTGATGCCTAAGAGATAGGCGATAATATTAATTAATTCATTGTCGTTTACAGACACACAAAATTTGGTTTCATTTTTTAGTAATGATTTTTTGTGTGACGTCACGACGCCGGCCGCGTCGCGAGTCGGGCTTAATTGGTTAAGTTAGTATGTTTAACTGCATTTTTGTGTTGTATTCAAGCATAACGGCTTTATAGCGTTGGACAAATACAATATAAATTATAAATGAAACTTTGTTTAAAAACATTTAAGTGCTTTAACGGCACTATAGCGTACAAAAGTCAGTTAACGGCAATTAAGTAATGGAAAATCAAAGAAAATTTCAGCCAAAAGTAACGTTAAAATACCTTAGCAGCTTTTTAGGTAAGTATTGTTATTTAACTGTGTTTTAGCGTTGGAACCATACAAAATAAAATTACTTAACGGCATTTTTAGTTTTGGTATCTTAAAAACTAACATAGCTAGAGAAACACGAGTTACACAGATCGATAGATAATTTTTTTCTGATTGTAGTGCCATTTAAATGTCCAAATCGACCTGATGTTAGATAACGGCATTTAAGCTTGAGGACGGCAGAGCGTATTTGTTAAAATAACTAGGTATTAAGAAAAAAAACGTCTTCAAAAGCACAAATAGGCACTCAAACGCATTAAATTAAAAAAAAAAAAAATCAGGTATAAGCGCTACTCATTTGCCAGCCAAGTCTAATAGGTCATAGTTAAATTATATGTACGTAGTTAGGCAAATACTTGCAGGTACCATTTTTTTTAACGGGAAAATCTTTAACAAAACCGAACTACAATGAGGACTATACTACACAGTACCTACACACATATCTACTTACATTGAGTTATACATCTGAATTATCGATATGCTAAAGATAATCAAGATGATAAAATTCACAAATTGACGGATTGACGGATGCGTGTTCGGCATGCTGGCGGCATTACCCCGCTGAATGAAAAAAATTGTTATGCGTCACGTCGACCATGCGGTCGGAAAAATATTGTATCTGCTACCACTCTAATTACAAAAACCATCAATTTACAATAAAACGCTGCGTGTAATTAAAACTGTAAAAAAACTGGTTCGTACAAACCCAGTGTGTGAGTTTTTTTTAGATAAATAAACCCATAGTAGGAACTCTTCAGTAAAATACCTCAAACGAAGATATTATAATACAAAATGTTTGAAAATATTGCTGATCTATTTTAGCATATTAGGTATATAGCATAACTTTAAAATCTTTTTAAGCGGTAACGTCGGCGTTGATCTTAGTTGGTTCTTACAAACTTGTACAACTGCACTTGTAAACTTACTCAGAGTTGTAAGCGGGATTGGAATCTACGATCTTTACGGTTATAAAATCAAGCGTTTTAGCCATTCTGCCGCCTTGGCTAGTCTGGTAGTAATGTGACAAACATTAAATAAAAAAAATAAAAAAAATATTGGTAGACGATTCACACACAACACCATCTGACCCAAAACTAAGCAAAGCTTATATGATGGCGGCCAGATAGTTGATATGATACTTAAATAGTTTTAAATACATACTTATTATACATAGAAACACCCTAAATACATAAAAACAATTGCTAAAGAAATATTATTTATACGTTTCAGTGTCCGAGGCAGCGTTGAGGCAAAGGCATCCATGTCTTCGAATCGACTGCGACGAGCTCTGCTATTTCAAAGGAAAAAGTGCAGGGTCTTGTATACACGGGATGTGTCGATGTTCAAGAGCAGTTAAACCCTAGCAAATGGCGTGACTTAGCTAAGATGAAACATAAAAAATGGTATTAAAAGGGGCTGTCGATAGAAATTAATATGTATGACCTGCTATTACGCATGTCGGATGTCGATGACGGACACTCTCAAGTTTTCACCTATTACAAAAGCGCACGTTCTGTTCCGCAGTTTCCCCACCGTGTTAGCATGTGGGTCTCGCAAACCCATAAGATGTTCTTCAGCAAAAAGTGTCTAACACAGCCAATGTTCACAAGTTTTTCCAATTGCGGGCAAATTAATGAATAGTTTAATAACACTAGTGTTGTAAAAACCGTGATAACTTAAAATGATGTATGAAATATCATTGATTACAAAGTATTGCTAATAATTAGCTGTATGTTAGTTTTAACTACATAATAGAGAGCAAAATTTTGTATTAAGCCAAATATGACAAATTTTCCATACGTGCGAATGGAATGCGTTGCCTGAGTGGGTTTTCCCTGTTGGTTACAATCTTTGTGTCTTCAAAGCGAAAGTGAATCGGTTTCTTCTAGGTAAACACGCTCCATCGTAGACCACATTGTCGCTTAACATCAGGCGAGATGGCGGTCAAGAGTAAGCCCATAAAAGTTAAAAAAAAAAAAAACAATGTTTGGATTATACGATGTATAGAGACAAAAACAATTAGATGCTTAGGAGGTAAGAGGCGTAATTCGCTTGGCAAAATTTAGAAAACTGAATGTAGTCACTACTGAATTGAGTGTGTCATAGCATTCAGTTTATAGCTAGCATACTAAATTCAGAAGCGAAGATTGCTTGCTTCTAACCAGTTTCTGAATTCAGTCGACTAACCTTGCGTCTAAATTATCTTCTCAATTCAGTTACTAAATTTACCCAAGTGTAATAAAGCCGTCAAGCCAGAGGCAACTACTTATGATAAAAAGTAGTGTCACCATTTTATCTGTGAGTGAATTCACAAAGAGCTCTGTTGCAAGCTTCACTAGGACTCGTCATTACCAGTCCTACACTCTCAATGGTTTTGATTGCTAAGATTCACGCTACATGCAGAGGCTAATGCAAACGAGCAATGAGGAATAACGTACAACAAGGAAGGAGTGAAGCAATGAAAATCTGAGACATAGGTACTTGTTTGGTTTGTATTCTAATAACCTTATGGTGGTGTTATAGTTATTCAGACATCTTGATTATTTTTGCAACACATTAAAGACTTGCAGTATAAAGCAAAGGTTGTTTTTAAAATCATAGGAATAATATTTTATAAACACATATTATATTTGTTACTTGTGCTTATTATATACTAAGAATTTGTGTACTTACATTAATACATTTTTTGTAACACATATGTATAAAACTTGTTAATTTACAAGGAAATGTAGTCCATGTGTTTGTAAGAGACTTTAAACGGTTTATCATTAAATTAAAATTTAAACATTTTGAATAATGCACATAACAACTCATATTATGTTGTGGAAAAATTTGTGTTCTGATCTTATTTAGACTTTATCATAATGAAAAAAATAAGCAATGCCAAAATGCTTGTCAAAAGTTGCGCAAATGATTAATTTTGTTACAGAATTAAGTACATACATAATCTAAATATCTTTTAACCTATTACTAAACAGATATATTATTTTCAAGGATGATTGGAATAAATCCTTTTTTTATCAATAATTTATAGATCGCACTATTTCTTTTAGGACGGGTAAAATTTCTCGTGTAGAGAGCACATTTCTGTGGGTACATAGCTAATATCTCTATTACCTTCCATTTAGATTCCTTGAATAATTTGCATATGGCAACACCGACTGTAGATACAGTGCTCTATCGCTGCATCTACCAGGGAATCATGCTATGTTTACTTGTTAATTTAGCTAGCAACTAGAGACTTTGCAGCTAAATTTGTTGACCGTAGGGTATTTGCTAGGAACAAGGTAGAATACACCGTTCGTAGTATTGTATAAGGTTTTGTTTTAGGTACTTAGATAAATTGTAGGTATAAGCACGTAAAAGGAATAAAAACTTAACAATGTCCTGCTGTGTTTTATTCGGAGAGTCTTGTGTTATTACTAGTAGCAGCCCGCGGTTTAATCTGCGCAGTTCCCGCGCTTCTACCGCCTAACGAAAAA
Source organism: Ectropis crepuscularia (assembly GCA_963693475.1). Lineage (NCBI taxonomy): Eukaryota > Metazoa > Arthropoda > Insecta > Lepidoptera > Geometridae > Ectropis > Ectropis crepuscularia. The sequence goes on along the minus strand of OY856343.1, from coordinate 8,118,535 downwards.
CGCTTTGATGCTTTGACATTGCTGTCTCTTTTCTTCTCGCTTGAAATGCAAGAGACGGCAATGGCAAAGCGTCAAAGCATCAAAGCGTTTTTCGTTAGGCGGTAGAACCCCCGTTGCTTTCTCGTTATAAGAAATTAAAATTTATACAATGGTGTGTTATTACCTACAGTCTATTAATCTGTGTTCCAAATTATACCCGATCAGTTCAGACGTTCCGACGTGATTCTAACAAACATCTATACTTTCGCATTTATAATATTACTAGGATTACAGTTATCGTGATGTGAGATTTCAATTTTCAAGTCCTACATAGACTACCTACTAAGAACGCTAGGTGGTGTGTGTGTGTGTTTTTTATCATAGAAATATCAAAATGCGAGTGCATTCTGATACCTATATCTGATAACACCTGATAAACAGCAATAATGGGTTAGGCGACGAAGCATCAGCTATATCCACTACGACAAATCTGATGACCATGAACTTTCATTTCACATACTCTTGCTAGCTCTCTCAGCAGAACTGTTGACAACTTTGTCTGAGATTTATGTAGGTAACTACGTCTTCGAGTACATCTTTTAAAGCCGGTTTTGACAATAAAAAAATACTCAAAATGTTATCTCTGGAAATACTTACAATATATTCTATTATAATTATTTAACGCGCTAAAAAACGATACCTATATTTTTTGAAAACACTTTGGGACTCTAGGTAATTAATTTTAATGAATTATTAATGTTTTGTTGTTTGTTTTAGTTTAGTTCCAAGCTCAATTATTTAGTTTTGTTACATTCTAGAGTCTTTAATTAAAATGAAATACCCGTTTTGTCATAATTTTATGTCAAAGCCGTTGTCTGATTATTTGTGGTGGTCTAGCTATCGCAATGGAGTGGCTACTCAGCGATATATTATATGCCACCCGTCGCGTCGCTCGCATTACGTGATTATGCTGAATACTAAATTCGTGGAAGACTAATACATTGTTGCATTTATATCTACTCCTATAAAGTGGTTTTACTCCTAAGTACACTAAAGTGTAAGTGTGTTATGTTATGCTGGTTAAGTCGAGAGCACGGCGACTGCCGATCCGGAACCCCGGGTTGAAATCCCATCCGCACACCACTGTCTTTTCGACGTCATAATTATGCGTTATGCCATTAACTTAAAAGGGTAAAGGCAGACCATCGTGAGGAAACCGACGTGTACCTAGATTCTTTCCGGGTCATGTGTCATTCACCAACCCGAAATGAGGCAGCGCAGCGTGGTGGATTATAGCCTTCAATGTTTCTTTTCTAGAGGAGGCCACGAGTCCCATCTCCGGGAACAATTAGTGGGAACTTTACTGTATAAAGTGGTTTAATATAAAATTATGGTTCGATCGCACCACGAATATAGTATTGTACCTACGAATCAATTGTGTGTTCATTTGTTTTGAGTCTCGCATATTGGAGACGCATATTTGAGCGCTTGTTGGTAATTTAAGAAGATAGAGCGACTAAAATTTAATTCATTGGAGGTTATTACTTGTAATCCTAACAATTATATTAATTCGCAGCTTGAGTGTTTGTAGCTCAACCACGTCAGAAATACCAAACTGTCGGGCATTCCAGATTTCAACCCCATCCGGTGATTGAGAGAACATAGTGATTGAGAGAACATAGTGATTGAGAGAATCAGAATGTAGTTTGAAACAGGATATAGGCTACTTTTTATCGCTAGAGAATCGTGGTAATGGTAACAACGTGCGTAAAACGGAAGAACACTGATAATGAACTACAAATATCTAACAATTCTACATTTTTACCATTTTGATGAAGAACCCAATAATTAACATTCTCTACGCGGATAAAGTCGTGGGCAACGGCCAGTATTGTAGGTACACAGTACACAGAGTTGTACAGCTTTGTACACAACTGAGAAGAGGAAAAATATTAATCAGAGTTACACAAAACATCCAAACTAAGCTATACCTACCTATTTATGTACAACTTTTAATATAGAGCCCGCAAATTCCATTTTGTCGAGTCAAAATGTATGTAAGACCTCTTTGTGTGATTGTTACATGATCAGACATAGATTTTAATTTTTATATTTCAAATCATTATGCACCTTGAAATATGGAGCCAGTTATCAACATTCCTAGTTCTAGTTTTTCCTAAAGGCCGATTTAAACTGAACGAACATAGAGCTAGAGCTGGAACAAGACAAGAGCATTCTTTATCGATCTTTTAGTGTAAACGAAAGATCGTTCTTAGCGTTTTCCATATTAAATATTCCATAGAATATTTGCGAACGCAAACAAAACAACGAAATAATGTTCTACGTTTGGTTACACCAAATGAATTTGATACAGTGGGGATAGAATGAGCATTCGCTCGTCTGATGTAAATCGGCCTTAACACTGTAAATGAGCCTATGTTCCGATGATAATGGATTGATATAATGATACATTTGATAAGAATGCTGTCATAATTTTGTATGTTAAATTAGTAAGCGCTACCTAGTACCTACTCGTAATAATTGGACTATTAAATCTCAAGTGTGTCATTTTCTCAAGAGGCTTTCAGATTTCTACCACCATTCTGTTTACTTAGTGTTCTAATTACAAACAAACAATTGAACAACAACAAACCGTTTCTCGTCCTTACATTTAATTACCCAACACCCACAAAATGTTCCCAAAAAGAAAACAATTGAGTATGAGTTATTTCCGAAGACTCTCTCGCCGAATACCAATAAGCTTTGAGCTGGACAGAGAATGTTAAGTGGCCGAGAACAAGTATCTAAGCATCGGTGTTGCCCATACTCAAGTTCCGACAAAGTAGAATTTCATAGTGTAGATAAAAATAGTATTGTTTGTAAAAATATAAGTTTGCGTCGTATTACATAATCTAATTTAGGGTCGATTTTCTTCCTTCGATTTAAATTGACGTCAAAAACGTCGAAATATTTCTGTGTATGTTTTGCAGACACATATTTGTGTTTTCTTGAACTTTCTAGGTTTGTTTGAGTACATGTTTGGGATACGTCGATTAGGGAGGTGGTTTTAGCAGTAATTAGAACATATTGGTCGACCATTCATGAAATACTAGCAATGCCTCGCGGTTTGATCTACGTAGTTCCCTTACTGTAACTTTCCCGCGATTAAAAGGTAGCCTATGTGCTATTCCAGACTATATAACTGTGTTGCAATTTCACTTCAATTAGTTTACCCGTCCCGACGTGATTGAACAACAAGTACCCGAACTTTCGAATTTATAATATTAGTAAGATTATCTTTTGTAACCTAAGAACTTAATTTATGTGTTTTTTTTGGTAAATTATTTTTGAACAGGCTTTGATATATTGTTGTTTTTCCAAATGTACACTCCAGACTTATACTTGGCCGCCGTCTCGCCTGATGTTAAGCGACGATGCGGTCTACGATGGAGCGTGTTTACCTAGAAGAAACCGATTCACTCTCGATTTGAAGACACAAATATTGTAACCAACAGGGAAAACCCACTCAGGCAACGCATTCCAAAGCCTCGTCTAGGCTCTTATTCTCACAAAAGTAGAGTCAAATCTCTTCGTTCGTGTCTTTGGAACATCAACCATGAAACGATGTCGCTTTTTCGAGCTACGAGCATTCCGATAGAAAAAAGGGCAAGGTGGTATTAGATCATGTAAAACAGTTACACACTCTCCGAAGTGTATTCGATAAAAAACCGAAAGGCTAGCAACTTTTCGGCGATGTTAAAGATTTTGTAGTCGTTTTCGCACAAGAGTATCGTTGCCTATGAGCCTTTTGGCATGTCTCTCGATCGATTTAAAGGCCTCCAGCTGATATTTAGCCGAACCATCTCAAAGATGCGAACAGTACTCCATACAAGAACGAATTTGAGCTTGATATAATGTGAGCAACTGCTCAGACTTGAAGTACCTTCGCACCTTATTCGATATTTGATATATATGACTCATATATCGGAAATTCGCTTATCAAGATCTAAACTACTTAGGTACTTGTAGTAGAATATTTCAGTGAATCTAAAAGTTTTTTTTTACATTTGATATTTAACAAACAAAGTATAAGAATCACCAAAACAGCAGCAACTGGAGCAACCTACGTGAAATGGTACATCTACGGTTTTAACTGAGTAGAGGCCACATAACCCAGCATTGGCCCACCGCCTGAGGCCACCTCGAATTCTCTACATCTAGTTAAGAAAGTTTCAGCTACTCTGGGATTATTTATATCCCGCAGGTTAATTTGCTTGCAGGCCAGGTAGAAGCGGCGAAAGCACTCAGCCATTTTGGTAGAACTGATTATGGGAATGTACAGGTTTGTCTATAACTAGTAGTGGGTTTAAGTTTTCGTAAGTTTTAGAGCTAAAAACTTTCGCATTTATAATACTAGTAGGACGATATAGCCTGTGACACATCTTATACCTTTAGTAGTGGTAGGACTCTTAGCAGAGTCCGCCTGGGGAAGTACCACACCTTTGCCAAATATTCTACCGCCAAGCAGTAATGTGCAAACATTACTGTGTTCCGGTTTGAAGGGCAATGTTTCCAGAGAAATTACAGGGCTTAGAGACATAATATCTTAGATCTCTGGGTGACGAGCGCAGTGCAGTGCTAGGTAATGATTTGGACTATCATGTTCCAATAGCTGCGTGAACTGTGCTGTTATTTGGCAGGCATGTTGCTTACCATCAGGCACATGACCTGCTCGTCTCGTTACTCTATGCTATATAAAAAAAAAGAGCAATTCTTGTATATATGTATATCTTATACCTTTAAACGAACAATTTTTGTATATATGTATATATATATATAGAATCTGAATCTCGGAAACGGCTCGAACGATTTTCATAGAACTATCTATGCAGGGGGTTTTGGGGACGATAAGTTGATCTAGCTAGGTTTCATTTTTAAGAAACGTTTTTTATGCGTTATGCGCGTTTTTAGACAACGCAAAAACTGTTACAATATACATTAGAATGCGACGGTAAATTTCGCCGCCACGCGCGTCAGTATAATAGCTCAGGTGGAAAGTCGGGTGGGTGGTCACAAATCGGTACATCCGGTTTCGAATCCAGACGGCTCGGCTGCTTGATTTTATTTAAGTTCATTCTTTTTTTTACATTATATATTTTTTAGATTATATTTAAGTTTTTATAACAAAATCTATTACCTTTATTTGTAGGTATCTAAGTATACTAAGTGTTTAAACCGAGCAAAACTCGGTCACCTACCTAGGTGACCAAGCTTTGCTCGGTTTATTATAAACAGAACCTCCTGTGTAGGCATAACCATATCTTATGAAGTTCACAAGTAAAGTGGCTTACTATTGTTAGGCAAAAGAGTTTTCAAATTCGTTTCTATAGATCCCGATTACCTCCAAAAATCTTACAAGTTCATGTTCTTTATAATATTTATGTATTATTAGGAGTAGATTATTATTATTATTATGTACTTATCACTCGTTATTTGATTGTGATTAACTATTTGTAGAGTCCACCTGGGGAAGTATCACACCATTGCCAGTTATTCTACCGCCAAGAAGTAATGTGCAAACATCACTATGTTCTTGATTGAAGGCCAATATTTCGTGATACAAAAGTACTATAGAGACATTTCATCTTATAACGTAACTGGGTGAAGAGAGTAGTACTGTGCTAGGAATGATTTGAACTCTATAATTATGTTCTAATAGCGTGATGCCGTGTTGTTATTCTACTTCTAAGTAATATTATAAATGTGAAAGTGTGTATGTTTACATATTTAGATGTTTGTATGTTTAGATGCATCAAGGCTAGGAAGCTCGGACATTTTTGACATGGCGTTTGTTAACTCTTTGTAATTAATTACAGAATTGCCTTGAATGTAGTGGTAGGACTCATATCGCTGTCTTCGTGAAGAAACCACACTTTCGCCAGTTAGTTTTTCAATCACACAGTGATAATCTTTGTTACGGCTGAATTGTTTTCATAAAATTCATTGAACAAAACAATAAATCTATAATTTTAAATCTCAGGATATCAATCCATCAAAAAAATAGCAACGCTCAGCAGTTATTTGAATTATCGATATGAATTGTTTGCAGTTGTAGGCAGGTAGGTGATTTTTGCATCTACCGTACCGTTTTTTTTTAAATATAATATTTACCAATAGAAAACCATATAATTTGTGAATGCAACACACAGGATATGCCATCTTACTAAATATTATAAGTACGAAAGTTTGATAGTTTGGATTTTTGGATTCTTTACTGTCCCGGAGTTCTAAATGTTAAAATATTTTGTGTAATAACAGTAATCTATCTTCTATGTATAAACAAACCAATACCACTTTTGGTTGTAAGCGAACTCCTCTAAAACAGCGGGACTGATTTGAATGATTTTTTTTGTTTACGTTTGGGTATGGACCTGGGTGGTTTAGATTCACAGATCAGCCCGGCAGATGCACTGCAGTTGGTATCTAGGTTATTATCCGAGCGAAGCCGGACCGGACCGCTATTATAATAATATTTTAATTCAATCATTCAATTCAATTAATTTTATTTGATTAACTTATAATACTTATAATTAACTTATAAGTTTTTTGCTACCTAAAAACCTATAAATGTGCGAACCCCTCTTGACATATTTTGGTGAATTTCATTTTTTTTATTTGGACAATATGGCGTCCTGAATCTGCCATATTGGACTTACATTAATGTCATGTCTTTAGTGTCACTCGCCAGATTAAGAGGAATCGATTGACGTGTGAATCATAAAAATCGGCCCAGGTGTTTGGTCTGTAAAGCACTATACAGACCAAACACCTGGGCCGATTTTTATGATTCACACGTCAATCGATTCCTCTTAATCTGGCGAGTGACACTAAAGACGACATTAGTGTAAGTCCAATATGGCAGATTCAGGAACAGGACAAAGGAACATACAAACATACATACATACATACATACATACATACATACATAGACTGTTAACCACATTACCACTCCTTTGCGTCGCGCAGTCGGGTAAAAAGGGCAAGGTGGTATTAGATCATGTAAATCAGTCACACACTCTCCGAAGTTTATTCGATAAAAAACCGAAAGGCTAGCAACTTTTCGGCGATGTTAAAGATTTTGTAGTCGTTTTCGCACAAAGGTATCGTTGCCTATGAGCCTTTTGGCATGTCTCTCGATCGATTCAAAGGCCTCCAGCTGATATTTAGCCGAACCATCTCAAAGATGCGAACAGTACTCCATACAAGAACGAATTTAAGCTTGATATAATGTGAGCAACTGCTCAGACTTGAAGTACCTTCGCACCTTATTCGATATTTGATATAGTATATGACTCATATATCGGAAATTTGCTTATCAAGATCTAAACTACTTAAGTACTTGTAGTAGAATATTTATTTTCAGTGAATCTAAAAGTTTTTTTTTACATTTGACATTTAATAAACAAAGTATAAGAATCACCAAAACAGCAGCAACTGGAGCAACCTACGTGAAATGGTACATCTACGGTTTTAACTGCGTAGAGGCCACATAACCCAGCATTGGCCGACCGCCTGAGGCCACCTCGAATTCTCTACATCTAGTTAAGAAAGTTTCAGCTACTCTGGGATTATTTATATCCCGCAGGTTAATTTGCTTGCAGGCCAGGTAGAAGCGGCGAAAGCACTCAGCCATTTTGGTAGAACTGATTATGGGAATGTACAGGTTTATCTATAACTAGCAGTGGGTTTAAGTTTTGGTAAGTTTTAGATCTAAAAACATTCGCATTTATAATATTAGTAGGACGATATAGCCTGTGACACATCTTATACCTTTAAACGAGCAATTTTTGTATATATGTATATCTTATACCTTTAAACGAACAATTCTTGTATATCTTCTTATATATAAAATTCTCGTGTCACAGTGTTTGTTTCCTTACTCCTCTGAAACGGCTTTACTGATTTTAACCAAATTTTATATGCATATTCAGTAGGTCTGAGAATCGGCTACTAGCTATTTTTCATACCCCTAAGTGACAAGGGTTGTTCACCCCAAAAACTTTTTTTTAGTTTTCGGACAATTCATTTTGTTTTAATTTTTTTATAATGTGGCGTTAAAAAATACATACAACCCTTAATTTTTACTCTTTTATCACCAACCCCTATTTTTTAATAGCCATTTTAGTAATTTAATCATTTTTCATCCCGCTCGATAACTGATCAATTATCGTCTATTTTGTCGTCATGTAATAGTTTGTCATATAATCTTATATATAAAATTCTCGTGTCACAGTGTTTGTTTCCTTACTCCTCCGAAACGGCTTTACTGATTTCAACCAAATTTTATATGCATATTATGTAGGTTTGAGAATCGGCTACTAGCTATTTTTCATACACCTAAGTGACAAGGGTTGTTCACCGCAAACATTTTTTTTTTAATTTTTGGACAAAATTTTTTGTTTTTATTTTTTTATAATGTGGCGTTAAAAAATACATACAACCTTAAAATTTACCCTTTTATCACCAACCCCTATTTTTTAATAGCCATTTTAGTAATTTAATCATTTTTCATCCCGCTCGATAACTGATCAATTATAGTCTTTTTAGGGTTCCGTAAAACATAAAAACGGAACCCTTATAGATTAGTCATGTCTGTCTGTTTGTCTGTCTGTCCGTCCGTATGTCACAGCCACTTTTTGCCGAAACTATGAGAACTACACTGTTAAAAATTTTATTGGTAAGTAGATGTATTCTGTGAACCGCATTAAGATTTTTACAAAAAATAATAAACAATAGGGGTGCCCCCCATACTTAGAACTAAAACTCAAAATTTTTTTTTCATCAAACCTACACGTGTGGTGTGTCTATCAATAGGTCTTCAAAAATGATGTTGAGGTTTCTAAAATCATTTTTGTCTACACTGAATAATTTGCGCGACAGACACTTCAAAAGTGGTAAAATGTGTGTGTGTGTGTCCCCTCTAACTTCTAAAATAAGAGAATGATAAAACTAAACAAAATATATGATAGGCATGCAAACTACCAACGAAAATTGGTTTGAACTCGATCTGATGAGTAGTTTTTTTTAGTACGTCATAAATACTTGGCTGCTTTTATTTGTAAATGTTTTTCACTCTATTTCGATTAAAACTTCCCGGAGCTTATGGAAAATCTAAAATCTACAATATTGAAATGAATCGCAAAATGTGCTGGTAAGCGCATCACTCAACAACGCCTGGACCAATTTGGACAATTTTTTTTTTAATATACGTTGAAGTCCAAGGATGGTTTTTACTGCCAGAAAAAAAAAGAATAATTGCCGGGAAAACTCTAAAAACAGCCCTTTTCTTTTTCCCATACAAACGTTTTCTAACTAAAATGTTAAGGCAATTTGAGCTTTATTGTTATGGAATAAAGTTCATATTAAATTAAGTGCTTTCCCATACAAACTTTTCTAACTAAAATGTTAATTAAGGAATTTTGAGCTTTATTGCTATGAAATAAAGTTCATATTAAATAACAGGCACTCGCTTATGTCTGAGCAATATATGTGTGTTCCTAACGTCAAGGAGTCAATTTGCACTTTATTCCCGATGCACAAAGTTCAAATTCCATCATGTCTATCAAAACAGTTGGAGGATAGGAGGATCTAATGTCACGTTCCGAAACTCACTCAGAAGAATTCAACAAAAACGATAATGTCGCGAACCAAATTAAATTGAATAATCACAAAACGTAAGACTCATTAGTACTGATTTTCAATTTAGTCGGCTTCACGATATTATTTACTTTGATTTAGTTTCGGCACGCGATATAAAATGCGTCAGTTTTCACGTCATTATATCAGTCAAGTGTCAGTCAAACACAAACCGCGTTATCAAAAGTGTTTACTGACTAATCCACATAGAGCCATTAATTAAAAAAATAAAGTGTTTTATTATTTTGAATTATTGATTTAATATCCCTATCTATGCAAAATGATTTGAATACACACGTTTGTGCTGTGGAGTGCAATATTTTTGGAGTAAAACTAACAGACAGAATACGAAACACCATACTGCGTTCCAAAACCGGAATAGCCGATGTGACTCAAAAAGCAGCCAATTTGAAAGTGGGATCGGGCTGGACATGTTTGCTGCATGTCGGATGATTATTGGGTCAAAATTACCACGTGGAAGAAGCCAGATTGCAAACGACGACGCGGCAAACCAAAGAAACGATGGCAAGACAACCTCCACAAATATCGGAAAGACTGGACTGTATTAGCCATAGAAAGGGAAAAGTGGAAGGAGGGTTTGGAAGCCGTTGCCCAATATTGGGACAAGACAGCCACATGATGTTAAGACGTTTTGATACCACGCATCCCAATGATTCCGACTGATGTACCATTTGAGTTTAAACGACTACAGTTTCCAGTGCGGCTTGCTTTTGCTATAATCATAAACAAGTCTCAGAGGCAACCTTAAAACGCTCAGCACCAAGCCCTATATGGAAATACTACTTATATAAATTTTGTCAATTTTTAATTTTTGTTATTTTAGTGTTGCGAGTTGTGAGGTGTTAAAATAGTATTGAAAATAATCACACCTCCTCCCCCGTCATCCCTTTTTTTACCGGTGTGTATATTTTTTGAGACACGTGGCCTGGGAAATACTTTAAGGTATATAGATAAACTATTTCCCAGGCCATGTGTATCAATAAAGAAACACATTTCGTAATATTATTTCTCTGTGTTTCTCTATTGAATGCACATTTATTATTTAATCAAATATTATCTTAAGAAACTTATTATCACTCAATTCAGGGAACAAATAATTGTAGTTTTACTAAAACGATCTGCTCAGTTAGCCGGAGATCAAGTGCCATCAGCCCTTATTATGACAAGAAGACCGTCTAATAGAAAACATTATCTCATAAGTAACAAAGTGGGAGAGAAAATTGTACGCTGAAGATGGGCAGAGGTGTTATATTGTTTGTGGTATTAATCTAGAAAACCCATGATTCTCACATGGTCAATTGTATGTTGCATATTCCCTCCCGTGTTCGAAAACCATCAAATTTGTTTGTCCATGTGCCAGGTAATCAAACAAAAAACATCGTATATCACAAAGCACTACAATGAAAATAAAGCTGATTTTTGGTAATAACTTGATTAACAATAAAGGTATTCATCATCATTATCAGCCTATTTAATATTCGTCCACTGTTGGACGTAGGCCTCTACTAATGAACGCCACAAGGTGCGGTCTTCTGTATTCTGCATAAAGCGATTACTTGCTTTAAAATGCTTATATATGTACGTTGAAGTAAAATGTTATTAACTGGATCAAGTTTCAACAGTATAGTTATTATAGTTTTGAAAAAAATGGTTGTGACATACGGATGGACAGACAGACAGACATGACAAACCCATAAAGGTCCAGTTAGTACGTTTTACGGAAACGTAAAAATGGATCTTCGAAATGTATGTACGCTCATAACTTTTGAATGACTGCACCAAATAGAATGATTCTTTGTTTGTTATTGTCGGGACAAGATTTGTACAGCAAAAAGTCTAGAAAATGTAGACGAAAAAATACATGGTGGTACGAAGTTCACCGGGTCAGCTAGTATGCCATATAATTATAACATCATGTAATAATTTATATGGCAAAACAACGTTTGCGGGGTCAGCTAGTATGTATATATATATAGAATCTGAATCTCGGAAACGGCTCGAACGATTTTCATGAAATTATCTATGCAGGGGGTTTTGGGGACGATAAGTCGATCTAGCTAGGTTTCAATTTTAAGAAACGTTTTTTATGCGCGTTTTTAGACAACGCAAAAACTGTTACAATATACATTAGAATGCGACGGCAAATTTCGCCGGCACGCGCGTCAGTATAATAGCTCAGGTGGAAAGTCGGGTGGGTGGTCACAAATCGGTAGATCCGGTTCCGAATCCAGACGGCTCGGCTGCTTGATTTTATTTAAGTTCATTCTTTTTTTTACATTATATATTTTTTAGATTATATTTAAGTTTTTATATCAAAATCTATTACCTTTATCTGTGGGTATCTAAGTATACTAAGTGTTTAAACCGAGCAAAACTCGGTCACCTAGGTTCTGTTTATAATATTAGTAGGCATAACCATATCTTATGAAGTTCACAAGTAAAGTGGCTTATTATTGTTAGGCAAAATAGTTTTCAAATTCGTTTCTATAGATCCCGATTACCTCCAAAAATCTTACAAGTTCATGCTCTTTATAATATTTATGTATTATTAGGAGTAGGATATATTATCATTATTATATACGTATCACTCGTTATTTGATTGTTATTAACTATTTGTAGAGTTCACCTGGGGAAGTATCACCCCTTTGCCAGTTATTCTACCGTCAAGCAGTAATGTGCAAACATCACTATTTTCTTGATTGAAGGCCAATATCTTGTGATAAATTACAAAAGTACCATAAAGACATATCATCTTATAACGTAACTGGGTGAAGAGAGAAGTACTGTGCTGGGAATGATTTGAACTCTATAATTATGTCCTAATAGCTGCGTGATGCCGTGTTGTTACTCTACTTCCAAGTGATATTATCAATGTAAAAGTGTGTATGTTTACATATTTAGGTGTTTGGACGTTTTTATGTTTAGATGCTTCGAGGCTAGGAAGCTCGGACATTTTTGACACGGCGTTTGTTAACTCTTTGTAATTATTTACAGAATGTGACCTTGAATGTAGTGGTAGGACTCATATCGATGTCTTCGTGAAGAAACCACACTCTCGCCAGTTAGTTTTTCAATCACACAGTGGTAATCTTTGTTACGGCTGAATTGTTTTCATAAAATTCGATGAACAAAACAATAAATCTATAATTTTAAATCTCAGGATATCAATCCATCAAAAAAAATAGCAACGCTCAGCAGTTATTTGAATTATCGATATGAATTGTTTGCAGTTGTAGGCAGGTAGGTGATTTTTGCATCTACCGTACCGTTTTTTTTTAAATATAATATTTACCAATAGAAAACCATATAATTTGTGAATGCAACACACAGGATATGCCATCTTACTAAATATTATAAGTACGAAAGTTTGATAGTTTGGATTTTTGGATTCTTTACTGTCCCGGAGTTCTAAATGTTAAAATATTTTGTGTAATAACAGTAATCTATCTTCTATGTATAAACAAACCAATACCACTTTTGGTTGTAAGCGAACTCCTCTAAAACAGCGGGACTGATTTGAATGATTTTTTTTGTTTACGTTTGGGTATGGACCTGGGTGGTTTAGATTCACAGATCAGCCCGGCAGATGCACTGCAGTTGGTATCTAGGTTATTATCCGAGCGAAGCCGGACCGGACCGCTATTATAATAATATTTTAATTCAATCATTCAATTCAATTAATTTTATTTGATTAACTTATAATACTTATAATTAACTTATAAGTTTTTTGCTACCTAAAAACCTATAAATGTGCGAATGGTTGTTACTCAACTTTAAATCGATATACATCCTAAACGGTCAGTCAAATCGAAAAGCATTGAGAGAAAGCTAAACATTATTTTTAAATACCTATTCAACGATACCCCTCTTGACATATTTTGGTGAATTTCATTTTTTTTATTTGGACAATATGGCGTCCTGAATCTGCCATATTGGACTTACATTAATGTCATGTCTTTAGTGTCACTCGCCAGATTAAGAGGAATCGATTGACGTGTGATTATGGATTGATTATATGGGGAAACTCGATAGATCTGGAGAGAGCATTTAAAGTGCAGAAAAAGTGTGTAAGAGCTTTATGCGGCACACATTTCCTTGCCCCCTGTCGACCACTTTTTAAAAAATGTAACATTTTGCCCTTGCCGTCTCTCTATATTTATGAGATGTGTCTGTTTGTGCGACGACATCTAAGCATTTTCCCATTAAATGGTGACGTTGCTGGTAGAGATAGAGGAAATCGACGGAAACAGCAACTGCTTATTCCGAATCAGAGGGTCTGTGTCTATAGTAATAACGTTTACTGCATGGCTATTACTATCTACAACAAATTACCAAATTATTACAAAGAATTAAATTATAATGTAATGAAGAGAAAATTATTTAAGCTTTTAATTGAAAGATGTTATTATGACAAAAATGAATTTTTAAATGAAAAATTTAGGAATACTAACTAATTTTCTAACTGAATAGGTGATGATACAATAACAATAAACTGTAAATATTTGTGCACCATCTTGAGTAGAATATTTGAGACAACGTTTTATTTGTAACAACACATATGTGACAATATTCTGACAAATAAACTGATTTTGATTTGATTTTGATTTGTGAATCATAAAAATCGGCCCAGGTGTTTGGTCTGTAAAGCACTATACAGACCAAACACCTGGGCCGATTTTTATGATTCACACGTCAATCGATTCCTCTTAATCTGGCGAGTGACACTAAAGACGACATTAGTGTAAGTCCAATATGGCAGATTCAGGAACAGGACAAAGGAACATACAAACATACATACATACATACATACATACATACATACATACATAGACTGTTAACCACATTACCACTCCTTTGCGTCGCGCAGTCGGGTAAAAAGGGCAAGGTGGTATTAGATCATGTAAATCAGTCACACACTCTCCGAAGTTTATTCGATAAAAAACCGAAAGGCTAGCAACTTTTCGGCGATGTTAAAGATTTTGTAGTCGTTTTCGCACAAAGGTATCGTTGCCTATGAGCCTTTTGGCATGTCTCTCGATCGATTCAAAGGCCTCCAGCTGATATTTAGCCGAACCATCTCAAAGATGCGAACAGTACTCCATACAAGAACGAATTTAAGCTTGATATAATGTGAGCAACTGCTCAGACTTGAAGTACCTTCGCACCTTATTCGATATTTGATATAGTATATGACTCATATATCGGAAATTTGCTTATCAAGATCTAAACTACTTAAGTACTTGTAGTAGAATATTTATTTTCAGTGAATCTAAAAGTTTTTTTTTACATTTGACATTTAATAAACAAAGTATAAGAATCACCAAAACAGCAGCAACTGGAGCAACCTACGTGAAATGGTACATCTACGGTTTTAACTGCGTAGAGGCCACATAACCCAGCATTGGCCGACCGCCTGAGGCCACCTCGAATTCTCTACATCTAGTTAAGAAAGTTTCAGCTACTCTGGGATTATTTATATCCCGCAGGTTAATTTGCTTGCAGGCCAGGTAGAAGCGGCGAAAGCACTCAGCCATTTTGGTAGAACTGATTATGGGAATGTACAGGTTTATCTATAACTAGCAGTGGGTTTAAGTTTTGGTAAGTTTTAGATCTAAAAACATTCGCATTTATAATATTAGTAGGACGATATAGCCTGTGACACATCTTATACCTTTAAACGAGCAATTTTTGTATATATGTATATCTTATACCTTTAAACGAACAATTCTTGTATATCTTCTTATATATAAAATTCTCGTGTCACAGTGTTTGTTTCCTTACTCCTCTGAAACGGCTTTACTGATTTTAACCAAATTTTATATGCATATTCAGTAGGTCTGAGAATCGGCTACTAGCTATTTTTCATACCCCTAAGTGACAAGGGTTGTTCACCCCAAAAACTTTTTTTTAGTTTTCGGACAATTCATTTTGTTTTAATTTTTTTATAATGTGGCGTTAAAAAATACATACAACCCTTAATTTTTACTCTTTTATCACCAACCCCTATTTTTTAATAGCCATTTTAGTAATTTAATCATTTTTCATCCCGCTCGATAACTGATCAATTATCGTCTATTTTGTCGTCATGTAATAGTTTGTCATATAATATGCCATATAATTATAACATCATGTAATAATTTATATGGCAAAACAACGTTTGCGGGGTCAGCTAGTATGTATATATATATAGAATCTGAATCTCGGAAACGGCTCGAACGATTTTGATTAAATTATCTATGCAGGGGGTTTTGGGGACGATAAGTCGATCTAGCTAGGTTTCATTTTTAAGAAACGTTTTTTATGCGCGTTTTTAGACAACGCAAAAACTGTTACAATATACATTAGAATGCGACGGCAAATTTCGCCGGCACGCGCGTCAGTATAATAGCTCAGGTGGAAAGTCGGGTGGGTGGTCACAAATCGGTAGATCCGGTTCCGAATCCAGACGGCTCGGCTGCTTGATTTTATTTAAGTTCATTCTTTTTTTTACATTATATATTTTTTAGATTATATTTAAGTTTTTATATCAAAATCTATTACCTTTATCTGTGGGTATCTAAGTATACTAAGTGTTTAAACCGAGCAAAGCTCGGTCACCTAGGTTCTGATTATAATATTAGTAGGCATAACCATATCTTATGAAGTTCACAAGTAAAGTGGCTTATTATTGTTAGGCAAAATAGTTTTCAAATTCGTTTCTATAGATCCCGATTACCTTCAAAAATCTTACAAGTTCATGCTCTTTATAATATTTATGTATTATTAGGAGTAGGATAGATTATCATTATTATATACGTATCACTCGTTATTTGATTGTTATTAACTATTTGTAGAGTTCACCTGGGGAAGTATCACCCCTTTGCCAGTTATTCTACCGTCAAGCAGTAATGTGCAAACATCACTATTTTCTTGATTGAAGGCCAATATCTTGTGATAAATTACAAAAGTACCATAAAGACATATCATCTTATAACGTAACTGGGTGAAGAGAGAAGTACTGTGCTAGGAATGATTTGAACTCTATAATTATGTCCTAATAGCTGCGTGATGCCGTGTTGTTACTCTACTTCCAAGTGATATTATCAATGTAAAAGTGTGTATGTTTACATATTTAGGTGTTTGGACGTTTTTATGTTTAGATGCTTCGAGGCTAGGAAGCTCGGACATTTTTGACACGGCGTTTGTTAACTCTTTGTAATTATTTACAGAATGTGACCTTGAATGTAGTGGTAGGACTCATATCGATGTCTTCGTGAAGAAACCACACTCTCGCCAGTTAGTTTTTCAATCACACAGTGGTAATCTTTGTTACGGCTGAATTGTTTTCATAAAATTCGATGAACAAAACAATAAATCTATAATTTTAAATCTCAGTCCATCAAAAAAATAGCAACGCTCAGCAGTTATTTGAATTATCGATATGAATTGTTTGCAGTTGTAGGCAGGTAGGTGATTTTTGCATCTACCGTACCGTTTTTTTTTAAATATAATATTTACCAATAGAAAACCATATAATTTGTGAATGCAACACACAGGATATGCCATCTTACTAAATATTATAAGTACGAAAGTTTGATAGTTTGGATTTTTGGATTCTTTACTGTCCCGGAGTTCTAAATGTTAAAATATTTTGTGTAATAACAGTAATCTATCTTCTATGTATAAACAAACCAATACCACTTTTGGTTGTAAGCGAACTCCTCTAAAACAGCGGGACTGATTTGAATGATTTTTTTTGTTTACGTTTGGGTATGGACCTGGGTGGTTTAGATTCACAGATCAGCCCGGCAGATGCACTGCAGTTGGTATCTAGGTTATTATCCGAGCGAAGCCGGACCGGACCGCTATTATAATAATATTTTAATTAAATCATTCAATTCAATTAATTTTATTTGATTAACTTATAATACGCACGATGTATGATATAAACTGAATACTCACTCGTATTTCCCAGATTTTAGTCATAACTTTAAGACATAATATAATAAACATTTCTTATAGCAAATATTCGGATCTATTGTTTTCTATCGAATAAGCACTATTATTCGAAAATAACAAGTCGGATATGATACGCCGGCGGCGCTTTGACGACGCTAACGAGATGAATAAAGTGGGAGTTCTTGCATCTCCTTACCTACGAGCTTGTTTTGTGAATATCACTGTAAGAGGAGAGTCTGTGATTTTAACGAAATCGATGTGTTTTTGTAGCCAATTCATGGCCATAATACATTATGTGGAAGTGTGAAATTAATACATACTATTACACATATCCTGAATTTCACACTGAACTATTAAAAATCGTTGCATATGTTTCTTGTCTCTTGAAACTATGAAATTGGTTTGGCCAAATTTGTTTTCACCCGTAATTTTGATATGAAAAAAATATATGAAAACCGTGTTTTTAAAGATTCTAACTTTTATGTAGATACATATATGGGTTAGATCTTGTATGCCAATCTACTTATTAATCAGCAGATAGCCAGGGATAGTTTTTGAAAGTTTTTTAAAAAAGCCTCCTGAATACGCCTGTTGTTTGAGTGTCAGCAAATACATGTTGCACAGATGTATTTGCTATCACTCAAACAACAGGCGTTTTTGTAGTTGCTCGGCCACGTTATTCACAGTAGTAACTATTATCATAATCTGTGCCAGCCATAGAATACATAATAACAGCCACTGTTCGGCTGCTCACTCGCTTTGTACCTACGTTGGCTTGTACTATTATCATAATCTGTGCCAGCCATAGAATACATAATAACAGCCACTGTTTGGTTGCTCGCTCGTTTTGTACTTACGTTTGCTATGTTTCGAAAGAGTTGATATAGGTATGTATTTATACCTACATGTAGAGATGCATTTCAATATTTTTTTCGCGTATACCTAGGTAGAAACTGATTGCCGATGTGCGATATAGAATTCTCACATACTAGGTATTGATTGATTGCTATAATCTGTTAAAAGCAATGTAATAAAATTATAAAAATATTATCTAGACATACCTATACAAATAAATAAAATTGGGTCGTCTGTATGTAATATCAAATTAACAGCTTTTCACTTAGCTCCAATGAAACTAAATACCTACGGTACCTATACCTAAAAACTATTTTTTGTCTATCTCTTTGTTTGTGCCGGTTAATCTCCGAAAAGGCTGGACCGATTATGACATGACTTGCACTATCACATAGGTAGCTGATCTCTTTTTATTACAGTATTGAGCGACGAGACGAGCAGGACATATGCCTGATGGTAAGCAACATGCCTGTCACATAACAGCACAGTGACACGGAACTATTGGAACATGAAGAGTCCAAATCCTCACTTAGCCTGCGCTCGTCACCCAGAGATCTAAGATATTATATCTCTCGGCCCTGTAATTCCTCTGAAAACATTGCCCTTCAAAGCGGAACACGGTAATGTTAGCATATTACTGATTGGCGGTAGAATTACTGGCAAAGGTGTGGTACTTCCCCAGGCGGACTCTGCCAAGAGTCCTACCAATACTAAAGATTTCCTAAGGCATGACAGGTTACTCTTACTCGAGGAAAATAATTAGAAAAAGAAAACCCTCAAAACGGGTGGGCACAGTAAGTGGTTATGAACAAACGTTCATAATGTTTTTTTTTCATCACAAGCTTCGCGTTTGTTATAAAAATTATACGTTGTTTTGTTCGGCTGCATCTATCGGTGGTTAGACTTCTTCAAAAGGTGGATACTGTTCTTAAACACGTATACAGGGTTACTATAAAGACAGTGAGTTTTTTTTTATCGCGTATATGTCCTTTTTTGACCACTAACTCGCCTGATGGTAAGCGACGGTGTGGTCGAAGATGACGCACGCTGACCTAGTAAGAACGTATTCACTCTGACCTTGAAAAGTTCTAAATTGTATCTTTCAGGGAACAAGGAGGCCGACAAGTTATTCCACTCTAAATCTGTACGTACGAGAAAAGTGGACTCAAACCGTTTAGTACGGATTTTGGGAATATTGAGAAAATTCTGTTCGAGTTGCCTTAATATTTAATTTGTATTTCTCGCGGACTAAGCCGCGGGCAACAGCTAGTTTAATCATAAAGGCATATACCCTAAAACTAAGAACAAACATAGAAACACGACACTAAAAAAATCTGCAACGGATTCTGAAAGAAATAACACTTCTTGAGGCACCCATAAACATAACAATATGTTTATATACAATATCCAAATTAATGCAAAATCAAAATATAGCTGTGGCAGCAGAAAAGTAAGGATGCATAGATGGCTTCAAAGTCACTTGGATACGGGGGCTGTGGTGTATTCTTAAAATAAATAATAAATTAATAATTTATTTCCGAAACTTTGAATACAAAACAATTTAACAAGACGGTAATTCAGCAAGAGTTAAACATATACAAAATAGACATTTCCGTGATAGTAAGATATCACGTGTATTTATTTTTCGTCAACCGCGTGATTTTAAATCGAAAATCGACGTGTAGTGTAAACCTTGACTCCCCGTTAAGGTAACGAACGAAGACCTCGCGCGCCTAGAATAGGATTAGATTCTACTTTATACCGGTATTTAAATAAAAAGATTAAAAAATTAGGATTCTTTGTAGAAATTAAATATACACGTGATTTTGGTTTTAGTTGTAAACCTCACCAAGTATCACCAAGGGGGAGGGAGGGGTTAAAAATTAAAAAAAAACATCACGTGATTAATGAACAGCCCCTAAATAGTTTGACACCAGATTTTGCATCCCCAGAAATGGCCCAATTTATGTAATGTAATCAGAATTTATCCAATCAAATTTCGATAGAGGAACTATCAAACTGCATTAAACGATCAGATACAGCTCCCGGCATGGACAATATTTCGTACTTTATGGTTAAAAACCTTCCAGATATAGGTAATCTAGTTTCTTTATACAATCGATTTTGGAGTACTAATTTTGTTTCCAAACAATGGCAGAAAGTTAAGATAGTTCCTATACCAAAAACATGAAATGAAAACCGGCCAACGTCAGCTGTCCATACTAAAATTTTACAAGCTATACTTACTCGTAGACTAATCAAGTCTAGTTTCTTGAGAAAAAGACCTGATTTTCAGAGGAAACTGTCGGTTTTAGGCGGTCTAGATCATGCCTTGATAATTTAGCTAGGTCATATATTCAGATTGGTCACACAGAAAGTTATCCAACTACAGGTTGTTTTGTAGACACTAGACATAGAAAGCGCCTACATCAACGTCAATAATATAACAAGTCTCTTGCAAGTATTGGATGGTTTGGAAGTGGGATCAGATTTCTGTAAATATCTATGGCAATTTCTTCATGAAAGAGTCTTGTTGGTTCCGATAGATGACAATGTCACATTATGCCGAACTACTGGAGTTGGTTTAGCCCAAGGAGTGTTCAGAATGTGATGTGAGATGTGATAGAGGATGTCTAACATATTTTGACGGAGTACGTCCGAAACGAAGTGCTCCGTCAGAGTCTTTTTGTACAAAACACCAATGTTGGAGAGTTTAATGGTATGTTGCCTTCATCATCATCACAGGAAGCCAAAAAGCAACTGCGGCTTTACTTGTTTCTCTTTGGAGCGGGTTCCTAAGCTTAATTATTTTTATTTAGGTCATTAAAAGTGTCATCCGTTATTTTATAAGTTATTTATAGTTTTTTTCCTTGTGTGGTCTTTTAATAAAGAGTTTTTTGTTATTCTCTTAAATAACTCTATATTTTAAAATCCGCATCAAAATCTGTTTGGTAGTTTTAAAGATCTAAGCAAGCATAGGGACAGACAGACAGTGGGAAGTAACTTTGTTTTATACTATGTAGTGACAATGTATGATTTGAAATGAGATGACCAGAATGATGATTTTTTAAAAAGTTTAAAGAAGAAGATGACTCACAATCGTAAAGCAATGATAGGGTTATAATCTTACAACATCAGATTAAATTTTTTAAACCAATAACCATTGATCGATTTTTGTGAATATTGATTTTAGGTACCTACTCAGGCGAATTTAAAAATATCTAGCCAAGAAATGAATAAAAACAGGTTTACTTCTTATGAAATTAATGAACTAATACTTGAGTAAAACATTTTTTCTAACACTGCACTTTGTCCTTCCTGTACGTTTGTCACAGTAACCCTGTAGAAGTAAATTTCCTAATGTCAATGTTTGGATATCTGTTGGTCAATTACATGGTAAAGTGAGAACGGATCGGGCTGAAATTTAGAACACAGTTAGATTATAGCCTGGAAGAACTCATAGGATATAGTTATCCCAGAAAAATACGGGAACAGGAATTACGCAGGTAAAACCGTGGGAGCCTATTAGAACGCATAATTTTTTGTTCCTAATTTACTTTGTCATAATGAATGTAGCATAATGTATAGTGTCATAATGCACTTTCGCATAATAGTTTTTTTTGCGTTATGTGTTTTAAGCATAACAATCTATTGTATTACATTTAATTCGACTATTGATGAGACGCATAATAGTTTTTAGGCATTTTTTTATTTGATCTAATTTTTTTAAGGTGTTTTTTAAATCGCATATTATTTTTCACCTAATTTGCTTTGTCATAATGAATATAGCATAATATAATTATAGTGTCATAATGTAACTTTTGCACAGTCGTTTTGTGGCGTAATGTGTTTTAATCATAAAAATCTGTTGTACTACATTCGATTTGACCGTTGCTCAGACGCATTTAGACATTTTTTAATTATTTGTTGTGCTACGTAATAAATAACCAAGTTACATAGGACCCAGATCCGATTCGGAGCACCCCGACTTCACCTAGTCTTGTCGCTACTACCCCTAGAGTGTATTTAAAAAATGCGGGAGCCAGAAGCTCAAGGGAGGTCCTGAGTGGATCGATCCATGCGAGGCCAAGCGTAGCGAAGGCGAGCGAAGCGAGGCGGTGACCTCCGTAGTGGAGCGCAGGCCGAGTATGGAGAAGCAACACTCAGGGCTGACCGCAGAGCTTCTGGCGGGAGCCCACCCGGAGTCAAAAAGTGCACCATTTGTCTTAGGTGTATGTAGGTTTTTAAGTCCTAAAAATGCTGTCTACACAAATTAGTACAAACATTGCTATACCCGCTTGCTACACCGCCTGCTCTTCGCGTTTACAATTTTGGCGGGAAAACGGGTGTCAGGTTACAAAACCGCGGTGTTTGTGCTTCGACATATGAAATGCCGCCTTACTTGTATCCGTTTGAACCCATTTATTCTCAAGAGCGTTTCAAGACGCTTCTAGCGGTATCGTTTGTTTATAATTAATGTACTTAAAATGTAAACTAACATTTTTGACACTTGAGATTTTTTTTTTGCGATTTCTCAAGTAGTCGATCAGCTATTACATTAATAATTTATGAAGGAGACAGTGGTTTTATGGCTTAAATGTGTTGTATACGAAACAACAAACTCGAAAAACCAAAAAAAAACTGCATTCGATAGCACAAATACATTTTTTTAAATTTTTTCAATACTTCGAGACCATTTTCCCGCCAAAATTTTTATTTTTTGTTTTTTTTTAATTTTACGATTTTTCTATGTAAATGAACTCTAATTTTTATGTGAAATATATCTAAATAAAGACTAGTTCAAGTAGACGCCATTAAACACAAATTTATCGGTATACCTTTCCAAATAAAATCACGAAAAATTTTATTCCCCGCCAAAAACCCGTCCGCAAAGTTAAGTTTGTATGTTTTCGTCATCATCAAGTTTTTGGGTACTATATTACACACCGGTGTAGCAAGCGGGTACTACTGCATAAATACCGTTTATAGTACCTACCATAAAAATGGTGTTTACCATAAAAAAAAATATGGTGTTATTCTCAGACCAACGATTCTTAATCCTCAGAATATACTAAATAATTTCACAGCAACAGTATGATAACACGAATGCGATAATAACAGATACTATTGGCAAAGATATTCCATTTAATTTGTAGATACCTACATTACGAATAATAAATATTGTTGTCAAAGTACCCACCCGCATTTGACTTGTTTTTTAGTTAGGCGTTTAAAGTTTATGCCGTTGATCATTATGTTTAAGTATAGTTATGCTTTTCTCAATGTGTGCCTTTAAACATTATGCTATTTATGGTTATGCGTCGTAACTTTATACTAAGTTATCTGTATGCTATATGGATATGCGGTTAAACATTATGCTAAGTTATCGTTATGTCATATATGGTTATGCTAGTTAACATTATGCGAAGTCAGTTATGCGTTTAGTTGTTATGGTAAATTATCATTAGTCCTAAAAACGTTATGCCTACCTAAAATAGGACAAAAAATGTTATGCCACCCCATATAGACCCTAAAACCGTAAAACCGAGAGGAGCTGCTGGTCTTTACAAATGTATGTAAATGTTTGAATGTTAGCAAATGTGTTGCTCAAAGCTTGGAAAACCATTTCACGGTAATATTATAAATAATACTTATATATTGGTGGACAATTTGCACTCAACACCATCTGATCCAAAATTAAGCAACCTTGTAATATGGCAACCAGATAGCTGATATAATTCTTATATAGTAGGAAATACATACTCATTATAGATATGAACACCTAGACACAGTACAAATATTTGCACTGGGTAGGAATCGAACCCACGACTCTCGGCTCTCCGAAGTGTATCCGATAAAAAACCGGTAAGCTAGTAATTTTTCGGCGATTTTTTTTACTTCATATGAAATTAATGGCTTAACCTAAAAAAAAACACTTATGTAAAACACTTTTTCTATCTAACCCTGCACTTTGTCCTTCCTGCACGTTCGTTACAGTAACCCTGTAGAGATAAATGTCCTATTAGTACCTATTATGAAAGTCAATGTTTGGATATTATGTGGATGTGTTTTGCTGAATGACAGTTTGGAACATTGAGATTATAGCCGTTTGTTATTGTCACATTCCAAATCGAAATGCAACTTACAACAGAGCACACTAAAGTCTAATATTCCTAAATGGTGTATGATATCGAATACGTAACAGTAACTTAACATGGAATATGTAGCAGTTCGCACCTGCTCCGGAATCCCCGTTTCGTAGAAACTATGGCTCTGGCTGTGGGCGCCTATCAGAATACGAATAGTGCTATATCTGTGTGAGTAATGTTGTCAATGTAGTTATGCTATTTTATTTTCCCACGCTCACAGACTACGGTCTTAAGTAAAGGTAGCAAAATGGAATATAACAATAGACACTGGTAGCATCACTGATCTGGAATTGGATTCGAATGCGAACCATCTTTCTTCTTCTATATTCTACTAATATTATGAATGTCAATGTATGGATATTTGTTGCTCAATCAAGTCGTAACGTATGAGCGGATCGTGCTGTTTGGAATACCTACAGGTAGGTAAGTAGATTATAGTCTGGAAGAACACATAGTCTAAAATATGCACACCGTGTGCAGTTTGATGAAACTTAAAAGATAGGATAGTTATTATTTCGAGTAATGATATATTATAGTTATATGATTACTAGCTGTGCCCCGCGGTTTCACCCGCGTCTATTTGAGGAAAATCCATACTAAAATATCCATTGCTTTAAAAAGCTATGATCCGTAAGAGAACTGTAGAAAAACAATAAAGGAGCGCCAGGTAAAAGTAGAGTGATCACTGAAATGTGTATAGTGCAGGTGTTTTAAAGTACGTAAAAGTACTGTGTATACGATGGTTTTAGTTTTCTTTTTTTGAACAAATTGGTTATCTCTGTTACCTGATCCTCTTGATGGTATATTGTATACCAAGTTGTCCGTATGACAATCAGTCTCGGCGTGAATCGATTCCTTGGTGCTTAAATGTTTGCCCTTGTGCATTAATAATAGTAACGGGAAATTGTATTCAAATTTACCTCACGTCTGGACACCCTTGGTCTCCCGCGTTGGGCTAAATGCTCGGCCTCATCACCTATCACCATCCAGCTGAAGAGGACGGGGACAGTAGCTCACCGATATACCGGCTCTCCTCTTCTCCTACAGCCCCACTGCCTCCGCTAGTAGCAGCATCTAGTAGTAGCTACTGCTGTGGGCAGGGAGTACGGCGCAACATAATACCGGTATTCCTCTCCAGCCAAGGAATCTCTTCTACAGCCACAGTGCCTACCACCAAGCATCACGGCACGTCTCAGTCGTGCCGGCACCGTCTGTGTCGCGCAACTCCTTCCTAACCGCGTCGTTTGGACCGCAAGGCTTGGAGCCCATATCTCTGGCGAGCAGTTCCACTGGTGTTTCTCTTAGCTTCACTGTGCCTGACCAGGCCACGGCTACTGGACCTCTGCCTCGTCAATGCGGGAACTCCCCGAGAACGATGATTTTTCATTCAGGTGATCAATATTCTTCAGATAATCTTAGCTGGATTGTCGGAAAACCCTTTAGCGTAAAATTGAGGTAGCAAGTTTTATGCTTTAAGTATTTTCAATGTTCGGTTGTATGAATAGTTATGTTAGTGTATAACAACCAAAGGACAAATATAAACAACAATAGGTACACATAATAGAAAAGAAAACATATTAAATTCGATAATACAATAAAGTGGCCAAGTGCGAGTTAGACTCGCCCATGAAGGGTTCCGTTGCAGCAAGTAACATAATTTACACAGTACACATAGTTTTTTTAGTTCGTTGTAACTTTGATCGAAGTTTTAATAATAATGTATTTATGACGTACTAAAAAAAACTACTCATCAGATCGAGTTCAAACCAATTTTCGTTAGTGGACAGACATGACGAATCTATAAGGGTTCCGTTTTTACGTTTTACGGAACCCTAAAAATACGTAAATATGCAACAATGCATTGTTGTAGAACAAAGGACAATGCCCACGTCCCATACATTGAAAACCCTGTCAAACTTTTTTTGATACTGAAAGTGCATAGAGATGAATAGTGTCTAATTAGGATTGTTCATGCTTCTTAAAACGTCTGCTGTTGGTGTTTTTTATTTTCCAAATACCAAAAATGAGTTACAGTTAAACCAAAAGTAAGGTTATGTTTACTGTCAAAATACATTAGAATTATGTTTTCTTTCGGATTAGAAGAGAAAAGAAAAGAAAGAACTATGGTATTATCTTTCAAAACATATTTCTTATCAGAATAAATAGGAATAATAGTACTGCTCAATACCAACTGATTACCATACGTATGAACACTTCATTTGCATATAAATATTGTCACAGAAGGGAATATCTTAATTGTGATATAAATATCTCATTATTTTGATATTCGAGTTAGAGGTTTCCATCAGACAACACAAGCATATATGGTTTTATGTAATTATTACCACAATTATGTACCTAAGTAATAAGGAGCACTGAATCACATAATTCCCAGTTTTGTTAAAACCAATATAAATTCCGTCACAAAAACTGGATGAGTTGTCGTTGACGTCCGATTAGGAATTAATAATATTCTTCTAATTCCTAATATTTCTCTACGCACCGCAAAGAAGCTCAAAAAATCTTCCTGGAGCAATCTCTTTTGAACAATCGGAATAATTTTACTGTGTCTGAAATCCGACATTGAAACATTGTTAATCGGAGTTTGTTTTGGTGAATAATGCATAAATATTACACCGCTTAGAAAACACGAAGAAAACTATAATATACTTAGGACGAAAACAATTCATTTTGCTTGTTTACTTTTTGATTTGACAACTTGTCAATTTGACATTAATCTTTGACCACAAAGATTGTTTTACCTCTTTGTTTGACCAATTTGGTTTGGTGAAAACGTTTCGTTTCACAATTGCATGCCAACTTCTTTCTCGTTTACATTTCTCGTTTACATTACTAAAAATGCAATGATAATTTCTTTGTCGCCGTAATTACATATATCGTTATTTAAATATGTAAAAGTAGTAAGTAAACGACATTGTGAAAGAAATTGACATACATAACATCTACATTCAATCTCAATCTAACGCGGATCAATAAAACGAAACGCAAGTACCGATTCGTTATTGCAATATTTTCCAAGTCAGCTTTGTTGGAAAATGGTAGGTTTAATTTAAAGAAATGCAAATTATTTTATTTTGTAATGTTAGAAAGTTATATAACTTCGCACACGAGTACAACAAAAAAATCACCGATTTTTTAATATATAACTCATATGTCTACACGACAAATATTTTGGCGAGTCAAAAATGGACATTGTCCTTTGATTACTTCAAATGACATAAACTTCAAATGTAGACACGCGCTGTCACAGACTTCAGCGACCAAAGAGAATTTAAATTCACGGAACTAAAGCTCTCGAAGAGAAATATTTTTCCCCGTTTTCTTTACATTCTTCACTCATACTCCGTACCTATTGATAGTAGCGTAATGTTATATACCCTATAGCCTTCCTCGATAAATGGAGTATCCAACAGAAAAATAATCTTTCGTATCGGCCCAGTAGTTTCCGAGATCCTAGCGTTCAAACAAACAAACAAACAAACTCTTCAGCTTTATAATATTAGTATAGATATGTTTTTAATAACCGGAACTGGCCGGTATTTGTACTTATTATAAAGCTTGCATTAGCAGCCTACGTTCCTAGTTTTATTCAATTGTTTGTATGTAGGTAGGTATCAAATGTATGTAGGTAGCACCAAGGCTTATAACGCAATAAATGCACTTGCATGTGCGTTTAGTGAAAAGCTGTTGTTAATTTGAATTAACACAATAAACATTTCAACTTTATTTTTACGTAGGTACAGAACATTGATCGATTTTAGCGATTCAAAGGAACAACGCTGCCAGCATTCTGGGAACTCGCCACGCTATGTCGGACTCAACGGCGTGTTTGATTTGTAAATGTATATTATGGTATTGTTTGAATAGTCTTAGTTAGCTTTTTATATCTTTGAAAATTCTGCTAATATTATCAATGTCAATGTTTGGATGTTTGGACGTCTGAACGGACGTTACGACAAACATCGGGCTGAAATTTGGAACATAGATTAATTATCTGAAAAAACACATAGACTACTTTTTATCCCGGAAAAATAAAAGGAACGGGAACAACGCGGGTGAAACCGCTGGGCGCTGCTAGTACTGTGTATATAAAAATAGAAAAGCCTTGGAACGAGTATTACCACTAAAAAAATTTGGTTAATGTTCGAAATTCAAGTAACTGCAACGAATACACGAGCAAGAGCAAAATAGGCACAGAACGGAGCGCAGTAGAGAGGATTTTGTTAACACACTTGAAAATAAACTTTTAAATTATTATTATAAAGTGCATAAATGCTTGCACCTTATTCCCGCGTATCTTCGAGGACGCGCGAGCATCTTTTGTCAGGTTCAAGCATTTATGCACTTTATTGTTGTAGTTTTAATGTTATTTTCAAGTGCGTTCATAAAATCCTCTCCGCTGCGCTCCGTTCTGTCTGCGCTGACCCTTACCAACTGTTCGTTATCGGTTGTAATAAAAATAACACATACGATTAGTAAACATAATTTTTCAAATAACTGATAGGTATGTAAGAATGTTTTATTCAAGGGTAAAATATTTATTTTCACGGTCAAAGATAACAGGCATGCCTATTGCATTACTATCATTTTTGAACAAAATTTAAATATGTACATACTTCCATCAATGCGATGTTATAATGTCATAATATAGCTGCTATTCTTTCATGCTATTAATATTACAACCGTGAATGCTTAAGTATTTGTCAACCTCCTCGGAAGCACTTATAACTTACCTGGCTGTTGTAATTTGGTAACTAAATAATATAAGTCTGGAATTTGTCATTTAATACACGCTATCCCAGAATAAAACCGGCCAAGTGCGAGTGGGACTTCCGGACGAATGGTTCCGTACCATTAGCAAATAAACGGCAAAAACCTCTTTGGCTGTATTCTGAATTCCGTATACATAGACTATCGCAATTTCCGCAGACAGGCTCTCATCCAAAAAACTTCACTAGAATTTTGATTTTAAGTTATGGTTCTAACGACGAATTCGATAGCGCGTTTTAGTCTTCTAGTGGCGCCGTCAAGTTTGCTTGGAACGGACAAATCGAGCAAGAAACGGTAAAAAGTCAAGTTTGTTGTAGGTATGTATCCCCTTAAAAAATCATTTAATTTTATTATTAGTATTTGTTGTTATAGCGGCAATAGAAATACATCATCTGTGGAAATTTCAACTGTAGCTATCACGGTTCTTGAGGTACAGCCTGGTGACAGACGGACGGACGGACGGACAGCCAAGTCTCAGTAATAGTAATAGGTCCCGTTTTACCTTTTGGTTTCGGAACCCTAAAAACTGGTACGATTACATTGGGTATAATTAGGGGCGGGTTATTTGAGGTGCGAGGCTCGGGAATTATAGTTGACTCGTCAACATAACGTAAACAGCCCATTCAATGTTCCCACAGCTGGGACTTGGCCCAGTGCGGGTTGATGGATGACATATGACTTCGAAAAATTGTAGGTACAGGTTTCCTCACGATATTTTCCTTCACCGTTTCAAGTTAGCGGCGTGACATTGAAAAACCAGTGGTGCGCGTGGTTTGACTCGTCGCTTACCATCAAACGTGATTGCAGTCAAGCGTAAGTCAATTAAAGATTTTAAAAAACACCAATTACTATAATTGAGAAAGTCTATTTACAACTTAGTGTTTATAGTGAGTTAAAGAACTGAACTAAATAAATACATCAGACTATTAATCAACATTACGGGGTCTTCGACCAGCAACTTTGACCAAGCAACCGGGGAATTACTTCTAATACAAATCCCGGAAATCAGAAAATAACTCGTGTGCAGACACAATGTCACGTAGGACATGACCAGTAAGGGGCCGTACCATGAGCGTTTATTGCGACCCAATTGACGTACAGCATTACGTACACCGCGACTTTGAATCGTATTCCTTGGCGATAAGATTCGCCGTTCGCAGTGCTGGACATATTGATCGACTATTGTCTCGAGACATATCGCTATAAGCGTTCATGGTACAGGGACAGAGTTCTAATCATAATTATAATTAATCCAACCACAGTTCACTTACTACATAATATGTCCGGCAAACACGGCGATCTCAGCCCAATGAATCACTGCAACTTAACTTTGTATAAATTATCTGAAGTACATCCCCCGTTCCTAACGCAATGCGTTATCAACTTATACTGAATTTTACGTAATTAGTGATATTTCCTTGCACTTGTTTAGTATATAAATGTGCATTAATGGGCTATTTGCAACAAATCGAATTGAAGTTTTACCGAAGATGGCAGCCAGGGTAATAGTAATACTGATGGGCCTCAGTGTGGCGCTGGGTTCTCCAGTCAATCCTGAAGAGCATGGTGAGTAGAAATAAAGTATACATTTTAGTATTGTTGAGTGCAAATGTGCTTTCTATTTAGATTAATTTAAATTTATATAATACTAGCAGCGCCCCGAGGTTTTACCCGCGTAGTTCCCGTTCCCGTTATTTTATCGGGATAAAAAGTAGCATATGTGTTCTTCCAGACTATAATCTAACTGTGTTCCAAATTACAACCCAATGTGTTCATATGTTACGACGTGATTGAGCAGCAAACATCCAAACGTTGACGTTTATAATATAAGTTAGATTAATTATTTTGAAAAATTCTTTATGTTTTCTATGGAGTTGGTCGTCATTTATTTTAAGTTATCCCAATCAAACAAAGCCACCATAGATATTCACCTGTGCACCTGATTGGCACAAAAATAGCAAATGAAGCTTCCTAAAAGAGTTTATATTGTTTTGTGTTGGTTAACTTTATGTTTCCGTTTCTTAAAAATTGCAAAATTCCCGAGTGAAGAGACGCTTGCAAAATATAAAAAAAAAATCTAAAACAATTGTCAATCATGCTACTGTTGTTGATAATGTTTTTTTTTGGAATAACTTTATTAGCGTAAATAGTTTCACTTATTTATTTCATCTTTTTATCACTCATATCTGTCATTATGACGTTCAAACGCTTCGTTATAAAAGCCTATTCCGTTTACAATTCGTAGAATTATCTTCTAACGTTCATTTTATTACTTATAGGGTTTGATCCGATTACGAACGAAACGTCTTACGAATCCTACCGAACAGGCGTCGACTTGGGAATAATCAATCCAGAAAAATACCCATTCGCTTCGTTCCAGAGAGACGAGCAAAACGTCTTCAAAGATACATACCAAGAGTACACGGCTATAAACGGCAGCCTCCCAGTTAATTACAGGGAGTGGCTTGTTATGAATAACTTTGGAATACTGGCCGATACCCAAGAGTCCCTATTTCAAAGGAAAATCTCTAAACGCAGCACGGCCGATAATAAGAGGAATTTTGTCAACACGGTTAAGAAAGGAGATATTCTAGTCACCGGTAGAGGTATTGGCGGTTTGATCGGCCACGCTGCTATAATGACGTCAGATTATTGGGTTCTCGAGATGCCTGGAGGTGAAGGTTGGGACAGAGGAATTCCGGACAACAATCATCAGGTGCCTAAAGACAAATGGTTCGACCGACATGCTTCTGATTGGACGACTGTGTACCGCTGTCCTGACAGTTCAGCCGCAACCGCTGCCGCAAGATGGGCAGACCGTAATTACTACGACGCTAATGGCAGTGCCACAAAGACTATCCATGTCACATACAAACTAACCACGGACATTTGGTCCAAAAACCCCAGCTACTGCTCGAAACTTGTCATCCAGGCGTATTATTTCGGAACTGGTTCCAAGAAGGTCATTAGGGACTTGTCTGTGGCCGGTAGAGTTATAGTGCCTTCGACTATTCCCTCGTACTTTTTGTCTCCTTATCAATTGGTTAATAAGGGAAAATATTAATAAGTATAATTTTAACTAAAGAGTTGATGTATACGAAAATGTGAATTGATTAAGCGTATTTCATTAAGTTACATTTTAAGAGACAGTATACATTTACCAGCAATGCACCACAAAGCTTAAAACATACAGGTATTAGCAATTAAGGAAGCAAGGTAACATTTGCTCTAGGCTAAAATGAGTCAAAAACTTGTCAATAAAAATGATAATTATCGATAAGTTAGATGTTAGCAAAGTCAAAACGAACTCAAAAATATATAAATGCAATTCAAGTTTTGTAATAAGTATGGCTATTAATCACCAATATAATTTATTAATTATTACATTGTTATTCAAGTATTTTGAAATAAAATAAACCTTAAATTGTTTTCCAGTGTTTCTTTATTTTCTTCTATTTTACTCTGCTTACAAATAAAAAATAATGCCAACTTTACATCGAAATTTGATCACCAAAGGAGTTAATTGGTTAAATAAATAATTAATTTGACTGGTTTTGTGGCTTGGTTAGAAACAAGTCTGCCTTCAAAACCTTCGCTTGCATATCCGATTTTACAATCACTAGCTCGTAGGTTAGAATCCCACTTGCACTTTCTAATTGAGGTCGATCGTTCGGGCCTTCAGAGAATAATACTTTTTTGCTATTCCGATTTCTGATTTTACAACTTTACTACCTACTCCCAACCAACCAACTAATAACTAAGAAACGAGGCTTACTGCCTGCGAATCCGAGGGTCGGGGGTTCGATTTCGATCCAGTTCGAATATTATATTTGTGTGATGAATACAAATATTTGTACTGCATCTTGATGTTTCTATGCATAACAAGTATGTATCTATAACTACATAAAATATACATAAGTATAGCTAAGTATTATATCAGCTATCTGGCCTCCATAGTACAAAACTTTGCTTAGTTAGTTAGGGGTCAGATGGTGTTGTGTGTGACATGTTTACCAAATAAAAAAAAAAACGTTTTAATTGTAGCTCTGACTTCATCCAGTGTTAACTAAAAGACCAAGAAATAAATCTGAATAAAGTCTTAAGAAATACATTTCCTTAACTAAACCCTAAACATATATAATGTTTAGGATAGTCGTTCTTCACAGAGTATAACATAAAAACCTAAAACTAGCGTGCACCGGTATGACTGAAGCCATAGTGGTTGAAACTCTAAACTGTAAAATCTCTTGATAATACGCATCGGGTCAGGGACGTCTGCTTTTTGTATCTGGTCCTTGACCCAACCGTCTAGCAGGAGCCTCTTGAGATGTCTCGAAAGGTCAACGTTCTTTGCTGTGAGATCATTTATTTGGACGCCTATTGGGACTGGGAATCAACACCCTATAGCAGTAACCTCATCAGGCAACTAAACGTACTAGCCGAGTTTAACGTTTACAGCTTCCACGAAATTATATTCCTGTATTTTGCTGGCGTTGATGAGCAAAACCGTAAGTTTTCATTGTAAGCAGTTCAGTACCACGATTACTATTTTTGAAGTGAAAACTTCTTTAGGCGCGCTATGGACAGAATTTTCGTGGGCTGTGAAATGGATTCATGATCACGTGATCATCACGCTCGGATATGATAAGAAATTTCGGGTAAACTCGGGATGCTAGAGCGAGAAAGATAATGTGGTCAACAAACGTGCCAGACCGAGAAAGATAATTGTTAGAGGAGGACATGGGACAATAGATACTCTCTCTCTCTCTCTCGCTGCTCGCTACCGGCAACCAGTGTTGACACCTTAGCGACTTTGTCGCTGAAACTGGCGAATTTTTAAAACCTTTTAGTGGATTTAGACGACGTGTTATCGACAAAGGGGAATATACTAGTGTAGTGTAGAAGGTTGGAGAAGGAAAAACACAAGGTCATTGGGAGTCAGATCATATTTATAAGGAAATAACTCATTCTCTCAAACATAAACAATACGCACATTATAGCAGGAACTTTCCCAATTATATTATTACATGATAATAATGTTAATTATTGCCTTAAGTTATTCCTTTTACCTTTTTTCCTTTTAATTTAAATTGCTTAACATTGTAGGTACTTAGACCAGTGCCATTTTATATTCTTACTAGCAGCTATATTTCCGGGATAAAAATAGCTTATGTATTCTTCCAGACTGTTATTTCCTTAATAATTCAATCAAAACCGGCGACTTTGTTTCATAACTATTTGGCGACAAGCTCAAAATCATAGTGGCAACACTGACGGCTACCAACTCCAAAAGACTTTTCTTTTGGCGGGAAAACACGACGGGTGCTTTAAAATTTTCACAATCAAATTAATTAGTTTTGCTGTGTAAATATTTCGTTTCTTTCGTGTAAATATTTAGTTTTGTATATAGTCAATAGTATAAATAAATATGAGCGTCGCTAGCGACGGGGGTGACCCCGTCGAACAGACCAGAAAAAGAAAACTATTGAAGCCAAATCCAAGTGAAAATGTTTCTTACAAACTATTTAGAGAACCCCTTTATAAGAGAAAGAGATTATTCCCAGAAAATCGTAGTGGAGACTGTGTAGTGTATGTGGAATCGACGGATCAGGAGAAAGTCGGTAATAAAAATCCTATTACACTCACCAACCTTTTTGCGGACAATGTTAGGGGCATCATAGGGGTGCACCGTGTGAATGCATACAAAGTTGGAGTAACTTTTAAAAAGCCGGCCCCGGCCAACAAATTTTTGAACATGGACACTTTTTTTACTAACCATAAATGTGTATACAATCTGGGTATACAAATAAGTACTGCCTGAGTAACCATAGTATTTATTTCGCGCGGACTAAGTCGCGGGTAACAGCTACTTTGTATATAAATAAAATTTCAATAAATATTTACTTTAATTTCTGGCTTGTTTTACTCGTTTATTCAACTAATACGATCCATAATATTTTATTATAATACGACATACCTATCTAATACAAAAATCAGCTAATGAAGTTTTCACTTCTGCCGTGTGGTCTTAAGCACACACCTTTTTTTTATAATATAGTGACGAAACGAGCAAGATCTGTGCCTGATGGCAAGCAACATGCCTGCCCATAACAGCACAGTGACACGCAGCTATTGGAGCATGAAAAGTCCAAATCAGACATTCAGACGTTATAACGTGACTGAGCAAAAAACATTTAAGTATCCAAACATTGATATTCATAATATTAGTAGTATTTAAACCGTCTCATAACTAATACTAATACTTTATATTAGTTACTAAACTGAGAAGAAAAGTTAATGCAAAAGTATGTTACCTTATACCTTTACTAGTTTTGTGTGAATGAGTACCAAACTTATGTGCATACATTTATTCATCTTGGCTACCTTTCACTTTTATAAAAAGTGGTACTTAGCATAAGCAGCCCACTAAATACTAAATATTCCCACTGCTGGGTCTCAGGGCTTTCTCTCGCAAGGAGAGAGAGTAGGCCACAATGCACCACGCTGCCCCAGTGCGGGTTGGTGGATAACCCATATCCAAGAATGATTATCGAAACGTTTCGGTTTATTCACTATGCTTTCTTGCACCGTTTTAAGTTAATGGCATTACGCACATGACTTCGAAAAGACAGTGGTGCGCGTTTGATTCGAACCAAAGGCTTAGCATTTACAGTTGCAGTTCTCCCGACTAAACCAGCCGTAACTTTCATCATCATAATCTACAGCCTTCTCTATCCCACTGCTGGATATAGGCCTCTCTCTTACTTTGCCATCTACTTCGGTCCTGTGTCAATAGAGTCCAAATTCGACCCGCGATGTTTATAATATCGTCTACCCATCTTGCTGGTGAATATCTTTTTTTTTTTTTTTACCTTCTATAGATTTACACTTGACCGCCATCTCGCCTGATGTTAAGCGACGATGCGGTCTACGATGGAGCGTGTTTACCCAGAAAAAACCGATTCACTCTCGATTTGAAGACACAAATATTGTAACCATTGGGGAAAACCCATTCA
This sequence comes from Ectropis crepuscularia, assembly GCA_963693475.1. Lineage (NCBI taxonomy): Eukaryota > Metazoa > Arthropoda > Insecta > Lepidoptera > Geometridae > Ectropis > Ectropis crepuscularia. The sequence continues at coordinate 8,082,090 of OY856343.1, read as the reverse complement.
GGCAACGTGTTCCACAGCTTAGACGTTCTTATCACAAAAGTAGAGATATCCAATGCTCCGCATTTCCTGCCTCGGCCACCATTCTTTAACTTTATCAACGATAAATATCTCGTAGTGTCGTAGTTACTACTATCCTCCTAATATTATAAATGTCTAGATGTTTAGATATTTGGATGTTTGTTGCTCAATCAAGGCGTAACGTATAAATGGATCGGGTTGAAATTTGGAATACTGATAGATTTTAGTCTGGAAGAACATATATGCTACTTTATATCCCGGGAAATAACGGGGCCGGGAACTACGCGGGTAAAACCACGGGGCGCTGCTAGTATTCTACTATAATATTATAAATGTCAATGTCTGGATGTTTGTTGCTCAATAACGTCTGAATGGATCGGGCTGAATGGATTTGGTGCACAGTTTGATTATAATCTGGAAGAACACATAGTCCAAACACTTTTCATCCTGAAAAAATAATGGAAATGACAGGAATAGGAATTACGCGGGGAAACCGCGGGGCGCTCCTAGTAAATAATACTAGAGCAATGAACAGTACAATGAAAAGTAGGCTATTGTTATCATGGCCACGTCTGAGATGGGCTTTATTTCTAGTCTCCTAGTACTTATCTTAACTACAAGGATAAGTAACTTCCAAATTTGTTTGTGTTAATAAAATCAATTAATTGTCACGTATGAGTATTTATTTTACTTAATCATTAAAGAAACACGTTATTTAAGACATTGACATCCGTTGATAGTGCAGATTCCACCTCTCTTGTAACCCCTTTGTCTGCAGTTACCGATGCATTCGTAGAACACACACGCTGGGAACGGAGGCTTTACGAAAATTGTCTCTCTCTTCTCCACCACATGCGAAGTTTCTGGAAAAATAGAAAATAATTATATTACTGTAGAAGCTAACTAAATTGATCACATCCTTAAAATGAGATTGGGCTGGACCAGGTATCAGGCGAAGTGATTGCAGGAGGATTCAAGTGTTGACTGATTGGTACCTTAAATAAGACCCACCAGATAAATGGGTCGATAACATTCGAAAAAACGTGGGTTATGGAAAGATGAGACAAGCACAGGAGACGAATGACGTACACGAGGAGAGGTTTAAGCTCAGTTATTGGCTATAACGGGCTGAAAATAAAAATTAAATCAAAGCTTACTTAGGCGAAGCCCCTAAAATTTTTGAGCACACCACAAAAATTTCGACACTTGTGACTTTACAGTAATACAACAAAATTGATATATGTAAGTAACAGATTTTGTAGTACGGTAGGTACGGTAGTTGTCCATATTTAGGTACATACCTAAATATTGAAACGATAAATCGGGATATAGAGCTAGTTGAGAAATGGGGCCCGAAACGCAAAAACGTAATGTCCACTGACAAGACGGGTCAACAAATCCATACTTTTTTAGTTTATTTATACAGTAGAGTGACGAAACAAGCAGGATATGTGCCTGAGACGAAGCAACATGCCAGCCTCATAATAGTCCAATGCAATTACGCAAAAAAAAATGAATAAAAAAACATTAAATTATGTAGTTTGGGGACTATAAAGGACCGATAGGGGGGTGCATTCTGAGCACATATTCCAATTTGAGGGATTCTGGCATGGTCATTTCGATGAAACGCGTTTAATTCGATATCTCGAGAACTGTTAGTGTTAGGCAAAAAATTACGGAGACATTTTCTCTTCTAAATTAAATTTACTAACTTTTCTGATAATCATTTTTCTTTTTTTCATCAATATTTTTCAAGTTATTGCTTCCGAAATGCAAAAATTTTACTTTTTTTCCTCCCTTTCGCCATTTTCTCCCCAACCTTTCAATTTTATGAAACTTTACCGATAATCAAAAGTGTAGATATATCCGATATCAAAATCTTTGAATAATGAACAACTTTTTCCTTGAACTTTTTTCAGTAATGACAATACCCTCAGAGTTATGTTACTTTACCGAGCGAAATCCGTGCCACTGCAACACCTCCGCGACACTGCAAAAAATCCGCGACACCTCCGGTCTTAGGGCTGAACCCAAAATTCATTGTTGGATTGTGTCGGTGGGTTTCTTCCACACAGGGTTATGTGGGACAACAACGTTACCTACTTCGACATATGCCAGAAATATGTAACATACATAAAAAACACTACGGTACAGACGTGGTAATTGTATTCGATGGCTATCCCAAAGGTATTTCCAACTTTGGCGGATATCATTTTCATCTACAATATGACCGTCACCACAACTCAAGATAAGTTTTTAGGCAACGAGAGCAATAAGACCAGATTCATCTCACTACTGAAAACTTTTCTCATCACATCAGACATAGAGGTGGAGCAAGCCGTAGAGTCCGGCAAAATTCTCTTAGCCGTACTGATAATCAGACCACCCGCATCCTCTACGGCTCGCTCCACCTCTATGTCTGATTGAGTGTATCTGATTGTATTTCTGGCATATATCGGAGTAGGTAACGTTGTTGTCCCACATAAGCCTGTGTAGAAGAAACCCACCGACACAATCAAACAATAAATTTTGGGTTCAGCCCTAAGACCGGAGGTGTCGCGGATTTTTTGCAGTGTCGCGGAGGTGTCGCAGTGGCGCGGATTTCGCTCGGTAAAGTAACATAACTCTGAAGGTATTGTCATTACTGAAAAAAGTTGAAGCAAAAAGTTGTTCATTATTCAAAGATCTACACTTTTGCTTATCGGTAAAGTTTCATAAAATTGAACGGTTGGGGAGAAAATGGTGAAAGGGAGGAAAAAAAGTAAAATTTTTGCCTTTCGGAAGCAATAACTTGAAAAATATTGATAAAAAAAAAAGTTGTTATTGTAAAAGTTAGTAAATTCAATTTAGAAGAGAAAATGTCTCCGCAATTTTTTGCCTAACACTAACAGTTTTCGAGATATCGAATTAAACGCGTTTTCATCGAAATGACCTTGAACTGACCATGCCAGAATCCCTCAAATTGGAATATATGCTCAGAATGCACCCCCCTATCGGTCCCTTATAGTCCCCAAACTACATAATTTAATGTTTAATTATTTCCGTAATTGCGCTGGGCTAATAACAGCACAGTGACAATCAGCTATTGGAACATGAAGAATCTAAATGACTACCTGCACTACACTGCACTGCGCTCGTCACCCAGAGATCTAAGGTATCACATCTCTAAGCTCCGTAATTTCTCTATCGATATTCAGTGGTGACAATATTTACTATTGAAGGCCAATTTACATGGAAACAGCTCATTAAAAGGTTCAGTTAGAGAGAGAGAGAGAGAGAGAGAGAGAGAGAGAGAGAGAGAGAGAGAGAGGCGTTTACCACCCAGTTTTGAGAAGAAAGCTTTGTTGAATGTTGCCGCTGCTGGCATGGTCTGTAAAATTTCATGAATAATTTGTCCAAAACAAACCAACATGAATAGATGTAAGTAAACATTGTTAGAAACCACGTAATAGTTTTTAATAGGATCTGATAAAAAAAACTGGTTGGGTTAAAGGGCAACTGACAAAAATTACAAAATTTCAATATCCGTCCGTCGTCCCTGGACGATTGACCTATTTATCAAAAATCTGAAAATTTCCCTTGGGACATTAATGAAATTTCGGTTAATTTAGCAATGTTCGCGATATTGTTCAAAACTAGCCCGAAAGACTCCGAATACAGCCGTTCTATGCCGAATATGAGTAAATCTGGACGGGTGGTAGCCTTAGACCAAAACTATTTGTTTTACTTTAGAAAGTGTACGTGTGCCTCACAGTTAGTCTAAATATACGATGGTCTGATGGATATTTGCATCGACTACATTATCCCACACTCTAACATGTGGATTACACAGTGATGTTATTCAAATACAAAATTCAGGAGTATGTAGTCAGTGAACGAAGTTGGAAATCGATTTAAAGTTGCTTTGTCACTAAAACTAAACTCGGAAATACTTATAGGTAAAAGTAAGGTTAAACACGGTGAAAAGATAATTGTGAGAGTAAGGTTTAAGAAGAATAAGAGTATGGCCGGGCATTATTTCAATGTAGTATGAGTAAGCAAATTTTAATAGTTGTAATAGTGTTCATTTTTTTATGAACCATTTGTTCCAAACCGGCTTTTAGATACCTAAATACAATGAGAAGAATTTGTCTGACATCTGACGCTGTAAATAGAAAGGTAATTGGCGGTTAAGTCCCATAATATTAAGCATCCACTCAAGATGTTCAAAGCTAGGAAAATATTTAATAGAATCATTTTACTTTCCCACCTATGCTTAGGGAAGCTCTAGTGAAAGAGTGTTAGTAGAACAAAGTGTTGTACGGGCAAAACACAAAAGAAGTGCAATAAATTCCGCGAAGAAGTGTTACGAACTCTGAGAAGACTTTTCTGTGAACAAAATGTATGGGTCATATGAACCACTAGGAGACCTTGTTATTTTTGTCGGAAAATTCATGATTTTCCTACAATGTTCAGGGTAAATTTGATTATATGATTATGTACGGCATTGGTTCCATACAGTTTCAATACCTCTTCTAACCCATTATTCCGCAATGCCGTACAAAAATCATGCGCCAGGGAGAAAAGGTCCAGGGTAGCAACCCCCCTCTTCAAATTGCACTCAGTTGGACAGCTTATACAAATGCGTAGTGCTGAATCTTATTATTTTATACCCTTCTAGCATCCTAGATGGGTCTCCTAGTGGTTCATATGAACCATAAATTTTAATCCATCTCAAAAAATTATAGTCCATCTCATATTGTTGCACAGCTTGTTTCTGCAATTGAACGACTCCTTTAATTACACAAATAGACGCATAAATGTAGAATAAAAACGCGATCGACTAAACAAATGCAAGTCACTAGATGCTCTTACCCGATCTTTCTTCAATTGCAGCTGACGAAACGACGGCCACAGCTACGACGAATACTGCAAGCACCAAACACGCCCTCATGTTTGAAATCAATTCGAATCTGCAAAACGACACCATAGTGCAAGCTTATTTATACAACCTTCGTTCCCGCATCCTAAGCCTTCCCTCCCGCACCAATAGACTTAACAAACACGATCGTATTTACTAACGTTTTCTATCTACATACATTACCGTGTGGAAAAGAGTCCGCTTTGAATGAATCCTTTGGACACGGAAATGGAAAACGTTCCGAGTAACGCTTCACTGTTTACAAGATGCGCGCGGTGAGCAAATAAATATTGGATCTGGAGGGAATACCCGAGTCAATTTCTCCGGTATAGAATCGTGAGTGATAAATTCATTCTTTCATATGCAATTCTATGCTCAATCCTGTATACGCAGAGTTGAAATTAGCTTGCGCTTTGGATTTAAAAGGAACGCAGATTAGATATAAGCAGTTAATGAGTGTTTACTTGTTACAGTTTTGCGGAATCTAATAAATGACTAACTTTGATGAAATGAAACGTTGATGATTTTCCTTAAGTAATAGTACGTCGTATCATTTAATCAGCGTCTGAGTGCAATGACCTTACAAATAGGTAATTCTCTGAAGTAGAGTATGAATAAGTAAATAGGTGCCCCGTGATGTTAAATTATGTATTGAGCAAGATCACGTGGGTATGCTTTTGTAACTTCCAGGCATTGATCTAATGTTTCTCAGTTATTTATAAATGTTTCTGAAATTCTTGTAAGCAATTTCACCTAATTGTCTGAGATCAATAAACTCATTGGTTAGATATACTATCTGTGTGTGCACGAAACAGTTAAGTGTAAAAACAATGAGTTGGCATTTGCAAGTCATTGTTTTACACTGTTTTTTATGTTTTAACTAGCTGTTACCCGCAACTTCGTCCGCGCAAAATAAATACCAAGGTAACTCAGGCAGTACCTATTTTTATACCCAGACACATTTACGGTTACTAAAAACAGCTTATAATAAAACAATTTCATACAATTTCATCAAAATCGGTTCAGTTGCTTAGGTGTAAAAACGTAAGAGATATTCGTCCCCCATTTCAACTCCAATTTCATCCCCATACAGTTCAAAATTACAAAATTGCTAGAACAAACATTAAATTTATTGGCTTCGTACCAAGTGCCTATAGGTATAAAGAGTTTCATAGCTTTATCTTCAACGATTGGGAACTTCCATATTGACATTCATCTCCCATTTCAACCCCAATTTCATCCCCGTACAGTTCGAAATTAAAAGATTGCTAGAACTAACATTTATTTTCAACGATTTTGGTGATTTGGGTGATCTTCAACGATTGGAAGCTTCTATATATACTTTCATCCCTTATTTCAACCCCAATTTCCCCCCCGTACAGTTCGAAATTACGAAATTGATAGAATAAACATTTAATTGCTTCGTGTCAAGTGTCTATATTCAGAGTTTCGTGGTTTTATCTTCAACGGTAGGAATCTTCTATGTTGACATTCATCCCCCATTTTAACCCCAATTCCACCCCCGTTCAGTTCGAAATTACAAAATTGCTAGAACCAACATTCGTTTGCTTCAAGCCAAGTGTCTATATACAGATTTTCATGGTTTTATCTTCCACGGTTGGAAACTTTTATATTGACAGTCATCCCCCATTAAAACCCCAATTTCCCCCCGTACAGTTCGAAATTACGAAATTGATAGAATAAACATTTAAGGTCAACCGGGGTGAAGTCGTCTACGGGGCTAAAGCATCTATTTCAATTGTCTTACGAAAAGCGTAACTTAGAACTACCCACACCATCTTTTTTTAGTCTTTAGCACTAACACTACAAAAAGTCATCAATAGATGTCACAACAGAGCTCTTTTTTTTAATTTTTCCGCCATCTTAAATTTTTCGTTATTTCTCGACCCTTCTTGTGTGACGACACGTGAATTTAAATCTTTTGTAACTTAAGTTCTTTTTTAGTGAATCGATGTTTTTATACCGTAAGTACTTTTATTGTTTTATTGCTAACATGTTGTTTTCATTATTTCACATAATTAGCTTAAGGTCTTCAGACAATATGCAATTTAAAATGTGTAGATTATGTTTTTGTTTTGAGGCTATTGCGTCTGTCCTGTTGGGGTAATTGCGTCTATTGTAACGCAATAACCCCATTATCAGTTCTCCTAAACCTTTTAATTTTAGGATAATAATGGTAAATCTATCTATACTTAATAATAAAGGAGTAATGAAAAACCTGTACCTACATTGTACCTATACTTACTTACTTTTTTTAAGTTTGATCGATGTACGTACTACTGAACCCAAAACTATAGATTTCAGAATTTGTGTCTGTTTGTCGGTTTGTTTGTATTAGTATAAATCTATGAATTTATGTCGATAAAACTTAGTACGATCTGAATTATCCGGATCCTGACGATACTTTTAATGTGGGATAACTCCTCACTTATAATAGTAGGGTAGAGGTGTTTTTTCCTTTGGCGGACATAATTTTTTTTAATGTTATATTATAGTAATTTGCTTTAATTCTTTTTTTTATTTTAAGATTTCCAATATGGTGCGGCACTACAAAAGATAAACAACAACTACATACGACCGTTGTAGCGTTCCGTGGTGAAGTTCCTAATAAGTAACATAATACTTGATTGATATTGTAAAAACTACCGTGAGATATCGATTATTACATGACTATTAATGTTGGTGACGTAATATAATATGTTACATAGATATTAAACTAAAAGATCTCACGGGTTTTTATGAAACTCTTTATTTTTGTAATGGTTGTAAGACGGGCAAAATGCCGTCATACTCCGTTGTTCTAATAAATGATACATAATTTCGAACTTGTAGTTTGATTCCAATCTAAAAAAAATGTTTAGCACCCCTAGAATCTAGGATGGGGCGAATGCGTCTACTAGAAACGAAGAAAATTAGACGCCATAGCCCCGAATATTTTTGTTCGACTACTTTCCCTAAACTAAGGCCAGAATTTGGTGGTCAAGATAATAATGTACTATAAAACTAATATTTTTATAAGTTATTGTGATTATAATTGTTATTAGCTCTTCCAATTCCACAATACTAGTTAAAGACGCTTTCGCCCCATCTAGGGCTATTGCGTCTAAAAATCCCAGCCCTCATAGAAACGTCATTTACACGTAGAAGTTATTTAAAATGTCATTATATGGTATTAAAATGTGAAATTAGATAAAATTTCATAACTTCTACCATAACGTATAGCTTAAAATGATACACAATATGTTTGTTATAATCATATGAATATGCCATTCAAAGTATTGTGACGGATTAGCCCCGGTTGACCTTAATTGCTTCGTGTCAAGTATCTATATTCAGAGTTTCGTGGTTTTATCTTCAACGGTAGGAATCTTCTATGTTGACATTCATCCCCCATTTTAACCCCAATTCCACCCCCGTTCAGTTCGAAATTACAAAATTGCTAGAACCAACATTCGTTTGCTTCAAGCCAAGTGTCTATATACAGAGTTTCATGGTTTTATCTTCCACGGTTGGGAACTTTCATATTGACATGCACCCTATTTCAACCCCAATTTCACCCCCATACAGTTAAAAATTACGAAACTGATAGAACAAACATTCGTTTGCTTCGCGTCAAGTGTCTAAATACAGAGTTTCATGGTTTTATCTTCAACGGTTGGGAACTTCCATATTGACGTTCATCCCTCATTTCAACCCCAATTTCACCCCTGTACAGTTGGAAATTACAAAATTGATAGAACAAACATTTAATTGCTTCGTGTCAAGTGTCTAGATACAAAATTTGATAACTTTGAAAATCACGAATTTTCATACAATCGTTCATCCCATGTTTCACCCTCTTAGGGATTGAATTTCGCAAAACCCCGTCTTAGCGAGCGCCTACGTGCTAAAAGAGACCTCCATGCAAAATTGCAGATTCCTAGCATTTGTAGTTTCTGAAATTCCTTGATGAGTGACCTTTCGCTTTTATATATATAGATAGATGGTGTTTTGGAATAATAGTTATATATTTTGTCGCATTTTAAAGAAATTAGGACCTTATTACTAAGCCTTCGCTGTCGGTTTGTTTGTTCATACGCCAGACTTTTAGTACTTTAATTGGTAAATACAAATACACACAGAATAAAAGAAATTAGTTGATGGTAACTGCCACATAAGAAATAGACATGATAAAAAACTTACGAATCTGCTTTTTTGTTGAGTCTATGGTTTGCCTAAAAACACTTAAGTCCACACTATCATCATCATCAACAGCCCACTAAACGTTCCCACTGCTGGGACTCGGGGCCTTCTCTCGCAAGGAGAGAGTTGAGGCCATAATCCACCACGCTGGCCCAGTGCGGGTTGGCGGATGACACATGACTTCGAAAGATTCTAAGTACATGTCGGTTTCCTAACGATGTTTTCCTTCACCGTTTTAAGTTAGCGGCATTACGCACATGACTTCGAAAAGACAGTGGTGCGTGTGGGGTTTGAACCCGGGGTCTCCGGATCGGCAGCCGCCGTTCTCCCGACTAGACCACCGTAACTTATAAGTCCACACTATACACATAAGGATTGACTACCGTAATGTTATGTACAAATTTAAAAACTGACTATGTGTTTTTAATTGTGGTTATGTTTTCTGGCTTTGATTTATACTTGCCAGATTAAGAACGTCTTGTCTAAAAATCTAAAATTTAATACAATTACTTTCATTTTCATGCTTGACCTTTCAAAAATTCGAAATGGTTTATACCATTCTTCGCTTTCGTTATAACAATATTAGTTGTGGCAGGGATCTTTACAAAATACGCCTGGGGAAGTATCACATCTTCTGCCAGTAATTCTTCTTAAGTTCTTGAGATACAGCCTGGTGACAGACAGACGGACGGACGGACGGACAGCCAAGTCGCAGTAATAGGGTTCCGTTTTTACCTTTTGGATACGGAACCCTAAAAAACAACGTTGCTTGTCTGGTGGATATTCCCTTATGGATTTATCCTAAGTGTCTTGAAATAGAGAGTACATCAACATATACGTGCTTCTTCATAGATGAAGAGATTGCGGTTATGCGTTAACCTATTATTATTATTGATAAAAAACAAATTACTATCGATAAAACAATACATTACGCTTAATTGGAGGGAAATAGTTTTGTGGAAGTAGGGGTTATTGTAATTGGAAAATCTAAGCTTTGGAATGAGTTTGTAGTGGTTGGACTCTTAGCAGAGTCCGCTTGGGGAAGTACCACACCTGTGCACGTTATTCTAGCTCCAAGCAGTAATGTGCAAACATTACTGTGTTTCGGTTTGAAGGGCAATGTTTCCAGAGAAATTACAGGGCTTAGAGATATAACAACTTAGACCTCTGGGTGAAGAGCGCAGTGCGGTGCTAGGTAATGATTTGGGCTCTTCATGTTCCAATAGCTGCGCGTCACTGTGTTGTTATGTGGCAGGCATGTTACTTACTAGAGATGCGCCGAGTAACACTTTTGCCGAGTAACGAGTACCGAGTTTTACTCGGTTCCATTTTTTTTCAACCGAGTACTCGGCCGAGTAACTCGGTTCAATAAAATTCCCATTTCGCGCGCGTTAACAAGTACAAACAGGTTACTTACTATAACTACTCATTCATTAGCATAATTTTGATTTTATTGATTTAGATTATCAAAGCGTTTTTTTAAATGTGCTGCGTGTCAATGTGCTGTTATGTGGCAGGCATGTTGCTTACCATCAGGCACATGTCCTGCTCGTCTCTTTACTCTTTATTAAAAAAAAATCTTTCCTAGGCGGACACTGCAAGGCGTCCAGAAGTTACTATAAATAAAAGATAAATAAAACTTAACTAGTAACGCTAATAAAGTATCTGTATAAAAATATAAACTATACAGTTTTGTGTTTTAAGTTTAACAACTTAGCTGAATACTTAAGATAGGGATTTCTATTCTAATTCAAAGGGACGTCCTGTACTATCTCGGAGGATTGCCATTTAAAGACAGCTAAATCTCGGGTATTCCGAGGGCATTCACTCAGTTTTATCTGTGAATGCAAGTGTGGGATGCTAGCAACACTGGGAATTGCTAAAGAGTTCTTACACAAGGTGACCAAGTAATTGGACTGATATTATAGATGTGTCACATTTATAATATCATGTCACTTTCGATGATTGTTTCTTAATTGTCAGATAAAATAGTTTAAAAATATCGGGATGATTTTTGAAGTGAACATTTTAGGCGCGCCTAGACAGATTTTTCGTGGGCTGTGAATTGAATTTTTTTGTCACGCTCGGGTATGATTTAAAGAAAGCTTCGGGTAATCTCGGAACCATGGCTATTGGCCAAATAGAAATACGTCAGCCAAAGGGAAATGCTGAAAGGGCGTGGTCTCGCCATCATAACATGGCCATCTAGAAACGCATCAGCCAAAGGGAAATGCTGACGCATTTCTAGATGGCCATGCCAAGATGGCTAGACCACGCCCTCCGTTTACACCCGTGTAGTTTCCAAGGTAAGCTATCAAATTCTGAGTTTTCAGTTTTCACTTCTATAGGCACCATTTTTTTTATTACAGATAAGTTATAGTCAGGAATAACTAGACCTGGAATTTCCAGGGGTTCAATTCCAAATGTTATTGCTCTAAAACATACAGCAATCCTTTGGAAATACACCATTTCTAAATACACTTACTTATATGCGAACAAATCTCGGACTCAAACAACTTATGTGAAGTTATTTATAACAAAAAAAAGAGGAAAGGCGAATAGGTCGAGTTTTTGAAATTTTAATGAAATGAAATGAATATTGAAATCTTGTGAATTACTTTTTGTAATATAAAAATCTAAAATTTGTGTACCTTGACGACATAATATTTATTAGGTACTAATTAGCTGTTTAGTTAGAACAGTGTGTTTATTGGATTTTACAAAAAAAATAATTAAGTCTTATGTCTGAGTTTAATGTTAAATTAAAGTAAATTTTTGTGTTTTCGGATTAAACCTATTTTTTATTTGTCTGCCTCGTAGGTTTATACACATTCCAGTCTTTACTAATTTCAATCCACCATATCCTTCCGTTAGCAGTTCGTTTTCGATCTGGAACTTAAGTAAAAACTTACATCCAAAGACCAATTCTGAAGTAAGATCTACTAAAAAACTATCACGTAGCATACCTACATACGAAAATACATACAGCCAAATTTAGAACCTCTTCCGTTTTTGAACACGATAAAAACAAAGGTATAAAACCTTTAAAATGCTAAAAAGTGCAGGTCACATTTATTACAAGTGTTACTAAAGTCTACTTCAGTTTTCGATCAGAGTCATTAAGAATTAGACTCAGGTGTCCGTTATATCATGGACCTCGTGTACGAACGATATAACTCTAGCAATCACAAAAATTGGCTCCGACAGAGAGCAACGCCAAAGAAACGAGAGTAAAATTAGAGACGTGGAAATGATAACGTTGAATACCCGGAGCTAGAAATTTACATTCCAAAGGATACTTTTGAATTCTGAAATGAAAACAGCAACTAGAATTATAGTTCAGTAAATTATGGTACGTTGACTTCGAAAAAGGCATAAATTAAGTAGGTACTGAATAGATCCATGACACTAGTCGGTAGTAAGACAAGTTGGGATACTAAACAATACGCCTGCCTCCTTACAACACATTGTCACGCATCTATATTTAAACAGGAAGCATCCAATAACTGCCTAGTGCTTCATTGGGCTCATCATCTAGAGATATGGTAGTGGACATTTCGTACACAATACCATATAACCCCAAAATAAGCAAAGCTTGTACTGTGGGAACCAGATAGCTGATAATATAACACTTATAAAGTCGTAAATATTTATTACATTTAGAAATACTCAGACACAACGAATATTTGTTTTCATCACACAAATATTTGCACTGGGTGAGAATGGAACCCTCACAGGTAGACTTACTACATACTAAGCCACGAGACCAGTAAACAGATACAAGATAATTTATCTTTTTGCTCTGTAATTTCTCTGAAAACGTTAGCTAGATAGGTACTATACTACTACTTTGTTCATACTAAAAAAAAATATATATATATATACATACATACACAGATACACAGAAAAAATAACAATGAAATTCCAAATAAACATTACTCTTCAAACTGAAACGTTTCGACTTCAATCAGAACGTTCGCACATTACTGCTAGGTAGAATAACTAGCAAAGCCATGGGAGTTTCCGAGGCAGACTCTGCAAAGGATCAGTTGTAAGTGTATGATAATCTCCCACGTCCTATACAATTCAAAGATCTCGATCCCCTCTGAGCTTTAGCTTTGTTAGTTAGAGAGGAAAACATCGTATGGAAACTGACAAATACCTCTTACCATGGTCATCGCTTCTTTCTCGAAACACGCGCCAACCACCAACTAACAAAATACACTTGGCAAGCCTGGTGGACTATGGCTGAGTCTGAGTACTAGTAAAAGCAATCCTCCCGAGGCTTGCTTTTACATGTACTTTCCTAGCACTGATAACATAAAACTTCCTGTACGAATACTTACCTTTGCACGTATTGAAAACACTAGCGGACCGCCCCGACTTCACCTGTGGTACATAATATATCCCATTTCACTCAGGGATCACAAACATATTACCAATTGTAAAGAATAAATAGAGAGAAAAAGTAATAGAATTTTTGAAATCGGTCCGGTGACTTCTGTGATTAGCGTGTTCAAACAAACAAGCTCTTCAGCTTTATAATATAAGTATACATTAAATAGAACATAATAAAATTGCGATCCAAATAACTATTTAGTTAACTGACGACGTTTTGGCTGTAACACTAGAAAATTAGAGAAACTAAAAAACTAAACTGTAAAACTAGAGTTGCGTACCGTTGTCTACACGAAGCTAGAAGTACTAGCTTGCTAACAAGCGAAGCGAGGTGACATAATAGTGGCAGCCGTGGTCACGGGAAGCCTGCAATTTCAATATGAATTGAAATTACGAAAGTTTATGAATTAATTTATGCTATAGCTAGTTATGTATAATAGCTGCTTTTCGTAGTGTAACTTAGGGCTTCATCATCATCATCATCAGCCGCAAGTCGTCCACTGCTGAACATAGGCCTCCCCCCTAGATTTCCACAACGAACGGTCCCGCGCAACCTGCAACCAGCGGTTTCCAGCGACCTTTGTGAGGTCATCTGTCCATCTAGTGGGAGGCCGTCCAACACTGCGTCTTCCGGTTCGTGGTCGCCACTCGAGAACCTTTCTTCCCCATCGGTTGTCAGTTCTTCGAGCGATGTGGCCTGCCCATTGCCACTTCAGCTTGCTAGACTCGTTGAGCTATGTCGGCCACTTTAGTTCTTTTGCGAATATCTTCATTACGGATTCTGTCGCGCAAAGAGACTCCGAGCATAGCTCTCTCCATAGCTCGCTGTGTGACTTTGAGCTTTGTTATGAGGCCCACAGTTAAGGACCACGTCTCAGTTCCATAAGCCATCACTGGCAACACGCACTGGTTAAAGACTTTTGTCTTTAGGCATTGGGGTATTTTGGACTCAAAGATGTGTCGAAGTTTCCCGAACGCTGCCCATCCGAGTTGGATCCTTCGCTGGACCTCTTTGTCGAAGTTGGATCTACCTAATTGGATCTTTTGACCCAGGTAGACGTATTCGTCAACAACTTCGAGTGTGGTATTCCCAACAATAACCGGTACAGGTGAGACATGCACATTTGACATGACCTTCGTCTTGTCCATGTTCATCCTCAAACCAACCTGTTGGGATACTCTACTGAGGTCCCCGAGCATTGCACCGAGGTCCTCCAGCGACTCCGCCACAATGACTATGTCGTCGGCAAACCGAAGGTGAGTGATGCATTCGCCGTTGATATTGATGCCATGTCCGTTCCAGTCCAGTAGCTTGAAAACGTCTTCCAGCGCAGCAGTGAACAGTTTCGGAGATATAACATCTCCCTGTCTCACGCCTTTCTGTAGCTGGATATGTTTTGTGCACTGGTCCTGTAATCGGACAGACATTGTGGCTTTGCTGTAAATACACTTCAACACTTCGATATAGCGATAGTCGATGCGGCATCGCTGGAGAGACTGAAGCACTGCCCAGGTCTCGATGGAATCGAAGGCTTTCTCATAGTCCACATACGCTATACATAGTGGCCGATTATACTCCTCAGTTTTCTGTATAATCTGCCGGAGCGTATGTATGTGGTCTATGGTACTATAGCCTTTTCGGAAACCGGCTTGTTCGGGTGGCTGAAAGTCGTCAAACCTGCGTGCGAGACGATTCGTGATTACCCTCGAAAACAACTTATAAACGTGGCTCAGAAGTGAGATGGGTCTGTAATTCTTCAACAAGGTGTTGTCACCTTTTTTGAAGAAGAGCACCACCACACTTCTGCTCCACGCTTCTGGCGTATTACCGTCTAGTATGACGGAGTCGAACAGCTTCTGGAGGACTTTAAGTACCGGTTTTCCACCCGCTCTCAGAAGCTCAGTCGTAATTCCGTCATCGCCAGGTGCTTTGTTGTTTTTAAGTTGTTTGAGAGCCATCCTAATCTCATACAGGCTGACTTCCGGGATATCTTCGGTAAAGTGTCGGGTCAGCTTGGCTCTGGGGTCTTTTGCCATGCTAACGACAGGTTGTGCTTGTGTAGAGGTGTATAACTGTTCATAGAACTTCTCAATCTCCTCCAAAATCTCGGGCTTCGACGAGACTACGTTACCGCTATCGGTCTTCAGTTTGGCCAGCTGACTTTGCCCAAGAGACAGATTTCTTGCGAACACTTTCGAGCCTTGGTTCCGCTTGATCGCTTCTTCAATACACGAAGTATTGAAGCAACGTATGTCGCGTCGCACACAAGTAGAGATCCGTCTATTGAGCCGTCTGTATACCGTCATGTCGACCGAAGACTGCAACCGCATATCTCGCCTAACTGCCATGAGATTTAGAGTATGATCGGAGAGCTTTTGGGTTCTATTTTGGCGTCGGCTCTTATAAAATTTCCTGCCAACTGCTTGAACAGTTTCCACCAGCCTGTCGTTTATTTCGTCCGCCGTTACGCATTCATCTAAGGCTTCGAAGCGATTTTGAAGTTCGAGTTGAAAGTTATCGGGATCTTCGATTTGAGCATAATTTGGTCGGAGCGTGGACTTCATTAGACGTGATCTTTCGAACTTAATGTTTAGATTCAGCGTGCCTCTTACAATACGGTGATCGCTGCCGGTCTTAACCCTACTGATCACAGAGACATCGCTGAATATTTGCCGTTTAGTCGTCATAATGAAGTCGATCTCATTTTTTGTGGAACCATCTGGGCTAATCCATGTCCATTTTCGTTGTGGCTGTTTCTTGAAAAAGGAGTTCATCATAAAGAGGCTCTCCCTTTCCAAGAAATCAGCTAGACGTTGCCCTCTTGGGTTCCGCTGCCCATATCCGAATTGTCCCACTCTCAACTCATCACCGCTACGTTTGCCCAGTTTCGCGTTGAAGTCTCCCATCACAACTGTGAAATGTGTTGGCGAGACATGTATGGCTTTGGAGATGTCCTCATACATGGTCTCAACCTCTTCGTCGGGATGTGTCGAGGTCGGTGCGTATACCTGTATGACCTTCAATGAATACCGGTCGGTAATTTTAAGTACAAGGTACACGACCCTGCTCGACACACTCTCGATCATTATCACGTTGTTGACGAGAGACTTGCGGACTATAAACCCGACACCCCCTTGGGATTGTTGATCTCCCTCCCGGTAGTAGAACAAGTTGCCGGATTCGAGGGTTATCCTGTCCTCGCCCTGTCTACGGACTCCGGATAACCCTATGATATCCCAGCGCAACTTGTCCACTTCTTCTTCCAGCTCCACAATCTTTTCGTCAGCCCTCAGAGTCCGTGCGTTAAACGTTGCCAGGTCGAGTCGTTGGGTTTGGTGGCGGGGCGTCTGCCGGGGATTCTTCGCACCCCATGCTCCACCGGAACCAAGGCTGCCACCAGCGCCTGGAATAGCGGAGCCGCCGGGGACTAGGGGCCGTTTCTTTATTGTGTTCTTCATAGGGGGGGTATTTGCCATAGTCACCACGCTTGGCAGGCGGGTTGGTGACCGCGGAGCCAACCCTTTGCACCGATGACGCCGCTGCCCGTCACCGGTCTGGTCAATTTAGGACTGGCTTTTAAATGGTTATACCGCCATTGGTTCGGTCGTCAGAGCCTCGTTAGTTGGCAGCAGGGTGTACCACGCGCAGGAGAGGTTGACATTTGGAGAAGCTAGATGTTTAGTGCTTCCCCCTTACACCCCCTATAACTTAGGGCTTAACATTCACTAACTATATTATAATCCTGCTACTATACTTAGGTAGTACGTAGGTATATTTAATTAAAATCCGTTCTATCGTTACAGAGATTTGTGGGAATCAACATTCACACTTACAAATCCACAAACTATCGCTTTTATCTACTACTTAAATCTTATTACGTAGATTTTACACTAAGCAGCATAACAGCATAATAAACAGCCCACTAAATAATGTTCCCACGGCTGGGACTCGGGGCCGTCTCTCGCAAGGAGAGATTAAAGGCCATAATCTACTATACTGGCCCAGTGCGGGTTGTTCGATGACACTTGACCTCGAAAGATCCTAAGTTCATGTCGGTTTGTTTCCTTACGATGTTTTCCTTCACCGGTTGGCGGTATTACGCACATGACTTCGAAAACTTTGGACTCTTCATGTTCCAATAGCTACGTGTCACTGTGCTGTTATGTGGCAGGCATGTTGCTTACCATCAGGCACATGTCCTGCTCATCTCGTCACTCTTTATTTAAAAAAAAAAAAGACAGTGATGCGCGTGGGATTTGAACCCGAGACTCGGCAGTCACCGTTCTCCCGACCAGACCAGTCGTAAATTACACTACGCACATCTGAAACCTACAAGACAATGTTAAAAAAATAATCAAGATGATCAAGCCCAGTACCAGTCAAAAGCATCACCAACGTACTGACGTAAATACCACGCTAGATGGGAATGCTTACACAGTATACATTGACCAATGTAGCTGTAACTTATCTATTGATACGAATACTTTATAATACTAGTGTGATAATAAAACTCATCGATTGTGGGTAAATCATTGTCCTTTAGTCTTCAATCTCCTAGATGACTAATTAAAAATAATAAGCTTATTCTTTCAATCTTAGCTAAGTCTTACATCACGCAAGGTATGAGTGTTTGTTCTCTTTGATAATGTTAATACCTAATTAGTTTTCATAAAAATGAAATTACTCATACGCGTATATGTAATTAGTACCTGGGTGACCGAGCTTTGCTCGGTTTAAATACTAAATATACTTAGATACCTACAGATAAAAGACTCCAAGAAATAGATTTTCTTAAAAAAAACGAATTGAAAAAAAAAGAGAACCCGTCTGGATTCGAACCCGGAGCTACCAATTCGTGACCGCTATGAGCGCCCGACTTCCCGTCTGAGCTAATTATGCTGTCGCGTCACGCGGCGAAATTTACCTTCACATTCTAATGTCTAATGTGACAGTTTTTCATTGTCTAAAAACGCGCATAATATGCGTTTTTTTTAATAACACCTAGTTAGATCGATTTATCGTCCCCGAAACCCCCTGCATACATAATTTCATGAAAATCCGTCGAGCCGTTTCCGAGATTCAGATTCTATATATATATACATATTTATATAGGTACAAGAATTGCTCGTTTAAAGGTATAAGATAAGATGTTTCTAATATTTTAATCATGCGGATATACACACTTATTTTGAATACAAACAGGCAACACTAAACTTGTGCTGTGCAGTACTTGTGCCTGATGGTAAGAAACACGTCAGCTCACAACAAATAGTGTCACGCAGTTATTTGGACATAAAAAGTCCAAATCATTACCTAGCCTTGCACTATGATAGCCCAGAGATATAAAATGATTTAACTATTAATTTCTCTGTAATTGTAATTATTTTGTAATTTCTCTGGAAACGAAATTGGAATATATAAGCAAAATTGAGGCTAATATCTCGTAGATAGCACACTTAACACAAGAAAGTACGTGATTCATCCCGTCGGCCAAAGAAAACGCTATTACAACTCTTGACATAATTTAAAAGTGTTGTTGAATCAACAAGCGTAGTGTAGTGGTAGGGCTCTTTGCAGTCTGTCAGGGGAAGTACCACGCCTACGCTAGTTAATCTACCGCCAAGCCTACGATCTACCAGCAATTTCCAGAAAAAATACAGATGATAGTGTGCAGTCAAGGGTGGATCCAGCTTTAGGGGCGGGCTCCAGGGGGGGGGGGGGGGGGGGGGGTGCTCACCTAGTCGTGGTCAAAAGTAACAAAACTGTGCTATAGGTACATGCCATGCTTTTTATCAGTGGTCTACCTACGTACTGGACACAGAGCCCATGACCCGTCCCCGTTGGATCCGCGCTTGAGTGCATTGCTAATAATGATTTGGACTCTTCATGTTACAATAGCTGCGTGACGCTTGTTATGAGCAGGCGTGTTGCTTACCATCAGGCACATGTCTTGCTCTTCCCATCACACTATATTATAAAAATAAATGAGTGCAGTTATTAATAAAATCTAATAAACATCTTTATTGACAAAGCACACCAGTATAGAATGTGCAATAAAATACTATGTGGTGATTTGAATTGAATTTAAATTATAAAAAATTATGGAAAAGGTACCTCACCTGTTTATTTAAAAAAAAAAAATATAGAGTAACGAGACGAGCAGGACATGTTCCTGATGTTAAGCAACATATCTGCCACATAACAGCACAGTGACACGCAGCTATTGGAAGATGAAGAGTCCAAATCATAAACCTACCACTGCCCTGCGCTCGTCACCCAGAGATATAAGTTGTTTAATCTCTACGCCCTGGAGTTTCACTGGAAACATTGCCCTTCAAACCGGAAAACAGTGATGTTTTCGCATTACTGCTTGGCGGTAGAATCACTGGCAAAGATGTGGTACTTCCCCAGACGGACTCTGCAAAGAGTCCTACTACTATCAAACATTTAAACTCCTAATACCTTGAGGTAAAGTCGTAGCCTGAAGCGCTTTCCTACAACATAAAGTGATTTATATGCGGTTAAAAACCAACAGACGTCAGCTAGATACCACATAGAGCTTGAATCTCGACCAAAACAATAAAATGTAGGGCAGATAACGCGAACGACGTAACTTGTCGTCGCCGACACGTGAACATTGAAAACAACGCCGGTAGGTCGTTTAACGACGTACGGCGGACTTATACACTCCGTGGTGTAGGAGCTTGCAGTCAAAATTTGAAAGGTGTCTTTCTCATTTATTTATTTATTTGAAATCAATTCGCACTGTTGTAAATAACGACTTATACTAGTAAGACTTAATAGTATAACTAAGTCATGATAATAATTTAATTACTTTCTTGACTGACACCCTAGAAACTGACAAGTTGAATTGGATTCTGGATTCGCTGTATCAATTCAAATTCTCTAATCGTAACTTTTTTACTCACATTATTTTAAACATAGTCGAAAACAAATAGTTTTGACAAATTTATTGTATGCCTTCAAAGAAGCCACACAGGCGTGCAATTGTATGCATCAATTTAATTTTAAAATATTCGATATCGTGTTAAATTACCCACAAAGAGTAATGCAAATTTTTGTGTTTGTGTTTGAAATTCGATGTTTTTTTGACGTTAAAGCCTCTGGTAACGATTAATTTGTACATGTCACAGCTGCTAACCCGCTCTAGACAATTGTGGTCATTAATGACAAATTTGTTAATGTCATAAACAAATTTAATGTACACAGCACTGTAAATTAAAGAAAAAATATTGAGTTAATTAATTGATATTTGGAAATTGATTTCAAGCACTTAAGTCATTTTTTTGTAGTGGTGAGACACGTTTGGTTTTTATAATTACTGCCAAGCAGTATAGTGTAAACATCACAGTGTTGTCATCATTTTATAAACATCAAAAATAGTCATCTTGCTATGTTCAAATAGTTGCGTGCACCGTGTACTGTTTTAGGCTATGTGAGTAAATTGTTGAAGTAATTAATTTATTGCTTTTGTCAATATTAAATTACTATTTACTCCATCTTGACGTCTTCAAGTTGACATTAAATATGTTTTTTGTTGTCTGAGGAAACGCGGTTCATTGTAGCCCGCATCATCTCGAGCGTCCAACCAAACCCAATCAATGATTAAAAGAGCAACCGTATTCTCGTGACCACGGCGGTTGTAACGCTGCTGAAACGTCGATGTAATTAGATGTGATAGTTTCGATCTTCGAATTAGGTCTTGTGAAGTGTTTAAATTATGCATTCGAACCGCGAAAGCTTAAAAACAATAAAAATACCCAACCAACCAACTGTACAAAAATTATTGTATGTCCAAAATTCTCTAAAAGATCTTCAAAAATAAAAGAAGTCAAATAGTCACCTGTATCTTAAACTATAAAACAGTATTGCGAAGGGGTGCGTCTCGGTGTAAAATATTTATGTGCAAATGGAAACAGCGAGTTTTCACGTTGAGTTTTATATCACTGAAAGTACATTGAAAATGTGTTTCTATATTCTGAACAGTTCTAGAGATTCTCTCCAGCCAAATGTTAATATCGGGCTAATAAATTTCAGCTCAGTGACTGAACCTGTTTAATTTTCTTTGTTCTCTGATTCATTTATTTTTGTAATTAACATTAAGTGGCATGTTTCTGGGTAGAGGATTTACCCAAAATCTTTAACTTATTTCAGGACAAAAGAGCCACTTTAAAATCATGACAATGAATTAATCGCCATGAAACCATTGATATAGCTAAGTACACTAAGAGTTCAATGCATGAAACAATTGCAATTAAAGAATTTACAAGCACACTATCACTGAGTATCCCTAGATCTCCTTTAGAATTTTATTTTAAAACATATGTAGCAATTTGTTTTTTCAGAAAAAAAAATCTTGTCAATTGTTATAATCTAATTAATGTCATTAATAAAAGAATATGTACCATCGTTTTATTTTGGTCGTTTAACCATGAATATGGTGCAAGAAACTGTATCGAAATATCGGGGATTCACTTCAGTATTATTTTACCGTGAAAAACTTCTGAAATTAAATCCGGTAATAATAGTAGTAGTGTGGTGAGCGACCGTAACACCTTGAAACAGTGTTGTTTATAGTTACTTTTACCCTAATCACCAAATAATATTTTTGAAGTAATTTAGTTACTAAAACATAATTTTTACACTATTATATATTTTTACACAACTAACCACATAATATCCATTTGCTCGTGAGTAAGGGACTCATTTAGGATCGTAACAATATGTAGGTATATTTTGTCTAAGGATAATCTAATACTTGTCATCTCAGCACTTTGCGACTCACATCGACACAATTTATTCATAACTAGCAGCGCCCGTTCCCGTTGTATTTCCGGGATAAGAAGTAGCCTATGTGTTCTTCCAGACTATAATCTATCTGTGTTCCAAATTTCAGCCCGATCCGTTCATACGTTAGGACGTGATTGAGCAACAAACATCCATACATTGACATTTATAATATTAGTAGGATTAAACCAATGAATGGTTTTAGTATTAAAATTAACGTGGTTGTTACAGATATTTATTTGGTTAAACGGGTAACTCACGTGTGATATTATGGTCGGTCAATCCTCGAGTTTCGGCCGTGTCCGGCGGTCTTTTTCAAGGAGAGTGTACGCGCGCGATGGCTGCCCGTCGCACCCAATAAATATAACGAATTGTTTGTAATTATTATGAGCAAAATTGATTATTTAGTTATGGGCACATCACATTCAATCGCTAAAACGCATTTAAATTTAATGCATTTACTAATTGCTTTCTTTGGTTTTCTGAAATTTTAGTAGGTAAAACGCCTAAATAGTTTTCTACTGCAGTATTTAGCGTAAAAATTACTGAAACATTTTATGTTCCCACTGTTGAGACTCAGGACCTTTTTCATAAGGAGAGAGTCAAGACCACAATCCACTATGCTAGCCAAATGCGGGTTGGTCGATTGATCGCTTGTACAGGTTATCCGGTACATAAAACCCTTCTACCAAAATTTCAACTCCAACAAGGAAATCAACAGTAACAAACATTTCCACCCTTGAAAACTTTCATAATCTTAGCATAATTAAGTATTCTCGTTACAATTGTTTCATAGTTAGAACGATCTTACCCCTCTTAGCTATTTAAATAATTAATCTCCCAGAATCAAACTTCGGTTACTCTGTTTACACAAGTCGAGCACAATAATGCCTACACCACAGAATCCTTATCAAAACAAACTTATACTCTAGCGAATTCTTGGCAAATATGAAGCCTAACTACATTTGTATTTCGGGGAATAGCCCACAACTTAACAAAAGCTTTCTCCGACTGTTTCTGACTAACAATAGATGTAATCAAAGACGATGTATCAAATAATATATTCGACTTTATTTTACACGACTGACCTAAATAGAAGCGTTACTTATGTCTTTGCCATTTATTCTGCCGCCAAGCATTAGTGTGCAAACATTACTGTTTTGTTTTTTATACTTTCTTTTTTTAATAGGTTGGTACAGTCCGCGAGGTATAAGCTGAGCTTTGCATTAGTGTGAGTGATCACCAAAAGTACAGTCAGACGCAGGACGCTGTGACCATGTTCTCTTCTTAATAAGGTGTCAATTTTATATTCAATAAATCGTTGTTTATTATGCAGTTTCAATTGTATATTGGTATAAACGATAGGCCTGCCCTGAATACGGTATTCGGAAATTTTAAGTAAATAAGTATACGTAGGTGACGGATCTCATGCTTTTCCATAAAAAATTTTCTGTTATTCTCTGTCCTTGACCATTTGAATCCTAAAAGAGATACTTCTTTTCGCAATGACCATATTGATCCTGGATAGTTAATGTCAGCTTGTTGTTTAAGAGTTTGTTGTCTGACTGTACTTTTGGTAATAGATGCGTATGCATGTGATCACTCACACTAATGCAAAGCTCAGCTTATACCTCGCGGACTGTACCTACTTGTTGTACCTAATACCGACAACAAATTATTTGTGAAAAGTCCAACTTTCATGGTTTATGAGATACAGCTTGGTGGCATACGGAGAGATATGGAGTCCTAGTTATAGGGTCCCGTTTTACCCTTTGGACATGGAACCCCAAAAAAGAGATATTTTTGTCATGTTACACTGTTTAGCAATATTATGTTAATTTTGATAAATAAAACAAAGTTGAGCTAGTTACGCCATTTGTAATTCGATAACGGCCTGAATATGATATTGATATTAGACTATTATGATATTTCGTTTGTTGAATTTGTCTCCGCCCTAACTATATTGGTCGACATTTTTTACACTGCCCTGTCTAGCTCTAAACTAATACCCGGTTTACATTATTCCAGTCCAGCGATTAAATCCAGCGCTGGATTGTTTACTGGAAATATGGCAACCGGCACTGGAAAGCACCAATCCTTTCCGCCAATGCTTTCCAGTGCCAGTTTTATATTTTTCCAGTAAGCAATCCAGCGCCAGCCAGCAGTATTCAATCGCTGGACCGGAATAATGTAAACCGGGTGGGTATAAGTAAAGCTTGTACTTGAAGAGTCCAAATCATTGCCTAAAACTGCACTGCAGTAGCCACCCAGAGATCTATACTAACATAATAAAGCTGAAGACGCTTTTGTTTGAACGCGTCAATCTCGAGAACTACCGGACCAATTTCAAAAATTCTTTCACCGTTGGATATATACGTGGTCTCTAAGTGCTATATATTATGAACCACAGGGCAAAGCCGGGGCGGACCGCTAGTGTAAGATATTCTATCTCTATGCTCTGTAATGCTACTCGAAACATCACCCTTCGAACCGGAACACAGTAACTACAGACCATTTGATATTGTTCGTTTTGCCACTATATATTACAAAAATAAAACTATTGAAACCATCTTCAATACATTTAGAATTTGATAAATTTTACATGTTGTGTCTAAAATTCGTGTATCAATATTAATAATGTCATAAAATTATCTACGACATATATGCCACACCCACTGGAGGTCCAAAGGAGCGCCAAAGGGACCCTGTTAGGTCCGTACTAACCGCCCACGTAGCCTGGAGACTGCTAAAGACAGTTTCTATTGAATAAGTAATTAACTACCTAGATATTCCACTAAGCTATAATATGTTGTAGTTAATAATATTGAAGATATTTAGATACTGAGGGAAATTTATTGTGGAGTAATTTTTGGTAGCTCCAGATAATATGTCATTTGTCCAGATAATATTTTAGACGGTACCTACCTAATATTTCCCACAATATCTAGTTCTTGTTTGACACACATTCAATCGACAATAAAATTTAACATTTTCTTAATAAACTACAAAAAAACGGGTACACAAAAAAAAACAATTTTTACATTTTCAATACCTCTCTTCTAATCGATTATTCCGCAACACCGTACAAAAATCATGCGACAAGGAGAAAAGATCGAGGGTTGCAACCTCTTATCTTCACTTGCACCCAGTTTGACAGCTTACAAATGACGGCATAGTGCTGAATCTTATTATTTTATACTCTTCTATCTTTCTACACAGGTCTCCTGGTAATTCAAATAACGCATCAATTTTGTACATGGCATTTATATAGTATATTATTAAACCCGTGACGAGTCAAATTTCTTAGTAACCCATCATTCCTACATTTAAATAGAACCTAGTACTAACAAACTGCATGATCTAATACCATCTTGCTCTTTTTTATAGCGAAGGGTACGTAGCTCGAAAAGGTTGCGTCGAATTTCAAATCTCTTCGTTCGAGTACGAATTAAATTGATATTACTTTCGTAATAACCACATTTAAATGTGTAATAGGTTGTCTGCGTGGATATTCTCTGATAGATATGATCTGGATGTCAACTAATCGACAGTGATTGCGCGCTGCATCGTGAACCACATCGTCGCTTGACGTCAGGCAAGGCATTGAAGTGCAAATCTAATAGGATAAAAAAACTTTCAAGATCTCTAGAAATACGAATACTTGGCGTTTAAAAGCTCTCATTCTCTCATTTAATAAAATAGGCTCACAGTCAGACCGCTCAACAATTTCGTTAACAAAATCAATAATCACCTGCCCCACAGTGACTTGACCGAAGAGCGCCACAACATTTTGAAATACACCTCTTTTCCCCAGATCGCAATAAATCCGATGGAATCGAGGCAATATATCCTGAGGTTTGCTTACTACGTGTCGTAGATTCTAAAATATGTGTAAAGCGAAACCACCCTATACGCAGGAATATTCTACGAGTATGTGTGGCGAGGTGCGATGCTATTTCGATGATTTATTTTATCTTTGGCAGGGTTACCTATTGCAGACAAACTCAATTACAATTTTATGTATGAACGTCTATTGACATAATTCACTTACCCCTGTATTTCAGGCATTTACTCAAGCTTACGTACGTCAAAACCCCTGATATTTTGCCCTTCGTACTCGTAGTTGACAAGAGGTTTCGCTGTGCTTTCATTATACAAAAATCTACACTGTGAAATGCAATGCTTGGTTGGTGGATACAATCTTGATAGTTTCATGTCGTAAGTTGGTGCCTTCGAGTCGTAAATGAATCGGTTTCATCACCGTAGTCTAAGATCAGGTAAGACGGCGCCGGCGGTCAAACGCAAACCTATTATCGACAAACTTGTTTTTACTTTCGTGACGAAAAAGACGTTAAGTCACAAACATGTTTATTTTGAACTATTTATAATTTTAAAATTAATTATAAAATTTATAATTGGGGTGTAAGGGGGAAGCGCTTAACATCTAGTTTCCCCAAATGTCAACCTCTCCTGCGCGCGGTACACCCTGCTGCCAACTAACGAGGCTCTGACGACCGAACCAATGGCGGTATATCCATTTAAAAGCCAGTCCTAAATTGACCTGGCCGGTGACGGGCAGCGGCGTCATCGGTGCAAAGGACTGGCTCCGCGATCACCAACCCGCCTGCCAAGCGTGGTGACTATGGCAAACACCCCCCCATATGATGGTCACAACAAAGAAACGGCCCCTAGTCCCCGGCGGCTCCGTTATTCCAGGCGCTGGTGGCAGCCTTGGTTCCGGCGGAGCATGGGGTGCTAAGAATCCCCGGCAGACGCCCCGCCACCAAACCCAACGACTCGACCTGGCAACGTACAACGCACGGACGCTGAGGGCTGACGAAAAGATTGTGGAGCTGGAAGAAGAAGTGGACAAGTTGCGCCGGGATATCATAGGGTTATCCGAAGTCCGTAGACAGGGCGAGGACAGAATGACCCTCGAATCCGGCAACTTGTTCTACTACCGGGAGGGAGATCAATAATCCCAAGGGGGTGTCGGGTTTATCATCCGCAAGTCTCTCGTCAACAACGTGTTAATGATCGAGAGTGTGTCGAGCAGGGTTGTATACCTTGTACTTAAAATAACCGACCGGTATTCATTGAAGGTCATACAGGTATACGCACCGACCTCGACACATCCCGACGAAGAGGTTGAGACCATGTATGAGGACATCTCCAAAGCCATACATGTCTCGCCAACACATTTCACAGTTGTGATGGGAGACTTCAACGCGAAACTAGGCAAACGTAGCGGTGATGAGTTGAGAGTGGGACAATTCGGATATGGGCAGCGGAACCCAAGAGGGCAACGTCTAGCTGATTTCTTGGAAATGAGATCCTCTTTATGATGAACTCCTTTTTCAAGAAACAGCCACAACGAAAATGGACCTGGATGAGCCCAGATGGTTCCACAAAAAATGAGATCGACTTCATTATGACGACTAAACGGCAAATATTCAGCGATGTCTCTGTGATCAGTAGGGTTAAAACCGGCAGCAATCACCGTATTGTAAGAGGCACGCTGAATCTAAACATTAAGTTCGAAAGATCACGTCTAATGAAGTCCACGCTCCGACCAAATTATGCTCAAATCGAAGATCCCGACAACTTTCAACTCGAACTTCAAAATCGCTTCGAAGCCTTAGATGAATGCGTAACGGCGGATGAAATAAATGACAGGCTGGTGGAAACTGTTCAAGCAGTTGGCAGGGAATTTTAAAAGACCCGACGCCAGAATAGAACCCAAAAGCTCTCCGATCATACTCTGAATCTCATGGCGGTTAGGCGAGATATGCGATTGCAGTCTTCGGTCGACATGACGGTATACAGACGGCTCAATAGACAGATTTCTACTTGTGTGCGACGCGACATACGCTGCTTCAATACTTCGTGTATTGAAGAAGCGATTAAGCGGAATAAAGGCTCGAAAGTGTTCGCAAGAAATCTGTCTCTTGGGCAAAGTCAATTGACCAAACTGAAGACCGACAGTGGTAACGTCGTCTCGTCGATGGCCGAGATTTTGGAGGAGATTGAGAGGTTCTATGAACAGTTATACACCTCTACGCAAACACGACCTGTCGTTAGCATGGCAAAAGACCCAAGAGCCAAGCTGACCCGACACTTTACCGAAGACATCCCGGAAGTCAGCCTGTATGAGATTAGGATGGCCCTCAAACAACTTAAGAACAACAAGGCACCTGGCGACGACGGAATTACGACTGAGCTTCTGAGAGCGGGTGGAAAACCGGTACTTAAAGTCCTCCAGAAGCTGTTCGACTCCGTCATACTTGACGGTAATACGCCAGAAGCGTGGAGCAGAAGTGTGGTGGTGCTCTTCTTCAAAAAAGGTGACAACACCTTGTTGAAGAACTACAGACCCATCTCACTTCTGAGCCACGTTTATAAGTTGTTTTCGAGGGTAATCACTAATCGTCTCGCACGCAGGTTTGACGACTTCCAGCCACCCGAACAAGCCGGTTTCCGAAAAGGCTATAGTACCGTAGACCACATACATACGCTTCGGCAGATTATACAGAAAATCGAGGAGTATAATCGGCCACTATGTATAGCGTATGTGGACTATGAGAAAGCCTTCGATTCCATCGAGACCTGGGCAGTGCTTCAGTCTCTCCAGCGATGCCGCATGGACTATCGCTATATCGAAGTGTTGAGGTGCATTTACAGCAAAGCCACAATGTCTGTCCGATTACAGGACCAGTGCACAAAACATATCCGGCTACAGAAAGGCGTGAGACAGGGAGATGTTATATCTCCGCAACTGTTCACTGCCGCGCTGGAAGATGTTTTCAAGCTACTGGACTGGAACGGACATGGCATCAATATCAACGGCGAATGCATCACTCACCTTCGGTTTGCCGACGATATAGTCATTGTGGCGGAGTCGATGGAGGACCTCGGTGCTATGCTCAGGGACCTCAGTAGAGTATCCCAACAGGTAGGTTTGGGGATGAATATGGACAAGACGAAGGTCATGTCAAATGTTCATGTCTCACCTGTACCGGTTATTGTTGGGAATACCACACTCGAAGTTGTTGACGAATACGTCTACCTGGGTCAAAATATCCAATTGCGTAGATCCAACTTCGACAAAGAGGTCCAGCGAAGAATCCAACTCGGATGGGCAGCGTTCGGGAAACTACGGCACATCTTGGAGTCCAAAATACCCCAATGCTTGAAGACGAAAGTCTTCAATCAGTGCGTGTTGCCAGTGATGACTTATGGAACTGAGACGTGGTCCTTAACTGTGGGCCTCATAACAAAGCTCAAAGTCACACAGCGAGCTATGGAGCGAGCTATGCTCTCGGAGTCTCTTTGCGCGACAGAATCCGTAATGAGGATATTCGCAAAAGAACTAAAGTAGCCGACGTAGCTCGAAGAGTAGCTAAGCTGAAGTGGCAATGGGCAGGTCACATCGCTCGCAGAACTGACAACCGATGGGGAAGAAAGGTTCTCGAGTGGCGACCACGAACCGGAAGACGCAGTGTTGGACGGCCTCCCACTAGATGGACAGATGACCTCACGAAGGTCGCTGGAAACCGCTGGTTGCAGGTTGCGCAGGACCGTTCGTTGTGGAAATCTAGGGGGGAGGCCTATGTCCAGCAGTGGACGTCTTACGGCTGATGATGATGATGATGATAATTTTAAAACAAAAACACGGGTAACTCACGTATAATATAGTCATTATATTATACGTGAGTTACCCGTGTTTTTGTTTTAAAATGTGTAATAGCCACGTTAGTTTTCATATTTATAATTTGTTTGACGAATACGGTTATTTGTTTTGTGTCCCGGTGGTACCTATGTATTATGAGCAGCAAAATTCAATACTTCTTGCGAATTTTATCCGTTATTTAATCCATAAAAAAATTCGTAAAAAGACATAATGTGTCTTTAAATTCATTCAAATCGATGGAGCATTGTTTTATGAAATACAAGTCGTTTCCCGCGATTTTACTCACGTAGTTCTCGTTATTTTATCGTAATAAAAAGTAGTCTGTGTGTTATTCCGATAATTTAACTGTGCTCCGAATTTCAACAAGATTCGTTCAGTCGTCGCTTCGCGTCGTTCAGACGTGATGCGTCAGAACCACGAGCGACCATAATCCAAATTATGACTGACCTCGTGGCTTAGTTGGTAGTAGCTCTACCTGGGAAGTCGAGGGTCGTGGGTTCGATTCCCACCCAGTGCAAATATTTGTGTGTATTTAAAACTACATTAGTATTATATCAGCTATCTGGCCACCATCATACAAGCTCTGCTTAGTTTGGGGTCATATTTTATGGTGTTGTGTATAAATTGTCCACCAATTTTTTATTTATTTATAACATTAGTTAGATTGTTTATAAGCTCTCTGGCTCTCGTAGTATAAGCTTCGCTTAGTTTGTGCGAGAAATATCGACCAATATTTTTCGATGTTGTTTTGAAGTGTTAGGCTATTTCTGAATAACCCTGAAGCGATCTTTATTATTTCGTAATCATCGAGGGGACTAAAACGATAAACAATCATGAATTCTTCAGGTTCCGCCTTCAACATTAGTAAAGTTTCCATGTTTTAAGGTGTAGACGTGAAAGAGGTCGAAGAGTCAAAGTTTCCCGGTCCCCCACAGGGCAACCCGCGGGCGGCAGCTTGTTAAAACATAAAACTTGTTATTGGTTACCCAAATAACAGCTCCTCGAGATAAATTCAAAGAGAGTTCAACTTACCCATCTCTTTTCGTAGATTTATGAGTGTTTCCCCTATTCATGGGTATGAGAATTGAGGTATAAATATGCATGCAATTTGCTTAGGATCTTGTGAGATAAGGAAAAGGAAGAGCTTTTTTTATGTAATATAGAGTGATGAGTCTAACAGGACATGTGCTTAATGGTAAGCAAGACACATGTCACAAAGTTTTTGTAACATTCAGTCCAAATCATCACCTAGTACCGCATTATTGTTGTGTGTTGAATTTAAATGTTTGCACTGTGGTCTGGGTGTTTCTATGTATAATAAGTATGTATTTAAAGCTATATAAGTATTATATCAGCTATTTGGCCGCCATCATACAAGCTTTGCTTAGTTTGGGGTCAGATGGTGTTGTGTGTGAATTGTCCACCAATATTTATTTATTTATCGCATGCGTCAACCAGACATATAACATGATGACTAGTGGTCCTCTCCGGCTTTGCACGTGGTACATACTACTAATATTATAAACGCTAACGTTAAAGTAAGTTGTTTCTCGCATAAGTGAAATGTAAAGTTTCATGCTGAGATATAAAAAAAATTCTTTAACCAGAAAATTTGTAAGTATGGATGGATGGATGTTTCTTCACGTAAAAAGTGGAACGGATTGGGCTGAAATATGAAACATACTCGTTGATAGATTAATTAGTAGTGGTAGGACTCTTAGCAGAGTCCGCCTGGGGAAGTACCACACCTTTGCCAAATATTCTACCGCCAAGCAGTAATGTGCAAACATTACTGTGTTCCGGTTTGAAGGGCAATGATTCCAGAGAAATTACAGGGCTTAGAGACATAATATCTTAGATATCTGGGTGACGAGCGCAGTGCAGTGCTAGGTAATGATTTGAACTATCATGTTCCAATAGCTGCGTGTTACTGTGCTGTTATGTGGCAGGCATGTTGCTTACCATCAGGCACATGATCTGCTCGTCTCGTCACTCTATGCTATAAAAAAAAAAAATATTTATAGTCTGGAAAAACACATAGGCTACCTTTTATCCCGAAAAAAAAACAGGAACGACGGGAACGGGAACTACACGGATAAAACCGCGAGGCACTGCTTGTAATAATATATAGGGCACACGTACATAAATATCCAACGGTGAAAGAATTTTTGAAATTGTTTCAGTAATTCCCGAGATTAGCGTGTTCAAACTAAAAAACTTCTTCAGCTTTATAATAATAGTAGGTATAGATTTTATCTCTTGCCTTGCAATTGCTCTGGAAACATTTCCCTTCACATAGGATCACATAATTTATTCTATAGTATAGAGTGACGGGACAAGGTGTACATGTGTCCAATGGAAATCCCTACCCGACAACTACAACAACACAGTTTCACGAATCTATTTGAACATGATATTACGAACATATTTATGTCTGTCACGCGGACACATTTTTTTTTTTCCAAAAAGTGGCAACTCTTTTAAAGCCACGTTTTTTTTTTAATTTTAGTGTCACGATACATTTCTCCACCGCCGCTCTCGTGCTACGCCGTTATATGAGCACGACGGTGTCGCAAACCCAAAAGATTAACCCTTAACCAACCTCAACCTCAAAACGTGCTCAACAAAGCTAAAGAAGATTTCACTTCAAATAATCTATTTAACCCTTAACCACCTAACGGCGGTCACAGTGACTCCAGCGGTTTTTATTTTTTGGATTATTCCGTTACTATGCGAGCTATGCGTCTGTAAGTTCATCTACTTTACCCCCCTGCTCCCCAGTACGTAGTGTGCGCTCGATCGTTTCACACGTTTGCGCGTTCAAGAGTTACAGGTAATTATATTTTGTTTGCGGTCATGGTGACCGCCGTTAGGTGTTTACGTAATTTTTAATACAATTAATTCTTTTTGTTTTTATGGCTTATTATGTCTGATGAATTATTAAACCGAAACATCTTGGAATGGTTAGAACAAATTTCTGATTCAGACACGGAAAATGAAAGAAATGAGCCAGAATTGCCAAACGAAGACTGCAGCGACATCGAAAATATCCCAGTGGATCATTTTATCAGAGACGAGTGTCAGTCTGACTCAGATATAGAAGATGACCCAGAGTGTAAAGACGAAGATGGAACCAACATTGCTGATTGCATCCGTATCCATTAAAGGTTGAAGCAACTGGGTGGAAATCTTGTAAAATCTCATTTGGAACGACGTATGAACAAGCCCGGTTTGCATGGAGAACTTTAATGCGGTATTCGCGGCGTACTGAAGATGGAACAAGAGTCAAGCATTTCCTCAACTGATCGAAAGGTTTGAAATCAGGAAGAGTTGCTCAACTTATGATGCTAAAAAACCGCAAAACATATCGCATGTGTTTTCAATGTACGAAACCCATTTGCGTTGAGTGTTCGCAAAAGATGTGCGTAAACTGTCGTTAAAAATTGTAGCTGTTTACCCATTGCAATTTCATAAAATAAGTGATTTGATTTTGTCATTAATAGTTTTATATAGTAGTTTATATATTAAACTACCAAAAAATTTAAAGATTTGATTAGATTTTACAAATACTTACTTGTCAGATCTCAGATTTTTATAATGCCTAGATTTTGTACTAAAACGTTCAAGTAAAGTGTAAACTTTGATTATTAATATGTATTTCTATTATTTTTCAAAGTTTTTTAACGTCAATATGTTAACAAAACAATAAAGATTACGATCTGTTTTTTATTTATATCATTTTATGTATTTAAAAAAAAATTAAAACAGTAAATAATAAGCGGTCACCATGACCGCCGTTAGGTGGTAGTGTAACTCAAAAACACGTTAGGTGGCTAAGGGTTAAAGTAAATTTCAGTCACTCGATCAAATTTCCTAAGAATCTATAACTAGGTATATCGTCTAAATATTATGTGAAAGAAAATTTTAGTTTTTTATTGATATTTCCAAAATTGCTACACCGATTTCAATAAAATTTATATGGGACCACCTCTGAACTATGATCTACCAGATTGAAAAACTCCATCGAAATCGATTCCCAATATACCAACACTGACGGACTGGGTCAAAAATATACTATTCTAATTAGTCCGTCAGCTAGATCATGGAAAAATATGGGACACATATTTTTTGTTTTTTCAAAATATTAAAAATCGACAAAGATATAGACCATCAAACTTCGAGAGTGGGGGGTCGCGACGTTACTCGTGAGTAAAAATCGTAGGCACGAGTGACGTCACGCGAAACTTCTAAGCGCTGTATCTTCGTCATTTTCTGTTTGTGAAACAAAACAAACAATACGTGTACAATATTTTTTAGCAATCTAACTGACGGACTAATTCGTTTTTTTGAGGATTGTACCGTATTGGCGGCGCTAACGCGTAATATGCATACAAAAAAACATACAACCGAAACGATAACCTCCTATTTTTTAGAAATGGGTTAAAAATAACTTAACACTTAACACAAAAATGTATTAACCCGAATGCAGTTTTTCAAGAAAAAGTTTTGTAGTCGTAGGACTCTTAGCAGTGTCCGCCTGGGGAAGTACCACCTTTGCCAGTTATTCTACCGCCAAGCAGTAATGTGCAAACATTACTGTGTTCCGGTTTGAAGGGCAATTTTTCCAGAGAAATTACAGGGCTTATAGATACAACATCTTAGATCTCTGGGTGACGAGCGCAGTGCAGTGCTTGGTAATGATTTGGACTCTTCATGTTCCAATAGCTGCATGTCACTGTGCTGTTATGTGGCAGGCATGTTGCTTACCATCAGGCACATGACATGCTCGTCTCGTCACTCTTTATTTAAAAACAAAAAAAAGTGCATACCTAAATACAAAACATTTCATTTTACGCACTGAAAAGTTACGTAAATTTTGATATAAACTCCGAAACTCCGAACTGTGAGTCGTAACCGTATTTCTGAAAACAATGGTAAATTTCTAAATATTTTTGGAAAAATATTTATACAAGCATATATTTGTATAACTTACGCGTCACGTTGTTTCTCCACGATTGACTCATAAATTATTTGAAGGATTTTAATAAAATTTGCAGACCGTGTGCAGTTTGATCCAACTTGAAAGATAGTAATGTTTTTATTTCAATTAATATGACAATATCCGCTTGCTTCACTTTTGGCGACTCGATTTTAGTATTTTGGCGGGAAAACGGGTGTCAGGTTACTTAAGCGCGTTTGTTTACGCTTCGGCGTATGAAGTTCCGCGTTACTTGTACGTGTTTAAGTCCATTATTCTCAAGAGCGTTTCAAGACGCTTCTAGCGGTATCGTTTGCTTATAATTAATGTACTGTAAACTAACATTTTTGACACTTGAGATTTTTTAGCGATTTCTCAAGAAGTCGATCAGCTATTACATTAATAATTTATAAAGGAGACAGTGGCTTTATGGCTTAAATGTGTTGTATACGAAATAACAAACTCGAAAAACCAAAGATAACTGCATTCGATAGCACAACCTTTTCAATACTTCGGGACCATTTTCCCGCAAAAAAAATTAATTTTTGCTTTTTTTTTAATTTTACGATTTTTAGGGTTCCGTAAAACGTAAAAACGGAACCCTTATAGATTCGTCATGCCTGTCTGTCTGTCTGTCTGTCTGTCTGTCTGTCTGTCTGTCCGTCCGTATGTCAGAGCCACTTTTTGCCGAAACTATGAGAACTACACTGTTGAAACTTGGTAAGTAGATGTATTCTGTGAACCGCATTAAGATTTGAACAAAAAAATTAAAAAAAAAGAAAAATTAGGGTTGCCCCCCATACTGAGAACTGAAACTCAAAATTTTTTTTTCATCAAATCTACACGTGTGGGGTGTCTATCGATAGGTCTTCAAAAATGATGTAGAGGTTTCAAAAATCATTTTCGTCTACACTGAATAATTTGCGCAAGAGACACTTCCAAAGTGGTAAAAGGTGTCCCCCCCCCCCCTCTAACTTCTAAAGTAAGAGAATGAAAAATCTAAAAAAAATATATGATGTAGATTTCCATATAAACTACCAACGAAAATTAGTTTGAACTCGATCTGATGAGTAGTTTTTTTTAGTACGTCATAAATACACTATTATTGAAACTTCGACCAAAGTTACAACGAACTACAAGAACTATGTGTACTATGTATATTATGTTACTTGCTGCAACGGAACCCTTCATGGGCGAGTCCAACTCGCACTTGGCCACTTTATTCTATGTAAATGAACTTTAATTTTAATGTGAATTATATCAAAATAAGGACCAGTTCAAGTAGACGCCATTAAACACAAATTTATCGGTATACCTTCTCAAATAAAAACATGAAAAAAAAAAACCCGCCAAAAACCCGACCGCAAAGTTAATTTTGTATATTTTTGTCATTCGGTGTAATATAGTAACCAAAGTGTATCAAGCGGATATAGGTCCGAAGCCGGAACGGGCCGCTGGTTTTATATAACTAAAAGTGACCAATTGCCTCTGATTTAATAAAACATTACGTAATCACAGCCATTAACGTACATAAATTAAACTGGTGAATAAGGAATGATGGTTCAACTTGTACGAAAGTTTGACAGCTTTTGTAAAGCTATCATCCACGATATTGTCTAAACCTAATGGAAATTAATCAATCAATGAGAAATTGGTTTGTTGGAGATTTCAAAGCCATTTTGCATGTTTTTAAAGTTGGGGCTTAACTTCTCATCATTGCTTTTTGTAACTTATGTCTCGAAGTTATTGAAATTTTTATACTTTGAATATAAATGACCTAAAACAACAATTACTTCAATACCTATATCAGTAACACATCAAATGGATCAAACTCTATTATCATATCGACTGCAATTTTGTACATGGTTTGTATCTTATCTTATACCTTTAAACTTTGATGAAACTAAGTAAACGAAGATAAGGTACGCTCTAATTATAAAGACAGCATAATGTGCCGAAAATCTCACACAAGTATACGCAATGTGCACACAGCTTCACTTGCATCGTGAGAGACGTTTGAATGAATGACAAAGACATCATGACAAGTAGGCAGTTGGTGCAAATGAGATAGCTATACATCACATTTATTTAGATATTTTTTTCGACAAGAATAGAAAGACATACAAATGCACTGGCGTGAAAGAGACAAAATAGCCGCAACTAACATATCGCCGGTCGTGTTGCACTCTTACGCTGTATGTATATCTGTCTCTTTTTAGAAACGGCCAATTGTAAAATTGTTTACAACAGAAAAATAATTTTAGATGTAATAATCATTGAACTGTTATGGAAATAATTAAAGATTTTGTGTACTTACGCATGAAAAGTGATACCATGGAACTTGTTCTTGGTCTTTGAACTGTTTGTGCACCTTGCAAAAGCAGAATAAGGCATTATTACGGCTCATATCGGATTTTTTTGAATTGTTAGCGAACGTCCACTCAACTTGTGGCTCCTGTTGCGACTGAGACTCAATCAGGAGACGTCACCTGATTTTACATTGAGATCGTAGATGAGCGCGTGCCGCTTTTTAGTGTTTTAAGAGTTCAATGCCTTTAAACGAGCAATTCTTGTATATACCTATATAGAATCGGATCTCGGAAACGGCTCGAACGATTTTGATGAAATTATGTATGCAGGGGGTCTTCGGGGACGATAAATTGATCTAACTAGATTTCATTTAAAAAAAACGCATATTATGCGCGTTTTTAGACAAATTAGACATTAGAATGCGAAGGTAAATTTCGGCGCGTAGCACGACAGCATAATAGCTCAGACGTCGGGCGAGCTGACCGCCCGGTCATGGCGGTCACAAAGTAGTAGCTCCGGGTTCGAATCCAGAAGGCTTCTCTTTTTTTTCAAGTTTTCTTTTTTTTTTTAAAAAAATATTATTTGGTGCCTTTTATCTGTAGGTATCTAAGTATTTTTAGTATTTAAACCGAGCAAAGCTCGTTCACCCAGGTACTGGATATTAAGTTAGAGCCTCCATATCCATAAACTTAGCATAACAAAAACTAAGACTTATTTAGGGTAAATTTAGCGTCTGTTTTAGTGTATGGTCACAAATGTAAATAAAATAGCTTATTGTTATTCCAATGATATTATTATAGCTGACTAA
The DNA here is from genome assembly GCA_963693475.1 of Ectropis crepuscularia. Classification (NCBI taxonomy): domain Eukaryota; kingdom Metazoa; phylum Arthropoda; class Insecta; order Lepidoptera; family Geometridae; genus Ectropis; species Ectropis crepuscularia. Next base: position 8,043,976 of record OY856343.1, on the reverse strand, counting down.
CACTATCAAAACTAAAGTACCAAAAAACAGCGTACAGATCGCGAATGATTATTACACTTTTTACAAATTTTTGATGTGAAAACTTCTTTTGGCTCGCCTAGACAGATTTTTCGTGGGCTGTGAATTGAATTCTAGCGTCACGCTCGCGTATGATAAGAAATTTTCTGATGAACTCGGGATGCTAGAGCGAAAAAGATATAATATAAATAGATACCTACCTAGATTAAAAGATAAATAGATACCTATAAGTGCGCCAGAGCGAGAAAGATAATATAGTCAACTGCTCTTCGCTGTTGTGTTCCTGTGTTTAGTATATTCCATTATGTATTTTTTTATCGCGACATTAACTTCTAGGTACTTGCCACATTTCACATCCATTGCAAAAAAGTTTTGGTTGTAGGTACTTAGTTAATATATTACTGTGTTATCACAGCACTCACACTATGTAAACACACAAAATAATACATATTATTTTAATTACAGTAGCTACTTACACATACACATTTTTATACATGTTCAGCGACATTTGCGAGTCAAACGCTATTTGCTATTTCCAACAAGCGTAAAAATTTGTTTTTAGTTTATTCTTGATCATGGATACTAAGTCATTCAGCCGCATGTTACTCTTGTGTTGTTGTGCTTCCTAGGCTTAGATAACTCTTTGTTACTAGGTATATTCAATGTCAATTCATAATTCGTTTCTATTTTTAATTATTTAGTAGTGTTTAATAGTTAAGTGCTAGCAGCGCCCCCAGGATTTACCCGCGTAGTTCCCGTTCCCGTTGTTCCCGTTGTTTTATCGGTACAAAAAGCCTATGTGTTCTTCTAGACTATAATCTAATTGTGTTCCAAATTACAGCCCAATCCGCTCATACGTTAGGACGTGATTGAGCAACAAACATCCAAATATTGACATATATAATACTAGCAGTGTCCCGCGGATTTACCCGCGTAGTTCCCGTTGTTTTATCGGGATAAAAAGTAAGTACCTGATATATGGTCTATGCAAACTATCAATTGTGATTTGGTTCTGCCATTGACTTTTAACCACCGCTCCGATTAGGGTCTATCACTGAGATTTGATTCCGGGTGGGCTCCCGCCAGAAGCTCTGCGCTCAGCCCTGAGTGTCGCTTCTCCATACTCGGCCTGCGCTTCACTACGGAGGTCGGCGGCTCGCTCCACTCAGGACCTCCCTTGAGCTTCTGGCTCCCGCATTTTTTAAATACACTCTAGGGGTAGTAGCGACAAGACTAGGTGGAGTCGGGGTGCTCCGAGTCGGATTTGGGTTCTAAGTAACTTAATCGTTCCGATGTGGTCAAACATTATAATCAAGTTGTTATATAATTTAATAAATGTTTGTTTTATCAATTGAGTTGCTTGCCAAACGACACATTATAAAATGCAAATTTGTCTAAGGTTGGTTTTGTTTTTGAGCATTTGGTAGTTAACAAAAATATTAAATGAATAATTTGTCAAATATTACGTTATAGAATGAATGCTTTGAGAACAATTAAATAATTACTTTGAGATATAATCAATTTACTAAATATTTTTTTGTATAATAATCATTTCACTACCCGTGATTTTGTCAAACGTTGGTTATCACATGTCGATTTGTAAAAAAAGTTTATTAAAAGAATGGATACCTTAAAAAACATACAGACTACTTTTGATCTAAAAAAACGAAATATCGAACTGCGTAGATAAAACCGTGGAGTGCTGCTGGTCAATAATAATAATAAAGCATCTAAACCAACTACAGACATATTTAATTCATGAGTTCTTTTGAGTAATTCACCCTACTAATATTATAAAGGATAATAAAGGATAATATTATAAATGTCAATGTTTGGATGTTTGGACGTTTGTTGCTCAATCACGTCCTAACGTATGAACGGATCGGGTTGAAATTTGGAACACAGGTAGATTATAGTCTAGAAGAACACATAGGCTACTTTTTATCCCGATATAAAAAAAAACAACGGGAATAACGGGAACAGGAACTTCGCGGGTAACACCGCGAGGCCCTGCTAATTATTAATAATTCGAGCCGATTCCAAATATAAAACTTTGTATTTGGAATCGGCTCTAAATTGTCAACAAAACGAGAAATATAGTAGAACAAACTGCGTCAACGTAATCCTCTTACAGTTCCGATATTTCAGTACCTGCGAGCAGAAACGGTATGATTTCCCTTTCAGAATATTAAAGTTTCATATTCTGCTCACAGATTTTGCCACTGATTGCTTCCGTATTTCTTGAGAGTAACGAACCAAAGTTTTTTGTTACAAAAAATTGAACTCAATATTTTATGAAATTTAAAGTTTGCCGTTGCTGCCTTGAAAAAATTTACTGATGCCTGAATGAGTGTTTTTCCGCTAGTATTATCTTTGGGAAAATTTGTATGGATCAATGTTAGTTACTTACTCTCTCATACAAAAACTACTGAATAGATCTAGATGAAAGCTGATACAGAGATAGATATAATATAGTTTGGAAAAAAACGAGACCTACGCCATAGAATAGATAATACAGATAGAACGGACACTCCCCACCCCCCGCCAGTTTCAAGCTTCCTACCCCGCAAGGACGCGAGAAGCCCTCAACGAAGGGTTATATCGGACGACAATTTTCTATGAGAATACGACCATGACGCTGTGTTGCTGTGTTATTTAAATTTAGGTACCAATTTTTTCATCTGTTCAACGAAACAAGAATAACAGATTTTTAATTTCATAAGAATTTCTATATAATATACTAGGATTGAATCGTTTTTCTACTGTGTTTTGATAAGTTCACAATTTTAAGTTAAGAATAAGAGATTTTTGATTTCATAAGGATTTCTACAAAGATTGAATCATTTTTATAAACTGTGTTAAGCTATTCTGCGTAGCGATTCTGAAACCATTCGGGTCGGGCTGATCCACGGAAACTGGCCTCTACCGACTGGTTCGGGCAATTTGCGATTCTCAACGCCAATTCCGATTACTTTTGACGTTTGCAACCGACTACCAGCTGTTTTCTAATCGGATGGGATTCGGACAGCTTTTTTGTCGTGGATAGCTAAATACGATTTTCAGATTATTGTATTTACTTGATTTTTCTCTGTTTTTCTCAATATTAATGTAAGATTATGGACAGTAAACGAGTTTTTATTAACTTTAGTGTGTAATATGTGTTTAGTTTTTGGAATTTTGGGTTATGAAATTTTCAAAGTTGGCAGTTTGTGCTCAAAAGAATTGCTAGAAATAGATTATTGCCACATTTGATTTGTTGATATTGTTTATTTTTTGAGATGAAAATATGAAACATGTTTGTTGTTTGAGCAAAAAGCCAAGAAACCACAAAGAAACATTGGAGATACGAGACATCACGTCAAACAACGATATAACAGCAAGAGCGGAAACAACTTTGGCCCCAGTGGTCAGTGGTGGTCACAAACATAGTCGGAGCTAACTAAGTAAGAAGACCGTGTGATAAGTGCATGCGTCTATAATATTACTGTGCCAGCCCAAAAGGGGTGACCCACGAACCCCTCTGGTCCTTGCATAACAAACAGTATTTTCGTACCTATCTGTTCGACTTTAGTTCTATCTATAGATGAAGGAAAGGTTACTTAAATGTACTTCTGCCAGAACTTATTGGTCCCCAATCCCTATAATGACAACGCAGACCCCGTAGGTGTATATAAAAGTAGCACCTTGCCGGTGTACGGCATGTGATTTAACAAACATTAAACTTACTTAGATATAGCTAGATATGTGGGACAAAATCCCCAAAGTTATAGGTACTATGACAGGTAGGTAGGAGTCTTGGTTCAGATGACCGATCCACTTCAGGTAGTCTTCAGTTTGATGACAGACTTCTGGCATATGTGCAGTGAAGATGTAGGATTATTGATTCAGATGATCGGTGGAGTGTAGATACTTTTGTTAGTGGTTACTTTTAGATATGTTATATATAACTGTAATGGACACACACTATGAAGCTATTACTTTTTGTTGTTATTTGGTTATTTCCAAACAAAACAAACAATAGTTCCGTTGACTTTGACAACATCAACAGATTGAAGGTAAAACGAAAAATGTAAACTATGATTTATTGTGTTGCAGATGCAAATTTCCAGAGGTTATTGTTCGATTTACTCGTTTATTATACAAATTCTATGTAAAAAAAGTCATTCAAAACCACAAAATAAACCCGAAATACAGTTATTTGACGATTTGTATATTCCTACCATGAGTTAACTTTTCTACCAAATTTGTATCTGTATTCGAAAACTAGGTGGGATAGCTTGTCTTTGGTCTGGCCAAAAGACATTCCTACGCCAATCCGATTGGCGTTGTGAATCGCAGATTCCGTACCATTCGGTAGCGGGACCGCTATCGGATGAGTCGGTTCGGGTGCAACCGACTGGTTTCAGCATAAGCAAACTGATTGTTGATGAAAGTTATATTTACCTACACACGATCGAACACTAACTAGGTAAGATTATAGGACACTTAACACAGGCAGGTGAACGCACGGGTCATAGCTATTCCATAAAATAATTTAGTAACCCTAGATGACACGCACACATGCGTAAACGTGTTCGAACGACATATGCGTAGTTGTGTGAGTGTAGGTATGTCAACTGCACCGTCTGTATAGATTTTAGGCTGAGTGTCCGGGGTGTGCCTACGCGGGTAACACTGCGTGGCGTCGCAAGTTATTTTTATTTTCCAAGCGTAAGCAAAAGTATGCGATACACAAACTCCGGACGGGCACCACTTTGGAAGAGTCTCACACGCAAACTATTCAGCTTAGAAAAAAGAATACAAACCTCAATATCATTTTTAAAAACCTATCTATAGATACCCCACACGTAAGGTTTTGATGAAAAATACATTTTAAGTTTCAGTTCTAAGTATGGGGCACCCCAAAATTTATTGTTTTTTTTTCAATTTTTGTGTTAAAATCTTAATGCGGTTCACAGAGTTTACTTATCAAGTTTCAACAATATAGTCCTTTTAGTTTCGGAAAGAAGTGGCTGTGACATACGGACGAACAGACAGACAAACATGACGAATCTATGAGGGTCCCGTTTTTTATCATTTGGCTACGGAACCCTAATAAAGGAGAGATTAGCCGCCTCTTCGACTATTTTTAGTTCCGATTCGTATCACTCATGGTACTGGCTGACATAACAACAACTATGGCGTTGAATACTGTAGTAAGTGTGTTGCTAAATTGCTAAAGTGACTGTGGATTCTGGTGTTTGCCGGAAACCTTCACAATATTATTGGGGTGGTTTACCACCGTCCACCTCTTGGAACGGTTCACCTTTGTCTACCTGGCTGGGTGTTACTTGAAAATATTTAGTTTCCACCGTCTACCAGGTTAGGACTAAATCGGACTGGGTAGGTCCTATTTAATCTGCTAATCATGAAAATTAATGACGTCATGTTTTTGAACAGTCTACAGGGTTTTAAAATTTGTAGCTTTTGTGTTTTAGTGGAATTCCTTCGGAAAATACAATGCGTTTTATACACTCACAAAATACAGTGTGTACAAAGCAAATTAGAGCAATGGTATGTACAGCCATATTATAAAATTTGTCTCTTGGAGTGAAACCCACGTGATCAACAAATTTTCAAATGTTGGGTTCGTGTAAGCCTAGAGTTTTTACGGAATGTGAAAATGAAAAGAAACGTGTATATAGACAAATGTAGAGTTCACCAAGGTTGACTGACAAATTACGTACGTAGTAATTAGTACCAATTCCCAGATACCCGTCCTAAGTTGGTGCTAGCTAGGGCATGGCGGTATTGGACTTTTTGGTATTGGTATTGGTTTTTAGGTATTCAAATTTTCAAAACCGGGATCCCGGTTTTTCGGTATTTTTTCGGTATTATACTTCAGCTATTCGGTATAGTAAATCCGGTACCTACCTACTTAATTTAGCATTTCAAACTCTAAAGTTAAACAAATATCAATAAATACGCATAATTTAAAACTAGTTTATGCTCGCTCGTTTTATACAAAAAACTAAACCAACTTCAAAACAACAAAAAGGCACTCAAAAGCGAAAAATAAATTATGAGTGAGTAGCGCTTAAAATAGTTGTAATAATTTATTTTTTGCTTTTGAGTGCCTATTTGTGGTTTTGAAGTTGGTTTAATTTTTTGTATAAAAATAGTTGAAATGCATCACAAGACCAAAATAAAAATAAAAAATTTACCCCCGACTACCTCGAATATGTAATCTGTACGACATTCTACTAGTCAAGTCCTTTCTTTTGATACCCATATTGAGGGAGGTTGTGAAGAAATTGTGTAAGTATATTTTTTTAATAAATTGAGATGCTTTGTGGAGGCGGCCATCTTGGATCGATATTAACTAAACATAACTAAGAACCACCGCATGGAAATTACCCTTTAAACAAAAAAACAGCATAATCGGCCCATCCGTTTGAGCTCTACGGCGCCACAGACAGACAGACACATATAAAGACCGACATACTGACAGACAGACTTCGACGTCAAACTTATAACACCCCTTTTTTGTCGGGGGTTAAAATACTTTATGTTACTCTTTTTAGTGCAAAACAAGTTTTTATTAATACACTAGCTGTTACCCGCGACTTCGTCCGCGCGAAATAAATACTAAGGTAACTCGGCAGTACCTATTTGTATACCCAGACACATTTACGGTTACTAAAACCAGCTTATAGTACAACAATTTTATACATTTTCTTCAAAATCGGATCAGTTGTTTAGGTGTGAAAGCGTAAGAGACATTCATCTCCCATTTCACCAATTTCATCACCATTCAGTTCGAAATTACAAAATTGCTAGAACATACATTTATTGGCTTCGTGCCAAGTGCTTATATTCAGAGTTTCATAGTTTTATCTTCCAACGATTGGGAACTCCCATATTGACATTCATCCCCCATTTCAACCCCAATTTCATCCCGTACAGTTCGAAATTACAAAATTGCTAGAACAAACATTTATTTGCTTCGTGTCAAGCGCCTATATACAGAGTTTCATAGTTTTATCTTCAACGATTGGGAGCTCCCATGTATACTTTCATCCCCCATTTCAATCCCAATTTCATCCCTATACAGTTCGAAATTACAAAATTGCTAGAACAAATATTCGTTTGCCTCGTGTCAAGTGTCTATATTCAGAGTTTCATGGTTTTATCTTAGACGGTTGGAAACTTCCATATTGTCATTCATCCCCCATTTCAACCCCAAGTTCACCCCCGTACAGTTCGAAATTGAAATGGTTCGTGTCAAGTGTCTAGAAACAAAATTTGATAACTTTGAAAATCATGAACTTTCATACAACCGTTCATCCCTTGTTTCACCCTCTTAGGGGTTGAATTTCGCAAAACCCCGTTTTAGCGAGCGCCTACGTGCTAAAAGGGACCTCTATGCAAAATTTGAGATTCCTAGCATTTGTAGTTTCTGAGATTCCTTGATGATTGACCTTTCGCTTTTATATATATAGATTTACGCTATTTCGTGTAAACCATGAAAAAATAAATAAATAAATATTGGTGGACAATTCACACACAACACCATCTGACCCCAAACTAAGCAAAGCTTGTGTGATGGCGGCAAGATAGCTGATATAATACTTATATAGTTTTAAATACATACTTATTATACATAGAAACACCCAGACACAGTGCAAACATTTGAATTCATCACACAAATATTTGCACTGGGTGGGGATCGAACCCACGACCCTCGGCTTCGCAGGCAGAGCTACTACCAACTAAGCCACGAGGGCAGTCGAAATGACGTAAGACTGACGCTCATCAAGTTTACAATTATAAAATAAATTAAGTGGATTGATTATTGATTGTTATTTTCGTAGTCTAGAGCTGCCTTATAGGTTTTATTTATTAATTTAATTTCTTTATTCAAAATACCGAAAAACCGGTATTTGCAATTTCAATACCGGTATTCAGAATTACCTCAAATAGTCCGGTATTACCGGTTTTTCGGTAATACCGAATACCGGTATCCATGCCCTAGTGCTAGCCATTGCCGGGTCTAGGTTCCCACATAAGCACTGCCTAAGTAAGTACCGAGACACGGCAAGGTCTAGTGGGCAATGTTTTGCTAGCGTCCATTGGATCCCACACTAGGGTTACCTGTTCTGTGGCATCTAGGTTCCCCACTAATTATACAGTCTTAAATACCAATAAAATATTATAAACTTTGACTCGGATAAAAAACAAAATACAACTACAATAATTTTCGGTGTATCCAAAATATTTTATTTTAATTTAAATACTTCTTAGGGATTATTATCTTATCGTATCGTATATCTTCTTGGTGTATTTTTTTTCTATGTTCAGATTCAGTCTAGCCGTTTTCAATCATAAATACACGACGATAAAATATTACTAAATAGTTTCAGATTTTCCTGTCTAGACAACATCAATATTCTCCTTTGAAGGTCAAATTCCCTTTCATCAGTTCCAACGAAGCGTTTTCCTCTAACACCGCAATATAGAAGACAAAGGTAACATTAGACGACATTTTCTTCACCTCCCGTCAAGCCTTTATTGATCATGAAAAGATAATGTCCTACACACGATATCATAATACCTATCTATAAAGTTAAAACGTGTCTCGTTACGCACACCGTTAACGGTTTTACGTTCTTGTGACGTCATACCCCCTTATACTCCTCCCACTTCCGCTGTACTTAACTCCTTCATTACAAATTCAAAGGCTGTTTAGTCATTAACACGTAACACCTGTTGTCGGCTGCATTTATGCTCGCTAAATATAAGTCTGGCGCCAGAGAAGACAAGGATTGTTGGGACACAGCGAATTTTTTTGTTGAAAAAGGAATTTTTGTGTGCAAGTCGTAAGAGCAACAACAATACTTTTGTTAAAACACGTGTAAGTACTCGTAATAAAATTGTTCATGCCTTTCAGAATATTTAAAAGTTACAAGATATAATTATCGTATGGATTGTCTTTTTCTCTCTTTCTCTGTTGTGGAAATATCATTGATGGATATTGACTTTAAGATATTTGTAGATTTAAAATAAAGTGGCCAAGTGCGAGTTGGACTCGCCCATGAAGGGTTCCGTTGCAGCATGTAACATAATATACATAGTACACACAGTTCTTGTAGTTCGTTGTAACTTTGATCGAAGTTTCAATAATAGTGTATTTATGACGTACTAAAAAAAAACTACTCATCAGATCGAGTTCAAACTAATTTTCGTTGGTAGTTTACATGGTAATGTACATCATATATTTTTTTTAGATTTTTCATTCTCTTACTTTAGAAGTTAGAGGGGGGGGGGGGACACACATTTTACCACTTTGGAAGTGTCTCTCGCGCAAATTATTCAGTGTAGACGAAAATGATTTTAGAAACCTCAACATCATTTTTGAAGACCTATCGATAGACACCCCACACGTGTAGGTATGATGAAAAATTTTTTTTTGAGTTTCAGTTCTCAGTATGGGGGGCATCCCTAATTTATCTTTTTTTTTATTTTTTTTTTTCAAATCTTAATGCGGTTCACGGAATACATCTACTTACCAAGTTTCAACAGTGTAGTTCTCATAGTTTCGGCAAAAAGTGGCTGTGACATACGGACGGACAGACAGACAGACAGACAGACAGACAGACATGACGAATCTATAAGGGTTCCGTTTTTACGTTTTACGGAACCCTAAAAAAGGGCTCAGTCTATTATAATAATAATAAATAAAAATAAAGTGGTCCCACTTGGTAAGTTCGACGTATCGCGGTCGTAGCGCGAACTGGCGCCCATACAATTCCATAATGTCAAGTGCCTGTCGCGGTCTTCGGTAGCGGTCTCCGGTCGCGGTCTCCTGTCGCGGTCTCATGTCGCGGTCTCCGCGTTTTACTTGAAAGAATCGAAAACATCATTTTTGTAGGGGTCTTTGCAGAGTCCGCCTTAGCAGTACCACACCTTTGCCAGTTTTTCTGCCCCCAAGCAGTAGTGTGCACACGTCGCTTTGTTCTGGTTTGAAGGGATTTTTTTCCAGAGAAATTACTGGGCTAAGAGATAAAATATCTTATATATCCACTAACTGAACCGTGCGCGCGTTGCTACGCTATCTATCGAAAATTGGTCGCATCAATTCAAATTTGGAACAAATTCGGTTACCTTAGGTTCTAATGACGCAACCTTTAAAAGATAGACACATGCTGTCACACACAGAAAGCTCTCAAAAAGCAATCATTTCCCCTGTTTTTGTTACATTTTTAATTCAATCTCCGCTACTGTTGATAGTAGAGTAATGTTAAATAGCCTATAGCCTTCCTCCATAAATGAACTGTATAACAGAGAAAGAATCTTTCAATTCGGACTAGTAGTTTCCGAGATCCTTGCGTTCAAACAAACAAACTCTTCAGCGTTATAATATTACTATAGAAGTGACGAGCGCAGTGCGGTAGTAGGCAATGATTTTGACTCTTCATGTTCTAATAGCTGTGTGTCACTGTGCTGTTATGAGCAGGCATGTTGCTTACCCTCAAGTACATGTCTTGCTCGTTTTGTCACTCTATAACGGTATAAAAACATCTAATACATACACACTTTCGATTTTATAAAATTAGTAGGATACAAGAAACATTAACTATATATTTCTTCGAGGAATCGTAAGAATTAGTACCTACGTATTTACGTATTATTTTACGATATGCATAACAAAATCAGATTGTTTGTCTCTTTGAATTTGTTCTAAAAGTTAATACTCCAATTTGACGTTACCCATAATTTTGATAGTGTTTTGGCAAGCGCGATCGTTTAGCAAATGTATGGAACACGGTAGTAAATAAGCTTAATCCCTGGGCTACATAAACAACTAACCAGTTACGTAAGCAACTCTTCGGATCACTGCCGATTGCGTCCCAAGGTCCAAGGCTTCTTTATCTGAAACCCTAAATGTCAACTACATTATCTCGTGACCTCTTAATTGTACTTATCTTCCCTAAGATTTATGGACTTCAGTAGGAATTTAACTGATTTTATCTAGCTACAAACAAAATAGAAAAAAATACAAATGAGAGTAAATTTCACTTAGCTATTTAATTTTTTTGAACGGGCAGACCTTTTATTATCAAAACTAAATTACAGAGAGAACCACACTATGCTACGTACTTAAATACTCACACTAAGATCTGAATTATCAATAGACCAAAATGAAGGTCTTAAGATAATCAATGTGATCAAGCCCACTACCAGTTGATAGGGCCCCAGTCTGCTGGCGGCATTACCACGCTGAATATTCTACTCTTGCTTAAACGCGATTTTTGTTCGAGAGTTTGTCTATCCCAACGGTTATATGTCAGTTCTTCTGGCTAAATCACCACAAAAAATAATTCAATTTTATAAATTCATTTCACAAAGTTCAAAATTCAAAACGTGGCCCGCTTCAATGTTGCTATTAAAACTAAAAATATTGATATCTTGGCACGATAATTCTACCCACAAAAACGAAGAAAAAACGCCTGATATTGTTACAAAACTTTCTACAGCTTCCACGTATTTCCATATTATTATTATATGCCATGGTTATGGTATTTTCATGGACTAGCCTCTAGGGTAGGTATTTATTATTATTACGAAATGGCAGTCACTTTACTTTAAATTGTGCACGCATATGTATGCTACGATACAGCTACGCTTCACGCACGATCGTACAGCCATAAAGTCCATAAACAATTACGATTTTCCTTGTTTACACAAAAACACGCACTTCCAATCCCTAGCGCGGCTTGTTTCATTAAACTTTTCCCATTGGAACGGCAAGATACTTTCATGGGGCAATTCAAACAGCTACGGCAGATTTTTTCATATATAGAGCACATACAACCTTTATGCCGTACTTTGTCGTAGAAAAACTCAACGTAAATGGGAAAATTAAACGTACGACTCGCTGTAATGCGGTCTCCTTCAAACACAACACAAGCAGTTTTAAACTCTATCTTCTTGTAAATTGGATTTAGTATACAGTGAAATGAGCGCATTATGATAATATTGTTGCAACGTGAGGCTTAATTTGATATTTATATCGTAGTTGTTTGGAATGTGGTGGAATAATCGTAGTTATGTTAAACCATGTGTCTAATGATACTAGCTAAGTAATTGAATAAGTAAACTGGGAATGCTTTTGACTAAGTCAGCTGTTGCAATTTTTAGCTCATTTTTGTGTAGAGATTTAAACTTCATTCTGATTATTATGGCACAAAAATAGGTGGGTATTAGTTCAAGGAGCGATTTTAAAAACAAACAGGTATCTATGTGTATTCGAATCAGTTTTTTGTTTGAAAGGTTACATGGTTAAAAGTAATTTGTAAATCAAAACACCTTGCTAGAAAACAAGGAAATCTAAACAAGTTCTTTGAAAACTATTTTTAAGCAGGCAATTGTTTTTTTTTAATATGCCGTTTGTTTAAGGTTTAATGCATTTTGCGTGTAACATATTATTTTCAAACATTATTTTTGTTAACCGTATACCCAATAAATATATGTATAACTATATAAAAATAAGATCCATATTAGACTATTTCTAAATTTGTTGCCGATGTAATATAAAGTAAAAAAAAAAGTACTAAAAGGACATAGAACCTGCCGTCCTTCCAGAACCAATTTACTATATCTCAAAGGAATTCAAGCAAGGACTTAAGTCAACTATTCCGCCAAATATTTATTTCTAGTATCAAAAATAGTATAGACAACATTACGGAAAAATTAACATACATACGCAGTATTAGGTAAGCGTCACAGACCCACAAACGTTCCCACTGCTGGGAATCGGAGCATTTTCTCGGAAAGGTAGAGTCAAAGCTACAATTGACCACACGGTGGACCTCGATCATGCTGGTTAGCTCACAAAGTTTTTCTTTACGGTTAAATCAAGTGGTGATGACAACCTACATCTGCACTTGGACACCATACTCAGAGGTGGGATTTGAACCTACGACCTACCTACCTACACAACAGTGAATCGCAAGTCCTAGCAACTAGACCAACACAGCTTTAGTTTTTTGGCGTAAAGCGGCCTAGGAATGCAAAAACGTTAAGCACCTCAAATCTTGAACACAATACTAATCATACTCAAATATCGTGGAGTCAAGGACCGCGGATCATGTTGAATTATTATGAAAATAAAAACTCGTCTAGGTGGAAAGCTCGCATCGACGTCTCATTAGCCAGTGTTGCCAGTATCTTGTTAGCGCGCCGCAAATGACCTGTTTCCACTAACAAGCACGCATTTTTCACCGACACCCCAGACCGATGCGGTCGGCAAACACGCCTTGCCAACTTGGAGACTGGCTGGTTACAATATTAACTTGGTTTCTGGGTTTCCCGCGCATTTGTTAAGCTTAGGAATTCGACTTTATTTTTTTACGTGATGTTAAAAATACTATGTACTGGATTTTAGCGAGGTTATTTCTACATATAGTTAACGTTAATGTTTTGTTTTATTTCGTAAATTTATAACCGACTTAAAAAAAGAAGGAGATCAATTCTGATGTACATAATTATGTTTTCTTGCATATTATATAAATCATAAATCGTTTATTGGCCATAAGTAACTATACATTACAGGCAAGTCATCATAATTATATTAACATTAACAAAAAATAATAAAATAAAATAAAATAATTAATTCGTCATTATAAATTTAACAATATTTTTCCGTTTGTCCTTTACAAAAATGAAGATTCAGTTATACTTACACGTTACGCGATAGCACCGCTAATTCTGCTTCGATTGTTATGGTTCTTCTTTCGTTTGATAACCACTAGTTCAGAGGTAGTCCCAGATAAGATTTATCAGTGCGGCGATTTTAGAAATATAAACAAAATTCCAAAATTTGCCCTCGTATTTTTAGACGACATAGTGACAAAATCTTGTGAAATTTGGTCGAGAGTCTGAATTTTATTTTAAATTGAAGTCGGTTTTTGTTTCTTGGAGAAAATAATGCATATGCAATGAGACATAAAAATCCAGGTTTTGCCGATAATAATAAGTATTCCTAAACCTTTTCACACAACGTCATCTAGTTCCCCTTCACTCAATGTTGTTTTGTTATTTAGCCCTACAACCATAAAAATAAAGTACGTAAATAATTTCTAAGCTAATTAAAAGCTAACTAGTAAGAGCTAGTTTATTTTACTCATTTACAGAATGGGTCAATTTTCTGATTCGAACAACCGCAACATATTTCAAACGTTTGATAGACATTGATTTGGCAAAATTTAAGTAAACCGAAAAGTAGACTCATATTTTTATCTAGGTCTTCATCATAGTGATTTCAAGCTAGCAAACAGACCAGACTAAAGGCCGGTTTGCATTTTGATTATTGCGAGTGTGAGTGCAAGTGCGATTGCGAGTGCGAGTGACTGATTACTATGCACTCGCAATAATCAATCGGTGTCCACACGTATTTGCTACCAATCACTCAACACCTGCACTACTCACTCGCACGCGTACTGATCAAAATGAAAACAGGCCTTAATAAGCTTAATAAGTCATGTTTTGAAATTATCCCAATTACCATTTACATAACTGTCTAATTAATATCATTGACGTCTTAAATAGATTTGCGTTCCAAAACAGATAGCCCAATTTCGAAAGCATATTTCTTAGTACCGGCGCAGTCACCGCAAACCCAATTTCTCTCTCCAACGCTGGTTAACAAACTGAAGCAGACTGGGATAATTTCAGACAGCTGAAGCCTTTGCAATGACTAACTCGGTAAAGTAATTCATTTAATAAGTTGTGTAACAAACTCGTGAGAGTAATTTTATTTTAGAAGCAATTAATCTAGACTTTGTGGGGGCCTATTTTGCTTGATGTATTTTGTGGGGAGCCTGGGCTTCGATGTGTTATAAAGGTCACATGGGTACGATATAGGCAAAGTTATTGACTATTATCGCTTATTTCTTAGCGATCCGTGATTTTATCTACGTAGGTAGGTAATTCCCGTTCTCGTTGTTCTTCCGCGATAAAAAGTAGTATTCTAGACTATAATTTATATGAGAAGGCTTTTGACTCCGTTGAGACCTGGGCTGTTCTGGAGTCTTTGCAGCGATGCCAAGTAGAATATCGTTACATCGAGGTGCTGAGAGATCTGTATGACGCCGCGACAATGTCAGTCCAAGTACAGAATCAGTCGTCTAAGCATATCAGGCTCTGCCGAGGAGTGAGACAGGGGGACGTTATCTCCCCCAAACTGTTCACAAGTGCCTTGGAAGATATGTTTAAGGCACTGGACTGGAAAGGACTAGGCACCAACGTTAACGGCGAGTACCTCTCACACCTCCGATTCGCTGATGACATAGTCCTAATAGCGGAGTCACTGCAAGACTTGCAACGAATGCTTACCGACCTAGCTGATTCTTCAAAGCGTATTGGTCTCGGGATGAACATCGACAAAACTAAAATCATGTTCAATAGACTGGTTACCCCGGGACCAATAATTGTGAGCGGACAAACCCTCGAAATTGTTCAAAAGTATGTCTACCTTGGACAGCAGTTGCAAATGGGGAAAAACAATTTCGAGGGAGAAGTCAATCGAAGAACTCAGCTGGGTTGGGGAGCATTCGGTAAACTTCGTCGGATCTTCACGTCGTCTATTCCGCAGTGCCTGAAGACAAAGGTCTTTAATCAGTGCGTCCTACCCGTAATGACCTACGGTGCCGAAACGTGGACACTCACGGTGGGACTAGTCCATAAACTGAAGGTTGCTCAGCGAGCAATGGAGAGGGCTATGCTCGGAGTCTCTTTGAAGGATATGATCCGTAATGAGGTGATCCGACAAAGAACCAAGGTTATCGACATAGCTCTCAGAGCAAGTAGACTTAAGTGGCAGTGGGCTGGTCACATCGCTCGTAGAACCGACCATCGCTGGAGCAGACGAGTTCTAGAGTGGAGACCGCGCTTAGGCAAACGTAGCGTGGGGCGCCCTCAGGCTAGGTGGAGGGACGACCTGCGGAAGATTGCTGGCAGAAATTGGATCCAAAAAGCGCAAAATCGAGCCATTTGGCGTTCATTAGGAGAGGCCTACGTCCAGCAGTGGACTGCGATAGGCTGATGATGAGACTATAATTTAAGTGTATTCCAAATTTCAACTCGATTTGCTTGAAAGTTCCGTTGTCATAGAACAAAAAATATTTAAAGATAAAAAAATTCGCAGTTAATATAATTATTCGTAGTATTTACGGGTATGGGCGCATGTACTGTTATTATAATATACTTCTTGAATATTTCATGTATTTCCTAAACCTATAATCGCTCAACACACATCTGCACAGATCACACATAGACGAAATCGTCTTTTACACTTTGTTACCAATTCTGTTTCCGCCGTAGGATCATCCCGTCGATACGTCGCAGTGAGTTAAGTCCGTCCCGCGGGAATAATCAAGAGCCGGCTTCAGATATCGTCGGCTAAAGCGATTACATCATACTCGGCCATTGTGCTCCACACGGGGTCAGCTCCTTTGATATCGGTAGCTTACTCCCGGAGTAGCCGAGTTTTACAACTCGAGTGAGATCAAGCGTTTGTTTTTTTTGTGAAATTTTATTTTGTTGTTTAGATTCTAGAGGAAGATTTTTAGATATTTATTTAAACCTTCAATTTCTACCGGACTGCTCCTAGCTCAAAAAAAGACATCGTTTCATGGTTGACGTTCCAAAGACTCGCACGTCGAGGTTTGACTATGGAATGCGTTGCCTCAGTGGGTTTTTCCTACTGGTTTCAATCTTGTTGTGTTCAAATCACAGGTGAAGTGATTTATTTTAAGTAAGCACGTTCTATCGTAGACTATATCTTCGTTAGACATCAGGCGAGATGCTGGTCAAGTAAAACAAAAACATGCCTGAAATCCTTTGGCCATATGATTGAACTACGTTAATTTTTTACAATGGTTATTTTCTCTCGTTAATTGTACTTATGATTACTGGGTGGTTGAAATTCGAGTATAATTGATTAATTATATTGATAACTTATTATTGTAGGTATGAACAATGAATATTACTTAGGATTCTCAATTTTACCGCAACCTAATGCCAGATGATAATAATATGCGTTTCAAATACAGGACAGTGTACGTAAAGTTTTTTCATCGTTAAATTTACCACCCACTTAGAACCAATTAGATCTCACTTCTTTTGACATTGAAGTCTACAACCAAGGCTTAATATATTTATGATATTTATTATAGTATTGAACTTGGCTCTCATTTCACTACTATGTTTTGATGGGATCAATATTACTTTTGTCCTAAGCACACTATTGGAATACAAATCAAGCTTCCGACCCAACGTTATGTATACAGAATGCTTCATTTGTAACCTAAACGGAAGCTGAAAACTAAATCAGCTAGACCCAAACATATCGGAAATTAGAGAGTTTGACTCCGATTGGGTATGTTACAATAATTGGCGTAATTAAACTGTTTGTATAATTTTGTATTGGATTATAGTAGCCGCTTATTACTCCCGTATGTACTTGCGTTTTACAATTTTGGCGGGAAACGGGTGTCAGGTTACCTAAGTGTGTTGTTTACGCTTCGGCATATGAAGTGCCGCGTTACTTGTACGTGTTTAAGCCCATTATTCTCAAGAACGTTTCAAGACGCTTCTAACGGTATCTTTTGTTTATAATTAGTGTACTTGAAATGTAAACTAAAATTTTTGACACTTGACTCGATTTTTTTTCGAGTTAAGTGTTCTGAAGCTATAAGATTTTAAATTGTAAGATAGACATAGTGATTTTTTGTTTTAAATTTGTTGTATACAATATAACAAACATGAAAAAAACAAAAAAAACTGCATTCTATAGCATAAATTCGATTTTTTTAAATATTTCAATACTTCGGGACCATTTTCCCACCAAAAAAAAAAAACATTTTTATTTATTTTCATTTTACGAAGTTTCTATGTAAATTAACTTTAATTTTAATGTAGTTTATGTCAAAATAAAGACCGGTTCAAGGAGATGCCATTAAAAAAAAAATATGGGTATACCTTGCCAAATAAAAATTCGAAAATTTTTTTTTTGGCGCCAAAAACCCAACCGCAAAAGATAAGTTTGTTTGGTTTGCATTAGTGGTCCCCAAAGGGAGTTTTAAGCGGGTAGGAAAGCTATACATACTATTTATGAACGCACAAAATACAACAAAAAGTAGCTTACACCAAATTTTGCATCTTTTTGTATGTAGGCATATTACTTATAGTTTTCTTTTTGAATCGATATGATGGTAATGATTGTTAAACAATACTTTTTTTGTAAAATTATATTATGAACTAGCTACAATAACGATCACATCACCTATAGATCGACAAAGATTTAGAAGACATTAATAATACAGAGTTACAACCTCTCTAAAAAGCGTAACCGACATAGGTACTGGTTTAATTTACTCGTACTTTTCCAATGACAACACACATTTTAGTTTTCTACAATCCTTCTCCCTATAAACTATAAGGTGAACCCCGAGATTTTTCCGTTACTTTGTCGTTCTCGTAATATTCTCGCAATCAAAATTATCTATTTATTAAATCTAAAATAAAATTGCTAAGTATATTCTATCTTTGTAGCAGCTTTCACCGAGATCCATTGTTTAGTTTTCCTATAAAAGAGTTACAAACATGCAAATAAGTAATATCTACAAATGATGTACTTTACAAAGTTTCGCAATTATAATATTATCAAGATATAATAAATTACATGCTCTTCAGACGCGTGCAGAAAGCTTACATTTTACAGTATACCGCCGTATTAAGTAGGTAAGTATATAAATTCCATAATTCTAAACACAAAACCCAGAAAACACAGAAATATCATCGATGAAGATGTCTCAAGTCTGTAAGCAGAGGCACTTTTCTTACGCTCTCGATTTCAATATTTTCGATCCACTTTGGATTCAGCTAAAGAGACAATATTTCGGAAATTCGTGCGTCAAAGAACCGCAGGCACCTTGTCCCAGTTGACACGAGGGCCCTAGAGCCTCAGCGAGGGTTGTGACGTGATCAATCGCTTTGTGGTGCCGCCCGCTTCTACTGATGATTGCACTTTACGAGACTTAATTTTAGCTGAGGTGTCTCTGCGAATGTCAGTGGTAATTTTGAGTCAGTGTTTTTTGAATTCATTTTATGTGATATTTACGTATTGTCAACGCAGGTTACTGTAATGTCAGAA
Organism: Ectropis crepuscularia; assembly: GCA_963693475.1. Taxonomy (NCBI): domain Eukaryota; kingdom Metazoa; phylum Arthropoda; class Insecta; order Lepidoptera; family Geometridae; genus Ectropis; species Ectropis crepuscularia. The sequence goes on along the minus strand of OY856343.1, from coordinate 8,024,763 downwards.
TAGTGGCCTAGAGACATCATGACGTAGGAATGAGTTTAATCGCCATATTATAAAACTAAACTAAAGCTCAAGTTTGAGTGAGTTTTATGGCACAAGCTGATTTAACTAAACTATAAAATTATGCAAGATGTTGGATCGTGGAAGTCTTGGGCAAATTTTTGGAATACGTCTTGAATTATATCCGATGGATTATTTGTATTACCGAAATGATAATGATAACTCACTAATATAAAGCTACTGAAGTAGTACCTACATACTTAAAAAAAATATGTAATCATCATGATCAGATGCCAAGTGGTTCTGGACATACATAGGTACGTCTGATGATATATCACCTAGTCCTATGCCTCGGCAAATTTTTCAATTACTGGTCACTGTCTTACTTTTAATTTCCCTAGATAAATCGTATTATTTAATTTTAGATTAGTACAATTACGTAAAAAAAATTATACGTCTTTAAAATCAGATGACTCTTTGGTCAGTTTGTAAAATGTCTTTAGATAAACAGCAAAAAAACGCCACTTTTTGTAGCACGCAAGCATTATTTAATCTTTAAGAGTACGCACCGTATCCCATACTCATCAAAAACTAGCAAATTAGCTGACACATTAACAAGTTATCCGATTCAGGTACCCTCGCATTAGAATTATAACAAGCACCCCATTTTTAAACTCACACGTTTGTCATTTAAACAAATATTTCTACAATTCGATCATCTGTAATTAGAAGCGAATTGTTTTGTTCTTGTGCCTGATTGAATATCAAGTGAAATTTAATGTTCAAGAGTTGCATTCTTGAACTCAACATTTTACGTTCATATCTAATGCTGTCATATTAAACATAAGCCGTGAATATTGAAATACGCTTGCTACAAAACGACCCAGTAATTAATAAGAAGCGGTACGGTATACGTTACCGTAACACAGACGCGTGAGTTTAACGACGCGGTTTCGCAAATACCAACATTTGAATGACATGTAGAAGAGGTTTTTGCTAGTCGGTAAGAACTTTAAACTAAGTACATACCATTGATAGTACAAAAATGGGAAGATACGGCACCAGCGACTCGTCGAGGACAGCACAAATCAGGACGTCTACTCTATTTCTACGAAAACGTAATTTCGTAATAAACTCGCGAATTTCCTTCTCCGATTCTACTTCGATCCTTTCTTTGTCCGTATAAATCTTCTAAGCCTACTTTATTTAGAGTAAGCTTAGAATATTTAAACGTCAAACAATGTTCTATCGGACGAAACAAAGTAGGTAGAACCGCAATGGAAAGTCGCGAGTTTTTTTTCGAAATTACGTTTTCGTAGAAAGAGAGTAGACGTCCAGGCCCATGGGCCTAATCGGTCTTAGTCACAATCAAACAGAACAGGGTATGCGTTGCACGTGATTTTTCTCATACAAATAGTGATTTAAAATTTAAATTGCCATTTGCAGAATAGAACAAAGTATGTTTATGTTTACTGGGAGTTCCGAATCAAATTAAATTCGTTAGAGAATGGTTACGTGACACTGAGAATTATTGTTTTCTCGTTCCCACTGTTGACTGCGTATACCCATACGCGTATACTTTATCTCTCCTGGTTGATCCACGTGGAGGACTGCATGACATTGAACATTTAAATGTAGGTGTATATTTACCTGTAGTTGTTTCTAGTCCATATTGAATTTAAGATATATTAGAGAGTACCGTATCTTCCCACTTTTATACTATCAATGGTACATGCATGTGTTTTTTGTCAGACGATTTAAAGCCGGGTCACACAGAGGCGATCCGATAGCGATAGCGATCCGATAGCGATAGCGATCCGACACCGAGTATGGGATCGCGCCCGCTTGCAGGTTGCATACAAATTCGAACATTACAAAAAATCCCGTCTCGGATCGCTATCGCTGTCGCTATCGGATCGCCTCTGTGTGACCCGGCCTTTAGTAGTGTTAGAAAATAAGTTCTGAAGAGCTTTATATTTTCACGTATAGTATGGTCACATTGTGATTCGATATTGCTATTACATTCACCATACGACACATCAATCTATTCTTCAGCACGCTATGTTACAATATTACAAAAACACTGTATATCCACAACAAAACGCAGCTTAAAACAACAACTTGCATTTCTCAAGTTGTCGATTAAGAACTCTGTTAAGAACAATCTATTATCAATCTATTTTTCATAGGATTGAACTTGAAATCATTATGGAGTCAAACCTATTCCTTTGAGTCTTATTTTCTCATCGTACGAATAACCTTTTAAAGAAAATATTTATGCCGAATAATTAATTAAGCATTCAGTAATCTAAACTACATGAAATATAATAATTGGTATAGTGCGCAAGCGAAGGATGTGATCAAAGACGTGTGCGTTTGAAAATACGGCTACAAGCATGTCAGCGGTCTCAGAATGACCAATCTGCGAATGCGATCACATTTTCCAATGAGAGACCTAATAAGAATTTCAAATGGCGTCGAGTCCGCTCTGCCTGTTAGTGCGAACATGTTGAGCCTTGTTTAAATCACGCCATTGTTTTAGCACAGTGCCGAGTTACTCGCCAAAATGTAGGATCAGTTAATTTAGTAGTTTTTTCAATAATTTTCAAGTAGTAGTTAATTCAGTAAAATTTCTCAGGATACGAAAAAAGGAAAATATAATTTTTAGTATGAAAACTAACGTGGTTATTACACTTTTTCAATAAATACACGAGTAACTCACGTTTGATATAGTCAGTCCAGTCCGACTCAAGTTTCGATCGCGTCCGGCGATCTTTTTCGAGGAGAGTGCGCGCGCGTGTTTGCTGCTCGTTTAGCACTGCGGGCAGCCTCGCCGCGCACACGCAAGCTTAATGGTTGTTGCGGGGGTGCAGATGAGAGATGGGGGATGAGATGAGGGTGCGGGAGGGGCGGCGTAGTCCGCCGGTGTACACTGGAACTCTTCGTCACTGGTGAGCTGCGCGACTGATATCACTGTGTCGTCACTACTATTCTGAACACACTGCTGAGCCTTTTGGAGGCAAGGTTTCCATGCGGGCGGTACATATCATCCACCATCTTTGTTAAACTTGAGGCGGACTGGACTGACAATATCAAACATGAGTTATCCGTATATTTATCTAAAAAGAGAACGATCACTTTATCATGTTGATAGCTTTGCCCTCCATAAGATCATAACAGTTTTTTTTGTGAGATAATCAATATAATTCTGTTTTAGTAAATAAAAAATCAACTGTCGTTACTATACTAATTGCAGATGAAATAATATTTACTAGATTGATACAACACAATCTAAGATAATGCATTATTCCATTGTTAGACATAGGCCTCTGTCATAATAATGCCATAATACTGAATTAAAGTACAAATATTAAGTCTCATAACAAAAAAGTACTGACTTGATCAAGTCACTAAAACGATCTGAAATAGGCTTAACTTTCAGTCAACCTATAATGGATTTCACCGGTTGAACTTATTCGAGAGTCACTCCCAAATCGAATTAAAGCTGATAAAGTGAAAAAGCTAAAATGTTACTCGACTAAACTCATCGGAAATGAATTCGTGACTTGCGCAATTTGGCATGTTAAATGTGTTTTATAAGTTCTGTAATTCCATCAAAACTCCTTACAGCTCTAGAGTTTAAGAAAATTTTCCCTGAAATTCTAAACTTGAACGTTAAAGGCTAATGATCTTATTGGTACCAAAACTAGAAGCGTGGGATTAGAAGGCGAACTTACTTAGGCAAATCTATTTCAAAATAAGGTACGGAAATTAGTTTTTTGGCGAATTAATATACAGACACACTGAAATAGCGTAGGTAGGTACTTAAACATTTAATTTCTCCTTATATTTGAAAGTTTGGATGTTTCGATGTTTGTATGGGTGTTTTTCACATCGTAAGATTTATTGCTGTATTCCGGTCTGAAGGGCAATGTCTCCTGAAAAAATACCGGGCTAAAAGATAAAATACCTTATATATTCGGGTGACGAGCGCAGTGCAGTGGTAGGTGATGATTTGGACTCTTCATGTTCCAATAGCTGCGCATTACGTGGCGGGCATGTTGCTTACCATCAGGCACATATCCTGCTCGTCTTGTAAACTATAAAAAATATTATAGTTATATATCTTTTTTTTAAGTCGAAAACATGTAGGTAAGTACCCACAGTTCCTTAAAGAATAGCTATTTTCCAAAGGAGACGGCTCATTTCTGCCCCAAGTCGTTTCAAGTTTAGGTACTTAATTAGCCCCGGAGACCTAAGCAAGTTATTTAATTAAAATAACATATAATTAAATAATTCAAACTGTACATTCAATACTAACCTGCCAAGCGGGGATTACAAATTGGTGATTAAAAGTAGCTTAATGACTATGTATAAGTAATTTTGTATTGAGGTACTGTAGTTCCATAAAAACAAACTAGATGGCGTTGTACGGCGTTAAAACACGCTAGCTAAGTTTATGTGAATTTAAATAAGCCTGTTAAGGTTTAGTTCGTGATTTGTCTTCGGGTCAGAACCCAATTAATAAGTACTACGGTGAACACTCTGTTCACTTGTACTTATGTCTTATGTGTACAGAGCATAGTCAAACATTTTTCACATTTTAGTTGAGTTGAAGTTTATAAACAGTAAAAATTCGTTCGAAAGTCACACAACACATGGAATTTCTTTAATCTTTATTTTTCCGAAGGTTTTGTAATATTTTTGTGGTTTGGCCGAATCTCCGGTCCTTCTCTGTGTTGAGTCGACATTATTCTGAGCACAGTACGTCGCAAAGTAATGAATTTACTACCTTCTTTTAGTAGTAAGTACATAATCACGTTCTTGATTACCTACTTGCGGCGTTATTTTTTTCAATGTTTTAGTTGATATCTTTTAAACCCCGCTATGCAGGATAAAAACATAAACGGTTCCTCAATAAATATTAAAAATCCTATACAATGATCCAATTTTGGTCAAGTCTCTTGCACTTTTTCTGTGGGGCAAATGCCCATGGAAAATGGGCCGTCTCCTTTGTGGGAAGAAACTAGAGTCTAAATAGGTAAAAATACTGTCTAAAATGAATAACATTGTATTGCCAATGTTTAAGGATTATAATCTAATCCTTATAAATTGGCAACAAATTAATAAAAATATGTCTCATCATTAGATAGTCATCGTGGCGCGCTCCACCGTAGACCGTATTGTTCAAAACATTGTGCGAGATGGTGGTCAAATGCAAATTTATAATTGTAAAAAATACGCGTCAGAATACTATTAGTGCTACTTCTCAATCTATTAGTAAATAAGTACGAGTATGAACCAACAAACAGCATTTGTTCTCGAACAAAACTGTTCGAAAAATTGACGATCGCGTATAAGTTTACGCGGTAAAAAATCACACGTATCGGCGGGTACATCGGGGTCCCGGGCCGCGTCTTGTACCCAATCTATTTTATTTTACGAGAGCAACTCGCGATAAGTGCCTTCGGACGTGACGCGCCTTGCAGATATATTTACCAACAACTCTACTAAATCGAGCCCCTGACGTATGACTTAATATTTCAACCTCCGAATATCGCACGATATGTTGGGGCTTTGGGACGAGTTGCGTCGTCTTACTCATTTTTGTGGATGACTTTAAATGATAAACTAAGATGAAGTGTCTCGGGAGATACTATGTTCTAAATTCTGCAAGAAGAAATCGTCCAAAATAAATACTCATCTCATTATTAACATAAAAAAAAATACATATTTGATTTTAAAGAACATCTTGTATAATTTTATAGTGTCTATATTGCGTCAATATTAGTCGCATGACGTAACATGACTTTAATGGCATAATTTTGGTTTTCGTAATCTTTGAGCATACTTTGTGTTTCCAGCAGCTTGTTTGCTTATGCTCCACTACTAGAGCTCGGATCTTTCGCTCACGAGGAGAGAGATAAGGCCATAAATTCATTAATCTGGCCTAGAAAGTACGGGATGAATGCTAATGACACAAACGTGCCCTCGAAAGATGCCTTTCTTGCAACACACCGGTTTCTTTACGATTTTTTTTAATGGCAGTAGTGTCTTTATTTAGTTGAGGTAGAATAACGTAAGTGAGCTTATCGGATCATGGACACAAAATAATGAAACCTGCAGACATAAACCAGTCTTGATTTATACTTTCCATGAAGTCGAGAGAAGGCGTCTTAGATTTATTTAATTGCAACAATGTCAAAATGCGACCAATACTAGCCAAAATACCATTTTACCAAAAAGTTTCAGTGAAATAATAGCAACGTAATATTTTTCTCATACAATAACTATCTAAAACAAGTACGGTGTCTCTTAAGTGTGATAGACTGCCGACGTTCGCCCCTGAAATATTTGTGCTATCTGATACACAGTTAATAAAAAACAGAAGATCTTGTTTGCCTTTTTAATTACATAGGCTATGTATATTGGCGTTAGACATCTACAAAAGATGATTCATCCTTGTGATTTTTTTTAGTGACAAAATAAACCGATATAAGATTTATCAGTTGTGCGGAGTAAGTGAGCTGTAGCGCAGACGGATTAGCTATCTAATTCCATCCATCTATAGGTAGCCTCTATAGTACTATCTATTCCTTGAGGATATACAATCAAATCAATAGCCTTTCTGAGCGCTTCTGGCGTTTGTTTCGCCCAGCATTTCCATCCAGCGTTATAATTCCGTCAAAGTGAAAGATGTATGTGAGTGCCCAGCTACGCTTCCGACTAGTGTGTTTGATCATCTTTAGACTTTTATTGGTCAATCCATAGTTAAGATGTGCTTAATGTATCTAAGAAGTTAGTAAGCTATGTATGTTAGAATGAGTAGTTCTCATTGTAATTTAGGTTAGTAAATAAAGGCTCTGCTCGTTAAAAAAAACAATATATAATTTTACGGTGGGATTATCCTTAAAAGACCGCGTTGCTTAGCGTTGCTCTGTTTTCACTATACTATACTTATAGTACTCAATGAGAAGGGGAAATTGAAATCTGAAGACGCATTTATTTTATTATAATTATTCAACATTTGTCGTGCAACAGATGTCTTTGCAGATTCATTTTTTTTCTTTGATACCTACATTGATACTTGTGTATAAATAAAATAGAAGTGTCTGCTTGCTACTCTAAATTTATAGCTTTTCACTTAATGCTTATGAAAGTTTATATAGTATTTCCACAGAAAATCAACTATTATCCTGACAGTCTCAACGCAATTGCGTCGACCACGATTGTTACCTTTTCAAAATAGACACGATCTCACGACATTAGTATTAAAAATAATTTAGTTTAGTATCTGTATTTAGGTATTATGTAATATTATCGGCTGTAACTGTACAATTATTGTAATGCTGTAACATATTAAATGTTCAGCTTATTCTGTCAGCGTTGTGTTATTATGCAATTAATGATTGATTGATCCAAAATACATTTAGAAGTTATCCTACTAACCTTATTTAGTCGCTACTGTGTCCAAGGTCACAGGATAAGTAGTGTCGCGAGCCCCGACACTCAAGAGATAAGCAATGGCTTTCCTATCGCATTCTATACCGCGTTCGATATTACGTGAAATAGTTTTTGTTCCCTCCGCCCGTAGACGTGGCTGGGACGGATTTTGACTAAAGGAGATACGTATCGAAAGGAAGATGTTGCTTTTTGTTATTGGATTTTTTGGAGCTGTTAAACTGAGTATGATTCGCCTTTTAATATGTATATGTATATAAACATTTTATTTTCTATCTATATTTAAAAAAGGATGTTTTAGCTGCATGTCCCTTATAAAATTGTGGGTAAACTATGCATTTAATCATGTGATGATTTGCAGCAAAATTGTTGTTCATGAGCTAAAGAAGGTTTCTGAATTGGTATGACCGATTTTCGACAGGTGGCTTAGCTGAAATACGAAATACAGATAGATTATAGTATATTATATTATTTTTAGTAGTGGTAGGACTCTTAGCAGAGTCCGCCTGGGGGAAGTACCACACCTTTGCCAAATATTCTACCGCCAAGCAGTAATGTGCAAACATTACTGTGTTCCGGTTTGAAGGGCAATGATTCCAGAGAAATTACAGGGCTTAGAGACATAATATCTTAGATCTCTGGGTGACGAGCGCAGTGCAGTGCTAGGTAATGATTTGGATTACCATGTTCCAATAGCTGCGTGTTACTGTGCTGTTATGTGGCAGGCATGTTTCTTACCATCAGGCACATGACCTGTTGGTCTCGTCACTCTATGCTATAAAAAATAAAATTATAGCATGGAAGAACACATAGGCTACTTTTTATGCTGACAAAATAACGGGAATGGGAACTACGCGGGGGTAATATCACGGGGGGTGCTGCTCGTTACTCATATAAGTGACGGCTGATCTAGTCGAGAGAACGTTGACTGGCAATCCGAAGCCCCAGATTCGAATCCCACGCGCACCACTACTACACTGTACCTGAATTATTTCAAGTTCATTGCCGACACTGGCCTAGCGTGGTAGCCTTGACTCTTTCTTTGCAAAAGAAGGTACCGAGTCTCAGCAGTGGGAACATTTAATAGGCTGGTTATGCTCATATAACTCAAAATACGAGTATATTCAGACATATTTTAAGTTATAACCATGCTTATAAGCACAGTTAAAACTGGCAGTGGACTTGAGTATTTTGATAATCTCTGGACCGTCTATGATAATAATAATAATTGATTGATTAATAATTCAGACGGGCATAATAAAAGTAGTGTTGTGGTTTTAAAAATACTCGGCTGAACAATGCAGATGTGATCAGAGTTAATTTTGTTGGTATCAAGGATTTACATTTGTTTTCATAGGGTAACTACTACTATAGCATGCTTCTTTATCTATATTTCACTCCGTGTATACGTATTTAAAACTAACTACGCTCCGCGGTAACCTGTGGCTAACGTATTAGAGATTTTATCCTCTGAAGGATATATTTTTTAATCTTTCAAAGTCATATTTATTTAAACACAAAAATAAAAATTCTAAGATATAAGTTTCAAGCTTCTAACTTTAAAATCGCAAACCTATAGTATATAATTATGTATGTTATAAACTATCAGACTCTATGTGACCGCTGTAAAATCTTTTTTTCGCATTGAAAAGTAGCCTATGTTCTTTCTCAGGCTATAGCATGGTAAAGGATAGCTTATAAGCTATCCTTACCAAATTTAGGTTATATCGGTTCGACATTAAACATACTAAACACACATACCTACATAACATACGGAAAGACTAGATATTCGTTAAACTAAGGCAAATACTAAATTTGTAAAAATATTTTTCCTAGATAATAATTCGTTTATTCACCTTCATTGTAATAAGATGAAATATTTAAGAATTTTCCCCTTCGAATGATTCAATTGAAGTCAACTGAATTCAATTATTTAACCTCAAATTAAGAAAGTGAATTGAAGAGACACAGTAACTGATGTAATGGAATGATTTAATTTACGAATCCTCTGTCTCTTGGGCTGTTTTCTGTCCATAAACGTTCATTAATTTCCCAAAAGATTGAGTTGCTAATTATAAACCTTCATCTTTCGGTCTATGGGGGCTTGTTCAGTTTGAATGCCTCTTTTGATTAATGTTTATATTAGGTACGTTGAAATGGAAAATTATGCTTTATAGATCTGTCTGCTTTTACTTTGACCATCTCGTAATGAATAGTGTTGAAAGAAAATAAGGTCATATTCACATTAAAAATCAAAAATACAATGAGCACAGAAAAACTTTACTCAAATGCAAAAAATACATTAGGTACCTACAATCACGAAATTTAGGTAAATTCAGCTTTCAAACCATGATAGATCTCAAAGCAAGTAAAATACAATTTATTGACTCTTAATGTATATCTCATTATTAAAGTCATTAACGTTGTGTACTTATTTTTTTTTGTATTTTTTTGAACGAACTAAACGGAACTAAATGGCAATCAGTTGTATATTTTTTAAATTTATCGCGACCTGTCTCGGTCTCCTGTCGCCAGGAGACCGAGACAGGTCGCGGTCGCGGTCTCGGCGCGAACTGACGCCCATACAATTCCATAGTGTCAAGTACCTTAAGTAATATTTGACGTGTAAATTGTACATTTAGGAATAAAGAACTTCTTAAAAAACTATCTTATAGCACATCCATATTATGATCATTTTGATCCCATAAATGATATAAGTTCCTTTCAAAATCATTATTATTGGTAGTGGTAAGACCACGGCAGGACTATTTGCAGAGCCACCATGGTGAAGTACACAACACTATATCACCATATCTTTTCACCGCGCATTATTACTATGGGGATGCATGTTACTTACCATTAGGTGCTAGTCTTGTTTGTCCTGTTACTCTATGTTATTAATAAAAAACAATTTACAATTTTTACGCAGAGATCGTCTCCGGCCCCGGTAACATCTTATAATAATATCAAAACGCCTGTCATGAAAATGTAATAAAATATTTTTAATCAATTACTTGACTGAGCTATAGCCATGTTGAGAGTAAGGGCAATAACTCCCAGTTTAATAACACTGAAGAGGACAAAAACTTCAATAATAACCGGTTTGTGACATTGACTCATGATTTGTTGAATACAGGTTATTCCCCTATAATAGCACTTCTCTAATTAGTTTCCTTTTGAAGCATTTCGTCAAAAAATGTTCTTTAAATAAATTGTTATTCTAAGCCTTATATATAAATGTAATTTATATCAGTAGAAGGGGGAAGGATAGGTATTCACTTATTATTTTACGGCATAAATATGAACAAAATAATATGCTATTATTTACATATAAAATCATCCATACAATCATCTTTATTCTACAGATAATAATAAACTATGTAGTGTTACAGCCGGCTGCTTTATCACTAAAAGCGATATCATCCAGGGAACCTTAGGGTAGGTAAAAATGTTAAAAATATTTAAGCCTACCCCCTACCTCAAGATGTTTGAAGGCGAAAAAAATTAATTATAAAATTAAAAACAATAGTATTGGTAAGTACTATGGACGCCAAGAGTAGTTAAGGCCGGGTCACACAGAGGCGATCCGATAGCGATAGCGATCCGAGACGGGATTTTTTGTAATGTTCGAATTTGTATGCAACCTGACACACAGCAAGCGGGCGCTATCGCTATCGGATCGCTATCGCTATCGGATCGCCTCTGTGTGACCCGGCTTTTAACCAGTACGCTGTTAGTTTAGGTTAGTGATATGAGCTTTTTATGTATGTAAAACACTACATGGCATTGTGTTATCGTGAACAAGTTTTTTGCTCGTCTCGTCGCTGTATAAATATCTATACATATGTTTATAAATAAAACAACATTAGCCACAACGACCCTGGGTTTTGCCGTTTCTGGATGAAAAAGTAATGTTGCACAATGCACATATATTTTGTTATGTTTAAAAATAAAAAATGTATTATAATAATGTGTGACCAGCTGACCAGTTATATTTGTTGATACATGATTGATTTGTGAGCTGTTTCGTTTCTTGCAGTCGCCACCATATTTTGCACTCCATTAAGCTTTGTCCTTTACTAACTGACCCAGGGACGAAGACAAATGCAGAGGTGACAATTTTACTACATAGACCCAACTACATAGGCTCTACAATTCCACTCGATGTTACAAAGACTTCTACTTGATAAAAGCTATCAAATGCAAAAATGATTCTTAAAATCCTCATTTTAGTAATTAGAATGCAAGTTTCAACGTCCACGAATAAACAAATAAAGCGCTAAATAGACAAAAGAACAACAACAATAATGCAATTAAAATTTACAAAATCGAAACCAATAGGTTTCACAAAAAATAGTATAAGATACGTGGATATTTTTAGAATCCGCTTTATAAGTATCTAGTTCTTCTGGCTATGGTTGTCAAAAAAAAAATGAATCGATTTGTCATTTGAGAGAAAACGTAGAATGTAACTTAAAAACGAAACAATAAAATAAAAATTAATAAGTGTTTATGAAAAAAAAAACTAATTCGCTATTTTAATAATCTTAGAATGTGTTGGTAGTATTTCACCAATGTTATTTTTTTACCATAGTAACATAACAACTATCTGTGACTAAATAAATCAAAATTTTCAGGAAACGAAATATACGGCAATATAAAAGATTTAACAAACCTACTTGTCTGCAAAAGAAAACGAAGTCACAACGTAACACGTTGACAAAAAAGGCATAACAGCCCATAACCAACGAAGCGTGTCTGTCACATTACATTGTAGCGGAAGCAAGGGCGGGCGGAACCTACGACCTCGACAACTAAATGAATAGATATCGCAAGCTCGCTTGCTTTGTGTTTGATTAAAAAGATGTACTCTTTAACTGCAGTTAAGTGCTTATCTGCATTGCTAAAGTTTTGCTTTGCTTTGCGGTAAAAGTTCTTATTGTTCACTTCGTAATTTTATTGATATACATAAGTACTTCTTAGCTTCTTACAAATTCGTGTACAATTAAATCGTGTAAAATTTCTTGGTATTACAAAACAAACGACAATTTATAGGTGATTGTGTGCATATACCATAGTTTGGATTGGGTTGGTGTTGTCAGTGAGTAACTGGGGCTAGCATTGATTATTAAAAAAAGTACAGAGCAAATAATGTTATTTGAACGTCATTTTTATATGCACATGTGACACCAAAAACAAGGTTGTCTTATGTGAGAAAGAATTAGAACTATGGACTAGTAGCTGTCCACATTTTGTTCCAGGTTTTTTTTTTGAAACTACGCCCTAAGTATTTTTTCTGGATAAAAACAAACCTATATATCTATCTACACTATAATTTATAATATATATATGAGTTTCAAATTTCAGCGTATTCTATTCAGTATTAACGACAGGGTTAGCCAACAGGCGTTCATACTTTCACAGCTATCACATTAGTAGGAAGTAGAATAGACTCAATAGTCGAGTCTAGATTGTATGTCGGTGGCAGCACGTGATCAATCGGCCCGGCACCCGCGTCGCTCAAGGAAACAATAAGCGCGAATGCCTCCAATAGATCCGCAGATATTGCCGCGTCTTCAATTAATACCGACGGGTTATGTGTGGTGAGTACATCAAATCGGAACGAAGAAAACATTTTATGACTGGTAAAATATGTTTTTGTTTCAGTAGCTCAGAAAGGCTACATTTCTTTTCTAGTTTGTGAGGGTAGAACGAAATCAACCTCGTTTGTGTACTTTTTAAAAGTGCCTTACTTCATTTTTTTTGCCAATTCAAACGTGATGAATAGTTAGTTTATTTTGTCAGAACGTACTAGTCAAATCTTTGAAATATTAGGGTGTAGTCATAGAATTTATATTCAAAGAGTGAAGTATGTTTTATTTGTAGAATTTAAAACATGAATTTAAAAATGAAATAAGTGGTGTCCGAAAACCTTATACTTAATCTAGAATCTCTTAAATGTTATATTTTAATCACATTTCTACGGCAGGAACGTTTAAAATAGAAGACTGTTTTGATACGAGTATAACAATAAGAAAAATTTAGAGAAATTCAAATTTTAAATACGACAGAAAATCCGACGGGCTCTGTCCCTGTCTAGCAGGAATGTAAGCCAAAAACAGAGTGTCTTTCCAGTAACAGATAATGTAAATAAAAACAAAGTTTCTTAATGAAGTGTTTCTATTCGTTCCATGGGATAGATACCTACAATGTCATTGTCTTCAAGTCAAGAATGAAAGTTTCACATAGAATTTCACATAGGTTCACATAGAGAATCATCCTCTCATCCTCGTCGGTGCTTTCTTCACTCCCGGAGCAAAATTAAATTATAAAAGGATAATAAGGTTAACAAATACATGTTCTGTATTCTTTTTTTAGTTTTTTGAGCTTCATTCACAGCTCACGAAAAATCTGTGTGTGGTACGCCAAAATAAGTTTTCACTTCAAATACATACTATTACATTTCGTTTTTCCTTATGAGGGGAATCTGTGGGAAATTGGGCATTGATTTTGACGTGATAACGTCTTATAATTAGATGAAGCCGGCTGCACGCCCACAAAACATGACGTCATGTACCGTTATCGCGTTACCGTCGTCGGTCGTTACCGTCGGTCGTTACCTCGCCGCATGTTTGTTACAGTTGTATTAATTATTTCGACCAGTAGTTCAAGCGGGGATGTAGCTCTGTGGTAGAGCGTTCGCTTTGCATGTGAAATGCCCCGGGTTCGATCCCCGGCATCTAAACGCTTTTTTGCATTGTTTTGATTGAAAATGACTAAATTCTACTGATTACTTTTTACATACAAATCTATTAAACAAATGAAATTAAAATTTTCTTTTGAAATATGCTACCTTTCCATCAGTATTTTCTTAAGACGTTGTCACGTTCTATCGTCAGTAAACCGACTTTACAGACAAACATTTTTCCTTAAAATTTTAGGGAATTTGGAAAAGGGGGTATTGGCAATCCTTTGTGGTTGGCGGCGGCGTTAGTTCCCCATTTTGGCCATGAGTCCAAACACGGTGGTAGCACTATACCAAGTAAATTCAGACTCAGAGTCTATTTTGACTTTGACCAGTTTATTAATTTAGAAAAGTACATATAACTAATTATTTAAGTCCACGTCTACAGTTTATTACTAGGTAGTTCCAACGTTACGACACATCCTTGGTATTGGACTGCAAAATTCCATTCCGTAAATTAAAATCTACTCCGCTTCAGGTAATTAATTAATGTGTCGCTTTGTTACTTTATTTAGGTTTCGTGAAACGTATTTTTTTGTTTACTTTGTACACTAAAGCAAAATTCATTGCGGTTAAATCACTTTGCTGGGAACTAATTTACATTAGCTGAAAAAAGGGCGGACTTTGATTTACATTTGGCTTTCATTGATTAATTAAAACAAGTTAATTGTTCTAGCCTGCGTAAACATGATGGAGTTTTGCTTCGTACCGGCAAATACTACCATCTAATACCACCTTGTCCTTTTTTCTATTGGAATGCTCGTAGCTCGAAAAAGCGACATCGTTTCATGGTTGATGTTCCAAAGACACGAACGAAGAGATTTGACTCTACTTTTGTGATAAGAACGTCTAGGCTGTGGAATACGTTGCCTGAGTGGGTTTTCCCCGATGGTTACAATCTTTGTGTCTTCAAATCGAGAGTGAATCAGTTTTTTTCTAGGTAAACACGCTCCATCGTAGACCGCATCGTCGCTTAACATCAGGCGAGATGGTGGTCAAGTGTAAACCTACAAAGGTTAAAAAAAAAAAAAAAACAAATGGATGTGCGCTGCATTTTTATTCGCTACACGGACACTTTTTATCATCACCTGTCAACCTTCCCCTACTTTGTAAGGGTAAAAAATGTATGCCATTTAGGCATAATATGGCAAATATTTTTTACCCTGTTTCAATGATTCAAGTATTCATCTATTCTTACTTTCCAAATAGTAAAAACAAAACAGAACAAAGTTTCCAGTGAAATTACTGGGCTTAGAAATAAAACATCTTATATCTCCGAGTGACGGGCGCAGTACGGTGCTAGGCAATGACTTGATTGATATGTACTCTTCATGTTCCAATAGCTGCGTGTCACTATGCTGTTATGGGCAGGCTTTTATTGCTGTTATGCTTTCCATCCACCACATGTTTTGCTCGTATTGTCAATTTTTACTATTAAAAAAAATGATAAATACTTCGTTTCTGCAGATTTTCTCAAAAACACATGTTTTGAAATCCAAAGGAAAAAAATCGGTTGTCTGTAAAGTTACTGACGATAGTTGAACGTGACAACTTCAACTCAAAGCCTGGAACGCTTCAGAGCGAGATAACGCCGCATGACGTCATGCGGCGAGGTAACGTTTGTTTGTTTGTTTGTTAACGTCATGTTTTTTCGTGCGTGCTGCCGGCTTCATCGAATTATAAGACGTTGTCACGTCAAAAAGGAAATTGGGTATTTTTCCATGGTATACAAAAAACGTATTTATTTATTTATTCAGGTACCTATACAAAACGGAATACAGTTAAAACTTAAATATATGACATGGTACAATTTCGACCTAAACTTACATGCTTACATCTCAAAAGAAGTTAAAATTAAAAATAAGTTTTACTTAACATAAAAAATTAATTAGTTTTTTTTTATTATGAATTTTGTTTTCATTTTACATAATCCGCGAACACAATATTTTGGACATCATTTTTGTATTTATACATTTTTTGACAGAAAATATCAATCGAATTGTGGTGTTTGTTTACTATACAGATATAATACAGGGTTATTGGTAATCAGCCTGCATCCGTTTAAGGGCATGTTCTGTATATTTAAACAAACAACTTGTGTTCTACAACTTTCGTTAAAACTCAATAGAAACCCCAAAAAAAAATAGTAAAAAATAGTGTTTGTTGCCCTTTTTTGTACTGTTTAGTGACTTTTTAGTGTTTATTTACTTCGGCACATATTTTTTTGCGCGTTAAAGAGCGTACGCACTCTTGTTACGAATTGTTACTGAGAGTTCGATGCTTTTAGACTGTGCAAATACATTTTTTATTTATTTTGTAAAATAAAAAAAAACATAAATTTTTAAAAACTGTAGAACAAAAGTTGACGTATTGAATGTACTTAACATCCCCTTAAAAGGATGCAGGCTGATTACCAATAACCCTGTATATCTAGGAATAATAAAAGGTTACATGAAACACAAGTTTGAAACTCCTTTTTTAAGAGTTTTCTTTGCAACCAAAAAGCGGATAATTATAAAGGATTTCTTTGATTTTTTCTTTTAACCGCTTAAGACAGACGTTACGAAGAATTTACATAAAATCTGCCTTTCAAGGAGATTTTCTCAATAGCATACGTAAAAGTATTTTCCGTGGCTCTTTGAGGATTAAAGGATTTTCGTCGTATATCCTACTACATAAGTAGCATTTACATATATTACTAATTCAAGGACTATGGGACAACAAAGTGTAGATTGTGTTTCTATGAATCTTAAGTATGCAAAATATACATGTAGTTTTGTAGTGGTAGGACTCTTGGCAGAGTCCGCCTGGGGAAGGACCACACCTTTGCCAGTTATTCTACCGCCAAGCAGTAATGTCCAAATATTACTGTGTTCCGGTTTGCAGGGGAATGTTTCCAGAGAAATTACAAGCGTAAACCGAGTTCAGTCCCCAACTCCACTCAAATCCGACCCGCTCTTAACACCTTAATCATTTTTGTATTTATTTTTTAAATAAAGAGTGACGAGACGAGCAGGACATGTGCCTGACGGTAAGCAACATGCCTGCCACATAACAGCACAGTGCAACGCAGCTATTGACAGAAACATGAAGAGTCCAAATCATTACCTAGCACTGCACTGCGCTCGTCACCCTAAGATATTAAATCTCTAAGCCCTGTAATTTCCCTGGAAACATTGCCCTTCAAACCAAAACACAGTAATGCTGGGGCCACACTAACGAGAAATGCCATAAATTATCGCGATAATGGACGTTAACCGTTGGTGTAAAATACACCTAATGGACATAAACCGTAGGTGTATTTTACACCTACGGTTAACGTCCATTATCGCGATAAAATAATGGCATTTCTCGTTAGTGTGGCCCCAGCATAACGCTTACACATTACTGCTTGGCGGTAGAATAACTGGCAAATGTGTGGTACTTCCCCAGGTGGACTCTGCCAAGAGTCCTACCACTACTAAATAACATTTTGCAAAAGAAATATAATTGGTATTTAGCAAAGGATCTGTAGGTTGTTGTTTTAATCTGTGTCTCTGTTTGAAGATTTTGACATCATACATTTTTTTCAAAACATATTTTTAAAATTGATAAATGCCGGATTCATGAGGTAACAAACGTTAATATTTATAAAAAACTAGCAGTGGCCCGCAATTTTACCCTCGCTGTTCTCGTTCCAGTTATTTCTATTCCAATAAAAAGTAACCTAAGTGCTATTCCATATTATAATGTTACTGTAATACATATTTCAACATACTCTATCCATTCAGTAGTTCCGACATAATTGAGCAACAAATATCCAAACTTTCTAATTTGTAAATTTAGTAGGAGAAAAACTACATTGAATATTTCCAGAACTTCGGTTTTTGAGTGAAAACCATTAATGTTAAACGTAGTGTTAAGGTACAAGTTCGCGCTGAGACCACGACGCGAGACCGCGACACGAGACCGCGACCGGAGACCGCGACAGGCACTTAACACTATGAAATTGTATGGGCGTCAGTTCGCGCCGAGACCGCGACCGCGACCTGTCTCGGTCGCGGTACCTTAAAGGTACAAGTTCGTCCGGAGACCGCGACAAGAGACTGAGACCGGAGACCGCGACAGGCACTTGACACTATGGAATTGTATGGGCGCCAGTTCGCGCCGAGACCGCGACAGGAGACCGAGACGCGGTCGCGGTCGCGGTCGCGGCGCGAACTGGCGCCCATACAATTCCATAGTGTCAAGTGCCTGTCGCGGTCTCCGGTCTCGGTCTCCGGTCGCGGTCTCGTGTCGCGGTCTCCGCGCGAACTTGTACCTTAAGACTCCATCTACACAGAGTAAGCTTAGATGGAGTGACGAATTTTGCAAGGAAGCTGGTTGGTGGCAGTCAGAAACGAAAAATCGAGGATCAGGTTGGGTGGCGTGCTGTGGTAATAACTACTTTTTTCTTTTTGAAGTTGGTTGAGAATATCAAAGTAAAAAATATCAAATCCGGAATGGTTTAACGAACCTCAAATAAAAAATGGCGTTCAAAACACACGTGCAGCCACGGACATCGCGTGCAGCCAAATTTACAACGTCCAAAGAGCGAAGACAAACAGAGATCGATAAACTTTAACGGATGTGCAGTATAAAGAATTGACCTCATGGTTCAGCTGGTGAAGAGTCTGCTCACAGATCCGTATGTTGTGGGTTCGATCCCCACCCAGGACAAATGTTTATGTTTTATATCTAGCTGTTTATACCTAATGGAGATTGTGAACAAATAGTTGTGTATTTAGGCCAAAATTACTGTGGTCCGGGTTGAAGAGCAATGTTTTTTGGCAAATTAAAGTGCAAAGAGATATATCATCTTAGGTTTCTGGCGAGGTGACAAGCACAGATCAGTTGGAAGTGATTCGGTCTTCTTCGTTGCAGTGCGCTGTATGTGTGCTTACCATCAGCCGCATGCTTTGCTTCTCCCGTCACTCTGTAAAACACATGAATTTCATTGAAATTCAATGAAATTCATGTGTTTTACAGAGTGACGGGAGAAGCAAAGCATGCGGCTGATGGTAAGCACACATACAGCGCACTGCAACGAAGAAGACCGAATCACTTCCAACTGATCTGTGCTTGTCACCTCGCCAGAAACCTAAGATGATATATCTCTTTATATCTCTTATTAACTTATTATTATTAAAGTTCTAAACGTTATTGAGTGCAATAGGGATGCGAACTGGGTCGAAAATAAACCATTCTCCATTTCCATTAGTCCGTCAGGTAGAACGTAGAAAAATATGAGACACGTATTTTTTTTATCAAGTTATTAAAAACCGACAAAAATATACGCAGATCATCAAACATCCAGAGTCGGGGGTCGTGACGTCACTTGTGGGTAAAAATCGTACCCACAAGTGACGTCACACTAAACTTCTAGTTAACTGTAAGTATTATCGTAATGTTTTGTTTGTAAAACAAATAAAAATACCTACGTGTAGGTACACTATTTTTTACAATCTAACTGACGGACTAATTAGTTTTTTTAAACGATTGCACCTTATTACTTTTTAATCAAAGGCGAGAACATTCTGATTTACCACCTTTACTTTCTTATTCCCAGATCAATCTCACAAATCTACGTAAATATAATATAATTATATAAACTCAAATAAATATAAAATCTCAATAGGTGATAAAGTCTAGACCGAGCTGAGATATAAAACGTCTAGGGACCTATAGATGTATAGTTAACAGTCGAGATAGTTCACAGCTGTAACAATTTACCCGAGACAAAGTCACCTGAACAGACTGCAAAGGGCGTTATGTGATGTACTATTTTGTGAGGAATACTTGTGGAAAATTCTGTGGCGGAAAACTTGAAAATGTTGTCAAAATCGTATGATTCGTGTATTTTCTTGCAAAACTACGGTGATATTTGGTACTACGAATATAGAATGGAATATAGTCTCATGTATAATCAAGATGGTGAAGCCTACTACCAGTCGGAAACTTGCCCAGCATGCTGTCAGCTTTACCACACTAAAATGCTTAAACGTTGGACCAATTAAACGCTAGCAATTTGGTCACGCGTCGCATCGACCAAGTGCTCGGAAAAGCTTTTGAAAATGAGATGAGAAATAGATAAAAGTAGACTAGGTCAAGTAACAATGCTAAAATCCCAGGCTTACTCAGGGGTAACGCCAAAATTGCCGTGATGACCCAGTGGCGTGAACGTTCGATTGACAATATTGAGGTCGTAGGTTCAAATCCCTTTTACACTTTTTTTTATAGTATGTAATGACAAGACGAGCAGGACATGTGTCTGATGGTAAGCAACACGCCTGCCCATAACAACAGCACAGTGATACGCAGCTATTGGATCACGAAGAGTCCAAATCATTACCTAGCACCGAACTGCGCTCGTCACCCGGAGGTATAAAGTTTTTTATGTCTTGGCCCAGCAATTTATCTGGAAACATTGCCCTTCCAACCGGAACCCACTAATTTTTGTACACTGCTGCTTGAATTATAGTTTTCTAACTGCAGATGTACTCGAGGCTGTCACCATCACCAGCTTTAACATTTTTTTCATGTAGTGGTAGGACTCTTAGCAGAGTCCGCCTGGGGAAGTACCACACCTTTGTCAATTATTCTACCGCCAAGCAGTAATGTGCAAACATTACTGTGTTCCGGTTTGAAGGGCAATGTTTCCAGAGAAATTACAGGGCTTAATGGTAAGCAACATACCTGCCACATGACAGCACAGTGACACGCAGCTATAGGAACATGAAGAGTCCAAATCATCACCTAGCACTGCACTGTGCTCGTCACCCAGAGATCTACGATGTTGTATCTCTAAGCCCTGTAATTTCTCTGGAAGCATTACCCTTCAAACCGGAACACAGTAAATATTAAAAATTTAATTAAATAAATTAAATATTGGTGGACAATTCACACACAACACCATCCGACCCCAAACTAAGCAAAGCTTGTGTGATGGCAGCCAGATAGCTGATATAATACTTATATAGTTTTAAATACATACTTATTATACATAGAAACACCCAGACACAGTGCAAACATTTGAATTCATCATACAAATATCTGGGTGGGAATCGAACCCACGACCCTCGGCTTCGCAGGCAGAGCTGCTACCAACTAAGCCACGAGGCCAGCCAGTAATGTTTGCACATTACTGCTTGGCGGCAGAATAACTGGCAAAGGTGTGGTACTTCCCCAGGCGGATTCTGCTAAGAGTCCTACCACTACTAAAGTAATTAATTAACATAATTTTAATATTAATAAAGCGAAAATTGAGATGTTTGGATATTTGTTGCACAATCACGTTGGAACGGTTCAACGGATTAGTTTATAACATTTGGACCACCGCTATATTATAATCTGGAATAACATGTGCAACTTCAGATTATGAAAAATTACGAGAAAAAGAGTTAAGCGCGTAAAACCGGAGAGCGCAACTAATAAAAAGAAAATGACAAGAGAATCCTATTTTTTTTTATATTTCTACTTAAGTTGTACCTACAAACAATTGTTCTTTAGTATCCTTCAACTAACGCAATAAATTGTTTATTTGTAATATAAATAACTAGATGTATATTTTGTTTCTATGTAATCAAACACAAATAATAAGAGAAAAACCGTCTTAACCATGTTTTATTGTAGGATTAAGTGAACCAAAATAAGTAATGTATTCGTGTTTCTAATTTACGACTCCCGAATTCACTTATCACCGAACACCGACTTTAATTTGTAACACAAAATTCCCTTCCACATCAAAGCCCTTGATAACTCGTTTGTATGCTTTTATCCCGGAATAACAGGAGCTCGCTCCGGTATGAAATAAGGCTGGATATTCACGGCAATTGGGGAAAAATGAGTCTTAAAAATTTCATTGCAAGGTCACAGATGATGCCGTACCGACGCCGAGTTACACAGGAGCGAAATTACTACCAGTCGTATGCCTTTTTGCCATCCATCAACATAAAAAAGCTTCCAACGTCCCGAAATGTACGCAGGTAACTAATAACATCTCGTATTTGGCAAAAAAAGGTAAGTCTTACAGAGAGTACGGTAAAAACTTTACCTAGGCTAAGTAACGTAAGTTTGTATTACTAACATTTTGGTCGCAACTTTGGGCCATTATACTAAGTCTGGGCGGATTTGCTGAAGTTAACAGGGGTGTGGGTCGTAGACAGTGGGAAATGAAATTTGTTCGCACTCGGAGTACACAGAATCTAGGCTATAAAATACCGCTGTCGCATGGAGATATTATTATAAGTTGCAAGAGATTTTAGTGGTATACCATCCCAGGCTAATAAGCATTAAGCAAAAAAGTAAATATATACAAGGTGTGTTTCAGACCAAAATATATCTACCTAGTATGAAACTCTGATAGATGAAGGAAATATTTATGTTTGATTATACAAAGTTACTTACGAGCATAAATGCTATGATCATCAATTTCACTTATAGATACTGTAGTAACTATCCGAATTACTCTGAATAGCAATGATGCTGAATAACAAATGTCTGATATAGTCACAGAAATCTAAATAATAAGGTAATTTCAGTGGATATAGTTATCCCAGACTTTATTTCCCGTTTTATAATAATAATATGTTTACTGTTATACAGTATATCGATCGTCATTTATTTCTACGTCAACTACTTATGAAGTAACATAACTAAATATTTGTAAATAATAAAAGCGGCCAAATGCGAGTCGGACTCGCCCATGAAGGATCCCGTAGCAGCAAGTAACATAATAAATAACTTCTTGTAGTTTGATCGATGTTTTAATAATAGTGTATTTATGACGTACTAAAAAAACTGCTAATCAGACCGAGTTCGAACCAATTTTCATTGGAAGTTTACAGAATACATTTACTAACTAAGTTTCAACAGTGTAGTTCTCATAGTTTCGACAAAAAGTGGCTGTGACATACGGACGGACGGACAGACAGACAGACAGACATGACGAATCTATAAGGGTTCCGGTTTTACCTTTGACGGAACCCTAAAAATGAATCGCGAAAATATAAATATGTACGCACATCATTTCCGAACACACTGCACCCAATTGAGTAATTCATTTTTTGGGGTTGTTATTGTTCGGACAATAACGACCGACAGGTTTGATTAAAGTTAATGTTAAAATGTGTAACATTTTTAAATCTTCATTAATAGAAATAGATGATGTTCAATATATTGGCAAAATATGGAGCGATAAAAGTATAGTTATCATTGTAAAATAATAATAACAGTATGTACCAAGTTTCCCAGGTCATCTAATATCTAACTATACCAACTATTCCAAACATAACAAATAAACATTGTTTACACAACTACATATATTATTTCCACAATTTTTATACCAACGGATTAATAAATAGAGATGTATTAGTAAAAAATATGTCAAACATATTTAAATTGATTAGCAAAAATATCTAGTTCCGAGTATGTTGAACTGTTATGTAATGTTTCATTAAAAAAAAAATATCGACTTCACGTAAAATGCCTACTTTAATATAACATGTTTGTTATTATATTATGCAGTCGTATGCCTTTTTGCCATCCATCAACATAAAAAAGCTTCCAACGTCCCGAAATGTACGCAGGTAACTAATAACATCTCGTATGGAATTAACTTAATTTTTGTTACAATAAAATGGCAATCCAAGCTATTTAGAAACCATTATGCCAAGTATAGTCAGGTACAAACAGCAGTTTGGCACCGTTAAAATTCTGCAGGTCAAATGAAGCGTCAGTCACAATGGGCCCGGGATTGGAAATTATTAAATGGTTGAGCGGAAGCGGAATATAAAAGTGAATGAAGTGCATTTCCGTGTTAGTGCCTGCCGGTGGATAGACAGGATGAGAATGCGATTTCTACTATTAAGCTTTGTGTGCTTACTCTTCGATACTGACCTTAGCTTATCTGTTGGTTGCCTGGAAGAGATTGCTCTCAGCAATAAGGCCGCCACTTGTGATGCTAGTTCTTAAGTTTGTCAATGTAATTTTTTTGATTTGTTGTATCACAATAAAGAGTTTTCTATCTATCTATCTATCTTAGCTAATTGCAACCAAACATTTTGATTATTAGTATTAATGTCTATTTATGTTGAAATGCTCAGTAGCTTTTAAATAAATTACAAAAACTTTACAACTAATAGTTTGAAAAAGAAATTACTTTTTAGTAAAAACAAGATTTTAGTAAAAATTGTGTATCAAATTTACTCTAGGTAACTTTTAACAACCCATATAAGGAAAAAACTTAAGAATTACGGACTATAGGTGAGGATGCACAGCCATGATATTGGTACATGATAAGCTTTGGAAAGCTGATCATGAGAACCTATAGAGCCCATCATCAGCCTATCTAATAGTCATCCACTGTTGGACGTAGGCCTCTCCTATGGATCGCCACACAGCACGGTCTTCTGCTGTTCGCATCCACTTGCTGCCAGCCGCCTTTCGTAAGTCGTCGCTCCACCTGGCTGCAGGGTGCCCCACTCTACGCTTGCCAGTACGCGGTCTCCACTCTAGAACACGTCTACCCCAGCGGTTATCGGTTCTTCTACAGATATGACCGGACCATTGCCACTTCAGCTTACTTATTCGCTGAGCTATGTCGGTCACCTTAGTTCTTTGTCGGATAATCTCATTCCTGATTTTATCCTTCAAAGAAACACCGAGCATAGCTCGCTCCATAGCTCGCTGTGCGACTTTAAACCGATGGACCAGTTTCACTGTTAGTGTCCACGTTTCGGCTCCGTATGTAAGTACAGGCAGGACACACTGATCGAAGACTTTAGTCTTCAAGCATTGCGGAATGGACGCTGAGAAAATGTGACGAAGCTTCCCAAATGCTGCCCAGCCTAGCCGAATTCTCCTGTCTACTTCCTTCTCGAAGTTTGTGCCTCCTAATTGTAGGACTTGACCTAGATAGGTATATTCTTTAACAACTTCGAGAAGTGCACCATCGAGATGAACAGGTCCCGGATCAACATGTGCGTTGTACATGACCTTAGTTTTCTCGATGTTCATCCCGATACCTATCCTACGGGAAGCATCCGCCAAGCCGGTCAGCATCTCCTGTAGATCCTGCAACGATTCCGCCATAACCACGATATCGTCAGCAAATCGTAAGTGAGAGAGGTACTCGCCATTAATGTTGATACCTTTCCCTTTCCAATCTAGCGTCTTAAACATGTCTTCTAGAGCGTTAGTAAATAACTTCGGGGATATGACATCCCCCTGTCTCACTCCTCTGCGTAATGGGACATGTTTAGTCTTCTGATCTTGTATCTGTACAACCATTGTGGCTTCTTTGTACAGACCTCTCATCACTTCGATATATCGCCAGTCTATTTGGCAACGCTGCAGGGACTCCATCACAGCCCAGGTTTCAACAGAGTCAAACGCTTTCTCGTAGTCCACGAATGCTAGACACAGTGGCCGGTTATACTCTTCCGTCTTTTGTATAATCTGCCTAACTGTGTGAATATGGTCCACGGTACCATATCCTCCTCGAAACCCGGCCTGTTCTGGAGGTTGGAATTCGTCAAATCTTCTCGCAAGACGATTCGTAATCACCCTCGAGAACAATTTGTAAATATGACTTAAGAGCGAGATGGGACGGTAGTTTTTAAGCAAGGTTTTATCCCCTTTCTTGTAAAACAAAACGACGATGCTCTTATGCCATGTATTTGGAGTTCTACCTGTTTCTAAAACAACGTTGAATATTCTCTTTAGCTCGTGCAGTACAGGTAGACCACCTGCTTTCAAGAGCTCCGAGGTTATTCCGTCATCTCCTGGTGCTTTTCCATTTTTTAATTGTCTGAGGGCTATCTCTATCTCGCTTAGACCAATTTCTGGCAGATCGTCCGTAAAGTGGCGCGTGAGTGTAGCTCGGGTGTCCGTAGTACAAGGGTCAGGTTGTAAAGCTCGTGTTTGGTACAAACGACCGTAGAACTCCTCAATTTCCGCAAGTAGGTCTGGCTTAGAGACCACGGTACTTCCACGCGATGTCATCAGTTTTGTTAGATGGCTTCGTCCCAACGACTGCGCGAACACTTTCGACCCACGATTCTGCTCTATGGCTAGTTTAATGTTTTGAGTATTAAAACATCGGAGGTCGCGTCGCACAAATTTCCTGATTTTCCAGTTGAGATTCCGCTGATCCAACAAACCGGCGTCGTGGTTTTCCCGTCTTTGGTTCATAAGCTGAAGAGTTTCTGCGGAGAGCTTGGACTGCTTACTCGAACGCTGTTTGACACAGAACTTTTTTCCTTCATCCTGCAAGATGTCTACCAAGTTTTCGGTCATCCTGTTTACGTCCTCCGTGGCTTCTAATGCAGCGAAATGCGTTTCCAGCTGTTCTTGGAAATAGACTGATCCAATGGCGGTTTGGATTGTGTTTGGTCGGAGCGTGGACTTCATCAAACGGTACCGCTCTAGATTAAAGTTCATATTCAGAGAGCCTCTTAGAAGTCGGTGATCACTACCGGTATTAAACCTGCTGATCACAGATACATCTCTGAATATGTGCTTTGCATCCGTTGCTATGAAGTCGATCTCATTTTTCGTTCTACCGTCTGGGCTTTTCCATGTCCACTTTCTCTGGGGCTTCTTTTTGAAAAATGAGTTCATCAAAAAGAGCCCTTCTTGTTCTAAGAAATTGACTAGCATTTGCCCTCTCTCGTTCCTGTTACCGTAGCCAAAGGGACCCACATGTGTTTCGCCACATACCTGTACCCCCACCTTAGCATTTAGATCCCCCATAACAACATTGTAGTGTGCTCTTTTGGTGTTGTGAAGAGCTTTGCTGATATCTTCGTATGTCTCTTCAACTTCGTCATTAGAGTAGGATGATGAAGGAGCATATACTTGAACTACTTTCAGAAGGTATCGATTGGTGAGTTGAAGTATTAGGTAAGCTACGCGATTTGACACACTAGATATTTCCACAATGCTGTTAACGAGGACCCTATTGACAAGGAACCCTATGCCACCTTGTGATAGTTGGTGACCTTCGCGGTAGTACATAAGGTGGCCCGACTCTAGAGTCACGGTGTTCTCGCCCGCTCTTCGAACTTCACATAACCCCAGAATGTGCCACCTTATCTTTTCCAATTCCGCTTCGATCTGTGCCAAGTGTTCATCCAGCCTTATCGTAAGTCCATTATAGGTTGCCAAGGTCAATTTAGTTTTATGGTGGCCTGCCGTAGCCCGGGGATTCTTTGCACCCCTTGCCCGGCCGTAACCATAGCCGCCACCGTGGCTAGGAATAGCCGGGCGGCCGGGAACTGGGGGCCGTTTTGTGGTTGTACTGTTCATAGGAGGAGTTGCCCATAATTGCCACGCTGGGCAGGCGTGTTGGCAATCGCAGGAACGTAACACTTCGCACCGGAATCGCTGCTGCCCGATTTCCGGCCTGAGCTACTTAGGCCACGTCTATTCGAATGGATATACCGCCATTGTCGGTCCGCCAGAGCCTCGTCTGTTATTCAGCAGGATGACCGCGAGCAGGTGAGGTTGACTTGGAGCAAGTGGTGGAAGTTAGCTCCCCTACATCCCAATTGCTATAGAGCCCAATTAACAGTTAAAATAAATGACACGAGTTTGACACGAGTTCAAATTACAAAAGTTTAACAGATAGTTGTTTTACAGTGGTCATAGTATTCAGTCTTCTTTTCTTATGGTATTGAGTGACAAGACGAGAGAGACATGTTCCTCATGGTAAGCAACTCGCCTTCTTAAAACAGCACAATGTCACACGGCTATTGAAATATGAAGATCTAAATCATTTGACAACGACAGCGGTGAGTCCCAGCAGCGGAAGCACAAAATGTTGTTTGTTCTGTTCTGTTTTTTAGATTTTCACTAGCGGCCCGTTCCGGCTTCGCTCGGATCATAACCTAGACACTGTCTGCAGCGCCATCTGCCGGGCTTACTTGTGAATCTAAATCATCCTCGAATTCACTTACACACACACAAAAAAAAACATTCAAATCGGTCCCGCCGTTTAGGAGGAGTTCACTGTCAAATGATTAATTATTATAAATTACTAAAATGGCTATTAAAAAATAGGGGTTGGTGATTAAAGAGTAAACATTTAGGGTTGTATGTATTTTTTAACGTCACATTATATAAAAATAAAAACAAAAAAATATGTCCGAAAATTAAAAAATAAATAAATGGGGTGAACGGCCCTTATCTTTTAGGGGTATGAAAAATAGCTAGTAGCCGATTCTCAAACCTACTGAATATGCATATAAAATTTGGTTAAAATCAGTAAAGCCGTTTCGGAGGAGTAAGGAAACAAACACTGTGACACGAGAATTTTATATATTAGATTTTCATAAAAAAACACAGGCATATACGGGATGAACAATCAATTATTAATCCAACTTTGACCCTCGTATTCTCCTCACCAACATATGGAATCACATTCTCGGTCTACTACAACTATCAATAGCTCCTTTAAGTAGACCATAATAATTGTTGGAGTATAGGAGAGCCGAGACGTCCGATAATTGGCTTTGGAACAGTTTCAATAGAATTATTAAATTAACTACTCTCCACGCCCGCGGCGCTCGAATGTGGAGGAAAACTTTGATTAATTCAATAGCAGTTTTGATAGTTCATGTTTGATATCAATCCAACTGAAAACTGAATTTTGATAGTGGTTTTTTAGACTTAAAAACATGTGTATTGTACATTTTAAGTGTCTTTCTGTTATGTGTGTATGTATCTGTGGTTTGTTTAATAATTAATGGGAGGTAATCTTCATAAACTACTAGCGGCCCGCTCCGGCTTCGCTCGAATAATAGCCTAGATATCAACTGCAGCGCCAGCTGCCGGGCTGATTTGTGAATCTAAACCTTCCAGGGCCCTACTCAAACGTAAACAAAAAAAATCATTCAAATCGGTCCAGCCGTTTAGGAGGAGTTCAATAACAACGAAAAGTGGCATTGATTTTTAGGGTTCCGTAAAACGTAAAAACGGAGCCCTTATAGATTCGTCATGTCTGTCTGTCTGTCTGTCTGTCTGTCCGTCCGTATGTCACAGCCACTTTTTGCCGAAACTATGAGAACTACACTGTTGAAACTTGGTAAGTAGATGTATTCTGTGAACCGCATTAAGATTTCTACAATAGTTTTAAAAAAAAACAAAAATTAGGGGTGATATATATACTGAGAACTGACGCTCAAAAATTTTTTTTTCATCAAACCTACACGTGTGGTGTGTCTATCGATAGGTCTTAAAAAAAGATGTTGAGGTTTCTAATATATTTTTTGTCTACACTGAATAACTTGCGCGAGAGACGCTTCCAAAGTGGTAAAATGTGTGTCCCCCCCCCTCTAACTTCTAAAGTAAGAGAATGAAAAAACTAAAAAAAATATATGATGTACATTACCATGAAAACTACCAACGAAAATTAGTTTGAACTCGATCTGATGAGTAGTTTTTTTTTAGTACGTCATAAATACATTATTATTAAAACTTCGATCAAAGTTACAACGAACTACAAGAACTATGTGTACTATGTATATTATGTTACTTACTGCAACGGAACCCTTCATGGGCTAGTCCAACTCGCACTTGGCTACTTTATTATATATATAGAAGTAAGTGTCTGGCCCGACATGTCTTGTTATAGTATAGGAAATCTTATTATTCACTTACGCGGTTTTACCCGTGAAGTTCCCGTTTCCCCTATTCTCTGGTGACAAAAGCTAATTTCTTCTAGCTAACTTATTCTATAATCTCTTATTCTATACCGTGGTGTCTCGGTAGGGCATTAGTCTGGGATGCCACGTATGTGGACACCCTGCCTCCGTCTCATGTCGGTAGTTCGGCTCAAACCGAACAGGCACAGTTCCTTAAACAACGGAAATAATCCCAGCTCAGCGTAAATTATGATTTTTTTGCGTTGGCTGTGGAGACTATGGGACCGTGGTCGTCCGATATGAAAAAGTTCTCCAAACAACTATCGAAGCGGTTGGTTCTCGCTTCAGGGGATCTCAGAGCTGGCACTTACTTCGCCCAAAAACTAAGTATTGCCATCCAATGGGACAACGCTGCCAGCTTTCTGGGAACCCTGCCGCGCGGCAGCGAACTCGACGGCGTGTTTGATTTGTAGGGAGTGTGTTTTTTTTAAATTTATTATTTGTTAATATTGTAATGTTGTCAATTTATTAATTAATTTGTCCATAATTTAATCTTTAAAATAAAAATGTAATATACAGTTATATAGTAGATTATGTTAGTGGTAATTTTTAAACAAAAAATGTACTTCTTCAAAATGCAATATAATGTGTTCTATAATCTTACTATGTTCCATTTGTTAAGCAGTTCAGTGTAGTTGTTTCGATGTGATTGAGCAACAAACATCCAAATGTCAAACTTTCGGATTCATAATATTAGATAATATTTAACACGGGGATGATGGGTCTGGCACTGTACAGTATACACCGTCAGTTTCTGTCCCTCTAATTGAATGGACTATACATTTATTTTAGCAAAAGAGGTGAGAAGTAATTTTTATATCAACGAAACGGCACTTAAGATAATTATACAGGTTTTCCACCAACCTTTTAACTGCTGACTGAACTTGAAAATCGAACTTTAACTGAAGTCAGTATTTGGATCGCTGTCAAAGATGCTCTAGATCTAGTGTAAAAATAACAAATGAAAATGTCATAGATTTAAAACAATAATGTATAATTATACATTTTACTAAAAAAATGTAGCGATTTGAAAATATAAATATAGCGAACATTAAAACCGAACCAACATTGTTTTCCGGTCAACTGTTACTGGTACTGTAGTGCCACAAGCACGAAACGTTCCGAAACACGTTTTTATTAATAATCTGTAGCGCTGATAATTATGTATTGACTGTGGTTTTTTATCTTTAAAAATAATCATAGATGGCGTTTAAACAGGTTTTATTTATTTCGGCCATTTCAATTGTTGGATTTTAGTCGCTGTCACATCGGGAACAATGGCGCTGTAACGAATAATTTCAATCATTTAATTTAATAGACTTCTCATGTATCATTTGTTTATTTATATTTTATCACTATTTGAAAGGAAATATAGCTAAGTTTTAGCTATATTTCCCGATAGCGATAACAGATACAATAAAATAAAATTGGCGGGAAATCAGGATAAAAACTAATACAAATTAAAGCTTAAATTTGTTTTTTCGGTATGAAGTCGTAAGTTTTAAGTTCATATTTTTGACTAAACTGTCTTGTTTCATTAACTATTCAAATGTTTTTATTTATATCTTGAAACTGCTTCTATGATTATATTTATATTAACGTTTTTATCGGGAGAAGTCACGCGGTTTTTTATATGCGTCTATTGCGCGGCAGCGTTGGACAGTTGACCGGAAAAAAGTCTGCTACCGCTATCTGTCAAGTGGCTAAGAAGATGGTTGAGTTAAGTTAGACTCGGCACCAAAAATGATGCTTCTATCGGCTAAAACCTACTACGTCTTTGCCGAAGACGGCGGGAACACGGGAATGCTCTCGTATCCTTTTTACTTGGCTACATTGTTGTTGGGTTGGGAGCAAAGCCTAAGCAAGTCTCTCCAGTCCTGACCCACTCCAGAACTTTTACACGAACTACTCGAAAAACGAACATTATAAGGTTGCCACCACGGCCGGGATGAACGATTAGTCGTCAAGAACCCACCAGAGATTGGTAAGTTGTAGACTGATCCCCAAGGTGCACCATGTATATAGCTACATAACTAGCAATGAGTCATCGGCTGCAATACTGCAAAGCATCGGATTCACTTTGTGAACGTCCAAAGGCTTTAAATAAAGCAAATACAGTGGCAGTGGTAGCAATTTGCTGTAATTAATCGTCAAGTAAGCAATTTTAGTTGAAGCACCATTTTTTTCAGTCCGCGCGTTTTTTGGATCTTGTTGTTTTTACGACATTGTTGGCTATATTAAATAACATTGTTATTACTAACAATACAGAGCTATCATTGGATCAGAACTAAGGATAGCAAAACAATATGATGCCGCGTCTTTTCTCGAGAAATACATTTACCACAATTTTGTCAAGGATATAAGTTTTTTTGATGCGTCATAACATACTATTTATAAAGAACTTTTCTAGACATTTGTGTTCTTAAATTAACATTTTATTTTTTTGTGCTTCTGCAATAATCACAACAATATTTTTAATAAATTTGTTGGCACGTTACTTATTGTAATTATCACACTTTGTGTGATATCAAAAGAGAACAAGCATCTAACATGTACACAATTTAATTAACATCTGTTCAGTGGTTTTGGACCAGCCAGCTGTGTATACAATAATTCACGTAACAATGTCTGAAGTTCATTTAAATTTATGAAATAGTTGTAGTATTAATTTTATACAGTGATTGATCTACATAGTCTGTTAATATCTTATTTTATATCTCGGCTGAAATTGCTTCATGCTACCCCTTTTTAAACCCCGACGCAAAAACGATGGAATGTCATACTTATAAGTTTGACATAATTATCTGGGTCTTTATGGCTCCTGTTATCTTTGACATCGCAGCTCGCGAAAGGATAAACCTTGGTTATGTTATTTTTTGAAGTGATAACTGTTTTGGCGCACCACACACCAATTTTTCATGGACTGTGAATTGATCTCAAACGTCACGGACGAAAATGAAAAAAATCTTCGTGTGAACTCGGGACCATGGCCATATAGAAATGCGTTAGTGCGTGTTATCATGGTTACCATTAGACATATACACATGTAAAAATGGCCGTCTAGTCCTTATTGAGACTTATTTAGACGACTACTATAAGTTTTTACTTCTATCGGCAGTCTCTTTGACTGCCAATTTTTTTTTTTGTTTGGTGAATTAGTCGGGAATGTTCTTAACGTTTGATGATAATCGGTGTAATTTTTCGGTCTTTTCTTGATCGTGCTTTTAGTAACCAGTTGGGACCAATTTTTTTTAATTCCTTTTGTTTTTATACGGAATCGTAAAATAAAACACCGTCCTATCCAGAACAACACATTTCTATGGTCTGGACGAGTCATTGTGTAAATTTGTCTCGTGGGAGCTTCCAGTAGTGAATGGGGGCGGTTGATTAATTATCCTCAAGAAAGGGTTTAAATCAATCCACAACAATCTATAACACTCAAGATTCTATTAAATATAAGGACCTTGTTGAAGATAAATAACTTTGCGATAGATGTCAGCCGGTTTTAAATTTTGAGTCGGTGAAATATTAGTGAAAGCCTTTGTCTTAAATTTTGGACCGTGGTGGGCCATTAGGGCCGTGGTAGCCAAATAAAATTGTGGTGTCTTTGTAGGACCGTATTAGTCTAACAAGGACATAAGGGTCTAGTGGCCAGAACATTAGGTTTTAGAGATCCGGTTGGTAGGTTTAAATGCCACCTGCACTACTATGCATTTTTTCAAGTACAGATGTACCTACGCGTATTTCATCATTTATAGGCTTTAACAGTACGAAAAACGCTCTGAGTAAACTGGCGTGTAACCAGGTATCATATAGGTACCTACATTTAGCTCTTTCTGTATTTTTAGATGAAAATTTCTTTCTTAGATGCCATTAGTCCCAACAGAGCTGTGGGAACCGAATCAATATGTTTGTGCATGTTTATAACTTTCGATCGATTAATCTATCCTGGTAAAGTGAATATTGATAAGCAATCATGACGGAACCATTGAAGTAAATTAATGGACTGTTAGGATAAAAGTATTATAATATACACGCATATTTATTGAGAGTGAAATCATAGCGTTACATAGTAAAAATCTGTATTACAGTTTCAGACATATTATTCTTACTTTACTCAAAGATTATAGTAAAACAACATTGTTTCATGGTAGACGTTGCAAAAATAAACTGAAACAAAGAGGTTTGATTTGTTTAAAATTAGAACAGCTATATGTACCTAGATAACGTTGCTTAGGTAGGTATTATAAAATTAATTTATTCTACAGTAATGATGAAGAACAGACAAAATCAGCCAATATGGTTTAATTTTACGTCGTTAAAGATATAATTCCAGAGAATCACGAGAGCTGGGTAGATATAACTCTTTGATTTCGATCGATAAAACTAATAAACGCAAGCAGAAAGCAATGCTAAGCCATTTGTAAACAATATTGGCGGTGTTAAACTGTCTGTTACTGTCTAACAACTGACAGTTATTCCACAGACTAAGTAGAGAGAGTTATTCCAATCGTGCTTATATAGCAAAGATTATATTATAACGCTGTGGTTACAGTTACACTCTAAAGTTTACAACAAAGGTAGCCTTTAAATTTTCTTTCGAGTTTCTTAAAGTTCCAGTACAATTTTCTTAATTTTATTTAAAGTCATGATTAAAGAACTAATCTTCTACAAAGTGTTGAAAAACATTTTAAGAAAAGAAAAATGAAATCGGTAAAGCCGTTTCAAAGTTATTTGACAAGAAAAATAATTTGGGTCAATCTGTATATTAAACTAGCAGCGCACCGCGGTTTTAGTCGTGAAGTACCGATTTTTAGGGTTCCGTAGCCAAATGGCTAAATACGGGGACCCTTATAGATTCGTCATGTCTGTCTGTCTGTCCGTTCGTTTGTCACAGCCACTTTTTTCCGAAACTATAAGACCTATACTGTTGAAACTTGGTAATTAGATCTTTTCTGTGAACCGCATTAAGATTAACACACATAAATAGAAAAAAAACAATATAATTTGGGGGTGCCCCAGACTTAGAACTGACACTCACAAATTTTTTTTTCATCAAAACCTTACGTGTGGTGTATTTATATATAGGATAGGGTTTTATAAATGATACTGAGGTTTTATATTTCTTTTTTCTAAACTGAATTGTTTGCGGGGGAGACTCTTCCAAAGTGGTAAAATGTGTATCAGTAACTTCTAAAACAAGAGAATGACAAAACAAAAAAAAATATGCCGTACAATACTATGCAAACTTCCACCGAAAATTGGTTTGAACAAGATCTAGTAAGCAGTTTTTTTGTTTAATCGTCGTAAACACAGTATTATAAAAACATTGATAAAAGTTACAACGAACTACAATCATTTTTATATTATGCTACTTGCTGCTATGGAACCCTTCATGGGCGAGTCTAGCTCGCCCTTGGCCACTCATATTATAATTTCCCTGCGATAAAAAGGTTATTTTTAGACTATAATCTGTGTAAACTATAATCTGTATAATCTGTGTTCCAAATTTCATCTCATTCCATTCGCCGTTCCGACGTGATGGAGCAACAAACATCCTAGCTTTTGCATTTAAAATGTTCATAATACCTATTACTCTGTAAACGCACTC
Source organism: Ectropis crepuscularia (assembly GCA_963693475.1). Taxonomy (NCBI): domain Eukaryota; kingdom Metazoa; phylum Arthropoda; class Insecta; order Lepidoptera; family Geometridae; genus Ectropis; species Ectropis crepuscularia. Next base: position 7,989,227 of record OY856343.1, on the reverse strand, counting down.
TATCATCGTTGACGGCATCAGGCGTGATGGCGGTCGACCGCAAATCTATTAGGTACCAATAAAAAAAGTATTATTTCCATTCAATTATGTCATCATTTCATAGGATATTTTTTATGAATTAGTTCGAATTAGACCTCGGAAGAAGCAGATCTTTAGGAACAGATAGGCTAGTGGATCGCGGTCATAAAAGTAAATCCTTATCTCCCCACAGAGCTAGAACAAGGGTCTTTGGGCAGTACTTCTCCCTAGAGGGTTAATTTATTCTAAATAATTGATATTGGAATTTTCGTAATTACATTTGAATAAAAATAATACCCCGTTTACATTATTCATGTAAACGGGGTATAAAAATTAGAGTAAATTTTACATAAATATACGTGTACTTATTTACCGCCAATCAGTTATGTGTAAGTATCACTGTGTTTCAGTTTGAAGGGAAATGTTTCCAGAGAAATTACAGGGCATAGAGATAAAGCATCTTGTATCTCTGGGTGACGAGCGTAGTGTACTGCTAGGTCATGATTTGGCTTCTTCTTACTCTTTACTATAAAGAACAAAAAACCATTTATTATACTTACACGTTTTCAAATACCTGTTTTATGATATATCAACAAGTAAAATTCTTACTATTAAAACATGTATTGAACAATATATATACGTATATAATGTACTAGGTATACATAAATATGATTGCCATACAGTCGTGACGAGGTGGCCGAGAGGTTAAGGCGTTGGACTGCTAATCCAATGTGCTCTGCACGCGTGGGTTCGAATCCCATCCTCGTCGATCTTTTTTTATAAATAAAATTTTGTCATTTTAGTTTCTTACGAGTTTATATCTGTAAATTTTTAATATGCGTTAGGAATTCGGGTGTAGAGTATGATCAGCTGTGTTCTAATGTAGAGTAATTTAATGTACCTAGTGTGTGTAAGTTAATTGTGATAGTGATTTTGTATTGTATGTTTACCCAAGTGTACTCAAAAGAAAGCATTGTCGTATATTCACTATTTTACATATATATAAGCAGTTATTAATATGTTGTGCGTTGCCGGAACTCAACTGTTTTGTAGTGCTAGGACCCTTGGCAGGGTCCGTCTGGGGAAGGACCACACCTTTGCCAGTTATTCTACCGCCAAGCAGTAATGTGTAAGCGTTACTGTTTTCCGGTTTGAAGGGCATTGTTTCCAAATAAATTACTGAGCTTAGAGAAATAATACCTTACATCTCTGGGTGACGAGTGCAGTGCAGTGCTAATGATTTGGACTTTTCACGTGCCAAAAGCTTTGTGTCACTGTGCTGTTATGTTGTAGGCATGTTGCTTACCATCAGGCACATGCCCTGCTCGTCTCGTCAATCTATAATTTAAAAAAAGCCTTCTGTAAGAAAAAAAAGTTTTGTTATAGTATAGTGATGAGACATACTATAAAACATCTCAGGACATGTTCATGATGATAAGCAACGTACCTGCCCATAACAGCACAGTGACAGTGAGTCCAAATCCTTACCTGCAAGTAGCATTACACCACGCTCGTTGCATAGAGATGTAAGATGTTTTATTTCCTGTAATTTTACTGGAAGAAAACAGCGTAGACCCAAAAACTTCACATAAAGTGTAGACCTAAATGCTGTTTCACGGACAACGCATGTTCTCGCATATTATCTTTTATGAAAATTGCCAGTTTCCTTCCATACGATGTTTCTTTTCAGCGTTAAATCCAGTGTCGATGACAATTTTTTACATCTGCACTTGGAAACAATGTCGAAAGTGCTAACGAAATTTGAACCTCTAGATCACTGTAGTTTATGTTACACACAGTATAAATCAATATCTCTTAGTTTTGGAATACGAACTACATATATGTAGTATTTTTTTATCTTGTGCCCAATAACTAGAAAACATTACGATGGTTACCAGAGTATTAAATAAAAACTACACAAATTCGAGAAGGTAATTCTATTAACAAAACTATTATTTAATTACGTCAATATTTAGACAGCATTACAACCTCCGCGTTCACGAGAAGACAAAAGATTTTAAAACGAAATATATTAAGTAAGGTAATGCTGAAACAATTAATTCCTCTTTAAAATTTCACTCGTCTAACCTCATTCTAAAGCCGAAACATTTGAAACAAAACAATCCTTAGTTTCCTCCCCTCACTAAGCTCAACACTCCCTAGACTCTGAAACAATCAATCTTCAAGAAGAAAATTATACCCCAACATCGTATTACAACCGTAAGTAGGCACCTACCCATTCAAATTGAGATGAAAAAATACTTCCACGCGTTGATAACCAACGCCATCGCCGAGAAATATTACGCCAATATCGCGGCAACCATTACCTGGGGACTGAGCACTGTGAGACAAAACGAATCGCATTGAAAACTAACCCGATAATGTGGACCTTATCGCTGGGAATTAAAGCTTGTAATCGCTCGGTAGGCAGGCTTGGTAGTTAACGCGTGCCACGCACTCGGATTGTCGTTTTCAGGACGATATAGTTTAACAGTATCTAAGCTTGGTTTTGCATTTTCTCTATTGGAAGTTTATAAAAAGAATGTGGGTAGTTTTGCCTTGGTTGGCTTATATTGATGTTACGTGTGTAAGAAATCGAGTACATGCTACAAATTTGATCCATTCTATGTGTGATTTAAAATGATAACAGACGAAGCCATTGGGCCTTTATGATATATTTTCTAATCTCAGCTTTGCTCGCTCGCAGCTTGCATCCACACGTTGCAATCGATCACAATGAAGCCGATTCAAAACTGCAAGGCGCTACAATATTAAAACTCAAAAATGTTGGTAAGTACACCAACTATTAGACTATATAAATATCTAGCTGACCCCGCAAACGTTGTTTTGCCTTAGTGAACAACCCTTGTCACTTAGGGGTATAAAAAATAGCTAGTAGCCGATTCTCAGACCTACTGAATATGCATATAAAATTTGGTTAAAATCAGTAAAGCCGTTTCGGAGGAGTAGGGAAACAAACACTGTGACACGAGAATTTTATATATAAGATTTACGTATTGCTATGGAATAATAAAATTTACATTAATACGTTTGACAAGAATTTTCATTTGATTAATCAGATGAATCTTACGTTAAAACCTACATACTTACTTATATGCCCAAACTAAATTGTGTGTGTCTCTAAAGGGTGTGTGAGTACGCCTACGTATACATAGATGTATATGTATGGGTGTGCAGGTTTGTGAATGTTCTGTGCGTTAACTCCAGATGTACCTATATTGTCCCATAACTTTGTATCTTAAGCACTGTGACCACACCGCATTCGTATTGCCGGCTCTAGCCAGGTGGAATCGTGATCGATTGCCCCTTTGTCGCATCGTGGAGTTACGCCCCGATATTACCGGGGACATTTCTTGGCCTGTCACCGCTCGCCGCCTCAGCAGGAATTACCCTCCTGATAAATTGTGCTGTGGTTCTGCGCGTGTCGAAATGGTTAAAAATTGTCTTCCGACTGAAATAATGGCGAATAGTTTTGCTTTGCGGATTCTTTTGTGATTTGGTGTCGGAACATTTTAATAAATATCTTTTTGTTTTCGTTTATCATTAGTTATCTACGGAATAGTCTTCAGGCATCTTTTACACTATGTATGCTACATAGATACCTATCTTACTAACGTATGGATTGATTGTGTGAATAATGGTATAGTAAGGGGGGGGGTGAGTGCTGAGATAACAAGCAAAGAAATACAGTGCAAGAGACTAAGAACACTTTCACACTTTTACTACCCCATTTAGTGGGATCAGGCCAAGAAGATGATGAGATATTATCTGTTATGATTTTTAAATATTGGAATCATTTTTTTACTATTTTGATTATTTTACTGACTAGAAATGTGATTCTTCATATATAGTTCTGTAGTTCTGCGTAAATAAGTGTATCTTTGAAAAAGAAGGTAGGTAGGATGTGCAGTTACAGAAACTCTTTCACTAAATTCGTCGCTTATGCACCCCAATATGCACATTGTGTTGACTACGATGGGAACAAATGCATAGAGTGCTTCCATTGATTAATTATTTAACGCTTTTGACTAGCAGCAGTTTCGGTGGTAGTTCCATTTCTGTGGATTGAACGGGGAATGTTACCGGCTACTAACAGGTGTGCTCATGTAGTGGTCCATGCAATTCCTTTTCCTTCAGAGTAGTAAGAAAATTCCATCTGGTTGGTCACTTACCAACAGATTTATAAACCATTTATACAGACCTAAAAAAAAGCCGTACGAACTACGTCGTTGAGAGCATGGTAACATGGAAATCTGCCTATGCAAAGACAATAACTTAATGTGTGATGGCCATCGGGCTTCACCATGGAGCCGCAGGTATGGTATGTGGTTCTCACACCTTGCACCCCAAGCGAAAAGTCACTGCAATACGCAAAGAGATTCTAACCACGACACAAATTTCAGGCTAGCGAAATTTTTTTTTTAATAAATTTAAACTGTCACATAAAAATTTACGAACCTAGCTTATATAAAACGATAAAGCGCATTACATGTCGGAAGCGTGCACAGTATGCTGGCGACATTGTCACGCTGAGCGGAAATAATTAGACGATGTGTCAAATAAATGCCAGCATATTGGTCACGCACACCTCACGCATCATATTAACAAGGATTTGATCCGAGATGCAAGTAATTAAAATTAAAAGTCTTCTAATTTATCTTTTCCCTTAAACAATTTCAGCAACATGACGACCAAAAAATGCAATTTATAAGGTACAAACTTACATCATACATTTTCATTAATTTGTAAAAAAGCATAGTCATAAAATATTCATGATTTTTTTTACATATCGCTGTTCCGGATTGTTTTTTTCCTCTATCAAACCCGAATTACCGTCGCACAAAAAGCAAAAAGGAATTGGATGGATGGAGCATTATTTAGCAATCAGGGCCAACCACCGCCGCCGGCTTTAAAAGGGAAATGATATTACAAATATAGAGGCGTAGTAGAGGTAACGTTGGTTCCGAAATCAAACATCAAACAGAGACACAAGTACTGCTATTGAGCATGTTTGTACTGATAACTTCAATATAGCTGCGAGGAGTATCTCGGAACATTTTTATTCGGGTTTGGTGGTGGTGTTGATAGTTAGAAGACTCTTTGAGGAGCCCATCTGAAGGATCTTTGCGAGTTATTCTACCTCTAAGTAGTAGTGCAAACATTTCTTTGTATTAGATTGGAAAGGTAATGTTTACAGAAAACTTACAGGGCAAACAGATAAATTATTTTCTTATATCTCTAGTGTCAAACGCAGTGCAGTGCTAAGCAGTGATTCGGTCTCTTCATTTTCACACAACTGCGTGGCTCTATACGGAAACGGGTTGTCGGACTTATTGCTTAATATCAACAGCATGTCTTGCTCGTTTCAAGACTCTATATTATGGATCAAAAAAGGGGCTGTAATCCACAAAACAATTATGTACGTCTATCTTGGAAAATGTTCGTTTCTCCACGACATTTTCCATCACAGGTTGATTAATTCAAACTTGTTTTAAGAAACAAAGAGACAAAGATCGGATTCTTTTCAATATTTTTCTTCGCCGGAAATACTACTATAACTTACAAACTTTTACATATCTATGGAGTTAAAACATTCAAATAGTATCCTTATTTCATACTAATAATTCCAAAATTTTGATGTTTGTATGTTTGTTGCAAAGTTTACGCAATCACGTTGGAAAGGCTGAAAGGATCTGGTTAAAATTTGGAACACAGTTAAGTAATAATCCGGAGTAGCACATTGGCTCAATAAAGGAAACGAAAAATACGCGGGCAAATCCGAAAAGCGTTGCTAGTATGGTATAAATAGAAGTTATGGTTAGAAAGTCATAATTTAGAACAGCTTCAATTATTTTTAACGACTACAAATTCAACAATATTTGAAATTGACATTATCGCAATGAAAAAGTTTAGGATCATGGCGTAGGTGGTAGGCGGGATTAAGTACCCGTTTCAAGTGGTTGACCTTTAACTACGCGTAATTGGATTTTTCAACAGTTTCCAGCATCTATTGAGTTACGATAATTACTGTTTATGATTGTTACGGATACACAAATATATTTGGTACAGTTTGTGTAGTGGTAGGACTCTTTTCAAAGTCCGTCTGGGGTAATACACGTACACTACTAAGTACTTACTACTTACAATGAAATTAAGGAGTAATTTTCAGTTCAGTTACGTGTGAAAATTACTTTGTTTCAGTTTAATGGACAATGTTTTAAATGTATATCTCTGGGTAACGAAGGCAGTTAACTATTACTAGTAGATAACACAACGGAATATTCACTGTAGCCATACTCACTAGTACATCACTACCTTAGGTAAAGAATAAGTAAATAAGATCAGGTTTTTTCCTCACGGTTCCTTTGTACCAATCGTAACTAGATGAGGTGTATGTTAGCTATGGCAACAGAGTGTGTCGCGACAAAAGTATGACACTTCTACAAGAGCGACAAGACAAGAACTATCAGACCCGTGCTTTCGGTGTAAAGTATTTGTTCTAACTCTATAGTACATGTAAACTCTTTGATCACTACACGTAGCTCAGATTGCAGACGCCTCGTATACACAAGACTACCCGGGCAACAGCTAACCTCTTTATCACATCCCATGTGCTCCGTCCTGATCATGGTAGACAGGAAAAAAAATAGCAGTCATAGGTACTGCCGATAGAAGTGAAAACTTGTAACTCAGAATTAGATAGCTTACTTTGGAAACTACGCGAGTGAAACCGGATGGCCATGGTCCCGAGTTTGTTCAAAGATTTCCTGTCATTCCAGAGCGTGACGCAATAGACTACAGGCCTGTGAACAAATCAACAAATCAGCTGGACAGCTTACAAGTGACAGCTTACAAGTGATGCCATAGTACTAAATATTATTACTTTATACCCTTCTATCATACCTACATAGGTCTCCTGGTGGTTCATTTCACCCATACATTTTGTTCACAGGCCTGTAGTCTACAAGAATTCAATTCACAGCCCCCGAAAAATCTGTCTGTGGCACGCCAAAGGAACTTCAAAAAAAACCCCTCCATTACATGAGATAGTGCATTAAATGTATGGTACAAACACAAACACAACGCTCTGTCACCCTGAAGCGTCTTAGACGACACCAAAGGTCCAAGAGTGCTGATTTTAGCCCGTACTGTGCTATGCTGATGCTTGAACCTCATTTTCTCGGAAACATTGTATTCAGGCATCCAGCCCCGGTATGAAGGTTAACTTCGACACCGCAACTCAACCTCCCCAACATGAGAAATAATGAATACATGACGATGAAACACCCTGTTTTTGATTTTGGCTAAAAATAAAGAAAGAGCTATATCAAAATCAAAGCCGATCGGCGGTAAATCTTTAATCCTCCTTGGTTCATTACGATAAACTTTGTTAGTTCACAAACATTTAGTCTACATGAAAATATCCAAAAAACGAGTGTTAGTACGATATTTGAATAATTGATCGCTTTCATTGGAGTGGCGAGTTTGGGGCAAACAAAGGTCAGCTGTTAATTTATTATTAATTCGATTGTTAGTGATCGGCTGTATTCCTATGTTATGTTGGTTACTTTTATTACTCTAGACAATTATACTGTTATAATTAAACGTATGTTCAACTTGAAAAGAGATTACATATGCATGACAAAATTACTGTGTTGTTTTGTATCCGAGGACCTGACAAACACGACCAAATCTTTTGAATTAAACATGAATTAAGTCATTTAATGTGCTATTTTTACAAACAGCATTTTTGTAAATAAAAACATTAATTACAATAAAACAAACTACAAAAGCAATGTGAAAGTGAAAAAAAGTGTGCGGCCTATTTTTTTATATATCCAGATTATATTATATTTATCCAGAGATTCCATAAGTTTATTTCAAATACACCAAATATAAATAATTTGATTCTTTATTGGTTGCCTCTTTATTATGAAACGCCATCTGCCCCAAATTAACCAAAACTTGTGCTATCAAAGCCAGACAGCTGATTTATAAAATCTAGATTGTAAACAATCCATACAATATTATAACATAATTAGGTATTATACGTTGAAACACCTCACACCACACACAAAACTAACATCCGTAGTCATCACACAAAATGTTTGTCCTAGTCGGGAATCGAACCCATCACCTACGGCTCTGTGAGCAGACCCACTCCCACTGAGTCACTGGACTAGTCTAAACGTGACTACATTGATAAAAATCAGGACAGGTCAAGCGAGAATCTATTTTGGTAAATAAAAATCGCCCATTCCGTCTAAATAACGTGCCCAATTGCTGGGTTAACTAGTATTTAAGATATATTACCTACACGATCAAACAGTTCTAAGTCGATTCCCCGATACGAAGTTCCCAGTATCCGAGTTTGATTGACGCAACGCAGATTACGTTCAGGCGCTCACTTTGCTCGTTTGTTGGGGGGCACTAGGGCCTACTACGAACGCTACGGACGTTATTTATCTTATCTTCCTATATTTTTTGTTACTTACCTAATATGATTTTTAAGTCGAATGGGAACAGTGATATTTTCTTTTACATTACTGTTTTATTGGAAAATCCTACTGAAATTATAAACGTCAATAGTTGGATATTTGGTTGTTTGTTAAAACCACGTCGAAACATCGAAACGAATCTTGTTGAAATAATGGAACACAGTTATATCATAGCCTGGAAGAATATATAGGCTGCTTTATATCCCGAGAAAATAACGGGAACGACGCGGCTAAAACCACGGGTGCTGCTAGTTTGATAAAAACTCAATGTTGTCTCTTTGAATGATACCCCGATATTTCGTTGGTGATACCCATAACGGCTAGAACTTTGCAGTTTTATAAAACCTGAAAGTTTTTCTCCGCATGTCTTACCTATACTTATTTAAGAATTCAAAGTAACTTAATATAAGAAATCATTCAACGGTCATAATCCTATTAATATAATAAATGTAAATATTTTGATGTTTATTGCTCAATCACATCGTAACATATGAACGGATCGCGTTGAAATTTGGAACACATTTAGATTATAGTTTTCATCTCGGGAAAATAACGAGAATAGAAACTGTGCAGGTGAAATCAAGGAGAACTGTTATGTAGTAAACTATAATTATTTTTATTATTATTAAGAGCCCATTGTGTCCCAGTGTTGAGCAAAGGCCTCCCTACCCTCCTTCCATTTTTGTCTGTCTTGAGTCAAAGTAGTCCAGTCTTTAAGGTGTTTGTCAAGATCGTCCCGCCATCGCCTTTTGGGTCTCCCGCATCGTCGTTTCCCATTTGGCTGCCACTGGGTGGTGATCTTAGCCCAGCGATCGTCTGACATTCGATAGACATGTAAACTATAATTATACTTTCGTTATAGTATTATGGCCTCAAAACTTCTTGTGAGAGAAGACTCCGAATGCCAACAGTGGGAATGCAAAGACAGTTGCTAACGTTACGCTCAAAATGAACTATAGTTTTAATGACTGCCCTCGTGGCTTAGTTGGTAGTAGCTCTGCCTGCGAAGCCGAGGGTCGTGGGTTCGATCCCCACCCAGTGCAAATATTTGTGTGATGAATTCAAATGTTTGCAAAATAAAAATAAAACATCGGTCAACTTCGTCGTAATTATCAGAACAGATGCGTAACGAACTGTAGTAGGCCCCTATGTTTTCTTCGCTCATTTGTAGGAAGGAGGCCTGATGAGGTCGTCACAACTTGTTCGCAACCCCCCTCTTTCCCCACCCTAGGTAATCGGCGTCGTTTACTAAATCACTGGCGCTCACTTTAATTACGCATCCAGATTTCTTTCTTCTAAACTTTGGTCGTATCTTTTTCTGCCTGTCTTCATAGGCCGAGATCCTACAATCACGATTTCTAAAATTGACATGATTTTATTTTTGAAGGGGCTTTTAATTAGGATACACCAATCAAAGTCGTAGTGGTTTAGTAAAATAATGAAATTCCGATGTCACAAATGTGAATCGTGAGGATCTTATCCAGTTTGCACCTCTGATTATTTAATGAAGGTAGCTCTGTTAGCTTCACACTATTGTATGACAAATAAAGTGGCCAAGTGCGAGTTGGACTCGCCCATGAAGGGTTCCGTTGCAGCAAGTAACATAGTACACAGAGTTCTTGTAGTTCGTTGTAACTTTGTTCGAAATTTTAATAATAGTGTATTTATGACGTACTAAAAAAACTACTCATCAGATCGAGTTCAAACCAATTTTCGTTGGTAGTTTGCATGGTAATGTACATCATATATTTTTTTTAGTTTTTTTATTCTCTTACTTTAGAAGTTAGAGGGGGGGGGGGGCACACATTTTACTACTTTTGAAGTGTCTCTCGCGCAAATTACTCAGTGTAGACAAAAATTATATTGGAAACTTCAACATCATTTTTGAAGACCTATCGATAGACATCCCACACGTGTAGGTTTGATGAAAAAAAAATTTTTGAGTTTTAGTTCTCGGTATGGGGAGCAACCCTAATTATTTTTTTGTCAAAATCATAATGCAGTTCACAGAATACATCTACTTACCAAGTTTCAACAGTGTAGTTCTCATAGTTTCGGCAAAAAGTGGCTGTGACATACGGACGGACAGACAGACAGACAGACAGACAGACATGACGAATCTATAGGGGTTCCGTTTTTACGTTTTACGGAACCCTAAAAACGCTACGAATAATAATTGTAAGCAAATCCATTAGTACATACATTCAAAAATATAGACAAGAAATAGTTTGACTAGGATCAATAAACATTTTAACCATTATGCTTATGCATTTAACTATATTGCATGCAAATGATATGAAAACATTTATTGAGTATGGCTTTAAAAAGTATGCGCATCTAATAATATGATTACAAAGTATAATGACAAGATATTTATGTATGCGGAACATCGAGCAACTCGATCTTCCGCGCAAGCACGGAAGGGAGTCGCCTCAGCTAAAAAATATTGTTCAAATCTTTCTGTCATTTCTTGCGGGAGGGGAAGTTGCACACCAGCGCAAAGCCGCACTATTACATACAAAACATACCTGTACCGATCCATTGCCGATCATACTCACACAGCCAAATCACTAACACATAAAAAATAAAGCACCATTCACAAATCTAGCCCCGCCCTCACGGCACAGTATATTATCAAACTCCATGGTCCACGCGGACTTGTACTTTGACAGAGGGGAAACGCTGTGTATGCCTACTCCCTTCCGTGTTGCTTGCTGATGCGGCACAACTATAAGACAAAAATATAATGCGAACGAATATGACACCTTTACGTGACATCACCCGGACCCATTTGTAGTGGGGTAGGACTCTTGGCAGAGTCCGTCTGGGGAAGTACCACACCTTTGCCAGTTATTCTACCGCCAACCATTAATGTGCAAACATTACTGTGTTCCTGTGAAATTACAGGGCTTAGATATATAATATCTTAGATATCTGGGTGACGAGCGCAGTGCAGTGCAGTAGGTAATGATTTGGACTTTTCATGTTCCAATAGCTGCGTGTCACTGTGCTGTTATGTGGCAGGCATGTTGCTTACCATCAGGCACATGTCCTGCTTGTCTCGTCACTCCATGATATGTTTTTTTTTTACAAAAAACGTACTAGTGAAGCGTGATAATTTAATGTTCTTCTTAATTTTGACTCTTTCCTTGAGAGAGAAGAAGTAAGAAGGTCCGCGAGTGCCAGCTATGGGAACATAAAGTGGGCTAAAGCTAAAGCATAAAGCTATTTTTGGTTGAAATAAGAAACTACAAAACAATCATTTCAACAAAATAAACACACAATAAATTAAACCACGAAAATCTTCAGATTTCTATTCAAAGAAATTATCGGTAAGTATTTCAACAGGAGAGCTTGTTCATGAACAAGTAAGTTCTATTTTTACCCGACTGCGCGACGCAAAGGAGTGGTAATGTGTTTAACAGTCTATGTATGTATGTATGTATGTATGTATGTATGTTTGTATGTATGTATGTATGTTTGTATGTATGTATGTATGTTTGTATGTTTGTATGTTCCTTTGAGGCACTATACAGACCAAACGCCTGGGCCGATTTTTATGATTCACACGTCAATCGATTCCTCTTAATCTGGCGAGTGACACTAAAGACATGACATTAGTGTAAGTCCAATATGGCGGCTTCAGGACGCCATATTGTCCAAATTAAAAAAAATGAAAATCACCAAAATATGTCAAGAGTCGTATAAATATATCGTTGAATAGGTATTTCAAAATAATGTTTAGCTTTCTCTCAATATTTTTCGATTCGACTGACCGTTTAGGATGTATATCGATTTAAAGTTGAGTAACAACCATTCTCACATTTATAGGTTTTATAGGACTTTTATTATAGGACTTACACTAATGTCATGTCTTTAGTGTCACTCGCCAGATTAAGAGGAATCGATTGACGTGTGAATCATAAAAATCGGCCCAGGCGTTTGGTCTGTATAGTGCCTCAAAGGAACATACAAACATACATACATACATACATACATAGACTGTTAAACACATTACCACTCCTTTGCGTCGCGCAGTGGAATAACAACTAACTAACTAATAACAATAATAACTAATTGTACGTGTGAATGTGGATGGACATTATATACTAATGTATCTAGTAGGCATCGATATAAATCAATAGATGTGCCCTGAGCACCTTGAAATTGGTAATAAACTGCGTCTTTGTATGTATCGTAAGTGGTTTACAAACAACCAATCTACTTGACCCCTATAATCGCTAGCGGCGAGATTTGCTGTGGTTCTACTTATTTTGGTTGTTGACACAATAATGATAGGTAAAAACGTCCGGCGTCCACCGCGTCCTGCAACCGACTAGAACGGAAAGAGTGAGCTCACTCTTCCCAACGTTGACATGATTGCGTGCGCCGTGAAGTTTGGGATGGGGCCCATCTTGCGTTCTACGATCTATGCTAGTAGGTATATTGGACTACCTTTTTTTCGTACATGCAGGAAATGTATTTACGCATACCCTACTGCCCCGCCCGGGAGACACAGCCAGGTTATATTGCACTCTATATCATGTATGGATATGGTGCCCCTATCTACTAATAAACCTCTATGGGGTTTCAACTCTGCCGCTGATAGTGGGAACACGGAACCGCTCTCGGATTGCTCCGCCTCGGTCGCCCATCTCCAACTTCAAACGATTTAGTAGGTACTCAACGTCAATCGAAAACCTATACTAACACAAAACTATAAATATGAATTACATGCAGTAGAAAATCCTACATATTATATCAGTAGAAACGAAGACATTTGGTCAACAACCAAAAGATGCATATTATTATGTTGAGCATATTAACATTCACAACATTGTTCATAACTAAAAAGTATTAAAAAAAATATAATTTAAAAACTCAAAAACCCGACTGCGTAAAAAGTGAACCAAACTACGTTCTCGCATACTAAAAAAAACTGAAAAGAATGAAACAAGCATTTAGATTTCTGGTGGTCTAGAATTCTATCATATGTTATTGTATTAATACTATTGAAATATATACAATATTTTCTAATAAAAGAACATTACAACTGAACAGTCGGGATCCATTGAACAATTACATTGTATGTCGAATAATAATGGATCCCGACTCTTCAGTTGTAATGTTCTTTTGATAGAAAATATTGTATATATTTCAATAGTATTAATACAATAACATAATTATGATAGAATTCTAGACCACCAGAAATCTAAATGCTTGTTTTATTCTTTTCAGTTTTTTTTAGTATGCGAGAACGTAGTTTGGTTCACTTTTTACGCAGTCGGGTTTTTGAGTTTTTAAATTATATTTTTTTCAATTTAAAAACCGATGACACTAATTATTACATGTTTTTACTATTATAGTTATCTAGGATCATTTCTTTTTAATGTCAAAAATAAAATAAAATAAAGTCTACAACAAATTAATCAATTAAAAACCCACTCCTAACAGTACCCGGCACAAAAGTGCCCATTACGCTGGCAGCATTACCACGCTGAATAGCGATTGACAATCTTTGTGCCAGGTACAAGCCAGAGCGGGAGTCACCTCCATTTTCCCTCATTCGATGTCCTAATTTATAACTAGGTCCCTCGCCTCAATGCCCCAACTGCCCAGCGTCTCCACTGCGATGGGGAAAAAATCATAAAGAGGTTCCATGGATACGTACTTATGCCGCTTCTTTAGCGGCATCCTCAGCTGCAGCTGCTGGCGTGCGGGTTAATAACTATAACAGTACTAACGCAATCCGGTTATGAAAACTATAATCGTAACTACTAGATAACTATACATATAACATAATATAACAGTACTAACGCAAGCTTGCGTTAGTGTGTAGTTATGTGTCAGTTCTTTTTTCACAATTTCTGACTCGTTCAATCAGTCGTTACTTCTCTATGAGTTTTCAAAAAGTATTTGAATGAATACTAATATCTGCCCTCGGCTTTGCACAGTGTGTTTGAAAACCGCACTTTACCGAGGTAAAAGAAATGTATGTGTGATAGAGAATTTCAGACTGCATTGTCTATCTATTGATCTTGTGCTTTTATGAAATAACATAAAGGGATGGATGTAAATTAACAATGACTGTATCATATGAAGAAAATTGACTCTTTGTCTGAAAGCGCCTAGCCGAGACCGCTGCACGGGTTTTACTTTGTATTTGTAACTAGCAGTCTGTCTTGGCTTCCCCCGTAGTACAAAATATAATATAATAAATATGCCTTTAGCGCTCAAAGATCACGTACATATCCAAAGGTGAAATAAGTTTTGAAATCAGTCCAGTAGTTTCTGAGATTAGCGCGTTCAAACTTAAAACCTCTTCAAGTTTTTAGTATTAGTATAGATCTTAATAACATATTCTCGACTCCCACATCTAATCATATAAATTTGTGTATTGGATTGTATTTACAGTATAAAGAAGGAAACTAAAATACAAGTTAATTTAGTGAAAATGATTTTCAAAAATCGAATGTTTCCAACCCTATGAACGTAAAATAAATATATGGTCCATAAAATAAATATTATACCAACCTGGTAATTACATAACGATTATCTCAGACCAACTATGAACAAAACAAAGACAACTTAAAAAAGTATCAATAAGTGTCAGTTCCTCCCTATTTGCGGCGCGACTGTGGATTGCGGGAAATATATTCAATGTCTGTTTTTTGTATAAAAAGTACAATGACAAATATATCCTAAATATTTTTCCTTTCCCTAGATCTCACTGAATTTGGAACACGAGACAGGCTTTGTTTGGCGAACACAAAGATTTATACATACACAACACACACTTCAAATCGTCTCAAGCTTTTTAGTACACACCGAATACTTTCCCTACAATTCGTGAACAAAAGAAAGTCCTCAGATAAAATATGTATAAGAATAACGCAGTTTCCTTATCAAAGGTCTAAAGATCGGTAAAAGAAATTAGGCTCTTTTTATACGAAAGACAAAAGTGCCCAAATTTTTGGGCGTTCAATCTTCGCTTTTATTTCGGGCACTCTCCGTTCGTCTTCATTAATTTTAAATAGATTCCGTTTGAGCACCTAACGCCTGATTCAATAAACTGGACTCAGTACTGAGGAGTACTCTGATGCGCAAACAAGCGGCTGACTGCCGGTGTAAACCGATGTTGACGAACTTAAATTGTGTTTCAGAACCGACTCACTGTTTGCCTTGGAGATGAGACGCGAAATAGGAGACGTTTCCAAAATATTTGACGGAATAATAACTGTTTGTGAATCGTGCCCGGTTTCGGACTGTGGATTTTAATTTGCTTTCCGGAGACTATTGAATAAGGTCAGCTCAAATACGTACCTTTGCGATGATTGCTTGGAAGATATTGTTCTCAGCAATAAGTTTACCACTTGTGGCGCTAGTTCATATATATGTACGTTTTAGTGTTAAGTTTCTGTTTATTTGTGTCGCAATACAGACTTTCCTATCTATTTATTTATATTTAAGTGTTTTGTACATCACAAACATACATCTTAATATAAATAAATCTCCTGTCACGATGTTTGTCCGCGATGGATTCCTAAACTACTTAACCGATTTTAAATTAAATTGGCATACTGTGAGCAGTCTGGTCCAACTTGAGAGATAGGATAGTTTTTTTTTCGATTAATAGTCCTTTTAAGACGAAATCCGAGCGAAGCCGGAACGGGCCGCTTGTATAAATATGTATTTCTCCGTATAATTGTAAAAACCGTCAGGTAACAATCTAACGACATCAGATTACTAACAAACCAAACCTACCGTAATGTTATTATCTCACACGTTACATTATAATCAGACGGACGGTGTTGACAACCTTACATGTATTAAAATTATGGCTGTCCATAATCATCATTTATCTATAAAGGAATGCTGTGCCCCGTGGTTTCACCCGTGTGGTTCATCAATTATCATCATCAACAGCCCACTAAACGTTCCCACTGCTGGGACTCAGGGCCTTCTCTCGCAAGGAGAGAGTTAAGGCCATAATCCACCACGCTGGCCCAGTGCGGGTTGGTGGATGACACATGACTTCGAAAGATTCTAGGTACATGTCGGTTTCCTCTCGATGTTTTCCTTCACTGTTCTAAGTTAGCGGGATTATGCACATGACTTCGAAAAGACAGTGGTGCGTCTAGGGTTTGAACCTGGGGTCTCCGGACCGGCAGGCGCCGTTCTCCCGACTAGACCAGCCGTAACTTGTGGTTGCCGTGTGGTTGCCGATTCGAAATTCAAACCTGATCCGTTCTGATGTTTCGACGTTATTGAGGAATAAACATCAAAGGTCCTTCTCATTTATAATATTAGTAGGACTAAATAAATAATTGTAAAGTTAATTTAGAATCTTAATATTTTGTGATACACATAGCGTCATAAAAAAACCGCCAAATAAAATAAGACTTAAATTATTCTCAATTTTATCTCCCAGACCTATCTTCTCCTCTTTCTTTTAAATACGGGCTATGAAATAAATACCTAATAAAATGTTTATGACATAATTTTAGTATATATAATTATTTCAGTAACGTAATTCATAAAATCCGTGGCGCTATTGTGGCCAGAACTACAGATTTCATGATTTTAAATGTAGTAATATTTTAAATCAGGAAACTCTGAGCATTTTCCAAGTGCTGATGAACGAGTTTATCATCACCACTGGCTTTAACTTATCATGAAAAAACTGGCATGTTCCAGGTGTCCTACTTAGCGCCAGCAGTGGGATTATAAAGCAGGACAATCATGCATTCACCCAGCTAACACTGTGAACGTAGCTAATTTCATATTGAAACATCAGCAACATCAAAAAGTAATAATAATATTATAAACTAGCGTTTAACCCCGGCTTTGCCCATGATGTACATAAAATATAGCCTATAGCACTCAGAGATCCTGTATATATCCCATATATATAAAGTATACCTATATATCTAACGGTGAAATAATTTTTTAAACCACCCTTGTAGTTTCTTGTAGATTAGCGCGATCAAACAATTAAACTCTTCAGTTTTATAATCTTATATATAAAATTCTCGTGTCACAGTGTTTGTTTCCTTACTCCTCCGAAACGACTTTACTGATTTTAACCAAATTTTATATGCATATTCTGTAGGTATGAGAATCGGCTACTAGCTATTTTTCATACCCCTAAGTGACAAGGGTTGTTCACTAAGGCAAAACAACGTTTGCGGGGTCAGCTAGTATTAGTATATATATGTGAACGGTTGTCTATACATATTATGTATAAATGTTTGTTACTTTTTTAAGCTGAACTTACTGAAAAAGTTGGGTAACATTTGGAACATAGATAGAATTTATAATATATGGAGATAGAATATATCGAGATATTTTGGTAGGACTCTTAGCAGAGTCCGCCTGGAGAAGTACCACACCTTTGCCAGATATCCTACCGCCAAGCAGTAATGCGCAAACAATACTGTGTTCTGGTTTGAAGGGCAATGTTTCCAGAGAAATTACAGAGCTTAGAGATATAACATCTTAGATCTCTGGGTAGCGAGAGGAGTGCAGTGCTAGGTAAAGATTTGGACTCTTCAAGTTCCAATAGCTGCGTGTCACTGTGCTGTTATGTGGCAGGGATGTTGCTTACCATCAGGCACATGTCCTGCTCGTCTCGTTACTCTTTATTCAAAAAAGAAAATAGTATGTTCTGGAAAAATAACGAGATCAGGAACTGCCCATTTGAAACAGCGAGACACTACAAGTAGTAAACAAAGTACAAACGTTAGTTATTAAACTGCTACAACAAAGACACTAAATTCTTGAACTCCAGATAAGCGGTAAGCTGCGTTGTCTCAGTATGGCTTCCATAAACCAGCAGAGCCTGAGAGCCGCATCAGACCGCGGTGGGGTAATTGTAATTTTTCTAAGTGGCGAGTGCCGCTCAAGGAAACAATATCCGAGGGATGAAAGGCTACGGGAAACTCAACGCAGCAGCGAAATCATGCCATTCATTTTGATTTTATGTGGAAAGATATTACGCGATTGTGTTTTGTTTTGATTGTTTCAGAAAAGAACAGGATACACTAATCTTTAAAACAACTTCGTTTTTATTTTTGGGCAACTGAGTGACGGAGCTTTCACGTTATCTATACTAATATTATAAAGCTGAAGAGTTTGTTTGTTTGTTTGTTTGTTTGAACGCTAGGATCTCGGAAACTACTGGACCGATAGGAAAGATTATTTTTTGTTGGATACTCCATTTATCGAGGAAGGCTATAGGGTATATAACATTACGCTACTATCAATAGGTACGGAGTATGAGTGAAGAATGTAAAGAAAACGGGGAAAAATATTTCTCTTCGAGTGCTTTAGTTCCGTGAATTTAAATTCTCTTTGGTCGTTGAAGTCTGTGACGGCGCGTGTCTACATTTGAAGTTTGTCATTTGAAGTAATCAAATTTGTTCTACAACAATGCATTGTTGCTTATTTACGTATTTTTAGGGTTCCGTAAAACGTAATAAAGTGGCCAGCAATGGATATTTTAGTATGGATTTTCCTCAAATAGACGCGGGTGAAACCGCGGGGCACAGCTAGTGTATAAGATAAGGCGTATTTTAAATATGAAAGTTTAGATGTTTGAATCTTTGTTGCTCGTTCACATGGGAACAGCTCAACGGATCGAGTTGACATTTTGGAACATAATTTTATTTTAATACAAAATAATAACATATACTCTACTTTTGTATTGCGGGAGAATAACGGAAACCGCGGGGCACTACTACGCTACCAGTAGTTAATAATGTAACGAAAATAAAATGTAATTACGAATTGTTTAATATACATGTTATCATTGAAATCATAAATCTATACTAATATTATAAAGCTGAAGAGTTTGTTTGTTTGATTGTTTGAACGCTAGAATCTCGGGAACTACTGGTACGAATTGAAAGATTATTTTTCTGTTGAATAGTCCATTTATCGGGGAAGGCTATAGGCTATATAACATTACGCTACTATAAACAGGAGCGGAGTATGAATGAAAAATGTTATAAAAATGGGAATAAATATTGCTTTTTGAAAGCTTTCGTCGCGTGACAGCATATGTCTATCTTCTAGAAGGTTGCGTCGTTAGAATCTAAGGTAACCAAATTTGTTCTGAATTTGAATTGCTACGACCAATTTTCAATAGATGGCGTAGCAACGCGTGCACGATTCAGCTAGTGTATTTATAATAGATTTGAATAAACTAGTACAGGTAGGTACGTACAGTATCCATAGGATGAATGGCTACAACGAATTCACCGCAGCAGCGAAATTATGCCATTCTTTTTGATTTTATGTGGAAAGCTATTACGCGATTGTGTTTTGTTTTGATTGTTTCAGAAAAGAACAGGATACTGTTAGGAACTTCACCTGTGCTGTTATGTGGCAGGCATGTTGCTTACCATCAGGCACATGATCTGCTCGTCTCGTCACTGTATGCTATAAAAAAAAAAAAAAAAAACCTAGGCAGAGGGCGGAGCCAAACATGATGTGACGCAACTAAAGAGGTTTCATGAAGATAGCTGCCGCCTCCTTGGAACCTAACTTCTTTTCTGGAATCTTGATCTTCTTTTCTTTTTGGAGGGACGCTTGTCGGGGTTGGGCGTGCTTAAGATATAAAGATTTATTATTTTAGTAATTACTGTGATTTTGTGTAATAATTTATAATTTGATTATAGAAACTCGTGTGATTTGTTAAATTGTTGTTTTAAAAATATGAAACCACTTCTGGTTCCTAAAATCAGAAGTGGGATTCGAAAACCGCTCACGTAACTGCTGGCTATCACCGCAGTATTTTGTTTTTTACTTTTCATTGTAAAAAAATGTGTTCTGTGCCTACCATCTTTGTGTGCGGATTTATTTTTCTCTCTTCATTTTATTTTTGTTAACATACGTAAGTAAATTTGTTTTTATTATGTCGGATCGAGCTTCTCGGTCTAAAGACACATAGACCTCAAACCCGATCTCGAGAAAATAGCACATATAATTATGTTCTAGATACAATTGTATGGTTAGATTAACACCTAGAGGATAGATTAACGACTTCGGCATACGCATCTAAAGCACGTCCAACGCCGGAACGCCAGGTTTCTACGCCACAGACTGGTCGTAGATGGCAAGCTCAGCAAGTTTGGTGAGTCCGTTCCAACTAATACTGATAACAGCGCGTATTGAGCCTTGAATGCACTATCTTCTTTGCTGTATTGAAACCTAGTCGTTTGCTACATTTCAAATTTTGATCCGAACATTCACGATTTTGATGTTTAGTGCGCGGAGATAGACCATGGATGTGACCTCAATCGTTGGAGCGACCACGAGTGCTAGTCGCGGATTGGAAAGTATCTTAAGGAGGATGCATGGTTAAACGATTGGATTTCCGATGATCGCACTTGATCCAATTTTAAGACTGAATTTCGGTCAGTCTCCCCGCAAAATTTCAAGGTCGCTGACAATTTGTTTAAAATACCGTTTAATTACTCATCAATTTGCCTTATTTACTATGCCCTAATATTGTTAAAGGTCTATCGAATGACTTCAAAACGTCATATTGTTATTCGGAGAATTACTGACCTACGAGGTGAGGCCGCGATTTTTGACGCCAATTACAACTTAATGAGTTAGCTGAATTTATTTTGTTAAACCAATATAAAGCCAAAAATGATCTGTAAAATATTCCCGAATTGACCCGCTTTTGTGAAAATCTGTTCTGATCACGTAAACGTTCACACAGCGCGCAGGTTTCAGTCAAATGTTACAAATTTTACTGTTGGTCATCTACAACATACAACCTTGTTGACCTAAAATGATGAATGCGGATATAAAATCAACATTTATAAATTGTCTAACATTTCACCGTTCATGTGTACGAATTGTAAAAAAGGGTCTGTTACACGATTAATTAACGCTATGTTAAGCGTCGCACTGACTCTAAGACACCGAACCAAGTCATTTTTGTCACGTAATGCCTAGATAGCGAGCTCACTCTTTCCTTTCTTTTCGGATGGAGGAAGCGGTTACTGCCGGACGTTTTTACTTATCACTATTCGTCGTCAATAACCAAAATAAGCAGAACCACAGCATGCCTCGTCACTAGCGATTCTGGGGGTCTAATAGATCCACCAATCTATATAAGTGTAAACCACTTACGCTGCACACATAGACGCAGTTTATTATCAATTTCATGGTGCTCAGGGTACATCTAATGTTTTGTATCAATGCCTAGATAAGTAAAGTCATGCTGTTTACGGAGATGAGATACCGGTTGACGTATTTAATCGACTTATTTACTGGTCAAAGCGTACTGCTTTATTTACATTGACTTTTATTTCTCAACGTTAAAAAGCAAAACAGACACGTCGTGTCCTCGTGTCATTCGATGAGCTGAATCGGCGGCAGCCAAGTGTTAAAATCTACTTGCGATAGGTACTTTTTATTTAATTTGATTTGATTGTTTGATTACGATATTCTTGACCTTTCCAAAAACTTCTATGGAGATAGACTTTTTGTGGTACGAGTACCCTCAGAAAAACTAGTGTGTTAATTTCAATAGGCACGGATGTATTGAACCAAATAGCCACCCCGGTTTATTAACAAATTGGTGACATCAAAAGCTCACCGGAGTTGGTCATGGCTCACAGATGTGTCTCGCTTGGGCGATAAAAAGTCTATTAAATCATCGTTTTTAAAAGAGGAATGAAATAGATTATCCCTGTTATTGAATATTTTTTGCGTTTTGATCGAAGAATCTAGACCTGTTGTAATGTATATTTGTTCGCAGGAGCCGCGCTGGGCTTACACAATTTGACAATTACAGTGTTAAAACTACTAGCATTGTAGATGTTACGATAAAAGTTTGTTTGGGGCGATGTTCAAGATAAATAGCGTACTATAGGATCAGGGTTACTTGAAGTAAATCGGCAACAGCAGGATTGTTGCGTAAATGAGAACAGAAAACATTCTCAAAGTTTTGAATTTTAAATTTGTGTTGGTCAGCAAGATATAAGAGCTATGTGAAGTTAAGACTTCGGGATCAAAGAGTACCTACTACACGATCATTGAAACCTTGCTTCATGACTTGAACTGTTGCAGGGTCTTATGGACAACGAACCCAAGTGGCTGCGCAGCACGTCGTTCCATGGGGCGGTGAAGGGTCGCCGTCGAGACGTGCAGTATCATCGTGTGCGCTTGCTTTCGGGCAGCTACCTATGACATGAGCCGGTCCACGTGCGCTTGCAGTGTGCAGCTACCTATGGCGTGTGACGAATGTGTGTGGCTATGTGCGCTTGCTTTCGGGCAGCTACCTATGACATGAGCCGGTCCACGTGCGCTTGCAGTGTGCAGCTACCTATGGCGTGTGACGAATGTGTGTGGCTATGTGCGCTTGCTTTCGGGCAGCTACCTATGACATGAGCCGGTCCACGTGCGCTTGCAGTGTGCAGCTACCTATGGCGTGTGACGAATGTGTGTGGCTATGTGCGCTTGCTTTCGGGCAGCTACCTATGACATGAGCCGGTCCACGTGCGCTTGCAGTGTGCAGCTACCTATGGCGTGTGACGTAATGTGTGTGGCTATGTGCGCTTGCTTTCGGGCAGCTACCTATGACATGAGCCGGTCCACGTGCGCTTGCAGTGTGCAGCTACCTATGGCGTGTGACGTAATGTGTGTGGCTATGTGCGCTTGCTTTCGGGCAGCTACCTATGACATGAGCCGGTCCACGTGCGCTTGCAGTGTGCAGCTACCTATGGCGTGTGACGTAATGTGTGTGTGGCTATGCGCGCTTGCTCTTGGGCAGCTACCTATGGCATGAGCCGGTCCACGTGCGCTTGCAGTGTGCAGCAACCTATGGCGTGTGACGTAATGTGTGTGGCTTCGCTGCGGCAGAGCGTCCGTGAGGCGTCACTCCGGCAGTGTCTCCGTGTGGCGTTGCTGCGGCAGAGCCTCCGTGTGGCGTTGCTGCGGCAGAGTCTCCGTGTGGCGTCGCTGCGGCAGAGCCTTCGTGTGGCGTCGCTGCGGCAGAGCCTCCGTGTGGCGTCACTGCGGTAGAGCCTGGCGCTCGGGAACAGGCCGGGCTAGCACAGGTTCAGCAACATCACGCGGTGAGGACTCGAACCTTGCCTTCGCAGATGTTAAGGATCATCTCAACGACGCGTTTAAAACAGTAACTTTGGTGAGATCTATCCACTACTATGTTTCTAATTCTGATTCAGATATCCATGACCTCAGTGCTTCTAATTACCTATTCCACTACCCTAGTTGTAGCATAACTCAAGGTCAGGTACGACCGAGTCGAACGTTACTGTGTACCTTTACTAAACTTGGTTCGCATCGAGTGCAACCAACGAGTGGTCGGATATCATGTGGCGATTACAACTAGTCTAAACATGACTAAACCAAAAACTACCAGCTTATCACCAACTTTTTATTTTGTCATATCGTGACTGTTAGGAGTGCACGGTAACAGTTGTGATCTTGTGATTGTTGATAAAATCTTATTCAACTCTTCAAATCAACATCTAAGGAGTGTTAGAACTGTGCTTTTACTTATGTCGTTTTCCAGATCACGATGGCCACGAAGAAATGAACAGTGGTTCTGTCCCAGGACCATTCATCCACTCGTGATCGAGCAGTCGAGGACGACGCTGCATCAGGAGAGGCCGTGTTAGGAACTTCACCTAGGCAGAGGGCGGAGCCAAACATGATGTGACGCAACTAAAGAGGTTTCATGAAGATAGCTGCCGCCTCCTTGGAACCTAACTTCTTTTCTGGAATCTTGATCTTCTTTTCTTTTTGGAGGGACGCTTGTCAGGGTTGGGCGTGCTTAAGATATAAAGATTTATTATTTTAGTAATTACTGTGATTTTGTGTAATAATTTATAATTTGATAATAGAAACTCGTGTGATTTGTTAAATTGTTGTTTTAAAAATATGAAACCACTTCTGGTTCCTAAAAATACATTAATCTTTAAAACAATTTCATCTATATTTTTGGGCCACTGAGTTACGGAGTCTTCACGTTTTGTATCTATACTAGTTTTGAATAAACCTGTATGTACAATACCCGTATGATGAAAGACTAAAAGAAATTCATCGCAGCAGCGATATTAGCAAGTTCAAACAAATAAACTCCTCAGCTTTATAACATAAGTACCTACAGTTTAATTTTTCTCACATGCATCATCTTATATATAAAATTCTCGTGTCACAGTGTTTGTTTCCTTACTTCTCCGAAACGGCTTTACTGATTTTAACCAAATTTTATATGCATATTCTGTAGGTATGAGAATCGGCTACTAGCTATTTTTCATACCCCTAAGTGACAAGGGTTGTTCACTAAGGCAAAACAACGTTTGCGGGGTCAGCTAGTAATTTATATATTCCTACTTTCTACTAATATTTTAAATAAGAAAGTTTGGACGTTTGCTGCTCAATAACGTTGGAACAGCTGAACGAATCTGGGCGAAATTTGGGATACAGAATAAAGCAAAGTATATAATATATTCTTAAGTAGCACATAGGATTTTCATTACAAGAACATTATGGGCACAGGAACAACACAAATATAACCGCTGCTAGTCATGTATGTCTCTGGATGCATCTTTTTAGTGTTTCTTGTAAGAGCGTGTTAATTGCTTTCTAACTAAATTTTGCCAATCTATCTTTCTTAAAACATTGTATCACAAGGTAATATGTTTTTCACGGCATTTTATATTCATAAAGCTTCATTAAGTCTCAGTTTATTTTCCCCGACTACAAAGTCTAAATTCTCCATTCTATTGAACATAGTTTTACAGACAAGAGAGTAAGTAAATATCCAGACTTCATCTTTTATTTCTTCATTGAAAATGAGAATAAAAATACTTCGACCGTCGTCCGTTGCATCGCGGGAACTCCAGACAACTAAATTTATCAACGGCTTGTTACTGGTTCAGCTCGTTCAACCAGTTTAGTGGTTGAAGCTGTCTTATCTAGTATTGATTTTAAGACGCTCTCTTCGCGTGCAAGTAAGCTTCTATAGACCAAGAGCTAGAGCTGTTAGAGTTTATTGGCCGCTTAGACGCCTCAATGCTTAGGCTTTCCTCTAACTTGACCTCAATTGGTGATCCGTGTTTATATACAATTGTACAGTCACAGAATAAACATTCAGCAAAGTCTGGGAAAGTTTTATTTTTACTCAGTATAAGAATTTATAGGATTAAAAGCAAGATATCTAAAGGACTACACTAATGATGAACTAACTGAGAAAATCGAGAGAGATTATATTTATAAGGAAAAACAAATATTGAGTACACTTTTTGGAAGATTCTGTGTGGGAAAAATACAGATATCGCAAAAAATAGGACGACCTAATGACGCTATTGTACTGGAAATTGTACACGATATCCGGTTACGATCTTATTACTATTATAGTAACTGTCGTGTGTAAAACCCAGCATTTAAAAAAAAAATTGCTGGGCGAACGTTCGTGCAGCAGAATCTCTTTTTCTTAAATAAATCAAAAATCTTAGGAGGCACAAATTAAAAATTTCGGGCACATTTACACGAGATAAGGCACTAATTATCTGCATCATTCAATTCTTGAAAGGCGGTACTTTTTTGCTGGGCGAACGCACACTAGTAACTGGACTATGATAGTCCAGGAATTAAAATAATTTGACAGAAGTTTCGTAAAATAGTTTAGTCTTAAACGTCACCGCAAAGTTGCAAGTTTATCGGTTTATTGTCGAAAACATTTCGGCGAGAGTTCAGCTGATCTGTTTGTCAGATAAAATAACATGTTGCCTTTCTTTCAACCAAACGAGGGGTCTACCGGCTAACGAAAAACGCTTTGACGCTTTGGCATTGCCGTCTCTTTCATTTCAAGCGAAAAGAAAAGGGACAGCAACGTCAAAGCGTCAAAGCGTTTTTCGTTAGGCGGTAGAGGCCCTGGTCGCATCTCCAGAAAACGCTATCGTGTCGTATTTGACGTTCCAAAGAGTCGAATAAAGAGGATTCACTCACTTTTGTAAGAAGAACATATTGACATTGGAATTAATTGCCCAAGTGGGGTTTTCCTGATGGATATAATTTGAATGGCTTCAACCGACTTACCATAGTAATTCTATTTTTTTCGAAACTTTCGCATTCATAATTATTGTTTAGTAGGAAAAAGAATAACAGCACGATGACACCATGTTAGCGTCACTTGTGTTAAGTGTAAAAAAACGTTGATTTTTAGTAATAGTAATAGTCATTTGTTATTCAAAAGCTTACATTTCTATCTAGTTACACCAAGATGTCATAAATAAACAAGAACAAAATACAATTTCAGCTTCAAGGTGTTCACTGAAACCCACACTAGGTTATCCTGTGTCGTGGGTTTCAGGAGCTCTTATAATAAAGCTCTAAACAGAGTAATTTTGATGAAGTTACATCTATAATAACCTACAAATAAAAATAGAATTAAAGAAACAATTAAATCTAAAATAGGCTTATATCTAGGGTAAATATGTCTCAAGAATTCATACAACCACTACAAGCTATAAATAAATGCTATGTCTACCATTTATTTACATTTTATGTATATACGTATTTATGTATTTTACACTAAACTAATTCAGTGTCCCATCACTCAAAATCAAAACAAACTAAAGCTTCTCGAGATAAAGATAAGATATATCTAAGAAGCGGTCATGCCAGTGACATTGTCTTCAGCCTAATGCCCTACTAAATCTCAAGTAACCACCGGAGTTGATTTAATGTGCGTTTTTATAACCCTCGTGCTAGGTTACATGGTTAACTGAGATACCAGCGGGAGTGAGGTTTAGTGTTAACTTCGTTATATGGAAGTAGGTTAACTAGTTTACGTTAGCGGTATAGTTATTTGGAGTTTGCGTTAGTGAGAAATTGTTTGAACCATCTTAGAAAATTAGATTGAAGGATTTTGTACCACATTTTTATGGACGTATAAAAAAAGTCGGACGTAGTCTCGCTAAAACAAAAACTGTGTCCCTCGAGTCGGCCACATAATACGCACGTGTGTGCTGTCACATACAGGCTGACACGCACACATCAGTGGGGCATTACACGCGCTACTTGTGTTTATGTGTGCGTGTCAGCCTATCAGTGACAACCTAACAACGCACACGTGCAAATGTGGCCGACTCTAGCGACACAGTTTTTGTGTTAGCGAGACTACGTCCGATTTTTTTATACGTCTATGCACATTTTTCATTTTTTTTTCATAGTATGGAGTGACGAGATGAGCAGGACATGTGCCTGATCGTAAGCAAAATGCCTGCCACATAACAGCACAGTGACACGCAGCTATTGGAACACGAAGAGTCCAAATCATTACCTAGCATTGCACGGCGCTCGTCACCCAGAGATCTAAGACGATTAACCTCTACGCCCAGGAATTTCTCCGAAAACATTGCCCTTCAAACCGGAACACAGGAATGTTTTTTTTAACTTGAATAGGTTTACACTTTACCGCCATTTTGCCTAATGTTTGCACATTATTAGTGATAGAGTAATTGACAAAAAAGTGGTACTTCCCCAAGCGGGCTTTGCAATGAGTCCTACTAAGTATTATAGGACTATCAAAGGAGAGACTACGAGTATAATAACAAATTTGATGTAATACTTGTCTAGAACAAAGAATGTCAGTCTAGTCTGATATTCCTCACAATGTAAAGTACTCGTATAATGTAAAATGAAAATTATTTGGATATTTTACTCGGCGCACTCAGATTCCTTGGGACTTATCTTGGATTTTATGTTTATGTGTGATGCAAATTAAGTTTTCCACATTCCACAGATGTTTTATAGCGAATAAAGACATATTAAAAAGATTAAAACAATTCAATTTTCTAGTGATTTCGAAATGTAGCAGTTTTATTGCTTAAAATAACAATTCTACGTGTTTTTGTATTCGAATGTTCTTATTTCACACTGATACCTTCACTTAGTAAAGTAATTTAAAAATAATCCTACAATATTATAAATATGAATGTTTGTTTGTTACGCTTTAACGCAAAAACTACTGAACCGATCATCATGAAACTTTGTACAGATATTCTTGGAGGTATTAAAAGTAAGATGAGCTATTTTTTTCTAGGGAAAATAACGAGATTGGGAATGACGCAGCTGAAACCAAGGGGCACAGCTAGTAATTTATAAAAATAGTGACAGTAATCCACATTACCCAATAATTTTAAAAGTTTTCACTTCTGCCGCGAGCACTTAGCACACACATTTTTTATATTATTCAGTGACAGGGTGTGCAAGACATGTAGGTATATGTGGCATAGATATATACACAGCTATTGGAACATGAAGAGTCAAAATTATTATCTAACTCTGCACTGCGCTCGTCATCCAGATAAAGATATATATTAGCATAAACAGTCTACTATATGTTCCCACTGCTGGGACTCGCGGCCTTCTCTCCTGCGGAGAGAGTTATGCCGTAATCCATCAAGCTTGTCCAGTGCAGGTACGCGGATAAGCCACCATGGCTACAGAATTTGAAAGTTTAGTCATACTTACCTGACAGTTATGAGTTAGATTTCATTTCTGCCATTTACGGTCTCATTACAAATATTTGCCAAAAACCTGTAAAATTTTAAGCAATTTGTAGTTCTAAAGTTAGGTATTGAACAGTTTGACGTATATGACCTCACACGAACTCGAAGAGACAAAATACGTTTCGAAATACGGCGGCTAAGACTCTCTTTGATACAACCACCTAAAGTTCTCCAATGATACTACAAGCTTATAAAGTTACACCAGTAACTTTAAGCATGTGAGGTGAACAGGGCAAGTTAGTTGTGAAAGCGTCATCGATATAAGAGTATCGTAGGGGCCATAGGCCAGAGTCGAACTCTGTGTTAAGTCCATAGAAACTCGCAATGTGGAAACTTGTGTCTGAATTCAGAGTATTACATATTTACTAGGCTATACTACGTTAGGGTAGACGTGTTCTGGAGTGGATACCGCGATCGTAGTGTAAGGCGTGACGTGTGGACGTCGTATGGAGTGACGATATACGCAAGATAGCAGCCAGTGGATGGAAACATAAAGCTGAGGATAGGGCTAAGTGATGAGATATTGGAGAGGTCTATGTCCAGCAGTGGAATAGGATAGGCTGATGATGAAGATGAAGAATAGGTTGTAGTTTGAACAATATTACTTTCTGCTGATATTGTAAACGCGAACGTTTGGATATTTGAATTTTGCCCAATCACTTTAGGACGGCTGAACAAATCTTATTGAAAATCAGAACACAGATAGCTAGAAAATTATGCAAACGAAAATTACGCCAGTAAAACAATAGGTTGCTCGTAGTGATGTAATATAGTTTACAGTAATGACTCACTGAAAGCATAAGTATATAAGTTAGTGTAAACCTGAATTTCCCATATTTTTCTGAACAATATTTTTACTCAAACAAATACCTCGGATATTACCAATTTTTGACCAAGACCAAATTTACATAAACATCAATGAAATCACCAAAATAATCTCTTTAACCTTAAAAATTCCGATATTAACCCAGTAGCTACAAAGAAGGTTCAAGAAAAGAATACATTAACCCTATTGTACTTTTCCTAAATCACATTTCAAATAATAAAGAGTCAACCTTCATTTCGCTGAGAACTACCATTGCCCTTCCACGGGTGAAATATTTGGGGAAAGGCTCTCCATAATCTTATCGGGCGAATGCTAAGTAAGAGCAATAAAATACCTACTCCCATCCTTTATTTAAAGAATTGGCCCCGGTCCATAAATTTGTTAAACGCTGAAGCTGAATTTCAGTGCCATTTAGTTCCTTGGTTATTGCAGATGTTGAGCTCTTCCAATTTTATGCTTTGTTACTCGGGAATGGCCTCTCGGTTTTGTAAACTTGTTATGGTTCTTACGCCGGACGTTGATGATATTTCTAACATTCAAAAATAACGAGAAGGAAGAGAATAATTTTAAATTTTATTTCTTTACCGACGTGACTTAAGTACTTATCTGTTTCGGCAGTACTTTATTAGAAATACATTTTTATCCTAATATTTATTTGTCAAGGTTCAAAAAATTACACCGTACCTCTAGTTTGTCTATGGGATAAACAAAAAGTTCAAATAAAAATGGAGAGTGAGCACGTTTTCTATTTTTAACTCAAAGTGACTAATGTTATATGAACATAGGTAAGTTAGTTTTTGATTTAATACGCTTGGAAATATTGAGCACGTAGGCTTTTCAATAATACATACATATGTTTAAAGGGCAGAGGGATGTAGTATTGCAGGCTTGTGCGCCTGAGTTGTCTCCTGTACTGACGCGCCTGTTTAGACTCTCTCTCCAGACTGCGCAAGTACCGAAATCATGGAAGGTTGCTAACGTGTAACCTGTGCCCAAAAAGGGTAGTCGTGTTGACCCTGCCAACTACAGGCCCATCTCGGTCACGTCCATACTCTGTAAGACTATGGAACGTGTCTTAAACCGCAGGCTCCTGACGTACCTAGAATCTAACGACCTCCTTAGCGACCGGCAATACGGGTTTCGCCGAAACCGGTCCACTGGGGATATTCTAGCGTACGTCACTCACATCTGGAGTGAGGCCATCGACAAACACGGAGAAGCACTTGCAGTCTCTCTGGATATATCAAAGGCCTTTGACAGGGTTTGGCATGACGGCCTTATAAGCAAACTTTCTGGTTTTGGTTTGTCTCCTGGGTTTGTTGCGTGGATATCGGACTTCTTGAGGGATCGATCCATACGAGTCGTCATTGATGGCTGCTCGTCAGATCAAATGGCTATCAATGCCGGAGTCCCTCAAGGGTCGGTACTCTCTGCAACGCTCTTTCTGCTACATATCAACGATCTGTTGAAGCCCGGTATCTTTGGGTACGCAGACGATAGCACTGTTGTAGAGAGTTACATATCTAGCGCGAGAGCCAGTGGGCAGCAAACCCAGTTACTGAGAGAGAGTATGATCGAGTCTCTGAATGGGGCGATACCAATCTGGCCAAGTTTAACGAAGAAAAGACACAGGCGTGTCTGTTCTCTGCAAAAAGGAGTCCATTTCAACAAACTCCTTCTTTTCGAGGTGTATCCGTGCCGGTTACCGACCATCTCGACCTTTTTACCTTGTCATCTACGCTCAACTTTGGCTCTTATATCGAGTCCAAAGCTAAATTAGCTGCCAAAAAACTAGGTGTCCTCTCAAAGGTGCGAAGATATTTCAAGTCTGAACAGTTGCTTACATTATATCAAGCACAGATTCGCTCTTGTATGGAGTACTGTTCGCACCTTTGGGATGGATCGGCTAAGTATCAGCTCGAGGCTTTGGAATCGATCGAGAAACGTGCCAAAAGGCTCATAGGCAATGATACTCTTGTGCGGAAACGACTTCAAAGTCTTGAACATCGCCGCAAAATTGCTAGCTTATCGGTTTTTTATCGGATACATTTCGGAGAGTGCGCGACTGATCTGCATAACTTAATACCACCTTGCCCTTTTTTTTATCGGACTGCTCGTAGCTCGAGAAAGCGTCATCGTTTCATGGTTGATGTTCCAAAGACATGAACAAAGAGGTTTGACTCTACTTTTGTGATAAGAACATCTAGGCTGTGGAATGAGCTACCTGAGTGGATTTTCCCCGATAGTTATAATCTTGGTGTCTTCAAGTCGAGAGTGAATCGGTTTCTTCTAGGTAAGCACGCTTCATCGTAGGCCGCATCGTCGCTTTACATCAGGTGAGATGGCGGTCAAGTGTAAACCTATTATAGTAAAAAAAAAAAAAAAAAAAAAAGGGATTAATAAGACTAAATTACAATGAAAACTACGCTATACTACAAACCTAATTAACTACTTCTCAATTATCCAATGAAAAATAAGATTGTCTATTGAAAAAAATATTTTGTTAACATTTGCTAACATTTTTATTATGTTACTAGCAGCTGTTCCCTGCGCGCGTTGCTACGCCACCTGTTGAAAATTAGTCGTACTAACTAAGAAACATTCTTTGGCTCATGCACAACAGCAAATACTACAGATCACCACATTATCATTAACATAATTTACGATTCTTAATAGGACCTGCATACATTTTATATACAAGCACTGCCACTGATGCAGGTAAAACCGCGGTTTTACCTGCATCATTCCCGATTTGTTTTTCGGGATAAAAATGGTTGTCTGTAAAGTCGGTTTACTGACGATAGTTGAACGTGACAACGTCTAGTTTTTGTGTTAAGCGCCATCTAGGTAAAACATTCTGAAGCTTTTTGAAAAGCTGTTCAAAGCGCCATCTCTGGGTACATCATTGTACTAGCACAAGTTCTTAACTCACTTGACAGACTCCTTGAACGTAATACACATTTCACTCACTAGATGGTGCGAAAAGTAATAAGGCGAGGTAACGCCGGTAACGTTACATGACGTCATGTTTTGCGGGCGTGCAGCCGGCTTCATCGAATTATAAGACGTTATCACGTCAAAAAGTCGCCCATGTGTTCTTCCAGACTATAATCTATCTATATTATAAAGTTCAGCTCGAGCAGTTCAGTAGTTTTACGTGAAAAAGTAACAAACATCCATCCTATACATGCTTACAAACTTCGCCTTTAAAATATTAGTGAGATAGACTAGCTGACCATGGTTAATTAACTAGGGGTTATAATAATTTAGATAGTATTCAAACAAATACATAGGTATTTAATTGAGTCACAGGCACAGAGCAAAATCTTCTCTGTGGTCACGGGTAACGTGTCATGTGGTCGGTCCAGTCCCACTTTAGTTTCGACCGCCTCCGGCGGCCTTTTTCAATGAGAGACCATGCGCGTGATCGCCACCCGAATGGTCATCTAAAACACCATTTGGTAAACAAATATTAAAAGCGCAATAATAGTAAAAGCACGGGGTCAACAGGATGAA
This sequence comes from Ectropis crepuscularia, assembly GCA_963693475.1. NCBI lineage: Eukaryota > Metazoa > Arthropoda > Insecta > Lepidoptera > Geometridae > Ectropis > Ectropis crepuscularia. The sequence continues at coordinate 7,955,781 of OY856343.1, read as the reverse complement.
AGTACTTTACATCCTATTCTCACACTACCAATAATACTAAATACATACCTAAGTTTTTAATAAAACTGATCGCGGCGTTCTGTAGCACTATAAACAAAAACTTCGTGGTACGAGATTTTTGATTTTTCAGACGTGCGTTGAAGTCCGTGACAGGATGTGTCTATCTTGGGTAAATTGTGGACAAGTGAGTATAAATTAAGATGTTTCAGCGAAGCCGGAACGGCCCGCTTGTGAGATTATAAGACGACGATAAATAAGTATAAAAAAATAAAGTAGCCAAGTGCGAGTTGGACTCGCCCATGAAGGGTTCCGTTCCAGCAAGTAACATAATATACATAGTACACATAGTTCTTGTAGTTCGTCGTAACTTTGATCGCAGTTTTAATAATAGTGTATTTATGACGTACTAAAAAAAACTACTCATCAGATCGAGTTCAAACTAATTTTCGTTGGTAGTTTTCATGGTAATGTACATCATATATTTTTTTTAGTTTTTTCATTCTCTTACTTTAGAAGTTAGAGGGGGGGGACACATATTTTACCACTTTGGAAGCGTCTCTCGCGCAAGTTATTCAGTGTAGACAAAAATTATATTAGAAACCTCAACATAATTTTTTAAGACCTATAGATAGACACCCCACACGTGTAGGTTTGATGAAAAAAAAATTTTTGAGCTTAAGTTCTCAGTATGGGGGCACCCCTAATTTTTGTTTTTTTTTAAACTTTTGTAAAAATCTTAATGCGGTTCACAGAATACATGTACTTACCAAGTTTCAACAGTGTAGTTCTCATAGTTTCGGCAAAAAATGGCTGTGACATACGGACGGACAGACAGACAGACAGACAGACAGACAGACAGACATAACGAATCTATAAGGGTTCCGTTTTTACGTTTTACGGAACCCTAAAAACAATTTACCCCAGAATATAATAGATAAATCGTAAAGTAAAAAAAAGGAATGAGTACCAATAACTTACTTAAAATCAATATTTTCTGACGCAAAGTACTTTTAGCAAACATTTCATTTTTACTTCTTACCTTTTCAATATTTCTAGAAAACTACAAGAACCACTTCTAGACTCATTAAGGAATCTATCGAGCAAAGTTCGTGCAATTTTTCAAGAATCTCACCTTTACCCCTTCAAGGAGCACAGCAATTATCCAAGTTTTTGCAACTCTCTAATTACGAATCAGGTTTATTTACAAAGAAAGGCAATGAATGGGCATTTCTGCGAGTTTGTCAGCTTGAATATCAGAATTAATTAGAGAGGTCGGCTAGGCCAAGGCTACATACTTAGTTCGCAGTATTACAGCTTCAGTTGTATTAACAGAATTCCTATTAAGGAATTTTCGACCCTGTCCCTAGAATTAGTGAATTTTTAAAATGCCTATATTCTTGCTGATCTATACATTATTTCCATTTTAGACCATGACAAAGTTGACACCATGCCTGGCATTGGTGATAGAAAAAGATGACGTAATTATGTTGGTGAAAAATAATTAAGTAGTGGTATACAATATTAAGCTACAAGAAACACGAGCCGAGGAGTGAAATCGCGATTTCGATTTACGAGTAGTTTGACTATATATTTCAATCAAAGATTAAGAGACGGCGCGGCTGCCAACCGCGCCCGCGCGCGGGCGCGGCAGATTTCCATATATAATTGAATTCAATACACACGACGCGGTTTACGGCCGCGGCGGTTGCGGCAGCCGCGCGGCGCCCGCGTGGCTGCGCGCGATTCTTGCGCAGTAGCTTTCCGGAGCAGAAACCGCGAAAACCTGCGGTCTCGTGAGTATTGAAACAAAAGCGTCGCGCGGCGCGGCGCCGCTCCCGCGCGCGGGCGCGGTTGGCAGCCGCGCCGTGTGAATCGGGCCTTAAAGTTATTTTCAAAAAAAAAAATCTCAATTTTAGAAGTACAGGCGGGGTTTTGAAGTTTTTCAATTTATTAAATCTTGTCTGAACTTGTAGTGTCTGCACAACTGACGGCAACATTGTAAGACTAGGGGTTTGATTCTGTTAGAATCCGGGGCTTGGTTGCAATCGGTTTCATTATGTTTTAAAGTTTTACTTGACCACAACGAACTCACTGTAACATTACGGTTTTACTAGACCACAAATGCACACTAGACCACAAATGTTTCACTAGACCACTAGGTCTTTACTAGGCTGAAGCTTCACTAAATACCAGACTACTACGATTTTGCTCTACTAGGTGACCAAGGTTCACTGGGTTCACGGCTTCACTAGGTCGACCAGATTTCACTAAGCCGTCACGGCTTCAACGAGGTTTGCTAGCTTACCTATTGGTTTCAGATACACTTTGGAGAGCTTGCAGCTGATCTGCAGGATTTCACATAACATTACTCTTTTTATATCGGACTGCTCATAGCTCGAAGAGGTTTGATTTTACTTTTCTCAAAATAACGTATCTAAGCTGTAGAATGTGTTGCCTGAGTGAGTATTTCCCGAAGGCTACAATCTTAGTGTCTCCTAACCCATTATCGACCACATGGTCCCTAACATCAGACGAGATGGCGTTCAAGTGTAAGCTAATTATAGTATAAAAAAACTCTACGGCTTTAATAGGTGACTAAGGCTTCACCAAGCTACCACGGCTTGACTAGACCGCCCAGACTTTGGCATAGATCACTAAGATTTTACTATTCAACTATGGTTTTACTAGATGACCAAGGATTCACTTGGAAACCGCGATTTCCTTAGACCACCAAAGTGTCAATAAGCCACCACGTCTTCAGCCAGGCTACCGGAGCATGACGAAACTGCATTGAACATATATGTCGCAACCGAGTTACAATCGAGTCGTGTCCGGGACGCAAGCGCCACATGTCGGCGTTCGATGAGTCAACATTCCCCCGGCCGAGCCGAGCGCACGGAACTTCTTGTGCGGTGGTCGGCCAGAGCGGTTGAGCTTGAACCATCGCGCGTTCTACGATACGTACTTTGTTAAACTACCTGTGATACCTACTTTGTTACCTGTACTTAATAAATCCTATTGTGTTTGCGAGTTTTCATCCAACACTACCCATCGACTACGCCCACAGCAGAAGAATGCGATTACTGATGATGATGGCGAGACTCTGTCTGCCGACATATATGTACATTTATTAAACTCAGAGGAGCTACAGTACTGGTTGGAGGTTTCTCTCGTTACTCTTGCCTCGCTAGGCAGAGCTGCACTGTAATTATCGAAAAACACTCAACGCTCATATTTCGTGTTTTGTTTGTTTCTCCGGTTATTAATTAGAGACACTAGTGGGGCAGTTTCTTGGAAAAAATATCGGTTCAAAATGGAAAAACAGAATTTCCAGTAGAAAATACACTGAAAGTAAACAAACAACTTCGTTTACTTTCACAATATTTATCTAACGCTAACTGAATTTCAAAACAACAAATCCATTTAAACGATTTTATTATTAAAAGCTCTGATTCTGAAACTTAAAGCAATTTTGTGTGTTCAAAGAAATATTAAAATTATTTAACCTTCATCGTAGTGAAGTCCCAATTTATTCCCCTTTTTAGATAGTAATAGACAAGGCATTAGAATCAACTGGAGAAGGTCATTTTGTTCCATTGTTTTAGCCAAAACAATCCTTTCCTTGCCTCTAGGGATTATCGCTACCCAAATAATTTCGTTCCCAACTAAACGTGATGAAATAAATAGCGCTTTCCTTTATTCTATATCGAATTATTTTTCCATCATTCTCGTCGCGTCGACGTTTTTGGCAATTAATTATTTTGCGACAAATTATTGTTGCTTCACTAATGATTTTTTGACGAGGGTTCTTTGTGCGAATAGCAGTGATTTCTACCTTTTGTATGGCTCTCATCACATTACAGCGTTTACGAGTGCAGTGACTTGCTTGTGTTGGTTAATTAGTGTAAGTGTGGGCGTGTCGGTAATGGTTCTGTTATTTTTGTTGTTTTATTATTATGACGGGTATTAGCTATTTATGAAAGCACTCTTTGTTTTACGATCGTGCTACTCTTGGCTACGTTTACTGATTAATTATTAAATGTACTTATCCATTTTTAAAGAAACATTGTGCATTTAATAAAGACTGGCACGCTCATAATTTGTAGTTATTTTATTATCTTGTTGGCTTTTGTTTTGTATTTTTTTTACACTCTTAGTCTATGGCTGTGATAATTGAAAAAGTGCAACAAAGGAACGCTTGTTTTGTTTTTGTAATATGTATGTATGTATATTTGTATTTCAAACGAAACAAACTTTAGTTGACTTTTTTGACTTAAAAGTACTTATGTGTGCAAGTGCTTGATAGTAAGCCATTCGCCTGTCTACAACAACAGCACAATATCACGCAGCTTTTAGAACATGAAAAGTCTATAAAAAGTCTGTAATACATCTGCACTACCTATAATTTATCTGGAAACATTGCCCTTCAAATCGGAACACATCGAATTTTTTAGTTTTTCAAATTACTGTGATCTGTGTTTAGTGGTAAAGTAACTAGTGCGAAACTTCATCAGGAGGACTCAGCATAGAGTTCTAAGATTATAAAATAGATGTAGGTTAATTTTAGGTGTAGGTAGAACACATACGCTAGTTGGTAGGAAATTGCAAAGTCTGGGTTTGGATTTTTGGATTGAGCTTTGACTCATTGGCGAAAAATTTATTGTCTCACTGTTTTTAACTGACTTCAAAAGGTTGTCCATTTGGTTGTATGTTTTTTTGCATCGAATTTTGATGGTTCTTTTTTTGTTTGGTAGATCACAGTTTAGTGCTGGTCCCACGGTGATCCCATACAAATATTATCGAAATTAGTGTGGTGGTTTTTGAAATACAATCAGAAAACTTAAATTTACTTTCATGGGTTTAAATTTAAAATTTAGGCCGGTTTTGTTTTTTTCGGTGGAAATAAACTATTATAGATTGCATTATAGCAAGAGGGGGGAAGCTGCACGAAGTAATACAGCTTTGCGTTGTCGTTTCTGAACTTTGAAGATAGACAAGTTGTACCTATTTTTTGTAATCCATTCATGTTAGATGTTTCGCATATCTGCTCAAAGCTCTTTAATGATCTGAACAGCTAAAATTAGAAGATTCTACCAGCAGCAGTAGTCCACACTCCTTGAATCTGGGAACCATTCAACGAAGAGTGAATCGGTCTTTTGGGTTCTTTCTTCTCTTCTAGAGTTTTGTACCTTAGACTTTGTCTGTGGCCTGTGTTACTTGATAAACCGAAATCAAACGTAAGCCCGATCCTAAAAGATACATAATTTGTTGTAATGAAAAGAAGAAATCAAGACAAGTGACAATCGTCGCCTATTAGCGTATTTATGCAACGCCATCTGGTTTTACTGTATGCACACTAGTTGGTCCTCGAGGTGGTCACAGCTTATCTTGGATTGAGGTGCGCTGGAGACAGAGGTGTCCCCATAGGGGGGCCCGGAGTTGGGCAAGCAGAGGCAGGTTCGCAGAAAAATGCGAGATCGGTCTCGCGTTCCCATCGTAAGCGTCAAAGGTTGAACCGCGTGAAGTCAGTATCGGAGGTATTTAAGATTTATCGGAGTACTATGTCCGTCCATGATGTCGATTCCAACATAACCCGACCATCTTCCCCAGGTGAAACAAATCATCATCATCATCATCAGCCGCAAGACGTCCACTGCTGAACATAGGCCTCCCCCCTAGATTTCCACAACGAACGGTCCTGCGCAACCTGCAACCAGCGGTTTCCAGCGACCTTTGTGAGGTCATCTGTCCATCTAGTGGGAGGCCGTTCAACACTGCGTCTTCCGGTTCGTGGTCGCCAGTCGAGAACCTTTCTTCTCCATCGGTTGTCAGTTCTGCGAGCGATGTGGCCTGCCCATTGTCACTTCAGCTTGGTTACTTTTTGAGCTATGTCGGCCACTTTCGTTCTTTTGCGAATATCCTCATTACGGATTCTGTCGCGCAAAGAGACTCCGAGCATAGCTCTCTCCATAGCTCGCTGTGTGACTTTGAGCTTTGTTATGAGGCCCACAGTTAAGGACCACGTCTCAGTTCCATAAGCCATCACAACACAAATGCGTAAACGGAACAAACAATTGCGTAACAAGGCGTAACAAGGCGGAACAAATGCGTAAGTTCATTTACTTAAAAAAAAAAACTATTCTCAGAGTGTTACTTTTCAATGAGGATCTAATCGTCTTTTATACTTATTTTTTGCTTACACAATTCATTGTTGTATAAAATAATAATTTACCAATTTACCGTTTTTGATATAACACCAGTTCATTTGAGTTTATTTTTGGCGAGCGTCAGAGCGTGAGACCGATACGAGGACCGATGAACCAACAATAAATAGGAATAATGACTGCCATGTTAACATTCCACCAATTTATTCGCAACGAGATTAATCTGAACTCTACATTATTGCTTTTTCGACTCATTTAACTGAGCGCCGAGGATATAAGTATGCTAGCCGTTGCTTTGCTGTTTAACTTTTAGCACGTGACATTTTTTGTCTTCTAGTGAAACAAATTTTTTATGTGTCGTAATAGGGTACCGGACTGGGTCAAAAATATACCATCCTAATTAGTCCGTCAGCTAGATCATGAAAAAATATTGGACACATGTTTTTTCATAATATTAAAAATCGTCAAAGATATAGACCATCAAACTTCGAGAGTGGGGGGTCGCGACGTCACTCGTGAGGAAAAATCGTACTCACAAGTGACGTCACACGAAACTTCGAAGCGCTGTATCTTCGTAATTTTTTGTTTGTGAAACAAAAGAAAAAATACGTGTACAATATTTTTTGGCAATCTAACTAACGGGCTACTTAGTTTTTTTGAGGATTGTAACCCTATTTTATGTAGTCGGATCACGATAAGGTCAAAAAAACTTTTTATCAATAGAAAAGCAGCGATACTTTAGTATACTATTTATGAGACTTCTAAGAGTACTCCGCAGTCTTCTTAGCAGCGTAGCTCCCGTTCCCGTTATTTTCTCGCAAATAAAATAAATAAATAAATATTGGTGGACAATTCACACACAACACCATCTGACCCCAAACTAAGCAAAGCTTGTACGATGGCGGCCAGATAGCTGAAATAATACTTTTATAGTTTTAAATACATACTTATTATACATAGAAACACCCAGACACAGTGCAAACATTTGAAATCATCACACTAATATTTGCACTGGGTGGGAATCGAACCCACGACCCTCGGCTTCGCAGGCAGAGCCACAAACCACTAAGCCACAAAGCCAGTCAAAAAATATATAGCCATAGCAACGTGATTGAGCAACATACATCCATATCCTATTCGTATTTATAATATTTACAGATGCACCATCAGCCTGTATTCGTCCAATGTTGGACACAGGTTTCTCCTATACTACGCCACTCAGCCCGATCCTTGGTGATGCATAATGTGTTAAAAACCTATTATACAGTTGAATCATAATTATATGAGTTTGGATGTGTATTTATTTTCACTACATTTGATAACATACCTACGGATACCGGCGCTATATAACAGGTCTAACTTTTAATTGCACTATATAATAAGCACAAAGTTTTATCAAAATCGATTCAGCCATTTAAAAGTAGTTATATGATAAATAATCGTACATAAGATGCCTTACGCCTTGTAATTTCTCAGAAAACACTGTCCTATAAAGGTTGTGGTATTTCCACAGGCGGAATATGTAAAGTGTTCTACCACTACAAAACTTCTAAGTATAGTTATACTGATTCGGCGTTTTTCCAGAACTAAACACATAAATATATTTATGGGTCGCCACGGTTTACTTTATTCTCAGGTTTTTCTGTTTTTTTTTTGTAATTTAAGTGCAATAAATAAAATAAATATTGGTGGACAATTCACACACAACACCATCTGACCCCAAACTAAGCAAAGCTTGTAATATGGCGGCCAGATAGCTGATATAATACTTATATAGTTTTAAATACATACTTATTATACATAGACACACCCAGACACAGTGCACACATTTGAATTCATCACACAAATATTTGCACTGAGTGGGAATCGAACCCACGACCCTCGGCTTCGCAGGCAGAGCTACTACCCACTAAGCCACGAGCCCAGTCAAAGCCACGAGGCCAGCCAATAAAAAGTTTATTATAAATACTACGTACACGTATTACAAACTCGGGGCCGCAGTGGCACATTATTACGAGCCGAGGTAGCAATGAGCAGTATTTCGTGGGTCGCATACATTTTGTCAGCAGTTGGTCACGCGTGAATGAGCGAGAATGTAGAATATTCTAAAAGCGTGCGATATTGAACGACGAAATAACCCCAAATATTCGCTTACAGCCTGTTCACACTAGCTACTTTCAGTAGCTGCGACAGGCGTCTAGCTGCTGCATCTTGCTTCAAAAAGAAGCTGCGACAGGCATCTAGTCGCTGCATCTCGCTTCAAAATGTAGCTGCGACTCGCGTTTTTCGGAAGCGTGATGCAGCGGCAGCTGCAGGCGACTCAGTCACAGTATAATGAAAAACCCAGTAGGACGACAATATGCCATCAAAAATATAAATATGAAATTAAAATCAAACTAAATATTACTTATAGAATTTATTACAGAACAACAAAAGAAGTGAGATCTAAATGGGTGGTTGAGTGAAAAGTTTAATGGGCGATCCTGAAATATTTTCATAATAAATGAAACTACTCTCAGGATAATTGGTTCAAAACTAAGATCTGACTTGGCTAGTTTTCAAATACCTAATTTGTAACTGTTTATTAATTTCTTTTCCTACAGTTCAAGTGGCTCCCCATTTGCTTTCTTCGGAATGCTCATTTTCTTTCACTGCTTTACAGTATTATATTTAACACTGCCACACCACGATATCTGAAAGACTGCTTTACATTCTACAGTAGCGTACACTCATGTTATCTTATATCAACCTATAATTTGTCTCTGCAAGCGCCCTCTGCACGTTGCAACACATTCTACGGCAAATCTTTTGCATTCCAAGCAGTTGAGTTGTGGAATGCCATGCCCGTGGAAATAAGACAAGCTCCGTCACTTTCCGTATTTAAAGTTCAAGGCAAAAATCAGTAGATTATGTCGAAAGCTTGCTAAAATCTGATTGAAGCTCGTACATCTTTTTTACATAACATTTTGAATTCATTGCCTTCGTATTAGTATATGTAAGAAGGGTCATGGACATATGTTACAATGTATGTCTATTATATTTTAGGCAATAATTAGTACCCTTTTTAAGTAGTTTTTACTTCTCTGCATTTTTATTAGGGTTCCGTAAAACGTAAAAACGGAACCCTTATAGATTCGTCATGTCTGCCTGTCTGTCTGTCTGTCTGTCTGTCTGTCTGTCCGTCCGTATGTCACAGCCACTTTTTGCCGAAACTATGAGAACTACACTGTTGAAACTTGGTAAGTAGATGTATTCTGTGAACCGCATTAAGATTTTTACAAAAGTTTTTTAAAAAAACAAAAATTAGGGGTGCCCCCCATACTGAAAACTGAAACTCAAAAATTTTTGTTTCATCTAACCTACACGTGTGGGGTGTCTATCGATAGGTCTTCAAAAATGATGTTGAGGTTTTTAATAGAATTTTTGTCTACACTGAATAATTTGCGCGAGAGACGCTTCCAAAGTGGTAAAATGTGTGTCCCCCCCCCCTCTAACTTCTAAAGTAAGAGAATGAAAAAACTAAAAAAAATATATGATGTACATTACCATAAAAACTACCAACGAAAATTAGTTTGAACTCGATCTGATGAGTAGTTTTTTTTTAATACGTCATAAATACACTATTATTAAAACTTCTATCAAAGTTACAACGAACTACAAGAACTATGTATATTATGTTACTTGCTGCAACGGAACCCTTCATGAGCGAGTCCAACTCGCACTTGGCTACTTTTTATAGTTTGCGATCTTAGCGACGACGATTTTGATTGTGTGTATTCAAGTAAAAGTACCTACGAAAACAGATAAACTGGACATGCAATCACAGATCATTTCCAATGTTTTGCGGTTAGTGACGTCATGTCAGTCGTTAGTATTTTAGCGGGAAAAATCTGAATTACATTACTATTGTATTTATACTCATCAAAAATACACAAATTTTTAAACATATTTTTTTTAGTAAACAAGCTATAATCTTTAAGAAATAAAAGCAATTCCGAAAAATTGTTAAAATCCCTATTGGGTCAGTAAATTGCTCAATAAATAATTAAATAATAATTAAAGCTTTAATATAGTAGAGCCAAAAGTAGCTACGAAAAGTAGATAGATAGATACTCTTTATTGTACACCATAAATAAAAAACACGTATACAGGAGAGAATAACAATAAAACTAGTGTTACAAGCGGTGGCCTTATCGCTAGTAGATAGCATTGTTAGCATTTCTCCCAAATGAAAAAAAACTAGTCGTCCTACTGGTATTTTTGTTATACTGTGGTTGCTCTAGAGTTTGACAAAAGTACACTTTCGATTCAGTGTGGCCAACTTTACGTGTTTTTGCTTTTAGCGTATATCTACAATTATTAATGTCTGTTCTTAACACGGATAAAAATATTCTCGGGAATAAATTAAAAGTTGTTATGCACTTTAGTGGTATATATTTTACAGCGTACGTCCATGATCGTAAAGTTATAATTTATATAATTGTAAATCCTCAATCAATTAGCAAAAAGACCTCGGTGTTATAATTACATTTAAATACAACAGCCGTACTCGAACCGTCTTGGGCGTGACGATGGCAGAAGACCTGACGGCATGACTATTGTGCATGACTATTGCAAGTATGCTGGGTACGCTCCCGATTGGTAGTGGGTTTGGATATCTTGATATCTGTAGTCCTTCATTGGTCTATGGATAATTCAGGTGTGCTTAGTGTAAGTAGTTAGTTAGGTATGTAACGTAGTGTAGTTCTCATTGTATTTAAGTTTTGTTAATAAAGGCTTTTTAAAATATTAAATTTAAAATGCGAAGAACACATTTCTGCAATTGTACAGAAAGCAAACTATTTTCTTTACGTTGTTCTGATTCCTTTCAATCTATAACTGTAGAAATGTTTCTTAAAATTTATGAAACATATGTGAGGACCACTTCAAAAAAGATATCGATTTACTTGAAAGTCTGCAAAGAAAAGCGACAATATGGCCATATACTCTTCGACGTAAATCCTACACAGACAAGTTAAAAACCCTGCACCTAACTACATTGGTACACTACATTTACTACCTTACTACTTCAAAAAAAAGTACGTAGTTCTATAAACTTTACATAATTTAATATTACTCTACGTATTTTTAAACCTGTCTACACTTTTTAAAAATCCAAGTTAGCAACACTGAACGGAACAATTGCTCGGCGGCCGCGACAGACGCAAACAGCCGCAAACAGTCGCTGCATCGCGATGCAGCTTCTTTTTGCAGCTAAATCGCGCGTTTCCGCTTCAGCTGCTAAAGCGCGCGTTTCCGCGTTAGCTGCTAAATCACGCGATTTTGCTGCAAAAAGTAGCATGTGTGGTCAGGGCCTTAGAACTTACCTGTGCCTTACATACCTGTAAGTCGTCTCGTCATGCTAATATTTATGGAATTAAAAATCATCCTTTTTAAATCCATAGACATCAGCATAAATATTATTTATATCTTTGAATTTCTCATGATCAATGATGTGGGTACAACCATCGATATACACTAAAAGATGAGCCTTGAGCACCTTGAAGTTGTTAATAAATTGCGTCTCTGTGTGTGGTGTGAGTGGTTTACAACTACCAATCTACTTGACTTGATCGCTAGCGGCGAGGTATGTTGTGGTTCTACTTATTTTGGTTGTTAACAACGTTTAGCGATAGGTACTCGTATAAACGCCCGGCGTTCACCGCTTCCTAGAGTTCCTACAATCGACTAAAATGGAAAGAGTGAGCTAACGCTTTCGAAAGATAACATAATTCCGTGCGCCTGAAGTTTGGGAGGACACATCCTTTGATTTATATACATAGATGGGTAACAACATATTTATATATATATGTGTTCACACACATTAGTGGTAGATAAATAGTACTAGTAAAATATCCGTACACTTGCGAATGGTAGACTGGTGGAGGATTAGAACCGATTAATTAATTAGGTATGAAAAATCGTTTTTTTTTAAATCGATAAAGGGCTTGCACTTCATCTCGCTTCAAGTTAAGTTACGATGCGGTCTTCTATAAGTGCGTTTGTAGAAGTAACCGTTTCACTCTCGACTTGAAAACACTAAGATTGTAAATTACATAAACAGAAACCATTACGTTTCTGTTTTTGTAATATATACCATTCAGGTTGTTTAATTAACCGTTAAATTAGTTGATCAAAACCCCTATTTAATATGTCGATAGATAAATAACAGCCCTTGTTTTGTTTAAGCATTTAATTCGTAGATACCTTTCCAGGAAAGAATTCTATAGGTCTGAAGTTATAATATCCAATTACGGTTTTCGTGAAACAGATCGATACTACGGCGACTATTCGACTATTCGTCCATTTAGAGTTATTTTAGAATAGACTCACTACTGTGGCGATGTTGCGGCGTTCGCAGTGATGTGAGTGCTCGGCCATTTTGAACCCAGAATGGTCGTGTGCCAATATTGCCGGAAAATTAATACACAGTTTCATTACGCCTTTGACCTTTTCGAATCAGTGATTTCGAAATTACAAGGAGTTAGGAGTGAAACAGTATTTGGCAGTTTAGGTGTTTGCTTTCAATTGTATATTTTGAAATTAAATCAGCGAAAGAATAGCTGGCTTGCTATTTGATGTAAGTAGCCTCGTGTGACATTAAGTCGCACGAGGTCTATTAAGGTTTTTATTGGCCAGAAGAATTTTGTTGTGTTCGTGCTATTTTTGGCATGAAGTGGGAAGACTCCTGTCGTATGGTTTTCAAAAGTAATCACCTGCTCACTGTGCCGTGTCTATACATACATGAGATGGCGAAGTTCGTAAGGAACAATCCCACTTTTTTCGAAGTCTATGATGGTGTTAACAAGATATCAACCTCTCAGATTCGTCTAAAGTTACCGCAACCAAGGTGGGAGATGTTTAGAAGAAATTGTGTTCACATGGCTCCTTTGATTCTTAATTCTCTACCAGCTGAATTGATGGATGCTCTTTACAAAAATAATTGTTCTCAATTAAAAAAGTGGTTAGCAAAAGAATGTTTTAATAAATTGGATGATTTCTTGAACAATCATTTCATTGTCATTTTGTTTGCATTTGTACGATAAGGCGTGTCATTAATGCTAACCACATCTCTTTTTGGGGAGCCTATTAGAACGCATAAATTTTAGTTCCTAATTTACTTTGTCATAACGAATGTAACATAATGTATATTAGTTTTTTTTTTTTTTAATTAAGAGTGACGAGACGAGCAGGACATGTGCCTGATGGTAAGCAACTTGCCTGCCACATAACAGCACAGTGACACGCAGCTATTGGAACATGAAGAGCCAAAATCATTACCTAGCACCGCACTGCGCTCGTCACCCAGAGATCTAAGTTGTTATATCTCTAAGTCCTGTAATTTCTCTTGAAACATTGCCCTTCAAACCGGAACACAGTAATGTTTGCACATTACTGCTTGGCGGTAGAATAATTGACAAAGGTGTGGTACTTCCCCAGGCGGACTCTGCTAAGAGTCCTACCACTACAAATATTATATTATATTCAGTCATTTAATCCTTGTTCTTAAATTTTGGTTTTTACAATATCAGTAAATGCATCAAAAAACAACATAAAAACATTGTAAAAACCTAAACCTAGATAGCCGCCAGCAGCGGGGCAGGGCCCAAGCTACCGGTGGTTATATTATATTATTATTATTAGTGTCATAATGCAACTTTCGCATAATCATTTTTTGGTGTTATGTGTTTTAAGCATAACAATCTATTGTACTATTTTTAATTCGACTATTGATGAGACGCATAATAGTTTTTAGGCATTTTTTTATTTGTTCTATTTTTTTTAAGGTGTCTTTTAAATCGCATATTATTTTTCACCTAATTTATTTGTCATAATGAATGTAGCATAATATATGTATAGTGTCATAATGTAACTTTTGCATAATCGTTTTGTGGCGTAATGTGTTTTAATCATAAAAATATATTGTACTACATTCTATTTGACTGTTGCTCAGACGCATTTAGGCATTTTTAATTATTTGTTGTGCTACGTAATATATAACCAGGTTACATAGGACCCAGATCCGATTCGGAGCACCTCGACTCCACCTAGTCTTGTCGCTACTACCCTAGAGTGTATTTAAAAAATGCGGGAGCCAGAAGCTCAAGGGAGGTCCTGAGTGGAGCGATCCATGCGAGGCCAAGCATAGCGAAGGGGGGAGGTGGCGAACGAAGCGAGATGGCGACCTCCGTAGTGGTGCGCAGGCCGAGTATGGAGAAGCGACACTCAGGGCTGACCGCAGAGCTTCTGGCGGGAGCCCACCCGGAGTCAAAAAGTGCACCATATGTCTTAGGCGTATGTAGGTTTTTAAGTCCTAAAAACGTTGTCTACATAAATTAGTACAAAAATTGTTATACTATTGCATAAAGACCTTTTATAGTACCTACCATAATAACGGTGTTTATCATTAAAAAAATATGGTGTTATTCTCAGACCAACGATACTTAATCCTCAAAATATACTAAATAATTTCATAGCAACAGTATGATAACACGAATGCGACAATGACAGATAATATTGGCAATGATATTCCATTTAAACATTAGTAAATACCTACATTACGAATAATACATATTGTTGTCAAAGTACCCACCCGCATTTCACACACTCACGTATTTTATTTAAATAATGTTGCTACAGTCCGCTCTTTGCTCTTGTTTTTTAGTTAGGCGTTTAAAGTTTATGCCGTTGATCATTATGTTTAAGTATTGTTATGCTTTTCTCAATGTGTGCCTTTAAACATTATGCTATTTATAGTTATGCGTCGAAACATTATACTAAGTTATCTGTATGCTATATATGGCTATGCGTTTAAACATTATGCTAAGTTATCGTTATGTCATATATGGTTACCTATGCTAGTTAACATAATGCGAAGACAGTTACGCGTTTAGTTGTTATGGTAAATTATCATTAGTCCTAAAAGTACTTCAAGTACTTCAAGTCTGAACAATTGCTTTTATTATATAAAGCACAGATTCGCTCTTGTATGGAGTACTGTTCGCACCTTTGGGATGGATCGGCTAAGTATCAGCTTGAGGCTCTGGAATCGATCGAGAGGCGGGCTAAAAGGCTCATAGGCAATAACACTCTTGTGCGAAAAAGACTGCAAACTCTTGAACATCGCCGAAAAATTGCTAGCTTATCGGTTTATTATCGGATACACTTCGGAGAGTGTGCATCTGATCTGCATGATCTAATACCACCTAGCCCTTTTTTCTATCGGACTTCTCGTAACTCGAAGAAGCGGCATCGTTTCATGGTTGATGTTCCAAAGACACGAACAAAGAGGTTTGATTCTACTTTTGTGATAAGAACGTCTCGACTGTGGAATGAGTTGCCTGAGTGGGTTTTTCCCGATGGTTATAATCTTGGTGTCTTCAAATCGAGAGTGAAAAAAAAAAAAACGTTATGCCTACCTAAAATAGGACAAAAAAATTTATGCCCCCCATATAGACCTCTCTTTTTGTTGTTAGGTATATTTTGCAGTATTATAGCACAAATGATTAATCATAAATAAATCATAAATCATTTATTCTCCTTGTAGGCCTAGGTTACAAAGTTCTTGTACAGATAATGTTCTATCGATTCACTAGGTCTCGCTGAAATTGCATACAAGGGATTATTATGATTGTTATGTATTCCTGATGTAAATTTTGCATGCCGTCATGGCCGTTAATGGAATAACATTTTTTTAATTGTAATTAAGTACATAAACCTACCTGTTAACTGGCAAATAAATATATTGACTTTGGCTTTCACTTTATGCTCTCTATGTTGGATCTAGGGGCCCACAGGCAGAGAGTTCATGGTGTTTTTTCTTCTTTCATTAATTCTTGAAGTGGATAGAATTCAATTATAAACAATATCGTTGACGGTGCTATAGATATTCAACTAAGTATTTTCTACCAAAATCTTAAGCTATTATTAAATTTGCTTCAAATTTTCTTCATTTAGCCTATACCTACTTATCAATTTCCTAATTAATTGCTAGACAGAGTCTTTGTTCACTCTATCCAGTATCAAGTCTTTAACTACGCTTTTAACCCAATGGTTATCGAGTAGACCTAGGTATATGACTAGTCTACTATAATTTCGGTGTAATTTCAAAGAAAAAAAAATATTTTCGGTCAAAGATCTTAGCTGACTAAACGATATTATATCATGACTATACCCTTCAAATAAACCATGACAATATCTTTACTCAGGCCTATTTTGTCTTTTTTAGAGGCATGCTAGTTCTCAAAACGTATAAGTCCAAATTTTTTTTGTATAAAATCTCATTTATTTATCAGGTTTTGTGGCCTTTTTTCTATATCAACGAAATTTTCGTTTAAAGGCACTGCGTGTCCCGCGTGCTCCCACAAAAAAAAATGGCTTTACATAGGTACTTATTTTGATAATCGATTTTGAACTGCCTAGTCTGTTTTGGTTAAAACCCACATTTAAAAACGATTTTTTTACATTATATGTCTGGATGACGAGTGTAGTATAGGGCTATGCGGTGATTTGAAATTTTCACGTTTAAATAACTGTGTGACACTGTTATAGAAAAGTGTGTTGCTTGCTATCAGTTGCATGTTTTGCTCGTCCCGTAATCCCACTAATATTATACATGTCAAAGTATGGATGTTTGAATATTTGGATGTTTGTTGCTCAATCACGCCGTAACGTATAAACGGATTAGGCTGAAATTTGGAGTTCAGTTAGATTACAGTCTGGAAGAACACATAGACTACTTTTTATCCCGGAAAAAACGGGAACAACAGGAACGGGAACCACGGGGCACTGCTAGTTCTATTATTTATATAAATAGTAATTGAAAAAGGCAGAAGCTTATATTTGTGTAACTTGAAATAACATAATGTTACACAATATGTCATGTCGGTTATCACATTAATCCCTAAGACAGATGCTAGCTGGCAGTTTTGCGGCCAAGTCTTGGTGTACAACGTTGTGTGTACTCGCTGTGACGGCTGACGTGGCCTTTGAAATCACGTTTCACGTGTTACAAAAGACACAGGGCTGGTAACATCTAAACTCATGTTGGCTTATTTTGTTTGTTTTTTATTATACATGCGTACGTGGTACGTGTTTATTTTTTAGATCCCCCTCCTTTAAATACTTTATTACGTTAAACATGAAATACAGTGTCGATAAACTTATAACATTTAATTAACACGTTCAGAGCATTATGCCGCAGGAATGTTAGTCCTATCTTTCTATCCTACTAAGATTAGAAACGAACAGTACTCGCGGTTCCATCCGCGTAGTTCCTATTCCCGTTATTTTCCCGGGATTAAAAGTAGCCTCTGTGGTCTTCCAGACTATAATCTGTGTTCCGAATGTGAACCCGATCCGTTCACACTTTGTGACGTGACTAAGCAACAAACATCCGAACATTGACATTTAAATTTATAATACGAGGATTAATAATAGGATGCATAAGTTTGAATATTTGTTGTTCAATGCTTCCTATGTGCCCACTGACGTATGGCGTAGAGACGCTTCAACTGTTATTTATATTTACTTGTTTTGTGGTGGTGTTGTTTAATATTTATCCTAAAATTGAATAGGATTTTGAAAAATAAGCAAAAATTTTTGCGGGGCTTACGTAAAATTAGAAGTATTTTTTTACATTACTTCCCCATAGCTTCTATCTTCAATCAAATTTGAATGGGGAACATTTAGGTAATTCATATTTCTTTAAGAAAACACTAACATCTACGTTAAACTGCACGATATTTTGAACTTTTGAATTTGTTCACCTTGTTTCAGACTGTTTTGGATGAATTCTTTGTAGTTTATGTAGCGTTAAAATATCCGAAAACCGAAGAACTTAAAAAAAACTTAGTGGCTAGTCGTCCAATTTCATATGCGTGGCGTAGTGTGTTCAAATCCCACTTGCACCTCTGAGAATTTTTTGTAGTTCAGATGAACGAGTGTATAACCACTAGCTTTAACGGTGAAAGACAACATCGTGACGAAACTGGAATGTTTCGCGAACGATATCTTTCGAGGGCATGTTTTATCCGCCAACCCAAAACTTGGCCGGCGTGGTAGGTTTTGGCCTTGACTCTCTACTTGTACAAGAAAGTCCCGAGCTATGGAATCAAATCTATGCTTATATTAGTAATGCTTATACAACTTTTACATAAGGGTTTATTTCTTTTTTTAAAGTAAAAAAGGTTTCCTGATCTCACTTGATCGTATTAACTTGCGTCAGCTCACTTTAATTGTATCGATAGAAAGCAAAGCCACGAAATAAATTATAAATTAGGTCCCGCCAAAT
This sequence comes from Ectropis crepuscularia, assembly GCA_963693475.1. Lineage (NCBI taxonomy): Eukaryota > Metazoa > Arthropoda > Insecta > Lepidoptera > Geometridae > Ectropis > Ectropis crepuscularia. Next base: position 7,937,286 of record OY856343.1, on the reverse strand, counting down.
ACCTGTTACGCATTTTAACTCGAATCGCTTTGCATTAATAGGCTTTAAGGCTTAATGGTATCGAGTTAGAAAGCTAGAGGTTTATTATAAACGTTACACAATATGAGGGAAGGATTACGCAAAAACAAAGCTTCGTGTTTTGGCGGTACTGTAATAGTTGTTTGAAATATTGTGTGTTATTATTAAACTACCTTCGCCTTACAGTGTAATCTTAACATTTTTTTCACTGTAGTATATTTTCGACAAAAACGATCAACCTAAACAAGTAATTTAAGTTAGTATCTCACGATTATCACTAACTTTATCAAAAACAAATACAAAAATCTTTATTGATGTTTGCAGTCGAGATAAGACGATACAAAACATTCTAACTGGCCTCAATAAGATTAAAAGAAAGCTAATTAAATGAAAGCTATGTTTTGATTCGGGTATACTTATGAACATTGAGAAGGCGGGGGACGCTCAGTAGCCCTGGCATGGTTACCCACAGTGATGTTGAGAGGAACCCAAGTTGGGGCTGACGATGATGTACCATCTAGGTTGTTTGATGTTTGAGCACCGGCACAACTGAGTTGAGCCGCCGAGTTGTGAGGTGGGCGCGTTCGCGCCGTAAACTTCAATAATGGAACCTCGTTTTCGACGTTTTAGGCTCCTTTTCCACGAGAGATGTGCGAGGATGCGTAGCGAGGGATGTGTTTGTAAAAAAGAAATACTATCGCTTCGTTTACCTCGCCTCGGTCAGCACTGCTCTGGTGGAAACGGCTCATACAAAACAAGCGAGGGATGTATGTGAGGGGTGTATGCGAGGGATGTGTGCGAGGAATGTGTTGCGAGCTTTGCGACATACTGTACCAACCAGTCCATAGATGGAGTCGCAACGTATCTTCGCACCACATATTATTCACAGCTCCGCTAACATCCTCGCACGATACATTTCCCTCAGATTCCCTAGTAGATGTGCGAGGGAAATGGAAACTCTGGTGAAAAACTGGTGGAAACGTAGCCTTAGTCCGTAGTGGTACTATGCCGGTCCGTACTGTCCGATATAACTCGACCGTCTCCTCCAGGCAAAAAGGTTTGCGCAAATTCATTTCCTCCATATACCTAGTAAAAAAAAATGGTTTGGGTCTTTCGAGATAGCCGCGCGCATCGGCACTTAGTGGTTGCGAAGACTACGTTATTATAAATGTATCCATAGTTTTTTTTGTAGGAAATTAAGCTTAATTTTTAAGTACTTATTTTTATCTTTTGTCTCACAAATAAAATAATAATCGAGGATGGAGTACTTCAATGTCGAAGCAGACTTACCAGTCAGGGTGTATGTTATCCACTTTATCATGTCAAACACGAGAATACTTTGTTGTTTTCCGGTTTTGACTGCATAATGTCAGGATTTCAATATTTTAATATTAATAAGCTGGCGGTTGTTATGGCGATATTGAGGGTAGCTTGTGTAACTCCTGTTGTTTAGATATTCTTTTCAAATTATATGTATTTGTAGTATTTGTCACGGTAACGATCACAAAGTGAACACTATGAAGCGCTACAGAAGGACATTAATACTGTGTTAAAATGGGAAAGCGACTATAACTTGGTTTTGTAGTGGTAGAACTCTTTTGCAGAGTCCATTTGAGAAAGTATCACAGCTTTGCTAGTTATTCTACCACCAAGCAGTAACATGTAACCATTACTGTGTTCAGGTTTGAAGAGCAATGTTTCCAGTGAAAAATTATAGGGCATAGAGATGGAACATCTTGTGCATCTGGGTGACGAGCGCAGTGCAGAGCTATGTAATGATTTGGACTTTTCATATTCCAATAGGTGCGTGTCACTGTACTGTTATACAGGCATGTTGCTTACCGTTAAACACATGTCTTGCTTGTCTCGTCACTCTATAATGTAAAAAAAACTTGGCATTCAACAAATTTAAGAGTAAGGTCCTATTCCTGATCGTGAAGTATCCCTAATTACCAGCTATTAATTTGTCACAAATAAACAATAATGTTTAAATTTATTCATTTATTGGGGAGCTACGATGCCCCAAACCTTTTACAGAGACAGGTTCGTGGACAGACATACAACAAAAGTAAAAACGCATAATTATCTATCTTGTCGAGTCCAAAACTAATTTTGAGGGGACAGCTTGAAAACATCCTATTAGATATTACAGTAGCTAACTTAAAGCCAATTCGATTGAATAATTTTTGTGTTTAAAATATCATTGTTATCATTCGAAAATTTGTAGCAATAAAAGTGAATAATTCGTAATAATCCGAATTCGTGTTTTCCGGAAATCAGCTCTAGTTCGACTAATTGGGATTATCAACGATTCTTTGATATGCAATCGCATCCCTAAACCAAGGTAAAGGGCCTGGAGGGTTAATTGAGACATGAAGCCATTCATCCAGCCCCTAATGTGTAAGTAATTGAAAGCCGCTTTGTCGCAACCAATTCAATTGTGGCGCTTTAAGGACAGCAATGGACCATGTTATGGGGCCGAGGCCGCGGTTTGCACGCACACTGGCTTACTTTTATATAAATGGGATCCACATGTGTAGGGTTTGAAGTGACGCCACACAAATACTGTTTCATGAATTTAATGCAAAAGAGGTAAAGTCAATGTGTGCTGTCCCCGTAATTTATTATGGTTTTCAGGCATTGTTTATACACTTTCGCAAATTAAACACATAATTGAAACACTTTACAGGTCTGTCTTCTCTGTCTTCTCGTGACGGCGGTTGTAACGCTATCGAAACGTCGAGATTACTAAATGATAGTTTTGATTTGAATTGATAGTTATTACACATTTTAAAATAAATACACGGGTAACTCACGTATAATATAGTCAGAACAGTCCGACTCGAGTTTCTATCGCGTCCGGCGATCTTCTTCAAGGCGAGTGCGTGCGCGTGTTCGCAGCTCGTGCTAAAGGAGCTGTGAACCAGTGTATTTATTTTAAGATAGTTTTGATCTTTAGAATTGACTTCTTTACAACTAAAATCGGTTCAAAGCACATTGTTAGTTAGCGGTATTACGTGCATGACTGCGAAAAGACAATGGCACGCGTGGGATTCGAACCAGAGCTCCCGATCGGCATTTTCCGTTCTCTCGACTAGACCAGCCGTAATTTTGAACACAAAGAATCGAAATGACTGCTTAGCACTGCCCTAAACTCGTTAACCAAAGATTTTAGCTGATTTTGGTTTATGTAAATGCACTAAAAAAAAACATGGTAAGTACTTGTTAAGTACTTATCAGGATCAAACAAAAATAAGCAAAATGGATTATAACTTTTTAACCTTGATTTACTTACCATGTCCTGCATATAGATATACATACATACTTTTTTATTTATACAATTTTATAACATACACGAAAAAAGAAAGACAAGTAAATCTTGTATTCCTTCGTTATGCTGGGAATTAAAATTATGCACCTTTTACACATTACAACCAAATTCGAGCAAATATTGCTAGAAAATATATTCAATGTATTTGTAGAGATTGTGTGAGATTTCACCGGATTTGGCCCAGTTTCACCGTCGTGCCTAAAGGCTTTCATCATAATTGACATATTGATCCTTTGTTCACAATTTAATCGGGGACTGTGGTTACTCGCTGCCTTGTGTGCTTAGCGGTGATAGACGAACATACCAATACCATATAGCTATATATGTATATACGTCTAAACTCGACCCTAGAAACCAATTTTACTCCAAATTTGTGGGTATGGAGACATTCAGATCTAAAGGGTTACGATGGGGTTGGATATTACTGACACTTTAGACATTAAAATATTTGATTTCAATATCCAGTCATTATAAATCTAAAATATAAAATACGTAAAACACAAAGTGAAAAACGTAAAACGTAGGAGGTACAACGGAAAACGTAATACGTGTCATTGTCATTGTAATTTTGTTAAAAGTTAAGCAAAATAATTAGGTTTATAAAACAATATACCTACACACTCTCTACAATGAGTTTTAAGTTACACACTACAATTTATAAGTTTTCTTATTAACAACGATAGTGTTAAACCCTAAAATAAACACTAACATAGCAAAAACTATTTTTAATTACCATTAAAATTATATTCGAAAATGCTCTGACGTAAAAAAATACAAAAGCTTTCCGTCCGGGGCTGTCAGAAGCAGGCTTCTAAAATGGACATCCGTAATATTCTGACAGGCCTTCGGTTGCCGCTGTGGAGAGGGATATTCGTGCCATTAGGATGGGTTAAGCCTAAAATTTTATTCTATTTTCCATTACGTCGGATAAATAGGATTTGGTTAGTTAATCTTTTTGGTACAAAACTATAACTACGATGGAATTACGTTGAGCTCACACATCTCTGCTCGGAAACTTTTGACAGTATATTCAAATTTGAAAATGTGACGCAAAGTTAAATTTAGACGCGGCGAAAAATATGTTTTGTATAAAAATGTCCTAAATGTCTGCTTCAGTGTAGCAGTGTTCTGCTCTTTGTATGCAGATGTCGATAACCTTCATTAGATTCTATCGCAGTTTTAAAGAATAGTTGTTCTGAGTATCGCAGCCTTCAGCAGTGTTATAGTGGATCCCAGCAGCCGACCCACAGTGCACAGTACCTAATTGTATTAAGATAAAAAAATGCAGTTAGGATGCTTAGGTCAGTAGCAATGCGCCACCAGCGCTAGCCCGAAGGTCGGTAGAGGCCGATTTCCAGAGACCCTTTATGGGAAAAAAGGTGTGTACGTCCATAAGTTTACATAACCAGTCCACTGTAAGTTCCCACTATTGAGACTCAGTCCTTTCTCTCACAGGTAGAAGGTCGAAGCTTTAATCCACCACGCTGGGTAAATTCAGGTTTGTGGTTGAGACAATGGCTTCAGAAGATGTCTTTCAAAGAATATCCCGTTTACTTTAATCTATTTTCTTTTACCATTAAAGAAGGCGCTAATCATAAAGACTGGAACCTACGGTCATAGGTACAAATCACGCTTGTTGAACTCGACGTTCTGAAAACTACTGTGCTACGGCTTGCAAAACAGTCAACTAATGCGTTTTAACTGTAAAATCAGAATGGAGCGACCATAACACACTTATGTATTTAATCCATTATTTACACAAAATGTCTGAAGTGAAGAACGTTATTAACCATAGCATGTTTGACTTGTTTTAATGTCATTAGTAAGAGTATAGGTACATTGAAGAATACCTAGTCTAAGCAAAAGATTAATAATTGCAAATTTGTAAAGAACCATCCATATCTTTGGATTTTCAAACACCATTTTGTCGCAATGAATTTGTTGAGCTAGCTCTACAGTCGTTCAAAAGAATAAAAAAATATTCTAAAGTAAGCTACAGTATAAAATATACGTGGGCTAGTTTTAAAATTAAAGACATTCCCAGTGAGTTCACGTAACAACTAAGGTAATTAAAAAGTGGCGCTTTTTCTTTCTCAAACTTTAATTACATTGAAGTTCATTAAAATGCTTCGTTGTCCAACTTAGTTCCACACGGACTTTGTCAAGGAATCTAGTATGATAATTACTGCGCTGAATAAACAAGTTACGTTATTAAACTTTTGTTATTTTTTCACTGTTTTATCATTCTTTAGTCTTGGGAAAAAAGTGTTCCATACGTTGTTGTTTTATATAGGATATAATAAGCCTATTTTACCAATAGGGTACCGGACTGGGTCAAAAATACACCATCCTAATTAGTCCGTCAGCTAGATCATGGAAAAATATTGGACACGTATTTTTTGTTTTTTCATAATATTAAAAATCGTCAAAGATATAGACCATCAAACTTCGAGAGTGGGGGGTTGCGACGTCACTGGTGAGTAAAAATCGTACTCACAAGTGACGTCACACCAAACTTCGAAGCGCTGTATCTTCGTCATTTTTTGTTTGTGAAACAAAAGAAAAAATACGTGTGCAATATTTTTTGGCAATCTAACTAACGGGCTACTTAGTTTTTTTGAGGATTGTACCCTATTGGCGTAACAGCTTAAAATTGTCACACTTTCGGCAATCTACAAAAAATATCAACATTTGGTAGCGTCAATTACTAACTAAGGATGGGAATCATACACAGACAAACAATTAATTTAACCACATAGTGTAGTAGTAGTTTAAATTTTCAACAAAAGGCGAGAAAGATTAACTACTATTAAATTTGGCTAATTGCCTTAACTCTGCTCTCCTTGCGAGAGAAGGCCTCGAGTCCCAGCAGTGGGAATATTTAGTGGGCTGTTGATCATGATGATGATGAATTGTTACTTTAGCTGCTAGAGAGCTAATAACTTACACTTACATGAAGTGTACAGAACATTAGTGTTACAGAAGCTAGCGCTTACATGGAGTGTTTATTGTTTGTTTTTGTAATAATTTGTTTTCTACGAAAAAACAAAAACCTCCTTAAGTTTAAAATTAAATTCAGATACTTGACCAAATTTCATAAGAAGCTATCTATCACTGTCGTGTCGTCCAGATAAATGAACACAAATTTCAGATTTTTGTTTATTATAAGTATATCAAAAACTGACACACCTATTTCAATAAAATTTACAAGGGACCACGTCTGAATGTATGTATGATTTACCAAACAAAAAAGAATCGTCAAACTACAATCCTAATTGGTGGAGCTATCACTTAAAATAAAATAAAATAGCTACGTGCAAAAAAAAAGGAATTTACAGCCGAATTGAAAACCTCCTCCTTTTTTGAACTAGGTTAAACTAATCGACTAAATGAACAACCGTTAACAATGCGGCGTTCTTACAAGAACGAAAATAAAATAAAAGTTTGTACCTTGACGCAAATTATAGCTATAAGAATAATTAATCTCTCTCTCACACATACACACGCATTCATACACCGTCGTCATAGGCCTACTACTACTGTCCACGCACGCGTCTTTTGTCGAATGCATGCATCCTACGAACAAACGCAAGACGTGCGGCTGTCGTGTCGTTGTCGTTTCGTGGACATAGACTTCATTATTTGTACGCAAGATGCAAGCATTCGTCTTGCATCCGACAATTGTCGAAATCGTGCGGATGTCGTGCAGCTACGTGGACAATTGGCCTTAGAGTCGGGGTGAAAAGTATCAAAAATGAACGATAAATGGGTCTACACACTACCTCTATCTAGCAAACTATTGACATGAAATAGAAATCCTAGTTCATACTATTTTATTAAATACGTCGGAACGGGTCTAATTGAAATTTGGAACACGGTTAGATGATAGTCCGGAAGAACACATTGCCTACTTTTTACACCGGGAACGGGAACTACGCGTGTACAACCGCGGGCCGTTGCTAGTGCTAATATATTTTCCAACAAAATCAAACTAGATAGTTTACTCAATTTTGCCAAACGTTTGAACTATCGTCATGTACGACATTTGCACTCTCGATACGCTGAATGAGAAAGTGGTATAAAAATAATGACTACTTCAACAAAACGCAAACAAAACATTATTCAGTTTGAACCTCGATTAAAATATGGGTAAGCCTTTATCCCTCGAGCGGGTCACAGCTCTGTCTCGCTGCAATGAACACATTGTGAGCACAAAGAGTTGTAATGGATTACTGGCAGCTCGGCGCTACGACTGTCTACCTTCGAAAATAATGTCTGCAGTTTTTCCGGCTTTCTTTTTTTTAGGATAATAATACTTTTTAAATGGTGTAAAGTAAAAGATATGTGCCCGTTGATAAGCAACTCGCCTGTTTACAACAGCACAGTGACACGCAGCTATTGAAACATGAAGACTCCAAATGAATCATTAGAAATGATTTACTTTATGGTTTAAAGTGAGGAGACGAGCAGGACATGTGCCTGATGAAAAGCAACATGTCTGCCCATTACAGTGCAGTGTCACACAGCTATTGGAATACGATAAGTCCAAATCATTACCTTGCCGCTTGCTACACTTTTGGCGAATCGATTTTACAATACACGAAAAAAAAATTTTCCCGCCAAAACCCCGACCGCAAAGTTAATTTTGTATATTTTCGTCATTTGGTGTAATATAGTTACCAAAGTGTATCAAGCGGCTAGTTCTGCACTACACTCGTCACCCAAAGATATAACATGATTTATCTCTATGCCCTGTAATTTCTCTGGACACATTACTCTTTAAACTGGAAGAGGTATGTTACTGGTAGGTGGATATTGATCAGCCACATGAAACAACAAACAACTTTTATTGCCAATATTTTTAAAAGTACAATTTCAGGTATGTTAGGTTCAGGTAGGTAGGTACCTATGTATGTGGGTAAGTATTTAGTCGTATTTATGAAACGTAGGTACTTTTTAACCATGTTCTAAAATGTGTTCCTTGTCGAATATTTCAAACACGCGTTTCCCGCTGTGAATAGCGTTTTTCCACAATACTCATATCGTGATTTCCTTTTACCCAACATTCTGTTTATGTCTAAAACCAATTTTGTTTACCGGAACCTATACAACGGGGTATTAACAATATCATTGTGTTCCTAAGGTTTGTATAGTCAACAAATATATAGAATAACAATCTTGTACTTTGTCACAATAAAGATATTCTGTTACTGTAGTAACTAAACCTTCAAAAGTGTAGTTTTGCTACTGTGAAAAGGGTCTATGTAGTGTTTAGTAGTAGAATATGCCTCGACTTGGGTTTATGAAGGGAATAAACGAGTAAACATAGGATAGTTGTGAGCTAAAGACATGTTTGGTTAGGTTTACCAGGTATTTATGTTTATGCTTATTTTTAGGAGCGTTGTTTGGACGTTGAAATGAATGCTTATATAATAGTGTGTATTAAGTTTTGCGAGAATATTACCAAACTAAAACGAAACCTTAACATAATTTATTCTATATTTCCATAAAAAAAACATATTATAACCAAACCATATTAAAAAGGTCAGTTTTCAACCGACCTACATTAAAATCGGCATACTTAACAACTGCGAACTTGAAATAGTTCAAATGTATGTGTACTCAGGTAGTAGTGACGATGACAGGCGATTACAAGGTGAGATTTGTAGTTTGGACTGCAATCAAGACATAATTTAATAATAATAATAAATATTGGTGGACAATTCACACACAACAGCATCTGACCCCAAACTAAGCAAAGCTTGTGTGATGGCGGCCAAATAGCTGATATATACTTATATAGTTTTAAATACATACTTATTATACATAGAAACACCCAGACACAGTGCAAACATTTGAATTCATCACACAAATATTTGCACTGGGTGGGAATCGAACCCACGACCCTCGGCTTCGCAGGCAGAGCTACTACCAACTAAGCCACGAGGCCAGTCAACTGTAAATGTAGGTATGTGATACTTAAATTAATGATTGTCATAACTTATTTGCACTGCTACACTGTTGCTGCAGTGAGTATGGTCTGATAGAGGACGTATGTCACGTGATAGCCGAGTGTATCCGGAGAGTCTACCGTCTAACTAAAACTGTCTTAGCTTTGATATTCCTCTCTCTTTTCTTTTCTATTGAAATGACAGAGACAGCAATAGCAATGCCATAGCAGATTTTGTTAGGCGGTAGACCCGCGGAATGAGGATAAAAGATTCGACTACGTGTCTCGATACAACATCAATACTGTTGACATGGGTTGGTACTGTGAGATTTTGGCGGATTCTTTGTCAGAGCTCATATAAACTGGTTAATCAGTGTATTAAACGTAAGGATTGATCAGTAATTACAGCTTCTTAAATAATTATTGAAGTCATAATATATTAAGGTTATCGTATATACAGAAATAAAATTAATGAACGACGGAAGGACCTGGACATGTGCCTGATGGTATCGCCTGTTTGTAACAACAGTGTCACGAAGCTATCGCTACCTTCATGAAGAACCCAATTCATTACTTAGCACTGCAATGCGCCTCACCCTGAAATTTAAAATGACTTATCTCTATGCCCTGTGATTTGCCTTTTAAACCGGATCACAATGATGATACACATTGCTGCTTTACGGTAGAATATCTGGCAAAGGTGAGGTTCTTCCCCAAGTGTGGTATTCTGCACAGTGTCGAGTGTCCTACGGAGTGTCCTACAACCACGTATGTATCAGTGTATAATTCAGTCATATTGGAGAAATAAAAATATAATAATGTAATGAAAAACATAATTTAGATTAACAAAAATACTTAGTTAAAATGGCAGTGAAATCAACGTTTTTTTTATAGATTTTCCCTATTTTAAGAGTGAAAAAAAAAAAACGACAGAGGTGAATTGTGTTTCATGACAGAAATGGGAAGGAGCATAAAGTTCAAAACACAATAACAGGCGCAACAATAGACGACGCCACTTCGCATCTGAAAGCGTTGCATCTATTCACGTTCGTATTTCTCCAAATCTTCGAGATTCGTGCTTGATCTTGTGTTCCCACTCGCCTATAAGTGGATGACACAAAGCGGTATTCACATGAAAATTTACAATGGTTGTTGAACAACAGAAATTCAGCAATAAAATAACCTAGTTAAGGTTAGATTTTCATGTATTACTTACTTATATTTATATAGCAAAAAGAATATAGGAAAAAGTTATTCTACTAATTATTTTATTAGTTAGTACCTATAAATGCGAAAATATTGCATTTAATTACATGAAAACGGCTAAACGGATTGGGTTGAACTCAGTAAGATAGATTGCCTTGAAGACCGCAGGGCATTGTTAAAAATTAGATTTTAGAATAGATTCAAAAAAATAACCATGATACAGTGATTTCTACTCAGAATTCATGGGTTTCTATCGTCCACCTTAACGTAGCTATTTGTCTATGGTGTTGCATGGCTCGGAAACCTCCACGCGGTGTACCCTGGCCATAACAAAACAACGTGCGTCGGTGACATCTTATCGTGTGATGGCGTAGTGCTGTGATATGCACTTTTCAATTTAAATAGCTACGCGGTACTGTATTATAATAGGCAAACATGTTATTTAGGTACCATGGGTCGACGACGTCAGATCCATCGCAGGGATTACGTGGATGAGAAGAGCTCAGGATAGAGTTCAATGGCACAGGGGTGAAGAGGCCTCAATACTGGCTGAAAATGATGATGATGTTATTTACCATCAGGCAGATGTTTTGTAAATCCAATCACTCTATTTTACTAAAAAATAAGTCATGTTATGGTTCACATATCAATGTTGTAGAAAGAAATAGGTAAGTAATATTTCTATGTTTGGCGGTTTATACATTTTGATACGAATATAAGTACTTACTGCCTCTGAGCCAAATAAGTCTAAACGAAATAAGTTATTTACGAGTATAGCTTTGGCTCAATATTTCTATTTTCCAGAAATCGCTACAGTTTATCTTATAACGCGATACAGTGAGATACCACAAGTATGAATGCTGGCCAAGTGAATGGGTACTTACACCAGCGTAAAGCCAGCCCTGTTGGCGTGCTCGCTCGAGGCACCATTTTCAAAGTAAGCTGGAGCTTATTCTGTAGATAGAAGAGTGAAAAGATGAATGCGATGCGACCCGTTTCACCTTTATCCGGCGAAATAGAAAGTTTATATCGCTAGGTTCGTGGGGCGTGGCTGTAACGGGCTTATTAATTAAACTACGCGTCTGCGAAGTTTTAATTTCTTTGTTGGTTCAAGGATTTTATCAAAATTATGCTTTGTTTGCATTCACTAGCAATAAAAAGAATGTCTTACTATTTAATCATATTTGTGGAAACAGCTATTTACGTTATTAATTGTCATCATTTCAAACAGTAACTAGACTCTCGAGACCGGATTATAATTCCAGGGATCTGACTTCTGCCTAGCAGTGGGACAACTGAGTTTAAATAAAAAATGAAAATAGTTCAAATATGATTAATCTTTTAAGCACCATGTAGTAGGTAACCTACATATTTGATTTGAGTTGATATTTATTACAGAAAGACAAAGATGATATTTTATGATATTGAACTGTCAGTGTCATACCTACAACAGCGTTATTGTATAAGTTTAAAATTGACCATGGATACATTTAGTACCGAAATCTCGTCATAACGAGTTGGTTGTAGGTAATTGCTTGTCATTTCCAATGAATTTTTGAATCACGAACAATTTTGATTAAAAACATCTACTCAAATAGCCAAAAACTAAAACTTTGCTTGTAAAAGCTTACTACACAATTTGTTACCGACTAATCAATTATGATATGAGTCGATGCGCATGATATGTAAATTGTATTGCCATACCCAATCAGGGTCATTATGGTAACTATTGGTTTAAAATAATTGGTTTTGAGTATATTTATTTGTACGTCACTACACTTCAAAATGCCAATATTATGATATTTCACAACAAATACAACTAATTCCATTGAACTCTTATTTACTTAGTTATATCAATGACTAATTCACAAAACATTTACCTACAATTCATAAAATCCATTTTTAATCGTATTGTACAGGTTGCGATGAGTACCTAAATTAAATTGGATACAAAATTGACCTTCAGCCACAAATCGGCGAACCTACTCGAATCAGCCGCCATCTTGGAAACATTCAGTGGTATTCGCGTATCGAACGGCTCGGGTGCGAGCCAGCGATTTATGAGCTGTGTGCAGATGCAAGGCGCAGCGATAACTCATGCACTACGGACTGATTACTGATGGCGACCAGGGCAATGGGCCGATTTGTGCACGAATTGATATTTTAAATTAATGTGTCAACGTATTAGTCAAACGTTGCTTTCAAGCTATCAAATTGTAAACCACAGCTTTGAAATAGCATAAGGATTCTGGCACATGAAACTGTATCGTTAGCAGGAAAGTATCACAGATTTGCCATGACTCAAAATAGAACAAAATTGCTTGAGAGTGGAATAAGTTGCCGGCCTCTTTGTTTCCTGGGATGTAATCTAGAACTTTTCAAAGTTAGAGTGAATAAGTACCTACTTACTTTCTTGGTCAGCGTGCGTCATCTTCGGCCACACCGTCGCTTACCATCAGGCGAGTTGGTGGTCAAACGCAGACCTATATGCGATAAAAAAGTAGGTAAATGAATACTTCAATCTATACTATCTATACTAATATTATAAAGCTGAAGAGTTTGTTTGTTTGTTTGAACGCAAGGATCTCTGGAACTACTGGTCCGAATTGAACGATTCTTTCTTTGTAGGATAGTCCATTTATCGAGGAAGGCTATAGGTTATTTAACATTACGCTACTATCAACAGGAGCCGAACAGGAGTGAAAAATGTAACAAAAACGGGGAAAAATATTGCTTTTTTAGAGCATTCGTTGCGTGACAGCATATGTCATATTTTAAAGGTTGCCTCATCAGAACCTAAATAACCGAATTTGTTCAAAATTTGAATTGGTACGACCGAATTTCGATAGATGGCGTAGCAACCGCGCGCGTTCAGCTAGTTGATTATAAAATTAAATGGTAAGTTTTCAATGAGACTGATCTTGTCCTATGACCATAATATCAAGTCAAAAGATTGGATGTTGGATGGCTCAGTATACTAATTTTTAATTCTTCATAATTTTTCAACCTCATCATTGAATCGTCATGATCATTTTTCCAGTGAAATTACAAGGCTTAGAGATATAATATCTTAGATCTCTGAGTGACGAGCGTAGTGCAGTGCTAGGTAATTATTTGGACTCTACATGATCCTAATAATTATATATATATATGTTAATAAAATATATTAATTAATAATAGCTGCGTTTCACTGTCCTGTTATGTGGCAGCCATGGGGCTTACCACCAGGCACACGTCCTGCTCGTCTCGTCACTCTGTACTATAAATATATAGAGAGTATAATAATTATAATGTATATATAATGTGAGAGTTAAGATGTTTTGCACTCAATCGGGTTGCAATATGGAACATAGATAGTGTATAATTATAAATCGTTAAAAATTACGGTAACGGGAGCATAATCATCATCATCAGCATGTATACCTTTCGTATATCGTCACTCTATCTAGTCTCAGGGTAGCGTAACGTGCGCAATGTGAGTAAAACTACAAGGAACCGATAGCTAGCATTTACGCTTCAATGTTGAAGTAGACAGTAAGATATTAGATCATTACTAGATTAGTTAACGTAGCTAAAGTTTTGTTTTTGATAAATGTCTTTACGAAATCTTTCGTAGTTAGGTACAAAATTGCTTATGCTATTACAGCAACAAATCTAAAATCCGTGTAAGAAACCTAACTTTAGCACAATTTATCGTCTTTAACGTCACATACGTCGTACATTTCAAACGAATTGTTACGTAAACTCATGTTTGAAGTAATACGTCGTCTAAACGGTTTCAGTGTTAGCAACTTGCTATCAACAACAGTGAGGTGATGGTAAAGGAAATTATGAAACTCGAGTAGTAGCGCTGACATGTGTTCCGATGTAATATTCATGAGGGTGGGTAGTTTGGAATCAGGGCGCTGCGTCCGGTTGCCGCGGCAGGTGATCCCGTTCCGGTTTGACTGCCCACCGGCACTGGCTATATCAGGCAACCGCCTACTGACTAGTTTAGTTGACACGTAGGGTAAGTTTGGAGAATTTGGCTAGCGTTTTGATATCATATTTGAGTTGAAATTTGGTAATATGACACTAACATTAAAAGTGCATAATATTTGTTTGTACTATTAATTGTGTTAACTACTAAAATCGAAGATTAATTTAAAAGCTAACATACAGCTATATCGTCTATGTAGTCTAGACGTCTATAATTAGGTATATTGATTTAAACAGCAAGTTTGCAAGCAATAATTGGCAGTTGAGATAAGACAGGAGCATCAGGTTTGTCTTAAATATTTATAGATTTTTTTTTATTTAGTTAATACATCCATACAGTCATTGTACAGAATAGATATTATATGAATTAATAAAATAATAACTGTTATCCGTAACTTCGTCCGCATAAAATAGCGCTATTTTTATGAGGACTAACATTTTTATCAAAGTGATAATTTATCTATAATAAACATACCATAATATACATAATATAATATACTTTAGTATACCTCTAAAATTATATGGTGCAAAAGTGGATGCTATGACCCGACTGAATGTCATCTGGAAGAAAAGGGGTATAACCGTCACCACCAAGACCCGACTAGTGCGCGCTCTAGTATTTCCAATATTTCTGTACGGTGTGGAAACATGGACAATACGAGCCCGAGAAAGGCAAAGGATCGATGCATTCGAGATGTGGTGCTAGAGGCGGATATTTAGGATACCCTGGACAGCCAAGCGCACCAATGTATCGATACTATCACAGCTTCGAGTCCAAACCCGCTTGACTAAAATCTGCCAGCAGAGCATTCTGTCCTATTTCGGTCACGCAATGAGGAGGGAAGTTACGGCTGGTCTAGTCGGGAGAACGGTCGACTGCCGATCCGGAGACCCCGGGTTCAAACCCCACACGCACCACTGTCTTTTCGAAGTCATGTGCGTAATGCCGATAACTTAAAAACGGTGAAGGAAAACATCGTGAGGAAACCCACATGTACCTAGAATCTTTCGAAGTCATGTATCATCCACCAACCCGCACTGGGCCAGCGTGGTGGATTATGGCCTTAACTCTCTCCCTGCGAGAGAAGGCCCCGAGTCCCAGCAGTGGGAACGTTTAGTGGGCTGTTGATGATGAATGAGGAGGGGAGATGACAGCCTTGAAAAGTTGATCATAGTTGGAAATACGTAGGGTAAGCGAGATCGGGGTAGATCCCCAACTAGGTGGAGCGATCAAGTAAGAGGGTCTTAATCTACCAAATTTTGCACGGTCGTCAGAGACGCAATGAGCAGACACCGGTGGAAGCGGATTACAAAATCTAGGTGTAGAGCATCCACATCCAGCGATGACCACGATCCTCAGTCATGAGGGAGCGACCACAGAGAGAGAAGTGTTTAACAGTAATATTTTAAGTTGTTTGTGTCACAATAAAGAGTTTTCTATCTATCATCATATTTTTATTTATTATTTCATTCATAGCTTTAATTAGCAGTTTTGTATTAACAGTGGCTTACACAGTAAAACGATATTGTATATCATCCGCGTATTCTTGTTGTTTGAATAACATTTCAGAAATCATGTCAAGTTTCATTTAATTTAGACCAGTAGGGTTTGTGACACGTTTTAAAAATACAGACAGACAGCGAAAAAGAAAAAAAAACAGCTTTGCATCACTATAGATTACTGAGTGACTTCGAAAAAAATATTCCAATATATAATTATGTATATTCAATATAGGTATAGAAATTGATTCGTCAGTTGATTTATAATAGGTGTGAATTTATAATTAAAATTAACTATATTTCGGAGGTAGACCCTCGGCAACGTCATTATTCATCGCATCCTTCTGCTGTGGGCGTAGCTGGTGGGTAGTGTTGGATGAAAACTCGCAAACACAATCAAATTTATAAAGCACAGGCTTTGTACTAATATTTATTCTGTGGCACAGGTAACAAAGTTGGTTGTATAGCTAAGTACGTATCGTATCCGATTCCGACATACTTATTTATGAACTAAAAACTTATGCACTCCGGTTACATATAGCATAAAAGATTGATTTAAAAAACAAACAGGCTGTTGAGCTCCCCGTCCCTGGTAGACTTAGCTTCTGGACAAAATAACTACCTCGGGGATCTCCCAAATCAGAAATTACAGGGCTTAGAGATTTAACAACTTAGATCTCTGGGTGACGAGCGCAGTGCAGTGCTAGGTAATGATTTGGACTTTTCATGTTCCAATAGCTGCGTGTCACTGTGTTGTTATGTGGCAGGCACGTTGCTTACCATCAGGCACATGTCCTGCTCGTCTCGTCACTCTTTATTTGACAAAAAAACCTTTATTATTTTCATGGCATGTAACTATTTGTTATTTATCTATTTTTCTCTACTTTACCATCAAATAAAATCATGATATGAATGGGAATTGGTATCTAAATGTGAAAGGGTCCGATTTATTTGCGCCTTTGGGCTGGATAATTGAAACAACTCAAATCTAATTCAATAATTAATTTAATCTCGTTAACAAACTGAAAACATTATTTTTTACATAAAATAAAAGAACAACCGAACCGAATAAATAATCTTTGTAAGTTATGGTTTATTTTCGCAGAGGCCGATAATTCAACATTGTTTTAACTCATTGTATGAATTCATAACACGAACACAAAAAAGATCCTACCAATAAATACAAAAGTTTGGATGAGTGTATGTGTTATATGATTGTAGCTCAATCACGTCAGCATGCCTGAACAGATCGGGTTAAATTTTGGAATACAGATTATAGTCTGTAAAAACATAGCCTATTTTTTATCGAGGCAAAGTAACGGGAACAACGCGGGTAAACTGAGGGGCGCCGCTAGTATTGCATATGTGGATATATGTATAATTTATACATACAAGAAATATTAGTAAAAAAACAAAAAGGAGCCACATCAAGCTTATTATAATTCTACGCACTAAAAACATGCCACTGGTAGGTACATGTTTATTTCCGTTAAAACTATTTGTCTAGTACAATAATTACAGTCAAGGCAAAGAATAAAAATATAGGTAGTTCATAGGAACAACGCCACTCAGCCCGATCCTCGAATCTTCCAACCGCCATCAGCCTGAGTGGCGTAATATAGGAGAGGCCTATGTCTAGCAGTGGACGAACAGAGGCTGATAATGATGATGATGATAATGAAAGGAATAGGGAAAAATATGTTCTATTAGTACCTACTACGAATGTGATATGTGTGTATTTATTAATTGATCTATCATGCTGGAAAAGTTGAAAGGATCGCGCATCTCTCGCGGATCGATCTACAATTTGGGACTTAGATAATAACATTCCATTTACCTATTTATAGGTTGGTGCTATGTATCATAAGTATGTTAATAAAATTATAAGTATTATTTCAGGTATCTGGTTTCCATAGTACAAGCTTTACTTAGTTTGGAGCTAAGCAGCTAAGTGGTTTTGTGTAAAAATATATCGATTAATATATTATACTAGCTGACCCTGCGTGCGTTGCTACGACGCCACCCATCGTAAATTGGTCATACCAACTCAGATTTAGAACAAATTTTATTATAGGTATAGCAAAGGTTTAAAATACTGACGAAATCTTAAAAGATAGGCACATGCTGTCACGGGCTTCACCACACGTCAACGTACACAACGAAAGCTATCAAAAAGGAATATTTTTGCCTGTTTTTGTTACTTTCTTCATTCATACTGCGTTTCTATGATTGATAGTAGCGTAATCTCATATAGCCTTCCTCGGTAAACGTACTATCCAACAGAAAAATAATCTTTCAATTCGGACCAGTTCCGGAGATCCTAGCGTTCGAACAAACAAATTCTTCAGCTTTGTAATATTAGTATAGAAAGATTAAATCAGATTATGTGCTATTCCAAACTACAAACAAAAAATTTCGAATAGGTACACTTCGATTCGAACTTTTCACCCGCGAAGTTTCGGCGTGATTGCGCAAAAAATATCCAAACATCGAAACTGTGATATTTATAACCTTAGCACAATTACTAAAAGAAAAATCCGCAAGCAATAAAATTTTACACGGACGAAAAAGTCGCAAGCAGATAAAACGCTATTAAAACACATTTCACACAGTCCACTAAGTCGGAAAAATACAATAAATTTTTACTCTTCTGTAGAGTATTTTGATAAATTTATGCCTAAAACACCATTTCAGTTATCATTATTCCACTCAGTTTTACCCAGAAATATGTAATTTAAAATATTATATTTCAATACTTACTAATTTTCCAGTTTTCCACCCGAAGTAATTCACTTTGGAAGCTATGAGATAGAAGAAAGGAGTTGCTCTTTGATCTCACCTTTTAACATTGCGTTTGAATTAGATAATTAGTATTAATTTCGGCTCGAGAGAAAATAGGAGTTAATTAAAACGTTTAAATAGCTTCTCATACAAGCACGCTGGAGCTTTCTAAGAAGTTCTATAATTATGTGGAAATGGCGCACGAAAATATAATGAACCCTTTTTTGTACAAAAAAAACTTTGTTTATTTGTTAGAAAAAAAACTAAATGTAAAAAAAAGTATCAATCAATCAATTAAAATTTTATTTATTTGATTGGGCAACAAAGTTTTTATAAAATATGATCTAATTTTGTTAAATTTGTAGACCAGTCAAAAAAAAATACTTCAGATTAGTATGCATAAGTTTTGACCAATTTTATTAGATAACAATGAATGCGATATGCATTCATTGTTATCTAATACTCTCGGGACCCACTCAGAGAGGAAGCGGCGCCTGACGGCTCCTCGAGGCAATCCGGCCCATTCTCCCTGGGTGGGTCCAGAAGAGACACGGAGTTCTCACCTTCCAGACATCGCAGGTGCTCTCGGGACACGGTTGTTTCGGGAGGTACCTGTGTAGAGTAGCCGGAAGGGAGGAAACCCCGGTGTGCCACCGGTGCGTTTGCGCGGAAAACACCGCGCAACACGTGTTGGAGGCATGCCCGGGAGAGGAGGACCCCGGCGATCCCTAGCTGCGGTCATGGGGGCGGACCTCTCATTGCCGACCATCTTACCAAAGATGCTCGACAATGAGAGGTCGTGGGAGGCGGTGGTCTCCTTCTGCGAGACAGTCATGTTGCTGAGGGAGGCCGAGGAGCGAGAGAGGGAGATGGATCCTCTTGCTCTTCCGCGGAGAAGGAAGCGGACACGGGGGCGAGCCACTCGGGCTCGCACCCCGTCTCCACTTGGAGGGCCTGGGGCGTCGAGCGTTTAGGGCCGCCCGGCACCCCACCTAGGGATAGGCCCTCCCGAGGCGGTGACACGCCACTGGTTTCTGGTGCGTATCTGGAGCCAAATGCGGGGACTTCGTCCCCCCGCGAGGCGGGCCCGCAAGGGTGCCGGCGTTGGATCGAAGTCGTAGAGGGAGTGCGAAGAGTGACCCCGCGACTTTGACCCACAGAGCTATGCCGTAGAAACCTGTGGGGGTTTTAGTCGGTAGGGGCACCACTTTTAGTGGTGTCGAACCCGACACACCTGCCGTGTCCCTACACGGTGGACGGTGCGTCAATGCATTTCCACCACATAAAAAAAAAGATAACAATGCATATACTATCATGATACATTGTTCAACTGAACTTACATCCATGAAATCAGACGTCTTCGGTTTTTCCCATCACGGTTTTTCTGCACTCAACGCTTCTTATTGTTATATTTGTTCTTAGTACTATTTCTATAAACTCTTTTCAGAATATTTACTGTCTAAATATAAATACGAACGAAATTCAGAAATGTGGTACAAAAGTAACAAAACCAATTTTCAAACATGTTCCTTTACACCTTAACAATAATTCATTACGTGGAGGTTGAAAATAAATATCGTTCTGATCAATGGGAAATATATGATATTTCGTATTTTAATTGTAACAAGAGACTATTCTTTCGTTGAATATTTTTGGGGAACGCAATATTCACATCAAAAGGAAGTTCGTTACCTTTCGCTTGTAAAGAAGCAAGGATCTCGATTTTAGCGGAAACATACGAGTGTGTGTAGCTGTATAGTCAAATGAATATTTTGTCATATTCGTTAAACGGTGATTGATTTGACATTTCATTTTTCTATTCAAAACAGAATGGTGATGAGCTTGACATCACATTGAATCCTACCCTGTTTCTGAGAATCGTACTAATATTATAAATGTCAAAGTTTGTATATTTGGACAAGTGTTGATAAATTTTGTCTGATTGACAGAAAAAAATGGGAACAGAAACTAGGCTGATAAAACTGCAGTGTATTGCAAGTAATAATAAATGTGTCTACGAAAATGTTTACACTTTTGTCTAAAATTTGGTATACACCCAGATTTCAATGAAAGAGTTCCCTAGGATATAGTTTTTACCTGAATTATACGTGGAAGAATAGGCGGTTTTGTTCTAGTCCTATTATAATAGTTTAAGTTTGGATATTTTGATCTCTGTTACATAATCAAGTTGAAACAAGTCATGGACGTATAAAAAAGTTGGACGTAGTCTCGCTAAAACAAAAACTGTGTCACTAGAGTCGGCCACATTTGCATGTGTGCGTTGTCAGGTTGTTACTAATAGGCTGACACGCACACATATACACAAGTAGCGCAAGTAATGACCCGCTGATGTGTGCGTGTCGGCCTGTATGTGACAGCGTACATGTGCATTTTATGTCGCCGGCTCCAGGGACACAGTTTTTGTTTTAGCGAGACTACGTCCGACTTTTTTATACGTCCATGGAACAAGTAAACGGTTTGGGTTAAAAAATAGAACACAGTCACACACAGACCACACAGTTATAGTCTGAATTGCACATATATATTCTATTCCAGACTACAATCTAACTTGATAAAGCATTTTATCGCGGGAAATAAACAGGAACGGGAACTACGGTAATAGGCTTGTTTCCACTAAGAACGAATCGGATGGATTAGAGGTTCTTACTATTGATTAAGATATATAGATTTACAAAAATAAAACAGTTTATCAAAATAAGTAAAGATGATTAATATTTTTAGAAAAGAAAATCTTTAAAAATAGGCACTGAGTCACGTGACAGTGAACGCCAATCAGAGAATGTGACGTCACGCCGTGCTATACATCACTTGACATTACTAATGTTGTTGACATTTTCATAGAACTAATATTATTATTATTATTTTTTATTTATTCTTCGCCATGGATACTAGTTCTTCAGCCGCTTTACTGAACTAGTTTGTTATTGTTTTAACACTATTCTTGAGGGAAATTATCAGTTTTTTTTTACATTTACATTACTAAGATTATACTGTGTCAAATACTTTCATCAAAATGATCTTCACAAAAGTACATTCTTGATTTAATGGCCATCATTCCTCCTCGCAAGCGTTTGCCACTTTTTTCGTATTTGTGGATCGTTTGGAACATAGATGATTAATTTGTGTGGCGTATTTATACTTGTGCTTGTACACTGGGACACTAT
The DNA here is from genome assembly GCA_963693475.1 of Ectropis crepuscularia. Taxonomy (NCBI): domain Eukaryota; kingdom Metazoa; phylum Arthropoda; class Insecta; order Lepidoptera; family Geometridae; genus Ectropis; species Ectropis crepuscularia. The sequence goes on along the minus strand of OY856343.1, from coordinate 7,915,337 downwards.
GCAGTTCTTGTAATGCGAGGGATTCGTTTTAAATTAAAAACATTGACAACGTCCATACACAAACACATATGTTTGCCACGGCGTGACGTCATTCAAGACGCCATGACAGTCTGGAGCGTTTTTGTGCAGAAATTTGTTTGATTTTTTGAAATGCAAAATACATATTGTAAATGTAAGTATTTTTCAAAAATATAGATGTTTCGGAATAATATAAACGTCAAACTATATTATAAACCAATTTTTAAAATTGAGTACACAAGCCTATTCTACTACTATTATAAATATTTATAAATGTCAAAGTTTGTAGCTCAATCACGTTGGAACTTCTGAACGGATCGAGTTGAAATTTGGAATATCAGTTCAAGGATAGGAATCGTGGATTGATCCATTGAACACGCTGTTCGTAAACTTTATTGTAATCTTGTTAAGACTTGTGATACTCAATTTAAAACTGTGAAGACTTTAATAGGCTTGTGTACTACATTTTAAAAACTGGTTTATAATATAGCTTAATGTTTATATTATTCCGAAACGTCTATATTTTTGAAAAAAACTTACATTTACAATGTGTATTTTGCATTTTAAAAAATCACACAAATTTCTTCACAAAAACGCTCCACACTGTCATGGCGTCTTGAATGACGTCACGCCGTGGCAAACATATGTGTTTGTGTAAGGACATAGTCAATGTTTTTATTTTAAAATAAATCCCTCGCATTACAAGGACTGCATAGTGCCTCAGTGTACAAGCACAAGTATAAATACGCCAAACAAATTATTCATTTAGGTTCCAAACGATCCACAATTACAAAAAAAGTGGCAAACGCTTGCGAGGAGGAATGATGCCCACTAAATCAAGAATATATTTTTGTGAAGATCGTTTTAATGAAAGTATTTGACACAGTATAATCTTAGTAAAGGAAATGTATAAAACTACTAATAATTTTCCTCAAAAATAGTGGTAAAACAATAAAAAACTAGTTCAGTAACGCGGCTGACTAACTAGTATCCATGGCGAAGAATTAATAAAAATTATAAATAATAATATTTATTCTATGAAAATGTCAACAACATTAGTGATGTCAAGTGATGTTTAGCACGGCGTGACGTCACATTTTCTGATTGGCGTTCACTGTCACGTGACACAATACCTATTTTTTAAGATTTTCTTTTCTAAAAATATTAATAATCTTTACGTAGTTTGATAAACTGTTTTATTTTTTGAAATCTCTATATCTTAATCGATAGTAAGAACCTCTAATCCATCCGATTCATTCTTAGTGGAAACAAGCCTATTATTTTAATCTATGTTAGCACTAACCCATAAAAGTCCATAATAAGGATCGTGTATGCCATGATAAGGCCCTCCTGGTGTCGATGAAACTAACGAAAGTAATGTTTCCCCGACATTAATTTATTAACATCGGTTCGGGCGTTCTCAAGAAATCGGGTGCTCCTCCTCATTTTTGAAAATCGGCCTAAATTATTTAAGAGCGATTAAGTCCTGTGTTATATTTTGCATTTAATTATTGAAAATTTTATACAAGGCACTGTGGTACAGTACATACTGTTTTGAGATCATGGTCTAAAGTAATTATTATGAAACCTGAGGCCTAGCAATACAAATTGAGAAGTGAGGCAAAAAACTAAAGCTCCTTATCCAATCATATTTTCCCTTTAGGGAATTAATTTAAAGTTTCTACGTTATAAACATTTCTTTATTATACTTATATCCGTAAAAACCCTTCTAATCCAGTAGTCCAAAATAAACTCTAAAGTTCGGTAAGTACGGTCTAGTTTACATATCAAGACTTCTATGTGTGCCGACAGTAACTAGCTTCTGTAACGGCTTAAATTTCACGCTTTATGACGACATCTGAGCCATAAGAACGTTATATAAAATTCGTGTACGGCAAAATTGCCACCAGTCAACGTAAATTTTTTACAACAACACTCCAAGATGCTGCGAATAGGCACTTAATAAAAATTCAACGATGGCTATGGAACAATCGTCGCCTTTATGCGTTTGATCACTCTTTTGCGTCGGACTACCCGCTAAAGCGTTTGGGCGATGTATGAGAGTTGTTTTTCAGGAAGATTTTTTGAATGAAAAGAAAATTTTGAAGTTAGACTCTTGTAAATTTACCAACATTTTTGGAGTGAAAACTTCTTTTGGCGCGCCTAGACAGATTTTTCGTGGGCTGTGAAATGAAAAAATGAAAATGAAAAAACGTTTATTTAGACAAATACTGAGTTTACAAATGTTGACTGACAAATTACACATTTTTAATATCGTAGGAACTAGAATTTAGCACTTATTAAGTACCAATTTCCAGATTCCCAGTTATGAGTAGGTTCCAGCCGTTGCCGGGTCCAAGCTCCCACCCAAGCACTGGCTAAGTAGGTACCGGGACACGGCAAAGATCAGGAAGGCAATGTTTTGCCAGCGTGCACTGGATCCCACACTAGGGCTACCTGTGTTGTGGGATCCAGGTTCCCCGCTAAATGTACAGATTAGGTAATAAAAATTTTTCAAACTTAGATCAGTTAAACAGTAACATACAGTAATATAAAACGAAGTAAAAACAAATACAAAATACAGTTAGAACTAAAGACAAGAAAGTACATATCGTCCCCGTAGAACGAAAAGTCACTAAGTCCAAAAATCGTCAAAATGGTTTTTAATGTCATCAAAGTCACCGTATTTTTATCCATATTTCTATCTAACTTAGATTTCAATAAGTTTAATAGTTTTCGTTTTAGCTTGTGCGGAAACACATCATGTTAACATGTTGAACCTTCAACTTTGGGGAACAAATACCTAAGTTACTTAATTATTTTATGACTACCTAAAATCAGCAATATACAATATCTAAGTATACTTAAGAGTGCGCCTAAAGCCAGGAAAAAATCAGATTTCACCCGCGCGACGCGTTTCTTAATGTGATGTACATAAAGTCGAGAATAGCATGACACAGTTTGCAGGAAAAATCAATATTTAATCAGGAGTCCATTTTTGACCAAGTTTTATTTAATTACTCAATAACTAAACATACATTTAAAAAAGTGTTCGGTTACTTTACTAGAACGTACAAATAGGAATTTTATTACCAAAAAATAATGTGGGGTCATCGCTGATAATTTCGAGTACTCGAATTAAAACGGGTTTTTTCGGTGTCATTTTTATTTTTTTATTGTAAAAAACTCTGATCTATTTTTAAAATTCTATTCGGTTATTGTGCTTCTTCTTGATTGTACCCGCACGTCAATATTTTTTTTGTCATAGTTTTTAGTTTCTTAACTTCAGTGAGCGGCGTCGAAAATGCCCTTTTTTCGTTTTCTGGCTTTAGGCGCCCCCTTAATGATTTCTCGATCGACGCATCATTAATGTTTAGCATTATTCTATATAGGCAAAAATTAATTAAATCATGTTAAGGAGTTTTTCTATACCTTGAAGACAACAAAATCATAATTTTCGTAATTTCACTAAAAGGTATTAATGATTTTTAAACAACTTTTACGTGCATCTATGTAGTTAGGTATATTTCGCGCGTGATTTAGTGATTTTGCCGCCTTTGTTGGCTCCGAGTAGGGAGTTAGTTATCTTTCTCGCGACGCGGCCCGCCAGTTGCGACGCGTGCGTTGAACAAGGAGTGAGCTCCTTCGTTATGCTGATGTGTGATTATTATAGGTATTTTGATGTTTAATGAAGATAAGTAAGTATACCTATTAAAAAGCTTATAAAAATAACACATATAAACCTATCTAAATCTAAGTTTGTGAGATAAACACACTTTATAGGTAATAGTATTATTCCAACATTCATTCGATTTAAATTTCGAATGATAATGGGCACCCATATTATAATACATTTATTAAATGTTTTGATGAATTTTGTAGGACATGACTACCTACTTCAAGCTGAAAAGGATTTGGAAACGGAATCCAATCAGCAGCAAAATACTAAATCACTTATCACCGTGGAAAAGAACCAAGAATCTGTAGAAACTGATGATCAACGAAAATCTTCACAGCCAGCATTTTAAATAATGAAAAGCAATTAAAACGCTGAAAGAAAAGTGATCCTTGCAAATGAAAGAAGACTATAGCACAAATTAATAGACAAGTGTTTGCCATATACAAATACAAATTTATACAGTTAAGTTTATCATAAGTAGTCTATTTAAGTTTCAATTTGTTTGTTGTTATCGTACCAATAAAATAAAAAATAAAAAATAAAAATAAAAAATAAAATAAAATATCATGGAAAAAGGGGTAATATTATTCCGGCAAAGAAACCTAAGCATGTAAATTGTATTGAAAAATGCCGATATCAATGCATGAATCATTTTTCTTCGGATGACAGAGTTAAATTGTGCGAAGACTACTAGAAGATTAATGATTAAGTATCTCAGAAACAGTCCTTTTTGATTCAGATTGTTGCCTAACCAATAAAAACTACGAAAACTGGTATTCCAAATGAAAAACATCGAACTGCCACTTATGAATATTATTATATCACTAACGATGATCAGCAGCATGGAAACATTTTTTTATGAAAACGTTATGCATATCAAATGGTCCTGTAAATGAAGCCATTAAATACAAAAAATTGGCAGTCATAGGAACTGCCGATAGAAGTGAAAACTTATAACTCAAAATTTGATAGCTTACCTTGGGAACTACACGGGTTACACCCGGAGAGCGTGGCCTCGCCATCTTAGCATGGCCATCTAGAAATGAGTCAGCATTTCCCATTGGCAATTGCGTTTCTAGATGGCCATGTCAAGATGGCGAGGCCACGCCCTTTCAGCATTTCCCATTGGCTGACGTATTTCTAGATGGCCAATAGCCATGGTCCCGAGTTTACCCGAAGCTTTCTTATCATACCCGAGCGTGACTAATGAATTCAATTCACAGCCCACGAACAATCTGTCTAGACGCGCCTAAAGAAGTTTTCACTTCAAAAACGAATTTGGTAACTAGACGTAGTTCTCATGCTCCCGTTAATAAGACTGATGCTGGATCTGAACAAAAAATAATCGATCATATTAACTCTTTTCCTTGGCTTGAATTCCATTACTGTAGAAAAAAATCTAAACGACAATACCTGGACAGCAAATTGAGTATTTCAAAAATGTATAAATTATTTATAGAAGAACTTGTAACTGCTGATGAACAATCGTGTAATTTCTATAAGTATAAAATAATATTTGGATCACTATTTAATTTGTCATTTTTTAAGCCCAAAAAGGATTTGTGAGTACATAACTCGCTATGATAGTAGTGGTCGACCTGAGTCTCTGAAAGAAGAATATGATGCACATATTGCCAGCAAAAATGCAGCACGGGATGCAAATTAATCTGATAAACAGCGGTCTATGAATGACGACACGTATCTCGTAGTAACTGCAGATATGCGATCAACCCTTCATATACCTGTCAGCGGCATATTATATTATACCAGGAAGCTGAATGTAAAAAATTATACTATTTACACAACAAAACCTCCGAATGAAGTATTTTGCTTAACGTGGAATGAAATAAATGGCAAAAGAGGCAGTATTGAAATCGCAAGTGCGATGAACTGGTGGATACATCAAATACCAACACGTGTAAAACAAGTAATAACTTTTTATAGTGACACGTTCGCAGACCAGAATAGAAATAAATTTATTACAACTTTTCTACGCCACCTGATCGTCAGGCCTGATGTGCACGTTGAAATGCTTGAGCAAAAATATTTAAGAGTGGCCATACGCACATGAAGGTAGACTCTATGCACAGTGCAATAGAAAAGTGTCAAAAGCATACACCAGTTTTCTCAATGATAGATTGGAAATCTATTATGGTTTGTGCTCGTTCAAAAAGACACAGGAACTCGGCACCGCCATATATCGTTAAATAAATTACCTATAACGATATGATAGACGTCAGAGCTCTAAGTGAGCACTTTGGTAGAAATACAATTAAGAACAAAGAGTAACAAAATAATGTGGCTAAAAATTGAGTGCCTTAGATTCGAAAAAGAACATCTTGGTCTAGTCAAATTCCGTTACACACATGATGACCCTTATTCCGAATTTGATGTATTTCAAACACTAGATAAAGTAGCTCCTCGTGCTAGCATGAAAAGAGCTCTAGATGGTCATGCAATTGAGGAAAATGATAGTGAAGGCAGAAAAAGAAAAGATTGACAAATTAAAAGAATATGGATTTTCCAAGATACAGGCTTAGCCTAGTTTGGGGTCCGCTGACAGAAGATTCAAATGCAACAACAACCCCTAATTTGTTTTCTGTGAAATAGCAATTGTAATGTGAATATTGTTGTAAACTTTGTGTGTGTTCAAATAAACATGATTTTATTTGATTTGATGTAATTTCTAAGGCCTATCTAGCCCAATCCCAATATCAGAAGCTAAGAAACAGGACCTGTTGAATCTTTGCACCAAAGGTATTAATTATACTTCAAGAACTTCATTCTTGGTATGAGACTCTGCCTACCAGTAAAGATATTATAGACAAATTGTGCGAACCAGATGTAGCAGAAGAAGGTGAAAATGATTAAAATTTTTGAACTTTTAATTTGATATGAATATCTTGATTCGTGTGTTTTGCATTAATTGATTGTTTTTGTGTTTTTTTAGGTTTCATGTTACTGTTATGTACTATATTTTTAATGAAATAAATTATTTTTTGTATATCAATTATGTTTTAATGATTTTCTTATCCTCAATTATAACTAATAGGGGTGATAAATACTTAATTATTATTTTTAGAATATTATGTTGCTCTCAGAAAGAAGTTACTATATAACTTAATCAAGTTAAATTGTGTCAAATTAGTTTAAATATGGGTCAAAAATCATTAACTTAGATCGAAAAATCACTAACTTACTTCGGTGTTAAATGATGTAAGGGAAAAAATTTATTACTTTCGTATTTCCTAAATATCTTAAAAACAAATGATTTTCTTTAAATATTTCATATTCGAACATATGCCCGGATCAGATACCAATGAGATAAGACCATAAATTCAAAAGTATCTACTGTCAAATGAAAGTTATGTTTTTTTTCCTTTTTTTTTTCTTTGAAGCCTCGTATCTCATTTTGGTCATTTTCGACATAATGACTTTTCGCTCTACGGGGACGATATCTAATAACTAAAATCAAGATACAGCTACAATGATTTTGGATAAACAATAGCAACAAAAGAATACACGACAATTCATTATTAATTTTGTTTACTTGTGCTTTGGCTATATTATTATCTATTCTTTGGCTATGGCTCAAGTATTATCTATTCTATGCTCAAGTGAAGGTGTAGGGTCACAGATCAGAAAATAGTTACTTCGGTAGGGTGTATATACTAAGTTTGTGTAGTGGTAGCAGGATCTGAATGTTTTACGCACGGAACGCCGTAGTGTGTGTGGGGCGCAGGCGCAGGTAGCCAACAATTGTGTCGTTGTGTCGATCAGCTAAGGCAGTGTGAGTGCCCGGCGCGCGGGCCGCTCGCTGCTTAGGTGTGTGCATGTGTGTGTGAAGGCGCACCTTCAACTAGTAAACTACACAACTTTCTCGCGTGGGTTCACTCAGCGGCGGTAAAGCTGGATGTTTTTTTTTTTATTTTTTTTTTTTCTTGTCGTGAGGATGGTGATGGGCAATTTTTAAATGAGTTAATCAAGTACTCAAAATATATTTTTAAGTATTTAATCAACACACTAGTAGATTTTGAGTAGAAGTGCGTATGTGTAAATTGTGTGTTTTGTTTTTTGTGTGAGGGAAGAAAGTATTGTGATTTTTGAATACAATTAATAAGAAACAGAATATTATGTATAACGCAAAATATACTTAATTTAATAACATATATTTTTTTAAATAAAATACATATTATATAATAATATATCATTCCGTTTTCATTCTGTTTTCTATAGACATATTAAGTAATCAATTTGTTTTCCGAAGTGAAATGGATTACTGAGTTTGTCGTTGTTTTATGAGTCACTTCTAAGCTGCCAGCGTTATTGCAGTACCTGTATGATCTTCAGCGTCTCTTCGTGGTTCTGTTTTTCCAACCATAAAGTAATTTTTTTCTTGCATACAAAGCGTGAATCCTCCAACAGCTCAAGCGTCTTATCAAGAAATTGGTAGATATAAGGACCCTTAAAAGAATACGCGCTTTGTGCATGGTTAGTTTTAACATTGGGTAATGTCCAAGCATTACGTCTACTATTATTTTGCCTCGTTTGTGCTGCTGTAGTAAGTGATGATTTATGGAATCGCAAGGCTGTAGCTAAAATATAAGATTGTCGGACAGGTAGATATTTTGTTTCGGCATATAAGGACTGAGTAGCATATCTAAATGGCTTTTTATATGCAACTTTAAGGAGTGCTCTTTGCGCTCTTTCGATTTTAATGAGTCGTATTTCTGCAGCAGACCCCCAGCAGACAATGCAGTAATTTATAACGGATTGACATAAGGCCGTAAATATCATTTTTAGAGTTTTTGGGTCTGTGACGGTACCTAAACGCCTAAAAATTGGCATCATTTTGCGAAGTCGACCACGTAAGGAGCTGATATGGTTTTCAAATGTTAGTTTCTGATCGATAATGACACCTAGATATCTGATGTGGTCCACGCACTGGAGTTCGGCACATTCACATTCCATGTCATTCGAAAGATCACAGTTGTGGATTTTAATTAAAAGCTGCTTTTTTGGACGCGTTCTTTCTGTGATCCGAAAGACCATGAATTTGGTTTTGCCAGCGTTCAGAGTGAGGAGATTATTCTGAAGCCAATTTGACACCTGCTCCAGACCCTCTTGGGTTGTCCTAACTACCTCGTCCCACGTGTCACCATGAAACACTAGCGCAGTATCGTCAGCAAAAGTGTACATATCCGCTTTATTGATTTTTAACTGACACAAATCATTGATATATGTCAGAAAAAGAGTCGGACCTAGCACACTTCCTTGTGGAATTCCGATTGTCGTGTCTGCATAGTCGCTATTCTGCTCACTGTCCGAGAGTCGAACCCGTTGTTTCCTACTACTCAAGTATGAACAAAACCAATTCAACGCCGCTCCACGAACGCCAAGAAGCTCGAGTTTTCTTAGCAAGATTTTCCAGCTTACGGTATCGAACGCTTTTGCCATATCTAGAAATACACCTACACATTTCTTCTTAGAGTCCAAGGCGGCAGTTACCCGATTCACAAGACCCACGACAGCGTCTTCTGTGGATTTATTGTTTCTGAAGCCATATTGGTTAGAGGATAGAATATTGTTTTTCTCTAAAAAACTTAGGAGGCGTTGGTTTACTATTTTTTCTAGAATCTTTGATAACGATGGCAGTAAAGAAATTGGCCGATAATTTGAGACAGTGCGTGTGGAACCCGATTTATGAATCGGACAGATGTCGGCTATCTTAAAGCATACAGGTACGATGCCGTGGACCATACTGAGATTGCATAGGTGGGCTATGGGTGCTGCCAAAACAACACTTGTGCGTTTGAGAACTTCATTGTTTATTTTATCAAACCCTGGAGCCGAAGATGTTTTTAGTCCTGAAATTATTTTGGTGATTTCAAATTCTTCAGTTGGTGCCAAAAATAAAGACTTAGTGGGTGAATGGTCGATGGTAACTGAGTTTGCCAACTGCTGTTCAGTTTTACCTAACCTTTTTAAAATACTTTGAGCAAGTTCGCTGCCAACGGACGCAAAAAAACTGTTGACGTGGTTTAAAGATTCAGCACCACTGCTTTTTACGCTGAGGAGATCATCTGTGCTTTTTTTGTTCGAGTTTATACTGCAGATATTTTTTACTGTACTCCATAGTTTTTTAGAGTTATTCTTGTGGAGACTTTATTGATCAGCTTCGTATTTATTTTTTTGTCTACGCACTAGTTTGTTAAAGATGTTTCGGTATGTTTTATAATATAATTGGTGGCTTGAATGATCGGGGTGTTTACGGGCTATTTGATGAAGCGCGTCTTTACGTCTTGCACATTTTAGCAGGTTATTAGTCATCCATGGCTGTAAAACCACCTCAGCATTGCGAATCGTTTTTTTTACTGTGTTTTTTTGGATTGCCAATGTAATTTCATTGACCAAAAATTTTGCCGCGGTATTCACATCCATGTCATTATAGAAACTGCTCCAATTCACCGAGTTTAAAGCAGTAATTACATTATCATAGTTAATACTTGTCCTTGATTTGGGTCTTGTGGGTTTTTTTACAAGTTTGGTGTTGATGCTGGTGATGACTGTTGCGTGGTCAGTAATATCAGAGTCACAGACAATTACATGAGCCTTTTTTTTGGTTTTGATCAAAGAATGATCCAGACAGTTGTTTCCACGTGTAGGCATAACATGGCCTGCTATGAAACCGTAGTGATCTGTTAATTCTAGGTAGTCAAATGCTTTTCTGTCAGTTGATGTAGATTTTATATCAATATTGATATCTCCAGTAATTAGTATCGACTCAGTTGATAAAGAGGATATAATTTTTTCTAGGGAAGAAATAAAATCGGTGGTATTGTCTGTTGCTGGACTTCTATACAATGAAATAACGCATAGCGAAGTACCTAGTTTAACGACAAGACAATTTGCATCCTTACACTCCGGTTCAGAAACCTCTGCATTAACACCTTTTTTTATGAAGATAACTAAGCCATCGTTTTGGTTTCTTAATACTGTTGAGTAGTGGCAATCATAGTTGGGCAAGTTTACACCCTGGAAGTCACTATCTATCCATGCTTCTGACAAAACTATTAAGTCTGGAAGAAAAGACATTCTTGCTAATTGAACCAAAAACGTGTCAAAATTTGCCCGTACGCTCCTTATGTTTTGAAAAATGACTTCTGGCGTCACGCTTGGATAAGATAAGAAATCTTCGGATAAACTCGGGACCATAGCCATTGGCTATCTAGAAATGCGTCATCCAATGGGAAATGCTAAAAGGGCGTGGCCTGCCCATCATGGCATGGCCATCTAGAAATGCGTCAGCCAATGGAAAATGCTGGTGCATGGAAAATGCAGATGGTCATTCCATGATGACCAGGCCACACCCTCTGGTTACACCCGTGTAGTTTCCAAAGCTATCAAATTCTGAGTTATAAGTTTTCACTTCTATCGGCAGTTCCTATGACTGCCATTTTTTTTTAATTATATGGATATTTTAAATGGTTTTAGCACTGCAGCGACGATGATGACCCAAATAAAGACGGAATCAAGATAACTAATTTTGGTTTTAAACATAAAATATTCTTTGATTACATTCGACAACGAACTATCGATAATGAGAAAACTCTATTGTTAGCTACCTATTACTGTTTTCGTTTTGAGGCATAAAATAAATTACAAAAAAATAAAACTTTGCTTATAGACTACAGGCCCGTGAACAAAATTTACGGGTCAAATGAACCACCAGAAGACCTATGTAGGATGATAGAAGGGTATAAAGTAATAAGATTCAGCACTATGCCGTCACTTGTAAGCTGTCCAACTGAGTACAGTTGAAGAGGGGGGGTTCCAATCCTCGATCATTTCTCCTTGTCGCATGATTTTTGTACGGCGTTGCGAAATAATGGATTAAAAGAGGTATTGAAACTGTATGGAACCAATGCCGTACATAATCGATTGACCAAATGTACTCTGTGAATTGTCGGCACATCATATTTTTTTCCGACAAACTAATAATTAAAAATCTATAATTTATATTTTTTATAGTTTTCATAGCTCTTCTAATCTATTATTCCGCAATGCCGTACAAAAATCATGCGAATCATGAGAAATTATCGAAGATTGGAACCCCCCCTCTTCAACTGTACTCAGTTGGACAGCTTACAAGTGACGGCATAGTGCTGAATCTTATTACTTTATACCCTTCTATCATCTTTCATAGGTCTCCTGGTGGTTCATTTGACCCGTAAATTTTGTTCACGGGCCTGTAGTCTATTATTGTTCGCTGTACACTTCGTTTACAAAAAACGTCTACTATTGTGGGTTTGAACATGCTCTACAAGTCTGTTAATAGACTATTTTCCATATCTACTTGCAGTCTAGCAGCGCCCCGCGGCTTCACACACGCAATTTTCGATCCCGTTATTATCCCAGGGTTAAAAAATGGCACTGTTTATTGTAAATTATTTTACTTTATATTATTAGACTGGCCTCGTGGCTTAGTGGGTAGTAATAGTAACTCTGCCTGCGAAGCCGAAGGTCGTGGGTTCGATTCCCACCCAGTGCAAATATTTGTGTGATGAATTCAAATATTTGTACTGTGTCTGGGTGTTTCTATATATAATAAGTATGTATTATAAATATAATACAACTGTATACGTATTACATCAACTATCTGGCCGCCATAGTACAAGCTTTGCTTAGTTTGGGGTCAGAAAGATTGTGTTGTGTCTGAAATGTCCACAAATATTTATTATTTATCTATCTCTGTACCGAATTGCATTCAGATTACTTTAGTAGCTTTTGCGTGAAAGAGTAACTAACATCAATCTATCCATCCTTACAAACTTTCACATTATTGATATGAAGATGATGAAAATAAAACAAAAAATATCTATAAAACCAATTTACCAAAACTACTTATTATTATTAGCTTTTTAAATCGACATTTCAATAATGATCCGTCGTTAGTCGATATGTGAAAATTATTGAAGATCGTGATAAAAGTTACCAAAAAAATGTTTTGCTTAATATTTTCGTACCTCAAATGAGTAGTAGTGCTAATTATTCTATATAACTGAATCAAACCCATTTTCCAAGATAGCTAAAAATAAATATAGGAAATCTTGATCGACAATTCCAACTAATAAAGTTAAAGTTACACCCACCGACTTTACCGACGTAATATCCAAAATTGTCTTGATGTCTTGTGTGTGTTTCTCTTCTTGCTTCTCATGTATTTCTAACACGTTATTTAAATTTTTTCGATTTCGATTTTCTACGTTAAACATACTCAAAGTTTAAAATAAGTTTACTGATAGAAAATACCATCAAATATTCAATATTTTAATTATGTGTCCATCAAAGAAATTACCATAATTTAAATGTCAATTACTCGTAAACATAATTTAAAATTGCGTTTAGGTTTATGGCAAACAAACATAATAGCTCAGTTATATTAAAAAGCAAACATTGTTACGAGAATAAACATATTCAGTACAGAAAGAACACAGTTTAAAAGGTTTCATAAAGTCTTTTTAATGTTCAAAATAGTTAAAATATACTTTACGCAGTATTTATAATGTAAGCAACAGGGTTGAAAAATTAAAAATAAACACAAAATTAAACGAATTTTTTGCTTAAACGCTAAAGATACCTAGACAGACAGCTAATTATATTAAAGTTTGGGCTCACTTTAAGAGTATTTGAAGTAATGTGAGCTTAGTGTAACTGCCTCTTAACGTATTTAGAAATCTTTGCTCTATACGTATGTTCGTAATTAAACTCGACCTCGACTCATCCTGTCGAAACAGTTTATTTTAGGTATAGAGACAAGATGTACCTTATGGCAAGCAAAACTATAACAACATAATACCACACAGGAATAAATAGTCCAAACCACTGCCCAACACTACACTGCGCTCAGCACTCGACATATAACATGATTTATCTCTTTGTGCTGTAATTTCCCTGGAAACATTGCCCTTTAATAAAGAACACAATAATGTTTGCACATTACCGTAGGCAGGTCGTAAAATAGTCCGTAAAAGTGATTTTTGCCAATTGCAGACATTGCAATAAGTGCTACTCGTACCATTACAACGGTAAAATTCTTGAAAGGTAGGTAAGTACATAAGTCCCTACAACTCAGAATTAAAAAAATCGGCCCTGTGTGCGTGGGTTAAATTTTAATCTCTTCAGAGCACGTATGCATGACTGTGTTAATTAATACAAACGAATAAAAGCACCTATAATCAGACCAGTAAGACTCGAAATGGCATATCAAGCAAGGGCTTTGTACCAGAAAAGTAATGTTTTATGTTCTTCGAAATAGATAGCGTTTCCGTTGATATCCTTTGGGAACAGAAACCTGGAAATGGTGCTTTAGATACATATGGAACACGCGCTGTAAATTTCACATTTGCAGAACGTATTAGATGTTATTGTTAAAAATTGATGTTTTTTTAAAAGAAATCGATTCTTGTTCATACTCAGCATTCACAACAATGAACTATTTAAAAAAAAGTTTAAAACTGGACTATTAGGTTTAGTATTAGGGACATTCTCACTACCAATATCTGTATGTTTCGTTTGAGTCTTGCAAGTAAATCATATACTGTTCCATTACTTCATTTATGCGTGCAAGTTAATACAGAGAATAAGAAACAGCTGGCCACGTAAAAACAAATCTGTTAGTTTCATTGGGCGCCGCCTATACGGATTACTAAGAGTACATAATAACTTTCCTGTATAACCTAAAAATATCGTAACATCTGAAAAAGTGACAATGACTTAATTTAAAATAATAAATTATAATTTCCCCTATCTACGCTCTAAAAGAAAGGTATCCACCAAAAAGTCTATCAAAATTTTATTCATAAGAATTAACCCTCACTTTCCTCCACAATTTACCTAAAATAACGTGAAAACTAAAAAAAGTAAAGAAATTGTTTTTATATGCTGGAATAAGTGATTACTAGCCGAATAAATAGACAAATTAATCTCATCCAATTCATTTAATCCCAAAAATATGTAATTAAGCAACCGTTACCGTATCCGGTCTTTCCGTCGACTAAGCAAATACAAAGTTTGTCGATCTATAGGCGAGTAGAGTAGGTTTAGTTCTAACGTTCCTCCCACGGGACTAACATAAATTTGATAATTATTTGAACAAACTTCACCAAAAGCTTGCGGATCCTTTAATCTAATTGGAATTTATGATGTGATTTTAATGAAAACCTCTGCGGTCGTAATGTTCTAAATGCGAAAATAAATAACAAAGTTCGACGTTTGTTCTGTCTTAAACATATACCGAAACCCCCTGATGAGTCTGCGTATACAACGATGTGTAAAATATTGAAGTTGTGCGTGTAAATGTTTATGTTTGTATGACAGTATGAGACATCTTAAAGTTATGTGCACGAGACGTTTACACTCTGTGATGTGAGTGATTTTAAATTTTTATGTCACATCCTAGAAATGCCGTTTTGTCGAGAGAGCAGTGGCTGCCGACCCAGAGCTGGTTTGGATCCCACCCGCACCACTGTCTTTTTGGAAAAATGTGCATTATAATTTGATAACTTGAACTTAAAAATGAAGAAAGAAAACATGAATGATTGAATGAAAATTCTTTAGTCTTCATGTCTTATTTAGTAATGTTATAGAAGTATCCACCTCTTTTTATTTGTACTTCCCGTTTTTCTATTTTTGTATCTGCTTTTCCATCCTACGGTTGCCTGGAAGAGATCGCTTTAAGCGATAAGGTCTAAGGTATAAAAAAAGCAGTAAAATTAGTGAAAAAACTGGGGCCGCCAGTTTTTTCCTATCCGCCTTATATTTTATGTATTATTTTAAGATAGATAGATTAACTCTTTATTGCTCGTAATTTAAAATAAAATACATAAAAACTAAACTTAAAGTAGCATGGGCGACCTTATCGCTTAAAGCGATCTCTTCCAGGCAACCGTAGGATGGAAAAGGAGATACGAAAATAGGAAAACGGGAAGTACTAATAAAAAGAGGTGGATCGCTGAAAGCAATTTCTTCCAGGCATTTTTGAGGTAAACAAAAACCTAAAAAACATCATGAAGAAACCGACATGTACCTATAATCTTTGCAGGTCATGCATCATCTACCAGCTTACGGGACGCTGGTCCACTCACGGTACTTAGTGATTCAGTTTTTAATTATACAGGCTGACTGTTTTAACACTTTAGATATTCAAGGATATGATGAATCATAGTCACATGAAGGGCTTAAAAATATATTATAATTATAAAAACACAAATAAATTACAAAGAAAACCTTCATTACATTTATGTGCGAAGACACGGAAATTATGGACAACACAGTGCCTATCGGTCGCCAGCTCAGCTGTACAATACTATGCAGTATTCTGTGTAACATGAGTGAATCCCGGCACCGGCGCCGGCCGAGCGCTCTAGCACAGAATAAGTAATAGCTAGTATTAGCGAACGGGGTTAACGACCGTAGGTACGTCAAGACAAGACGGTACTTTTGGCGCAGCTGTTTAATTTTAGAGGTATTAATACGCACGCTGAGCTGGTGACCCTACTTGTTTTTATTGACGGATAATTAAAGTTAAATTAGTCAAATGTTAAGCACCTATTTTTTTACGTAAATAGAAAGAGAATCGAGTACTGAACACGCTATATCAATATGTAAAGTGTTCAACCAGTCAGCCTGTATAATGGTTCAAAAATTAGCTTGACACACAGTCCGAAGCATAAGTAGCCCACTAAATGTTGCCGTGGCTGAATCTCGGGGCTTTCTCTTGCAAGGAGGGAGTCAAAATCCACCAACTCGCACTGGGGCAGCGTATACGCTGTAAGCTGCGGCCTGTCACAAGTTTGATTCGCCATCGCTTTCTTTGACCATTTTTACGATAAAACGTTTGGCTGTTTTTTTACACCTGTATTTTCTGAATCCTTATTTTGCGTCTTGTGTTATTAATTTTCTGCAAAAACTGTATTAACTGGTAGCTTCCGCTTATTTTTGACAACTAAGAACCTACTTCTTAGCAAGAAACTTACTTACTTTTAGACTACAAAGTAAGTCACGGATTCACGTATTCACGGATAGTAGTTTAAATTTATCACTAAATTCTCTTTACCAAAGCTTATTATAAAATATTACCCGCGACAATATTTGCAAATTTCAGTTTCGAGGCAGAACACCTAATTAGAAGAGCTAAAATACAGAAGAGAAGAACTCAGCAAAGGAGTTAAAACAACAGACAACACAAATACAGCTGCGATTTCAAAAATAGAATTTATGAAAGCAAATAAAATAAAGTCAGTATCTTAAAACACACACGTTCAGCAAACAGAGTCTTCATCGTTCGATACGGCAGGATCGCGTCGCCTCGCACTCAACTTTATTTCTCGGTCGAGCGCGCGGCCCAATCAATGAGTGTCAGCCATCAGGCTACAACGGAAATATTGACGAACTTTATATTGGAGTTGTGCGAGTGTGCCCGCTCCGCCAACTTGGAAGGTTTGGAAGGTTTGAGTTGAGCGCGCGACTAATTGAGGTGCGATTCGGTTACTTCGGCACAGTTTGACTGTCTAATTTGTCTTTCAGGTGAATTGGCAAGTAGCCGCTTTGAAAATGTCTCGGGAACTTCACTCGATGTTTGTATCAACTTTACGTCATTTTTGCACAAAGTTCTTCAACCTCTCATCGTTTCAAAACATTGAAAAGCAAAAACAAAATGGAAGTGATGAGTTTTTAGAAAAGTGAAAAAAATAATTACAGGTGCAAATGCTGACAGACAACAATAATTTCGGCGGATATGACTCATCATGTGAAAAAAAGTTAAGTACAAAAAAAATGAATCTACCCTCAAAAATTTTGAGGTTAGTTTTATCAAAAAAAATATAAGTGAAGGCTTATCAACTAAAAAAAATTCGCGGCAGCAGAAAAAAAAACAGTTTATAGTTTTTTTTTCTGTTAAATAAATGATTTGAATTTGTCTTAATATAGTTTTAATATAGTCTTAAGTCACGAGCTATATTGTGCTGAAATGCACAAACTTCAAACATCCATTTGCTTAGAAATATTTTGTTATTTTTAACCGACTTCATATTATTTCGTAGTCTTAGGTATTTTTCTGTTGATGATAAAAAACATATTTTCTTTTCCCCTTACACTATTGAATTAAAATACATTGCTTAAGGTAAAATACTGATATTATAAATTCCCATATTGTGTAGATGTTTGTTGCGCATCGGAATACATGTACGGATAAGTTGAAATATATAACACAGATTATATTTTGGAATATAACTTTTGACTGCGGGAACGAGACTTCGCGGGTAACAACGCGAAGTGTTGCTAGTAGTCAATAAAATACAAAATATAGGTATTTGAATTGAATAAAACTTGAAAATAAATTGTCAAGCTCTCAAAGCATTTATTTGTTTAAAAGATTTAATGCAACAGTTTTCTACTATTTGTATTTGTGGTATTAAAATGTGGGTATTTATTCTTGTGTACAAATTTGCGACAGTGGTTACGTCTGTTAATTATCTACTTAGTGAGATCCAAGATTATACACAATTACAACTAAATGTAATTCATTCAGACTAACGATGTAAAAGTAATTAAGCCAACTCTGAACAATTTTATCTTAATGGATAATCGTAATTAGCATAAAAAGTATATAAAAAAGGAATTATAGTAAAATATTCGAATTGACGCTAAAGTGTTTTGAATGCCAAAAGAGACGTTAATCTGATTAACAATGACATTTGGGGAAAATAACAAGGGTTCCGTATTGCCTTGCTAATGATCTCATTTACATTATCTGCGAAAAAATCTACACAGCCCGTACTATAAAAGATACTTCGAAATCTTTTTTTATTCAATTAATTCCTTTTTATTTTTTGCATTGAAACCTTAAACTTTGTCGAAGCGAGATACGGTTTTCGTTTGCCTAGCACGAAAGCTTAACCTATAAACCAATGAAAAGGTCATTGTATGGGTCTTGCAAGGGAGTGTAAGTGCCAACGATGCCATAACAGCAAAGGAACATCCACAACTGTTGGTTTTAACGGAATAAAAAAATATAAATAAGTAATTTGACAGTACTTAGTGTATCTGTTAAACAGGGTAACATGGACGCGGAGTGAATTTTCCTTCCGTATTCGCAAACTTATCTACATTAGTCAAAAAATGGAATGAACTGCCGGTTCTATTGTTGCTTTAGAGATACAGAAGTTTTCAATTTGAAAATTCATAGGTGTATTAAGGTCAGTGTGCATCACCTTATGTCACACTGTTATCTTATGTGGGGTTCATGGAAGCATTCGAGAGTGTTATCTCGTTCCCGCCATTTACGGAAAAGGTGGAGGTTTTAGATGTTAGTGACGTCATCTCCATTATCCATCCATCCATCTTCTTTATTTAAGATTAAGGTTAAAAATAAGGCCACAACTACTCTGTCAGGTAAGTTTGCGGTCGAGGAATTATACAATTAAAATATTTTGAAAAGGTTGTTATTTAATACGTACAGAAAACAACTTTTGCTGCGCAACTCGGAAATCCCAAAATATTTACCTATGAAAAAAATCAATGTGCTGTGTAATAAACCTGTTTTTTTAAAAACTGATCTTTGGATTCCATAAAATAAAAAAATCCGCCCGGGATTTTTGCACTCCATCGCACTGCTTTTATAGTACCTATATTTTTTTTAACGTCAACGAGAACTTATTTTGTCATAATATCGAATGACGGAACGAACAAGACATGCCCCTTATGGTAAAATTATAGTGACAGAGTTGCCATAACCGCACAATGTCATACAGCTATTAACCCATCGCTCGCCACCGATAGACACAAGGAGATTTTCTATCTCTTTGTTCTTTAACTTATTTGGAAAAATTTCCCTTCAAACCAGAACTCAGTTGTGTGTAAGCTTTACTAAGTTCATGTATTGCTACAGGATCTCTTTGAGATGCGACACGTGAACTAAATGAATAAGTATCAGCATAAACAGAAATGGTATCAGTATGATTCTAAATTTAGCACTACTCAGTCTTGCCCATTTTTCTACAGCGTAAAGCGTAAATGCTTTATGCGTCTCATACTACTAAACTATGTTATTTAAGATTCAGAATTCATGAAGGCCTTAGTTCAATGTGTTGTTTCGAACAGATTCACATCTCGCTATTGGTGTTTATAGTAAGTCTTTACTATACCTAGTCAATTTATTAACTTCTTATCTTCCAAATGATATTCAAGCTTATTGATAGATAATAATAAAGGTAAAAATTCCAGTGAAACCTACAGAAAGCTGTGCACAACATTGCAATACGAGTCCGGTTTTAATCTTTTTGTGTGAATCGAACTAACTTGAATGGATTAGCTTGTTTTTTTCGTCGCTGTTGCGCCGAGCGAATGTCCTTTATTTTTAGGAAGTAAAATTTTTCCGCATCGGCCAGTCTGCTACTATCGAAAGTCGAGTATCTGGTGACATACAGCTTAATAAACTGTCATACAAGTTTAGTTTTAATATATGTAAAATTAGTATTTTTGAGAATAATCACATGAAACTATTACATTTTATGATAATTTCGACTCATCTTGTCACAGCAGTAGAAAATATATATTTAATCTCAGGTCGTTCTGTATGTAGTCGTATTTATACGTAATAGTTTTAGCAATTAATTAACTATCATTAAAATTCAATTATTATTATAAAATATAAGGTTGATAGAGTTTAAATAAAAAGTGCTACAGAATAAATAATGTGAACTAAAAAAGCACTGAATGATCAAGGATAACCAAGTAGGTAAGTTAGTAAAAATTTACAACATTAATTAATTAAATAATTTTTACATTACCGCTATGTACTCGTAATACTACATAACAGAAGAAAGCCGAAAAGAAGTGTCTAAAATGTCTTATTACAGTTTTTTGGTATGGCCCCTGAACCCACTCAGAGCGCGTAACGTGCCATACCTGCCATATGAAACTTTGTTCATAAAAAAAATGATCTACTTCTACCCTATATTATGAAAAAACTAAACATAGCACTTGTAAAATGTTACTCAAACGTCTTTCTAAATGTAGGCCTTACCGCCCCGTATGATTACTTAGATTAGATTTTGTGTGTCAGTGAGCCAGGCAACACACAAAACAAATCTTTATACAGAAATACCTACGAGCTTTACATTCATAGCAATTCAACTGTTTTGACAAAGTACTATGTCGTTTCTATAAGTCGTTGTTAGCTCACTATTCAGGCAAACTCTAAATATCAGTTATTTGTAACTCAAGGCAAAGTTTGCTAACTATTGCTCTGTTTGTTCTAACTTCCAATCTATGTAGAGATTATCTGCGCAATGTACTTCGATCATTGTTAAAACTTCCGTCGTATAAACGAGTTTCATTAAGAGCTACTTACGTAAGTAGGTTCCGAAGCGCTCCAACTTGAGACCTGATTTGAAGTAAACTTAACAAGTCCTCGAAATTTTACCGTCTTCCACAAAATACAATGTTATATCAACTTTGAGGTGGAATCCGAATTTTGCTGAAATTGTTGATCTCAAAACTTGGGTAGCGGTTCCAATATGGTACTTGGAGTGAATTATTGAACTGTTTTGGAAACATTCTTTTAAAATTCAGTGAGCTTCGAAATAACTCACTTTAATATAATTAAATTGAAGTCAATTTGAGGAAGCCATTATAGCTTAGAGGTGCATGCCTCTAATCTCATTTTAATCATATTTTCGAATATCGCACGAATCTCTTAAGTATTTTTCAAGTGCAGAAACAGTTCAAACACCTCTAATGTTTGAGCGGTGAAGAAAAACCTCATGAAGGCAACAACCAGCATGTTTGTGAAGTCATATACATTAAATTTTGCGTCAGTCTGATATTTAAAGCAGCTGTCATGGCAGAATTAATTAAGTTTGTCGGCTCAAATGGTTATTTAATGAAAATATAAAATTTTCAAATCCATATCATTAAGCATTTTATGACTGTATTGTATTGATTAATCTATAATTTGGTTACAACATACGTAAAGGCCTTTCCGAGGAAATAACACACCGCTGTTTTCTGGCTTGTCTCTGAAGCCAAATACGAAGGCCCGTCCGATCGCCAGGCCGCAATGGCGGTGGTAGTGGTAAGGTTTCGATTGAATGCAATCTTAGATAAAGAATACGTAAATAGATTCGGGTTTTCCGCACGATTCCTTTATACCAATTGTAAGCATATGAGGTGTACCTATGTTAGCTATGGCGACATAGTGATGTGCCGCGACAAGAGTATGACACTTCTACAAGAGCGATCAGACCCGCGCTTTCGGTGTAAAGCGTTAGTTCTGACTCTATAACGTAGTATATGTAAACTCTTTGAATGGAATAGTTTCACGCGGTACCACGACTCTGCCATCAATTTACATCAGAAACCTATGTAGGTTTTAGTCACTAGGGGCAACAACGCTCCGTGGTGTCGAACCCTACATACCCTGCCATGTCCCTGCACGGCGGGCGATGCGTAAATGCATATCCCCTACAAAAAAATCTAACAATACTGTCCAGTAACCCTCAATGGGTTACAAAAAAATAATTATAATAACGCAAAACTTGAGTACAATATTCATTAATAATGAAATAAATATCTTAAAACTCACATTCAACTGAAACTATACATTATTTTCACAATTTAGTTACAATTTTATTCTCAAAGAAAACAATTATATCACCAGAAGTAGGTCTACAACAAACAAAATAAAACAAAGCCAAAAGGCACAGTTTAAACATGACTATAAAGGCTTTTACGCAAAGTAATACAATATTGTTTTCCAAAGTTTTTTATACCTCAAAGCCTTGTTATACTGAAATATCTTAAACACGGCAAAGGTCACGTGAAATTATATTTTCCACGACAATGCCTAGCTTACCTATTAGGTAACCCAGATGTTAGACGAAAAGTATTTTCTGACATGCGCCAAATATGTTCAGAGTTCAGACGAAAAACGGTTGTCTGTCATGTTGGTTTACGGACGCTAAGTTTACGTAATAACGTAGTAAGAAAACATTGATAAAATTTTTATACTTTTATAAATTGAATTGTTTAAGTATATTCACTGAATTATATTTATTTAATTTTGGATAATGCCGCTGCTGTTTCTCTTCTATTCTTCTATTCGGACGCATCGGTACGTGGAGTGGAAGATTTAGATCCGTTTGTTCCGCGCTCTCGCTTGCACGCTCAGCTAGGGGAGAACATCCCACTTTTTTATGAATCCATCATTGATTTTATAAGTAAAAATATACAAATATTCTTAATAATATGTATATTTTTACTTAAGAAGAGCTTTTACTCCACTTTCGTAAAAAGAACTGTTAACGTTTTTTTTTTAATTGAAAACTTTTTTGGTAGAAGAATATCTGAAAAATTAATAAAGCGGCGTAGTGGCATAACATCGGAATGGTTGCAGAGCAGTAGAGTTGGACATGCGCGTTAGTCTTTTCTCAGAGTGATTAATTCGCTTCATCAACGTGCGTAAAATAAAGATGCCGTATTAATTATAGTCCAAGATTAGTGTAGTTTCTGTAGTGGTAGGACTCCTGGCAGAGTCCGCCTGGGGAAGTACCGCACCTTTCCCAGTTATTCTACCGCCAAGCAGTAATGTACAAGCATTACTGTGTTCCGGTTTGAAGGGCAATGTTTCCAGATAAATTACAGGGCTTAGGGATATAACATCTTAGATTTCTGGGTGACGAGCGCAGTGCAGTGCTAGGTGATGATTTGGACTCTTCATGTTCCAATAGCTGGGTGTCGCTGTGCTGTTATGTGGCAGGCATGTTGCTTACCATCAGGCACATGTCCTGCTCGTCTCGTCACTCTTTCTTTAAAAAAAAAAAGTACTTGGCGGGAATCAAACCCGCAATCAAAGGCTCTGTGACCACACTACTAGACCGTATAGTTAAACACATTCTAAACATATTACTATTAAAGCTCATAGGCTACAGCTTTATTTGTATTTCGCAATGTGTCATAACCACAATCACCACTGCAAATTGAACAATTTCTTTTCAGAGAGACTATTGAAAGAGACCCGTCTAGATCTCACACAACAAATAAAATGCCTATTAGAAATCTATCAACAGCTATTTTAACACAGACATAACACGCTATAATCGCCACATAAATACTTACCTTACTGGGTCACATTAGGATTTAAATTTGTTTGTTGGCTCACTGTTATGTGTGATAGGTAGTTTGCTTCAGTTACGTAGGCCGAGTCCAATGCAAGTCACATGTCGCGTGGGGACCGTTAACTGGTTTTATGTGGAACAACTTGAGATGGACTGGCTTTTCCGATAAAACTTTCAGCTCGGCGACACCACTAAACTAGTTGATATATTTGTTTCTGAATTATGTTTGGGGCTTTAATTTGAAAAACGTTTTATACGTATATGTTTATATGTTCATTTTCGAAAATCGATGTATCTAAGTTGGCATTGATGTAAAGTTTTTACGAATGTTTACATATAAGAAACACTAACGAAACAAAACTATAATAACAATAGTAAAAGTCTGTCAAATTTCACAGTTTCTTTTCTCCCGTAGTGGTAATGCACTTTGTCCTTGCCTTTACTTACCTGCCAGATATATATTTTTGTAGTGGTAGGACTCTTGGCAGAGTCCGCCTGGGGAAGGACCACACCTTTGCCAGTCATTCTACCGCCAAGCAGTAATGTGCAAATATTACTGTGTTCCGGTTTGAAGGGCAATGTTTCCAGAGAAATTACAGGGCTTAGAGATATAACACCTTAGATCTCTAGGTGACGAGCGCAGTGCAGTGCTAGGTAATGTTTTATACTCTTCATGTTGCAATAGCTGCGTGTGACTGTTATGTGGCAGGCATGTTGCTTATCATCAGGCACATGTCTTGCTCGTCTCGTCACTCTATACTTTAAAAAAAAGGTTGTTGAAAACTATGTTGGGAGCATGCGCTGACAAACTTCCAGCTTTGTTAAAATAACAAAGGTCTGGGGGGGTTCACGGGCTCTTTCTCCAGGGCCGAGCCGACCCCCACCAGCGCCTGTGTGCCAAACCTTTATGGCGCCCCTTTTTAACCTCCAACGCAAAAAGAGGGGTGTTAGAAGTTTGACGTCAATGTCTGTCTGCCTGTATGTCGTGTCGGTGTGTGTGTGTTTGTTTGTGGCATCGTAGCTCTCAAACGGATAGGCCCATATCGATGAAGTTTTTGAAGTGAAAACTTCTTTAGGCGCGCCTAGACAGATTTTTCGTGGGCTGTGAATTGGATTTATTCGTCACGCTCGGGGATGATAAGAAAGCTTCGGGTAAACTCGGGACCATGGCTATTGGCCATCTAGAAATACGTCAGCCAATTGGAAAAGCTGGAACGGGGGGAGAGCAGGCCATCATGACATGACCATCTAGAAACGCATCAGCCAATTCGAAATGCTGACGCATTTCTAGATGACCATGCCAAGATGGCGAGGCCACGCCCTCCGGTTATACCCGTGTAGTTTCCAAGGTAAACTATCAAATTCTGCGTTATAAGTTTTCACTTCTATCGGCAGTTGCAGTGCCATTTTTTTTCATTTAAAATCCAGTTTGTGGCATCGAAGCTCTCAAACGGATAAGCCCATATCGATGCAGTTTTTTCATTTAAAATCCAGTTTCCTTGCGGGGTAGTTCTTAGCTATGTTTGGTTAATATCGATTCATGAAGGCCGCCTCCATAAAATGGCGGATAAAATATTCCTTCACAACTTCCCTCAATATGGGTATTAAAAGAAAGGGCTTGACTAGTAGAATCCTATACACCGTAATGAATTTAAATTCTAAGATAGCCGGCACCACAAAATGGTGGAACAACCTTTTTTCTCATAACTCTCTCAATATCAAAGGTATCAAATGAAAGGACTTGACTAGTACTATAAAATACTATAAAAATTCAAATCCAAGATAATCGGGGGTAAAGCAGTGCTCCATGGGTTTACCCGCGCAGTCCCCACATCCCCGATATTTTACCGTGTTACCCTAAGTATGTGCTATTCCAGACTATATTATAACTGTGTTCCAAATTTCAACCCAATCCGTTCGGACGTTCCGACGTGATTGAGCAACAAACATCCTATTTATATTATAAACTAGCAGGTCCCCGCGATCTTACTTACGTACCTAGTTCCTGTTCGCGTTATTTTGCCGGCCATTTAGTCTATGTGTTCTTCCAGACTATAATTTACTTGTACTCCAAATTTCAGCCCGATCTGTTCATACATTACGACGTGATTGAGCAACAAACATCTATTCATTGATATTTATGATATTTGCGGGATGTCAATACTTGAATGTTTGTTGCTCATAAGCGTCGGAACGACTGAATGGATCGATTTGAAATTTGAAACACAGATAGTTTATAGTCTGGAGTAGCATATAAGCTACTTACTAAAAACTAAAAAAATGCATAGTTCCTCTGGCAATAATAATAAACCAGCTGTTACCCGCGAATTTGTCCGCATAGAATCTGAGATGTGGTATGTGTAGAAATTGACTGTTTTATTCAAATTTAAACAAGCAACAGCTGCTCTTGACGGGAGAACGGCGACTTCCCGGACCCTTGGGTTCAAATACCACTCGCACCACTGTATAAGACATATGCGTAATGCCGCTAAATTAAAAACCGTGAAGAAAAACATCGCAAGGAAAACGACATGTACCTGGAATCTTTCAGTCATGTGTCATCCACCAACCCGCACTGAACCAAGGTGGTGGATTATGACCTTGACTCTCTCCTTGCGAGAGAAGGCCCCGAGTCCCAGTAGTGGGAACATTTAGCGGGCTGCTAATCCTGCTAAATTTTAACTTAATCCGTTGAACCGTGGAACGGTTGATTAATAATATTAGAAACTATATTTTTTCCGAATTAATAAGGACCTAAGGATTCTATGTAATATTTCACACTATAAAACACCTGTATTTCAAATATCAAACCAATTCGTTGTGTTAATCTGACGTGTTAGTAGTATAGAATAACATATTGCTTTACTACTTTTTATCACAGAAAAGTGCAAAGTTTAATTAACTAGAACATCGGAATGGCTTATTCACATATTTGGTTGAAATTTGTAACACAGATACTTTTAAGTCTGGCATTGAACATTACCTAACTACTTTTCAACACAAAAAAGTGCAAAAATTTTTTGGGAACAAATATTTACCGTAACATCGGAACTAAACATAAACAATCTCACGACGCGGTGGTTCTTTTGATTTTAAAGGCGAGACCGTAATGAATGTAAACCAAAACCCAAAACGTAAACATTATCTTGGGAGACACAATAAACTATAGCAACTTAGCAATTCATGAATTTTATTTAACTACATAGGCAAATGTTGCGCCTATACTACCTACTTACTAACTAATCGACGATACTCTACTACAAAGAACATGGTATCGCGTAAGTGTAAAAAAAATTCGGTGGCGGCGCTGGCGCCCCTATTGTCTTGGCGCCTGTGTGCGCCGCACACTTCGCACACAGGGGCGGCTCGGCCCTGTCTTTCTCTATTACGGTCAATCTGGAAACAGTCTAGTCACAGAAATACTCTTTTGTTTATTGTTAAAGTATGTGTCTTGAGTATCATTTTTCTGAGTTAATATGATTTTAGGGTCGAATTTCGACCACTAGTTATATCGTAATTTTTTACCAATCAACATTGCAAGTTATTTTCATTATGTTGCGGTGAAATAACTGTCAACTAACTGTAGTTGATAAAATAAGAAAATTAGATTAGATATACACACTACACTGAATATTATTGTATATTAGTAGTGTCTTCGAAGTACAATTCTGAGAATACATAGACAAGCTGTTTGTGATATAAATATCTTGCGTTTGCAGAATCGGATCGATCAGGCCGCATTGAACACGCACCTGCAAGGTGATTAGATTACAGAGGATAACAATATTCCTTGTATTTCCTTGTATATGGCTGTGTGCTAAATCATAGCTAGTATATACGATTACATGTAGTATTGAATTTACTATCTTGAACATTATAGTATTGTCTAGTATTAATAATATTAATTACTGAGTATCTCAACGGCGAAAATTTGTAAGTCTCAGAAGTGGTTACATATTTAACCATTTGAAGTTCACACGTCAACACGGTCCCACGCAAGGCTAGGACCGTGCTCGTGCCTAACCCAAGGTTGGGGTGGGGGCGCGGGATCTGAAAGCTAATTTTGTGTTCAAAAACTTTTCCGAGCGATTTGTCAACGCGATACCTGTCTAAAATCAAACGGTGGTGTTTACTTTAGTAGTTGCTGTTCTCCCGACTAAAACATGGTTCTTATACAAAGTTTATATTCTATGTATAGAGTTGAATCAAACGCTTTACACTAAAAGCACGGGTCTGATCGCTCTTGTCTTCATAGTTTTGTGTCATTTTGTAGTGGTAGGGCTCATGGCAGAGTCTGCTGGGGAAGTACCACACCTTTGCCAGTTATTCTACCGCCAAGCAATAACGTCTGAGCGTTACTGTGTTCCGGTTTGAAGGGTTGTTTCAAGAGAAATTACTGGGCTTAGAGATATAATATCTTAGATGTCTGGGTGACGAGCGCAGTGCAGTGCTAGGTAATGATTTAGATTATTTAATGTTCCAATAGCTATGTGTCACTGTAAGTAATGTTATTTGCAGGCATGTTGCTTACCATCGGGCACATGTCCTGCTCGTCTCGTCACTCTATTATATATTATATAAAAAAATAAAAAAAAGTTTTGGCGCGGCACATCACTATGTCGCCATAGCTAACATACACCTCACCTGCATAGGATTGGCACAAAGCAAAAAAACAAACTGATCTATTATTGACTAATTCTTTATCTAAGTTCTTATATGATCTGTGATTAACTTCCTAGCGTACTACGGGAATGTAGATCCCCGTTAAAAGTTTGCGATATGGTTCGCAAACGTTCACAGACAATAAATACCAGCGGCTGCTTTGTGTAACGTTAAACAGGAATGCGGTTAGCTAGAGCAGCGCCTCGAGTATCAATTGTTTGGAGCACGTAACATACTCGTACACTGGCGGAATACCGTCCATTGTTTGTTCCTGTTTGCAGATCTACCTCGTTCCTGAAATAACGGGAACAGGCATTTGTTGCGAGAATTTTTGATATGCTTTGTCTTGGAACTGCAATGTAGCATTGCTTAAGCAGTCCAGTTTATGTGGGAGGTCCAGGAATGGGAACTCCTGACATTCGGTGCCTTTTCTCACAAGCAGAATCAAAGCCATCATGCTGGTTAAGTAGGTATATAATGTATAAATATGTATTCTGACAGTGTTGATAATTGTATGCTGACATTTATAAACAACAGTTAGAACAGTTTGAGCGTGGTAATAAAAACAAATTCTTTTTATATCTTTACGATAGTCTTTGGAGAGATTTCAAGAGTTACGATACTCCACTCAAGCATTTTAATATGAAGTCGCCTAAGCATGACATGTTTAGGACATGGTTGTCCTGGACATGTATCTTTACAAGCTTTCAAACGGCTATTTCGATGCTGCGGATCTATGGTCCGAGCTATCCTTATCTGCTCCCTATGGTTTACCCACATCGTCACACGTTCGTCTATGTTCTACACCGTGGTCTAGTTCTAACCTTAGATTGAATGGGCCCTTGGTTAGAACGGTACATATCTTGCAGTCTCCAACACCGTGTCTCAGACAAACGCCATCGACATCTTTGGTAGCAATTTGAATACTTTTAAGGAATCGCTTACATCTCTGACTTTCTAACTATAGTTTCAAATCATTTTACCCAATGTGAAATCATCAAGCAATCATCTTAAAATTGATTCGAATATTTTATGAACTTCAGTTTTTCGTCTCAAATTTAAAGCGCATGATGTCTACACCTATAATAATTATTATAGCACTGAGCCTTTTTAATGTTATTACTTCTTCATTGTGTTGGCGTACAAATTAAATAAGTAATATTCCTGAAAATGCCAACAAAATAAACAAACGGATTTACTCTAGCAAGCTGCCCAGCATTCTGTCGGAGGCTATTTCATTCACACGTGGCTTGCTCCACGCTACTTTCGTTTTACAGAACGTTTAAAACCGCTTCTGTATTTTTACTAAAATTTCAAAAGGCGAGACTTCTTTTGCTTTTGTTAAAACAAATTTGTGTTTCAGTGAGTTAAAGCTAATATATTTATACAGCTCTGTTTTATACACGTATCCATGTATTAGTACGTGTTTTGTTTCAAGTGATATAGAACACGAAATCTTAAACGGCTACAAATAAATTATAGTGCTGCTAGTATAATGTAGGTACGTAGCCTTATTTGTACAGTTGGTTTTCAGATTAAATAAATTCAAGATTCCACTGGCAGTTCCAGTGATTAACGCGTAGGTACCAACTAACAAATAACAACGTTAATTAAATTCTAATTGTATTTATTTCATTTTTTGATGTTAAATACACTTGTACTTTTGAACCTACTCATTTTTCTGAACGGAGCTATCAAGAGCAAAAATAAACTTTTGCTATCTGAAGACTAACGCAGTTTGCCCTTATAAATGAAATGTAAGCTTAATATAGTTGTATAATTTCACAGCGCAAAAACCTTTTCGAGCAAATTTCTGATGCGAAAATTAGGTTCAAATAATATTATTATCGCAATACCTTGCCACATAAAACTGATGGTGTTGCCGTGTAGCAAAACAGGCGAAGTTATGGCAAAAATATTTAGAGTACAAACATGCGAAAAACGTCGTTTTGCTCAGTTTGTGAACCCATCTAAGTGTCAAGAAGGTGCGGTTGCTAGGTTACCTATTTTCAATAGCAGGCTTTTATCGAAGTCTAGAAACTAGGTCGACGTTTAACCTCCAGTATTGGGCGACTAAATGTGCTCATTTACTTTCAGTGGATATATTTTACTTGATTTTACTCCGAGACCGTCTAGACTGGTCACACAACCTCATTACATAGTCTGAAGTAATATGAAACCAAATTAAGTAACCGGTTGAGGGTGAAAAATAGCCGGTGATGTAATAAGGTCACACTTACGATATAGTAATTATATTGTATAGTTACACAAGTAGTATTGAATTTGATAGGCAAAAGATAAAAAAAAGATACCTAGATGGCAAAATAAAACCCCAAATGGATCATCATCAACAGCCCACTAAGCGTTCCCACTGCTGGGACTCGGGGCCTACTCTCGCAAGGAGAGAGTTAGGCCATAATCCACCACGCTGGCCCAGTGCGGGTTGGTGGATGACACATGACTTCGAAAGATTCTAGGTACATGTCGGTTTCCTCACGATGTTTTCCTTCACCGTTTTAAGTTAGCGGCATTACGCACATGACTTCGAAAAGACAGTGGTGCGTGTGGGGTTTGAGCGCGGGGTCTCCGGATCGGCAGGCGCCATTCTCCCGACTAGACCAGCCGTAACATCAAATAAAATGGATCAATGTCTCGAAACTAAAATATACAAATGTGTAACAACTTCCGAAGTTCACGTATTTTTGTGGTTGAGATCCTCAAGATAATAATTATCTGCTGCACTAATTGCATCACCCTACAATAGGTATGACACTGGAAGATGAGATGATACTAAACACTAAACTATCAACCCAAGTTGTACTCATTCCTAGGAGCTGACCAGCTGACTCAGCGTCCATGGCACAGTCAAGTCAAGTTTTTTGCTATTTGCAATACTACTCTATTCAGTAATAATTAAGGTAATTATTGCAGTGAATGCAATGCAAATCGTCGCGTATAGGATTTAATACTCGTAACACTATACCTATATCATTAGCAATAATGTGATACTTTCTTTAGTAGCATCTGCATAATAGAGTCAATAACATTTCAAAGTTAAGCATAGTAACT
Organism: Ectropis crepuscularia; assembly: GCA_963693475.1. Lineage (NCBI taxonomy): Eukaryota > Metazoa > Arthropoda > Insecta > Lepidoptera > Geometridae > Ectropis > Ectropis crepuscularia. The sequence continues at coordinate 7,883,732 of OY856343.1, read as the reverse complement.
AGCCTTTTCTATAGTACCTAATGTGAATTTTCTACATTAGAGATACATTTTATACACCTTAGGATCGCTGGGACAAATCTAATTTATCTGAGGACAGAACAACCTACACTTGAATGAATTAATCCGATTAGTTGCATCGCAACTGCCCGGGAAGTACGCGCACTCTATTCTTCCTTAATCTCAGTTAGACTACAAAGTTTCAATGCACATTGGACACAAAATGGACTCTAGGTTCCCAGTATTCAATATCTTTGATTTATTTATTCAATGAAGTACGGTAAATCGAGAATATCCTCTTCACTGAATCGCTACTTTTGTGAAGGAGTTTATTGATGCTTTAAATAACTTAGGAGCATTCCGCTTATTCTACCAATATTGAACGTGAAATGATAGTATAAAACAGAAAAGTTAGAACAATTTAATGCGATTTGGTTTTATGCTGCAAATTGTGTTGTTATTTTATGACGTTCGTATAGTGACGTTTGTATTATTGATCGAATATGTTTGGGTGGTAAAAATCAGAAATGCAATTTCTGTTTGTGAAAGCTTTTATTTATTTTCATATTGTGCTGGTGAATGCAGATGTCGGTATTCTTGATCGTTTTGCCGGTGGCCTGTTTGTGAGCTTCTGTTTACGAATAGTTTATTCAAAAATAATCGTAGCTCTTGCTGTATAGCTTTTACTAAATATACTAAAAGGCTTTATGTTGCTGGTGCTGACTGCTATGACAGGTCACAATTGCAGATTATTGTCACGGAAACGGTTACTGGCAGACGTTTTTTCAAGATTCGAGGTAAAACATCTAAAAAGTCGAACTGATATAGAAATTCTCAGCGCTTACGACGTAAACGTATTCAAAGACATAAAACTTGAGCTTAAGCTAGATTTTGTGGTAGGTGCGGCAATAAATGTTTACGCTTTTTTCTTAAATATAAAGAGAATTATGAAAACAATCATTTTACAACAGTTTAGCGACAATTTTACAGTTGGCTAAACATTCTTCGGAGGTTTAAGTAAATTAAGAGTTTCGAGTAAATTGGGCCTTAGGCCCAATTTTCACGGAGCAGTTTCCAACCGCGCCCGCGCGCGGGCGCGGCACCGCGGCGGGCGACGGTTTTGTTTCAATACTCACGAGACCGCAGGTTTTCTCGGTTTTTACTGTGCAAGAACCGCGCGCAGCCACGCGGGCGCTGCGCGGCTGCCACCGCGGCCGCGGCCGTAAGCCGCGTCGTGAGTTTTGAATTTTTGCATACAAATCTGCCGCGCCCGCGCGCGGGCGCAGTTGGCAACCACTCCGTGTAAACCGGCTCGAAACTGTAGCAAATCCCGCAAATCCTTAAAACCACTACGAACAGTGCAACTTCCTGATTCAATCTTTTTACAATGACAGATAGCTATCTTATTTAACGTATCTTCTCAAGTCGACTATACATAACTCACATTGTACGTCACACGATCAGGAAAATATCAGCATTGTTACCATCACAATGATCCTGTAAGTATAAGTGAAAGCGTCCCATTTTGTTAATTCCATAAAAAAAGAAACCTTCCTGCCAACCCAAAACACGACCAATTCCGGCCTCCTCCGATCGCTTAAAAGTGTTTTTCTTCGTGAAAATTACGTGAGTGCCTAATCCCACTCGCACATCGGAAATCCCTTGCTCGTCGACACAAAAGGTACCTACTATATTGCGTTCTCGCAAAATTATCGTCGTTCACGTCCTAAGTGTCTGAACGTTCACTGGAGCTGTGTATTTACATGGTGACAGTATCAAACCTCCTTCCTTGTGTTATAGCTACGGTGATTTGTATGGAATGATACGCAAAGGGATTTGCTGATGCGTTTGAAATGGTTATCGATGATAGATGAGCGGTGCGATCGGTTTGATGTGGGTTTACATATAAACTATGAGCTTGTAATAAGAACATATTTTGTACTCAGTATATCACAGGATAGTTTTAAAGCAAGTAATAACATTAAAGCGTATTTTTTGGGTATCAATTACGATGACGGAATTTTTTAAAAGTTTTTCGGTTTTTGTATATTACGAAGAAATTAATTCATGTATAAACCTCATGATTCTGCAAACAAATTTTGGACAATTCATCAGTTTTTAGCCGTCTCCCAAAATAAGAGGAGGTTCTTAGTTCAGCAGTATGTATGTTTGTTTATATATGCTACATTATGATAGCTCTAGCTAGCTAATTGTGAATTGATGAGTTTTTTTTTGTTTGGTAGATCATACAAACTTTTGGGGTGATTTAAAATACATTTTATGAAAATCGGTGTAGTGTAGTGAAATACCAACAAAAAAACTAGAATTGGCTTCTTACCTTCATCTGGATAACATTATCATAGAAAACATGAAATGAAGTCAAGAGTCTGAGTTTAATTTCATTTAAAAATGGAAGTCGGTTTTTTTTAAAGAAAATTAAGTATTAATAAAGTACTACTAGTACTTTGTTTACTTAGTAAAGTACTATACAATCCGTACATTGGAGCATTAAACAATCCTAAAAATATTTTTTTAGATTTTTTTTTATTTCTTTTATAGTGACTTATAAACGTAGGTTTCAGGTGGCCTTTATTGGCTACCAAAATTAGGGCCAGTATAGAAGGCTCTACTCAGCGTTACTTACTAACTATACTTACGCATGTAGGAAGAGCATACCTGAAAGTACATGCAAAACCAATGTGCTTTCTATACTTATTTACAGTAGTCAATTTTATAGGTGTTTCGCTTGTGGAAGCAACTTTTTATTCTACATCTTTACGGAGGGTTTGACCTCAAACTCGCACGATGATCATAAACGACAGTGTAGTCAAAGATGAAACACCCTGGAATATGGAGTTACAGTATTAATTATACCATTTCTAATGCAAAAGTTGGGATGTTTAGATGTTTGAATTTTTCAACGTTGGGATATTTGGATATCTGTAACTTAATCCCGTCAGAACTTTCGACGGATCAGTATAGCATTTTCTAGTAAGGCTTTACTCTCGCAACGAGAGAGTTAGGGGATACTTAGCATGCTGATCAAGAGTGGTGATCAAGAGTGACGGATGACACATGTCCCTAAAGGTATTTGTTGGATTTTGCCAATTTCCCACCAGTTTTTCCTTTACTGTCAAAGCTATTGGTAATGACAAACTCACACGCCTGTCCTTAGTAGAAACCCTAGCGGTGCCAGAATCTACAACGTCACGATTGTGAAATTCTTTGTTCTAGATATTAGGGCTTGAAGTCTGCTACTTCAGTGTAACAAAGAAACATTTTTGCCGTCATACGTTTAAGTCATAAACATATATTCTGCGAGAGTAACGTGACATACGCAACGTTTGTTTAAGCTCAATATACAGCACTAAGTACTGTCTAATGCGTACACTAAGCTCGAGTCTTTCGCATAGGAGCGAGAGTGCCATCGACTCAATAGAAATGTCGTCACGTTCTGAGGATGGCTCTGTAGCCGACATAACCATAGGTGCTTCAACTTTATTGGTTTCCGCTTAGCATTGATGCCTGTTTAATTTTACGTCTTGCTGGCTTATTTACCAAGGGATAGAATGTTTCAAATTACAGATAAAAATGTAATCGATGTTTGTAGGCTGGCGGAAATTGAGTTAGTGATTTATGTTTTTCTCAAGTTTTGTTGTCGATAGTAATCAACACAACATCTGCTTATTTTTTTTCTATAAACATTTTGTTAAAAATTAGTTTCATTAAAATTATATGGAAATAGGTATGGTTATTTAGATTATCATTTGTTTTTGGGTGTTTAATAAAAAAATAATTAATGATTTATCCTTATGATGCTACATTTTTGTTTTTACTTATTATGTTTCGTTTAACTTAAAAACAGTGACTAAAAGAATTGTGAGAATACCGACGTCTGCATAAAAACTGTGAAGGTCATGCGTCACCCGACAACCCGAATTTGGCCAGCGAGGTGGGTTATGGCCTAAATCTTTCCTGGTAAGAGAAGGCCTCGAGTCCTATCACGACTGCCAACCCGGAGCCCCAGATTCAAACCACTGTATTTGAAGTCATACATAATGCTGCTAACTTACAAAGGGCGAAGGAAAACATCGCGAGGAAACCGACATGTACCTAAAATCTTTCGAGGTCATGTGTAATCCACCAATCCGCACTGGGCCAGCGTGGTGGATTATACCCTTGAATGTATCCTTGTACGAGAAAGCCCCGAGTCCCAGCAGTCGGAACATTTGACTGGCCTCGTGGCTTAGTGGGTAGTAGCTCTGCTCTGCCAGTGCAAATATTTGTGTGATGAATTCAAATGTTTGCAATTAGTCTGGGTGTTTCTATGTTTAACAAGTATGTATTTAAAACTATATAAGTATTATATCAGCTATCTAGCCGCCATCATACAAGCTTTGCTTAGTTTGGGGTCAGATGGTGTTGTGTGTGAATTGTCCACCAATATTTATTATTATTCATATAGTGGGCTACTTATGGTAGAACAAAGAATCCTACAACTAAAACCAAGGTTCCTACTATTACAACAAATAATCTTACTAATACAATGTATTGAAATAAAAGTTTATTGAGCTTACATAACATTGTAACTCGTATCACCGATTCTCTAAATAAATTATAGTTGCACAATACAGCATTATATTCGATACAATATCGAAGTTCCGATTATCTATACGAAATTCAAACCTCCGCTGTTAACTGAAGCCCATAAATTGCTATCTATAAACCGTAGTACATCGCTTGAAAAAGCTGAAACACGTATTAATTGAACGTCGAACTCCACATTCATTAATGTTCAGTCTATCAGGCAGTTATTAAATAGAGCTTACATGATATAAAGTTTTATTCAGAGCCCACTCAGCCGTAAAACAAGATAAGTGGTAGCATTAATCTCTTTTATACATGTACAGTTTCACCCATATTTGTTTGAATAAGTTGAGGTGCGGACATGAAACGAATATAACTGTTTCTGGTTTCGGACACAACTATTTTTATACTCATTTAAATGTAGCTAAAGATTTAACCTTTGTTTGTTCGTTTGTTGGAACGTGCAATTCTGAAAAAATCGTTTCAAAGCTAACACATGAATATACAGCATGAAACTGCATCGAAATATAGGAGACCTGCTTCAATATATAACTACGACAAATATCGCGTAATTGATAATACTTCGCGTCAAAAAAAAAATCAACTAGGTACTAAAAAAAAACTTTTGTAGACATAGCTTTTTAGACATAGGAAGATATAGTCATCCAATATCCATACATACTACATTACTAAACCAAAATAGTAAAATTTCACTCAGTATTTTTTACAATCATATTAGTTTTATTTTGGCCAACCTCGAAAAATGTACTCGGGTATGTATTGTATTAAACTTTTTTTGTGATCTGATATAATAAAAGTATTAATCGATTTAAGTAAAATTAATCCATTACAGTGTATAGAATGCCATCATTGCATTTTCATAAATGCTCTGAGTAATCATGTGAATCTAGTGCAGATATTGCAAAAAATAGTTTAATTCAGGGCTTATGGTGCCCATAGTGGAAATTAATTGAAGATTATTTAATAACAAGACTAAATTACAATTAATAAATTTTGTAGATATCTGGGGGCACGGCAGTGCCCCCGCCAAGTCGAGCGCGAAGCAAACACTGCCGTACCATCCTTTACTGGAACCATTTCGTCGCATTTTCAGGCCCCTATTTGAGAACCTCTGGATAAAACCAGAACGCTGAAATTTTCGTCATCTAGTAAGCTATAATCACGTACTTAAAATCCAAAATTTCAAGTCTGTACGTCATTTAGTTCCGAAGTTAAGCGAACGCAAAGTTTCGCATTTACGACACTCATTCACTCACTCATGATCATCAAAATAGAACTAGTACTTCCCATAAACTCAGAGAGCTGAAATTTGGTACAGACTTAGGGTTTAATGGCCACATAAAGGGAAAACTATAAAAACTAGGAATATCGAAAATCTGGAGTACCTGGTGGTATATCTGGTTATTTGAAAACACGCCTTTACAAAAAATATTCAACTTTGTTTGTCTCTTCATTTGATGTCAAAAATCGAAGGTCTGAAGTATCTGATGAAGAACCCTCAGCTTGTCTCAGTTGTATAAGAGATATAGTAATGCCCCATTCTACTATTGGTACATAAAAAATCGTCTGTCATTGCAAAAATCCAGCGTAGTGGGACACATCTTCTAATTTAATCTAGCCTATTGCTTCCCACTACTGGGCGAATGCCTCCCCTTCTGATTTTAATACGCATATAAATAAAATAAAAGTAAAACTCTGGATAAGGCTAGACTGGCCTTTATTTATTTGCAAGCTTCTTCCAATCTTCTAAAGTTCTTTGCCTATTACGGAGAGTCTACTTAAATAATGAACGCGAATGGACAATACGAAAAACTGTTGCTGCTGTACAAGAATCAGAACCGGAAAAAAAGAAAAGAAAGATTTGTAAAGTTAGGATAACAATATAATGTATGGTCAGAGTCAAAATTTTAATACGCATATATGTATATAAATAAAATTAAAAGAAAACTCTGGATAAAATTAAATTAAAAGAAAACTCTGTGTTAAAACGCTGCTTTTTAAGATGGAACAACTGGGCATTCGAGGAATATCACTCGAAATTTTTAAAGATTACCTTCAACACCGTACACAGTGTGTAAAAATAGACAATATTATAAGTGATGATAAGACCTTGACATACGGAGTGCCACAAGGAAGCATTTTAGGGCCTGTTCTCTTTATTTTGTACATAAATCAACTTTGTCAGATAGAAATACCTTTCTGTAAAATAATTACCTATGCAGATGACACCGCTCTCATAATAGGTGGCAAAACTTGGTCTGAATGTAAAACGAATGCTCAAAAGGCATTAGATATTGTAATAACCTGGCTAACGACAAATTTGCTAACTTTAAACATTAGTAAAACTAAATGTGTGCCCTTTGCCCCAAATAATGCATCTTTACCAAATCCTGGATCTCTATTGATTACTGTCCACAAATGTCAACCAGATGCTGTCTGTAATTGCATCCCTTTGAGCTGGACCGATAATATTAAATATCTCGGTGTGTATATTGACTCAACTTTAAGTTGGAAATACCAAATAGATAATCTTGCTACAAGAATAAGACGATTAATTTACGTATTTAAGCATCTCCGGTCATCAGCAGATCGACAAACTCTAAAACTTGTTTACGTTTCTCTCGCTCAATCCGTACTGTCATACTGCGTTATAGCCTGGGGTGGGGCTAGTACTTCAAATGTTATACTCCTCGAACGAGCCCAAAGAGCCATCTTAAAGGTAATGCTAAAGAAACCTATCCGATATCGTACTAAAGCCCTCTACAAAGAGGCTGATGTTTTAACTGTTAGACAACTCTTTCTGCTTCATACAATCCTACGAAGACATAGACATCTACCATATAATCCAGCAGACGATAGCTCTCGAAGAAGAAGCAGAGTATGTCCTACCACTACGTGTCGTACGACACGTGCTGCTAGGCACTATGGAGCCTTTGCAAACTTTTTGTATAACAGAGTAAATGAATTGATTAATATTTATCCGCTTCCTTTGTTTAAACTCAGAACAGCCGTAACCGATTTTTTGAAAAAGTTGTCATACAGCGAAACTGAACACTTTGTAAAAATTGAAAATGTATAATTCTGCCGTCCGCAAGCTTAAATGCCGTTATCTAACATCGGGTCGATTTGGACATTTAAATGGCACTACAATCAGAAAAAAAATATCTATCGATCTGTGTAACCCGTGTTTCTCTAGGTATGTTAGTTTTTAAGATACCAAAACTAAAAATGCCGTTAAGTCATTTTATTTTGTATGGTTCCAACGCTAAAACGCAGTTAAATAACAATACTTACCTAAAAAGCCGCTAAGGTATTTTAACGTTACCTTTGGCTGAAATTTTCTTTGATTTTCCATTACTTAATTGCCGTTAACTGACTTTTGTACGCTTTAGTGCCGTTAAAGCACTTAAATGTTTTTAAACAAAGTTTCATTTATAATTTATATTGTATTTGTCCAACGCTATAAAGCCGTTATGCTTGAATACAACACAAAAATGCAGTTAAACATACTTAACGGCTTTTTAGACTAGTAAATACGTATGCAATTTTGTAAACTTAAAACAGAAAATATCACAAAGCTACCTTAACTATGTGATATAAATTATTTATTTTTTACAATACTAGACTAAAATGCGGCTATGCCACATTACTTAACTAAAATGCCGTTACAAGTTCTTGCGTCTGCAGTACGATAGTATGTGAAGGAAATCAAGTGCAGATGAATAAGATGCTTTCGTTCCCTCCAACTTGTTACGATGGCTTAAAACACATTTATATGAGTCAAACTAGATCTTGTATAGAAAAAAACGGAAATGATCCTTATGTTACATCTTGTTCCGACTCTTCCAGTGTCATTTATACATTTTGGGACGTATAAATTATGTTACAGTACTCGTCTTTCTTTAGATTTTAATGAAATCACAAATCTATCTAATGAAACTTTATCAGGTTTTAATAGACTTACAAGGAAAGTAGAGTAATTCTCTACAAAATCATCAAAACAAACATTCAGTTTGAAGAGTTAACATAAAATATTACAGCCAGATGATGATAGCACCATACCATATCTGTTGAAGTTTTAAACTCCACAATCAAGTTTACAGTGTGATTTCAATTCAGATGACCTGCACGTTATAATGATTTTAAGATAGCTGATTCAAGTGAAAATTTTAGTAACTATTTTCAAGAAATCCATTAATCATAAGTTTAAACGTAACCTTAAGTCTGACTTTAAGAACCACAACATTATTAATAAATACCTACAGAAAACTAGCTTAAAACGGTACCATTTAACGTTGTATTAAAACATTGTCAATGCCGTTATACAGAATACAGAAAAACTAACCGAAGGCTGGTTGGAAAAGCGTAGAAGCTCAATTAATGAACCTCAAAAAACTGTCAGTATTTCCATCTCTCAGTCAAACGCGGAGACACATGATAGAAATTGGTGAATATCAGAACCTATCTACTTTAATGTTTATGCTACGACCACAAAGCAGTTGACAGTTTGGAAAATAAAAATTATGACTGAATCGAAGAAAAAGATCTGATGTATATAATTGGGTTGTTAACAGTGCAATGCAGTTGCAGTGCACAAACTAAAATTGACTATTTAATTATGTTCACTTCTTCTCAGTGTCATTTATTTACTAAATGCATTTATTTACTAAAGCAAAATCATCTGCATATAACAAATTACGCTTTATTATTTCAAATCTGAACACAGTTTCATGAGTTGCGAATAAGAAGATCATAAAGTAAAGTAAGAAATGCAATAAAGGTAAGTTATATGATTTTGACCATTTTGATGAGACAGTATGAGTTAGCAACTCAAAAGTAAATATGAAATTTATAGCACCAAACAATTTCGTCATTGTGCCAAATAACGCTTCAGAAAGAAGAATTCAAATTAAGCCCCTGAGTTAATCTCAAAAATATGTCGCACATGTGGATTTACTCTGATTTTGAGTTTTATTGTGATAGCTTGTAGGTACAAACATTGATGCCAGAAAGATTATTTATATTATTTTGCTTTCTTCAATGGCAAATACTTAAAATACCAGAAATTATAAAACTTCGTTTCAAGTCAAAAGCAAAATGCAGAAATACTAAGCGGAAGATTAATTTAGTTCAATTCATAGAGCAACATAGCGCCAACACATAAGCTATTGTTTTGGAAGAACTTGTCGACCGACGACAAAGAATGATAATGCTAGTAAAGCAATATTTAGACTCAAGAAAAATATTTGAGTCTTAGGTATTATTAATTATTTTGTAGGAATATTTATCCAAAAGTTTAAGTGATTGTGACAAAAATAAAACAAAATTTTATTTTTAGATACTTAGGCTTGTATTCGAAAAAGATTAACAAAAAATGCTGTTTGTTATTTTTTAATGCCAATAAATATTTCGTTTTTAATGTCATTTTTTGTTCACTTATTTCACACAAATCATCACTTTTATTGTATTTTCTTAAATATCTTGTGAGTCATGCTTAGCTTAATTGCAGTTAAAGGTAAAGGTTTTGCATTTAATCGCATTTTAGTGTTGTAAAATGCTCTGAAATAACCGATTAAAACAAATTTATGAAGTTTGCTAGTTTTAAATGCGGTTAAATGACTTTAACCGCATTGTAATCTTGGATGTTTCATGATATAACGGCATTTTAGTTTTGGAATGATTTCAAATTCTGTAGTCAAGTACCATCCAAAGAAATTAAAGAAAATATCAAGCTAAAATGCCGTTAAACTATACATAACGGCATTTTAGTGGTGATTTTGAAAAGATTTTAAGACAAAATTACAAGACTAGAATGCAAAAACGCTTATAACTCTTATTTTGTACACCTTATTATCTTGAAAATAATATCATTTCAAAGTGTTTTTGCAGCTCTATATAAAGGTATCAAAATTATGGAAATATGTATTTCACTTATCAAATGGCATAATATTAAAATTTAGAAACAGTTTTCCCGCGATATCTCGAAACTACATTTTGGTACTTAACGGCATTGTAGTTTGCGGACGGCAGAATTGTCGCAATGTAGGTCATATATTTCTCATAACCAATGTATCATAAATTATTATTGTTTTTATTTCCTCGTTTCTATACTGCATGCTTAGATGTAAGTGTTAGCCAACAACATAATTCACATAATTTTGTAATTTACTCAAACGTGTCGTACGACACGTGCTGCTAGGCACTATGAAGCTTTTGCAAACTTTTTTGTATAACTTAATAAATGAATTGATTAATATTTATCCGCTTCCTTTGTTTAAACTCAGAATAGCCGTAACAGATTTTTTGAAAAGTTGTCATACAGCGAAACTGAACACTTTGTAAAAATTGAAAATTTATAATTGTCGCAATGTAGGTCATATATTTCTCAAACCGATATGCCACAAATTATTATTTTTATATTTATTTCCTCATTTCTTTACTGCATGCTTAGATGTAAGTGTTAGCCAACAACATAATTCACATAAATTTGTATAGGTACCAGTCAGTCTCAGCTAGATATAAATTGAAATGTATTTTCCTTTAAGTTGTAAATTAGTTATAGACAAAATTGTAATTAAGGTCAATAAACGATTTTATTTATTATTATTATTTGATTATTTATTTATTTATTTGCAAGCTTCTTCCAATCTTCTAAAGTTCTTTGCCTATAATGGAGAGTCTACTTAAATAATGAACGCGAATGGGCAATACGAAAAACTGTTGCTACCGTACAAGAATCAGAACCGGAAAAAAAGAAAAGAAATATTTGTAAAGTTAGGATAACAATATAATGTATGGTCAGAGTCAAAATTTTAATACGCGTATATGTATATAAATAAAATTAAAGGAAAACTCTGGATTAAGCTAGACTGGCTTTTATTTATTTGCAGTCTTCTTCCAATCTTCTAAAGTTCTTTGCCTATTATGGAGAGTCCACTTACATAAATAATGAACGCGAATGGGCAATACGAAAAACTGTTGCTACTGTAATTGCTACTGTACAAGAATCAAAACCGGAAAAAAAGAATATGTGTCAAATAATTCATCTAATATAATAAATCTATAAGTCCACGTTTCTACAAAAAGAAGTGAAATCCCACCAAAAACATTCTGTAAAAAACTAGCCAAGTCTCGATGAAGCTGCATATTTATCTCTAAAAAGTAATGAAATCTAGACAAAGCCGTGCCAAGTCTAAGGTTCCTTACTGCGATTTCTTTATTATTATAGTTAATGTTGTGTGACTTGGCCGTTGAACATTCTTTATACGTTAGCCCGTTAGTGGATACAAGTCAATTTTGTTTACACGTTATGTTGTATCTGTTGTAACTACTTATGTTTGTTAAGCGAGATAATACCCTATAACTGGTATTGGTAATTGGACGCTAGTGTCTCTTAATAGGCTGTTGTTAATCAACAGCAAGCACCTGCATTCAGCATCGAATGCTGACTTCTGCAGACGGTACAGACGGTCGTCTGCTGTACAGACGGACTTCTATCAATGAATAGAAGTCCGTCTAGACTGGAAATATTTTTTTAAACTGTTTGTTTCCGGCTCGCCTACACATAAGTATTATTGAAATTCTTTATTGTTCACACCATATAGGATACACATAATTTAGTAAATAGTAAAACAAAAACAATTGACTGGTTATTGAATCAACGTTTTCCAAGTGGCCATTTTCCAGCGTCAATGGTAGCTGTTTTGACGACAGATTGGTGCAATGGTGTCATGGAGCACCTGGTTTTGTACCTTTGTGTACTAGTGTACCCTTCAACGGCCAATTCACACAACATTAACTATAATAATAAAGAAATCGCAGTAAGGAACCTTAGACTTGGCACGGCTTTGTCTAGATTTCATTACTTTTTAGAGATAAATATGCAGCTTCATCGAGACTTGGCTAGTTTTTTACAGAATGTTTTTGGTGGGATTATATGTTTACAGGACTTAATTACGATCTAAATAGTTACTTAATTACCTCAATTAAACTGTTGCTAAATTATTACAATGTATAACTAAAAATACAATTAACACTTACACTAATCACCTAACTACTAATCCTAAGCACATCTGAATTGTCCATAGATGTAAGTCTAGACAAAATCAAAATGAAATAGTTTTTTTTTTTTAAACAAAGAGTGACGAAACGAGCAGGACATATGCCTGATGGTAAGCAACATGCCTGCCACATAACAGCACAGTGACACGCAGCTATTGGAACATGAAGAGCCCAAATCATTACCTAGCACCGCACTGCGCTCGTCACCCAGAGATCTAAGTTGTTATATCTCTAAGCCCTGTAATTTCTCTGGAAACATTGCCCTTCAGACCGGAACACAGTAATGTTTGCACATTACTGCTTGGCGGTAGAATAATTGACAAAGGTGTGGTACTTCCCCAGGCGGACTGTGCTAAGAGTCCTACCACTACAAAAATTATTACATTAAAACTACTATTTAATGTAAGCTGTGCTCCGCAATTTTACCCGCGTAGTTCCTGGTCCCATTATTTTGCTGGGATATAAAGTAGCCTAAGTTACTTCTTATACCACCAAGACTATGTGTACCAAGTTTCATGATGATCGGTTAAGTAGTTTAAGGTTTAAAGGTTTCGCGTTAAAACGTAACAAACAAACTTACATTCATATTTATAACATCTTAAATATATAAATCTCCTGTCACGATGTTTGTCCGCGATGGATTCCTAAACTACTTAACCGATTTTAAATTAAATTGGCACACCGTGAGCAGTCTGGTCCAACTTGAGAGATAGGATAGTTTTTATTTCGATTAATAGTATTTAAATGACAATATCCGAGCGTAGCCGGAATGGGCCGCTAGTTATAACATATAATATAGGATATTATAATCTATCGACCTTTCATGCTTGTGACATAGTCACGTTGTGGCTTAAGTTTATCCGTACAACCAAACAAATACCAGCATGCATTTTTGCACGCTTCAAGTAATTAAAAATCCGATACAAATATAGAAATAACTGCGTATTGCGAAAGTTGTTTTATTAGTCAGTAAACTAGAAGAGCTGACGAACTGGCCAAATCGGCAGCACTCACGGAATCGCCCAGGGACTACGAGGGGATCCCTTTGTCCTACGTCAAACGCAAAATCCGCGAAGAATCGGTCAAGAAGTGGCAGGATCGATATGAGACCTCGGACACCGGAAAAGTCACTCAGACGTTCCTCCCTGATATAGCAAACGCATATCGGTTGATGAGAACTACGAAACTGACTCATTTCCAGGTACAAGCATTGACGGGACACGGAGGAATAGCAGAATACCTGTACAGATTTAAGCTTAAGAGCAGTCCTGTATGCGAGTGTGACTCTGAAAAATCCGAGAATGTCTGGCACGTGCTGGTAGACTGTCCCCGATTCATGGCTGCAAGACATGATCTCGAATCAATGATTGACAGGAAGCTGGTTATCTCAGATCTCCACAACGTCTTGGCAGATCCAGATAGCAGACCACGGCTTCTGGCTTTCATGGAGAGTTCATTCCGCATAGCGGCCAAAAGAAACTCCACACTTTCTAAAACACAACCCCCTTCACCACCACACCCTACCCCACTGTCTAATACACACCCACCTTCACCACCACACCCTACGCCACTGTCCGTGAACGCCACGCCGGGTGCAATCTCCGTCCAAGATAGCTCCTCAAAGAGCATCTCCGTCAAACAACTACTGGAGAACGCAGACCGAGGAGAGGCGGGGATCCGTGTCCGCGGAGTGGCTCTCTTCATGGATAGCAACAAAGAGAGATTCGGAATAAGCTTTTGCTTCGCCTGGGAAAGTAAACGCGCCCGTTTGTCGCCGGGATTGTCTTGTCTGCTCAATGGGAGTACCGCAAAAGTCACAATGAAGCGGAAAACCTTCGACGCTATGCCAGTGTGCGAGGTAGACGGCCACCGATTTCGGTTGGTGCGATCGAGAAACAAAACGATTGCACTAATAGAATACTCGGAAGGTCGGACGCCTTTCACACAGGCAAGTGCGCTGCTTGCACATCTAAGCAGAAATGCGGGTGAAACACCCCGGGTGATAAGCGTGGATGCGATGGCAATCGAATATTCAAGAGCGAAAGTCGCAGACCGGCTGGGTTGCATTGAAGCCTCTAAACATCATGAGGTTGTCGCATACGAAGATAGGGGAGAAAATCTGAGCTTCCTCAGAGCCCCTTCGCACGACCTAACAAATGCAACTGACAGCTGGGGACACCCCGTTCCTAGTTCGACCAACCAAACCGGTTCCGAAAGAGCACAGCAGAGGGCAGCCGCGGAAAAAGCCACAGCCCATCAAAGCGGCAGCCGAAGCACCAACACGGCCTTCGTGGCTGCCTTCAACACTGCAGCAAGGAGCGTACTCCGAATCTCATCCCATGCACCACCCCTTTTAACGCCAGGGACCCTCAAAACAGCTTCACAGCAACAAATGAGCCGAACGAGAGCCGACATGGGACAGGTTGAACCGCCCCGCTATGTCACGGCTTCGGAGCCGCGGAGCCATGCACGTAACGCCTTCATCGAATTCATAGCCATACTGAGAGCAACAAGACTAGTTAACCTCAAGATCTGCGAAAACATCATGCAGTTCTATAGGCTAGGAAGTGAAAGCCTCCTAAAGGTGAATCTCGAGGAGGCCGAAGCAGCCATTTACAATAATGTCACATCCCGGGTCATCAAGGGAACCATGACAGGACAGTATATGGCAGCCTACAGTGCAGAAAATGGCTTCGTGACACTGAACGAGAGTGAGACAGAGCGCGCGGGAAGACCCGTTTATGCGACACCACTAAACGACCCAATTGTAGTTACCGCCCGATGCACCAAGATTATGCTGGACGACAGGATCCTCGAGATGGCCAAGTCCATTGAAGGGAACTCAAACGTCAAAGCGTGTTGGGAAAACTGGGAGGTACCAAGAATACAGTGGGTCAACGGAGTTCCAGGATGTGGAAAGACAACGTGGGTGATTAGACACTTCGACGTGGACAAAGACGCTATCATCACCACAACAACTGAGGCAGCAAAAGACCTAAGGGAGAAGCTATCGCACCGTATCGGAAACCTGGTCAAAACCAGGGTGCGAACTATGGCTTCTGCTCTGGTAAATGGTTTCGGAAAAGAGAAATTCAGCCGCCTCCTGGTGGATGAGGCTCTCATGAACCATTTCGGGGCCATTGTGATGGTCTCACGGCTGTCTGGTGTTGGCGAAATTGTCCTCATCGGAGACGTCAATCAGTTGCCTTACATCGATAGGGAAAATCTCTTCGAAATGAGGTATCACCGCCCGAACCTGGTAGCAAAGATCAGCCAGGAGTTGCTCTGCACACATCGCAACCCGATGGATGTTGCATATGCGCTGAGGGAAATATACTCAGGTATGTACTCCTCAGTACCCCGTATAAAGTCCCTGGAGCAGAGAAGGTATAAAGGAGCGCAAATACCCGGCACCCAACCCAACACCCTCTTTTTAGTGCATACTCAAGAGGAAAAGGAGACCCTGACAAACCAGGGTTACGGGTCAGGCACCGGGTCACGCATCCTTACCATTCATGAAGCGCAGGGATTGACATACGAGTCGGTAATCGTAATTAAAATTAAGTCAAACATGAAGCTGCACGAGAGCGTGTCCCATGCGGTTGTTGCAATCTCACGGCACACGGGGACCTTCACATACTACGCTGACGACACCGACGACGCCATCGGTCGGTTCGTGCGGCGAGCGTTGGCTGCATCACCAAAGACCATTCAAGATTTTAACCTGCAGATGGCCATTAGAGACAGAAATGCGGCTGTAGTGGAGGCTCTGGGCCAGGAGGAGGCGGCTTAGGCAAAAGACGATGTCGAGTCGATTACTATCGGAATCCCAACCGGTAGTGATCGGCTCAACAGACGAAATCGGACTGACTAGCTTTAGAATTACGTTTAAAATGTTCACCACCCCCCTACTCCCCCCTTATTTTCCTCTTCTTCTCCTAATCCAAGAACTATGTAAATAAAAAAAGATTATTGTAATGACAAAAGTCACGGACCCCGGAGTCTGTGGAGTGTTTAAATTAAATAAAAAAAAAAAAAAAAAAAAAAAAAAAGTCAGTAAACTAAGAAGTTTATCGGGTATTTCTTTGTGCTCGTGTGTAAATGTAGAGACTCCTCTACATTTGCCTATAGCTACGCGATAAGGAACCACACAATGCTAATGTTTTTTGCAATAATGTGAAAATCTTTCAGTGGAGGTCGGATATTGGCGAAGCACTCTGTGTTCGATGAAAATGTACCGACTCAGCATAATGCAACGAAAAAGTTGAAACCTCGAATAAAAACTTCACAAACTTAGGTGTTTTCCGTTCTTTCAAAAGATTTCACGTTTATATTTCAAGGATCTCAAACTTGTAAATACAAATATTGTAGTTGACTGCCATGATTATACAGTAGGTACACTAATATCGTTATGTAGTTGTATGTAGCGCAGTGTAGATCTCATTGTACGTTAGTTTTGTTAATAAAGACTTTGCCTGATAAAAAAAACTGTTATTAAGTACGTGATATTTACCATAAATATGTGCTTCATTGTTTTGTGTGTAAGTATTCAATTTCAATCAAATCTGATCCAGAAAATCAAGAAAATCTGCTTGTAAACCGTATTAATATATTAAATAAAATAATATATTAATTAAAAAATACCGTATTCGTTTATTTCATACTTTTCCATTCCCCGGTTGCCTGGAAGAGATAGTTTTTAGCGATAAAACTGCCAATTGCTATATACGATTTGGGCTTTTTCTTAACATTTATTTTTGATATTTTGTTTAAGTGCCATCAAGGACGTTTAAAAAAAGTCGGACAGAGCCCACCCTGAGACAAGACTGAGGCACTCAAATGGCGGCGGATATTCATGTGTGGAATGAAGTCTGGGTTGCCACGTTAACCAAATTTACACCACAAAAAACAAGTACATAATCAGTAAATTATTTCATTTCTTAATCATTTTGCTGGTCCATCCTAGAGAATTAGAGCATTTAGGCATTGTCATATATGTCATTAACTTCGAAATGCTTACTGCTCTTCGAACGACACAAGCGTGAGTAGTGTCAGTACACTGATATTTGGGATCCAATTGTTTTCACAATAACAATTTTGAACCGTTTCGATCCAGTCGTTTCTTCGTCGTCGTTTTCGTTTGCTTCATTTTCTTTTGGAAATCTAGTACACAGAATATTAAATATACAAAATACGTAGTGACAATGGCAACCAAAATGTGCGCTATACAAAATAAGAAACAACTAGTAGAGAAAACCATTTAATAATTTTAATAGTTAAAAATAAAAATGTAATATAGTAAACTTAGACTCGGGCACAGGCTGCGGTCCCATTTCACCTAAACGAATCTTTTACTTCCAAACGTGACGATGAGCTTCATTTACATCTCTGACGAAAAATTCTGTGTGGTGCGCTAAAACAAGTTTTAACTTCAATAATATAATTATATATCAACTATCTCAATACAAAAATGTGCCCTCCCAAACTTCAGGGCGCACGGAATCATGTTATCGTTGGGAAGAGTGAGCTCACTTTTTCCGTTCTAGTCGGTTGCAGGAAGCCGTGGACGCCGGACGTTTTTGAAGTGAAAACTTCTTTAGGCGCGCCTAGACAGATTTTTCGTGGGCTGTGAATTGAATTAATTCGTCACGCTTGGGTATGATAAGAAAGCTTCGGGTAAACTCGGGACCATGGCTATTGGCCATCTAGAAATACGTCAGCCTGTGGGAAATGATGAAAGAGTGTGGACAGGTCATCATGGCATGGCCATCTAGAAACGCTGACGCATGGGGCAATGGGAAATGCTGACGCATTTCTAGATGGCCATGCCAAAATGGCGAGGCCACGCCCTCCGTTTACACCCGTGTAGTTTTCAAGGTATGCTATCAAATTCTGAGTTATAAGTTTTCACTTCTATCGGCAGTTCCTATGACTGCCAATTTTTTTTTTCTATCACCATTCGTTATCCACAACCAAAATAAGTAGAACCACAGCATATCTTGCCGCTAGCGATTCTAGGGGTCAAGTAGGTTGTTTGTAAACTAGTTACGATACACACAGAGACGCAGTTTATTACCAATTTCAAGGTGCTCAGGGCACATCTGTTGGTTTATATCGATGTTATATGGGTTATTAAGTTACGGCTGGTCTAGACGGGAGAACGGCGACTGCCGATCCGAAGTTCAAATCCTAGGCGGACCACTGTATTTTCGAATTCGTATGCATAATGCCGCTTACTTAAAAAACGCCGAACGAAAACATCGTGAGGAAAACGACATGTACTTATCTAGATGGCCTTGACTTTCTGCTTGCGAGAGAAGACCCCGAGTGAACATTTAGTGGGCTGCTTATAATATGCTGTTGATAAAATTTACGAGTACTTACCATATATTTTGGGTAATTATCACGCGGTAATATTGGCAACACTGGTCTTGGGATTCCCTATTTTGTGTTAGGAAATAAAGATTTGTTTTAATATTTAAAATGGGGAAATAAGTGATTAAATTATTCAATCACATAAGAAACATGATTCCTGGAGGTTTATTGCGTTGGTCACTACGGCTTTTACAGGATTTCAAGGCGCAGGACGTTCTGTGTGTCAACATTTGTTTTTATCGCGAAACGTGTTGGCTGTCCGAGTTTTGCGCGCATGTGTGCGTGTTAGCCTGTATGTGACAGAGCTCTGGCCGACTCAATATGACACAACTTGTTCGTTAGCCAGACTCTGTCCGACTTTTTTTAAACGTCCTTGAGTGCCATAAAGTGTTTTTCTACTTAAATATTTATGTATCTACCTAATACGCCAGTGAAACTCTTTTTGCCAGAAAACAATCAGTGTACATCAATTTAATTATTTTTTGGTATTAAGACCTTCCTCTCACATGCAGAGAGTCAAAGACATAAATCCACTATGTTGGCCCAGAGCAGGTTGGTAGATGACGCATGACATCGAAAAATTATAGGAAAATATCAGTTTCCTCGCGATGTTTTCCTCTACCGGTTTTAAGAAAACTTTACTTAAAAAACACAGTGGCGTGGGATTTGCACCAAGTTCTGTGGATCGGTAGTTGCTGTTCTTGTAATAGGTATTTATATATTTTACAGTGGTATTACATTCGCAAGTGCAAATCTATACCTACATAATATATAAAAGCGAAAGGTCATCATCATCATCATCATCATCACGAAATCTCAGAAAATACAAATGCTAGGAGTCTGAAATTTTGTATGATATTTTGTATTATTAGGATATTAGGGTATTTTGGTGTCTTTTAGCACGTAGGCACTCGCTAAGACGGGGTTTTTCAAAATGTAACCCCTAAGAGGGTGAAACAAGGGATGGACGGTTGTATGAAGATTCCGTAATTTCCGAAGTTACACGCATGAAATCCGCAAAACCTTTTTTAATTTAATTTGGTACACAGATAGACTAGATCCTAAAAAATAATAAAGACTACTTATTATCACGGAAAAGGGTTGAAATGGGGGATAAAAGTTTAAAATGGTCGTATCTAGATACTTGATGTGAAGCCAATAAATGTTTGTTCTAGCAATTTTGTAATTTCTAACTGAACGGGGATGAAATGGGGATTTTAATAGGGGAAGAAAGTTGTATGTGGATGTTCGTCATTGTTGAAGATAAAACTATACAATTTAGTATTTAGACACTTGGCGCGAAGCATATAAAAGTTTGTTCTAGCAATTTTGTTATTTCAAACTATACGGGGATGAAATAGGATAGAAAAGTTTACATATGGAATATTGTCATTGTTGAAGATAAATGCTTAAACCACTGTATTTTTATCAGTGTACTGCCTCAGTTACCTCAATATTTATATTGCACGGACGAAGTCGCGGGTAAAAGCTAGTAATTATTTAAAAGCGATAAGTTACTCATCACGAAATCTCAGAAACTACAAATGCTAAGAGTCTGACATTTTGCATGGATGGTATCTTTTAGCACGCAGGTGCTCGCTAAAGGTACAAGTTCGCGCCGCGACCGCGACGCGAGACCGCGACAGGAGACCGAGACCGGAGACCGCGACAGGCACTTGACATTATGGAATTGTATGGACGCCAGTTCGCGCCGAGACCGCGACAGGAGACCGAGACAGGTCGCGGTCGCGGTCGCGGCGCGAACTGGCGCCAATACAATTCCATAGTGTCAAGTGCCTGTCTTGGTCTCCGGTCGCGGTCTCCGGTCTCGGTCTCGCGTCGCGGTCGCGGCGCGAACTTGTACCTTAAGACGGAGTTTTGCGAAGTTCAACCCCAAAGAGTATGTTGTATGAAAATTCCGTCATCTTCAAAGTTACAAGAATGAAATCCACATAACCAATTTTAATGAAATTTGGTACACAGATAGACTTGATCCCAAGAAAGGACATAAGCTACTTTTTATTATGGAAAAAGGGTTAAAGAGGTTAAAATGGGGAATGAAAGTTCATACGGAAGTTCGTAATTGTTGAAAATTAAACTAAGAAATTAGCAACTGGACACTGGACTGATATCCACAGTAATATTTTTTTATAATTATGAAAGTAGGTCTGTCTGTCTGTAACGCTTTAACGTCTAAACAACTGAACCGATTTTGATGAAATTGTACAACATTGTTTGATTAATTATAGACTATTTTTAGTAAACGTACATTTGTGTGGGTGTATAAATACTGCCTCAGTATCATAATATTTATCTCGTGCGGTTGAAGTCGCGGGTAAAAGCTAATTGATAATAATTGTAACTATTTGTGAAATATAGCTGAACTTTGAACAAAATTACCGCAAGCCACAACTTGAAGCAGATATCACTGGCAGTAACACTGTTTTCAACCATTCCAAAAGGCATTAAAAGCTCAATCACCCATTCCGCGAATAAAAACGTATAATTTTTTTTAATAATTATACATCTGAACGGCCACATTCCCGAAGCAATAAATAAAATAACATTTTTTTAACGGGCAGCGGTTTTATTAATAAAACTAAATTAAAGAGTAGTTCTCATTGTCATTTGTTTTAAAAAAGTCTCAACATGCTTATTTCATATCTCCATTGCACGAACATGTGTTATAATCTAGTTTGACCTCTGTACGCTGATTCCTTATTGTTACGCCAACTTAAATTTGTTAACCGCTTGCTACACCGCTTGCGCACTTGCGGGTACTATATTACACACCGGTGTATCAAGCGGTTAATGAAACCAAATTTGTTAGTGTCCACTCAGGTAACGATTACTAATAATCCCAAAGTCTAAAAACTTTATGTACAAAATAAGCTACGCTAATTATTGTCACAACAAGTTGTTAAACTAAATTATTTTACAACTAATTTAATATGAAAATGGGCCTTTTTTATCTTATTATTCTAATAATTGCAAATTTAAAAACAGCTTGCTCTAGGTGTCTTAACCACCGCATTAGCATAAGCAGTGTCATTTCACTATTTGTATAAATTTACTCTCAACTTTGTTCTCTTTTAAATTCATTTATTCAACAGTCTCATTACATAAAAGTGTTAGAGTAAGCTTCTAGAAAGGTTATTTTTGTAAATGTTAGTGAATTTGAATTTTGAATCTGTTGTAGTAAAAAGTACGCAAATATTGTTTTTAATTTAATAATTTTTTATCTCAATCCAATTACGTAAGATAAGCAATGTTTGGCCTGTAAAATAAATCAATGTAACTATAAAACTTTTATAGTCATAGCCAAAATCAAAATAATTTATTTAGTTTCAAAGTTCGTTTAAATTGTACTACAAAGAGATAACTATTATTCTTTGCATAGATCATGCGTTAGTTTGCAAAATTAGTCTAAATAGGTAAGACATGGTCTTATAGCAAGCACGTCCAATATCACATTCGTGGGTTGGTAGGCCCGGATCTTACCTTTAAATATTTTTTCGTGTGAAGATAGTATAAAACACTTTGTCATCACCACCGGCTTTAACGTCGCAGTAATAGATCGTGAACAAACTGGCAAAAGAAAGACATGTTTTGGAGACATACACAGATCAGAAGATACTTTGACTAACTGACCGAACTCGCAACAGTGGTTGTGCAATTGTGCTCCTAAAAAGCACCGGAGGGGAAGGCGTACGATCAGTCAATTAGGTTATTGTCTTTAGAGACAAATTATGGC
This sequence comes from Ectropis crepuscularia, assembly GCA_963693475.1. NCBI lineage: Eukaryota > Metazoa > Arthropoda > Insecta > Lepidoptera > Geometridae > Ectropis > Ectropis crepuscularia. The sequence goes on along the minus strand of OY856343.1, from coordinate 7,860,937 downwards.
ATTCACCAACTCCCTCTCAGCGTGATGAATTATCATCTTGGCTCTCCTTTTTTAAAGGGCCTATGGCAGACGCTACAATTTAGCGTCAGCCACTGGGCTACCACAAGTAGGAAAAATTAAGGAACAACCTGGCCTCTCGGAATTGCTCTACGACCCTGGCTGGGAGGATCTAGCACCTGCCAATGTTGCCGGTGTGTAAAGCTTAATTCCTTATATTGATTATTTTCTGATGTTGGCAAAACTATTTATAGGATTGCGTTGCTAACTAAAAGTTGAGTTGGTTGACTGATTTTTGTCGACTTATCGTTTGGACAAATTGTATGTTGAGAACAAGAAGTATTTTTTCATAACTGGTTACCAAATATAGGTAATGAAAACGGAAAATAAGTGTTTATTGGTAACTGGTTACAAAACACTGAAAAAATATCTTTTTTCGTAGCTGGTTACGAATCAGTCGGTTACGAAAGTGGCTGAAGGGGTTGCGGCTGACTTATTATTGGTAAACATCTAATCAATCCGCTGATAAATTCTGAAGGAGGTTATCTACCTGAGCGACGAGATTATTGGGGTTTGACTCTCACTCTGGGATAGAAGGCCGTGAGTTCCAGCCGTGGAACCATAAAATAGGCTGTTTATACATTGCTCCGTATAATCGGGCAACATTATATCGGCCATCGAAATATAGCGGATCTATGTTTTGACAGCCGGCTGAATAGTACGTTGTCTCTGGTCGCGGGAACGACAATCACTGGTTTTTTTGGTTAGTTTTTATAACTGGTGCTTTTCTGGATAAAAGTGTTATAGTTCGCGGGAACGACGAGTTTTTCGGGATAAAAGTTTTAGTATTGTGCGGGAACACATTATTAACATTAATTGTGACTACTGGATTAGTGCTGGACTATTGATTGTGAGGTGGCTACTGGATTGGCCGCTTCTAGAACGCAGGATCGTTCTGGGGCGGAAGGAAGTCTACGGAATTTGTCTGGTTTGGTATTCCAAATTCCCCTTTACTCCCGTTCCTTATTCCTCTTGACCAAACTGGGCTTTGGACGACGCCGGGAACCCTACGTAAGTGATTTCCTTTCGATACTTTGTTTGCAATTAAGGGGTAAATATTAAAATCGGTATAGCTACGTAAATACTTTGTTTTTGAGACTTGCTATGGCCCCCAGGTCGGTATTTCTGGCATATATACTGTACATTTTTTGGTAGACAGAGCGCGGTTAGCCGTAAATACCCCTTTTTTGTTTTTAGTTTTCTGGGAAAATATATCGGGTAGGCCAGATATTTGGGGGTTCCCAGTTTATAGTTTCTCCCCAAACTGTCGGGAAATTGGTATTAAGTGGTATCCGGCTTAATAGGTTGCGGATATAATTGTTGTGACATTGTCCGAACTTTAGGTTAATTTAAAATTTAAATTTAAATTTAAAAATGGCTTCGGATTTGGCCAACCAGCTCCGGTGGTTTGAATCCTTGCAAGGATTGGTCGGCAGGAGAGACCGGGAGGAGGCGCTGATAAACAGGGCAGAGCACCTCGACAGGCGCCTGGAGGTCGCTGAGAGGAGCACAGGATTGCTGCGGGATGCAAGGCCGTCTCCAACTGAGGAGCAGATGGAGAGGATCGACGCGGACATGCGGCGCATCCTGGATGTGTACGACGAGGTCTCCGAAAGGGTTCGCCAGCTGGAGAGGTCTCGTCAGGGAAGGGCGAACTCGGGACCCGTCATCAGGGATGCGGGTTCGGGTGTAGTGGGACGCCTTCCCACTCTGGACTTGCCCAGGTTTACAGGTAACCTGCGGGAGTGGAGCGGCTTCCGGAGCATGTTCGCCTCTCTCGTGGATTCACGCACCGATTTGACGAGGGCGGAGAAACTGGCCTATCTCCGCACGTCACTGGAAGGTGAGGCACTCTCCCTGATCCAGCACCTGGAGCTGGACGACGACAACTTCGGCACGGCGATGGAGTTGCTGGATACGAGGTTCCAAAACCCTCGGCTCCTCGCCGACGCTCACGTGTTCCAAATACTGGGGCTGCCGAAGGTGACTGAGAGGTCTCAGTTGAGGCCGCTAATCCTCACGCCCGTGAAGGTGGCGTACAACGCCTTGCGCAGCTTGGGACTGCCAGTAGAACACTGGTCGTTTCTACTGGTCCACATTCTGCTGGGCAAGGTGCCGCTGGAGTTGCGCGCCCGGTTCGAGCGGGAAAGGGGCCTTCACGGCGACCCGAAGGTCTTCCCCACGTTTGAGGAGCTGCTTCGGGTCCTGGAGTGGGAGGCGAGGATGGTCGAGTCGGCGCCGCAGGAGGCGCAGCCCGCCGCTTCAGCTCGTGGCCCTGCCGGAACAGGACCGCGACCTACCAATCCCCGCACTCAGGGTGGGGTAAAGCGGACGGCGACGGTGACGACTGCGTCGGAGCAGGATTGCCCGAACTGTGGCCAGCTTCACGCGCTGGTGCAGTGTCCGGCCCTGCTTGCGAGGACGACTTCCGACCGACGAGGGATCGTTCGGAAGTTGCGTCGGTGCTACGGGTGCCTGGGGGGTCATTTGTACAATGACTGGCCCACGGCACGGCCGTGTCCTGGGTGTGGGGGACCACACCACCAGCTCTTGTGCACCAGGAGCGATGGTGCTGGTCGACAGCCCTCAGGGAGGGGGCCCTCCACGGGCGGGGGCGCTCCCACGCAGAGCCACGCATTGTACAACAATGAAGTGGCTACAGCGTGGAGCACACCCCCTCCACCCCAACTCCCGGCAGCACCGGGCAGCCCAACAAGGGGCGTCCTACACGTGGCTCGGTCACCGACCTCACAGCCCGCGTGGACGCGGGCGAACTGGAGAGGTGGAAGGGTGATACAGGAGTCACCACGGGGGCCACCTCCCCAGCGTTATCCTTCTCCGCCGCTGGATCCGCGATTAATGCAATGGAGGGCGTACACGCCTCCCCTCCATGAGCATCCGAGGCTGGACTACCACCCGCCCTACTTTCAGTATGGCAGGGCAGCTGGATATGCCCCCCCTCCGATGGCCCTTATGACTCGGCAGCCATATTGGGCTGGGCCCTGTAGTCCGACGGGTTCGGACGGGCCTCGGAGGGATTGACTAGCCTCCGTTCCCTTGGCACAGGATCAACCGGTGGTCCTGCTGCCCACCCTCTGGTTAAGGGTTTGGGGTCCAAGAGGCGACTACGTCCGGATACGAGCGCTCTTGGACACAGGGTCCCAGGGGTGCATTTTAACAACCCGGGTTGCTGACTGCCCTGACCGCAATCCTTTCCGAATAGGAATGTACGGACGAGAAGGAGAGGCGGGTCTGTCCAGCCGACCGCACCTCTGAGTTCCCGACTCCTCGCAACGGAGTCGGTGACGGAAACCTAGCCAGGCCCAGGCGATGAGCAACCCGGGTTGTTAAAATGCACCCCTGGGACCCTGTGTCCAAGAGCGCTCGTATCCGGACGTAGTCGCCTCTTGGACCCCAAACCCTTAACCAGAGGGTGGGCAGCAGGACCACCGGTTGATCCTGTGCCAAGGGAACGGAGGCTAGTCAATCCCTCCGAGGCCCGTCCGAACCCGTCGGACTACAGGGCCCAGCCCAATATGGCTGCCGAGTCATAAGGGCCATCGGAGGGGGGGCATATCCAGCTGCCCTGCCATACTGAAAGTAGGGCGGGTGGTAGTCCAGCCTCGGATGCTCATGGAGGGGAGGCGTGTACGCCCTCCATTGCATTAATCGCGGATCCAGCGGCGGAGAAGGATAACGCTGGGGAGGTGGCCCCCGTGGTGACTCCTGTATCACCCTTCCACCTCTCCAGTTCGCCCGCGTCCGCGCGGGCTGTGAGGTCGGTGACCGAGCCACGTGTAGGACGCCCCTTGTTGGGCTGCCCGGTGCTGCCGGGAGTTGGGGTGGAGGGGGTGTGCTCCACGCTGTAGCCACTTAACGCCAAGGTCGTTAAAGCCTACCTGTGCGTCTTTGTGTGTTTGGCCACCAAAGCAGTCCACCTGGAGCTGGTCTCTGCGCTGTCTACGGAGGCCTTTGTCGCGGCGCTGGATCGCTTTGTAGCGCGAAGAGGAGTACCCTCTTTAATACGTTCGGACAATGGCACAAATTATCGAGGGGCGGCGAATTATTTACGCGAAGTTAATAATTTTTTAAATTCTGGTAATAATAGTTTAAGTCTGGCCCTCGCCCAGCGGGGAATCAGCTGGCAATTTAGTGTGCCAGCCTGTACTCACTGGGGAGGAATTTTTGAGGCTGCGGTGAAGTCTGCTAAAACCCATCTCCGCCGTGTCATCGGGGAGACCGTGTTAACTTGGGAAGAGTTAGTCACGGTACTATGCCGCGTGGAGGCAGTGCTTAATTCCCGTCCTCTCTGCCCAATCTCGCCTGACCCTAACGATCTAGAAGTCTTGACGCCGGGTCACTTCTTGATCGGTCAGCCTTTAACCGCGTTGCCGGAGTATCCCTGGAAGGATGAGCGCCCCGGACGCCTGTCCCGTTTTCAGTTATTGCAGCAAATAAGTCAAGACTTCTGGAGGCGCTGGTCGGCCGAGTACTTGCATCTGTTGCAACAACGGGTAAAATGGACAGATAGGACGGAGGCCCCTCGGGAAGGGGACTTAGTATTATTAAAAGAGGCAAATTTGGCCCCCCTACTCTGGCGTAGGGGACGTATTTTAAAATTGATATCTGGTACTGATGGCACACCCCGCGTGGCGGAGATTCTGGTTTCTGGTTCCAGACTTCAGCGCGCGGTGTCCTCTCTGGCACGCTTGCCTCTTTATTAGATATACGTATTTTTCATGGTTAAAAATTTATTTAATTTTATTGCTATTTTTGGTAAAGTTTTTTTTTGGTTTGATTTCCACTTTCGGGTCAAAGTTGGGAATTTCGTTTTATTTGGGGTCCGGATACTGCTAAATACTGGTTTCTAAAATTGAGCTGGAGTTCAATTGGTCGGGGGTTTTGTTCCGTATAATCGGGCAACATTATATAGGCCATCGAAATATAGCGGATCTATGTTTTGACAGCCGGCTGAATAGTACGTTGTCTCTGGTCGCGGGAACGACAATCACTGGTTTTTTTGGTTAGTTTTTATAACTGGTGCTTTTCTGGATAAAAGTGTTATAGTTCGCGGGAACGACGAGTTTTTCGGGATAAAAGTTTTAGTATTGTGCGGGAACACTTTATTAACATTAATTGTGACTACTGGATTAGTGCTGGACTATTGATTGTGAGGTGGCTACTGGATTGGCCGCTTCTAGAACGCAGGATCGTTCTGGGGCGGAAGGAAGTCTACGGAATTTGTCTGGTTTGGTATTCCAAATTCCCCTTTACTCCCGTTCCTTATTCCTCTTGACCAAACTGGGCTTTGGACGACGCCGGGAACCCTACGTAAGTGATTTCCTTTCGATACTTTGTTTGCAATTAAGGGGTAAATATTAAAATCGGTATAGCTACGTAAATAATTTGTTTTTGAGACTTGCTATGGCCCCCAGGTCGGTATTTCTGGCATAAATACTGTACATACATATATCTTTAATAGTTGGCACCATTCATATAACTAATATAAGAGACCAGAGGTGGGAAAATAACAAAAAACACAATTAGTTTTACACAATTACATTTATACACGAATCTTAACCATAATACAAACGAAATCAAACCGATCTTATACAATTTAAACTCAAACATCTAAAACTGATACTTGAAATGAACTCGACAGATTAAAGATTACAATTTAAACTTTGGCTGGTCAAACAATCAGAGCTACCGCTTTAGAGGAGGTCCGGTGGCAGGAAAGAGACCGAACTGAGCGCGCGGTCGCTTATAAAGGTTTCCCCCACCACCGCGGTCCCTTAAATCTCGTTTTCTGCTAACACGGCCTCTCCTGACTGGAGACGTCCTCGTCCTCCTATACTCCAGTCTGCAGGCTCCCAGTCGCGGTGGAAGTGCTGCGTACAGGCTCGTCTGGCGTCAAACGCACGTCGTCGGCCACCGTGGCTCGCTCGTGCGTGGACCCCGCATCATCATAATAGACTGACTGCATCTAGAGCCAGAAATAAAAACACATTTAACATAGCTGTCTAAAGAGTTTCATGTGATCTATGAAACTCAATTTTACATCTGGTAATTTTCTCACTGTGCCACTGAAGCCAACCATAGGCACGACGTTAGCATAGTTAGTTACAGTGGCACAAATTCACATGAACCATAGGCACGACGTTAGCATAGTTCAGTGAAGAAACACAAATCAACGAGAACCATAGGCACGACGTTAGCATAGTTCCGTACAATAACACAAACAAGAACCATAGGCACGACGTTAGCATAGTTCCACACAGTAACAAAAATAAACAAGAACCATAGGCACGACGTTAGCATAGTTCCGTACAATAACACAAATAAACAAGAACCATAGGCACGACGTTAGCATAGTTCCGTACAATAACACAAATAAACAAGAACCATAGGCACGACGTTAGCATAGTTCCGTACAATAACACAAATAAACAAGAACCATAGGCACGACGTTAGCATAGTTCCGTACAATAACACAAATAAACAAGAACCATAGGCACGACGTTAGCATAGTTCCGTACAATAACACAAATAAACAAGAACCATAGGCACGACGTTAGCATAGTTCCGTACAATAACACAAATAAACAAGAACCATAGGCACGACGTTAGCATAGTTCCGTACAATAACACAAATAAACAAGAACCATAGGCACGACGTTAGAATAGTTCCGTACAATAACACAAATAAACAAGAACCATAGGCACGACGTTAGCATAGTTCCGTACAATAACACAAATAAACAAGAACCATAGGCACGACGTTAGCATAGTTCCGTACAATAACACAAATAAACAAGAACCATAGGCACGACGTTAGAATAGTTCCGTACAATAACACAAATAAACAAGAACCATAGGCACGACGTTAGCATAGTTCCGTACAATAACACAAATAAACAAGAACCATAGGCACGACGTTAGCATAGTTCCGTACAATAACACAAATAAACAAGAACCATAGGCACGACGTTAGCATAGTTCCGTACAATAACACAAATAAACAAGAACCATAGGCACGACGTTAGCATAGTTCCGTACAATAACACAAATAAACAAGAACCATAGGCACGACGTTAGCATAGTTCCGTACAATAACACAAATAAACAAGAACCATAGGCACGACGTTAGAATAGTTCCGTACAATAACACAAATAAACAAGAACCATAGGCACGACGTTAGCATAGTTCCGTACAATAACACAAATAAACAAGAACCATAGGCACGACGTTAGCATAGTTCCGTACAATAACACAAATAAACAAGAACCATAGGCACGACGTTAGAATAGTTCCGTACAATAACACAAATAAACAAGAACCATAGGCACGACGTTAGCATAGTTCCGTACAATAACACAAATAAACAAGAACCATAGGCACGACGTTAGCATAGTTCCGTACAATAACACAAATAAACAAGAACCATAGGCACGACGTTAGCATAGTTCACATTGTCGACAACATGACATAGGCACGACGTTAGCGTATCATGTGTCACCTACTGTGTGACATAGGCACGACGTTAGCATATCACACGGAGGCAAGATACTTCACCCTCCAAAACAGCAGCACACGTTTAGCAGAGTCCACTCCCCTCGCCACGGCACCATGAATTCTGCCGCGGCTCGAGTCGACTTTCCACACGAGCCTGCCAGCAGCCGCAGCTCAAATCGACCGCGGGGAAGCGCTTTGACCACACGACTCGACCCGCGCATACCCGAGTCGAATTTGAGAGTTGTCTGTGCCTGTTTTAAACAAAAACAAAAGAATTAACTTCTAATATTCCAGGAAGCTTCTTTAACGCTAAGATTCAGTCTCATCTTGTCGAATTTGGTTAATAGCTCGTAGCCGTTTAGAGGCTCGCTGACGATGAATTTATCTCATTTCTTACAACATGGGTAGCCGCTTCCAACCCCAGAACTAAATTTAGAGGCGATAGATAAGCTGGTAGTTTTTTTTTTCTAGTCATGTTTAAGACTAGTTGAAATCGCCACATTACATCCGAGCACTCTAGCGGTGGTTGCACTCAATGCAATCTATGTTTAGTAAAGGCAGACAAGAGTAACGTTCGACTCGGTCGTACCTGACCTTGAATTAGTCTAAGATGTAATGGAATAGGTCATTAAAAGCACTGAAGTCATGAATATTTGGATCAAAATTAGAAAGATAGTAGTGGATGGATCTCACCAAAGTTACTGCAGTAAACGCGTCGTTGAGACGCTCCTTAACACCTGCGAGGGTCAGGCTCGAAACCTCACCGCGTGATGTTGCTGCAGCCAGCTGAACCTGTACTAGCCCGGCTTGTTCCCAAGCGCTAGGAACTGCCGCAGCGACGCCACAAGGAAGCTCTGCCGCAGCGACGCCTCAAGCAGGCTCTGCCGCGTGGCGTGGCGCCGGCGCCGGACTCTCGACAGCCGTGAGAGCGCAGCACCTCGGGATTTCTCATTTGTGAGGAAACCGCATGATTTTGTCCCTCCAGTGACGCCAATCTATTCAAAATGGATTGTTTTGGTTAAAACATACTAGAAGGGCTGCGTTGTCTTTGACGCGACCCACGTTTACTATTTCAGCTGCGATTTCGCGAGCGGTTTCTACTTTTTCGCTTTTTATCGGACGAAATTTTTAACAAATATTCTAAAATTAGGCTGATTTAGACTGAAATTATGAAAAACACAAGTAGCAAAAAAGATTTAAAGGCAAAAATCACGACTAAATAACAAAAATTAGCAACAAAATTACTTTTGTAATAAAAGCAAAGGCTACAATACAAAATGTTTTCAAAAAAACACCTGTTCACTATATTTCTTCTTTTTAATTGAATTGGAAGGTACTCACCCAAACGAAGTTGTACTTTACCACAAGAATCGTCACAAGACACAAACCACTTTTTTTTTTACGAGGGTAGATTTCACGGAAAAAATATTACGCTAATTGTTTGAGCAGCCAAAACGTCCTTTATCAGGATGTACGGACAAGGACACGCGAGTTATCGAATCCCACTTCTGATATAAGAGACCAGAGGTGGGAAAATAACAAAAAACACAATTAGTTTTACACAATTACATTTATACACGAATCTTAACCATAATACAAACGAAATCAAACCGATCTTATACAATTTAAACTCAAACATCTAAAACTGATACTTGAAATGAACTCGACAGATTAAAGATTACAATTTAAACTTTGGCTGGTCAAACAATCAGAGCTACCGCTTGAGAGGAGGTCCGGTGGCAGGAAAGAGACCGAAGACCGAACTGAGCGCGCGGTCGCTTATAAAGGTTTCCCCCACCACCGCGGTCCCTTAAATCTCGTTTTCTGCTAACACTAAATATATTCTACATCATTTTAGAGTTTTTATTTAAATTTGTGGTAAAATATAAAATTTAATTAAACAAGTCAAATTATGTGACTTTTTTATAGAACCCAACCAATGTTTGTAGTTTGTGTTGTTTGTAGCAAAATGTTTCACTTTTGAATTGGCGTCAAAAATTATGGCCACGATAATTAAATTTAACACGGATATCTATCTCACAATAGTCTCCTAGTCTGTTTAAGTTTTTGTCTAGTCCGTTTAGTTTTATTTGGACGCTAATATTTGTTATGATTAACTACAATAGCAAAATTTAAACTATTGTTAGTGTAATGTTTTCCATTTAGGATGTTGTAATGCTTGTCTTGAAGGTATTTCGGTAGTACATATTACTTCATGTCGTTATATTATATCGTTACATACACATTACACGAGTACCTATGTACAATATACATACTTAAATACAGCGGAATTAGTAACAGTTTTTTTTTATAAAGAGTGACGAGACGAGCAGGACATGTGCCTGATGGTAAGCAACATGCCTGCCACATAACAGCACAGTGACATGCAGGTATTGGAACATGAAGAGTCCAAGTCATTACCTATCACTGCACTGCGCTCGTCACCCAGAGATCTAAGATGTTATATCTCTAAACCCTGTAATTTCTCTGGAAACATTGCCCTTCAAACCGGAACATAGTAATATTTGCACATTACTGCTTGGCGGTAGAATAACTGGCAAAGGTGTGGTACTTCCCCAGACGGACTCTGCAAAGAGTCCTACCACTACAAAAGTTACAGTTACAGTGTCGCGAATACCATTGTTTTTTTCCATGCTCAAAAAATTTCTTCAAATACTTTTCATACCAAAAGTCAACCACCCCATTACATAGTAAGAAGCGTGTAAGCGAAGTCTTAAATTCGCCTGCTACATTTGGGTGATGAAGCATTCGACATTACCGTGCTCAGATCTAACCTGCATTTATCTCGGTAGCTGTCACAGAAATAATTCATTCTATTTCTCACAGAAAACAGCGCTTATGGGAGCAGTTCGGGTGCTAGTTTTCAATATTTCATGGATCCCGATTGTTCCAATAACTTACGTCTGTCAAAACGGCGATAGACTCCCGGCCATTCAATAACGCGCCAAATGATCATAAAACTGTATCGCAACTGGCTATATTGTGAGTTAAAATGCTAATTTTGAGGCTGTAATAGTGAGTTATTTGTTTATGCTAAAATAATTATTTTTGCTCTAGTTTCGATATACGTACTATCGTATAAGTTATAATTAGAAGATAAAAATATACTGGGTGGTAAAGAGTTACTCAAATAGCGTCTTTTCTGGAAAGAAATTGTATGGGGTCCCAAAACAGGGAGCATAAAATTAGCTATTTTTAACTAAGATCGATTATACAATATTAGGTGAAATATGTAATTGGGCTTATTTGGAATTAGAATTTACTAGTAAGCGTAGTGATATATTTAGACAAACGTATTACATCTTAGATATTATTTATACTTTGATTAACTAAGTTAGGATAGGATATTGGCGCGTTAGATCTGTATGCAGTAAATTAAGAAATAAAAATTACACACTTCACGGAATAAATAAATAAACACAAGAAAGCTATAAATACCTTTTTATTTGTAAAATCCATTTTATTTACCCCTCATAATCAAATATAAAACTTTGTGTATTGTTAAAAAAACATATTTTTTGTGTTTTTTTTCTTCTTCCATTTCTATGCATGATCATTTCTAAAACTGATTTGTAAAATAATTTCTGGATATTTCAATTTAAGGGAGATAGTATACGATTGGTAAAAAATATGTATTGTTATTTGGATCTAAATAAAAAGAAATAATCTTGAAGGAAGTCAAATCATACAAAAAAAAATCCGACCGAAGCCACTCGACGAGAACTGAGTAAGTACGAGTATCTCCGGAAAACACCCGAAGTGCTCTCACGCTATTCTGTCTACCGAAACTTAAAGACTGCCTACAAATACTTAAAGAATGCCTACTGAACTACAAATACATTCTTAGTAAAATAATGGAATATTTAATCGCGGAGCTAAGCATAATGGTGGACAATTCACACACAACACCATCTCTGACCCCAAACTAAGCAAAGCTTGTAATATAATATTATTTGAGCACTTGACTAGCACTTGATCCATGACTATCACTGTAACTGAGCTGTAGGTTTTGTTGCACATCAAAACATATCATACAAAAGACGTTAAATAATAGTAAATAAATTCTAGGGACAAAAAAAAATAGATTTGTAACTCTCTTTACACAGCTGTAAAGTCTCGTTGAAAAAAAATAGACTTTTTGCTTCAATATCCGAATAAACGGGCGCACCATTCACCCTTTGTATTTATTTAAATTTTTATTTGCATATTGAAATCGTTCTAGTGTTTTTGTTCATTTTGTGTGTGCACTTCATTGCTGTTTATTTTACAGTTTTAACCCGTGAGGAGGCGCGCCTTAAAACATTACACGGATGGGCGCGCGCGAGCAATTCGCTCACGCTATTTCAAATGTCATTATCTACCAATTTGTCATATTAATTAATTAAAAACTGGTTCATTTGAGTAAAACGACATTATATTTACTTTAAAATAGGCGTTTTACTAAAAAAAAATTACAAAAATGCAGTTTCTCTGCAAAATTAAAAATCCTATAAACCTTGGTTGACTTTTTTGGCAGTCTTGAAGAAAAAAATTGTAAAAAAGTTAAAATAGCATATAATTAAAAAAAACACTCTTCCATTAAATCTTGACAAGTGTGCCTCTCATAAGACGGTTGACACAAGAACGTGACGTGCTCCGTGCAGAGTAATTTATGACCCGAAGTACACGCTTTTTTAGACCGTCTATTTTTCAATCTGGGGCATCTGGCACAAAATCCACTTGGTCGTGGCCCTTCTTGAGCGTTGGGAACAGGTACAAAACGCTTCATCAAAAATTTGAGATCATATAAAACATTTTGCATGTAAATTCGTCGTGAAATATGTGGTTTTACCAGCTCTAATGCCACTTGTTTTAGGAAAACACGTTGAAACGTCATCTGCAGTTTCGTCTGAAGATTGCTTGGTATCAGTTTCATGAGGACTTTGTATGACGGAACAGTCGCTTTCAGGGCTATCAACACGAGTGTGGTCTTCATCATCAGGTACCGAATGATCATCAGAAAGCTCGCCCAGCCACGAAGAAATTTGAGCATCTTGTCTTTCATATCTATCGCCCATTTTACTCGTATTTGTTAGCTAGAAAACCAAATAAACATTCCATTACAATATAATTTTGATTGTAAAATCATATGATGTAAAGTACTAACAGATTTGTTAACGTTCAAACACACATTAAAAGTAATAACTGTAGAACAAAATACAAATTATGAAGAAAAAAATACTTACGTGGATGGGCGCGCGATGAGCAAAACGCCGCGCAGCGGTTCACACCCCCAACAAACACTTCACTACGAGGCCACCGCGACACTGAGCGGCGCGTGAGTTGCGTCAGGGGAGAGAGGTTGAATAGTTAGGAAGGTACCTAGACGCTTGACGCGCTATGAAGTCCGTAGTAACAAAAATATTCTGGACGAAGTTTTGTGTGAGCAAAATGCTCATAGCGCGCCTTCTCACGGGTTAACAGCTTTTAGGAAACGCAGTTGGAACCATGAACAATTTGGTTAAATTTTGTGCAAACAAAAAGTTATGGTTTTTAGAAATGGTTTATAATCCCGTGGATGTCGAACTTTCTATATTTTTAACTGACTGCATAGTAGAAGAAGTTTTCAGTTTGTTTTCAAAATTAATGACAATTAGTTTATCACAATAGCTTGCTGTATTATAGGAGCAATGTGTTTAATTGCCCATCGCGTGTATAGTGGTTTCTCCAATTTCATAAACAAAATTTGAGTGAATGAGTTTAATTTTTAAACTGGAGTTTTTAATTGGCTCAAAGAAAAACAATTGTATTACAGCTAAATGTATAAAGATTAGCAAACGCTTCCTAACTATAGGCAAGAACGATTGGCTTAGTTGGTACAAAATAGGAGCTTCAGTACGATGTCATACGATGTCAGTTATTTAAGGAAGCCATAAGGAACGTGATAAAAAGTACAACACAATAATCATAACAAAGAATTTTAATGCACGGCCATACCGCTTAGATTAGTACCTACTGTAGCTAAAGCTGCTATAGCGTTTAAGATCTTACTTACTTATCAAATTTTTATTTGCTCATCCCATTCCTAAGCTAGTTAAGCCAGTCCAAGTCATGGCTCATTTTCCCCTCCGGCTAAATTGGCTGACCCGTGGTCCCCCTGGGTTCTGAGCGACCCGCAACTTTTTTCCGCCATTAACATCTCTCGTTACCAGTCACGCCCCACGCTACGTGATCTGCATTCACATCGCAACCCTTTCCAATAACGGTGTGTACACACTCCGAAGAGATAGGGCGTTTTAAAGAACCTATGCAAATAGAGAAGAGTGCTCAGTGGCGTCAGTTATTACGAGGGGATTTGAAGTCTGGAACGGCAGTTTGATAGTTTTCTTTTGGGGATTGAAATGAACGATTATGTCTATGAAAATGTTCGTCTACACTGTCGATGAAGTCAACGTACTATAGAGTAAGATTAGTTTGCTTAGCACAAGTACTCGAGAAGGTATAGATAACGATGCAATGTTTACAAAATTTCATTCGCTACGCTCGGTTTTTTTGGAAGCTAAACATCCTGCTAATATTATAAATGCAAAAGCTTGGGATGTTTATTGCACGTGAAAACATCTGAATGGCTTGGGTTAAAATTTGGAAAACAGTAAGATTATAGATAGCTACTTTTTATTCCGCGAAAATAATGGAAATAGGAACTGCAATCGTAAAGCTTAACTACTAGCTTTTATAAAACTGACTGATCCCGTAAATGTACATCTGTTAAATAAATTAATTTGTCAACTGAATAAAACACCAAAGTGAACCGACACTTTATGTAAATGATGTGACTTCACAGAACGACGGTTGCATTATTTGGAAATTGTTCATAGAAAAAACAATTTATTGAAAAATAATAAGTCCATAATCACAGATTACAGAAATAAAACCAGATGGAGCGCGCAGAACAGAGCTACTGAAGCAGACAAAGGAAATACAAAAGCCGAAGCAAATACAAACTCCAGTCAGTATGGAACGGACTTCCGTGTTGTACGGGAGTCCCGTGTGATTTTAAGTTTTGTTTTAAAATATGCCGTCTTGTGTCTTCAAACATTGCAAACAATGTTCCCAAAAACAAAAAAAGGAAAGAGGAATATAATTTCATAGGAAAATTTGAATATTTTTACTGTTATTTATATAATTTAGGCGATTTTATTTTGGTGATGATTGGAACACAACACCTCAACGAAAATAGGTTAGTGTGGCGATACTAAATGGAAATTATTTTCCCTGAATTTAGGGTAAAATATAGATTTTAAATTTTTTTAGATACTCGTAGACCAAATTATAGATGGGCATTGTATTATTCATTTTAATATATTTCAAATTTAATTTTGGTAAATGTGAAATTTGTAAAATGAGTAATTTATGACATAAAAATGTACAAAAAACAAAATCATTAATACATCATAAAATTTGTTTGTGTATTTATTTATTTCGTTAGTGGCACCACTGCCCAAAATAATACAAATTTTATTTCCTCATGAATCAAAAGGTTATATGGAAGAGATCGCTTTTAGCGACAAGATCGCCTTTGTGCCCATTTTGTTTTGTTATTATATGTGTTACTTCTTGTCAACTTTGTTTATGGTGTCAATAAAGTGTTTTGTATTGTATTGTAATGTCATTCGATATATTATCTAAGTGAAACGGTGGAAATATAATTGGTTATAAAATTATGGTTTATAAAATAAAACATTTGTTGAAGGAAGATATTTTTGATGTTAATACTATGTAACGTGTATGTATATAACGTTGTTTGTAAAATGAAATATTTTTATATTGTTAAGTTTTTTAATATTATACGGTTACTTGATTTTAAAGTCTTGTTTTGTCAAAAATAAAGGTGAATAATAAGTAAATTATTAAAATGATTATTTAGTTAGTTTTTTTTGTTTGTTGTTTGGATCTATTAAATACAGGTAGCCTATATGCATTTTATCAAAAATAGTTTGGTGGTAAAGATGGTTGTTTTAATTTTTGTTTAATCTAACTAAGCGAGTAAATTACACTAATTTTATTATTTGCGATTCAAGTTAATTTCTAGTTGCATGCAAAATCAAAATTCTTTTCTTCATAGAATGGAAATAGTAGTAACAAGAAATCCTTGCATAATCGGTGTAATAATATTAATATTTTAAAATATCAATTGATGTGTTTATTATACGTGAAGATTTCCCAAGCTAAGACAACAATAGTGGGACTTTTTTCTTAAGACTGACAACATTATACAAGTAATTTGGAACGTTGATTTGACAATTTTAAGTCAACATGACTAATTACGGGCTTCACAGTGTTGTTCACGAAGGTTCCATCTGTGTTTTATTTCTGTAATCTGTGTCCATAATGCTTTTAGCTTTGCACAGATAATTTTATGACTGTGTTATAAAGTACTTAAAAAAGGAAAATTATTTATCATTTTACGTATTGTCCAAACTGTACATAAGACATCTGCATGGTCTCGCTAAAATTGTAAATATTTAAAAAAATGGATCTGGTCGTTAGCCTTGAAAACTCGAGAACGGCTGAACTGATTTGGCTGATTTTGGTTTTGCATTTTGTATGAGTTCAATTGTAGAATTAAGTTAGTCAGGCTAGCTAGGACTCTATAAATCTTGTAATTAAATCGCAATAATAATAGTCACGACAAGAGCCCAAGTTTGACTCATAACCATAATGAGCAATACGACCGTAGACAAGAGAAAGACTCCCGAGGAGGATCACTGCTGCACCACTTTAGTCTGGGGAGATAGTGGCTCACCCATTCCGCCTCAGTCATCGTGCTCCATTGTATTGTGCAGGGACCGTCTTATTTTTATGGGGTGCAGTCCGGCACACATGTCGGCAGTCGGGTCTCATATGACATATTACATACTAAAATCTTCACGTTGGCTTACATCTGTTCCCGAAGGATGATACCGGGATCTCCATTGAAATGCTCCAGAATGTAACCATGCTATGAATGTGCCATTGCTGATAGCAGGCTTGCACCGCTCTTCTTACTAAGGTTGCCGGCATTTGTATACAATAGTCCTTCGAAAAGAAATTAACGCAAGCTTACTCGAGCTTTAACTGGCTAACCAAGCAGCAAAGGAATCGGACAGAAAATTGTCTACCCCCTACACTAGCGGCTACCAAAGAAACCGTGGTTTGAGTGATAGGTCTACGAGTAAGTTGCCATTGAAATTGCCTATTCGCGATTTTATCATAATTTATTCACCTAAATACCTTCTCTATTCGATGTTTGTATGGCACCAAATTAAACACAAGAACATTTGGTAAATTATGTGCAAACCATATTTATTATAACATTTACTCCGTGGATTAGGTAATTCTATTATTTAACGAAAATTATTTGATAAATGTAATCCTTTTGCTACAAACAAATTTATCTGTATTTATTATCAAATAATAATACATTTAATTTGAAATACAAATATTCGGTCTCATATATCTGAATGCTAAAACGGATTTTCTGATTCGCAGAATTACATTGAGTCTGCATTTTGTACGTTCAACTGTTTTTGTTATAGAGCCATTTGTAAGCGTGCACCGTACACACTTTAGCTTTGTAGGTATGAGGGCTTAAATCGCCCTAAAGAATTGCTTGACCTTCACCTCAGGACAAATTGGGTTACAGCCCTCAAATAAAACGAAGAATTTTCAATTTACATTTCGTGCAAGTTGCTTTTTACGCTCTTTTTAGAACCTTCTTGATTTTATGATATTTTAATCTACCTTTTAAGAGCGTTAGGATCGTCTCGTACCATGCAAGAACATAAGCATATTAGGTTTCGAGTGAAAAATTAGTTTTTAACTAGATAATAGTGACTGGCAAAGAAATTTAACATTGGATTTTTTTTCAAACTTTTTACATAGCAATTCTGATGCAATTTCATTACGACTTGAAATTGACGTTCAGTATCAATACAATATCGAATATCTTAGGTTAGTATTTTTATGTATTGTTCAAGTTAGTACATAGTATTTTTAGACTACAGGCCCGTGAACAAAATTTACGGGTCAAATGAACCAGCAGGAGACCTATGTAGGATGATAGAAGGGTGTAAAGTATTAAGATTCAGCACTAAGCCGTCACTTGTAAGCTGTCCAACTGAGTGTGATTGAAGAGGGGGGGTTGCAACCCTCTACCATTTCTCCTTGTCGCATGATTTTTGTACGGCATTGCGAAATAATGGATTAGAAGAGGTATTGAAACTGTATGGAACCAATGCCGTACTTAATCAAATGACCAAATTTGCTGTGTAAATTACTCGTACTCTGTAAATTTTTCCGACAAACTAATAATTAAAAAGTTAAAATTTATATTTTTTATTGTTTCAATACCTCTTATAATATATTATTCCGCAACGCCGTACAAAAATAATGGGACAAGGAGAAATGATGGAGGATTGCAACCCCCCCTCTTCAATTGCACTTAGTTGGACAGCTTACAAGTGACGGCATAGTGCTGAATCTTATTACTTTATACCCTTCTATCATCCTACATAGGTCTCCTGCTGGTTCATTTGACCCGTAAATTTTGTTCACGGGCCTGTAGTCTATTTCTTTCAAACTAAAAATTACGTAGGTAATAGTAGCATGCTCTTTAGTTTTCCTCTTCACTTAATATTTATCCAGTCTATTTATTTACAAGCTCTCATTACTTAACTTATGTGGTTTTATAATTGGTAGTTTACCCTAATCAAAGTATATAAGTCCATATCTCATTCCAGCTGCCACACTACGCGCATTAAAAATTACATCAAAATCCGATCAGAGGTAACTTATCTGGAAAGAGTAGGTAATGGACATCCAAGTCACATGTAACAAAGAATGCCATAACCAATCTATACTAATATTATATTATAATTATAAAGCTGAAGAGTTTGTTTGTTTGAACGCAAGGATCTCGGGAACTACTGGTCCGAATTGAAAGTTTTTTTTCTCCGTTGGATAGTCCATTTATCGAGAAAGGCTATAAAAGGCTATTTAACATTACGCTACTATAAACAGGAGCGGACCACGAATGAAAAATATAACAAAAACGGAAAACAATGCATTTTGAGAGCTTTCGTTGCGTGACAGCATTTGCCTATCTCTTATAGGTTGCGTCATTAGAACATAAGGTAACCGAATTTGTTCAAAATTTGAATTGGTACGACCAATTTTCGATAGATAGCGTAGCAAAGCGCGCACGGTTAAGCTAGTGAATTTATAAAAGCCGAAAAATGATAAAATTTGTTTTGGTAATGGTCTTTTCTCGTGACCACGCCACTGTCCACAGATTAGCTAAATTGTCTTTGCCACTGGCACACCCATGACCGTTGTAACGCAAAACGTCAATTTATGATCATGACCTGAGTTGCTTGCAATACGAGTTCTTGCAAAAATCATACATTGATTTCCAAATTTTGGACTGATCTGTTCAGTTCTTGCAACGTGATTGAGCAACAAACATCCAAACTATCCCATTTATATTAGTAGGATGTAATACTTTGCTTATGTAAAAACAAAAACAAACCCAATGATTCAAGTTGTCTCATTCAGACCCCTGTAAGCGCGTGTGTTTGTCACTTTCTCAACCCCATCTTTTCACACACCCCTTTTATCCCTTGATATTGATAAATGCAAGCAATCCGTAATTTATTGTTCAATAACAAATTCAATCACGCCCCGAATTTTCCACTAAAAGGATCAATCGCGTGAAAAATAAGCAGCTATCGAAAAACCACTATTTGAAAATAATGTATTGGCCAAAGAAATGCCGCCTAGTTTTCGTTGAGATATATTCATAAATAGAATTTCTTTCGCTGAAGTATTTGCCGGGGAGTTTTATACTCAGTTCCAAAAAGGTTTATTTCTTATGTTTCATATGTACCTATATAGCGTAGAGTGTCGAGATAGTGCGGGTTGGTGGTGGACAAACCCGTACTATCCACCAACCCGCACTGGGCCAGCGTGGTGGATTATGGCCTTGACTATCTCCTTGCGAGAGCTAAGGCCCCGAGTCCCAGCTGTGGGAACATTCACAATATTTATTTGTGTGTGTAGAGTGTCGGAAACACTTAGTAAGACATAGGTACTATTGATAGCAAGCAACACGTTTGCCCATAGCACCATAGTGCTTACGTAGCTACTTCAATATAAACCTAAATCATTGGCCTGCACTGTACTAGGCTTGTAACCCAGTACTATAAGATAAGTTATCTATTCGCCTTTTAATATTTTTTCTATTAAAATATTTTTTAAGCCGGCAGGTCTGCCGCCTATCTCTCCTGCTTTCTGTTTTCGCTAATGAAAGCAGACAACTACATCTGCTTTCGGTTCTACTGAATACGGAAAGCAGATGTAGTTGTCAGTTTTCATCGGTGTTATAAAATTGGCCGATGACGTTACAAATGAAAGCATAGCAGAAAGTTATGCGGTAGACCTACGCAACGCAAACATTTTTCCACATTAGGTAGGTACTGCTTAGCGGTAGAATAACTGGCAAAACATTCTACGAGTATCACCACAGCAATCTAAATAATAAGGTAAATTGTTTAGATTTCTGTGAGTATCACTAAGACATGTCACAGTGAAGACAATACGATTACATTTTCATACAAGGAGAAGTTTCCTAGAAGTAATGATTAGTTCTTCGAAATTCCAATTTTGTTCCTGTAGGTAAATTCTACTAAATACGAAATGAAACTAGCTCAGTAAGTAAACTTGATTTTGATTTTTTTGGAATTTGTGTCTTACGAATTCGAATATACGTGGAACACTCAAAAAGTTTTGAGAAACTAAAAAACTAACTTGTATGAACAAAATATTTTTACTACATTTTTTCAACTCTCCAGCTGCCTCTATACAAAGTTTAATGAGTCTGAACCAATTTTCAAAAAAAAAAACCAGTCCTCCGCAGACACCTCTTCCACGGCCTTCTCAAACGCTGTTAGCGCGTCTTCCGGGGATGAAAACTGCATCCCTTTGAGCTGATTTTTAAGTTTAGGGAATAAAAAAAAGTCACACGGAGCCAAATCAGGACTGTAAGGAGAGTGGCCCAAGACTCTGACCGGTGTGGAGTCCAGGAAGTCCCTCGTTTTGATAGCAGAAAGCGCGGACGCGTTGTCGCGGTGAAGAAAGGACCCCGCGGAGCCCGGTGTTCAGTTGCTTGTTGCTCATTGCAGAAAAAACTTCTGTTCGGCATTTTATGGTGTACCATTCGGGGTTGATGCTGGTTTGGTCTCGAAGTAGAATGGAAATTAGGTACCCCGTCTGAGTGAAGAAACTAGCGATACAAATTTTCCCTGCGCTCCTCGGTCGCTTCACTTTCGTATACGTTGATCCATTTTGAAACAGCTAAACTGTCGACAGACACCTTGTTTCTAGATCGTATTAATAAATCCAGGTTTCGTCACCTGTCACAATGTCGTAAACGCGCCGTGACGAGCCTGCATCAAATTTTTCTTTCATATCACTTCACCAATCCATACGGGCCTACTTCTGAGCTTCGGTGAGGTTGTGCGGGAAACAGCTATCCTCCTTACACGAAGGTGCTCGTGCAAAATCTTGTGAACACTTACTTCCTGATCCAATCTGTAGAGTATGTTAAATCTTTTCATACGTAATGCATCTGCTTTATTGAATTTATTTTTTAATGCCAACGCACTTTCTTCGGTGACAGCCGTCGTAGGACGACCACTCCTTTTGTTCATCCCCTAAATTAAAACGACCGCGTTTGAACTCGCAGTACCAGCGGTAGATGGTTGTTTTTGAACGTCTTTCATCCATAAAAGCAATTCGAAGTCGATCAAATGACTCATCAGGTTTTAAGCCACCTTTGAAATCGTAAAAATCATAGAACGAAAATTTTCTCGACGCAGATCCATTTTTTTATGAAACAAGAAAATTTGAAAAGGCTGTCAAAAAAATACGGAGGAAAATTTGAAAATCGAACAGAGGTATTTTTACTTTTAAATAATCGAAGTTTTCCAAATAATTACAAAGTGGCCAGTGTCTTATACAAAAAACTTTTTTTCGCAAAACTTTCTGGTAGCTGTTTATGACAAGTAACTCAATAAAATTTATTAATAACCGTTGAACATATTTATCGTTATCGAACATATAGTTCATATCTGTTGATCTCTTTGATGAACGAGTTACGGCTGGTCTAGTTACAGCTGGTCTAGTCGGGAGAACGGCGGCTGCCGATCCGGAGACCCCGGGTTCAAACCCCACACGCACTACTGTCTTTTCGAAGTCATGTGCGTAATGCCGCTAACTTAAAACGGTGAAGGAAAACATCGTGAGGAAACCGACATGTACCTAGAATCTTTCGAAGTCATGTGTCATCCACCAACCCGCACTGGGCCAGCGTGGTGGATTATGGCCTTAACTCTCTCCTTGGGAGAGAAGGCCCCGAGTCCCAGCAAAGAACGTTTAGTGGGCTGTTTGTGAGAACATAAAATTGAACTGCGTTTCACGTATTAAGTATTCGGAATATGAAAAGATTTTTGAATACCGCTCGCTGTTTCTGATCGAATGTGATATTTTGTTTGCACTTTTAATAACACTTTTAAATAAATAAACAATAAATAAATATTGGTGGACAATTCACACACAACACCATCTGACCCCAAACTAAGCAAAGCTTGTGTGATGGCGGCCAGATAGCTGATATAATGCTTATATAGTTTTAAATACATACTTATTATACATAGAAACACTCAGACACAGTGCAAACATTTGAATTCATCACACAAATATTGGGTGGGAATCGAACCCACGACCCTCGGCTTCGCAGGCAGAGCTACTATCAACTAAGCCACGATGCCAGTCTTTCTTATTAAATAGATTGCACAGACGACCAAGGCGGGTACTTGATTGAGGACAACAAAAAAATTTGCAATTTACCAAGTATTACGGCGCATATATTGAGTTTTCATATAATTGCACTGCCCCGCTGCTTTACCCGTTTCCGTTTTCATTATTTTCCCGCAATACTATGTAAGCTATGTGCAATAGCCAAACTATAATTGTGTTTCAAATTTCAACCCGATCCTACATACCTCGACGTGATTGAGCCACATACATCGAAATATCTAAACTTTGACCTAAAATCAAAGAGTTTACTAAATATATAACTATGCATCCTACTAATATTATATACTCGAAATTTTGTCAGAATGTATGAATGTACATACGTGTGTTATTGTTTCACGCCAAAACTACGGATGGGATTTCGATGAAATTTGGCAGACAGGTACAGAGAAATTACTGGGCATAGAGATAAAACATATATCTCTGGGTGACGAGCTCAGTGGAGTGCTAGGTTATGATTTGGCTTCTTTATGTTCCAATATCTGCGTGATACTATGTTGCTTACCATCAGGTACATGTCAGGCTCGTCTCGTCACTCCTTTCTAATAAAAAAGTGTTAGTCCAGAGCATTGCATGGTTTTAACATAAGAAGGAGTAATTAACGCCTCTGACGGTTTTAAGCTTTTTCAGTTGTTCACTAAACTTACATTATCTATTACGGGATATGTACCCCTGAAAACGGTGCATGAAACTGCATCGAAATATCGGAAGCTCGTTTCACGATTCAATCACGGTAAATATCCCATAATTGATAGTAGGTACCTTCAATTTACGATATTTAAACCACAAAAATTATGATTTAATTTGTAGTCTCCAAAATCTAGCCATTGTGCGAACCCGGCTGAACAGTAACAAGATAACACCCGATGCTGGGAAACCGAATGTTGGCGGAGATAAATTCCGAGTTGAAAAGTTGAAGTCCCGCGGCTGCTGTCACGAGCGGTTCGAGCAACACGAGCGATTCGAGCGAAGCAAGCGGTTCAAGCAAACGCGAGCGGTTTGAGCGAACAACTTTTCTGCGTTACGTACGCCTTCTGATTTATACGGGAAGCTACTTTGTAACCGCGCTCGCGACTCTATTTGTATTAACGTGATAAATGGTTTTATATTTTTAGTGCCCGAGCGAAAGCTTAGTTTTAGTTTCAGCCAGTTTTAGCTACAGTTTCGGCTTTGGCCGTGCTGAAACTCGAGTGTTCGTCAATTGGGATGACGACAGGGACAAAAATATAGCATTCTAATTAGTTCGTCAGGTAGATTATAAAAAAATTGGGGTACCTACGTATTTTTTGTTTTAACAAATTATCAAAAATGTACAAAGATCATCAAACTTCCGGAGTAGGGGTTTGTGACGTCACCATATAGTAAAACTCGT
Source organism: Ectropis crepuscularia (assembly GCA_963693475.1). NCBI lineage: Eukaryota > Metazoa > Arthropoda > Insecta > Lepidoptera > Geometridae > Ectropis > Ectropis crepuscularia. The sequence goes on along the minus strand of OY856343.1, from coordinate 7,837,079 downwards.
ACCATAACGTGACGTCTCTCGAAACTTCTAAGCGCTGTATCTTCATATTTTTTTTGTTATTGACACATAAGAAAAAATACGTGTGCAACAATTTTTAATAATCTAACTGTCCGTTAGTTAATTAGTTTTTTTTAGTCGCCTATTTTTGTGGCAACCTGCAAATAACATGTTTTTGCCTACCAGTTTACTGTATTGTCGCCACTGTCCGTCGCAAACTGTTTAATTTATTGTAATTTAGTTTTTTTTTCATTTTTATATTACAATCCTTAACTATCTATCTGAGTGATGATGAAAATAGAAGTGTACTGTGTATGTTCCAATAGCTGCGTGTCACTGTGCTGTTATGTGGCAGGCATATTGGTTACCATCAGGCACATGACATGCTCGTCTCGTCACTCTTTATTAAAAAAAAAAAATACACAATGTTCCGTTAACATTTTGATAAATGTAAGTAATCGGTTTCCGTTTCGGTTTCGGGCAAAACTGAGATCCTGATCGAAAGTTCGATTTCGCTTTCGGCTGAAAACCCCAATTTTGTTTGGAAACTAATACTTTTATACCTCGCAATTCAAATCACCACTCAACCAACTCTAACAGCGTTATTACTGAAGCCTATTTTACTGTAGTTCTAAGTACTTATTATTTATGCCATTCATGAGAAGAGAAATCTGTTTACGCGTTTTTATACTTACTTTTATTTTTTTGCATGTGTGTTTGTATTAAATTAGGGTTTATTGTATTCATTATAAGTTATTGATGGTGCAGTAGGGATTTTAAACTACGACCTTGATTCGATTGTAAAATTTGTAAATCATAAACTACTAGTAAATCAGTAGATTAGGGACGTCATCGTCAGTGGTAACCTATAGACTACAGGCCCGTGAACAAAATATACGTAGTAAATGAACCTCCAGGTGACTCACAGAGAGCTCCCGTAGTATGTCAAAAGAGTTAAATAAATCCAAGACTTACAAAACATCTTTTCATAGCAAAAACATCTGCCCACATCGTATTACTCACAGTCTACGAACATATTATGTAAAATTTCATTTCAAGGTACAATATTGTCGCCTACACGCTCTCACAAAATACCTCATTATTAATTACAGCTCCCAAAGCCTTAGCATTCGTTCTACCATTATTCCTTTAATTCAAATGTCTCATTTATGAATTAATAACATTTAACCGTCGAGTCTTATCTAAAATAACTTGTTTATTGCTTTCAAAGGTCTAAATGATATTCCATTTCAGTGTTGTTCCCCACCGAACTGAAATGTCTGATATAAAATTGAATTTACATCGAATTGTCTTGAGAAATTAGATCTCTGACGGCCTTCAAGATATAATATTAAAAGAAAAGTAAAACGGGACTTATATTAAATTAAATTCTGGACATCTGTCGTACACCCAGGGGGAGTTTCGAATAAAGATTCGGAATTTAATGAATAATTTCATTATCTATTCCGTGTTGGAATTAATTAATAGTTGGCATAGGTATTTGTGTTCGTTATGTTGTATCAGCGGGGAGGTTAGGCCTCGTTAGGACGCGGCTGTATTTTAATGAGATTTCGTGTTCTCGTTGATATTCGTTTGAATAAAACTCTATAATTATCGCATTCAAACTGCTTTATTATGACGCTACGCTGTTGACTACACTCTCCCAAAGGAAAACATAATTGTGGTAAACTTCTGTTTTTTTTAGTTTTTACTTATTAGTTTGTTCGCATATTTTACTAACCAGATTCACGTTCATTCTGTCGTTTAAGTTAAGTTATGTCAATGAGACGTATTATAAGACTAGGGCAAGAGTACATACAGAAAGTAAATGTTTGTATTTTTTTAAATTATGTTTGTGTATGTGTCAAATTTCCCTTTCTATATATAAAGACTTTGAATTATTTTATAAACCAGTAATGTACAAAAATTACTGTTCACATCATCTTATATCTCTGGTCAACTAGTCATCAACCGCTGTGTTAGTATGATTCTGACTCTTCATATTACCATAGCTGCGCGACACCGTGTTGTTATGGGCAGGCGGATTGCTTACCATCAGGCACATATCCTGCTCGTCTCGTCGCTGTATATTAAAATATCACGTTTTTTAAAAAATCTAGCCGATAGAAGTGAAAACTTAAAACTCAGAATTCGATAGCTTACTCTAGAAACTATGCGGATCAAACCGGAGCACACCCCGGACACTCGGCCTAAACTCCAAACAAACGGTGAAGTCGACATACCTACACTCACACAACTACGCATATGTCGTTCGAACACATTTACGCATGTGTGCGTGTCATCTAGGGTTACTAAATTATTTTATGGAATAGCTGTGACCCGTGAGTTCACCTGCCTGTGGCTTACAATCTTACCTAGTTAGTGTTCGATCTTTAATGTAGGTAAATTTAACTTTCATCAACAATCAGAAGGGAGAAGATTTAAAACAAAATAGGAGATAATAAAGGTACCATGTACGAATTGATTTTTAGTTAAGTACACTTACCCAAAGATTTCTCTTTGGGTAAGTGTATTCTGACAATTCAATTCTGACAACGAAAGCCGCAGCTTAAAAACAACGAGTTTAATAATTGCGTCACAGGACTTCAGTGTTGGCGCGTACTTCTAACCAGAATAGCTTAACACAGTTTATAAAAATGATTCAATCTTTGTAGAAATTCTTATGAAATCAAAAATCTCTTATTCTTGTTTCGTATAATAGACGAAAAATTTGGTACCATTTTGTTAAATAATACAGCATCATGGTCGTATTCTCATAGAAAATTATCGTCCGATATAATATATAATAACCCTTCGTCGAGTCCGCCTCGCGTCCGCGAGGGGGAGGAAGCTTGAAATTGGCGGGGGGTGGGGAGTGTCCGTTCTATCTATATTATCTATTCTATGACCGGAGGGCGTGGTCATGAGCATGGCAATCTAAAAATGCTGACGACGCATTTCTAGATGGCCAATGGAAAATACTGACTCATTTCTAGTTAGCAAATGCCCATCGTCACTAGTTAACCCGAATATATCTTATCGTTCCCGAGCGTGACGCTAGGATTCAATTCCCACGAAAAATCTATCTGAAAAGACAGATTTTTTGACAGCCAAGAAGTTTTCACTTCAAAAATATCTCCATATGCAAATACTCCATAAAAAGGCCATATATGTACAAACAAATAACAAGCAGGACTTAAAAAGCACGACCATGTTGACGTTCCAATTTCCTTGATCCCTGCCATATAATAGTCTTCAGGCGAGACGACACTTCATTTCCATCGTTCCACTTCAAACTATGAATAAATTCATTTTAATTGCATTTTGAACTAGTTCAAGGCATGTCTAGTTATCGGACGAGTGAACCAGATTTTAAAGTGATGGACGGGACTGCGATTGAGATAGCATTTAATTGAATTTAAAATACTTTTGATTCTCGAAATTCAGAAATGGAACAGTGGATGAATATAAGATATTTTAATGAAGTTGTGGTTGTATGGCGATTTTAAGAGTGATTTTATGACAACTATCTATTTAAATGGAAGCTACTATAAATTAGAGTGTGAATGTGATCTTCATGATCACCTAGTTTTTTTTTCTATAAAACTTTTCGTAGTTCGACATATTTCATAGTCGACCTTAACGAAGCGGTTGGACTCTACTTTCTCATAAGAACGTTTAGGCTGTGCAATATGTTGCCTAACTGAGATTTCCCGCATATATCCCGTATGATTTCTCTGGAGGTATTGTTCTTTAAATTCGAGTACAATGTTTCACCTAGCTGGGTGGTAATTATACTAAAATACATGTACAAAACGATTATTTCCTCACCATCACCCACAGCCTTCTCCATGGCATTTTTGGGTATAGCTCTCCTTCTCTCTTTTACTATGTCGTCTGCGTCAATGCTGTGTCAATTGAGTTCAAGTTCCACCAGCAATAGTTCGCGATAATATCGTCAGCCTATCCTTACTGGTGGATGTCCGATGAATCACTTTTTGCCTCGGCCAAAATTCCATCAACATTTGTTTAGATTGTTTTAAAATACGAGAAAAACGTATTGATAAAACATTAATTCCATAAGCATAAGACAAACAACAAACATACGTTCATTCCATAAATGAGTTCGCTCCGTTCTGGATGATTAACCACGAAGCTTTCACACCCGATTGCCTCGATACAAAAATATTGAAACCTCTAGATTTTCATTTCGACATACACTGCCATACTAGGCATTACATAAGCCTACAGAATAAAATATTGATACGAAATTTATGTAGCCGTATTACGTACGCAGCTCTCCCGGCGGAATCTTAAAATACCTACGCAAAGTCGGGATTTAAATATAAACAAGAGTATAAAAGTAGGTATGTATGCTGTATGTTGAACACGGATGTAGTCGATTTATTCAAAGACACGTTTGAGGCTTATCAATGGCTGGCGGCGAATCAAATACCATATATCTGGCTGCAGTTAGCATGAAGATATTTGAGTAGACGATTTGCCGAATCCTAAGCACGGTGTGGGTTTAATTATGGAATTAACTCAAACTTAGAGATTTGACTCTAATTTATACTTTAGGTGCGTTCCCTAGCAAAACGAGTTTTTTGTCCAGTTTTCAGAGCTATCTACTCATAACCTAAAACAAATATCAACTGGTAAAAAATACATTAAATTTGTACAACTTCTTGGCTTCAAAATGGTAGTTTTATTTTTTTGTTAATGGACTTATTGTTTAACAATCGCCTCACAACGAAACCATGAAAAAATTAAATAATTGTAGTTATCATGCATCTCCTCGGAAAACCTCCATTATTTTGATTTTGTACTTACACCAACAGATAGACAATTCCATTACAAACATTTTGGTAGAAATATTTTTTTAAAAAGACCAAAATCTGATTTTATAAACAGTGTATTCTAAAAATTGAGCGTAAAACAGCGGCAAATCCTACTGTTTCTCTCTTGCTCTCTCTTGCTCTTTCTTGCGGTGTGCGATAAGGTAAGAAATACTCAAGGTCATTTGCTCGGGGTACGCCTTTAATAAATACATCTAAGCTGCAGAATACGATGCCTAACAGCAAAATAAATAAAAATGTGGTAGACATTGCACAATTCACACACAATACTATCTGCCCCAAACTAAACCAAGGTTGTACTTAGGATATTCCCTGATGCACAATATTGTCAACTCTACAGTGAATTAGAAGAAGAAACTGTTCTTCTAAGTAATGCGCGCTTCATAGTATGTTGTATCGTCCACTTAACTTCACGTAAGATGGCGGTCAAACGCAAAACTAATAACAATACAAGTTAATTATATTTCGAGGTCTCGAACGCATTTGTGACAAAGGCTCTTCATCTTCAGACGAAAATTCTTGTTCTGCAGGTAAAACTTGAGGTTGAGAAACAACAATGTCATGATTGTCTTCAGAATTAGATTCTTCGCCGTCAGGATTCGATTCACAACTATCCTCCAATGCGTGCTGTATGCCAATGTCCACGTCGAGGTTCATACCTTCATAATTTGGTAAGTTTTCGTCTTCAGATAGATATTGATCTAACCAATGTTCAATAAGACGTCACTAGAAGCTATTTTAAACTGAAACACAAAAAAAACACAATTTCAATTTCATATCGAAATATGTATTTTTGGAACATTTTGCGTTTTTAAGGTTGAAGTTTCGGAAGCCAGTACTAATGACATAATATTATGTAGGTACCATATGGGTACATATGCACTTAGGGAAATACCTACATAGAAAAATAAATAAAAGGAGAGATTTGAAAAACTCTCCCACACTTGTGGAAATGGACGTTTTCGCCAATTACCAGACCACGAGCATGTGAGCATGTCAAACTGATTATCCTTTGGTAAAAAGACGTAAAAGTGATAAAGAATACTGCTGCATTTAATAGCTATAAGTAATACGTCTTCAGTAGTAAAATACAATTCCTAAACACATTGATTTGGGTACCTACTTTAAAAAGCATCAGTACCTATTTAAAATGAAGTTTTAAATATCTATTCTCTATATATCTATCTATTACAAGACAGTAATTGCCTAAACCACTAGTATAAAGTAAGGGCACCGTAGCTTCAACACAAAAGTTTTGGAGAAGCAAACGACTTTTTACCTATCGCACGCTTGATCGGTTCGCCTATCCCGAAAGCCAGGTAATATAGAAGTTTTCCGCAACGAAAATTACTTTCGTACAAAATTTTACCCCTTATCAAATTCAATTCGAAAACTGGCGGATACCGCGAACTTTCTGAGGAGGCTACCTATTGGGTACCGATAAAATTCAACTCTGATTTCTTGATACGTTTGTAGCCATCGGCTGTTCGTCTTTTATAAGAATTTTGAAATTATTCTCTCAGTAAGGAAGTTTTGAAAGTGGTAAGACTCGTTTACAAACTCCAATCACAAATTTATGATAGTTATCATACTAACATCATAAGAGCCAAAGTTTGTGGGGCTGTAAGCGTGTATGTAGGTATCTCTGTTACAGCTAATCGGACTTGAGTGAAACTAAATATGTGGTAAGTAGATACGATAACTAGATTACTACACAAACTATTTAGGCTGCTTCTTCCGTTTAAGTCAGGGTAGTTAAGCCGTAAGGCGTAATTACTAGTTTTATTACAAGTTGGACCTTTTGGTCACCTGGAGAACTCAGACGTTTAATCTATTTGCCCTGAAATATGTCTGGAAACATTGTCTTTCAAACCGAAACATAAATATTAGCACATTACTGCTTGGTGGTAGAACAACTGGCTAAGGCGTGGTTTTTACCCAGACAAACTCTGTAGTGAGCTCTGCCACTATATAAGTACCTAGAATTGAAAATGCAATTAAACCCTAACCGTAGAATTTACTTACTGGAGAACTGACTCTACAAACGGCATGCTCTCAGAATATTGAGTCTCTCTGCCTAAACCGTCCAGCGGTTTCGATAGAGTGCTGTCTGTGAGCGAGTCACTCAGTCACTTGGGACAGAGCCTTTATTGACTTCGAGACATATTCGATACACAATAAAGTTAGCTATGAAGTCTATTGACCGAGTGGGAGTAGTCCGATAGTCACAATGCATCGTCCTATTTAGTATTCCAAATTCCATAAAAGCATCCTATTTAAATCTGGAATATACTGACTTATTTTAAGGTTTGAAATTTATCTTAGAAAACATAATTACTTCGCTGGAGGTCAGCTGAGAACTAAATATCATTATTGAAACGAAACAGAAGCATTCGGTTTTATGTATAGGGCTTTGGATTCAGTTGAAAAACTGTACGACATAATTATCATAAGGCTCAAAGGCAACGACTCCCTTGTTAGTAAAATACTTCTTGATCTTAAACATAACGCTTAATTGTAAATTTATTAAGCGTTCATCGGATAAATTTCAGAAAATTTGCAGTTTAAATGCGTGATCTAATATCACTGCCTTTTTTTCTATCAAAAATTAAAAAAAAATATTTTGTTTCATGGCTAACGGTCTAAGGCCTAGAACGAAGAGTTCTGACTAAACTTTCACAATCAGTGTATTTTAACCGTAGAACCATATAAAAAACCTACTTGTATGTCAAAAATAAATATATTTATACATTAACATGAAAATACCGCAATTTATTTTTTACGATTTTTTCGGTACATTTAAAAGAAAACCTTAAAAAATATAACAAAGAAACTTAACGTTAATTTGAATAATTTACAATTATTGTGTTCTAGTACCTATACAAAACAGTTTGTATTTAGTAGCGAAAGTAGTCGCAGTGTGTTAGTAAGTTCTATTAACATCCACAGAGTAAACAAACAGTTTAAAATATATTCCAAGGTGGCAACATAACAATATTTCCGCAATAAGCCCCAAAATATAGACCTCATAACGTTCAAAATAAAGCCTGTTTTATTATTTGCTCCGTTTACATGGAGTAAACTAATTCTCTTTGTATTTTACAGCACAATTTCAAAAGTTTCGCTATAAACGATGGCGGCGTAACATTCACGGCTGTATTTCTTTCATGGCAACATTATTGTACGGTTTGCGTGCAAAATATACTATAGGTAATAGTAGGATTCTTTGCAGAGTCCGCCTGGGGAAGTACTACAACTTTGTCACTCATTTAAGGTGCGTCCCCCAGCAAAACGAGTTTTTGTCCAGTTTTCAGAGCTATCTACTCATTAGCCAAAACATATATCAACTGGTTAAAAATACATTAAATTTCTACAACTTCTTGGCTTCAAAATGGTAGTTTTATTTTTTTGATAATGGACTTATTGTTTAAATAATCGCCTCATAACGAAACCATGAAAAAATTAAATAATTGTAGTTATCATGCATCTCCTCGAAAAACCTCCATTATTTTGATTTTGTACTAACACCAACGGATAGACGATTTGGTTTGGAGGGCAGGGGTTTGAGACAATTTTCAGGGCATAGAAATAAATCATCTAATATCTCTGGGCGAGGAACGCAGCGCAGTGCCAGGTAATCTTCACGTTCCAATAGCTGCGTGATACTATGATGCTACGAGTATGAGCGTATTAGAAGTTTTGTTGTTTTTACCATCAGGCACACATCCTGCACGTTCAGTTACTGTGTTTAAAGAATTGTTATTTATCACTTAAGACATTTTTGCCTCTACTCCATACTATAAAAAAAAATGTGAAAAAAATACAACGGACATTTTCGGTATGGCAAAGATAATATTGTAATTGTAGGTAAATAGGTAAATATTGTATTTGATTCACCATTTATCTACTTTTACGCATAACTATTATTCTTACAAATTATAAGTCTAAATATCCATCCATCTCGATCCCAACAGATTTTGCCAAAAAATACATTTTCACTTTTTAGGGTTTCGTACAAAAACGGGTAAAAAACGGGACCATATTTATATGTATACATATATTTTTTTAAATAACAAGTGACGAGATGAGCTGGTCATGTGCCGATGCCATGATGGTAAGCAACATGCCTGCCACAAAACACCACAGTGGCACGCAGCTATTGGAACATGAAGAGTCCAAATCATTACTTAGCATTGCACTGCGCTCGTCACCCAGAGATCTAAGATGTTATATCTCTAAGCCCTGTAATTTCTCTGGAAACATTGCCCTTCAAACCGGAACACAGTAATGTTTGCACATTACTGCTTGGCGGTAGAATAACTGGCAAAGGTGTGGTACTTCCCCAGGCGGACGGCCAAGAGTCCTACCACTACTATACTACCATACCCTATTACTGAGACTTAGCTGTCCGTCCGTCCGTCCGTTCATCCGTCCATCCGGCCGTCTGTCTGTCCGTCTGTCACAGATAATGTATTTCTATTGCCGCTATAACAACAAATTTAATACGAAAAATATAATAAAATAAATATTTAAGGGAGGCTCCCATATAACAAACTTGTTTATTTACCGTTTTTCGCTTGATTAGTCCGTCCCAAATAAACTAGATGGCGCCACTAGTAAAATAAAACGCGCTATCGATGTCGTCTTTAGAATCATAAGCTAAAATCAAAATTTTATTAAAGCTCTTTGGATGAAAGCCCGTCTGAGGAAACAGTGAACGTCTATGTATACGGAATTCAGAATAAAGCCAAAGAGGTTTTCTTCGTTTATTTGCTAATGATACGGAACCCTTCATGCAGGAGTCCTACTCGCACTTGGCCAGTTTTATTTTGAACTAGTCAAGTCTATCCTATCATAGGTTTCCACTTGATCATCATCTCGCCTGAAGCGACGATGCAGTTTAGGAAGGCACGTGATTATTTTTTTTAAAATAAAGAGTGACGAAACGAGCAGAACATGTGCCTGATGATAAACAACATACCTGCCACATAACAGTGACACGCAGCTATTGGAACATGAAGAGTCCAAATCATTATCTAGCACCGCACTGCGCTCGTCACCCAGAGATCTAAGTTGTTATATCCCTAAGCCCTGTAATTTCTCTGGAAACATTACCCTTCAAACTAGAACACAGTAATGTTTGCACATTGCTGCTTGGCGGTAGAATAACTGGCAAAGGTGTGGTACTTCCCCAGGCGGACTCTGCTAAGAGTCCTACCACTACCAAAACCTACAGATTCACTCTCGACTTGAATACACCACCATTGTAACCATCGAAAAAACTCCACTCAGACGTCGCATTTCACAGCCTAAACGTTTTTTTTAATCACGAAATTGGAGTCAAATCTTCTCGCTTCTTGAGTAAGCGCGCTTACTTAATTCGTTTGAATATAATTACAATATTTAAAGTTAAATTTAAAGTTTGACGTAAACTATTTCTAATCTCCAATTTAGTGCTCATTCATCAAAACAGAGTGACTCATTCATCTATAAATATATTTTCGTAAACAGGTTTCGTGTTATCTTGAAAAATACTTCTGAATTCGGCTGAAAGCGGGTGACACCGTTTAAATCAGACACGAGTAACCCGTATTATAAGCATAATACTTTATGGTATACTAGCTGACCCCGCAAACGTTGTTTTGCCTTAGTGAACAACCCTTGTCACTTAGGGGTATGAAAAATAGCTAGTAGCCGATTCTCATACCTACAGAATATGCATATAAAATTTGGTTAAAATCAGTAAAGCCGTTTCGGAGGAGTAAGGAAACAAACACTGTGACACGAGAATTTTATATACTTTATGGTATATAAATACCTGCTCACTGGGGGGAATCGAACCTTTCTCTCATAAGGAGTTTATGTTACATGTTCCAGATAGATGGTTTCACGACCCTCGGCTTCGCAGGCAGAGCTACTACCAACTAAGCCACGAGGCCAGCCATATTGGATGCATTAGGTATGTATGTTCAATGGCGGTGTTTGATCCTACGACTTCAAGTTTGTGAATTTAGTCGTTCTCGTTACTTTGCCATCACGGCTTAATGCTTGGAGTAACCTAGTTGCTAACTTTAAAAATCTACAACTACTATGTTAGTTTGCGTAGTAAAAATCTTAGAGTAAATTATTTTAACTAGATTTTTTATCGATCATAGTCGTGTGCTCGACTACCATCTCGCCTGATGTTAATTCTTTTATACTAAAACTAGCTATGACATGCCACGCTTTGGTGTGGCATACTGTGGTTCCATGGGTGAGAAATGAAGAACATAAAAACATTATATGCTTCAAAAGCTAAAAAAAAACATAAATACAATAAGTTATTGACGTAAATATCAATATAGTTCTTGAAACGAACTGTATATCGTATTGAAATTTTAGATAAATAGATGCAAAAGTGTTTGAAGTTTTAACGTGTACACAAGCTCACAAAACGTTAATATGAGTACAGAACATTAATATAATAAATGAGACAAACCTTTTAGTAATTGAGGTTACTGAAGGAAAACAAAGAAAAAAGGCAGTCATGAAGTCGATAGAAAATCCTTTTGTTTTAAATAGCATTAGTGTCGCACAATAAGTTATTTGTAAATGTAGCTACAGATTTATTGCTATTATGCATGTCAGAGAATCACCCATTCAAAATGCATCTCATGTCCCATTACGCTACTACGCTACGCTACCCAGCTACATTCGTGACCGTTGCCTTACTACTGAATTCATGTGTGGTGTAAACAAACGTAGAGTATTCTTTCGTTGTTTTGTTTGCGTTCGCAAAGATTCTATGGAATATATAATATGGAAAACGCTAAAAACGATCTTTCGTTTACACTAAAAGATCGAGAAAGAATGCTCTTGTTCCAGCTCTAGCTCTATGTTCGTTCAGTTTAAATCGGCCTTTACATTGTCATGTCGATGATGTGAACTTATAAAATTTTCACAACCAAAAAATAAAATAGTGCTGGGGCGAGGATCACTCCCCAAGAACATGCTAAAGTTGAAACAATCCTTAAATTTACCACTAAACGTCAATAGTACTGAAAATACCTTAAACAACATTGATTAATAACGCCTAGACCGAAAGTCTTCAAACAAATGCTTCATCTTAAGTAAGGCAAAACACAAATTGATGTCGGCGTAAGCAGTATGCACTGAAGTTCGTCAAACATGGTCTTGGTACAAAACTTTATAGTCATGGAGTATGTACAATGAATGACGGAGACGCGTGCACTAGCGCTTGACCTATACAACTAAGGACTAAGCCAATACGGCTCACTGTTATTTGCCTCACTTTTCTTGCCTGGACCCAGTTTCTAGGCGTTATTATTCTATGTCAAACAAATACATTTCTGAAAAGCAAGTAAGAAACCCAGTAATTTTATACACTCTCGTCACAAATTCTCGTCGAAAATTGCCATACTAGCACACAATATATTCCGAAACGACTAACGATCCATGGAACCATACTTCTAAGCGCTCCACTCGAGAATTCCGGCCAGCCTTTTATATTCTGCTAATAGCTCCAGGTTCAGTCTTACAGCGTATGAAAGATGCGATTAATTTCAGCTTAGATGTGGGTCGGGGATAAGTTTGTGACCTGTTTTAACTTGTTTGTTTATAGCGTACCTTTGCGTGGAAAATGTGAAAGAGCACGTTCCAGGTAATTGTTTAAATAGCGTGTAAAAGGCATCGATATAAACCAATGGATGTGTCCTCCCAAACTTCAGGCACACGGAATTACATAATTATGTCATCGTTGAGAAGAGTGAGTGAGCTCACTCTTTTCGTTTTAGTCGGTTGTAGGAAGCGGTGAAGTGGTGTTTATACTTATCACTATTCGTTGTCAATAACCAAAATAAGAAGAACCGCAACATACCACGCCGCCAGCGATTCTAGGATTCAAGTAGATTGATAGTTGTAAACCACTCACGCTACACACAGAGACGCAGTTTTAAAAAAAAAAAAAGAGTGATGAGACTAGCAGGACATGTGCCTGATGGTAAGCAACATGCCTGCCACATAACAGCACAGTGACACGCAGCTATTGGAACATGAAGAGTCCAAATCATTACCTAGCACTGCACTGCGCTCGTCACCCAGATATCAAAGTTGTTATATCTCTAAGCCCTGTAATTTCTCTGGAAACATTGCCTTTCAAACCGGAACACAGTAATGTTGTTAACAATTTCAAGTTTCTCAGGGCACATCTTTCATTTATATCGATTGTAAAAGGTTCTAGACGTTGCCTTATATAGCTTTGAATATATTTGGCTATTACCTGATGTACGTAAAATGATTTAGGTGAGTACATTTTTTGGATGAGTTCAATATTGGCTCCCTAAAAACATACTAAACTTGCAATGATTTGTAGGCGAGCTTTATTTTGTTTCAAGCACGAAGGCACATATATCTTCTTTATGACAAACTAGCTGCACTTCGAGATTGAACATGCGACTTAACAACCAATAACTTTAATGGGATGAAAAGTAAACTATGCGCTAGCTCAGATGTCGTACATTTTACGCACTATTACAAAGCCACAAATTTTTGCATGAATGCTTTAAAAGCCAGGTTTAAGCAGACTTCAAATTTAATCAGTTTTTCAATCTATCATAAAGACACTGCTCTATAGTCTGTGTTAGTTTGAGGATTAAAGTGTGCAATCCATTATTTATTATAGTTATTATAGTGTTGCAATTGAATATTCAGATGAGGCGGTTTCAGAATATTACTTGCATGCAAAATCCTGCGTAAATAGCTCTCATTCTTAGAGACGTTTGATAAACGTAAGCCAATCTTAATAATATCATTTGCACAACGTATCTGTAAAACTCTAATCGCTACATAATTTATATATTTAAAATGTGTGTCGGTATGTCGTTCATAGAATTGTAAAATATGCATTTGATACATTAAAGCAAAGTTGTTGTGCATGAGGCAAAAAAAGTTTCTGAGTTGGTACGACCAATTTTTTTTGAATTTTGTGGCGGTAGCAACGCACGCAGGGTAGGTTCAGCCAGTAAGTCGACTATAAATAAAAAAAGAACCTCATATACATATAGCTATTTTTTATGTTAAGTATCTCTCATTTGTATTCCAAACATTTACTCGAGTTTTTTATAAGCCAACATACTGGCCCAGTTTTCAGCACTCTGAAATAGTTACTAAAGTTTCCAAAGTTCACACCAAATGTACTCAAATAGACGAAATTTAAACTAACTTAGGTTTGGTAAAACAGCTACGGTGCAGCCGTAGTAGCTCAGTGTCGAGAACGACCGATTTAAAAATGGTTGTAGATTTAAATGTACCTTGGCGCATTTATTTTAGTGCAGTTGTCCAAGTGTGTATTCACCGTAGGCGTTGAAGCAGCGTGAGGGAAAAAAGTAACAAAAAAGAGAAAATTAATAACGAGATTGTCAAAATCATTCCAAGAATGACATTTATGACGACATGCTTCAGCCACCAAACCTCTTTTTTGTATAAGAATGCAACTACTCCTACCAGCGAAAACTTAAAGAAGACTTCTAATTTGCTGCCTTGTAATACGATGGAAAAATAAGACGACCATATATGAAACCTCCACTCTGTTTTACCATTATAGGTTTACATTTGACTGCCATAGTGCCTGATGTTAATTGACAATGTGATCTACGATGGAGTATACTTACCAAGCTGAAACCAATTCATTCTCGATTTATAGACACTAAAAAATAAATGTAACTATCTCGAAAATTCCACTCAGGCAACGCATTCCGCGGCCTCTAGTTCTTATCAAAAAAGAAGAGTCAAACCTTTTTATTCGAATATGGAACGCCTATTATGACACGATGCTACTTTTTCGAGCTAGCAGTCCGATAGAAAAAAGAGGAAAGTCATTAACATCAATTTACTGTTTTTCAATGTTCAAAATTAAATAAGTTGAATATCGTCTAGATATTTCTACTAGCATAAATCTAAGCAACGACGCGAAACCGACCACCCACTTCTTTATTCCTCCAATACTTTTATACCTAACGACTTTTTCAACGTTGAGTGTACATGGTATCAAAGGACTGGGGTATCGTCTCTACAGATTCCAAATATCTTGACTAAAGACAGGTAACCTCGTTAGCTGCGCGCCTCATCCATCCAAGTCAACAAACGCGCTCTCAATGGCTCTCCCATAAAACTGGGTAAATGTTTATTTTCCCGGATCGCCCGCCGGGACTCTACTGTTTTATTTATTGCTTTCATTTCAGTTCGATTGTGTTTTAAATTACTCGTGTGATTGTCGGATAATTTGCGTCGTGGTATTTTTAAGCGTACCAAAGCTTTTTTATACGCTTAATGGACAATGGTTTGTTTGCGACAAGTTGATGGGAAGCGTTGTGTCGTATCGGTAACTGATTTTTGTTCAGAGTTATTTTTGTATAACAGTATTATTTCAGTACTAAAAGTCAAACGGCGCTCATTATATTTTTGAAGTGAAAACTTCTTTAGGCGCGCCTAGACAGATTTTTCGTGGGCTGTGAATTGATTTCATTCGTCACGCTCGGGTATGATAAGAAAGCTTCGGGTAAACTCGGGACTATGGCTATTGGCTATCTAGAAATACGTCAGCCAATGGGAAATGCTGAAAGGGCGTGGACAAGCCATCATGGCATGGCCATCTAGAAACGCATCAGCCAATGGGAAATGCTGACGCATTTCTAGATGGCAATGCCAAGACGGCGAGGCCACGCCCTCCGGTTACACCCGTGTAGTTTCCAAGGTAAGCTATCAAATTCTGAATCTGAGTTATAAGTTTTCATTTCTATTGGCAGTTCCTATGACTGCCAACTTTTTTGTTACAAAACAGTATCATCTTTATTTTGTTAGACCATTACGAAATTTAATCATTACCTACAGACTTCAAGGAACTTATAACAATAGAATTAATGATGATAATTAATGGTTTTACCATCATTATTTTCATCAGTGTATAGTTTTTGTTATTGTAAAGATTACCAGAGTCTCCTACTACAGGTATACCCATGCTTAAAAAGAGACTCCATTATACTTGTTTCATAAGAAATTAATACTTTGTTTTTTTTTTAGTTTTTTTTGTCCCGTACAGATTTCATAAATATAAAATGTTGTTCGTCTATCTCAATATTACAAAATATGTTAAAAACTTAAGCTATTTTCATAAGAAACAAATAATGTTCTAAACTACAAACTAAGTGGAAGTGCTGGTTTTTTATTTAAAAAAATCAACCATTTACTATTTACTGATGTAATTTAATGAAAACATTTATAAATTAAACAGGAACAACAAATTGTCCGTGACTCTACTGTGTTTGTGTGTGATGGTGCTGGGAAGTACTTGAAGAATCCAAAACAACGTTAGCAACGAAACTACGAAAATATCTGTTTAACGAACGTAATTTGTCAAAATAAACGTCAATTTGTTCTGTCTGTTTCAATGTGACGAATCCAGACTACTAGTTAGCACTGCACTGCGCACGTTACTCAGAAATATAAGATTATTTACATCATTGTCCTGTAACTTCTCTACAAACATTGCCCATCAAACCAAAACACTGCAATGGTACAGTGTGGTGCTTTCCTAGTCGCATTCTGCGGAGTGTCCTATCAAGTTTGAAACTAGACATCTAGATACCAATCCTACCTATTTTTGTAAACATATTACGCATTTTCATTTAAAGAAAAAGCATTTCTAATAGTAAAATTACGACCATAGAATGACGATAAACGCTTTCTTATCCCAAATTTCACAATGTTTCCACATCTGTCACGAAAATTATACGAGGAAATCTCGCAACATCTTTAGGAATATAATTAGCAAAAGGCAAACGAAATCCTCATTTCGTACTGATAAATATTGCCTCGGCTTTTCCGGCAACTCTGTCTGTGATATCATAAATTGCTCTTTTTTGTCGCCATTTTTGTTCACTTTTAGTGTATTAAAATAATTTTATTTCAGAAATAATAGGGAAATATATTTCGAAGTGTTCATTGAAATTAATATTGTATTTAATATCAATTTTTGTTAATGCGACGTTTTCAGAATTCAAAAATACCAATCAAAAATAGTTCACAACCTCGCCAAAGGTGCGCCAATGTTTTATTTTCTTGGGGACATTTGTCAATTTCAATGTCCATAATTTGATACCTATATATTATCACCCATTTATAACTCATATCTGTTATTCCGAAAATGCCTAATTGAAAGGCAATGTGGCAAGACAATTAAACACGAAAATTATAATTTGCGATAACCGTAGTATTTTGCCTATTAATATTATAAATTTGAGTATTTGGATGTTTCTTGGTCTATCTGGCGCTTCTGGCGTCGGAACGCCTAAACAGATCGGATTGAAATTTGGAATACAGTTAGATTATTGTCAGGAATTGAACACAGGTTTATGACAGGAAAAAAACGGAAACGGGAACCACGGTAGATTTAATACGTGTTTTTGTACTGCTATGAGTTGGCATGCCGAGTTGCAGTATGCTACGCTATGCTAGTAATGCTGGAGATGAGAGATCACACATTTTCTCTTTTATCTCTGTATTCCTTGTATTCCTTGCACAATATGGTATATCTGTATGCCATATTGTGACGTAGTTAACCGACTTTTCCTTCTCAACTAAGTTCTATCCTCAAAATCCTTATCCCATAGATCGCAATTTCTTTACATTCATCTGCATTACAATCTTTTCATTTGTTTTGAATAGGTACCACCATCATCATCTTTGACCAGGGACGGAGAAGTGCAGTGGCGATTTCCCTACGTATTTGGACGGTATTTTTGTCACATGAACATCGTGATATATGTAGGTATTGTAGGTACTTATCTAGTGGCTCAGTTAGTAATGACTTTACTCACTGTGCGACTTTATAGATAAACTTAGAGCAAAAATGTCTGTGATGTATAATATGGATGTTTGTACAATGTCTAAGTGTCTTAATTAATTAAATTAAAAGGTTAATTTACTTTAATAAGTAAATGTACAATCGAAACGTAAAGGTTCGTTTTATTCTACAAAAATATTAACAAAAGAACAAAACCCACAGATTTACAATGAGGCAGATCAACATCGGTATCGGACATCTGTTACTTGCCACGCTGTCCTTAATTAAAATAATTAAAATAGAATTACGAGCTACACGAGACCTCAATATTTAATTAATTATTTAATATCGGGTCTGACGTCATTGCGGTTAGTCTAAGGGTAAAGTTGGGTTAGATTTTACCGATTCGTTTTCAAAGTTTTTAAATCAGCTTTTTGTTCGTAAGTTTCTGCTAATTCATGGAGTTTTAAAGAAATGTATCGGTCAATTATAGGTATGTGGTTTCTTGCTTTTAATAATACGCTGCCAAATTGTTTTTAAATAATAGCAGTGCCCTGCGGCTTACCCACGTAGTTTCTATTGCGTAATTTTAACGTAAACCTAATCCAGACCATATTATAGTGTAGACTAATTATAGTCAGAAAACACAGGTTTATGTCCTATCGATGAAAAATTACGGCAATAGGTCTTTATTTTATAAGGCTTTTGAACTCACAGAATCTCATCAAAATATCACTGTAACTATCCTTAAAATTTCAACCCGACCTATTCAGCCGTCCTGACGTGATTGAGCAATATTATAAACATCCAGACATTCACATTAATAATACTAGTAATATGAAATATCAATCAAAAATCAACTTTTCGGACACGTGGCTAGACGACATGAAAGCTTAGAAAAGTTAATAATGGTCGGTCGCGTTGAAGGGAAGAGAGGTAGAGGCAAAGCACCATCCCGGTGTGGTGGATAGACACCATCAAGACCTCAGCAAGGATAAACATCCAAACTTGCTTACGGTTGGCCCAAGACAGGAGTGCCTGGAGGAAGGTGGTTAAGGACGTCGATGGTAGTCACGACCCTCAGTTATGAGGATACGACCAAGAAGAAGAATATAAAATAAGCAGAAGCAGGATACTTACCTTACTTATGGCTAATGCAACCTAAAAAGCTGTAAATTTTTTGAGTAATATAAATTGATCTAGAAGTAAAAGACGAGTTTGACGTTAAGCGAACTCCGGATCTATCTTTGGAGTCACTTTAGGAGATTTGTTTCGCTATAATATAGAGGGACGAAACGCCTAGGATATGTCCTTGGCGGTAAGCAACATGCCTGCTCATAACAGCGCAGTAACACGTAGCTATTGGAACATGAAGAGTCCAAATCATAACCTGCACTGCGCTAATGCACTGCGCTCGTCCCCCAGAGATATAAAAAGTTTTATCTCCATACCCTGTATTTTCACTAAAAACATTGCCCCTCAAACTGGAACACAGCAACGTTTGCACGTTGTTGCTTGGCGGTAGAATAGTTGGCATAGTTGTGGTACTTCTCCAGGCGGACTCTGCAAAGAGTCTAGTCACTACTGTTAAATACATTGCCTGTTAAAGTAACAGGAAAATACACACTCAAAAACGCATAAACTTTTGCAATAAAGACTTCTATACTGCTAACTAATCATTGTTTAAGAAACATTTACTCAAGAACGAGAGCCAAAAACGTGACAAATATTAAGCAAACTTATATCGTTACGGGAATTTTCAACGTTTGAAGTATCAACAACGTTTCAACGTTTCCAAATGACCCTCCCTGACCAGAGTAAACTTAGTAAGGTAGGAAAAAGACTCTGCAAAATGTTGCTATACTTGTGGAGAGGGGATATGTACAGCAAGGCACATATTGGTGGGATGCAAGGTGCTCCTTAATAGGGGTCATTACTGACAGGGCCATGACAGAGTACTTGAAATCATACGTGAAGCCATAAGCCTTTCAGTAGCTAGAGCCCAAAAAGGATTGACGACAAACAAAAGACAAATTAACTTTGTAAAAGAGGGCTCAACTTCAAACTCCAAGAACAAACCTTTATCAATCCTGGGTACAGCACCTGATTGGACTTTTTTAATGAACACGTATCAAAAGCACTATAAAATCCCAGAAGATGTGGGTGTTTCGTCATCCAGACTGGACATTTTTCTTTTTTCAAGAGCTTCGAAACGCATAGTCCTTGTAGAACTTACCGTACCGTGGGAAACTAATATACCTAAAGACCACGCGATGAAACAAAATAAGTATTACGACCTTCTAAACAAATTAACAAAAAATGGCTATGTAGTTAATTTATATACTGTAGAAGTAGGAGCGAGAGGTATATCAGCAAAATCGCTCTATAACCTGCTAAAAGACCTTGGTTTGTCCAGAAGTGCAGTAAGTTCTAGACTACAGGCCCGTGAACAAAATTTCCGTAGTAAATGAACCACCAGGAGACCAATGTAGGATGATAGAAGGGTATAAAGTAATAAGGTTCAGCACTATGCCGTCACTTGTAAGCTGTCCAACTGAGTACAGTCGAAGAGGGGGGTTGTAACCCTCGACCATCTCTCCTTGTTGCATGATTTTTGTGGTTGGGGTTGAGACATCGTGCCTGTGAAGGCCGGGAGCTCACCTCATCTTCAAAAGCGCTTGGCCGACGCAACGTGTGACCAAAATGCTGCAGTTTATTTTGCCCAACGCATAAACATTGCTATTCAGCGTGGTACTGCCGCCAACATGCTGGGCACGCTTCCGACTGTTAGTGGGCTTGAATATCTTGTCATTCAGTATTTGTTATTATTCAAAAAACCGCCTCCCTGTTTTCCATATAATATATGTACATGCTAAAAACGGGACCCTATTACTGAGACTTCGCTGTGCGTCCGTTCGTCCGTCCGTCTGTCACCAGACTATATCTCAAGAACGGTGATAGCTAGACAGTTGTAATTTTCACAGATGATGTATTTATATTGCCGCTACAACAACTATATACATATTTTACAAGTATCTTAAGTATTAGTATGTAATCTGTATTTGTATATATAGGTAATTATGTTTCTTTTTAGTGTATGTAACTAAAATATTTTTGATACGCACCCCGCTTTTAAAAGTATTCTTAGTAACCATTTCCATCCTAAGGTTGATCTATCTATCTATCTATCGCCGTAAAATTGCTAATACATCGGTTTTTTATCGCATACACTTCGGAGAGTATGCGACTGACTTACATGATCCAATACCACTTTGTCCGTTTCATGGTTGATGTTCCAAATACACGAACGAAGAGATTTGACTCTACTTTTGTGGTATTTATTCGTCTATGCTGTGGAATACGTAGCCTGATTGGGTTTTCCCCGATGGTTACAATCTTTGTGTCTTCAAATCAAGAGTAAATTGTTTTTTTTTTCTAGGTAAACACGCTTCATCGTAGACCGCATCGACGCTTAATATCAGGCGAGATGGCGGTCAAGTGTAAACCTATAAGAGGTAGAAAAAAAACATGCTCAAAATGCTGCGTGACCTTGTGCTATTGTAGTGCTATTTACGCTTATCCTACTCGTCTTGTCAGTCTTATTACACAAAAACAAAAGTTTGTTCGAGTTAGCTTTTTAATTGAAAGCTGTTATGAAACGTTTGAGTCTGGAAGTGGGACTTATATTGAAAGTTTGTGTAATGAGAGAGCTAGGTCTAGTCTTTGACGGAGCGTAGTGTTTCCTTTGTTCCTTAATTAAGACTCTGATGAAGCAAAAGGTAAGGCTAGGAATTTAATGAAATGATTAATTTAAAGAGTAGAATTCAGTTTAATTTTAAAACTGTTCTTCTTGTTTGTTTTGTTGGATGTTGAAGTTGTGTTATTTTGATGATGACACGAATGACAGAACTTAGAAAATTTGGAATGTAACGATGACATAATTGAACTAGACCACGCAGTTCATCAGTTCATCCTACTTGCTACTGATATTTTAAACTGTGAAAGCTTGTATGTACTCGTATGATACAAACAACCAAAAACCACTGAATGTATCTGGATCAAGTTAGTATACATAGATACATAGATAGATCATAACCTGGAATAACATATTTATCCTCATACATGGATAAATACCTGCGAAAATAAATAGACTACTTTTATTCCAGTAAAACATAGGCATCCTATAGGTTCAGATATTTAACTACGTTAGTATGTTGTTTCTCGTTATGTGTTGTCGAATGACGCATGTCTTTTAAGATGCGATAAGAACTTGTAGTAGACGAATTCTTGTCAAATAAAAAAGAAAATATTTATCTTTATCTGAAGGAACCAATTACGTCACGATTGTTTTCCTTTTACTATAAAAGCTAGTGGTTATTAAAAATTACCTATACATCTGTAGTTACAAAAATGCTCAGATTTACAACGGGACTCGAAAATTTTACAAACTTCTTGGGCAGAGTGTAATAGCCGGGTCACACAGAGGCGATCCGATAGCGATAGCGATTCGATAGCGATAGCGATCCGATACCGAGTATGGGATCGCGCCCGCTTGCTGTGTGTTAGGTTGCATACAAATTCGAACATTACAAAAAATCCCGTCTCGGATCGCTATCGCTATCGCTCTGTGTGACTCGGCCTTAAATGTGTAGAATAAGATTAGCCTAATTTGTAATACAGCGGTTACATCATAGATAATAAGCTCCCTGATTGCATCGCGTTGATTGCGGTTAACCTCGCACACTATCAACGGGATAATCACACGTTGCGATTGACCTCATACATATTAAAAGTAATTAAACGACTTTTTACTTCATGTATTGGTATTTATACAAACATAGCTCAAATATCGTAAATAATAAACCTGTATAAAAACTATTGTATGTTTTAACAGAGAAACATACAATAAACTCAACAATCACCGGCTTTGCGTTTACATTTTGTAGTGGCTTTGCAGAGTCCGCCTGGAAAAGTACCACAATTTTGCCATTTATTCCATCCAGCAGTAACATAAAAACATCTCTGTGTTCCGGTTTAAGGGCAATGTTTCCAGATAATTACGGGGCTTGGATATCACCGTATTATATCTATGGGTGACGAGCGCAGTGCAGTTTTAGGTAATGATTTGGATTATTCATGTTCCAATAGCTATGTGACTGAGCTGATATGGGAAGGCATGTTGTTTATTATCAGGCACATGTCCTGCTCGTCTCGTCACGCCATAGTCATAGGTTTAATAAAAATATGTTCCCAACCTAATAGTTCACTTTTTTCTTACTTCGTTTTGGTTTTTTCGCTTACATTACCTACATTATTATTGAATAATAATGACTTTGACTCATGCAATTGTGCATGAGTCAAATATCTATGATTTAAAACCTTATGCATTTGATGTAGCATTTCATAATACTATTCGTAACGATTGTTTTGAAGTGTCTAATAATATTTTTTTTAACTTTATTTTACTCAATGATACTCTCAGAGCAAATTTGATAGGCGTGTTCTAAAGAGTAGACCGCAAATAGCCAAACGTAGCGTAGAACGCCCTGAAACTCGACAATATACGTAAGGTTGCAGATAGTGGCTGGAAGAGAAAGGGTGGTTGGTGTATCATTGGATGAGGCCTAAGTCCAGCAGTGGACTAGGGTGGGCTGATGACGAAGAATAAATAATATTAAATGAAAGTTGCTTACACTGTCAGCTTTTACAGATTTTAACAACGAATTGAATTTTTTATTCCTCAAAAATATTTTCATAAACATTGCCAAAAATGTGTTCTGAAAAAAGTGGCCTCTGTTAAATTGGTTTTACCTATAAACGCCCAAAGAATTTAATCCCGGCGCCCTATTGTTACAATAAAGAAATTCACATCTGCTCCATGCGACCCAGTAGGTATGATATGAAAATTAAATTTTCATCTATGCAAAGAACGTGCCAGATCTAAAATGAGAATCTTCATATTAAGGGCAGGTAAACACAGCCTCTCATTTATTTTGGGCCCCTCGAATATTGTTCCTTATTATTCGACATCGTAAATCATAACACCTACGGAGGCCTCTTGAAATTAAAGGGTGTGCCTACGCCTTTAATTATATCCGTAAAGATATTAAGAATAACGCTGGTCATTAGTCCCTAATGCACGGGGCTTGAAGATTATAAATAGGAGCTGTTGTTTGCGGCCAACCAATTACAGGCAAGCTAATTGTTCTTTCAGAATCGAGAAACTCAATTGTTCAAGAAATGCTATGGAATATATGTATACTTCAACTTGTACGTATTTCATCATTCACCTACACTCAAAAAATAGGGACTGCATTGGCTAAGTGTATTATTTCAATCAATTCCAAATGCACACAAAGTACCTATTTCTACTACGGAATAAGAATCACTTTATTGTTTGGTTGCCGTCATTTTTTTTCCGATGAGGCGTGGTAAGCCAAATTCCTGCTTGCAAATATTTTCAACAACTGCTTGGCACTGCACGGCGTTCGTCACCCAGAGATGTAAGTTGATTTATTCAAAAGTTTTGGAGCGGGATAGCACTAGTACTTGAAGTAGTAGAGGCTATTAACGCCTCAATAAATGTACAATTATATTCTTAAGTAGGTAACATGCAAATGTTTTTCAGCATTTACATAATCACCATATTATTATTAAATGTTTACGTATTGACGTCTTATGAATGGATGATCGCCGGCTGCACAAATGTGTCACTTTCCGTCTGAGACTAGCGTGCAAGCGAGAGGGCGGAACAAGCGATAAAAAAGCAGGATCGGTTTAGGAGTTCAGTTTGTGACGCATCAATCTACGAGTATGTATTGTGAATTATAATTTATCACATAAAACGCGCCTTAACCGGCTTTACAATCAATTTTTTTTTATACAGCAATGTTTAATGGACCAAATTGTATTAATTTTAAGTCTTGGTTCCTGGAAAGTTATTCTAATCGTATAAAATTTAAAAAATATCCCCAAACAAAATATAGAAAAGAGTTTGTTATCATCATAAAGCAAACAATACCTACCGCCGTAAACAACTCGAATACGAAATGATAAAATTAAATTAATATCCAATATAAAGGGTGGAAAGGCTTTATATCCAAACATTTGCGGCGAAAACATTCAAATATGTTATTAAGGGTTTCTATTATAAGAGACCTTTTGTGCGATTTAATACGATATGTAGGGCTATAGCTAGTACAGGATGTTTGTTTAGGTAAGTGCGTTTAAATTAGGTAATAATATACCTTATTTCGTTAAAAAATACATAAACTGAGATATGTACTTCGATTTATGAAATAACAGATCTTATGTAATGTTTTACATTATATGCGTAAAAAAAGCGTAAGGACTTGAAGACATTAATATCAGGAAATCACTCGGGCAACGATTGCTAAAGTATAGATTAGACACTAATCTGATCTTATTAAGAATATCTCTTTGTTTGACTCTTTGAAATATCAACCATGAAACATTGTTCCTTTCTGGAGCTACAAAGAGACCATTGTGACATATTAGACCATTGTGATCAGCAGTGCAAACTCTCATAAGCTTTACTAACTTCATACAAATTTTCATAGTATGAATTTAAAAAAAAAACTAATAGGAGAAGGAAGACAACACAATGCTAAGCAACACGCCTGCCCTTACATCATGCACTGTGTATCTCAGCTGATTGAACATGAATAGTCCAAATCCCGGCTGTGTACTACGATACTAACCCAGAGACTTATCTCTTAGCAAACGTGTCTATAACCATTGAAAAATGTGGAACTAATGCTACTTCATACGAAATTTATTGTACATCGTTGGTACAAAACTGACCTATTTTAAACAAAGAGGAACCTGCGGGAAGCGATAGAGTAAAGTTTGTGACTCCGACGAACACTATACCACCGCTATATGACGCTACTACGAAGCTACATTGTAGAACTTTAATATAATAAGATTTTAAGGCCACACACATAAGACTTTAGGTGAAGTTAAACACCAGGGAAGCAACTATAAAGATTTTTTACTGCTTTCTGTCGGGCAAACAAGGAAACTTTCTCTAATTTAGTTTGAGTGATCGTATAAGTTCATCTAACTGTAAAACGTTTGATGTTTGACTTCTTTTGTCTGTCACATGAAGTTTTATAGAGTTGTGAAAGGGTTGTAAAGAATTTATCGATTGAATCAATGTTTTAAAAGGAGTTGGTTTTTATGAGTTTGTTTGGTTCTTAAAATCTTTGATTTAAATATCTGCTCGTACAATGAAATCACAATAACGTCTACGTTGCTGATTGTTCTGTTATGGAAAATGTATGAGTCAAAATCTATGATTAAACATAAGTAGTATTATTTCAAAAGTAGGTAATATATGCTTCATTTTTTTTTAACTAGCAACCAAACATTTTTGGATAGTTTACCGTCAAGCTTAAATTAGTGAAATCCTGTTAGAAAACTTTAACAAAATTCGAAGGCAAGAGGTATAAATTCAGTATATTACATGACAAAAGAGACCGTTTTCTCCTAGCAAACGTGTGAAATCTATCGTCTATCTGTAACGTATTTACAGATAGACGATAGATAAGTTTATAATCCCAAACTTTTTATTTATACTGACGTCATCTATATTTTTACGATTAGGTACAGATACATTTTGTCGAATTCTAAAGGTTTTTTTTGGATTTGTGTTACTGTCATTTTAATGACAGTAAAAGTTGTTCATTATGTTGTGCACAACATGTTAATTTTTGAGTCGTAAGTAGGTTTCTTAGTTCTACACAATCATGTTTAGCTTATAGGCCATTAGATATATCTCTATACTCCAAAATAGCGACAAATTTTGCTAAAATCTTGACCATAATACCTAATTCTTCCAACGTCGACAACTTTATCGATAATTTGCCCGTTCCATCTTACAGCCCTATTTAAAACAGGGATCCCTTCTTATTCAATTTGCTTTTATTGTTTAAAAGAAGACTGCAAAGCGTAGGTTAACGATCGTGAGGCCGAGATTCAGATGTAGAAGGGAATTTTCTTATCCCAGAATTAATATAGTGAACAAGACTAGTAATTTTGGCCGGAATTTGTACCTTTTCGCGCGCGGTGGTTTATTTGCAATTTATAAGAGATTTGCTTTGGTTTTTTCAATTTGTGAAGAGATTGTTCATTATTCTTGTGGCTCAATTGCTATTTTTGCGTCGTCATTGTAGGTTTAGGGAGCTTCTTCTGTTTTTAAATACAAGCTTTTATGAAAAAATCTATCCTTTTGTTTTTTTTTTTTTATAAAGAGTGATGAGACAAGCAGGACATGTGCCTGATGGTAAGCAACATGCCTGCCACATAACAACAGAGTGACACGTAGCTATTGGAATGTGATGAGTCTACATCATTACCTAGCACTGCACTGTGCTCGTCACCCAGAGATCTAAGCTGTTATATCTCTGAGCCCTGTAATTTCTCTGGAAACATTGCCCTTCAAACCGGAACACAGTAATGCTTGCACATTACTGCTTGGCGGTAGAATAACAGGGAAAGGTGTGGTCCTTCCCTAGGCGGACTCTGCCAAGAGTTCTACCACTACAAAAGTTTCTTCTTGGCATAAAACCATGTAGTCTCAAGCTATGCAAAGTTTGTCCTAATGAAGAAGTAATAACTAATAAAGTAGTAACTAATGCGAAAGTTTAGGAATTAAATAAAAACTTGCTTGTACTATTTGAAAACAAAAACAACAACCAGCTTATACTAATTTGAAGAAAATTCAAATATTCTGTTTCAGTTTTCTCGACCAAAACAACGGCAAAGTGATTGATTGTGGTTATTAGCGCCGGGGGCGGAGACGAATTTCCCTTAAATATTGGTACACTTTAACTTTCACTAATTATTCACTTTTGGTCTGTTGACCACTACGACCTGCATAATGTGGAAGACTCATTCTGTCGTATTACAAGATTCGACTTAAGCTCAATAATTGGGATGATGACTGAATCAAAAATTTACCATTATTATTTTTCCGTCTGGAAGATTATGAAAAAGTATGGGACTCATATTTTTGTTTCGTCAAATTACTTAAAATTGACATAGATATAGATCATCAAACTTTCGGAGTGAGTTTGTGTGATATCTCGTCTTCATAAAAATTGTATTTAGACGTAGCGTCACTTGAAACTTCTAAGCGTTACATCTACGTCATTTTTAGTTTGTGAAATAACAGAAAAAAATACATGTACAATATTTTTTTGCAATTAACTTGACCACAGTCACTTAGTTTAACTTAACTTTACTTAAACATGTTAAAACAATATAATCGTTTTAGTATTTTAAAAGTCACCAACATCGAAAACATTTACACCGACATAACTTTACCAAAACTTTACTGACAAATCTGAAATATTGATTAACATTTTTTATTGAGAACAGATGTTCACTTGAGCACCATTAAGCGATGGTGCGGTCCTTAATGGTACTAAACCAGAAGAAACTGATTCACTCTAGGCTTTAAAACACCCAGATTATATCCATAAGAACATACCTATAGAGGTATAGGTATTATCCATTCAAGCATAATGGTATTATCAATATCGACTACTAGTCTGGTGGAAACGTATCATTTTCTATCGTATGGTAATATTAATACGAAGTAAAAATATGGATAATAATTTATTTTTTTCCAAAAAAACAAATACCAACTTCAATTTAAAATTAAACTCAGACACTCTGCCTAATTTCATAACATTTGTTGAAGCTATGATAACGTCATCCAGATAGGAAAGGATCCGGAAGGTAAAATTAAGTTTTTTGTTAACATTTAAAAACTACCATACCGATTTGGATAAAATCTATATATATAATTATGCACCTATTATCTGCAAACTATGTATTTATTTTTATTTTTTACATTTATTTTTGGGGAATTTTGGACTAGGTACTGGTCACTGTCAAATTTGTTTTATTTTGCAAGCAATGCAACAGTATCATTGGCTTTAATATAAATCAAAAAAATTTGTCACGCATGTACTTACTATGACGACACTACATATTTATAAGCCAACTAGGAAAATAACTGTCGAACAGTAAGTAATGATTTTGAATTTACAAAGTTGGATTATGGTGTTATATGGTTATTTAGATAATATCTAAGATCCATGTTATGTACATATTACGTAAAGGTGCTGCCTCACCTCATTGTCGTGTAATGTAACATAATATATATATAAATTAATAAATATTGGTGGACAATTCACACACAATACCATGTGCCCCCAAACTAAGCAAAGCTTGTATGATGGCGGCCAGATAGCCGATATAATACTTATATAGTTTTAAATACATACTTATTATACATAGAAACACCCAGACACAGTGCAAACATTTAAACTCATCACACAAATATTTGCACTGGGTGGGAATCGAACCCACGACCCTCGGCTTCGCAGGCAGAGCCACTATCCATTAAGCCACGAGGCCAGTCACATTACTTAAATTCATACATTAATCCATACATTCGACTTTGAGCACTACATAATATTACCTACCTCTCCGAGTGACGAGCATTGGCGTATAATGTAACATTATAGATATTATAGCTTTCACAAGTGATTCAGTTTATTCTCTAAGTAATTTTAGACGAAGCAGTCATTGTACTGAGTGCCGCAATCTTATTTTTTCATAGTTATTTCGTAAAAACAACAGAAGACACGATATTGATGTTATGAACTATTTAAAAACCCGGCAAGGCGCGCATTATTACAATGCTCGGCTCTTCTCCTTCACTGATGTTAACTCGTTTTGTATCATTAAAAGGAGCGCGCTGTAATTGTCGGGTTTTCTCTCTCACTAATGTAATGTTTGAATCTGTAGTGTTACATTACACGTAATGCTCCCAGTGAGGGAACACTTAAAAAAAATCTATGCAAAGGTTAAAAATAAATTGATGAGTAAGGAAAATCAGCTCCTGGAGTTACGATTTTTATTTTAACTACCTCCTATCTACATTGTCCATGGAGATGAAATGCAACGAGCCGTGAACAAAAAATAGTTTAAATTTAACATTAAAATACGCGAGGAATTATAAGTATCTTTGAACACGCTACCGCATAGACTCGGCGTAAAACGCAACGTACCAAAGTTTAACTAAAATATCTGAAGCTTTGCCCCGGTTAACCCCTGAGTATTTCCTGCGAGAAATATTTTATCATCGCCTATACCTACTTGCGGAGGGTCGGTCGATTCAAACTACTAGCTACTGTATTACAAATAGAGTTAGATTCCAGAACTCCCAGACGTCACCTATTTTCTGATGAATGAAATGTGGACGATTGAGTGGAGTTAGTAAGGCCCCAAAACTCCCAGACACTGTCCGTCGGCCGTTTTGCTTAACAACTCCAAAATAATAACTAACTTCACTTAAATTCTCATACTCCAATTGTAAATATGTTCTCAGACAACTATTTTAAAGCTTTTTCCAATAAGACAGCCGAATCTAAGGGGCCAATCATCTCCTAAACTCAATTGTAAGTTAATATTTCCTAATAAATGACTCACTCAGTCTCGCGCTCTTACCCATAGAGGCATAGTTGAGTTTAGGGGATGATTGCCCCCTTAGATTGGTATATCTTATTGGAAAAAGCTTCAAAATAGTTGTCTGACGAACATATATTATGTACAAATGGAGCATAAGAATTTGAGTGAAGTTAAATTATTCTTTTGGAGTTGTTAAGCAAAACTGCTGACAGCAAGTGTCTGGGAGTATCGGGACCTTGTTTTAAGGGATACAACATACAACATACGTGAAAATCACATATTAGAAAATACGTGAAGTAAGTAATGTTTGTATGTACCTTTATTACCCCATATCTCAAAATTGGCCGTCTAAGCAAGTTAGCGAGTAAGCATGTGTTCTTAGTACTTACTAACTCTATTCAATCGTCCACATTTCATTCATCAGAAAATAGGTGACGTCTGGGAGCTCTGGGATCTCGGACTAAAAGAGTTGCTCCAATTTCCCTCTAAATTCTCTCAAGCTTGCTTTTAGTTTGTTTGACGACAAAAGAAATATGAACGATTGTTAATATGCAAAACGTCCACTCGTAACAAAAATGAGTATGTAGTTTTTACACTAAACTTTACTATTAATTAAGCTTAGCTGTAAATAGAAGATATAATGTAAGTGTATGTTGAAATTTTTTTTAGCTCTAGCTATCTCAGCTAGACAAGTGTTTTAAATCTATAAGCGGCAGAGGTATTTTGTTTGATAGCTCACATCTCAGGAGCTACTGAACCGATTTCAAAAATTCTTTCACCGTTGGATATGTACGTGATCCCTGAGTGCTAAAGGTTATAAAATAATATATTATGTACCAGGGGCGAAGCCGGGACGGACCTCCAGGTAATTAAATAATAAGGTGCCACCGATACCACTGTTTTTTTAAAGTTCAGATTAAAATGGCGGAAGAGATCTCACCATAGTCATATCGGGCATTCTCGCCGTTAAACCTCAACAGATACGGCATTCTTGCTATTAGACCACAACAGATAATAAATAAATACATTTATTTTATAAATCTCTAAAAAGTGTTAAAACTTATTCAAACAAATTTGAGACTAAGATGAGAATACCACCTGATATAACTAGCGTGATTCTTGAGTTTGCGTCAAATCTACAAGCCACATTGTTTGTATATATTATTGATAAAAATTTGAGTTGATAGGTACTATTCAAACTGCTGGAAAACTAAGTAACTAGAATTTGTCAGAATGTCCATGCCTGCAAAAAACTATCAGACAATCTTTAAATTTCGTTGCAGGTGACATTTTTACTTCTATTTAACCGACTTCCAAAAAGGAGAAGGTTATCACTTCGAGTTTTTATTATTGTTAGCGGAATTTGTGAATTATAAATAATCTCTTCGTTAAACTAATCAAATTAATCTTTATGATTGAAAGTGAATTGGTTTCAACTAACAAAATACGCTCAATCGTAGACACAAATTGTAATAAGTAATGTGCAAACGTTACAGTGTTCCGGTTTGAAGGGCAAAGTTTTTAGAGATTTTACAGGGCTTAGAGATATAGCATCTTAGATCTCTGGGTGACGAGCGCAATGCAGTGCTAGGCCATGATTTGGACTCTTCATATTCCATTAGCTGCGTGACACTGTGCTGTTATTATGTTGCTTACCATCAGGTATATGGCCTGCTGGTCTCGTCAATCTTTATTAAAAAAAAAAGTAAAATCTATCAAAGATTTAAAAAACACACTTTGGACCCAAACAAATCCAGTAAACTTATTTTATTTTAAAATTGAAACAAAACAGCGAGTACAAACAATGAACCATTACGAGTTACTGTATCAATAACGGATCGTGATATTTCAAGCCCGACACGTACGCCATTGAATTATTTCCTGCGGTAGCGAATAAAACAAGTACAAACCAAATAAAAGTTCACATGGACGTAAAAGGAGGGAAAACGTCAATAATTGGGAAATTGATGACGGCAATTCCGCTCGTAATTCCTGGAACGTAATTCTGGAACGTTAGTGTTGTCCCGGCTGTCCCGGCTACGTCTGTGTGGGTCGACTGACACGCAGGTGCGCGGTTAACCACAGCACTTATCATGAATGCCAACGCGGTCAGCAGAAAATTCATGCAAAAATAATATTTATGATGGAAATTGAGTGGTTGTTTCTCTGTATAAGCGGGACGTAGCTGTTCCAGTTTCAAAATTGCACAATTCGATTTTATCATTGGCAGAACAATCTACATAATTCATGAAAAACACGTGATAATACTGCAGTACCCTTTAATTTTGAAACACGTGTAATTCATAAGTAATTTATAATGCTTTAAAAAATATTTTGTTTTGTTACAATAATACGTGTACTTACTAAACTCTCTAATCATGATATTATAAGTCATTAGCTATACCCCGCGGTTTCATCCACATAGTTGCCGGTCCTGTTTATTTTCCGGGATGTAGTATGTAGCCGATGTATTATTTCAAATCATTATTATCTATCCAACCAAATTTCATCGAAATCCCTCCAGTGGGTTTTGTTTGAAAAAGTAACACAAACATCCATCCATACATTGTCACAAAGTGTTGCGTTAAGAATATTAGTAGGAAACAAGTACCTATTTAACAAAATGTTTTGCGTACATTTTTATATGATATTTTTGCCCTAATTGACTACATTCTAAACAAAACATATTATTAGATTAAGATAGGAGTAGTATGACTATTCGATCGGTAATCGATTCAGATTTTTTTTCAATTTGGTTTAGTCTGGACCAATCGGCGGCGCTTCAACTGCCTAACAAAAAACGATATGACGCTTTGATGCTTTGACATTGCTATCTCTTTTCTTCTCGTTTGAAATGAAAGAGACGGCAATGCCAAAGCGTCAAAGCGTTTTTCGTTAGGCGGTAGACCCCCCGGTCCTGTCTGCTTCGGTCTGGTCTGATTCGGTTCGGTTCAGTTTAATTTTGTGGTTTATTAGACTTACTGAGAAGCAAGGGATTTACATTTGTAAGAAATAGGTCCTCTAAGAACTATAAAACACCACCATGGCCTGAAGTGGCCATTGCGAAATAGTGGAGTAGAAACCTGAGTGGATGTAACCTGATGCCTAAAGTTACCTGGGGCAGTGTATTTAGAAGCCCGATCACGGCAATGTAGATCTCTTCGAAACTGTTCCCCGACCTTCTAGAAGTGAAAAAAAAAACAGAGTTCGTTCCTGGGTCCTTGCTTGTTATGCATACATTATTAACATGGTAAGTATACATTACTTTATTATTCATAGGTTATTTGGAAGACGCTTTTAGCGATAGAGTCGCCTGTTGTGTCTATTCTGTTTTCTTTGTCTTTTAAGTTATTTGTTGCAATTTTTGTGATGACAATGGCAATAAAGTGTTTTTATTTTATTGTTTTTGGTTTGTATTAGGTATTCCTGAAATGCCAAATGAAAATTCCACCAAAGTCAATAGAATAAAAGTCTTTGACAATCCGTCTATGTCATAACATTGACCTATAATTCTATCAATTACGTTAAATAGTTGAAATCGAGAGCGATTCGGCTGGATCGTCGGAAACCAATTTAGAATCGCGGCTCGAACTTTTAGATTGGGAGAAGTTTGCATAGTATCAGATTAGATAATCGGTTTTGCGGTTGGAAAGAGCAACATCGACGTAGTTTCTTACTCTATATCGCGTTATGGAGGCTTGATTTTAATTAAACAAATGTTGCGAAACAATACAGTACAACACAACACAACAACGCTTTATTAAGACTACAAAACTAAGTAAACACAAATCAACACAACGAAACAACAACACATACTGTACACAAACAGGTAATAGAGTACCGGACTGGGTCAAAAATACACTATCCTAATAAGTCCGTCAGCTAGATCATGGAAAAATAATGGACACGTATTTTTTGTTTTTTCATAATATTAAAAATCGTCAAAGATATAGACCATCAAACTTCGAGAGTGGGGGGGTTGCGACGTTCACTCGTGTGTAAAAATCGTACTCATAAGTGACGTCACACGAAACTGTTTGTGAAATAAAAGAAAAAATACGTGTACAATATTTTTTGGCAATCTAACTAACAGGCTACTTAGTTTTTTCGAAGATTGTACCCTATTTTATCATTATTTCTAATAAATTTTTGATTGTTAGGCAATCTATAAAAAAAAAGGTGTGTGCTTAAGACCACACGGCAGAAGTGAAAACTTCATTAGCTGATTTTTGTATTAGGTAGGTATGTCGTAATGTAATAAAATATTATGGATCGTATTAGTTAAATAAACGAGTAAAACAAGCCAGAAATTAAAGTAAATACACTAATTTATTATGAACTGTATAATATTTTTAAAGTAGTATAATAAATTATTAGCACGATAAACCGCTAATTACACACTAACCACACAATGTAAACCAAAAAATAGTTAAAATAGTTAGGTTAAGTACATAGTACATAGGTACCTATTTTAAATTATGTCAATTTTACGCATCGCATAGCGCGAAGCTCTTTTATTGGAAGACGGATTGCGTTACGTTATGTTGGCAAGTCTCTTTGAAATTTTAATTACGCCAAATTCACCGCTAATGTCATAACAATAAAGCTTAATTTATTTAGGCCTCAATGTAAATAAATACCAATACCACAATTTCTGTGTCTCGAAGTTCTCATTGGAGAAATCTCCCCAAAAAATGAAAGTTTGCATCTATAGTCATGAGTCATAATAGACACTAAAAATGGTTTGGGGAGAAATGTGGAAAATTATTTTTTTTATTTTATAACTGGGTTTTAAATTTATTTGAGTAAATACGACACTTCACACAGTGAACTTACGAAATTGCGCTTTTCTTATTCTTATGTTAAATTGTCGATACACTTGATCCCCGAGATACACTAGGCTAGTTTTTCAAGCCAAGTTAGCAAGCTAGACTAGCAAGCTTCCTAACACTTGCTATCCTAGCTTGAAAAACTAGCCTCGTGTAGCTCAGGCATTCTTGGAATTATGGAAGCTATTTTTGGAACAGCGTTATAATTATTGTTTTATAACTAAGTATATTATAATATACTAGCGACTCGTTCTGGCTTCACTCGGATAATAACCAAGAAACTTGACTGCAGCGTCATCTGCAGGGCTGATTTGTAAAATTACACCAATTTCCAGTCAAATTTCCAGAATTTCCAGTCTTCTTTTCTTTGGAGCAAATGGAATTTGACGTGCTGGATTCTTCTAAGGACTCTGTATTCCTTTGATTACGAGCTCTGAACTCCGATGTATCAAGTGCATGCATGATGTTGATTTTGTGTTTTAAATTTTTCCTCAAGTAAGTAGTTGTAAGTACCAAAGTATTGTTCTTCTTGATTGGCTGAACAGGATGATGCTTGACGCAGATGGCATGGACGCACGGCAAACACAGGGACACAGGCTATGGATGCGTACCTAGCTACCTAGGTACTGCACACATTTTTCGTGTAATGTTCCAGAACTGGTCAATTCTCGCAAATAATTTCTCCTCACTGTGTTTGTTCTAGTTGAATGTTTGTATTCCAGACGTCTTTTTGTTATTGTCTTCTCGTGTCGTTATTGTAAATGAATGCTTTGAATGCGTTTGAAGTTTGTGCTGCCGGCTGTATTTATTCTGTGCTGCAGGCACCAAGAGCGAAATTGCAAATGGCTATGCGTAGAATGCAGATTTCGTGATCAGTTGATTCTCGTCGCCACTTTTACACATTGAGTTAGGCCGAGGAGGATTATTTGTATATAAACACTGAACAATCACTTTTTACTATTTTATCAACTCAATGTTAATTTACCTACGACAATTAAAAATATTAAAATATCACCACACCACAGCAGACTGTTTTGGAGTTGGTAGCCGTTACGCCGTCAGTGACGTCAGTGTTGCCACTATGATTTTGAGCTTGTCGCCAAATAGTTATAAAACAAAGTCGCCGGTTTTGATTGAAGTATTAAGGGAATAACAGTCTGGAAGAATACATAAGCTATTTTTATCCCGGAAATATAACTGCTAGTAGAATATAAAATGGCACTGATCTAAGTACCTACAATGTTAAGCAATTTAAATTAAAAGAAAAAAGGGAAAAGGAATAACTGAAGGCAATAATTAACATTATTATCATGTAAGATTCAAACGAAAATACAAATAATTGAATAAAATGTTAATAATATAATTGGGAAAGTCCCTGCTATAATGTGCGTATATTTATCTGTATGTATAGAAATAAGTAGAGTTTATGGTAGACTTTCATGTTGTTTATGTTTGAGAGAATGAGTTAATTTCCTTATAA
The DNA here is from genome assembly GCA_963693475.1 of Ectropis crepuscularia. Lineage (NCBI taxonomy): Eukaryota > Metazoa > Arthropoda > Insecta > Lepidoptera > Geometridae > Ectropis > Ectropis crepuscularia. Next base: position 7,800,569 of record OY856343.1, on the reverse strand, counting down.
ATATGATCTTACTCCCAATGACCTTGTGTTTTTCCTTCTCCAACTTTCTACACTACACTAGTACCTGTATTCCCTTTTGTCGGTAACACGTCGTCTAAATCCGCTAAAAGGTTTTAAAAATTGGCCAGTTTCAGCGACAAAGTCGCTAAGGTGTCAACACAGTAACTGGTAGCGAGCAGCGAGAGAGAGATAGAGAGAGTATTTGTTGTCCCATGTCCTCCTCTAACAATTACCTATCTCGGTCTGGCACGTTTGTTGACCACATTATCTTTCTCGCTCTAGCATCCCGATTTTACCCGAAATTTCTTATCATATCCGAGCGTGATGATCACGTGATCATGAGTCCATTTCACAGCCTACGAAAATTCTGTTTATAGCGCGCCTAAAGAAGTTTTCACTTCAATAATTTGGACGGTGGTTTTGATCTGACTAACAAACACAAAAGTTTGTATGTTTGTTGCTCAGTCACGTTGGGACGTCTGGACGGATTGACTTTGTAATTTGAAACACAGAACATAGCCTGGGATAACACATAGCTACTCTTTCTCCAGGTAAAATAACGGGAACTACTCGGGTACCTACCTACCTATAGATAGTGCAATCCACGAAGACGCGCCCCACTATTCCTCCTAACCGTTTATAGCATATGTGTGCAAGCTTCCGTCAATGTTCGAGTGTTATCGGTACACACCAATTACCTATGAATGCACACGCACACTACAATGACTGGAGAATGGTTCGCGACTGACGCTCGGAGCAAATGCGATTGGCGGAGAAAAAAATTGGTGGGGCGCGTCTTCGTGAATTGCACTATCTGTACCTTGCTCACTACCTAATTACCCGCTACCTGATTGACTGTGAAATAAGACAATTCGCTCCAAAATGATAATTAAATTGCAATGCTCGATTGGGGTACGTTGTGTTACGACTTAATTTTGCACCAAATCTAACTATACCTACATCGTTATTATTAATGTCTGAAACATGATGAACCAATAAACGATTGAGTATCGAGTATGAAATATACAATAGTATAGAACTTAAACGCCTTGTAAGTATGGGTAACATATAAGCCAAACATAGGACTTGCATAGTTCACCAACATCCGACATTAAACTTGGCGCAGTTACCAACTTACCAATTTAGTTAACTACGAAAACATGCTCACAACTTGCGTTCAACTTCTCAACTTGTAAGTGTAATTTTCGAAATACACTGTCAAAACTTTACATCGGCTAGTTTGTAGAAGTACTTACATTTAAACTTAGGTTTCCTAGGGTATCTAGGGTTCTGGGGTATATAATGGTCGAATTTGTCGAAAAAAAATATTTTTTTTTTTTTTAAGTATGTGAGTATTTTATTACTATGCATGTTTGTTTTATTTATGTTCTTAGCGTAGGTGTATACTTAATTTGTATGTAACTGATGTAGAGTCAAGAATTAAGCAACCCCTTTTAAAAATGTATACCTATCATCTCCTGCTTTTGCTCGGGAACACATCAATTGAGCGATAAGACCGTTTTTTGTAGCACTCGTTTTTGTATTGATTTTCTTTATCTGCCTATTTATTCATTTTAATTTACCTATATGAGTGTGAACAGTCAAATGTATATTCGCGATTTGAACTCAAATTGTAAACATTGTTATTTTTACAATATTAATAATTCGTTTTCCAATTTACACAACTGTAGGTATTATAATACAAAATGGAAGTGCTAATGCTGTGACACAAAACATGCTATGGACGTCAATACATGCTTACTAGCGATTTGTCCCGGCTTCGCCCGTAGTACATAATAAATAAATAAAATGAATAAATAAATATTGGTGGACAATTCACACACAACACCATCTGACCCCAAACTAAGTAAAGCTTGTATGATGGCGGCCACATAGCTGATATAATACTTTTATAGTTTTAAATACATACTTATTATACATAGAAACACCCAGACACAGTGCAAACATTTGGATTCATCACACAAATATTTGCACTGGGTGGGGATCGAACCCACGACCCTCGGCTTCGCAGGCAGAGCTACTATCAACTAAGCCACGAGGGCAGTCAATAATAAAATATTATATTCTACTGCACTGACTACGACCACCATGACCAACAACTCTTTATTATAGACTGCCCTCGTAGCTTAGTTGGTAGTAGCTCTGCCTGCGAAGCCGAGGGTCGTGGGTTCGATTCCCAACCAGTGCAAATATTTGTGTGATGAATTCAAACGTTTCCACTGTGTCTGGGTGTTTCTATGTATAATAAGTATGTATTTAAAACTATATAAGTATTATATCAGCTATCTGGCCGCCATCATATAAGCTTTGCTTAGTTTGGGGTCAGATGGTGTTGTGTGTGAATTGTCCACCAATATTTATATTTATTTATTATAGTATAAAATGACACAACGAGGAACACCTCTGCCCATTAACAGTATATTGTCAGGTATAAGTAGCCCACTAAGCCCACGCAGCACTTTTTAAGTTAGTGGCATACGCACATTACTTCGAAAAGACAGTGATTGTGACAGAAGGAACTACCAGGGGCCTCCAGGGACTTGAACCAGGGGCTACGTTTGGCTGCGGCAGTCTCGTCGTTCTCCCAACTAGACCAGCCGTAACTTTGTCAAGTAGCTATTGAAACATAAATAGTCCATAATTTAAACACTTTACAGATAGTTCAACTCATCTGAGCGCGCGGCGCTATGTGTGCGTGCGCTTGTAATTATACAACTTTCATTTGTGTGGCAGTGGCGCGGCAGTCGTCGTCCGAGCAAAACGTGACGAGCATACAAAGTAACTGTATATGTACAAGCTTACCCACACATAGGCCCGCGCGCACTGATGAGTTGAACTATCTGTACAGGGTTTAGTCACGATCAACAATATTATTTATTATTTAATTACCTCGTCGTTTCGGCAGCATTACGACCGCCGTGGTCACGAGAATACCCACAACAATAATAAGTACTTTTTTTTTTAATAAAAAGTGACGAGACGAGCATGACACGTGCCTGATGGTAAGCAACATGCCTGCCACATAACAGCACAGTGACACGCAGCTATTGGAATATGAAGAGTCCAAATCATTACCTAGCACTGCACTGCGCTTGTCACCCAGAGATCTAAGGTGTTATATCTCTAAGCACCGTAATTTCTCTGGAAACATTGCCCTGCAAACTGGAACACAGTAACGTTTGCACATTTCTACTTGGTAGAATAACTGGCAAAGGTGTGGTACTTCCCCAGGCGGACTCTGCCAAGAATCCTACCACTACTACTGTACAGAACCTACCTACTTATTACTATACTCGTGTAAAGTCTAGTATGTTAGTATTTTTGTTTATTTTTGCGCCATTTACCTAACTAGGTCAGAAGAATTAGAGGTCTGAGTCTTCTTGTGACCATGGCGGTTATAACGCTGCCGACTACATGCGTAGTGATTCTTATGAATAATGATCAAATGTCTGAATTTAATATGAAATTGATGTTGATTTTTGTATTTTCGGCGAAAATAACTTATTATGAGTCAAATCTAATACAAGCTAGGTGATCTATAAAGACTACTAAAGCAATTACATACCTAGTTATGTTAACTGCGCAAAAATAAACCAAAACACTAACATAAACGAGTATTATAATAGTAATAGGTACTTATTATTGTTGTAGCTAAGCATTTAAATACATAGAAAGTAATGAATTAATTAGCTTATCGTGTCGATTTAACTCCAAAAGGGATTTGACTAAAAATACGAATGAATTGAGCATAAATTACATTTTAGTGGAAAATGTACATTACACTAGCGACCCCTTCCGGCTACGCTCGGCTTTTGTCATATAAAGACCTATTAATCGAAATAAAGATTATCCTATCTTTCAAATTGAATGAGACTCCACACGGCGTGCATATTTGATTAAAATCGGTTTTGTAGTTTAGGAATCTATCGTGGACAAACAACACGACTCGTAATTTACGAGTACATATATTTATTAAGATATCTATCTACTAAATGGTAAATAAGATTTGCTTGAACATTTATTTTTACATACGTACATTAAGTTAAATACAGTTTGTCATTATATTTCAAGGTTTAATGTAAACGTGTTTTATTGTTTATTCAAGTGTAAAACAGAGTTTGACAATATTTTTTTAAACATACAATTATGTGAAATTAAATAGTTGTAATAATTATGTAGCACTATTAGAGATACTTGCCATGTTACAGTATATGTTCCATTATCTTAATATATATAAATCTCCTGTCACTATGTTTGTCCGCGATGGATTCCTAAACTACTTAACTGATTTTAAATTTAATTGGCACACCGTGAGCAGTCTGGTCCAACTTGAGAGATAGGATAGTTTTGACGTGATAACGTCTTATAATTCGATGAAGCCGGCTGCACGCCCGCAAAACTGTAACGTTCCGCCGTTACCGTTAGTTCGTCTTCCGTGCCATGCGGACGAAGCTGAGCGCTGAGGGCGCCACCCGCCGAGTCGAGCGGTATCACTACTCGCGCTATCAGCGTACTGATTTCTTAAGACGTTGTCACGTTCTATCGTCAGTAAACCGACTTCACAGACAACCATTTTTTTTTAATTCGATTAATAGTCTTTAAATGACAATATCCGAGCGCAGCCGGAATGGGCCGCTAGAATACTATAAAATATTAAATCACAACAATTTATTTTTTCTAAAAAACAAAAGCAGACTCCATTTTAAAATTAGACTCGGACACTCCACGTAAATTTGTATTTTCGTGACATCAATTATACACCACGGTGGACTATGCGTAAATGTAGGTATTTCCCCCACAAAAACAAGTTTGTTTTGTTGTGCTGGGATATTTTATTACCATGAAACTGTCTCCAAAGACTTGGTAGTTAATCAATACATGTGCAATTAAAGTCGCTGCCCATCTCGGGTACAAAGTCAGGTAAGCAGGCTGAATTTTTCAGGAAACACTCAAAGGTGTCAGTTAGCTTATCAAGTGGAGAGGCACAAGGTGATATATCTTTTTCACATTCTTTTAACACTTGTGATATTTTGCAGTGTGCTGGGTAGATAGATTGATAAGCGTCTTTGTCTATAAGTCCTGTTTTTTCATCAGCAAATCCAGACTTTGTGAAGCCACAGAAAACAAAATACTTAAAATTTTGGCTTTTTAAGACTTTCCCTTTTTTGACAGTCGACAAAAAAGCGTATTTCTCACAAATCGTGATGGTTCGCACGCATTGGTCGAGAGTAGCAAGGATGCAGTTTTGAAAATCTTTCGGAAATTGGACTGCCTTCTGTGTCTGAAACAAAATCATGTACTTATACAGTAAAATGAATGAACTTGACAACAATATTAATATAATCATAACAAAACTTTTTCGCTAATGACACGTTTGGCTGTAGCAAGACAGCGTTACTCAGAACTAGAAACAGAAGCAACCATCTTAGCCAGATCTAATCGTACACTTTATCAATATTATGAACAATAGTTATCGGGTTTGATTATGCTGAAAGTGAAAATTATTGCAGAAAGTACGATATAAGGTATAATAGAGCAAGAGCCCGTGAACCCCAGACTTTCGTTATTTTAACAAAGCTGAAAATTGTCAGCGCATACTCCCAACATACGTAAGAACAATGGGCCAATATGAATTTTGGGTCATCTGACTTTGGCAAATAAACACTACTAAGGCTAATATCTAGGTATATATCTAAAAATGAATTGCTGTTCGTGGGTCCGCTAAAACTCGACAACGGCTGCCTGATTTTGGTTTTGAAATGTTTGTGGTAGTTAAACGAAGGTTTAAACGGTGAGAAAATATTGAAAAGTTGCGAAAAAGATAGTAAAAACAACAACTTAATTTTCTCATCACAGATTACAGAAATAAAACCAGATGGAGCGCGCAGAACAGAGCTACTGAAGCAGACAAAGGAAATACAAAAGCCGAAGCAAATACAAACTCCAGTCAGTATGGAACGGACTTCCGTGTTGTACGGGAGTCCCGTGTGATTTTAAGTTTTGTTTTAAAATATGCCGTCTTGTGTCTTCAAACATTGCAAACAATGTTCCCAAAAACAAAAAAAGGAAAGAGGAATATAATTTCATAGGAAAATTTGAATATTTTTACTGTTATTTATATAATTTAGGCGATTTTATTTTGGTGATGATTGGAACACAACACCTCAACGAAAATAGGTTAGTGTGGCGATACTAAATGGAAATTATTTTCCCTGAATTTAGGGTAAAATATAGATTTTAAATTTTTTTAGATACTCGTAGACCAAATTATAGATGGGCATTGTATTATTCATTTTAATATATTTCAAATTTAATTTTGGTAAATGTGAAATTTGTAAAATGAGTAATTTATGACATAAAAATGTACAAAAAACAAAATCATTAATACATCATAAAATTTGTTTGTGTATTTATTTATTTCGTTAGTGGCACCACTGCCCAAAATAATACAAATTTTATTTCCTCATGAATCAAAAGGTTATATGGAAGAGATCGCTTTTAGCGACAAGATCGCCTTTGTGCCCATTTTGTTTTGTTATTATATGTGTTACTTCTTGTCAACTTTGTTTATGGTGTCAATAAAGTGTTTTGTATTGTATTGTAATGTCATTCGATATATTATCTAAGTGAAACGGTGGAAATATAATTGGTTATAAAATTATGGTTTATAAAATAAAACATTTGTTGAAGGAAGATATTTTTGATGTTAATACTATGTAACGTGTATGTATATAACGTTGTTTGTAAAATGAAATATTTTTATATTGTTAAGTTTTTTAATATTATACGGTTACTTGATTTTAAAGTCTTGTTTTGTCAAAAATAAAGGTGAATAATAAGTAAATTATTAAAATGATTATTTAGTTAGTTTTTTTTGTTTGTTGTTTGGATCTATTAAATACAGGTAGCCTATATGCATTTTATCAAAAATAGTTTGGTGGTAAAGATGGTTGTTTTAATTTTTGTTTAATCTAACTAAGCGAGTAAATTACACTAATTTTATTATTTGCGATTCAAGTTAATTTCTAGTTGCATGCAAAATCAAAATTCTTTTCTTCATAGAATGGAAATAGTAGTAACAAGAAATCCTTGCATAATCGGTGTAATAATATTAATATTTTAAAATATCAATTGATGTGTTTATTATACGTGAAGATTTCCCAAGCTAAGACAACAATAGTGGGACTTTTTTCTTAAGACTGACAACATTATACAAGTAATTTGGAACGTTGATTTGACAATTTTAAGTCAACATGACTAATTACGGGCTTCACAGTGTTGTTCACGAAGGTTCCATCTGTGTTTTATTTCTGTAATCTGTGTTTCTCATATAAACTGTTCTAAACGTTCTAAACAATTTCTAGTCAAACATTTGACATTACCGATCAAACATTTGACGTTCGGTTGTCGATTAAAACATTTTTTTTGGGGAGTTTTAATCAAAGAGTATAATACAAACGAGTATATTTTATACGTTTTTGGAGTGAAAACTACTTTTGACGCGCCTAAACAGATTAATAAGACATTTTCGGATAAACTCAGGATGCTAGAGCGAGAAAAATATTTATAAACACTTACTAGACACCCATGTTGTGTTATGTTCATGCAGTTATAATTTTACGTCATAGTATTTAAACTGATTTTTATACTTTTAATACTTAGGTAACAAGTAGCAGCATAATTATCATACGCAGTCCATTAAATCTTAGTACTGTTCATTTATTATACACAAGCTACCACCCGCCCCGGCTTCGCACGGGTGCAATACTGATACTAAATATACTAATAAAAATGGTTATGGTGGGTTATTCCTAAGAGATAGACTTTTACTATCGCAGACTTTTTGTACACTTTTTGAAGGGGTACAATACCGCTGTACTTACATTATTTTGATCTAGCTCATAGAGTTCAGTCAGCGTTTGCGGTGTAAGCGCAAAATACTTATTTATGTCATTTCATTAGAAATCTTTTAAAAAAACCGTGTTTTTCTGCTATTTTATGCACGTATTATATATGTACATGTAAACCTTCCTCTTGTATCACTGTTGTGTCATTATAACAATCAGCCTAGCAATAATTATAGGGAAAAATAGGCGAACCGTTGGTTGGCAAGTGATAATCGGCCAAATAATTTTCTGTGAAAAAGGAGGATCCCACAAAAGACAGAGTTGCATATTTTTTTGTAACTCTACATTGTTTTTCATAAAATATCTTTGTCTTTATGTAACTTTTTGAACTAGAAATTGAAACATAAAGTTTCAGATAAGTTGAACAAGAAACCAAGCATCGGAGACTTGGAAATAAGTTTAGTTTTTTTTAACCCTCGGTATGCCTTTATATGTTTCTGAGACACTGCGAAAGAGTCGTAGAACATCATTATGGCTTTATCGCTTTGGCTAGGTGAGTAGTAAGTACTTACTTTATCTAGGGTCAGTGTTTCTTCTGCTGATGTTGTCCAATCTTCTGTTGTTGTAGGTCTGTCGTCATCTTTGTACTTCATCATTATTGATGTCATGCCAGAAGTATCGATCTCATCTCGGGTACTTAATGAGATTATATCTGTGAACATTTGTTTGTTTAATTATTTTTTTTTACCGGCTTAGTCCTTAAATTTCATAATTATAATTAATTCAGCATTATTTATTTATCAGCAAAATATCGCCAGTAAAAGCAACAGATGACGGTATTACATGTTAACTAACAAACGTACCTTCGCTACTCGTGCACAAAATAAAAAACAGAACAGCAATAGCATGGAGAGCCAGTGCCATCATCTTTCTAAGAACTTAATCTGAAACAAAATAAAACGATGTCAACATTATATACGAGTATCGTTATAAAATTACTCATCGTTTAAATGTAATTAGTTCAAAATTTAGGTACGTATAGTATATTTACTCGTAAAATACAACATTTATTAACCCAGAATTTGGTAGATAAAAGCCGTCACACACTCACATATAATTTACATTTACATATTATTTTCATGACGTCAACAAATTAAACAGTAATATATTTACATTATTGCGTACTAATATAGAGTATGGTGTCGCAAGACATATTACTCGTATTTACTATTACTCGTACTATTAGGTACTCGTATTTTTAATGTACCTACACCATATTTTATTTCGGTGGTCTATAATATCGTGAGCCTTTTTAACCACTGACACAAAAAGGGCGGGGTGTTTGACGTATCAGGGTGTGTTCGTGTGTGTATGTCTGTGGCATCGTAGCTCCTAAACGGAAAAACTTATTTTGATTTTGTTTATTGTGTTTTAAGGTGAACCATTCGAGAGTTTCAAGAAATGAATGTTCTAAGCTATGTATGATATAACATGAAACTGTTCAAGATGGACGATGTTACCAAGACCCTGGTTACTATCTAACACCAAAATACTGGTCAAGAAGAGTATAATGAACCCAAATTCAATAGGGTTATGTTATTTATTTACTACGTTCTTTTGGCCATTTTCCAGCTTCATCGTCAGCCCCCGTTACTATCTAGCACCAATATACTGGTCAAGAAGAGTATAACGAACCCAAATTCACACAGGGTTATGTTGCTTATTTACTAAGTTCCTATGGCCATTTTCCAGCTTCATCGTCAGAAGCCCCGTTACTATCTATCCCCAATGTACGTACTAATCAAGACAAATAGAACAAGTCTAAATTCGATGGATTTATGGATTACTATGAATTTAATTTATGGAGATAATTACGGAGTACTTATGTGTATCTTCCAGGTTCATCATCAGACACTGGATCCTTTCTAAAACCAAAGTTCTCGTCAATACGAATCAAACGAGTCTAAATTCTATGGAGTAAGGGATTATATTATGAATTTATTTTATGGGGGTAATTATGAAGTATTTATGGCCATCCTCCAGTTTTATCATCAAACCCACACACAGACAATTCAAATGGGTAAATGAGCTAAAACTCGATGCGGTTGTGTCGTTTGATTGCGAAGTTTTTTCATCCTCAAGCTCAAGGTAGGACTCTTAGCAGACTCCGCCTGAGGAAGTACCATACCTTTGCCAGTTATTATACCGCCAAGCAGTAATGTGCAAACATTACTGTGTTCTGGTCTGAAGGGCAATGTTTCCAGTGAAATTACAGCGCTTAGAGATATAACATCTTAGATCTCTGGGTGACAAGCGCAGTGCAGTGTTAGGTAATGATTTGGACTCTTCATGTTCCAATAGCTGCGTGCCACTGTGCTGTTATATGGCAGGCATGTTGCTTACCATCAGGCACATGTCCTGTTCATCTCGCCAATTTTTATTTAAAAAAAGAGCTAGCATCATCATCGATATATCAATTTACATGGTCATTATGCATGCAAGATTTCAGTTAAATCAGTAACCGGAAAGTGTATCTAATTAAATTTGAAGACAAATATCAGGACGGATGAAATCTAAGAATAAAAAACTTGTTAAACGACTCACGACTTGCGATTGGACAATGTAGAAACATGCTGTATGTATCCTGCTAATATTATAAATATTAATGTTTAGATGTTTGTTGCTCAATCAAACAATCAAATCGTAATGTCTGAACGGAATTTGGAGAAATCGTGCTGAAATTTGAAGCATAATAGATCATAGCCAGGTAAAGCACATAGGCTGCTTTTTATTCCGGACTAACAACGGGAGCTACGCGGGTAACATCGCGGGACACTGCTAGTTCAAAATATATCTTGCGATACTATAATCATATAAATAAATATGCAATAATATGAGTTGCGTTAAAGTAAAGTAACATTACAAAATAAATATTATTGCTGGGTAAACGGCCACTCAAACATTTGTATCGAAAATAAAATGTAAGGAAATATGTCCAGCTGTGAAATATTTCTACTTCCATTATTAACATTACAAATGTGAAAGAAACTCTGTCTGTATATCTGTCTGTCGCTTTTGGTGAAATTTGAGGATGCGTCCTTCTGAGGTGGTGACGCGCCGTTGGTTTTCTGGAGCCAAATGCGGGGTTGCCCCCTGCGAGGCGGGCCCGCAAGAGCGTTGGCTCACGGTCGTGGTTGTATGCAAGAGCGGTCCCGCGACTCGGATTCCTAGCCATGCCGAAGAAACCTGTTAGAGTTTTAGCCGGTAGGGGCACTACTTTTAGTGGTGCCTAGTTTGACGACACACCCGCCGTGTCCCGTTGTTTTTATGCACCATCCGCCATAGGGACGCACTCGGTGGACGGTGCATACAAGCATTTCAAAATAGCAAAAGCAGAGGAACATATTATGTTTCGTCTGCTGCTGGTCTTGAATTTGGGTCACCTCTTAAAAACACCTCATCATCTCGATGTATAGCCAATCGACTTGGCATCGGTGAAGAGACTCAAAACAGCCATGGTTTCGACTAAATGAAATGCCTTTGCATAGTCCACAAACGCTAAGCAAAGGGGCCGATTCTATTCCTTTGTCTTCAGAAGACTGTACAAGCAGCCACACTGTGCGAATGTGGTCTGTTGTGCTGTACTCACTTTCATACCCGGCCTGTTCAATAGTTTGAAACTCGTAAAGTCTTCGGGCCAGACGATTTGTAAACAACTTATAGACGTGGCTGCATGGACAAAGTAGAGGGTAATAGGCGCGGGTGCAGCAGAGAAAATGTATATTATAGCTTCGTGTGTGACGGCCTTAAAGTTTTTAGAAATACGAGTACGTTATCATGTTATAAGAAATAGCAGATACAAAACGCCTTACGCATATAATTTAGATTGTAAAGCGAACTCCGAAGTTAATGTCTACGAGTTCAATCTATCTGTCTGTACAATGTTCATTGGTATTTGAGAAGATCCATTTATACAGCGTCTTTGTTATGGTTATACTACCTCTAGGCATAGAATAGATAATACAGATAGAACGGACACTCCCCACCCCCCGCCAATTTCAAGCTTCCTCCCCCTCGCGGACGCGAGGCGGATTCAACGAAGGGTTATATCAGACGATAATTTTCTATGAGAATACGACCATGATGCTGTATTATTTAACAAAATGGTACCAAATTTTTCGTCTATTATACGAAACAAGAATAAGAGATTTTTCATTTCATAAGAGTTATTACAAAGATTGAATCATTTTTAGGGTTCCGTAAAACGTAAAAACGGAACCCTTATAGATTCGTCATGTCTATCTGTCTGTCTGTCCGTCCGTATGTCACAGCCACTTTTTGCCGAAACTATGAGAACTACACTGTTGAAACTTGGTAAGTAGATGTATTCTTTGAACCGCATTAAGATTTTTACAAAAGTATGTTAAAAAAACAAAAATTAGGGGTGCCCCCCATACTGAGAACTGAAGCTCAAAAATTTTTTTTTCATCAAACCTACACGTGTGGGGTGTCTATCGATAGGTCTTAAAAAATGATGTTGAGGTTTCTAATATAATTTTTGTCTACACTGAATAACTTGCGCGAGAGACGCTTCCAAAGTGGTAAAATGTGTGTCCCCCCCCCTCTAACTTCTAAAGTAAGAGAATGAAAAAACAAAAAAATATATATGATGTACATTACTATGAAAACTACCAACGAAAATTAGTTTGAACTCGATCTGATGAGTAGTTTTTTTTTAGTACGTCATAAATACACTATTATTGAAACTTCGATCAAAGTTACAACGAACTACAAGAACTATGTGTACTATGTATATTATGATACTTGCTGCAACGGAACCCTTCATGGGCGAGTCCAACTCGCACTTGGCTACTTTATTATAAACTGTGTTAAGCTATTCTGGTTAGAAGTACGCGCCAACACTGAAGTCCTGTGACGAAATTATTAAACTCGTTGATTTTAAACTGCGGCTTTCGTTAATCGTTGTGAAATACGTCAGTGGCGCCAATAACGTATGGTAACGAGTGATGGCGCGGAATTTACGAAGTCACTAGTCACTAGTGTTGCCAATTTAGTGGATTTATTTACTAAGATTGCTACTATTCAGATTTATTGGTAAGTGATTATTTCTTAGCATTCAACCGACTCAAATAAAAGAAAGAGGTACTATATTAGACTATCTGTACTTTTATGTGCGTCCATGTATATATTATGTCGGTTAGTAGTGAACAATGAATATAGGATTTCATCTAGTAGTATGCTTATTTAAGATTTCGCAACAACCGTTCATTAAAAGCAGTAAGAGGATACGAGTACATTGACTATTGGAATGGATAGTTCCAAAAAAAAATAACGATATTTTTAAACTAAAACTTATTCAGTAATTAACGGCTTTGACATTGACTTATAAACTTTACCGGTTCTAGTACTACCGGTACTACTACGATTTAGTTTCATTTTTAACCAACTTCAAAAAAGGAGACGGATCTCAATTCGTTTATATGTTTGTTACGTGATAGCTCCATTTATTGTGAAACAAAGGACATAAGCCCAAATCACATTGAAAAAACCCAGGTGCCACACCTGGGTTTTTTGATGTACCTCGGATTTTAAGTTATTAGTAATAATATTCTAAACTATCATCATCATCCGTTTGAGTGGCTAACCTGCGTTTTTTTGCCTGTAGAAGTTCGTGTCAAAAGCTCGTTTTATGGAACAAAATATATTGTATAATTTGGTGTTAATGATATAAAAATAATGTATACCGGCTGAGTCATAAAGATATATATCAAACAATGCACGAATATGCTTAGGTTCTTTTCGCGATGGGTGGCCTTGGAATTGAATTCAAATTTAACGAGTGTAAGTAAAATAATTCATGATAATACGCTTATTTTTGGTAATGTACTTTGGACTTTGTATTCAATTATCAGTATGCTTACATCGCGGGTCAAATCTGGACAAGTACTAGCACAAGCACAGCACTAGCATAGGCCTGGGATATGAGGCGTAGGTACTTGAAGAGAGGTATATGCTAAGATGTTATGATGATGATGATTAAATCGGATTGCAAACAGTATTGGTGAACTTTTAAAAAAAACGCCTACAAAACTACACTGATAAAAAAACATGTTAGCCACTAATTTGGGTTATGGGAGTGGTGTAATTTTTTTTCCTAAAATATATTTGCATACAATTATTAGATTTTTTTGAGATTAGATACAATTATTTTGTGCCGAGGTCAGGGTACGATTTGGGCCATGTCTTCTATGATGTTTCTTTTTTTTTTTGGTAGATCATAGTTTTGAAATATGAAAACAAAACTAAAAATTACTTTCGTTTATTTTTGTTCAAGTTTTTTATGATCGTCGTTGAAATTTGGTCAAGTAAGTTTCTGAATTTAATTTAAAATTGAAACCGATTTTTGTTTATTCGGCGCAAATTCACGATATTTAAAGTTTTATGCGATCCTTACTATAATGCGAATAAATAAATCACTATTTATCAACATACAAAAGTAATATTCTTTTAAGCATTAGTAATAAATTAAATCCGGAACTAGCAACATTATCGGCCATAGTTGATAACAATTCGTAATGTTTGTTTACAACATTTAATTTGGAGTTTTGAGTTGAAAAATCATGTGCTTTCTCTTTACTGGTCGCTGACATGAGGTGTTAATAATTAATAAGTAGTTTGTGCAGTGTATAATACTCTGATATAGTAAACTGTGATAACGCCTTTTAATGCATCTTATGAACGTAGTTATAGCTAATCTAATGTTCTGTGACTAGTCTTTAATGAAATTCGCGAAATATGTGGAGTGATTAATTAATATATTGTCAGAATAAAGTTTTCTCTTTGGGTAAGTGTACTTAACTTACTAAAATAATTTAGTAACCCTAGATGACACGCACACATGCGTAAATGTGTTCGAACGACATATGCGTAGTTGTGTGAGTGTAGGTATGTCAACTGCACCGTCTGTATAGATTTTAGGCCGAGTGTCCGGGGTGTGCTCTAGGTACATACTACAGTTTTTTACTCTCTCATTTATCTAAGTATTACTTAACCACATCGATGGATGGTGTGCTAACTTCATTAATTAATAGAGAGAACTAGCGATCCGCCTCGGCTTTGCACACGTATTATATACAGAACACCAGATCAAATTTTCTTTTGAAAAAACAAACAGTAAAAATCATCGTTTTGGGAGATGTGGGCAGTGTGGGAGTGTATTGGCAGATCTATAGTTGTGATCATCGGTGTCTTCGGTACTTATGCGCTAGATGACCAGTTCTATCTGTTGTCGGTGTTGATGGACGATGCAATTAAATTGTCCTTCATTTCCTTAATAAGCAGCTTCATCCCATTGCTTATCCCATTGACATAAACATGTGCAACAGGGGGATACAATTTTTAAAAGCATGATTGGCGTTCCGATTTTTAATTAAAACAATCAAAATAGATAACTGTAAATATCGGTGGTCGTTTCTCACAAAATACCACTAAGACCCGAATTTAGCAAATCTTGTACTATAGGAGCCGAATAGCTGATATTATACTTGTATTATTGTACACCTACATACTAATGATACAAAACAACACCCAGTCAGAGAACAAACATTATTTGTTCATGACACACATTTAACGTTAACCAAGTATATATAGTAATTGTATAGACTTAAATCTTTTTTTTGTTTGGAAGGTTATAGGTACTTCAGAAGTTAACTATACAAATTTTATGAAAATCGATGCAGCGGTTTTACAAAATATTGTCAAAAATCGAAAATTAGCTTACGTTGATGATACATTAGGTTTTTTTTAACTTCCATGATACTATAGTCTTTTCTCATTGGACAGTGTGTTTGGTTGATTCACGACAACATGAAATTCATTGGTGTGTTTAATTTTAAAATGAAGGCCGTTTTTGTTTCTTTCGAAGAAAATTAAATTATTCGTTATTGACTTTATCTAGCATTCCGATAGCGTCTGAAAAATGTTAACTAACATTTAACTTTAGAGGTTCTTGGAAATAAAACCATGACACACTATTTTACTATCAAATAAAGTGGCCAAGTGCGAGTTGGACTCGCCTATGAAGGGTTCCGTTGCAGCAAGTAACATGATATACATAGTGCACATAGTTCTTGTAGTTCGTTGTAACTTTGATCGAAGTTTTAATAATAGTGTATTTATGACGTACTAAAAAAACCACTCATCAAATCGAGCTCAAACAATTTTCGCTGGTAGTTTGCCTGGTAATGTACATCAAATATATTTTTTATTTTTTAATTCTAAGAGAATTTCTTAGAAATTCTTTAGAAGTTACATTTTACCATATTGGAAGTGTCTCTCGCGCAAATTATTCAGTGTAGACAAAAATTATATTAAAAACCTCAACATCATTTTTGAAGACTATCGATAGACACCCCACACGTGTAGGTTTCATGAAAAAATAATTTTTGAGTTTCAGTTCTCAGTTTGGGGGGCAACCCAATTTTTTTTTGTAAAAATCTTAATGCGGTTAACAGAATACATCTACTTACCAAGTTTCAACAGTGTAGTTCTCATAGTTTCGGCAAAAAGTGACTATGACATACGGATGGACAGACAGACATACAGACATGACGAATCTACAAGGGTTCCGTTTTTACGTTTTACGGAACCCTAAACAAGATAGCACAGCCCGCAGTCGGTTACTTTTAGAGCCAGTTTTCTGATATTGTGCTAAAATGTGCATATTCATGAGCCTATTTTATCGGTAGTGATGGGAAAGCGGTTGTACATCGGTGGAACATTATTAAGGGTCAGTGGTATTACTATGCAAATGACTGAGCCTCTGTTTTGCCAGTACAGAGGTACAATTTCAGATATAGGTAATATAGTTTTACACTCTGACCGTTTTGAGAATCTTCGAAGTTCGTTTTCGAAATAGGTATAGGTAGTTTTTCTTATCCTGTATAAGTGTTTTTTTGTTTTTGGCGTGTACAATAAAAAGTATCTATACATATATTGTATCTAAATAAGATGGCATTATATAGTTTTTGTTTCCCCAATTGCTTCGAAATGTTGGCTACAAATTACCTTCTTTATATTATTATTCCAGTCTATAATCTGTCTATAAGCTTGATATGTTAAGTCGTCCCTATGTGCGTGAGCATTAAAAACCCGACACACTTTCACATTGAAAATATTAGTAGATACCAGATAGCTGAAATGATATTTAAATAGTTTTAAATACATACATTAGATAGAAACAGACACACACGCATAACTAAACGACTTTGTAACGCAAAAATATTTGTTCTGGTGGAAATTGAACCCACGGCCTTCAGTTCGGCAGATAGACTACCATCTAAGCTAGTTATGAATAGTATATGACAAAAAGCTAGTAAAAAATCAAAGAAAAACTCGCAAAGAAGGTACATAGGTATCTGCCACTGAAACCCAATCTACGTGGGTTTCACTTTATTCGCCTACCTAATTTTTAAATTTATCAAGTTTGGACTCCGTGTGATTGTATATTCTGCGCACATATGTACGTAGCGTAGCTGGAGTCATGTTTGTAGATCATAGGTATAGCTCTAAAGGTAATTGATTGGATTCGCTTGAGCTCCTGTTTCGAGACAAGGCACTCATTGATGATGTAATGTGAGTATCGTTTTCAACGTTAATGTAATTTATACCTACTATGATCTGTAATGATACATAATTATTATTTGATTATGTATATTTTGTTATTTAATCGCAAGTGTCCTAAATCTCATCTATTAAAATTAGTCTGGCACAAAAAAAATGTTTAGTTTTAAGTATATAAATTATGGATCCAATGAAAAAATTTACATTTTATACGACTTTTTATGCGTTTTACTAAATTTAGTGAAAACTTTTGCTTGATAAAAATAAAAATGATACTTTATGCCAATCTTTTCTTCTATTTCAGAAACAAAAAAATTTGAAGACACAGACAATGCTTAGAAGTTTCCAGTGACGTCACTTCATTGTACCATTAATGATACATTTGTACCATTTTAACGTAGACGTGACGTCACAACCTCCCACCCTGTCAGTTTGATGATCTATGTCGATTATTACTAATTTGATGAAACAAAAAATACGTGTCCCATATTTTACATAGTCTACTTTTTTTTTTTTTTTTAACTTTTATAGGCTTACACTTGACCGCCATCTCGCCTGATGTTAAGCGACGATGCGATCTACGATGGGGCGTGTTTACCTAGAAGAAACCGATTCACTCTCGATTTGAAGACACAAAGATTGTAACCAACAGGGAAAACCCACTCAGGCAACGCATTCTACAGCCTAGACGTTCTTATCACAAAGGTAGAGTCAAATCTCTTCGTTCGTGTCTTTGGAACATCAACCATGAAACGATGTCGCTTTTTCGAGCTACGAGCATTCCGATAGAAAAAAGGGCAAGGTGGTATTAGATCATGTAAATCAGTCGCACACTCTCCGAAGTGTATCCGATAAAAAACCGAAAGGCTAGCAACTTTTCGGCGATGTTCAAGACTTCTTTTTCGCACAAGAGTGTCGCTGCCTATGAGCCTTTTGGCACGTCTCTCGATCGATTCCAAGGCCTCCAGCTGATACTTAGCCGAACCATCCCAAAGATGCGAACAGTACTCCATACAAGAACGAATTTGTGCTTGATGTAACGTGAGCAACTGCTCAGACTTGAAGTACCTTCGCACTTTTGAGAGGACACCTAGCTTTTTGGCAGCTAATTTAGCCTTGGACTCGATATACGAACCAAAGTTGAGCGTAGATGTCAATGTAACGCCCAAAAGCTCAAGACGGTCAGAAATCGGCACGGATACACCTCTAAAAGTTGGAGTCAGTTGGAATGGACTCCTTTTTGCGGAGAACAGACACGCCTGCGTCTTACTCTCGTTGAACTTGACCAGATTGGCATCGCCCCATGTAGACACCGCCTCAAGGGTCAAGCTCAAACGCTCGATTAGACTCTCTCTTAGTACCTGAGTTTGCTGCCCACTGGCTCTCGCACTAGATATGTAACTCTCTACAACGGTGCTATCATCTGCGTACCCAAAGATACCGGGCTTCAACAGATCGTTTATATGTAGCAGGAAGAGCGTCGCAGAGAGTACCGACCCTTGAGGGACTCCCGCATTGATAGCCATTTGATCCGACGAGCAGCCATCAATGACGACTCGTATGGATCGATCCCTCAAAAAGTCCGATATCCACGCAATAAACCCAGGAGACAAACCATAACTTGACGAACTAATAATAATAATTGGAATGGTACTTATATTTCTGGGCCAGTCTTCATAACATAACTTAATACAATATAACTTAAGGCCCTACCTCGGATCATTTGCCGAGGTAGGGTCACTTTGAGTATTTTTTACCTCATCGCACACCGCAAGAGAGAAATAATAGGATTTGTCGCTGTTTTACGCTCAACTGGCCTCGTGGTTTAGTTGGTAGTAGCTCTGCCTGCGAAGCCGAGGGTCGTGGGTTCGTTTCCCACGCAGTACAAATATTTGTGTGATGAATTCAAATGTTTGCACTGTGTCTGGGTGTTTCTATGTATAATAAGTATGTATTTAAAACTATATAAGTATTATATCAGCTCTCTGGCCGCCATCATACAAGCTTTGCTTAGTATGGGGTCAGATGGTGTTGAGTGTGAATTGTTTACCAATATTTATTTCTATTTAATATTATTCACCAAATTTTTGAATAAACTCATTATAAAATCAGAACTTGGTCTTTTGAAAAAAAGATTTCTACCAAAATGTTCGTAATGCCTATCCGTTGGTGTCAGTATAGAATCTAAATAATGGCGGTTTTTCAAGTAGATGCATGATAATTACAATTATTACTGTTTTTTATGGTTTCGTTGTGACCAATAAACTCACATCATAAATTTGTATTCCAATGTGTGTCATTAAATTCATTATCGAAAAAAAAATACGATTTTGAAGCCAAGGAATTGTAGAAATTTTATCTATTTTTTACCAGTTGAAATTTGTTTTTGCTAATGAGTAGATACAGTAGATAGCTCTGAAAACTAGACGACAAACACTTTTGCTGCGGGACGCACCTTAACAAGCCTCTGTCGTGGAATTCTTACCGTATAATCGACCGATGTGTAAACGGTATCCAGGGACTGACATCAAACGTCGATTACCTAGATGTTATTAGAACCAATATTGGTATAGGTCGACGATATCCAGCTGATAGTGACACACCTCGCTCTGTTTGTGGTTGTAAATTGACTGTAAGTTATGGGGAAGCTTCATTGAAATTTCCGTTATAAACACGATGATGTTTTACGCTTTTCAAGGTATTTTAGTATGTTACTAGATAACTTTACTAAATTGTAACGTTAATGGTGAACTGAATACGCCATGGTTATATCTATTTAGATAAGGTAATAGGCCAGGGTGTATTAGAGACTCGATGTTTTTTTTTTTATAATATAATGACGAGACGAGCAGCAGTACATGTGCCTGATGAAAGCAACATGCCTTACACGCCTGCCATATAACAGGACAGTGATACGCAGCTATCGGAATATGAAGAGCCCAAATCATTACCTAGCACTGCACCGCGCTTGTCACCCAGAGATATAAGATGTTTTATCTCAATTCCCTGTAATTTCACTGGAAACATTGCCCTTCAAACCGGAACATAGTAATGTTTGCACATTACTGCTTGTCGGTAGAATAACTAACAAAGGTGTGGTGTGGTACTTCCCCAAACGGACTCTACAAAGAGTCTTACCACAACATATTAACGGATTTCCATCATAAAGTCGTAGGTTTCAATTTTATTATACTAGCACCTCTGAGTATTAGTTCTGGAGCAATGGTGGAACGTTGAACGAAGACATCGTGAGAAAACGAATGTGTTCCATTAAATAGATCTGTGTCATTCGCTAAACCGCACTTAGCCAGCGTGGTGCATTACGGTCTTGATTTTCTTTATGTAAGAAAAAGTCCCAAATCCTCGTACTGAAGTGGACTGCTTATACTTTAATGAATACGACAGTATTTATTAGCTTCGTCACAAACATAAACAAGCAAGATACAGCAGTTAGTAAAAATGTGTATGTACATTTGGATACCTAGTTAAGTGATGATTTTTATTTCTATAGTTGATTTAAACCCGTAAAACGGCGCGGAAACCATACGGAATCGTCACCGGATAAGACTCATCATACGATAAAAAAAAATGTCCAAGTGCGAGTTGGACTCCCGCACGAAGAGTTCCGTAACATTAGCAAATGAACGTCGAAAACCTCTGGCTTTATTTGAATTCCGTATACATAAATACGCAGTTTTCAGGTACAGGCTTTCATGCAAAAGCTTTTCTAAAATTTTGATGTTACCTTACGATTTTAACGACGACGAGGTCGAATGTGTGTTTTAGTGTACTAGTGGCGCCATCTAGTTTATTTGGAACGGACTAATCGAGCAAGAAACGGTAAAAGATCAAGTTTGTTGTATGGGAGCCCCCGTTAAATATTTATTTAATTTTATTTTTAGTATTTGTTGTTATAGCGGCAATACATCGTTAAATACATCATCTGTGAAAATTCTTCACCAAATCACCGACAAATCACCGTTCTTGAGATACAGCCTGGTGACAGACGGACAGACGGACGGACGGACAGCCAAGTCTCAGTAATGGGGTTACGTTTTTACCCTTTGGGTACGGAACCCTAAAAATGAATCTACCCTCAACAATTTTGAGGTTTGTTTTCACAAAACAAATCATGAGTGAAGGGTTATCAACTAAACATTTTTTGCAGCAGCAGAAAACAAAAATATTTGTCTGTAAAGTCAGTTTACTGACGATAGAACGTGACAACGTCTTAAGAAAATACTGATGGAATGGTAGCATTTTTCAAAAGAAAATTTTAATTTCATTTATTTAATAGATTTGTATGTAAAAAGTAATCAGTAGAATTTAGTCATTTTCAATCAAAACAATGCAAAAAACAATGCAAAAAAGCTTTTAGATGCCGGGGATCGAACCCGGGGCATTTCACATACAAAGCGAACGCTCTACCATTGAGCTACATCCCCGCTTGAACTACTGGTCGAAATAATTAATACAACTGTAACAAACATGCGGCGAGGTAACGACCGACGGTAACGACCGACGGTAACGACCGACGGTAACGACCGACGGTAACGCGGTAACGGTACATGACGTCATGTTTTGTGGGCGTGCAGCCGGCTTCATCGAATTATAAGACGTTATCACGTCAAAAACTATGAAGTAGAACATTTGCTTTTGATCACGGGTTTTAATTCACTTCCTGAAACTCAACGAATACTAATAAAATAAACTCAAAGATTTCAAAAGCAATTCCCATACAAACTTTTCTCTTGATGTTCCGCAAATATTTGATGAAACAAACCCCAAACGGCGTTTAGTTCCGACTTTCTGAACACCCGATACGTTCTCGCATTTCCTGAAACGCACAGTTTTGTAAAAACATCGGTATTGGTCTCACGTTTCCAATAACCAAGGGCTGTGTGTTATTCAGTTCATAAATTCCACGCCTTGTGAGTAATAAAGTCGCATCGCATCTATGTCAGGTATGTCGACAGCATACATTATGTGGCTGAGCCGTGATATACGTCTATTTATGTATCAACTATCTGATAACCGCGACTTTGTAGATGTTAAATGTACAGGGTTACTGGTAATCAGCCTGCATCCGTTTAAGGGCATGTTCTGTATATTTAAACAAACAACTTTTGTTCTACAACTTTCGTTAAAACTCAATAGCAACCCCAAAAAAAATTAGTGTTTGTTGCCCTTTTTTGTACTGTTTAGTGACTTTTTAGTGTTTATTCACTTCGGCACATATTTTTTGCGCGTTAAAGAGCGTACGCATTCTTGTTACGAATTGTTACGGAGAGTTCGATGCTTTTAGACCGTGCAAATACATTTTTTATTTATTTTGTAAAATAAAAAATAATTAAAAACTGTAGAACAAAAGTTGACGTATTGAATGTACCTAACATCCCCTTAAAAGGATGCAGGCTGATTACCAATAACCCTGTATTTTACTAGCAGCGACTGGCGTTGTTCTCATTCCCGTTATGCTCCCGGGATAATAAGTGTTAAGCTAATAGTCAAATCCTATGACCTTGGAAACATACAGAACGCGAGCGAAGCCGCGGGTTAAAGCTAGTCTTATTACATTTAAATTTTATGAAAATTTCAACCCTAACCGGTCATACGTTACGACGATGTGATTTAGTTAAACATCCAAATATCCAAACATTGACATGTACAATGTTGGTAGGGTTAATAATAATAAGTTTAAGTTTAGTTTTTTATAATGTTTATATATTTTTATATGTATTGTAAAAAACTTAGAAATTAAGAAAGCAAATAAATAAGTGTATAATAATAACTAACCACCGGCACCGGTAGCTTGAGCCCTGCCCCGCTGCTGGCGACTATCTAGGTTTAAGTTTTTATAATGTTTCTATGTTATTTTATACAAATATTGTAAAGACTTAGATTTAAGAAAAGAAATAAACACGTGAATAATAATAATAATAAATAAATATTGGTGGACAATTCACACACAACACCATCCGACATCCGACCCCAAACTAAGCAAAGCGTGAAAGCAAAAATGGCGGCCAGATAGTTGATATAATACTTATATAGTTTTAAATACATACTTATTATACATAGAAACACCCAGCCACAGTGCAAACATTTGAATTCATCACACAAATATTTGCACTGGATGGGAATCGAATCCACGACTCACAATAGGACTACAATTGATACTGCATCTCTATGTATGCGTTTAATTGTATAGGCTGTGGGTTCCTGACATTTCAGTAATACTATATACTGTATACCTTTTCGTTTTAATCATATTGGTTACATATATTTTCTTTTCATATACTTACCATCGTAATCTTGAGAGAATAATGTACACTAAGTACATTTTTCCAACCTAAAAATCTTTTACCTATAGGATCTAGACTCGGCACATTTACCAAAGGCTTTGAAAACGTTTTAAGGGGCCTCTAGGAAGTCCCATTCCATTCACATGTTTTCCCATGTCACCGTAAAGGTTAGTGCAGACTGGAATTGGTTAACATCAAACAACATTCAAATCATAAAAGCTTTTTCACCCCCAAAGGAAAAAGAACCGGACTTTAGTTATCTTATAAGACGTGTCTCGTTTATGTGTGTCTGTCTGTGGCATCATAGCTCCTCAATTGATGAAACTTGTTTTTTTGATAAAATTTTGTTTTTGTAAGAAACGTGAAATAGTCGGGATTATTTCACTATGTTTGATGAAAATTGGATCAATATGTTACCTGCTACAAAATGTGCGGGTTTCATTTTATTTTTTCACAACTTTCTATCAAAGTTGTATCGAAGGAAAGGGAAGAGCTATAGAAAACTTTAGGATAAATTAAATTATAAATCCACAAAAGCCACGTTATATTGTTTTTTTTTTTAATTTAATTTGTTTGTATCAGATAGTGTCTTGACCACGTTTTTGCTTGTAGTTAAATAATGACACGATTGTATACAAATGGATGTCATGTGTTAATAACAATTGTTTTTATTCTTGAATAAAAACGATTTGTTCTACGGCGTTACTCTTCATATTGATATATTTCACTTTTAGAGATGTGATCCACAATTATCATGAACTGATGATTTTTGCTGCAGAAAGAAAATCAACTTGCGGTCAGCAACACTATTCAAACTATGTATATTATATACATACTCGTACTTTACCAACCTAGAGAGTTGTTTTAAAATTTCCTTAGAAAGTATTTGTTGACGTTGATAGGAAAGCAAAAGTAAGTCATGAAGCCCAAGGTTTTTTTTATATATTAAAGAGTGACGAGACGTGTAGGCCATGTGCCTGTTGGTAAGCAACATGCCTGCCACATAACAGCACAGTGACACACGGCTATTGGAATATGAAGAGTCCAAATCATTACCTAGCACTGGGCTGCGCTCGTCACCCAGAGATCTAAGATGTTATATCTCTAAGCCCAGTAATTTCTGTGGAAACATTGCCCTTCAAACCGAAACACAGGAATGCTTACACATGCTTAGCGGAAAAATTACTGGCAAAGATGTGGTACTTCCCCAGGCGGACTCTGCCAAGAGCCCTACCACTAGATTGTATTGACAATTAATTTATGTAGATATTTATCACAGGCAGAGAAAAATCAGCCAGACGTTCCGCCTGGTAGGTAAGTAGTAACCGTCGCACCAAGACATCCACGATATCAGGGATACATACGACGTTTGCCAGCCCACAGATATGGACGAAGATACTATTTAAAAATATAAAACTGTGGCCCATCACAAAACTGAACAAGATGAAGGAGCATGTTAACCAATGGCGTCTTCCAGGTGGACTTAACAACGCAAGTATGGGATATTTAGATTGTATACCATACAATAAAGGGTGTAAGGGGGAAGCGCTAAACATCTAGTTTTCCCAAATGTCAACCTCTCCTGCGCGTGGTACACCCTGCTGCCAACTAACGAGGCTCTGACGACCGAACCAATGGCGGTATATCCATTTAAAAGCCAGTCCTAAATTGACCTGGCCGGTGACGGGCAGCGGCGTCATCGGTGCAAAGGACTGGCTCCGCGGTCACCAACACGTCTGCCAAGCGTGGTGACTATAGCAAACACCCCCTCATATCATAACAGATGACCTCACAAAGGTCGTTGGAAACCGCTGGTTGCAGGTTGCGCAGGACCGTTCGTTGTGGAAATCTAGGGGGAAGGCCTATGTTCTATGTTCGGCTGTTGATGATGATACCATACAATGCAGCTGGTATTTATTTGACCCGTCCAAAAGATGCAATCAGATCCTATTCTACACTAAATCGAACTCGTGCTGAGTTTGTCATAAAGTTGAATGGGATAACAAATAAGTGTAAATCTTAGAAATGTCCTGACTGATCTACATGATCTAATACCACTTTGCTATTTTTTATTGAAATGTTCTTGCTCGAAAAAGCGACATCGTTCAATGATTTACGCTCCAAAGACTCGTACAAAAAATTTTGACTCTACTTTTGCCATAAGAACGTCTAAGCTGTGGAAAGCGCTGCCACGGGGTTGTTCCTGATGAATATAATTTTGTTGTCTTCAAATCGAGAGTGAATCGGTTTCTTCCAGATACAAAACGTTCGTAAGGTAGACCGCAGGTCACGCGATAAATCTTTTTTAATATACAGTGACGAGACGAGCAGGACATGTGCCTGATGGTAAGCAACATGCCTGCCACATAACAGCCTAGTGGCACGCGTCTATTGGAACGTGAAAAGTCCATATCATTTGCTAGCACCGCACTACGCCCGTTACCCAGAGATTCTAAGATGTTATATCTCTAAGCCCTGTAACTTCTCTGGTAATATCAGGCAAGTTGGCTATCAAGTGGCAACCTACACTAGTAAAAAAAAACAACAAGGCAAGAAAAGAAAGGTATATTACTAGAGTATTCAGGACTATACTCACCTTTAAAAGCCTTTGACTTTGATGCTACCGGCATGCTCACAAAGCGACCAACCGACCACCGGGTCACTGACGGGGTGATTTCAAACTATTTTCCGGGCGTTCGTTTTTACGCCCACTCACGAATTTTAATTACTTTAGCCGTGTTTTTTTTGCTACATTTGTTTGGTTTTCGGCTATAGCGTAGAACGATCGACCAGTGAATTTTTGAACTCTTTTTCATAGGCTTCTCTTGAGGTTCCCTTATATTACGTTGTTTGGTTTTATAGACAATAATCTATACAAATATAGTAATCTATACAAGTATAATGTTGGCAAGGTTTTTTATATTTTTGTGTTATATCAAAAAGAAAATTGTACCTAATGTGCCAAACTTCCATTTTGAAAGACGACGTTTGTTGTGAAATTGCGTGAAAAAAATGAATAACTAATTCTGTATAACTATACCCTATGGTCTGAATAAAATAATGTATTAAATTGAATCTCTGGTTTACGAGCCTAGTGTATAGGCGCAAGCCATACGTGTCTGAATTGAAAAATAAAAACTTTAAACTAAAATGAGTATATTTCGATAAACAATATCAGGTAATATCTAAGAATAGTTGGCCTGAGGGTAAAATTAAATATGATCTGACGATGCACATAACTAACACGTTACATTTTACTAGCATCAAGCTCGTGTCGTTTTCCTTGTAGGATTTAGGAAATGACGATTTCCTACGGAATTCTACATTTTTTCAGGATGAAAAGTATAATTAATGTAGGCTACGTTAATTATTCTCTTCCGTTTTTTTTTTTAATTTCAAATTGATATTAATAGGACATATAGGTAATGTAAATTATAATATGATTTATTTAACAATGATAGTTTGCACTTGATAGCCATCTGGCTTCATGAAGCGATGATGCAGTCTATCTAGAATAAGAATACTTAGCTACTACTAATGTATTATTAGTCTTACCGTTTTCCTAAATTGTATCAACAAATAATTTTCATTAATTCGTTCACTAAGACCAAAAAATCCAATAAATTTTAATCAGTATCGATAACACCTTTTCCACAAGCTCACCCACAACTTACACCTCGGGATATTTTTTCCAGTGTAATTTTGTCGTGACATTCATGGTGAAAGAAAATGTCGAAAAAAATATCCACCAATCAGACAGTAGCCAGCTTTGGTACTAGATTATCTTGACTTTGTGCGAGAGAGCCCCGAGTCCAGATTGCATCATGATTATTCAATATAATATTCAACCATGAAGTATGCCAATCGCCGCTTAGCATTGCACTGGGTTTTTCGTCACTCGTCACTTATTGTGATTTATCTCTTTACCCTTTAATTTATCTGGAAGAAAATAACTTTCAAAATGGAACACAGAAGCTATTGCTCTGTACTGTTTAGCGACATAATAATACGGCTAAGAGAACTATAATAAAAATGTACTAGATTCAATTGAACTAAGAGATCATAAACAAATAGGTAATAATAATTACACATATTGGTGTTTTTCTAAATGGGGGAAATACATTTACGCATGTTTGACATGCAAAGACATGGCGGAATATGCCGCGCTCAACTTCACGGACGGGCATGATGCCTCTTCAAATGGAATCGAACCCACAACCAACGACTACGCAGACCTTACTACCAACTAAGCCACAGTATGAGATAATAGGTAATTTCACTTTATTGAGACACCTTTATGTCAATAGAGTAAACAATACAACATTAAAAATCTATGAACTTTAAAACTAAGGCGACAAATTATTGCCTTATCCCTAAAATATATCTCTTCCAGGTAACCTTAAGTTGCTAAATAGTGTAATAGTACCTAATAAAATACTACCAGTAACAGAGAGCACTGTCTATCACTGTAACTCATCGACGGTCAAATCTCAATCCGATTGCCCATTGTGACAGATGAATGGATTTGACGAATCCCAACAAATGATTCCGTCTTTAATTACATCCGCCGTAATCTCTTATTAAATTAGAACCGAGATATTTAATGAAGGCGTATTAATTGGACTTTGTGACGAAATGCTGTGTTCAGCATCTTAATGGTGTATTTACGTAACTAAAAATAATAAACCATCCAAGTGCAAGTCGGGTTTTTACACCAAAAATTCGAGCTGACACAAAATTTTAATCTACAATTATATAAATCGTGTATTAATTTAAAGATGAGCAATTCACGCTTGGTCAGAGTTTAAAGACCTTGACTCTGGCCATAGAATAGATAACCTGGTCATAGTTTAGATACCAAAGTCTGATCAGTATTTAAACACTAAATTTCAGTCTGCAGTCAGGTCTTGGCCAGAAACTCAATAGTAAAATGACCGCCTTCAAGATTTAATGGTGCATTTGTGTAACTAAATGTAAAAAGCAATCAACCGTATGTGGGACTCATACCTAGAAAGTTTCAAGTACCATCAACAACATATAAAAATTAAAAATTTTACAACTCGCGCTTGGTCAGGCAGGGGTCAGTAAAGTAAAACAATACCAGGATACTGAATTGTTCTTAACACTAATAACAATCATTACCCGACTGAAAGAAGGGTTATGTTTTTCACGCGTATCTTGTATGTTTGTAAATTTCTTTATTTCCACGTATCTTCCAAACGGCTGGATGGATTTTGACGATTCAGATATCGTTACATTTGTCTCTACTACCCAAGTGTTCTTAGATAGGTATTAAATAAAAAACAACCATAGCCAATTTTTGACGCAAAACTGTAAGTAGTTGAAAAAAATAATTTTATCTAGCAAATCGAGTAGAGTATCAAAATAAAGGGATTTAAGGAGCATTACAAAAAAGTACATAAATATGTTGTGTAGTTAAATGACAATTGGAATAATCACAAGCATTTTAATTCAATCATTCGAATATATTTGTTTTTAAAATTTGAAATAAATTAAGTTTAAAATAATAGTCTCAGTAATTTCATTTCTGTTTTGCTTGACACGCCATCAAAAGTACTTACCAATCAGTTTTTGCTACATTTACAAAGGTAATAAACGCTTTTGTTCATAGGACTCTGCCGAAAGGAATAATAAAAAGTACAAAATAAAAAAAAATATTTAAAAATCATAAAACCCGACTAAAAAACAACAAAATAAAACACTACATAGAAAGAAACAAGATTGACAATGTAAAGTAAGTATGTACTACATTACTACATTATAAGCTGAAAGTCTAAGTTAAATAAATTACATTATGTTTGGTGGCAGGCGGGTGCCATACATTTTCTAAGGATTAAAAATATTTAACAAATGGGTGCCGCCTGCCGCCCAACATAATGCAATTTGTTTAACTTAGACTTTCAGCTTATAATGTAGTAATGTTTTAGTACATACTTACTTTATATTGTCAATCTTGTTTCTGTCTATGTAGTGTTTTTATTTTGTTGTTTTTTAGTCGGGTTTTATTATTTTTAAATATTTTTTTTTATTTTGTACTTTTTATTATTCCTTTCGGCAGAGTCCTATGAACAATTTATTATTTATAATTAATTAATTAATTATTTATAATTATTTATTTTATTATTTAATAGATAGATAGACTTGATACTATTTTTAACACACAAATATTATAATATTTTCTGGGTATACTTTTTTGATATTGAAAACAACGAAAGAAAAAATAAAGTTGGCGGCCTCATCACTGAAAACAATTATTTAATAAATTTATCTAAGCGATTATGAAAGAATTATAAGTCGATCGGTCGGTTTGTTTTTTCATACAGCACCGTCTAGCCTCAATCAAAGTTAATCTTTTACGATGGCCTCAACGAGGTAAAACTATCTTTGGCCTCAACCATGGCAGTCAGATAGCTGTCATTATGTAATTTGAAATACGTACTTATTTCAACGATAAAGTTACGTCACAGCGCCTATTCCGAAAGATGATCTGTACCTTTGTCGACTTTTTAATAATTAAATCACATAAAAAAATACTTGTGCGTTATATTTTTCTACTATCTCTCTGATTAACTTATTATTATTTAAATGGTATATTTTTGACCCAGTCTGACTATGGACTTCTTAACCATTATATATATTTGCCCTGAAGTATGATTCGGACGCAAAGTAAAAGTAAGTAGCAAGGTAATACGCCAGAAGCGTGGAGCAGAAGTGTGGTGGTGCTCTTCTTCAAAAAAGGTGACAACACCTTGTTGAAGAACTACAGACCCATCTCACTTCTGAGCCACGTTTATCAGTTGTTTTCGAGGGTAATCACTAATTGTCTCGCACGCAGGTTTGACGACTTCCAGCCACCCGAACAAGCCAGTTTCCGAAAAGGCTATAGTATCATAGACCACATCCATACGCTTCGGTAGATTATACAGAAAACCGAGGAGTATAATCGGCCACTATGTATAGCGTATGTGGACTATGAGAAAGCCTTCGATTCCATCGAGACCTGGGCAGTGCTTCAGTCTCTTCAGCGATGCCGCATCGACTATCGCTATATCGAAGTGTTGAAGTGTATCTACAGCAAAGCCACAATGTCTGTCCGATTACAGGACCAGTGCACAAAACACATCCAGCTACTGAAAGGCGTGAGACAGGGAGATGTTATATCTCCAAAACTGTTCACTGCCGCGCTGGAAGATGTTTTCAAGCTACTGGACTGGAACGGATGCGGCATCAATATCAACGGCGAATGCATCACTCACCTTCGGTTTGCCGACGACATAGTCATTGTGGCGGAGTCGCTGGAGGACCTCGGTGCTATGCTCAGGGACCTCAGTAGAGTATCCCAGCAGGTAGGTTTGAGGATGAATATGGACAAGACGAAGGTCATGTCAAATTTTCATGTCTCACCTGTACCGGTTAACGTTGGGAATACCACACTCATAGTTTTTGACGAATACGTCTATCTGGGTCAAAAGATCTGATGAGGTAGATCCAACTTCGACAAAGAGGTCCAGCGAAGAATCCAACTCGGATGGGCAGCGTTCGGGAAACTTCGGCATATCTTTGAGTCCAAAATACCTCAATGCCTAAAGACAAAAGTCTTTAACCAATGCGTGTTGCCAGTGATGGCTTATGGAACTGAGACGTGGTCCTTAACTGTGGGCCTCATAACAAAGCTCAAAGTCACGTGACGGACCCACCATACCACTAGCCCTACCCCTGGTGGTAGGGTGGGTCCGAAACCATACCACCATAATGATGTGACAAAGTACTCATATTGTGATTTATCTAAGATGGTTATTTTTCCCGCAACTATTATTATCTATTTGTTGCAAAAATGTAAGTCTTATGCAATTATTCAAGTTCAATATTCCTTGCATTATATTTATTATACTGACTTACATTAAATGGGCCGATTTTGGCAATTAACGCAATTTTAAAAGTGTTCCCGAACGCGTGTGACTTTAGAAGCGCAATATTTGGAATAAAGCGCTCAAGTGCGAGTCGGACTCGCACATGAAGGCTTCCGTAGCAGCAAGTAACAAAATAGATAAGTTCTTGTAGTTCGTTGTAACTTTGATCGAAGTTTTAATTATAGTGTATTTATGACGTACTAAAAAGAAACTACTTACCGGATCAAGTTTAAACCAATTTTCGGTGGAAGTTTGCATGGTAATGTACTTACATCATATATATTTCTTTTAATTTTGTCACTTTAGAAGTTGCACACATTTTACCACTTTGGAAGTATCTCTCGCGCAAAATATTCAGTATAGAAAAAAATATATATTAGAAACCTCAACATCATTTTTGATGACCTATCCATAAAGACCCACACATACGTATGGATTTCATGAAAAAAAATTGAGTTTTAGTTCTAAATAAGGGGCACCCCCAAAATTTATTGTTTTATTTTAATATTTTTGTATAATAATCATCTGAATGCGGTTCACAGAATACACCTACTTCCCAAGTTTCAACAGTATAGTCCTTATGGTTTTGGAAAAAAGTGGCTGTGACATACGGACGGACAGAAGGACAGGCAAACAGACATGACGAATCTTTAAGGGTTCCGTTTTTACGTTTTACGGAACCCTAAAAAGGCGAAGTCCCTGAAGAATACGCAAAATAAACCTGAAAGGAGAATAGTAGCTCTCACTACCGCCTTACCACTACCATAGAATAGATAACTACTACCTCTTGATGAGATGTTACCAGGATTTCATTATATAAAATCGGAATGTCACAGTTTGAAACGAATAGAAAAGTTTATAAACTACATCGAAACTTTTTGGTTGAAAATATATTCTCCTTGTAGTATTTAGCACAACCAACATATTAGAATCATTTCATTCAAAATAAATAAATTACTGAACAAGAAAACTGCTGAATGTATTACATAAGATTCATGAAACAAAGATATCTAAAAAACGGCGAATAAACCAAATTATTAAAGACGATTTTATAATGGGCGTACAAATGCAGTTAGTCAACAAACAAATTACCATTGGTCATGAATTAGCTGAATTGCGTAGCTACATTTTTACAGTTTGTTCTTTTAGTTTATTTGCTGTAAATAATAATAAGTCTAAACAAAACTTTTGTTTTAAAAATGTGTCACAACACTATTACTTGATGGCATGATGGTGGTATGGTTTCGGACCCACCCTACCACCAGGGGTAGGGCTAGTGGTATGGTGGGTCCGTCACGCAAAGTCACACAGCGAGCTATGCTCGGAGTCTCTTTGCGCGACAGAATCCGTAATGAGGATATTCGCAAAAGAACGAAAGTGGCCGACATAGCTCAAAGAGTAAGCAAGCTGAAGTGGCAATGGGCAGGCCACATCGCTCGCAGAACTGACAACCGATGGGGAAGAAAGGTTCTCGAGTGGCGACCACGAACCGGAAGACGCAGTGTTGGACGGCCTCCCACTAGATGGACAGATGACCTAACAAAGGTAGCTGGAAACCGCTGGTTGCAGGTTGCGCGGGACCGTTCGTTGTGGAAATCTAGGGGGTAGGCCTATGTTCAGCAGTGAACGTCTTGCGGATGATGATGATGAGGATTCTGACATTTTTAATGTTTAGATGTATAAATTTGTTTACGACATGATCAACTCTATTTCTTTATT
This sequence comes from Ectropis crepuscularia, assembly GCA_963693475.1. Lineage (NCBI taxonomy): Eukaryota > Metazoa > Arthropoda > Insecta > Lepidoptera > Geometridae > Ectropis > Ectropis crepuscularia. Next base: position 7,767,104 of record OY856343.1, on the reverse strand, counting down.
TTACTCGTCATAATGCTGCGAAGTATCAAACGTGCATATTACTGGTTTTATTTTAGAATCGGTCGAGCAGTTTTTTTTTAATCAACAAAATCTAAAAATTACTTAGGTAAGTACCTACATCAATAATTTTTCGTTAACTTCGTAGTTTCTTTGAGTCGTGTGTTTGGTTAGTTATTCGATTTGACATTTTTTTTAAATTAGTTAGAGGTGTGAGCTTAATTATTATCTAAATTTTAGTTGGTCATTTGTTTTTTCAAAGAAAATTATTTACCCTTTTTTTGTTTGTTCGATTCACAAAAAAAAATGTGATATCTATTATTTAAATCTACCTATTAGTTTTCTCTAGTGCAATTAGTTTATGGCAGGGATAATCACATTAGCATTTTAAATCTAAAACGAACTCAGTTTAGACCTCAATTTAATTAACTTAGTTAATTTACTATTGCAATTTCATGGATATTAGAGAATCTAATGACTTCAAAATGAAATGATATTAAAATTTCAATTTCACATATTTACACAGTTTGTCCTTGGCCAGGTTTTTTCCAATGAAAATGATCGGGACACCTCAATTCAAATTCGGAATCGAATTACGGGCGTTGTACAAAACGGACGGTTCGGAACTCGTCGTGGTAATTAGATTTTGCGCTTCGCACTGAAACAGAAAAAGGCATTTGAAGTGTTGAGCCTGTGTAACGGAACACAAGGCGAACAACAGATGACAACTCGTTACTATTTACGGTTTCTTACAAAAAAATATACGACTTAGGGTTTGAGCTTGTACTTCTAAATCCCAACGCGAAAACGACAAGGTGTTAGAAGTAACGGATTTTGTTTGAAAAGTAAATTAGTCGGGAATATTGTTAGCTATAGGTATTTGATGAAAACCGATCCAAGATGGCCGCCGCCACAAAATGGTGGATCCCATAGTTGTTTATAATCCTTAATATTGGTATTAAATTCAAGGACTTTACTTGTAGGATAATATACACTGTGACCGATTTCTAATGGAAGGTCGAGGGCAAATCAAAATTCTAATTTTGTTCTTATATCGTATCTTCTATATACGATGGCGACCGCAATGCGGTGATGATGATAATAATGATAATGATTTTGACTCTTCCTGTTCCAATAGGTGCGTGATACTGTGCTATTATGGGCAGGCGTGTTGCTTCGGTACCATCAGGCACATGTCCTGGTCGCCCGTCAATCTACACTATGAATATAAACTAATTTAATCTATTAGCGATGCAATTACGACTGGAAAACGTAGCACCTAAGTTGTAGCACCTTAAAAATAATCATCAGTAGCCATTCAAAAGAACAATACGCCGTCAAAAACACAAGCTGACGAATAACTCGACTGACCTCCTTATTCTGTTATGTCAAAGGAACCATTCGGCCGTTGTTTACGTGGAGCGGAAAGCTGTTATCAGAAATAAGTTGTTCGAGTAGGCCCGGAGACGGCGTCGACTTTAACTGAGATGAGTAACAAAGTTACGGAGTCAAGAAAACTTTGACGTACACGGCTTTGTCAATTCAATTGCATATAATTCCGCGTTTCTAACACCTGTGAGCGAAGAAGAAAAGCTTTCTTGAACAATATTATGTAGAACAGCTAAAGTATAAGTACATATTCATCATCATCAGCCCTAAGACGTCCACTGTTGAACATAGGCCTCCCCCTACATTTCCACAACGAACGGTTCTGCACAACCTGCAACCAGCGGTTTCCAGCGACCTTTGTGAGGTCATCTGTCCATCTAGTGGGAGGCCGTCCAACACTGCGCCTTCCGGTTCGTGGTCGCCACTCGAACACCTTTCTTCCCCATCGATTGTCAGTTCTGCGAGCGATGTGGCCTGCCCATTGCCACTTCAGCTTAGCTACTCTTCGAGCCATCTCGGCTACTTTAGTTTTTTTGCGAATATCCTCATTATCCTACTAATATTATAAATGTCAATGTTTGAATGTTTGGATATTTCGATGTTCGGATGTTTATCGCTCAATAACGCCGTAACGTTTATGTCTGCACGGATCGGGCTGAAATTTGAAACATAGATTATAGTCTGGCCAAGAACACACATAACTTTTTATCCCAGAAAAATAGCGGGAACGGCTGCTTCTAGTCTAGAATAAGAATAAAAACATTACATTTAGATTTCACTACTAGGAAACTGGGACTCGGGATCTTTCTAGTAACAGTTTTGGGCATTAATTTTCAATTCGGAATGACGACATAGTTGGTATTTTAAAGGAGTAAATACAAAAAAAAAACATTTTAATCATTAAACAGTACCTACATGTTTATCGATAATAGGCTTGCACTTGACCGTCATCTTGCCTAAAATTAATCCACCATATTATATGCTGTGGATATAAATAGATTATATGCATCAGAGAATTCCTCAGAAAATACGTTCCACAGATAAGATGTTCTTGTTACGACAGTGGAGTCAAACCCATGAAAAAAATGATAAAACATTTTACTGGACGCTCAACATGTTTGTTTCAAGTAACTTTATAACTAAAGACACGTTAGAATGGAAACCATTACTTACTTGTGACTTCTGAACTAAGATAGTGACGCTGTTAACAATCGCATAAACCTAGAAAATGTGTAGTGCACTTCTAAAACAACACGTCACTAAAGAACAGTAAAAGATACAGCTAGAACTAAGTAGTTGTTGATACCACAAAACAGACATCAAGAAGTGAACTTCTTGATCGTCTTCTTCTTGATGATATTATAAAATTAGATATATATCAGTTTACACAGATACAGTTTGGAATAGCAAATAAGTATCTGGTTTTCCCAAAACAAATTTGTTAAAGAAGTAAGTTGCATGTAAAATCCTCCACACACCTAGACATAGTCTATGTCCAATAGGAACAGACTGGGTATTTTCAAAGCTAGAATGATCAGGTTCTTTCTAGGTAAGCGTTATATTTATCAGTGGTAGCGTCATTTTTTCAAGCCGTTTTTTTTTTTTTTGGGGACCGTGTCACCCTCGTCCGTGGGGAAGCACCTCTACAATGAAACCCCCACACGTGGTCCCTGGGTGGTGCTAATCAGGTGACAAAATACCGGTGGTAGGCTTCGGCCGTGGCTCTGGTGACCACCTGCCAGACTGAGTCGTGCCGCCAAGCGGCCCAGCCGTGTTCCGGCATGTAGTCTAGTAACGCCATTAGGGAAAACGGGTCAGAACAGTTGCTGCATAACTGCAAGACCGGATAGTCACACACCAAAACTTTACATCGGGACACTAGTCATGGAGGGTAGCGGGATCCGAGGCACGGTTTGCCGCACCGACCGCAGATAGTTGGGGGCCCAAGTAGTGAGCTAGCCACTCATGAAAGGCTGCCCCGCCATCTTGCGAAAAATCCCGGGATGCGCTATACTGCCGGTTGGCGACCGGATGACAAGGCCAGATAGACATTCCCGGGGGGGCTCGGGCGTCCCCGCAGTCTCCAGACTAGTTTCCCACGGATGTATTCGTGTTGTATGTTATGACCGTTGGTCAGCAGTGTGTGGCCTCGTTCTACTTCCGTTTTCCCAACCGACACTCACTCCCAAACAATATGAAGAACAAGAATAATAGAAACAACGTTAAAATGCGGCTGCACTCCTCGTCACTCAAAGTGCACCTCACGAATATCCGAGGTCTGCACTCCAATATCACCGCAGTTCACCACCATCTAGAGACTGAGCAGCCGTCTCTCTTGTTTCTTACGGAGACGCAGATAAAATGTCCGTCGGATGAGGCGTACCTAACGTATCCAGGGTACACTTTGGAGCACAACTTTAGGCCTCGTGCTGGAGTGTGCCTGTACGCCCGTGACGACATCTGCTTTCGGCGTCTCCGTAATCTTGAGGACACCAGATTCTCTGTTCTTTGGGCGCTATTGGACACGGGCACGGACAAAATTGTCTATGCCTGTGTCTATCGGTCGCACAGTGGAGATCAGGAGACAACTCGGCTCACTGATTATTTGAGTGAAGCAGCGGACGCGGCTCAGCAGAAGTACCCATCAGCCCAATTAGTGTTACTGGGGGACTTCAACGGCCACCATAAGGATTGGCTGTACCCATACCGGGACACTGACCACGCTGGGTTGGAAATGAGAAAGCTTGCTTTGTCGTTAGACCTAACCCAGCTGGTCCAAGAAGCCACAAGGGTACCAGACGTTGAGTCGCATACTCCCTATTGCTTAGACCTTCTGCTGACAACTGATCCAGACCGATACTCCGTGGCGGTATCTTCGCCGTTAGGCAGCTCCGACCACTGTCTGGTGAAATCAGTATCCGTTTACCATCCGCCTGATCTTAGTCCCAGAGGCAGCCGGCGGCTGTGGCGATACAAGTCAGCAGATTGGGACGAGATGCGCTCTTTCTTTGCATCTTACCCATGGCAGTCACTGTGCTTCTCTTCTGGTGATCCGTCAGCCTGCGCGGATGCTGTGACAGTTGCTATACGTACGGCTATGGAATATTTCATTCCATACTCTGACGTTCCATTGTCCGGCAAAGCTCGCCCATGGTTCGGTCCTCAATGTAAAAGTGCTGAAGCATTTAAACATGAGGCCTACCTAGCCTGGGTTGATGCTCGACAGCGTAAAGCAAGGGACACACACCGGAAGAAAAAGGCGTTTAACAGGGCTGCCAAGGCATGCAAGAGGGTTTTTCAGAGGGCTCGATTTGACTACAATAGTCGAATAGGGGACAAACTAGCTTCGTACCCTGCGGGCAGCAAAGCGTTTTGGTCCCTAGCTAAATCGGTCGAATCGAACTTCTGCCGCTCCTCACTCCCTCCAATGCTAAAACCTGATGGGGCGCTGGCTCACACCGCAATGGAGAAAGCAAACTTGTTTGCATCTCAGTTTGCGGAATCTTCACGTCTGGATGCTGGTAGTGCGACACCTCCTACTCCTCCTGGCAGTCCGACCTTGATGCCGGAAATATATATTCGCCAAAAGGAGGTTCGTAAAGTGCTACGCAATCTGGATGTGAACAAAGCCAGTGGTCCGGACGGAATTCCTGCCCTAGTGTTGAAGGTTTGTGCACCTGAGTTGTCTCCTGTACTGACCCGCCTGTTTAGGCTCTCTCTCCGTACTGAGCAAGTACCAAAATCATGGAAGCTTGCTAACGTGCAACCTGTGCCCAAAAAAGGTAGTCGTGCTGACCCTGCCAACTACAGGCCCATCTCGGTCACGTCCATACTCTGCAAGACTATGGAACGTGTCTTAAACCACAGGCTCTTGACGTACCTAGAATCTTACGACCTCCTCAGTGACCGGCAATACGGGTTCCGCCGAAATCGGTCCACCGGGGATATTCTAGCGTACGTCACTCACATCTGGAGTGAAGCTATCGAGAAACACGGGGAAGCACTTGCAGTCTCCCTGGATATCTCGAAGGCTTTCGACAGGGTTTGGCATGATGGCCTTATTAGCAAGCTTTCTAGTTATGGTTTGTCTTCTGGGTTTATTGCATGGATATCGGACTTCTTGAGGGATCAATCCATACGAGTTGTCATTGATGGCTGCTCGTCGGATCAAATGGCAATCAATGCCGGAGTCCCTTAAGGGTCGGTACTCTCTGCGACGCTTTTTCTGCTACATATAAACGATCTGTTGAAGCCCGGTATCTTTGGGTACGCGGATGATAGCACTGTTGTAGAGAGTTACATATCGAGCGCGAGAGCCAGTGGATAGCAAACTAAGGTTTTGAGAGAGAGTATGATCGAACGTTTGAACTTGGCCCTTGAGGAAGTCTCTGAATGGGGCGAAACCAATCTGGCCAAGTTTAACGAGGGAAAGACGCAGGCGTGTCTGTTCTCGGCAAAAAGGAGTCCATTTCAACATACTCCTACTTTTCGAGGTGTGTCCGTACCGGTTACTGATCATCTTGAGCTTTTGGGCGTTACCTTGACCTCTACGCTCAACTTTGGCAAGTCTAAGGCAAAATTAGCTGGCAAAAAACTAGGTGTCCTCTCAAAGGTGCGAAAGTACTTCAAATCTGAACAATTACTTCTCTTATACAAAGCACAGATTCGGTCTTGTATGGAGTACTGTTCGCATCTTTGGGATGGATCGGCTAAGTATCAGCTTGAGGCTCTGGAATCGATCGAGAGGCGTGCCAAAAGGCTCATAGGCAAAGACACTCTAGTGCGAAAAAGACTTCAAAGTCTTGAACATCGCCGCAAGATTGCAAGCTTGTCAGTTTTTTATCGGATACACTTCGGAGAGTGTGCGAATGATCTACATGATCTAATACCACCTTGCCCTTTTTTCTATCGGACTTCTCGTAACTCGAAGAAGCGGCACCGTTTCATGGTTGATGTTCCAAAGACACGGACGAAGAGGTTTCACTCTACTTTTGTGATAAGAACGTCTAGGCTGTGGAATGAGTTGCCATAGTGGGTTTTCCCTGATAGTTATAACCTTGGTGTCTTCAAATCGAGAGTGAATCGGTATCTTCTAGGTAAACACGCTCCATCGTAGACCGCATCGTCGCTTAACATCAGGTGAGATGGCGGTCAAGTGTAAACCTATAAAAGTTAAAAAAAAAAAGCAATATTAGGTTTATTGGAAATAAATAATAAAAACTATAAAACCAATAAATTCCGAAGGATGTGACTTAGAAAATTGCAAATGACGATGTCAACTCGATTACTAGTGGAATCCCAACCAGTTGTGATTGGCTCAATAGATCAAACTAAATAGCACTAGAATAAAGTTGAAAATATTCCCTCTTCCCTCCTAATTGCCTTTTCTTCTCCTAATCCAAGTTATCTTAAGAAATAAAAAATAACCCAAATGACAAAGGTCAAGGGCCCAAGAGTCTATGAAGCGACTAATTTAGAAAAAAAACCATACAAGTATTTCATTCAAAGAGATATTGTGACGGGCATGATGATATTAGTTCAAATCAGGGAAAAAGTGCACAAGACGGAAAAGGTAGCTAGGAAGGAAACCCAGTAGTGTTTCGATACAAGCTGAGAATGATAATAGATCCTTCATTATCGTGTAAGACCTTACTAATATTAACCGGAGCATCTCCAAAAACAAGCCTCCTGTATAAATCAGCGGTAATCTTGTTTGTCAGACGCGATCGAACGGCTGTTTTTGCATGTATATTGGGGAGTGACTTTTTACTGCGCCTTCGTTTGAGTTCACGGAAAATGTTGGTGACAAGTTGTTTAAGTGTGATTGCAACTCGATTTCCTGTAGCTGAAAGCGTTTCGTTTATACTGTCTGTCATCGTCTTTATTCGGTTACGGGAAATTGATGTGTTCTGAATTTAACAATAGAAAAATCTGATGTGTAATGATAAGGGCGTGGCTGGCTTAATAAGTTAATAATTGGTAGTGAGTTCAAATTCGTAGGTTTGCTTCCTGCCCAGAGCAAGTATTCGTGTGATGAATCCTTAATATTATAAATGTCAATGTATAGAATAGATGTTTGGATGTTTGGATATTTGGATGTTTGGATGTTTGTTGCTCAATCACGTCCTAACGTATGAACGGATCGGGCTGAATTTTGAAACACAGATAGATTATAGTCTGGAAGAACACATAGGCTACTTTTTATCCCGGAAAAATAACAGGAACAACGGGAACGGGAACTTCGCGGGTGACGCCGCGGGGCGCTGCTAGTATAAAATAAATATTTGTTACGTGTCTGATATTATTTCTGTACATTATCTATAGGTATAAGTATTATTTCAGCTCTCTGTCTCCCATAGTGCAAGCTTTGAAATCGGTTTGGGTGCTGGGTGAAAATCTATCCACTAATAAATATTTATTTATTAGGGTTCCGTAAAACGTAAAAACGGAACCCGCATAGATTCGTCATGTCTGTCTGTCTGTCCGTCTGTCCGTCCGTATGTCACAGCCACTTTTTGCCGAAACTATGAGAACTATACTATTGAAACTTAGTAAGTAGATGTATTCTGTAAACCGTAATAAGAATTTACAAAAAAAAAAAAAAAATTACGGTTGCCCCCCATACTTAGAGCTGAAACTCAAAAAAATGTTTTTCATCAAACCTACACGTGTGGGATGTCTATCGATAGGTCTTCAAAAATTATGTTGATGTTTCTAATATAGTTTTTGTCTACACTGAATAATTTGCGCGAGAGACACTTCCAAAGTGGTAAAATGTCCCCCCCCCCCCTCTAACTTCTTAAACAAGGGAATGAAAAAACTAAAACAAATGTATGATGTACATTACCATGCAAACTACCAACGAAAATTGGTTTGAACTCGATCTGATGAGTAGTTTTTTTTAGTACGTCATAAATACATTATTATTAAAACTTCGATCAAAGTTGGAACGAACTAAAAAAACTATGTGTACTAAGTATATTATGTTACTTGCTGCAACGGAACCCTTCATGGGCGAGTCCAACTCGCACTTGGCCACTTTATTTTTCACTACGCTACGGGCTTTGCAAATCATATCCATTCATACCATACATTCAGTGAAAATAATACATGAGTAGTGTATTATTTTCACTGAAGGTACTCGTATTCGACTAGGTTTATTAGCACACTTAATATGTTTTTGTTTTCATCAAAAAATATGAATCGACCCAATAACAATATTAATTCAAATTTCTATGTGCCAAACAAATACCGGAGAAATTTTGCGAAGCCTCAATTAATCATCTATTTTTTCCTCATAGTACTCCAAGAGTGTAAGTTTGTACAGCTAGCGTATGAATTAAATGTAGAATCTTATTTGTTTCTTCGTTTTCAAGAATTGACGCCTTTTAGTGAGGATTTTACTACAAGTTGTACAATAATACCATTGTTATGGTGAATTCAAGTGCGCTTTGAGTTTGTATCAGATACCTTTGTAAATATAATAATTTAGGATTTCGCTAAATTTTGTAGGAAGTTGATAGCTAAAGAGAATTTAAAGAAAGATACAAATAATTCATTTTCAGACAAAATGTGTACACAATAATGTTATTTACGAGTATTTTCTACCTTTTAACCCTTTTAATTTTAAATTAAAATCGCTCGACGCTCGACTAAATTTCATATTAAGATACCCTCTTCTAGACTACGGAGTTTCGTATAGATACATTAAGGGGGCGCCTAAAGCCAGAAAACGAAAAAAGGACATTTTCGACGCCGCTCACTGAAGTTAAGAAACTAAAAACTATGACAAAAAAAATATTGACGTGTGGGTACAATCAAGAAGAAGCACAATAACCGAATAGAATTTTAAAAATAGATCAGTTTTTTACAATAAAAAAATAAAAATGACACCGAAAAAATCCGTTTTAATTCGAGTACTCGAAATTATCAGCGATGACCCCACATTATTTTTTGGTAATAAAATTCCTATTTGTACGTTCTAGTAAAGTAACCGAACACTTTTTTAAATTTATGTTTAGTTATTGAGTAATTAAGTAAAACTTGGTCAAAAATGGTCTCCTGATTACATATTGATTTTTCCTCCAAACTGTGTCATGCTATTCTCGACTTTATGTACATCACATTAAGAATCGCGTCGCACGGGTGAAATCTGATTTTTTCCTGGCTTTAGGCGCACTCTTAACGCAAATTTAAGTTTTTGTTGATATTTCAAAAACCGCCAATCCAATTTCGATAAAAATATTTAAATCGATTTGCAACTAGTGGAGCTATCGCCTACAAGAATCTGTGACGAATTTACAACAACTTTATTCACCTCTGACGTTTTTCATTTGTTTTTTTATAACATGTGACGAGTTTACTTTGAATGTATGGAGATTATAAATAGTGACGAATTAACTTTAGGACGAATCACCTATAACCCGCCTAAATACCTACACCTACATTCGAGTATATAACAAAAGAACATACATTCGAATTGAAAACCTCTTTCTTTTTGTAGTGGTAGGACTCTTGGCAGAGTCCGCCTGGGGAAGTACCACACCTTTGCCAATTATTCTACCGCCAAGCAGTAATGTGCAAACATTACTGTGTTCCGGTTTGAAGGGCAATGTTTCCAGATAAATTACAGGGCTTAGAGATATAACATCTTAGATCTCTGGGTGACGAGCGTAGTGCAGTGTTGGGTAATGATTTGGACTCGTCATGTTCCAATAGCTGCGTGTTACTGTGCTGTTATGTGGCAGGCATCTTGCTTACCATCAGGCACACGACCTGCTCGTCTCGTCACTCTTTATTTAAAAAAAAAAAAGTCAGTTAAACTAGATATCAAAGCACGTAGTTTGAATTTTGTAGAGATTGAAGTTACGACTATAAATTTAGTCCGCGTAGTAGCTACCTAGTACTCGTATTTAAAAATGGAGTACATTTCAGTTAGCTTAATATATTTTCAACAATGGAAGGTTTGGCACTGGTCGCCATCTTGCCTCGTGTTACCTAAGTGATGATAAAGTTAATGATGAATCTAGCAGAAACCAATTCACTCTCGACATGAAGAAACATAGATGAGTAAAACCCGATCCGGCACCGCATTCCAAAGCTACTTACAACGCTTTTATTTGAATGTGGAGTCATTCAAAGTCCAATTAATTTTAGTTACATCGCTCTAGAGATTTAACAGATCAACGAATAACTACATTAAAATATAATTGCAGCCTTATAACCGTAAAACCTTGCCTAAATGCCGCATACAAATGCAGGTAAAGTTTTAAACGCAACAATTAAGATAGTACCTACAGTTACGGCTTACCATTTACTGAAACGCAAGGTAATTTAGGGTAAGCAATTAAGGGGGAAAAACTGGCAACATAATTATTCAACTCTCCCCCGACAATGCATTAAGGAAAGAGGGATTTTTTAGACAATTATAAATCTGCTTGGGCTGCGAAGAAAATGATTTTTGATGTGATGGTAAAATATTTTATCAAGGTACAGTAAGATATTCATTTTGAATAAAATTAGGCTTGCAGTATTATCGCCAAGTAGTTGTGTGACTATGTTTTGACAAACTTTATTTTAATGTAATTGAATGCAATCGATACGATCGATATTCCAAGGTCTTCTTTTTTAAGAATAGAGTCGTGGTCATAGTCAAGCCAGACAAGTGCGGGATGGCGGATGACGAATGAGCTCAACAGATTCTTAACGCACCCCTGTTAAGGCCGGTTTGCATTTCGATTAGTGTGAGTGTAAGTGCGAGTGCGATTGCGAGTGCAAGTGAGTAATGACGACTGATTCCTATGCACTCGCAATAATCAATCGGTGTCCACACGTGTTTTCTACTAATCACTTAACACCTGCACTAATCACTCGCACTCCCACTAATCATAATGAAAATGGGCCTTTACTTTGCCGTTAAAACCAGTGACACCAGACAAACTTGCACGCTGTACATGGAAAAATAGTCAGATGTGTAGCCGGGATTAAGTTACGGCTGGTCTAGTGAGGAGAATGGCGACTATAAAATAGCAGTTAGTTTGAAGAGAAAAGTTTCCAGAGAAATTACAGGGCTTAAAGATATAATACCTTAGATCTCTGGGTGACGAGCGCAGTGCAGTGCTGGTAATGATTTGGAATCTTCCTGTTCCAATAGCTGCGTGTCAATATAATATAATAGTGACACGCAATTTTATACAATAAAAATAAAATATACTGCCGATCCGGAGACCCTGGGTTCACTCACGTGCCACCACTTTTTTTCCACTCCACACAATTTCCAAGTCAAGTGACATTCACCTACCCACAATGGGCCAGCGTGGTGGATAATGGCCTTGACCCCGTGGCCAATGCTTCACTCTCTTCTTGTGAGAAAAGGCTCTGAGTCCCAGCATTGGGAACATTTAGTGGGCTGTTTATGCTGTGCATCCGGGATTCGAATCTAGTACCTTACGACTGTAAATAGCAACTAGGTCACCGTAGCTCACAATAAAATAAATCTTAATAGAAAACATTTAACTTAGGGCTTAAACATAATTTCTATTATTACTTCCGTATGTCAACAAAATAAACAAAAATGTTATTGAGCGAAAGATATGTTGTCAGCCTTCTTCAAAACAAGCAGATTGGATATACTCATAGCTATAGCATGAGACAACGGTAGTTATAAGTTTATCATAACAGTAACTAATCACAAACTTCCCTAGTCGCGAAGACAAAGTTTTTATCATCGCAACATTATCTCGAGACAGTAAAAAAAATCAACAGTAACTGCCGAGATACGCAGTAACTTAGAACTTTGCTGCCGTTACAGAAATTTCATCTTGGCTGCGTTATAAATTAGATCCTTTATCAGTTTGCGGCAAACTTTACTATCTAACCATTTTGTTTTACGAAGGCAAAGTGCGTAAATTGAAAAATATAAAAGTCTGAGGTGTTTCGTATTAATATACAAAAATGTGTTATATTTTAAAATTACTAGTCGGTTTTTTTTAAATTACCAGTCGGATTGAATACATTTTCATTTGTGACACGATTGTATGATGTAAACATACCGCTCATTTGGAGCGACAGTGATATAACTCCAAACTTACTTACACCTCAATTCTACATTTAATATTTTTATAATTATGTGTGTAAGGAATGAAAACGCAACATTTGTTTATACACTTTGAGATGACGCAAGTTCTCCCCTCCTCCTTAACTAAGTAATAATTTAGTTCGTCATTAACTCCTGTGTTTTGTTTACAAAATTTGGTTCAAAACCTATTCTATATTTAAAAAAAATGAAAATATTTATTATTTTTTGATATGTTTGTTATTTTTTCAAGCAAAACCTATGAGGTCTAAACTACATTTTGTACATAATATGTATATAGATAATGGTCTAGATTATCACATAAGCTACTTTTTATCCTGGGAAAATCACGAGATCGGAAACTACACAATTGAAACCGAAGGACACTACTAGTAGATATAAATTAAAAATATACTTAAATGTGAAATGATATAAAAAATTTACTAGTACTTTGAAAAATAATTAAAACTGGCATACCTAGTCCAAAATTTACATTATAATGCACTTGTATCACCGTCCCTACAAATGAGCGAAACTTAATTTTTATTTCTATGTTTCTTAGATCAACAACAACATGTTTTTTTTTGTATATTGTTGTGTTTTGGGTGTACATATTTATGCACAACAAATTATTTTACTTATAAAAATTCCTGAAATACCTACCTGACGGTTAAATATTGGTTTGGCCCGGTGAATTCCCGCGAGTGGGTGCCAAAACAAATGTTATGCACTTACGGAAGCTGCATTGCATTCACAAAGGCGCTATGCCTGCGAGACACCCTTTGTGTACGTATTACTGCGTAGTGCATGCGACTGTGATGCTTATTGGTGGTGACATTTCTGTTGTGTTTGTGCATATTTTTAACCCCCGATGCAAAAACGAAGGGGTATCATAAACTTGACGTGTCTCTGTGTATTTGTCTGTCTGTGATACTGTAGCCCCCAAACAGATGAACCGATTTTCATAAGGATTTTTTTGGTTGAAATGTAAAATAGTCCGAAGTTTTCTTAACTACGTTTGATGAATATCAGTTTAAGATGGCCGCCGCTACAAAATGGCGGATAACACAGTTTTAAACAATTTCTACCACATGATAAAATGAAAAGAATTGATTAGTAAAATTGTTTTCATGCACATAAACAGTTTGATAAATGTTAATTGTTTTCATATAGCTCCATATTAAATTTCGCTCCAAACTAAGCAAAAATATATAATTTATTCTACCCGTGCCCCGCGGTTTTACCTGTGTAGTTCCCGTTCCCGTTATTTGGATAAAAGTAAGTTATGTTTCATTCCAGACTATAAATTATACCTACAATTTAGCTACCGTCCATATTTTAACCTGATCAACTTATTTACATAAGTTGCGGCGTGATTGAGCAGCAAACATCCAAACTTTTGCATTTATAATAGGTATTAGTAGGATTACTGTAACAGTTTTTTTTTTATGTAGGTACTAGTACTACCCCACGGTTTTACCTGCATATTTCCTATTCCTGTTACTTTATTGTAGAAAAAAAATATGTATGTGCTAGTCCAAACGATAATCTAACTATGTTCCAAATTTCAACCCTTTCCGTTAAGCCGTTCGACGTGATTGAGTAACAAACATCCAAACTTTCGCATGTGTAATATTAGTAGGATTGGATTAATTAACTATGAACGTTTCGGCTAACTAGACCTTCATTAGTACGTTAGTAAGTTTTAAATAAGGTAGTATCTAGCCCTGTTGTATTAGTGACTGAAATGATTCAAAATTCATGTGAACACGTATACCTACGGCTTCTAATTTCGGAGAAGCGAAGTTTCAAGGATCGTTACTTCAGTACTATGTAGGTACAGAATTACTAATTGAAAGTGATTATCCTTCTGTATTAAATAGTCGGGTATATTTACAAAGCACTAACATCTACATTCGTGATCTAGCCTTTTATTGAAATCACTGCGCAGGAGGTAATTGCTGTACAAACTATTGTTTAATTACTTTGATGTTTCGGGAATTTTCCAGATAATCTTTTTTATTTTCAGACTTTTTTGACCGCGTAAGGGCGACACCTTTTCATGATTGACATTCGTACTAAATGTTTTTTATTTAACGCTACAATTTTCAATAATGTCATTTATGTATTAGGTACGTTAATTATTCTCATCATGAAAACTAACGTAGTTAACGTTAGTTTAAATATGCATTTTTTTTTTATAAAAAAAGAGATTTTGTCATTTTCATATCTCAGATATTTAAACTGTGGAAGGAATTGTCGGAGTAGGATTTCCTTGATGTTTACAAAAGCTTCAAGAGGGTTTCTTTAACTAACCATGCTCCTTTAGACCTTATTTTTCGAGATGGTAGCTAAGCGTAAGTCTATACCTGCTTATACATATGATTAAAAAAGGCAGTTATAAGAGTTGCCGATAAAGGTGAAAACTAATGTGTTAGTTAAATACATTATACGACTGGCCTCGTGGCTTAGTTGGTAGTAGCTCTGCCTGCGAAGTCGAGGGTCGTGGGTTCGATTCCCACGCAGTGCAAATATTTGTGTGATGAATTCAAATGTTTGCACTGTGTCTGGGTGTTTCTATGTATAATAAGTATGTATTTAAAACTATATAAGTATTATATCAGCTATCTGGCCGCTATCATACCAGCTTTGCTTAGTTTGGGGTCAAATGGTGTTGTGTGTGAATTGTCCACCAATATTTATTTATTATTATTATTAAATTGAGAATTAGGTAGCTACATTTTTATGCCGTCTATCAAATGTCACAAACTCAAACTTTTTAAACTCGCATTAGTTTAAACTAGCCTAGTATATCCTTATTTAAAACCTACAATATGGGTGATTTAAACAGAGTCCAAACATCGGTCCCACATGCGCGTTGCTCCTCTTATCTTGCTCGTAAACAAAAGATTGTTAACGATTTACGTCCACACAACTTTACTCTTATCTCGATGCGCTTTAGGGCTTTGTCATACGGATGATTTGAGAGCAAGTGGAAAAGGGCGATTGCTACGAAGTGAGTTTGTAGCGAGCCTCAAAATATATGGCAAATTAACTAACTAAATAAATAACTGTAAACGCTTTTATTACTCTGTCTACAATCTAACATGGAAGCAGTTTTTTTTAACTCGTTTAGGTCGGCATTTGACCAAAAACTTGCTTGATGGTAAGCAACGAAAGGTGTGGTCGAGGATGGCGTATGCTGACTTAGAAAATACTTCTTAATTTTGAGCCTGAAAAGTTCTATATTGTATTTATCAGGGAACAAGTAGGAACTTATTGTACTCTAAGGTTGTATGTAAGGAAAATTAACATAATATCTACATTGTATGGGTGGTAGTGCGCTGACTTATGACTTATCCCGTAGTGGAAAGGAAAACGCCAGGTAGTTTTTTGTAGTGGTAGGACTCTTGGCAGAGTCCGCCTGGGGAAGTACCACACCTTTACCAATTATTCTACCGCCAAGCAGTAATGTGCGAACATTACTGTGTTCCGGTTTGAAGGGCAATGTTTCCAGAGAAATTACAGAGTTTAGAGATATAACATCTTAGATCTCTGGGCGACGAGCGCAGTGCAGTGCTAGGTAATGATTTGGACTCTTCATATCCAATAGTGTCTCTGTGCTGTTATGTAGCAGGCATCTTGCTTACCATCAGGCACATGACCTGCTCGTCTCGTCACTCATTACTTAAAAAAAAAAAAGTTATGGAATACCTCGCACACTTTCCGAAATGTGATCTGTAGAACCCTGACTAATTAAGAAGCTTTTGACGGTCCTCTTTCTTTCTGAACTTGTTTAACAGTACAAGAACACATCGCCTGTCTAATAGGGTACAATCCTCAAAAAAACTAATTAGTTCGTCAGTTAGATTGCTAAAAAATATTGTACACGTATTTTTTCTTTTGTTTCACAAACAAAAAATTACGAAGATACAGCGCTTAGAAGTTTCGCGTGACGTCACTCGTGCCTACGATTTTTACTCACGAGTGACGTCGCAACCCCCCACTCTCAAAGTTTGATGTTCTATATCTTTGTCGATTTTTAATATTTTGAAAAAAACAAAAAATACGTGTCTCATATCTTTCCATGATCTAGCTGACGGACTAATTAGAATAGTGTATTTTTGACCCAGTCCGGTACCCTATTATACTAGCAGCGCTTCTAAGTTTTACACGCACAGTTGATCTCGTTGTTATGCTGTGATTTGTGATAAAAAAGTGATTCCTATTTTATTCCAGACTATAATCTTACGGTGTTCTAAATGTCAGCCCGATCCATTCAACAAACATTCAAACTGTTGCATTTATAATACTGACCTTGTCACTTAAATCTAGATTTTTATAGCTTTGAAGAATCGGAAATCATCCCTACCAGTTTGTCTGCTGTATTTTGTAGCACTCTGTATGCCAAAGTTACTCTTAGTACCTGTCATATAATAACTAGCATATACATTTCTATGCAGTTATTTCAGAAACTTTGCAAGTTTATTACAGCCGTTTGGTCTTCATGCAATGCAGCCAAACTTCCAAACTAAAGCAGATTAATAATAAGTTGCTTGGCATACCTTTGTTTATATAAAACTGTACCGAGTCGTGGGAGCTTCACCACCTGCTTTTGAACTTTATTAATTTAGTATGTATGTATAAACGTGTATAGTTCGAAGAAACTAATGGGTCATTCCATCGTTTCGGGTGTTACATTCGTACAACAAAAGTATATTTTTTTTGTACTTAGCAATAATATTTTAACAAAAAAAGTGTTTTAATCTATGCGTTTTTAGTTGTTTTATCTAAATTGTAAAATGATTATAGTTTAGCACATCGAAACATGGCTTTTTAAGTCGAAAAGTGTGCGTTTCGGGTGTTACACAATTGTTCTCTATGTTCTGAGTATTTTTACATTTGTTAAACAATCTGCGAATTTTCTTAGGGAACTATTTCTAAAACTTTCAGGCCTGCTAAAGTATAATATTTACTAACCATATATGACATAATCATTTTCACAAACAACGTTTTACTATTATTTTTTTATATTATTATTTGTTTCGGGTGTTACCGCGTTTCGTTTCGGGAGTTACGAGTACGAAAATTAATATTTTATGGGGTGTTTTTTAAGCTTCTAGGTCCTACTAATTAAAAAAAAAATACAATTAGAGATAATTACAATGAATTCTTAGTTATCAAAACTTAAAAAGTTTCTTAAAAAGAGATGAGGGACAAATAAACGTAACTACTAAAAGTCTTCTGTAATATAACTGCTAATTCACAAACTTCTTTAAAAAAATGTAGTAATAATCCAAAAAAATAAAATAAAATCTTTTTATACATTTCTACTCATACATATAATATACTCTGTTTCAGTACGTTATAATTTGGAATGTTTTCTTTCAAATTTCATCAAATTTAATGTAAAAAGAAGATATTAATTTTTTCACCTTGAGTAGCGTTTCTCATGGAATGACCCTAATAACTGTGTTGTTTGTTTTCAAAGTATACCAAACCAGGGTTTGAATGTTTCCAATATTGAAACTTGGGGCTTTCTTTTGTAAGGAGAGATCAAGGCCTTAATCGAATGTGTTGGATAAGTGCAGGTTGGCCAAAGACAAATTTAATCGAAATATATTTGTTGTAAGTAACAAGGCAAAGAGATAATTAATCTTGATCTCCGAATCATGGTCAACCAAAAATCGTGTGTTCTAAACATGTTAGAAACGGGAATTAAACGGACAAAACCACAGCTCGTTATTAATATTTCATAAAGAATTGGACTCTTCGTGTTCCAATAGTTCTGTGTTTTTGTGCTATTATAGGTAGGTAGGTGTGCCTGATGATAAACAGCATGTACTACTGTTTATCATCAGGTACACGTCCTACTCGTCTCGTCACCCTATACTATGAAAACATTCCAGATCGTCTAAACTACAAAATGTACGTAACATTTATATTACCTATTTCTACGCTATGTATGTACAGTCAATAGTGTCAAAGTAGACAAATTCTTTGTATATACGCCATTTCCAAGAACATAATATGATCTAGAACGGAAAGCTGGCGCACAATCAGATTTCCAAACTCGCGACGTCCGCATTTCCTCTTCGAAATATTGCCACGCTGAATTTTTATTCAGATCTTTACGTGCAATACTTTTAAAAATATGAATCTACTTTTGAAGGTACCTAGGTAAGCAAACTTTATGGCAAATCGGCAAACGTAGTGTAGGACGTCCTTAGACTACATGGTGTGACAATTTACAAAAGGTTAGCTGGTGGCGGATGGAAACGTAAAGTTGAAGATTGGGTGAGTGACATATTATCCCACTAATATTATAAATGTCAAAGTATGGATGTTTGGATATTTGGATGTTTGTTGCTCAATCACGCCGTAACGTATGAACGGATCGGGCTGAAATTTGGAATACAATTAGATTATAGTCTGGAATAACACATAGGCTTTTTATCCCGTGAAAAAACGGGAATAATGGGAACTACGCGGGTAAAACCGCGGGGCACTGCTAGTCAATAATATGCCGCTACACCAAAACGTCGAGGAAATTAAACAATGATTTACATCTTGATTAAGCCCCGTATAATTTAAACATTACAATCATATTTTAATTATAATTTTTTTTCAACATGATTTGTCGGAACATATAAGACAACAACACAATGCATGATGGTAAGTTGGTAAGCAACCAACACGTCTGCTCATAGCTAAATTGTGCCACGCAGCTACTTGGCCGTGAAGAGTTTTTAATTCATTGTCTGGCACTACCCCGTCCTCGTCACTGAAAATATACAATGTCTCTATATATATCTCTTGATCCTGTAATTTCTCTAGAAGCCTTGCCTTTTATACCGAAACATA
Source organism: Ectropis crepuscularia (assembly GCA_963693475.1). Classification (NCBI taxonomy): domain Eukaryota; kingdom Metazoa; phylum Arthropoda; class Insecta; order Lepidoptera; family Geometridae; genus Ectropis; species Ectropis crepuscularia. Next base: position 7,747,780 of record OY856343.1, on the reverse strand, counting down.
GTAATGTGCATAATATTATGTTTATGATGTAAGAAATGGTCGATGCGACGCGTGGCCAAAATGCTGGCGTTTATTTGGCCCAACGTGGCATTCAGCGTGGTAATGCCGCCAGCATGCTGGGTATGTTTCCGATTGGTAGTGGGGTTGAACATCTTGATTATCTGTAGACCCTTATTGGTCTATGGGTAATTCAGGTCTGCTTAGTGTAAGTAGTTAGGTATGTAGCGTAGTGTAGTTCTCATTGTATTTTAGTTTAGTTAACAAAGGCTCAGACCGTACAAAAAAAATATGTTTAAGTAATGTTATGGTGCATATATATCTTCTTCCAACTTGTAGATCCTTTGGTTTCAGCTGCGTAGCTCCCCATTTTGTTATTTTGCCAGGATTTAAAATTGCCAGTAAAATAATAATTACTCTACGCATTATTCTACATATTAATCTACGCACCAAATTTTATTCCCATATCTTCACAAACATACAAATTTTCGCATTAACAACAATAGTGGGATAAATACAGGATACAAGACTCATAAATAACAACGTTATCCTAAAAGATTCCTTTAACAAAGCGCTATTCATAAATCCAGCATCCAAAATTAGTTTCAAATAATACATAACCTAAACCGGCATAATTTATGGACTTGCCTGCATATATTAAATCGTCCGAGTATGATAGTATAATACACACCAGGGTAGAGAATGAACCTATCACCGGATTAACTAGAACCTCGGCTGGGATCCCCGATTCTCCTAAAGTTTTGGGAAATCCATTGATATAGATGAAGTTGTAGTGAAATTGCTTTATTTTGATTTTACACAGATTTTGAGTCGAATAAATGAAGATTGTGACTATCACTGAATGTTCAAGCAGCCAACTAAATGTTCACTCTGCTTCTATGCAGATTATGTTTTTCGGGGCCTTATCTTGCAAAGCGAGAGCTAATGCTATGCACCTCGCTGGTCCAGCCCGGGTTATCGAAGATACCTGACTTCAAGTAAATCTGGAAATTTGCCAATTTCCTCACATTGTGTCTCATTCAACGTTAAAGTCAGTAGCAATGAATATCTTGAATATCTGCACTTGGAAAAATACTATGAGATACAGATGGGATTTGAAACTACGAGCTCGCGATTACGAATTAAAAGTTTCACTAGGTCACCATGGTCGCTAAAATTGACAAAAGCTCAAATTTGTCTTTTTTTATTAGTTTAATTTGATGGGGTTCCAAAACTCGATTACTATTGGCTCACGTAAATTTGGAATACGGTGGTTAGAACTAAAATTTATTATACTTAGACGATTGTCTCCGTACTGTAAATTTATCATTGATTTATATGCCAACTTATAGTTTCATTTTAACTATCAATACACAAATGCGTAACTGCTGTTTTGCTTGATATTTAACGCTCACTCATGTAGAATACGATAGAGCGAGTTACCTAATAGTTATCGGGTAACTCTCTGCTTGAAAATACCAATATTGTATTCATCGAGAGAGCGCAACTAATATAACGCGTCCCAGTTATTCGTATAAAATGAATTTATTTATTTGTAACCCAGGATTTGAACAAGAAGAGTTAGAATCATTTTGCGGCACTGCACCGCTTTTAAAGAAAAATGAAAACACTGACGTTACTAATTAAAATACATAATTTAAAAGCAAACCTAATCATACTCTTTTCTTTACAAAAATGTGAAAATGAAAACTAATATTTTAATTTAAACCAATAAAATAAAACTCAGGTCGATTATGAAGAGTAAACATAATATTTACTACGGTTTATGATTAAAAAGTACGCTTTAAATAAACAAAATAGCCTCTGAACCGAAACCCGCTTAAATCCACGCAAACACTCATTAAAAACGGGTCTAAAAATCAAAAGGCTTGGCAAATTCGAGCTCCGAAATTGCTTTAAAATATGCGAGTTTATCCTTGTAATCTGTCCGTACAGCGTTAAGATTAATACCTATTTTTTATTACGACACAACATTTTTACAAACCACAAAAAATATTCTAACGTTTTAAACTTCCTCATTTTAAAAAAAATGAAGTAAGGTAAAATTATTCCTTGTATTCCTAATTCTGAGATTATTCCTAAGTTTCATTTGTCATTTGAAGTGAAAACTTCATAGCCGCGTTCAGAAAATTTGATAAAAGATTTATTTTGCAAGCAATGGTGAGACGAGCAGGACATGTGCCTGATGGTAATAGAGTAAGCTCCCAGAGCTCCCAGACGTCACCTATTTTCTGATGAATGGAATGTGGACGATTGAGTAGAGTTAGTAAGTACTAAGAACACATGCTTACTCGTAAACACGCTTAGACGGCCATTTTGAGATATGGGGTACCTAATGAAGGTACATACAAAACATTACTTACTTCACGTATTTTCTAAAAAGTGATTTTCACGTATGTTGTAGGCAATATCCTTAAAAACAAGGTCCCAATACTCCTAGACACTTTCCGTCGGCCGTTTTGCTTAACAACTCCAAAATAATAATTTAACTTCACTTAAATTCTCATGCTCCATTTGTAAATATATGTTCGTCAGACAACTATTTTAAAGCTTTTTCCAGTTAGACAGACCAATCTAAGGGGCCAATCATACCCTAAACTCAATTTTAAGTCAATATTTCCTAATAAATGTCTCACTCGGTCTCCCGCTCTTACCCATAGGACATAGTTGAGTTTAGGGGATGATTGCCCCCTTAGATTGGTCTATCTTATTGGAAAAAGCAACAAAATAGTTGTCTGACGAACATATTTATAAATGGAGCATGAGAATTTCAGTTAAGGTGTATTATTATTTTGGAGTTGTTTACCAAAATGGCTACCGGAAAGTGTCTTGGAGTATTGGGACCTTGTTTTTAAGGATATTGCCTACAACATACTCTACTCAATCGTCCACATTTCATTCATCAGAAAATAGGTGACGTCTGGTACAAAAATCATACGACAAGGAGAAATGATCGATTCGACTGTACTCAGTTGGACAGCTTACAAGTGACGGCATAGTGCCGAATCTTATAACTTTATACCCTTCTATCATCCTACATAGGTCTCCTGTTGGTTCATTTACTACGTACATTTTATTCACGGGCCTGTAGTCTATAATCCATTAGATATCGTTTATAATTTCAGTGCAGTTAGTTGAATTACTCCAAACCGCCGTCAATTTAACGGTTCCTAAACTAATATTATTAGCTAGGAGCGGGAAGTTTCCTAAATTAAAATCTTCCCAGCCAGCGAACTAATCGATATTTTGCATAAAATAAACCAAGTTTTAGTTGTACATTTTGCTTATTATAGATTATGTTTACATAGTATACGAAATAACCAAATCGTTATGGAATAGTGGCAGCGGAATAATAGGCAAGGAAAATCATCCACTGGTTATCCGTCCGCCAGATAGATAGTAGTATATAGATTAACTCTTTATTGTACCTAGGTACCTACTTAATTAGCACACAAAACAACAAAATATTTAAAATCATTGAAATACCTCCTCTAATATACGATCTAATACCACCTTGCCCTTTTTTCTATCGGAACGCTCGCAGCTCGAAGAAGCGACATCGTATTTCATGGTTGATGTTCCAAAGACACGAACAAAGAGGTTTGACTCTGCTTTTGTGATAAGAACGTCAAGATTGTGGAATACGTTGCCTGAGTGGGTATTTCCCGATAGTTACAATCTTTGTGTCTTCAAATCGAGAGTGAATCGGTTTTTTCTAGGTAAACACGCTCCATCGTAGACCGCATCGTCGCTTAACATCAGGCGAGATGGCGGTCAAGTGTAAACCTATAAAAGTAAAAAAAAAACCCTGCTTGGTGACCTTATCATCTTAAATCCCTGGGTGACGAGTGCAGTAGGTACAGTGTTGGGTAATAATTTAGAGGTGATGACACCTAATGTTCCAACAGCTGCGTGGCGCTGTAATGTTATGGGCAGGTATTGTTGTGTTTACCATTAGGCTTATATCCTACTTGTCAAAACAAATAGTCTGAGGCTCAGACTCATGCATCTTGATAATAATATTAGATGCTCAATATTATTTTAGTTAAACTTACATTGGCAACGCAGCTCTACCAGTTTCTAAAGGCTGATTTAAACTGAACAAACATAGAGCTAGAGCTGGAACAAGAGCATTCTTTCTCGATCTTTTAGTGAAAACGAAAGATCGTTATTAGCGTTTTTCATATTAGATATTCTATAGAATCTTTGCGAACGCAAACAAAACAACGAAAGAATACTCTACGTTTGTTTACACCAAATGAATTTGATACAGTGGGGTTAGAATGAGCATTCGCTCGTCTGATGTAAATCGACCTTAAGAGGAGGAATGATGCTAATTCGACTTCTTTGAATGCCTGGACTGGGAAATCTGTTAAACAAATCGCACTGAATAAAATATATGTCATTTTTGACTATATTTCTGATGTTCTGCTTGGCTACAAAACACGATTGAGAAAAAAATTCTCGATAGAAAAAAATCGCGAAAAAGTCTCTAAAAAAAACTCACACATCTACTACACTGTTATTCACTAGTTTATCATTATGAAATAAATACAGGTGATGCACCTCATCTAAATTGATGTGTTGGTAGAAAAATATTTCATATATCTTGATTTTCATCTGAAAAAATAATTATTTATGTTTTCGCTATGGACGGTTAGTATGTCCAGGGCCGTCAAGGACAACAGACGTATGGCCGGCTCGAATGCGGTCCCCGACTAGGAAATTACGAATAGAAAACGAACTGTCGATAAAACAGTTCTAATATCTCTATTACACATCAAACGAAATTTCAAACTACAGTTACTGATTGTTAATTTGGCCATGCAGATGTAACACTTATTAGCCTATTCGTTAAGCGACTCGGTTCAAAAACAGAAAGCTACAGACTCGTGTCCCAGTTAGGGTGATTTATTTTTGCAGTTTTTAATAAATTTTGTGTTTGACTGAGACGATAAAATATGTATTTAAACTACTTCAAAGAAGGAGGAGGTTCTCGATTCGGTTATATGTTTTTATAGATCTTAATACGCGATAGTTCCGCCAATTGTGAATCGATTTCGATGTTTTTTTTGCTTGGTAGGTCATAGGTATTATTGAAACCGTTGCCGTAATATTTGAAATATTAACTAAGAACTAAAATTACAGTTCAATTCATTTACTCGTATTTTTGGTTTTATATCAACTGGAATTAATTTTATAAATAATGAGAGATGAGACCACTAATTTGTTTTTTATCCATATTATTACCTATTTAGTTTGATTTTATACTGCAATTGATAACATGTTTCTGTAAGTGTCAGTTTACGTAGGTATCAATTCTTTATTTCGGCACTAACCGTATTAGAATATATGGCGTAGTGGTCAGACCATATCCATAGAAACTGCGAACCCTGGTTCGCGTCCCATTTCCATCTATCTTTTTGTAAAATGTTGAGTTTCATTGGACCGCGTGCGGGATACGGTGGCAGCCAGCGCAGCGTAGGACGACTATCACTATACAATACTATGTTTATCTATACACAAACTACAAACGACAATAGTAACTACGTATCCTCTGTGGTACTGGTACTGGACCATGGAGTCTCGTGAAGTTGATTCTATTTCATTGACTCACTTCAAGAGTCAGTAATATTGCTGATGCGGTGATGCGAGTTGCTAAGCTAATAAATAAATGGTTTTGGTAATTTGCTAATTTGTCACCTTGCCCGAGTTCCATTTATTGCAGACATTGCGAATTGTAGATAATAGGTACTAATATATATAATAATAACATCAATGAATCTGTCGTAGAAAACCAATAGGTATAAATAGGGATTTAGATCGAATATGGGTAATAAAACAAAAAAAAAAAAACCATCGAAGAGATACCGTGTAACATGCCAACTTTGCCCGCTTTTAACAAAAAATACTAATTATTTATTGTTTTTTCTATGAGCGCTTGTGTATTTTTTTGATATGCTGCATCTCTAACGTCATGTGCATAGATTGGCTAATTAAGATTTTTAAAAAGTTGACATTTTTTCCAACTTTTCATTGATTTTGATGGCGGGCAAAGTTATCTAGACTTTTAGCCAACATTGCCCACGTGGTTTTTTGACTCAAGTTTAGCCTTTATGCCAATGAGAAAGAAACTAGCTAAAGGATTAGGGCAATGACGACGTTACCTTTAAAAACCTTACCGATAACGATCCAAGTTTCCCTATTAAGTTAATTGGCAAAATTACCCTGACATTTTTTCTATATTCCATACTAGACAAAAATTGCGATGTCAAAATGTTAGGGCTGCCAAAAGCAAATATTTTTAGTAGGTACCAAAAACAAAATTAGAATATTAATGTTTATATTTTTCTCAAAAATACAAACGTTCAGCCGTTTACTTATAACTCTAACTAAATCTTAAATATAAACTTATTATTATAAATACTAACATCAAAATCGAGATCAATCAAAGTTTGAAATGAGGTTCAAAATAATATAAAAATAGTGATATAAAGTGATAACCAAGTTTTTCTTTTCAATCAATGGAGAATAGAGTTAGGCACTTATACGATAATTTCAGTAGGCGTATTAGGAACTTGTTAAAAAAAGCTTAATAATTTGTATTTCAGCCTGAGTTAGCTTACTGAAATTATCGCAGAAGTAACTAGACACTTAAATACACATAAAAAATCTTTTATTAGTTTTGCTTAATTATACTTTGGAAAACAGTCATAAAATTTTAAATCTAAAAATTCAACCGCTAATTTACCATAAAAGGCGTTCACAAATATTCACAATAAACTTATGTTTAATTAATAAACATAACTAAAAGTCTTTTTAAATTATTATTTGTAAAACAGTCATATAAATTCAATAAAAAAATCAACCCGTTTCTTGAAACATAGAAAACACATTTTTTTTTCACAAAAAAGCTATTTCTTATTTTAATTAAATTATTTTGGAAAAACAGTCTTGTGTTTTATGTGACTATAATGAATTACTTTTACTTATTGTTATACATTGGAAAACAGTCTTAAAAAATTAAATCTAAAAATTCAACCGCTAAGTTAACCATAGAAAAAACATTTTTTTTCACAATTAGGTACATAAAAAAAGTAAATTATTATTTTAATTAAATTATTTTTGAAAAACAGTCTTGTGTCTTAAGCGACTATAATGAATTAATATACCTTTATTGTTTGTTATAACTACTGAAATCGAAATAAAATATGATATATGGCCACGTCGAATAATGTCAGGCTCAGGCAATTTTGTGATAACATCTTCTAAATGTTGTATGGTGCAAATGTCATCAATTATTGGATATGTGAAAGTGGTTCCCTTGTCACATCTAGATTGATTAACTTTTCGGACAAATTTTACCGTAGGATTTGAATCAATGTCATCCAAAACCTGACCAACAAAATGCTTGATGCTCTTTTTTGTACTGAACCGCGCCAAAATCCAATCACTTGCTTTTAATATCTTCTGGTTTTCAGTGCAGTATTGAATATCATGTAGCCCAAATGTTATACTATCTAATTCAAAGTTTTCTTTTTCTTCTTGTTCCCTTAAACATTCGGCTATGTAATAATCGTGTACTGTTTCATAGTCTGAGTTATCTGTGTCGATTGTAATTACTTCAGTATCCGTCGATAACGAGCTTGACTCACTATATAATCTATTCCTTCTTCTTTTCACTGAAGTACTGCTTCTAGCTGGCTTTTTTGCAGACGACTTGTTTTTTCTATTAACTTTCTTCCTTTTTCGTGAATTTTCCTTGTTTTCTTTTTCCAGTACTTTAATTTTGTTCTCTTGCAAGCAATCTGGTAATTCACTGTTGAATGACATAATTTTAATATTATTTGAAATGTCATTTAAAGTACAGACATCTGATGTTTGCGTTGCTGGTTTAATGACCACATTGGAGAGTATAGTTATTTTACTAGGATCATTTTTCAAGGATCTTTGCTCTTTGATCTTTGTGTAAATAACGCCGTTACCGGAAGAAGCTTTTAATAGTGAACTATTTTGTGCAGATGTCGATGATGTTGTCACTTTTAGTTTTGATTGAGCTAAATGAAAGTTTATCAGTTTGATACACATTTTGTTGAGGCTTTCAGGATTGAAAGTATTCTGATTATCAGAGTCACTAAAATTGCCGTCCAAATAGCAGCCTTCATTCTCTTCTGCCATAGTATCATCATTTGGAACAGTTTTAATAAACATCCCCGTTTGTTCATCCAAAAACAGGGTTACTTTGCTTTTTTTATTTACTTTAGCCACTCCAGAGGATTTTTTTCGTGATTTAATTTTCGTAATAAGTAATATTGAATCTATGGCTCAAATTCGTGAGTGTGGCTTTGTAATACTGCCCCATTCCGCCTATTCCCCTGATTTGGCACCTTCAGACTTTGATGATCATGATCATTAATGAATGATCCCCATTCGTATTTCTATTATTACTATTCGTATATTTCCAACCCTAGATGTTACAATGTCTGCTATCTCTGAAAAAATTGTCTCTTTTGCGTTTTCTAGTTGTAATTTTAGTTGATGTCTCGTTCATGTCAATTCGTAATACTTCATTACATCTTAGTCAAGTTAACGATTTCTCTTTTATCACGCTAACATCCCCCAAATAAGGACATTTAAACACACTTCGAGTTCTTTACATAGTGTTAAAAATAGGAACTGAAAAGAACAGAGCACTGTGAACGACGAGTGTCGTGACAAGTGCCGCTAGAGTCTCTTCCCGCGCTCCCACACTCCCCTTATTAAAGTTACTAACAGATTATTTGGATTCTTAATGTATTATACATCGAAAATATAGGATCCCAGAGAACAATTTGTAATAAATAAATAAATATTGGTGGACAATGCACACAACACCGTCTGACCCCAAACTAAGCAAAGCTTGTGTGATGGCGGCCAGTTAGCTGATATAATACTTATATAGCTTTAAATAGATACTTATTATACATAGAAACACCCAGACACAATGCAAACATTTGAATTCATCACACAAATATTTGCACTGGGTGGGAATCGAACCCACGACCCTCGGCTTCGCAGGCAGAGCTACTAACAACTAAGCCACAAGGCCAGTCAAAAAAAAAGTTGTTTATGAAAATATAGTACTGATATAATATGTTGGCGTCTATGTGAAGTCTAAAACCTACTATTTTTATAAAATCAGTGCCGATGCGGGGGCAGTTACTCTAAACCGAATTGATTTATATTTGTATTACTTAATTTAAGCCCAAAAGGCTCCAATTTTTTACCATTACATCACAGTTAAACGTAAAAAGATTTTTCGCTCCACCATTATTTAAATGTAATATGGTATGTAGTTGTTGTAGTAGTGGTTCTGGGGTTGTATGTATGTAAAATCAGCGTCACATTGTTTGTCCGCGGTGGACTCCTAAAGTACTTATTATATGAAAATATCCGAAGTGGAGCCGGAGCGGTCCGCTAGTTTACTCTAATATGATGCTCTCATGTAATTCTGTAAGTGTCAGTTTATGTTGTTTTTTAATTAATCATAGTCATAGTAACTAATTAAGTAAGTAAGTAACTAATTAATACAAACTTATTACTGTTCATATTCATATACGTAATGATGAGTATAATTAGCTCTTTTCGGGTAAGCGCAATTGTACTAAATAGTGTTCTATTGTATAAGTAACTAAGAGATATGAAGTGATACTGAGTTATACAGAGCTAACAACGAGTTTTTGTAAAGTAATAAATACGAGTAATAATAAGTAGTGTAATAATAAGTAGTGTGATAAAGTGTATTTTTTTGCAATTCAGCCAGGCAATAAAAATATAAAAAACTTGCTGGGTGCGTTAAAATTTTGTGTGACAACCCTAGGATCGAAATTATTGCTCAAAACTTAGTAAATTTATTTTTAACTGTAACAATGTCACTTTATGTACTTTACATTAATTAATAAATTTGATTTTATATCAAAGACAAATAAATAATTATATACCTATAGATATGCAGTTAAAATATGAACCTACATTATTTGTTACGATGTCCATTTATATTATTTTTGCACATTTATTTGTGTTTAAAAATCATTATGATCTATATTTACTTACGATTAATAAAAAATAAGAGATAAAAACACAAAATGAAAATATACAATTAATTGTTACGAAAGAAAGGAACTATTGGAACTCAATTATTGCTAATCTATCTACTTTTCAGTGGTAGTTATAGAGTCATACCGATATCCTAGTTCCAACTTGATCGCATGTATTGTAGTGGCGCTTTGAATAAAAGAGGAGAATTATTTGAATTCAATTATTAATAATAGCGCCATCTATCTATTTCACAGTCATACCGATATCACTGTGCCAACTTGACCGCATGTATTGTTGTGGCGCTTCAAGCGCCGATATCTCAATTTCGATTAGGGTTCTACAGCGTCTTAAGACTGTCGTCGTAGATTCCATTTAAGGTATGATCACTTCCAAAATCACTTGTAACGATTACAAAAAGAAACTAAAATGTTAATTTAAGAAATAAATGTATAACTATTAAAGTTCATTCGTTAATCTACCTAATTTCTATGTTGTATTACGTGTATTATTGCACCTAATAGTGATTACTTGTATTTATTTTAGTTATTATAGAGAATAGATTTTGATGAGCTAGTGGACCCTATCTTAGGCCTTTTACTATAACATATCAGACACGACAGTCTTCAAGTAAACCCTAATAACGAATAAAAACGATACAAACAACATCCAAACATCCAAACTTTAACATGTACAATTTTAGTAGGAAGTAGAATTATTGCACATTCAAATAAAAACGATTAACCGATAACCGTTGGGGTAGACGGGTTCTGGAGTGGAGACCGCGAATCGGTAAACGTAGTGTAGGACGCCCTGAGACTAGATGGAGTGACGATATACGAAAGGCGGCTGGTGGCGGTTGGAAACGCAAAACTGAGGATCGGGCTGAGTGGCGAAATATAGGAGAGGCCTATGTCCAGCAGTGGACGAACACGGGCTGATGATGATGATGAAATAAAAACACCTTAATAAACTGGTAAAAGTGAAAATAAACTTCATTCAACCCCAACAAAGACTTTTAAGAATTCAATTCATCAAAAGCGTACGTCTTTGCATAATTTTTGAAGAAAATTCTACTTTTAAAACTTTGCCCTATAAAAACTTTGGTTTCCGCGTTTATTTCAATTGCAAATGCTAACTAAATTTGCATTTACCGATCCTTGGTCAATTAACTCAAAGGCGTGAAACAATTTCAAGAAGTAGGTCAAAATCTAGGTAGTTACGAATATGTTTTATCTATTCAGATATTCTTTTTTTTCACCGTTTATTTGGCCACCTAGTAATTTATAAATTATATCTAAAGCTAAGCCACGTCGATTCCGGTTAGTAAAAATATGGATATGACAACTATTTATGGGCTAAATACTCGTAATAAATAAGGGTTTTTAAGTATGTGTATTAAAAAAAAAATTTAAAATAAAGTTATTTTAGTATGAACACTAATGAGGTTAATACACATCTTCTATAATATAAAAATGAATCGCAAAATGTGTTGGTAAGCGCATCACTCAACAACGCCTGGACCGATTTGGACAATTCTTTTTTTAAAATGTTCGTATAAGTTCAAGGATGGTTTTTACGGCGAGAATAAATCGAATAATTGCCAGGAAAACCCTAAAAACAGCCCTTTTCTTTTTCCCATACAAACGTTTTCTAACTAAAATGTTAAGGCAATTTGAGCTTTATTCCTACGAAATAAAATTCATATTAATTAAAGTGCTTTCCCATACAAACGTTTTCTAACTAAAATGTTAAGGCAATTTGAGCTACTTGTTTCCCTATAAAACGAACTCCAAATAACAAACGTGACGCGTCGTGGGTTACGCCTGACATACTTAATCTAAAATCATTGTTGTTTGATATTGCGAAATTAGTTGACCAATTTCCTGAGGAAGAGAACTTACTAGCTATATTTGACGATCTCAACAGGAAATACATTTCGACTTTGAATATGTCTAAGACAAATCATTATAGTAGTACTAGCTGACCCGGTGAACTTCGTACCACCATATATTTTTCGTCTACATTTTCTAAATTTTCTATTGTATAAATCTTGTCCCGACAATAACAAATACATAAAACAAAGAAAGAATCTATTTGGTTTGGTCATTGAAAAGTTATGAGCGTACATACATTTTGAAGATCCATTTTTAGGGTTCCGTAAAACGTAGGTACTAACTGAACCCTTATGGGTTCGTCATGTATGTCTATCTGTCCATCCGTATGTCACAGCCACTTTTTTCGAAACTATAAGAACTATACTGTTGAAACTTGGTAAGAGATGTATAATGTGAACCGCATTAAGTATTTTACTAAAAACATATTTACTTCAACGTTTAGTAGGTACGCATTTAAAAGTAAGTAATCCTTTTATTGTCAATCAAGCTATTACCAAAAATCTTTTCAATCTTATCAAAAGTTTTATTTTCATTGTAGTGCTGTGTGATATACGATGTTTTTTGTTTGATTACCTGGCACATAGACAAACGAATCTGATGGTTTTCGATCACGGGAGGGCCATATGCAACATTCAATTGACCATGTGAGAAACATGGGTTTTCTAGATTAATATCACAAACACTATAACACGCTCAACGCCATGTGTATCGTTTAGGATACACACTGTCATAAGAAGTGTGTATAGTTTATGATACACACTCCCCATTTCAGTTAAAGAGTGTGTATCCGAAATGCTCACGCTTTCTATACAATTTCCCAGTGGTTTTGGGTTGGGAATCGAACAATCAGTTAAGGAGATATTAAGAGATAAATAAAAATCACCTTTAAATAATTTTATTCAAAAAAGAAAGATATTTAGAAACTAAATAATCTATTTTTTAAGTTAAAAAAAAATCAATGAATATTATTGAAACAGTTTTGACACGGACAACTTTCACATACATAGCATTTAGTAGTTGTTTGAGCTGCTCTGAAAGTCTTGCGAACAATAATTTTCCTGTCATAATTTTATAGCACCTCTGCACGTCTTCAGCGTCCAATTTTCTCTCCAACTTTGTTCTTTATGAGATAATGTTTTCTATTAGACGGTATTTTTGTCATAATAGGGGCTGGTGGCACTTCATCTCCGGCTGACTGAGCAGATCGTTTTAGTAAAACTTTATTTTTTTCCCCTAAATTAAAAGTGATAGTAAGTTTCTTGAGATAATATTTGGTTGAATAATAAATATGCATTCAAGAGAGAAACAAAGATAAATAATATTACGGAATGTGTATCTTTATTGATACACATGGCCTGGGAAATAGTTTATTTAGATAAATATACACACCGGTAAAAAAGAAAGGGATGTCGGGGGAGGCGGTGTGATTATTTTCTTTACTATTTTAACACCTCACAACTCACAACACAAAAAAAAAACAAAGATAAAAGTTGTGAAAATTTGCATACAGTGCTTGGCGCTGAGCATGTTAAGGTTGTCCTTGGGACTTGTTTATGGTCATAGCAAAAGCAGGAAGCACTGGAAACTGTAGTCGTTTAAACTCAATTGGTACATCAGTTGAAATCATTTAGATGCGTGGTATCTAAACGTCTTCTCTTTTATACTTTCCTTTCAGTATATTTGCTTCTATCATTTTGTTCAGTATTTTTATAGCCAACCATGTGCCGTTGCAAAGACACGGTTCAGTGATATCCAGCGAGTTCAAAAATTCCGGTGGATAGTTGTTGACGATATAATCTTGATTAGTCACCGAATCAACTGATTTATAAATCCTCATCCGCCCGTAATTTGTTCTTGAATTTTGAAATTTAATTCATTTGCATTTATCTCATTTACATAATATTAGTATTTATTTATCATGTGGCTGTCTTGTCCCAATGTTGGGCAACGGCTTCCCTACCCTCCTTATAATTTTCCCTATTTATGGCTAATATACAGTCGAGTCTTTCTGATATTTGCGGAGGTCGTCTTGCCATCGGCATCATTTCTTTGGTCTGCCGCGTCGTCGTTTGCAATCTGGCTTCCTCCGCGTGGTAACTATGGCCCAATAATCATCCAACATGCGGCAAACATGTCCAGCCCGATCCCACTTCAAACTGGTTGCTTTTTGAGTCACAAACTCTGGTTTTGGAACGCAGTATGGTGTTTCGTATTCTATCGGTTAGTTTTACTCCAGAAATACTACTGCGCTCCACATCCCGTTGGCCCGTTGGCAAACGTGTGGTGTATTTAAACAATTTTCCACAGATAGGGATATTAAATTAACAATTTAGAATAATAAAACACTTTTGGTAACGCGGTTTGTTTTTGACTGACATTTGATATAATGATGTGAAAACTGACGCATTTTACGTCGCGTGCCGAAACAAATCAAAATAAATAATATCGTGAAGCCGACCAAATTGAAAATCAGTACTAATGATCTGTGAGTCTTACGTTATGTGACTATTCAGTTTGATCTGGTTCTCGATGTTATCACTTTTGTTGAGTTTCTTCTGAGTGATTTTCGGAACGCGACAATCCTCCTGTCCTTCAACGCACACACGCACACTGTTTAGATAGAATATATGATGGAATTTGAACTTTGTGCAGCGGGACCAAAGTGCAAATTGACTCCTTGACGTTAGGAACACACATATATTGCTTAGACTTATGTGAGTGCTTGTTATTTAATATGAAATTTATGCTATAGCAATAGAGCTCAAATTGCCTTAACATTTTAGTTAGAAAACGTTTGTATGGGAAAGCACTTTAATTAATATGAATTTTATTTCGTAGGAATAAAGCTCAAATTGCCTTAACATTTTAGTTAGAAAACGTTTGTATGGGAAAAAGAAAAGGGCTGTTTTTAGGGTTTTCCTGGCAATTATTCGATTTATTCTCGCCGTAAAAACCATCCTTGAACTTATACGAACATTTTAAAAAAAGAATTGTCCAAATCGGTCCAGGCGTTGTTGAGTGATGCGCTTACCAACACATTTTGCGATTCATTTTTATATTATAGATAATAGACGGAAGTACGAATCCATCTAAAGCTATGTGGGGAATCGTGAACGTGGAGAGGGGGAAAAACAATACCCCTAGGTTGAACTGCTCAGAGATTGTAAAAGATTGTAACGGCAGTAAGTTTAGTTCGCCAAAAGATGCCGTAAATGCTATGAATGTTCGGTTTTTAAATGCAGCTGCTGCCTGTGGGGCACCTAAAGCTGATACTGCTACTGTATGTGAAATGTTAGTATCAGCACGGCAAACATCTGATCGTTCCCTCAGACTAACAAGTTTCTCGGCTGATGAGGTATTCCACATAGTATCCTCCAAAATACCCCCAAAAAAGTCGAAAGACATATACGGTGTGTCGATGGAGCTCATTAAACTAGCAATTTTGCCTCTAGCTCCGGTTCTCGCCACACTGTTTAATAAGTGTCTTAGAGAAGGCTCGTACCCGTCGTCGCTGAAAATATCGAAAGTGTCCCCAATATTTAAAGGCAAGGGCAAAAGGGACGATATTGATGGATATAGACCAGTATCGATTATACCAGCAATAGCCAAAGTGTTTGAAAACGGCTTGAGTTCGCGATTAGTGGCCTACCTATCGGAAACCGAGGCGCTGTGTGAACAACAATACGCATACCGCGAAGGGAGGTCTACGATTTCTCTAACGCGTGAAGTGATACGTAGTGTGTTGGCTGCTCGTGAACGTAAAGAACAAGTAGCTGTCTTGTGCTGTGACTTATCGAAGGCCTTCGATGTCGCAGACCACGAGACCTTAGCTTTAAAGCTGAAACACTACGGCATAGCTGGGAAATCATACGAGGTGTTGACTGACATGTTACGAGGCCGCTCTCAGGTAGTGGATGCTGGCGATGGCGATAATAAATCAGATCCGCTGCCTTCTTCTATGGGAGTACCGCAGGGTTCGTCGATTTCAAATATAATGTTCTCTCTCCTACTAAACGATCTCCCTGATGCCGTAAAGGGTGCAGGCATATTCATGTATGCAGATGATGTGGCTGCCGTAGTAACAGCTCTTTCAATTGAGGATTTAGAAGAGAAATTAAATATTGTAATTAACGGCTTAAATTCATGGTTTAGAGCTAATGGTTTTATGTTAAATTCAAAAAAGACTCATTTCGTTCACTTTTGTCTGTCGGGCCATCATACAAAATCGCTTAAAGTTTCGCTAAACGGTGTAAGGATTGAGCAAGTACAGACCACCACATTTTTGGGATTCGAGATTGATCGCAGCATGACGTGGGAACACCACATCGACAAGATGTGTGCTAAAGTCAGCAGTGCGTGCTTTGCTCTAAGACGAGTATCCCGAGTGGTGTCTGCGGAAGTGTCACGTGCGTGTTACTTCGCCACAGTGCATTCTCGGTTACAATACGGCGCCGAGCTAAACGCGCGCGCTGCCGACTGGGAGCGTGCGTTCCGCGCCCAAAAACGTGCCGTACGTGCCATCGTTGGCGTATCGCAATGCACATCCGTCAGACCATATTTCAGAGAGCTTGGCATACTTACGTTACCTGCTATATTGATCTACCAGGTGGCTGTGTATGCCAGAAATAATCTAGAATCATACAATACGCGAGGAGAGAGACATTCTAGAAACATACGTAACGCGGACAAGCTGGATGTCATATCACACTCTCTCACAAGGTCACGGAAGCTAACTCACATTATGGGACCTGAAGTTTATAACACTCTTCCCAAAATTGTTATATCTGCCCCAAGTTTCGGCAGCTTCAAAAACAAATTAAAGTTCTGGCTTATCGATCAAACTTTTTATAGTTACACCGAATTTTTAGAGAGTGATGGCAAAGTCCTATAAAAATGTATACAAAAATTTGACATGGGTCAGTACAATTGTTATAAAAACATATTATACTCATATAATGCTTGACAGTTTTCTGTACAATAATTATTATAATACAGTAAAGTAGTCATTTCAAACGTTGAAAATGTATACAATTTGTATGCTCTTTCTTTTGTTTTTATTTTTTATTTATTGACGTGTAAATTGTACATTTATGAATAAAGTACTTTGACTTTGACTTTGACTTTATTTATTCAAAATGTGTATTTACTCATTAGTTTTCATACTTACTTTATTTTAATATTGATTTTTAAGGGTCATCATACATGTTTGTAAAACCACATCGTCATCATAATGTCCAAAATTCAACCCCTAAATGTGTAGAAACTAATTCAGTTACGGGTGCTCTAGTAGTTACGGCAGGTCTAGTCGGGAGCATGGGATGCGGCTGTTTCGTTCTGCGAACAAGTTATGTTCCAGAAGAAAACAGCCGAGCGTGAACGGGAGATCATAACCGATCTTCCAATGCGTCAGCGTCGTCCTGGGCGTCGGAGGAGAATTTACCACGCTCTCCTTCAACCTCCATGAAAAGGGGCCTTGGGCGATGGGTTCGAGGGGGTCCATTGCTCGACGACAGTAGCTCCTGAGGTGGCGCGCGCGGTGTTTCCACGCGCCTCTCAAGAAAAGACAGGGGACAATATACTCCTACACAAGGACGTGTCTTAGAAGACAAACGCTGACGGGGCCGCGGTTGGTTACGAAAGTGTTCCCGCAGTTCCGCTACATTAGCGTAAGGATGAAACACCCCAGGGTTTTTAGTGGGTAGGTCGCCTCTGGTCGACAGTCCCACATATCCACTGCGCTGCCCCTGGAGCCGGTGGAATTCCTAAAGAATTTTCCCTGGGAAAAAAAAAAAAAAAAAAAAAAAAAAAGGTCTAGTCGGGAGGGGGACCTTGGTGGGACAGTATCACCCCCGCCCGGTTATCGTCCTCGGTGATCTTAACGCCAAATCCGTGGCGTGGGGATCATCGACGACCGATGCCAGAGGGAGAGCTAGGAGAGTGGCTTGCGGAGGTAGGGCTCTATGTCCTCAACCGAGGCACGGAGCATACGTGCGTGCGACGATGGGGAGGGTCAGTGGTTGACGTGACCTTCGCAACCCCGGAGCTCGCACGCCGTATCCATGAGTGGCAAGTGCTGGTTGACGAGGAGACGCTATCTGACCACCGCCACATCTCGTTCAGCGTCTCCCCGACGGAGGAGCAACAGAGAGCCCCGCCAGAGGTCGGCCCGAGATGGGGTCTGAAACGCCTGGACATTAGTAAGCTGCAGGAGGCAGCGATCGTCCAGGCGTGGAACCCCCCTCCACCAACACCAGTGGACCTTGACGTAGAAGTCGACGCGCTGTGCGTGGCGATGTCGCACGTCTGCGATGCCGCCATGCCTCGCGTCAAGGCACTCCCTCAACGGAAACAGGTCTACTGGTGGACGGAGGAGATCGCGGAGCTCCGCCAGTGTTGTGTAGCGAGGCGTCACCGCTATCAACACTACCGGCGCAGAAGGCTCCCGGAGCCGGCGGTGTTGGACGCCCTCTATATCGCCTACAGAGAGGCATCCAGAGCTCTCCGCGCTGCCATCTACGAGGCCAAGTCGGACTCGTGGAAGCAGTTGCTGGAGACACTGGATCGGGATCCGTGGGGGCGCCCCTACTTATTGGCGAGGCAAAAGCTTCGCCCCTGGGCGCCTCCCGTTACCAGCACGCTGCAGCCGCAAGTCCTACGTCGGGTGGTCAAGGGGCTGTTTCCGGCTAGCCTGGGAACCAACTTTGTCCCTCCCAATGTAGTGGCAGCGACGAGAGAAGAATCCGCAGAGGAAGAGGAGGATGACGAGCCTCCCGACGTCTCCGATGGAGAGTTGGGAGCGGCCGTCCTGAAGATGAGAGCTAAGGACACGGCGCCGGGGCCTGACGGCATACCCGGCCGCGCATGGGCTCTCGCTCAGGACGCCCTGGGCCCTCGTCTCCGGGATCTCCTGAGTCGCTGCATGCGAGAAGGGAGATTCCCGAGGCGATGGAAGAGGGGGAGGCTTGTTCTCCTCCGGAAAGAGGGGCGGCCCGCGGACCAACCCTCGGGGTATCGTCCGATTGTGCTGCTTGACGAGGCGGGCAAGCTCCTAGAGCGCATTATTGCCACCCGCCTCGTCAAGCACCTTGATAGAGTGGGCCCGAACTGGTCGGAGTCACAGTTCGGGTTTAGGAAAGGCTGCTCGACGATTGACGCCGTTAATCACGTCCGCAAGCTCTCCGACAGTGAGGTCTCTAGTGGCGGGGTATTGTTGGCGGTGTCACTTGACATCGCGAATGCTTTCAACACCCTGCCCTGGACAACCATCACGGAGGCGCTGAAATACCATCGTGTGCCCCTGTATCTGAGGCGCCTTGTCGGAAACTACCTATCCGATAGAGAGGTAGTCTACCCAACAAAGGACGGTATGACAGTCAGCCCCATGTCGCGCGGCGTTCCACAGGGGTCTGCTCTTGGGCCATCCCTGTGGAACTTCGGGTACGACTGGGTACTCAGGTGCGCTAACCTCCGTGGCGTCAGCTTAATTTGTTACGCTGACGACACTTTGGTAACTGCGAGAGGGCAGACCTTCCACGATGCGGCAACCCTGGCCACAGCGGGCGTGGCAGCCGTGGTGACCAGCATCAAGAGTTTGGGTCTGGAGGTGGCGCTCCACAAATCGGAGGCCATCTGTTTTCATGGTCCTCGACGAGCGCCGCCTGCAGGCGTCAACATAGTGGTGGGCGAAGTCACCATCCCTGTCAAGCCGACACTGAAGTATCTTGGTGTCGTGCTTGACAGCAAATGGAGTTGGGGGGCGCATCTGCGTCAACTTACCCCCAAGTTGACGCAGGCAGCGTCGGCGCTGGGCCGTCTCCTGCCTAATATAGGAGGGGCTGGAGGGCGCTGCCGACACCTTTACATGGCGGTAGTGCGCTCCATGGCCCTGTACGGTGCTCCCGTATGGGCGGGTCGGTTGAACCGTGCAGAAGAAGCTCTTCTCCACGCGGCCCAAAGAGTCATGGCAGTGAGAGTATGTCGGGGATACCGCACACTCTCACATGAGGTGGCCTGCGCTCTCGCCGGATCGCTTCCATGGTGCCTGGAGGCCGAGGTTCTGTCCTCGGTCTACCAGTTTCGGGTGCGTGCGAGAAAGCAAGAACCCCGCTTCGCACCACAGGAGGTAGTGCGATGGCATAGAGAGGCCAGGGCCAGGGCTCTGGTGAGGTGGAAGGAGCGAGTTCTCTCAGGGCCCACTCAGAGGGGAGCTGGTGCTCAACGGCTCCTCGAGGCGATCCGGCCCATTCTCCCTGAATGGGCCCAGAGAGAACACGGAGTTCTCACATTCCGAACTACGCAGGTGCTCTCGGGACATGGTTGTTTCGGGAGGTACCTGTGTAGGGTCGCCAGAAGGGAGGAAACCCCGGTGTGCCACCGGTGCGGTTGCACGGAAGACACTGCGCAACACGTGCTGGAGGCATGTCCGGGGGAGGAGGAACCGCGGCTATCCCTAGCCGCGGTCGTGGGGGCGGACCTTTCGCTGCCGATAATCTTAGCTAAGATGCTGGACAACGAGAGGTCGTGGGAAGCGGTGGTCTCCTTCTGCGAGACAGTCATGTCGCGGAGGGAGACCGAGGAGCGAGAGAGAGAAATGGATCCTCTCGCTCCTCCGCGGAGGAGGAAGCGGACACGGGGGCGAGCCACTCGGGCTCGCACCCCGTCTCCTCTTGGAGAGCCTGGGGCGTCGAGTGTTTAGGGCCACTCGGTACCCCACCTAGGGATAGGCTCTCCCGAGGCGGTGACGCGCCGCTGGTTTCCGGTGCGTCACTGGAGCCAAAAGCGGGGGTTCCGTCCCCCCGCGAGGCGGGCCCGCAAGGGTGTTGGCGTTGGGTTGGAGTCGTCGAAGGGAGTGCGCAAAGTGACCCCGCGACACTGACCTGCTGCCATGCCGAAGAAACCTGTGGGGGTTTTAGTCGGTAGGGGCATCACTTTCAGTGGTGTCGAGCCCGACACACCTGCCGTGTCCCTACACGGTGGAAGGTGCGTCAATGCATTTCCCCCACAAAAAAAAAAAAAAAAAAAAAAAAAAGGTCTAGTCGGGAGAACATCCGGCGATCCGGAGTCCCGGCTTCGAATCCTAAATGCACCACTGGCTTTTCGAAGTCATGTGCGTAAAGCCGTTAACTTTACACAATGAAAGAAAACATCGTAAGGAAACAGACATGTACCTACCTAGAATCTTTCGAGGTCATTAAATCATTAAATTTGTCATCCACTAATACGCACTGGGCCAGCCTGATGGATTATGGGCCTTGACTCTTTCCATGCGAGAGAAGGCCCCAAGTCCCGCCGGTGGGAACATTTAGTGGACTTCTTATGCATGGCACTTACTGAAGTAGGAATCTACTACAAAAACTAACAAAACGCGAACAAATTCGCGAGCAAAAGGTAGTTTACTGAATAAAATCACTCTCGGCATTTAAGCATCGTATCAAGATTGACTTGAGCTAGTAAATTTGCTAGCATAGTTCCTCTAAACTATTCCATCTAGAAAATTCTTCCAACTTGACTTAACTATTTCAATATACACGCCTTATATTTCCAATATTCTACTTTCTACAAGGGCTCGAGTATGCGGAGAACATCCTTAGATATTCTCCTCAGATATATGAGATAGAATCGAAACACGTAACAAAGAACTTGTCAAACCCAGACTCTCACGGAATACCTTCGTGTTTGAGTTCAGGAGAATATGATTTAGGAATACAACAGTGTTTTTGCATACGTGTAGTAACTTTTTTAGATTTAAAAACAACTTTTCAAAAATTTATTCTGTGTTTTTTTTTTACCCAAAACAGTGAAGTTTGAGGTGGTCTACCAAACTGAGATAGTTGAAAACTACAACATAGGAAATTCTCTTTCCATGTCTTTTATTAGATATGGATACTTGTAGTACTTCCCGTACCCAAATGCTAAAACGAAACCCTATTACTAAGACTCCGCTGTCCGTCCGTCTGTGTGTCTACCCGTCTGTCGCCAGGCTGAATCTCGTGAACGGTGATATTTAACGGGTTGAAATGTTCATAGATGACTTATTTCTGGTGCTGTCATAACAAATAAAGTGACGAAGTGCGAGTTGGAGTCGCCCATGAAGGGTTCCGTTGCAGCAAGTAACATAATATATATAGTACACATAGTTCTTGTAGTTCGTTATAACTTTGATCGAAGTTTCAATAATAGTGTATTTATGACGTACTAAAAAAAGTACTCATCAGATCGAGTTGAAACCAATTTTCGTTGGTAGTTTACATGGTAAAGTACATCATATTATATATTTTTTAGATTTTTCATTCTCTTATATTATATTTTTTTTAGATTTTTCATTCTCTTACTTTAGAAGTTAGAGGGGGGGGGGGGGGGACACACATTTAACTACTTTGGAAATGTCTCTCGCGCAAATTATTCAGTGTAGACGAAAATGATTTTAGAAACCTCAACATCATTTTTGAAGACCTATCGATTGACAACCCACGCGTATAGGTTTGATGAAAAAAATTTTTTTGAGTTTCAGT
The DNA here is from genome assembly GCA_963693475.1 of Ectropis crepuscularia. Lineage (NCBI taxonomy): Eukaryota > Metazoa > Arthropoda > Insecta > Lepidoptera > Geometridae > Ectropis > Ectropis crepuscularia. The sequence goes on along the minus strand of OY856343.1, from coordinate 7,725,279 downwards.
TCTCAGTATGGAGGGCAACCCTAATTTTTCTTTTTTCTTATTTTTTTGTTCAAATCTTAATGCGGTTCACAGAATACATCTACTTACCAAGTTTCAACAGTGCAATTCTCATAGTTTCGGCAAAAACTGGCTGTGACATACGGACGGACAGACAGACATGACGAATCTATAAGGGTTCCGTTATTACGTTTTACGGAACCCTAAAAATACCTAATAAAAATAGAATAAAATAAATATAGGTATAGGGGATATCATACAACAAAAAAAAAAAAATTGGTTGCCTGTAAAGTCGGTATACGGGCGAAAGTTTTACGTGACAACGACTTTGAGTGGTAAAATAATTTTAATGTGAATATTCATTCGTAGTCTGTCACATTATCACTATACAATCGTTTTACAATTAACTGGCAACGTGTAAACTTGTATGCAGGCGCCTAAGCGAATCGGCGACTCGGGCATGGTTAGCCCGCCTAAGAGCGAGAGAGACAGACATAAAAAGTGAAAGGCACGCGTCGCTCTCATTGTGAGCGCATAACGTGAGCGGAGCGTAACGCAGTTTCTTGAAGTGTCACCCGGCAAACCAATTTATAAGACGTTGTCACGTCAAAAAGTATTTTTATTCGTTTTTGCTCGATTTTGATAATGGCAACAGGTAGACACCAGGAATATTCACATAATATTTGTTTATGTAAAAGAAGACATGATTTTATGCCGTTTTTGGTTCCGTATGCATATTTTTCTTTACATTGATATATCATACTTCATACATTTGTGTTCTTATAAAAATCTTATCGAATTCAAATCATTAGTGGTTTTTAAATATCATCAACGAAAATCTAAAATCTTTCTACCCACTCATTAGTCGCGTAGGTATTAACGTTTTACAATGTTGGCGGGAAAACGGGTGTCAGGTTACCTAAGTGTGTTGTTTACGCTTCGGCATATGAAGTACCACCGTACTTGTACGTGTTTAAGCCCATTATTCACAAGAGCGTTTCAAGACGCTTCTAGCGGTATCTTTTGTTTATAATTAGTGTTCTTGAAATGTAAATTTATACCCCGTTTACATTATTCCAGTCCAGCGACCGAATCCAGCGCTGGATTGGTTACTGGAATAATGTAAACCGGCACTGGAATGCACTGGCACTGGATTGATGCATTCCAGTGCCGGTCTCCATTATTCCAGTAAGCAATCCAGCGCTGGATTCGGTCGCTGGACTGGAATCATGTAAACGGGGTATTTTTTGATACTTGACTCGATTTTTTTCGAGTTCTCAAGTGTTCTGAAGCTATAAGATTTTAAATTATAAGGAAGACGTAGTGGTTTTATGCCTTAACTTTGTTGTTTAGGTTACACAAACATTTAAAAAAAATCAATACTTCGGGACCATTTTTCCGCCAAAAAATACATTTTTTTTTTTTCATTTTACGTTGTTTCTATGTAAATGAACTTTAATTTTAATGTAGTTTATGTCAAAATAAAGATCGGTTCAAGGAGGTGCCACTAAACAAACAAATATGGGTATACCTTCCCAAATAAAAATACAAAAAAAGTTTTTTCGCGCCAAAAACCTAACCGCAAAAGATAAGCTTGTTTGGTTTGCATTAGTGGTCCCCAAAGGGACCAGGGAGTTTTTACCTAGACGATATTATTACCTACCTTGCTGTCTTATTCTTTTGTTACAACATATTCAAAAAACAGTGTTTCTTGTCCTCTCTATCACTTCGGCACATCATTTATCTAGGGTTAAAGAGAACTCAAGTTCTTGTTACGAAGAGTTCTAGATAGGACATATACACTTTCTATTTATTCTGTATGCGAAAAAAAAAAACGAATTTTTGTAAACTGTACAACAAAAACTGACGTATTTAATGTACTTAATATACCCTTAAAAGGATGAAGGCTGATTACCAATAACCTTGTATTTGATTGCACACAAATATATGAAATATAATCGATTATCTGAGTTTGATTTAAAATTGATTACCAAAATCGGTTTTCGTTTTTTCAGATAACTTAGATTATTTTAGAGTTTTTTACTACTTTTAAACAATCCATGTTACACCGATCGTTTGCAATATTATAGCGTGAAATATACTATTTATTCTAATAGAATTCTCATTGTAGTCATTTGTCGTGGCCTAAGTTACTTTAGTTCTGAACTAAACCAATTTAGACGACTTTATCAACTTACTTTTTGGTGAAACGACTCCAAACTTGCCAACCACACTTCGTTGATTCAACACTTTTCAAACCTTACAAAAACAGTAGCAGTACGTGACACCGTTACTAGAAGTTTATGAAAAAAATCTAGATAGATTCTGTAGATGTACTAGCCTATACTATTAATATAAAACTTAGCTGAATTGTGCGCGCGTTGCTACGCCATATATCGAAAATTGGTCATACCTATTAAAGTTTTGAACAAATTCGGTTACTTTAGGTTCTAATGACGCAACCTTTAAAAGATAGACACATGCTCGATTTCGATAGGGTTACAAATTTACGGAACACAGTGCGAAAACCCTTTGCACCCTTTTTTCTAAGATATGAGCCGGAGAAAGAAAGTTGCGAAAGACCCCGCAAACTTGATTAAGCATAAACTAACCTCCCCTAAACATCAAAAAAATAAAATTGCGACCTTTGATAAACAGAACCCTAAATGTAGCTTTTCAATGGACTAATATTAATGATAAGTGCTTTAGATTGACAATCAAAAATGTTTGAATATAAAAGATTTTTTTGCGGACAGAAAGGTTTGACGACATTTGGCATGAAGAATAAAAACGGAATATTTAGAAGTGTTTGAATAAATGTTTATTATTTTCTTCATATTTTTCAATTGTTTAAATATCAATACATTTTATTGAATAAAATATATTAGTATTATTCGACTTTGATTTAATAAAATTGTTTCAGATTGCGCAATGTTATAAGAAAAAAAAAATATCTGCGGAAGACAAGCGCAGTGTAAAGCAGCAAAATAAAGTTATCTTTGTTCTATCTTATTAGCTTCATGGTATTCCGCTGTTATGGATATAAGGGGTTTGCTTACCGTTCAACACAACTTTTCCTCTTCTCCATTTGATTTGATTAAGCGGTCTCAAAATAAAAGTTAAAAAATAAACATTATGATAAGTTTAGCCAATAACCTTTGACTTAAAAAAAAACGCTGTTGAACCTTGAAAACCCTTGAAAAAAATTCCCCACGACACGTCTACTAGTAGTGCAGCTTGGTGGTGCGGTGGGGAATAAGGCGAATAATTATATTGAAGTGACGCATGCTATGCGAAATGCATACTAAGTGCCATGCTAAGTGAAATATCTTTCTATTGGCTTAGCCATTTAGAGTCAGATATTATTATTTTCCTTATCTCTTCAGTTTTAGTACCTAATAGCGTAATAGCATTATACGCGTATTGCATTTATTTTTACCTCCCACAACACCGTTAAAAATTACGGCAGAACTAATGGTTTCTAATGTTAAAACACTGAAAATGTTTCTCGTTTTACTTTTGTTTTTACAACATTGTATTTTCATTTCGTAGTTGCAATTATTACTTAAATAGGTATATCTATGTTTGTAGCTTCAAAATCTGACATCGTTTCATGGTTGTATCAAAAACTCTTTACAAAAAAGTTTGACTCCATTTTTGTAATAATTAACCTTAACTCCTACATTTCGAAAAGTATTGCTTGAGTAAATATTTTCTGATTCTGATGCATATTACGTAAGGTGGATGTTTTCATGTCTAAAGTTAACCGTTTAAGTAGTAAAATTAGTGCGCTAAGTACATCATGAACTGCATCGTCACTTAACACCAGGCAAGATTTGTGTTCCGGTTTGAAGGGCAATGTTTCCAGGGAAATTACAGGGCTTAGAGAGGTTACAACTTAGATATCTGGGTGACGAGCGCAGTGCGGTGCTAGGTAATGATTTGGGCTCTTCATGTTTCAATAGCTGCGTGTCACTGTGCTGTTACGTGGCAGGTAATCATCAGGCACATGTCCTGCTCGTCTCGTCCCTCTTAATTAAAAAAAAAAAGATGGCGGAAAAATGCAAATCTATTGCCGATAAAAAAAGACTACAAAATATTACATTGTTAAGAATATTTATCAATTCGCTGTTTTATAAAAATATTTCATGTTGATTTTGTGTCGACTAATTTACTGGTATTAGTTTGCTTGAACGTCGGAGGTTTACTTTATATTAAAAATAAATGACGGTTTATGCAAGTGAAAAGAAAATTTCCAGCGTGCGTAATCCCCAACCAACTCTAACGATTGTTTGGTTAAAGCAATTTCATCATTCATTATGATGGATCACGGAGACTCATTGTTCTTTTCAGTGCTTAAAATAAATTCTCTTTGAAACAGCCACAATGGCGGACCTAAGCGTAGGAAGGAAAATTAAAAATATTTTCGGCGATTGCACTCATTAACAAGATTGTACAGTACCTACTAACAGTATCACGACTTCGGGGAATGATCAAAATTGTATGTACTCGTATTTCAGTCTTTTGGAGTCGAAACCGTGGAATGAGTGCCAAGAACATTTACAATTCTATATCTTCCGTTAACGTATTTTGAATTAACTTGTGATCAAAACATAAGTCTCTTTGTAATCAATTTCAAAAAAGTAGGAAGTTCATAATACAGTAAAGTTGTATGTACCTATGCTACGCGATAGCTCCGATGATTGTGAATCGATTTTGATGTTTTAATTTTGTTTCGTAGATCATAAGTTCGTCTGAACTGAGATGACAGAGATGGTCCCTTCGGCAGAAAAATTGAATTCCAAAATTTAACAAAAAATAAAAATATTTTTTTAAACGCCTTCAATTTACTCTGAAAATAACCGTACGATTCTCGTCAAACTAATAACAAAATAATTGTTACACCCCAGCGCATGCCTGCAACAACCGTTAATGGCGCAATATGATTTAAATAGGCTTCGGCAAAAAAAAAAAAAAAAGTAAAAATAATTGTTACATCCCAGTGCAAAATCATCGTTACATCCCAGCGTATGCTTGCTAAAATCGTTAATGCCGCGCAAAAAGTTCGGCACAAAAGTTGAATTTTTTCAAAATCGGTGTGGTGGTTTTTGACATTAAAAAAACTGAAACTTACCTTCATATCATGGACATTATAACGATGTAGCGATTGATAGATTAGATTCTTATAAAATTAAATTCGATTCACTTGACCTGCCTGAATTTATTTTTAAATTGAAGTTGGTTTTTGTTTTTCAGTGAAAACAAGTTATGCAATACAATGAGGACATCATTTTAGGCGCGATTCCTACAGGTATCTTAAGGTCAGTACTCACATACGGTATTACTCGATCGAGGTAAACTGTCGAGTAAAACCCATGGCATGGGCTTTCGTCCACACATTGAGCATTGATCTATCGAGTGAGGCGCGCCGTTCAGTATTCACCGAACCGTTCGAGCCAAAGGATGTCTGTGCAACAAACTAGACGGTGGCTGTATTTAGCAAGTCTCACAGTGCTTTATAAGAAAATCAAAGAAAATGAAAAGAAAAAAACGTAAAAGAGGTACTGGGTTAAACTCGCAAATATATTTCGCTTAAAAACACGTGTTTCAATCACGATAAACAATATCAGACTGACGCTCGCCTCGCGCCACACGCAGTCACGTACACACGTACGAGTCAAGATTGACGGCTCGCTTCGAGTAGGTTCGAAGGAAATTACTTTCATTTAATTCCATCGAGCCGGCTCGGTGCGAGCCTTCGAGCTGTGAGTTTTGTGGTCCACACGTTGATTTTTACTCGACTTCGAGTAAAACTATCGAGTAATACCGTATGTGAGTACTGACCTTTAGACTATGTTTATGTAGAGTATGATAGGTAGGTAATAAAACAGTAACAAAATAAAACAACATAATTCTGTACATTAAATATCATGTTTCGTTCTAAGAACTTTATTGTTACAACTATATGTGACTATATTTTATTATCTTTTTAATTTTAATTACTCACGATACTAGTAAATAACTTGGAAGTGAGTCCACTCACTGCTTTTATACAAATATAGTCTGTAAGTATATGTAAAAATAGAGTTTAAATTCCAATTCCCGTTTGCCCAGATTGGGCCTCCCGGTCCAATGAGGGTACAAACATCCAAATTTCCAAACATCCATACTTTGACATTTATAATATTAGTGGGATGTCAATGTTTGTATGTTTGAATGTTTGTTGCTCAATCACGTTCTAACGTATGAACGGATTGAGCTGAAATTTGTAACACAGTTAGATTACAGTCTGAAAGAACACATATGCGACTTTTTATCCCGATAAAACAACGGAAATTCCGCGGGTAAAAACGCGGGACGCTGCTAGTTTACTATAAATGATATCCCATACAATTTTCGATAGGGTTGCCAATATACGGAACACAGTGCGAAAACCCTTTGCACCGTTTTTTCCAAGATATCGGCCGGAGAAAGAAAGTTGCGGGGACCCCGCAAACTTGAACTTGAGCTTAAACTAACCTCCCCTAAACAACAAAAAAATAAAATTGGGTCCTCTGAAAAACACAACCCTAAATGTAGCTTTTCAATGGACTAATATTAATGATAAGTGCTTTAGATTGACAATCAAAAATGTTTGAATATAAAAGATTTTTTTGCGGACAGAAAGGTTTGAAGACATTTGGCATAAAAAATAAAAACGGAATATTTAGAAGTGTTTGAAATAATGTTTAGTATTTTCTTCATATTTTTCAATTGTTTAATTTCAATAAATTTCATTGAATAATATATAAGTATTATTCAACTTTAATTTAGAAAACTATTTATCTGCGGGAGACAAGCGCAGTGTAAAGCAGCAATATAAAGTTATCTTTGTTTTCTTATTAGCTTCATGGTATTCCGCTGTTATGGATATAAGGGGTTTGCTTACCGTTTAACACAACTTTTCCTCTTCTCGTACCTCAAATCAACTACCTAAAACTACTAGATGAAAAAATGTTTTTCAAATTTGAGCTTTATTTCCAGAGATTCGCGTCAAAGTAAATAAATTTATAAGTTTTGTAATAGAGTACAGATATTGGTTGTACAAATAGTTTAAGGTTTAGTTTATCTTGTTTCATTCGGCGATATGCAAAATTTACGGTAACTCGGTCCTATTGTGTGGCGAACACTTAATGGCTACGTACGTCATAGTAATTTATGCCAGTCTCTTTTGTTTGAGGATTTTTCACTGCTTTATAGTGCGCCATTAACGAAGCGGTGGTTAGGCTATCTGCATTTTGCAACCAAATTGGATTTACTTTTGTTTCTTGCCTTTTTAGTTATGTTCGTGGGCTTTGCGGTTGTGGCTAGGCTTCTTAGAGATGTTTTTGTTTTATGTTATTGTACAAAGGTTTTGTAATATTATCATAAATTAACTACTTTAAAGTAAAGTTAGACAGTAAATATTTGTTTCGTGTTTTTTTCATTACAACTATTGTGCCACAAACATCCATTCACTCAACCATCCGCCCGTATACAATTTGAGTTATTTAAGAATAATTTATTTAAAATATTATTTACAGATATTGCAACAAGACCTGACATATTTCAATTAAGATGTACATATAGCTCATTTAAAAAAAAAAGTGACGAGACGAGCAGGACATGTGCCTGATGGTAAGCAACACATAACAGCACAGTGACACGCAGCTATTGGAACATGAAGAGTCCAAATCATTACCTAGCACTGCACTGCGCTCGTCACCCAGAGATCTAAGTTGTTATATCTCTAAGCCCTGTTATCTCTGTAAGCTCATCACTTATCCTTTCTTACCACAGAAATCTAAATAATAAGGTAATATTATTTAGATGTTTGTGTTTCTTACTTATCATGAACCAGACGATTCAAAGTATATTGAAATTTTAATCAAATTACGTTGGAATATAAAAACAAAATTAAGATCATGATAATTTTACATGGAAATAAAAACAAGTTAAAACATAAGGTTTTCGTATGTACGTAAGTTGTACTAATTCATCTTGGTTTCCGATACCCAAAACTGAAGAGCACGTATAGAATTCAAGATATTCAGTTGAGGACGCATTTTATTGGCCCAACGTGACACGTGGGTCGACATTCCGGCATCGCCAGCAGGTTGAGGATTTTATCCGAACGTGCAGATATGTTATATGGTCTGCGTCGCTACAACTGACGTCTTATGGCGAAAATGTAAAACCATCAAACAATATTGTTAATAGGCGAAACGAATAAAATAAACCAATTAATCCGTTACTTAGATGAGGATTAAACAATATTGTACACGTATGTTTTCTTATGTTATTTTCTAGAAAAATTACGAAGATACAGTGCTTAAAAGTTTCGAGTGACGTCACGTTATGGTAGGATTTTTATGGTACGATAGAGTGACGCCATAACTCCCCACTTCGGAAGTTTGATGATTTATATGTTTATTAACTTTTGATAATTTAATAAAACAAAAGATGCGTGTCCCATATTTTTCATTACTAATTAGTTCGTCAGGTAGATAATAATAATCTACCTGACGAACTAATTAGAATGGTATATTAATTTGTGATCTTGTCATCATTCCAATTGTTTCCAAAAACTTTACTTAAAATTAAAGTTGTGTATTTAATCGTTTGATGTCACAAACGTCCAAAATGTTTTTGTCAATTTGACTTTGCACAAAAATTCTACGCGTCAATAATTACTCATGTAATTTTAATAGTAAGCTATTTAATTCATGTTATATTCAGAGATGATTTTGAGCTATCGGGATTTGTCACTGCGCTAGTAATAAAAAAAAATATAAAATTATAAATTGTTATTTACCTTGCTTCAATAGTGGAGCGAGTCCATTAGCTCAATTCACGACTGATACTCACTGCACCATTTAACAACAATAAATATGCCATTATTGATAATACTGCATTTTATCTATATTTATGACTAGCACAATTATCAATTTTTCAACAGACTTGTTCATAAAATGGCTTTTAATTTTAATTAATTTAACCGCACTTAATAAATACGCATGTAACCAAACTGTGACTTTTTCATTGATATTATTCACAAGCGAGTTAGAGAGTTTTTTTGTTCAAGAATATACAACATTGATACAAAAATGATAGCCTTCTACAGAACAAACTTTTTAGTCTAAGAAATATAATCATTTTCGTATTATTTTCTTCACAATTGTGTTGAAAAACGTCATATATTATGATACACGCATGTATTGATGATTACCGTCCTCGGGTCTCCTAAATACTCTTACCTAACTGCTCGGGTCTCTATGGCGTCTCCCCGGTAATCACCAACATTACATACTTGTACCATAATGTACCTACTATTAAACCGTTATCTCAAAACAACACACTGTCTTTTACTTATTCAAATCACGGTCTAGCTCTAACAGTTTGTAATTTTGTATAAACGTTGTTTTAAGCTTTCATAGTTATTGACTACGGGTAACGGAATCAGTTTACCTGTGACCCGTGAACTTGGTGCATGCAACTGCATTTAAATATCGGGGACTTGATCCACTTTTTAACAAATCTTGCAAATAATATAACACTAGTGAGTAGTTTTGTACGTTGGTTTATACACAAAACTTTTTAAAATAAGGTACTTTATGATGTTATTCTTAACTTATCGTTATATATTGGACATAGTAATGAAAGTGAATTTATACAATGCGTGTTACACAAATTCGTACACTACCTAGCCAACTGTGGGCGTTATTTGCGCCAAAGCTTTCGTAATACTTCTTAAAAATGTAAGAATTACAAGGAATTACTTAAGTGCATAAATAAAAAACCGCACATTTTTTAACGATAGTAAATTATTCTGGGTCTAGCTATAACCTGAATAGAATAGGAATGCTTTATAGAGATTTAAGTCAATAAAGTATAAAAAAAGGCGGACGTAGTCTCGCTACAACAAAAACTGTGTCTATAGAGTCGGCCAGTGCGCTGTGTATGTGTGCGTGTCTGTATGTAACAGGTTGTCACGCACACATACACACAAGTTTGCGCGCGTAATGACCGAATGTACATTGTATCCAAAAGTGGCGCCACGCAGAAACGATCACAGGAGGTTGCCCGAATTCTGCAGCACACAATTGATAGATAGGTGTCATAAACAGAATATAAAGTCTGTGATACGCTTGTTTTGGAACAAAGGTAGTAAATATGGTGGATTGCGGAACGGGGTCGTAATATGGTTGGCGAGTGTTATACTGGCTACACATTCCTACTTGTAAAAGGCAAGTATCGACTGTAATGAAAAAAAGTACATATCTGTTAATTTTTTTGGTGACAAATTTTGTTGGTGATAGCCTAAGTAAATACGTGGGCTATCTACTCCTCGAAAATAATAGGCAGTAGGTAGTAGTGGTTACCTGACGTTAATTATTACAGACCTCACGACCCATCTACAGCGTATTTTCTTCCCTAGCGTGCCACAGCTTCTATCAGACAATTCTGTAGTCAAATTTGGAGCTATTGGTAAGTTAAAAGGTGTAACTATTTAGTTATTTTCTGTAAAGTAGGTACTAAGACAGTTCAAAATTTGAAATAAAATTCTTCATTTACAAAACATGTTTGTTTTATTCCTATCGGTGGTAGATTTGAGCTAGACCACCGTGTCGCCTAACGTTAAACTACGATCCGGTTTACAATGGTGCGTGATTACAAGAAAAAAAAATCCATCGGGAGAAAAGCCACAAGCAAACATTTCCGACAGCCTACATTTGATTTGTTTTTCTTCCCGCAAACAAGACAAACATCATTTAAAAATAATCATCATTTAAAAGAATTCTATCGGTACATTAACCAAAATATGGCTAACAACAGTGCCATCTAAAATAATAAAACTTGTCATTGTTAGCATATGACCATTGCGTCATTGTCCAAGTGCCATAAACACATTTATAACAGACGTCACGGGAGATTCAATTTAGATACACAGAGTTCCAGGTTGCAGGTCTTCAAGTACAATGGCGAGTCAGAGTGCGTGGCTTTCGCACCTCGGTCGCTATATCATTTGTTATTGTCAGCGACACAGCCTCGTACCTAAGCAGGATTTACACACCTTCAACTGTACTCTTAGTATAAATGTTGCCAGATAACGATTTTAAATTTCGTTGTTTCTAGAATCTTTAAGTTTTATAGAATTTGTGACATAGTCGCTATAATATTGAATGGTTTAAATAGGATTAAATGAAAACTTGGCATACCTCCTACATATCTGGGTATTTTTCCAAGTGCTGAAAAAAGTACGACATTGTCGTCATTATCACTGGCTTTGTTATGCCAGTTATGGGAAAATAGTTTAGCAACTGATGTGCTTTAAAACATAATATATCTTCTGAGGGGATGTACCATCCACCTACCCACACTTGATTACTCTTGGCTAATGTGGTAGATTTATACTATTTTATCTCTTTTTGTGTGAGAAGAGCTTGCATCACAGCTGAGGGAACATAAATTGGGCTGAACTGTATTCATAATGTTTGCTCAAAGTTCTCCAAACATTTCCTAATTTATAGGTTAAATTAAGAGAGTCAAGGCCATAATCCACCACGCTGGCTATAATCCCGCAGTTGACGCAAGTCCTCAAAATATGCATTTCTTGGAACATACGCTTGCCTTTCTAACGATTTTTTCATCACCATTAAAATCACTGATGGGAGTTTTATAATTAGTATGCGAAAAAAAACATCAGAGGTAGCAAAAACTTACGACCTACCTAACTATTGTGAAACTGAGGTTTATTTTACTAAGCGACAAACATTTTATTGTTTAATTTACCATACATGCAACCACTAATTTAGTAGCATTTCGTCTCAAACAACATCAAAAGTACAGCCATCATTAAGTTTAGGGTAAATTTGCAAAAACCACTACTCTACACAAACTATAGGTAAAAGTGTGCTGTCAGCACAGTCAACATTTAGATTCATTTCAGCTAAAGCGCGCGGTTTGCGGTAGACCGGCTCATAAATCAGCCACTACTGTTGGCTAACCGCAAGGTTGCTAGTTGAGAGGTGTTTTGCGTAGTCTGTATTAGCTAGCTTCGGCTACCACAAATACACTTCATGATTGAACATGGGGAAGGCAGTTTCATTATTAATTACTTTGGAGGAATAATTAATATTGATAATGACAAAAACGCAACCTAGTAGCTACTTACCCAAGAAAAACGATCAACTAATATACACAGATAAAGTTTTTATTGTCCTTGACATTTGACAAAATTCGATAAAAAAAGATTTTAATTTCATAATATTATCAGATTATCACAGATATAAATAAATATTGGTGGACAATTCACACAACACCATCTGACCCCAAACTAAGCAGAGCTTGTAATATGGTGTCCAGAAAGCTGATATTTATAATACTTACATATATAGTTTTAAATACATACTTAATATACATAGAAACACCCAGACACAGTGCAAACATTTGAATTCATCACACAAATATTTGCACTGGGTGGGAATCGAACTCACGACCTTCGGCTTCGCAGGCAGAGCTACTACCCACTGAGCCACGAGGCCAAAAAGGAAAGCAACACCAAATAAAGACTAGCATAAAATAGTACTCATTATTAAAATTTAGCTCTATGGTTTTGCGTATGATGTACAAGTGTTTAAGAGTAAACATTTCCAAAATAGTTAATCTCATTCTCTTGTGGTTTAATTTTCTCAAATTTCAGTTTTACTGTGTTGATTGCAAATAACAACTTTTTTTTATTTCATGCTTTTGCACCACAGACTAGGCAACTTTGTCCGTGACAATGAGATTTTCTCGGTCACATTTGAAAGAAGAACAACTCACCACATTACATTAAGCGAGCATGAATGCTCGCTGTAGTGAGGCAGTAGGTATTTGCCTACTAAATAGCTACATAATTGAACTAACTACAATTCAAGGTTGATGTTCCAAAGATTCGAACAAAGAGATTTGACTTTACTTTTGTGATGAAAACGTCTAGGCTTTGGCATGCATTGCCCGAGTAGTTTGTTCCCGATAGTTAGTGTTTCCCAAACGAGAGAGATAGCATCGTTGCTTAGCACCAAGCGAGATGGCCGGTAAAATACAAACCTATAATAGTTAAAATATATACTCCTTTATTCAATACTTTTATTGTGGTCTCATTTTCGCTTATGAAGGCCATAAGCGGATTGTATTCCCGAGGGTCTTACAGCCTAACTAAAACTGTCATAACTTCTTGATTGATACTAGATGAACTTCATTGATATCTCTTTTCTTTTCGCTTAAAATGATAGAGACAGCAATATCAAAGCCATAGCCGATTTATTAAAGCGTAGAAGAGCCGGATGCCGTACTAATTGGCTAATGGCATCCCCGTTGTCAGTAAAGTATGTACATGAAAGTATCGGTACGCTCATATTTTTGCCAGCTATTCTACCGCCTAATGTGCAAACATTACTGTCTTCCGGTTTGAAGGGCAATGTTTCGAGAGAAATTGCAGGGCTTAGAGATATAACATCTTAGATCTCTGGGTGACGAGCGCAGTGCAGTGCTAGGTTATGATTTGGACTATCATGTTCCAATAGCTGCGAGTTACTGTGCTGTTATGTGGCAGGCATGTTGCTTACCATCAGGCAGATGTCCTGCTGGTTTCGTCACTTTTTATTTAAAAAATGTTTGTCGGTTTACTGACGATATAACGTGACAACGTCTTAAGAAAATACTGATGGAATGGTAGCATTTTTCAAAAGAAAATTTTAATTTCATTTGTTTAATAGATTTGTACGTAAAAAGTAATCAGTAGAATTTAGTCATTTTCAATCAAAACATTGCAAAAAACAATGCAAAAAAGCTTTTAGATGCCGGGGATCGAACCCGGGGCATTTCACATGCAAAGCGAACGCTCTACCACTGAGCTACATCCCCGCTTGAACTACTGGTCGAAATAATTAATACAACTGTAACAAACATGCGGCGAGGTAACGACCGACGGTAACGCGGTAACGGTACATGACGTCATGTTTTGTGGGCGTGCAGCCGGTTTCATCGAATTATAAGACGTTATCACGTCAAAAAAATATATATACCGCAATTGCCTTGCGTGAAACGCTGCCGTGCATACAACAACAAATCTTAAAAGTGTATGCAACAGAACCGTATTCAGAGACTACGGGCTTAGCACACGCTTTAAAATCCGTCCACATAAAATTTTATCACAACATACAAAGTTGTCGTATAGTATTTTCTTTGTTATCCAACTGAAAATGCCAAAGAGTAAATCGTTTATCTCGAGTTTATAGCTCGAAAGTTTTATGAATTTTCTTATTTGGTTGAGAAATGTGGAATGATTTTTGTTTACTCACTGAATACGTAAGTTATGAAAAATATAAAAAATGACTTTGATAAACCTGTCACTGTAAATAAACAATTTTAATATTCAAGAATTGTTTTTTTATTGTAAGATCTTTTATAAAATATATTCATTTGTGTCCAGTTTAGGCTATAGCTACTCCTTAAGGAACTTTGTTTTTTTCTAGTGAAAAGTAAACTATGTGCTGCCTATCTATACTAATATTGTAGCTAATAAGCTAATATTGTAGCTGAAGAGGTTTTTGTTTGAACGCGATAATCTCAGAAACTTCTAGGTCGATTTAAAAAAACCTTTCACCGTTGGTTATGTGAGTGATCCTTGAGTGCTATAGGCTATAAATTATGTACCACGGGCAAAACCGAGACGAACCGCTAGTAATAGTATAGAATGGATTTCGCATGTCAGCCGCATGACACCACTTCTTAGACACCTTTTTATTTTGATAACTAACGTGGTTGTAACATATAAAACTAACGTAACCCATACACGCTACGGTTTGCCGTAGAGGTCTACCTGTGCAGGTATGCCTGCACAGTCAACAGAACATTGGTAGCGTGTATGAGGACGTTCCGGTGTACCGGAGCGGTCTTCAGTGTCTGGGCAATTTCAAGAATCGATTAAAAAGCTGGCTTATCGATCAAACTTTTTATAGTTACAGCGATTTTTTAAAGAGTGATGGTAAACACACAATAAAGTTGTAAAAATTGACATTGTTCATTACAATTGTAATAAATACATTATATTTTAATGGTTGACACTTATTTGTACGACACCCTTTATCGTACAATAAAATGCTAAATTTAAACTTTAAAAATGTATACTGTTTGTATGCTCATTTTTGTTTTTTTAAAATTGACGTGTAAATTGTACATTTATGAATAAAGAAATTTGACTTTGACTTTCAGTTCTTTATGCGATGGCATCTAATGAGGACGATGACGTGCTGGCATTGCTAGGCCTTGCTTTAATTTTAAAGATGAAAGATACAAAAACAGTGAAATAGAAGCGAAAAAAGTGGTGTAAGCATTGGTTACTAAAAAGGAAAACATATAATCATGTTAATTTTAGGATTGTTTTAGTTGAATTTGGTGGCGTCATTTTCAATTGCTGTGGCATTCGTGGCAATACAAGGCGAGCGACGAGACAACCGTCCGAAAGAAACACTATAAAACAAATAACGCGACATGCGCAGGCAAGAGTACACGCACACACGAACAGGTACACCGTACGGTGACACTCGAAAGAACTGATTTTCGATCTTGCTCAGGTCGCCTGCGCAGGCTGAAAAAACTGCACAGGTCAATTCCCAAACACACTCCGGTCTACCTGCACAGGTGGACCTCTCCGGTAGACCGTAGCGTGTATGGCAGCCATAAGTGACGGACAATTCACATGATATAACGTCTGCACCCACTTACTTATAGGTACGATTCTGGTCTTCGGTCGTTTACAACAAATAAAATACGCTCAAATATGGGTTTTATATCATGCCAGTTAAGATACAGATTACATTGGTAACATAAATTAGTAGACGGCCGTGAGCGAGCGTTCTGCTAATTTGTGTTGCCAATGCAAATCTATTTTAACAAGCATTACATAAATACTATTTTTTAGTGTATTTTATTTGTCGAGTGGAAGCGGAGTTCTATACCTAAGTGGTTGAAGACCTATAGTCAGCCCAGTCCGACTTAAATTTCAGCCGTATCCGGTGACCTGTTTCAAGGAAAATGCACATTTTGCAGAATCCAAGTGGGAAAATACTAGATATTTACCAGTTATTCTACCGTCAAAAAGTAATGTGCAAACATAACTGTGTATAAATTATAGCATTCTCGGAAGTAATCGTGGATAAGTCGTCGTATATAAGTGAGTAACAAGCGTAATGTATTGTTAAGTAGGATTTTGACAGTTCATGTTTAAATATCAACGTCTCACTATTAGACTACAGGCCCGTGAACAAAATGTACGGGTCAAATGAACCACCAGGAGACCTATGTAGGATGATAGAAGGGTGTAAAGTAATAAGATTCAGCACTATGCCGTCACTTGTAAGCTGTCCAACTGATTGCAATTGAAGAGGAGGGGTTGCAATCCTCGATCATTTCTCCTTGTCGCATTATTTTTGTACGGCGTTGCGGAATAATAGATTAAAAGAGGCATTGGAACTACAAAAAATATAAATTTAAACTTTTTAATTTTTAGTTTCTCGGAAAAGTTTACAGAGTACGAGTAATTTACAGAGTAAATTTGGACATTTGATTAAGTACGGCATTGGTTCCATACAGTTTCAACACCTCTTCTAATCCATTATTTCGCAATGCCATACAAAAATGATGCGACAAGGAGAAATGGTAGAGGGTTGCAACCTCCCCTCTTCAATTACACTCAGTTGGACAGCTTACAAGCGGCATAGTGCTGAATCTTAATACTTTACACCCTTCTATCATCTTACATAGGTCTCCTGGTGGTTCATTTGACCCGTAAATTTTGTTCACGGGCCTGTAGTCTATATGCTGTTATGAGCAGGCGTATTGCTTACTATCAGGCGTATTTCATGCTCGTCTCGGCACATTATAGCATAAAAATTGAGTCAACACCAGTACTGAAACGAACTTATATAATATCATATTGATTTATGCTTCTTATATTTGGTGTCGAAGTTATTACCCACGACGAAAGTAAAAGCGAAATTCTAAAATATTCAAGTAAAAATGTTTATGTTCGTTAAATAGATTCCGAGAGCCTAATTACTTTTCCCCTGTATAGGAATAAGGTAAAAATATTCACAACAACGTTATGGAGAGAAAAGATAAGCCGGAAATTTAATTATCGCCGGCCCGCCTTTGAAAACAGGGATGATATCGACTTTTGCGTCGTACCTGTACAAAGCTGTATCAATAATTCAGTGCTTTTGTATACATTTTTACAGATATTAGATAATTTTATTGTTGTATTCCGTTTATATTTCGAAGTTGAATAACCTAAGAAAACGGAGTTGAATTGGCAAAAATAATGCAAATAAGTTTTTTATTTTTACTCTTAATCAAACAAAATTCATAATGTTAAATTATGAACCACTTAGATAGTTTGAACAAAACAAATATATTTTTTATTACTTTCCGCAACTTCAATACAAATTAAATTAAATGTATTTATTTCAGGATATTTTTGTTGCCTACAAGTTAGTCAAAATCAAGTACCTAATCACTTTAACCTCTCCGTGAAAATCATTACCAAAGAAAAAATGTGACATTTTCGAACGGTTGTTTGCAGTTTTGTATCTAACTTTCAAATTTTGGTTTTAAATTTTTTTTCACTTACAATTAAAATAAGTGATATAAAAGTTTAGAAAAAAATAATTGTTATAGTGCTGTTACACATTGAATATTGAGATAAATATTTAGTTTTTGATAGCTCATCATAGAGACTGTGAGCTGTATTTATTTTAATAACAGGTGAAGTAGCGTTACGATTTAGTAGTAATCGAGCCAGAGTAAACGGACTCTAAGGCATCCATATTAAGATGGGTATGGATGGGATGGTGGTCCATATAAGACGACATCGTCAGATGTCGTCTTTATCGAATCTTTAATTGTTTGTCCCAGGAACACGGGATGATAAAATAATTCACTCAGCAGAAGATCACAGGTGATGGCGATGAATCATCGTTTAAGCTATAAGTTTTTTATTTAATCTATTGTTTATGTTTATGGTTTTATACACTTAGATATCTTATCAAAATAATCACATACAGGGGCTCACTTTGCACCGTTTCATTTTATAGCAGCTAGACTTTATTATAGAAAAAAATATACATAGGTATATCTTCCATTTCTGTATCTATTTTGTTTTCTTTCAGCTCAAAAACTTCTAGAAATTACAATTCAGTACAATGTTTTGCAGTTAACAGTACATGGCCAAGCTAATCATTGTTGATTAAAACAAGATGACCGTGACGATAAAGAATACGATGAGAATAATAATAATAATAATAAAAATTTTATTGATTCAATCATTAATTTGGCTTAAAAAACATCAAAATACTTAATTACCTACTTGGAACAAATACTTAATATAAGTTAGTAGTCCATTAGCAGCCGTGCTAGGCTGGAGACCTGTGTTACGGCTGCTAAGATTCCCACCTCCGGCGCTCACTCAGTCACGTAAACCCTTTTGTCTATAGAATGTTACTTATTTTAAAGTAGTTATTAATTTTCATTTTTACTGTGGGTATTTTTGGCTTAAGTTGATAGAAACGTAGTTGTAATTTTTTATTGTGGGTACTTTTGATTCATGTTAATGATCTTGTTGTATGGTCCAAGTTAAGAGAGAGCGCCTTAGATGTTCACATTGGTCAATTTCATAGCATGTTAGAACAATTATTAGAATGTATGTTATTACAATATTATTAAAGTTACATAATAGTTATTTCATAGCCAAATAGTACATAATTATTGATAAGCTTAAAAATATTTTATTTTGATGATTACATTTTAAATATTACAGTCGGTTTCGGTGCTACTTAATAAATATGAATATAAAAAAAAATATTACATGTTATTTACAGAAATTAAAAAAAAAAACTATTTATTTACATTATTAAACAAAAATTGCATTTTTTTATTTTAGATAATTAAATTTCTGAAATGTATGACAATGTGTGAAGGTGTGTCATAGGTTGTATATATGGGTATGACTGTGTGTATGAGTATATGGATGAGAGGGTGTATGTGAGGGCGTGTGCATGTGTGAGGGTGTGTGCATGTGTATGTGTGAGTGTTTATTTATGCGTGTTTCCGTAAGAGCTTGTATGTGTTAGGGTTTTGTTCATGATTGTCTCATAGGTTTGTAAGGCTCAAATTCCAGAATACGTAAAAGGTCTTCTGTCTTGTCATATGTAAGATTAGCCAGGTAGTTTGAAATTACATGTTTACATAATTTATTATTAAGTGGGGGTATTTCTTGGTATTGGTTAATTTTGTTATAGAGATAAGGTCCTAAAAAACAAACATGTCGTCTCGCCATTTGAGTTGAAAAAGGGTGAGCTTTAATAGGCCTCTGCTCTCTGCGGGATTTGGTAGGTTTAGGCATTGTAGAAACTGTGGTGTGGACGTGCAATATAGCCTTTAAAATAAAGACCTGCCGAACATTTAGAATTTTTAATTCACGATATAGCAATTCCGTTGGATATCTATAAGGCTTATTAAGCATCACTTTAAGTATCGACCGTTGAGAAACCTCCACACGCTTCATGTACGTTTTGAATGTGCCGCCCCAGCTTAGGGCGCAATACGTAATTAAGGAATGACAAAGAGCGTAGTACACATTTTTGATAATGTGTAGTTCAGCGACGTGTCTCAGCTTTTTGAAAATTGTCATAAGTTTTCGAATTCGTCCAACTAAAGTTTGGATATGGTACTTCCAAGAAAGCAAATCATCGACCGTTACACCCAAATACCTTACAGATCTGACTCTTTCAAGCTGGAGGCATGAACACGATTTGTTTGTATCTTGATTAAAGCAGACATGAGCTCTAATTTTGACACTTTCTGACCTTGGTTGACCGATTGAAGATTTCGAAAAAGTTAGGTATTTTGTCTTGTCCAAATTAAGAGTGAGAAAATTGTCTGTGAGCCATGCCATTACCAGTTTTAAGCCTGTTTCCGCCATTAATCTTGTTTCATCCCAGGTTGGTGCAGAAAAGAGAAGGGCGGTATCATCTGCGAATGCTATCACCCTTCCACCAGTAAGATTTATATTACAAAGATCATTGACATAAATCAGAAACAATGTAGGGCCCAATACACTACCCTGAGGAACTCCATATACAGCAGTATCATCATCACTAACCTCATCTCTCACTCTAACCCTTTGCTTCCTATTAGAAAGATAGTCGACAAAAAGTTTAAGCGCTGTTCCCCTAATTCCCAGCCTCTCCATCTTCCCATTAAGAACAGAAATATCAACAGTGTCAAACGCTTTGGCAAGGTCTAGAAATATACCCATACACTTATTATTGCCTTCCATTTGTTGAACGATGAAATTAGTTAGTTCATGAACCGCCTGCTCGGTAGATCTCCCTTTCATGAATCCAAATTGATTTTCAGACAATAGATGATGTTTGTTTAAATAAGACGTCAATCTTTTGTTCATAATCCGTTCCACCACTTTGGATAGTGACGTAAGTAAAGATATGGGTCGATAATTTCCAATTATATCTTTAGCACCACCTTTGTGAATTGGTTTTATGAGGGCAGTCTTGAACATTGTTGGGAATATACCAGAGCCAAAACTAAGATTTACAATGTGGGCAATAGCCGGGGCAACAACATGTCTAGTTTCCTTCAATACTTTTGTAGGGATATCATCAAACCCAACCGCACATTCTACCCTAAGATTTTCGATTGCAGTTTCAACCTCTTGAGCGTCTGTGTCTAGAAGCGCAAGTGAGTTGCAGGATGGTGTAAGAGAAGAGAGGGGTGAATTTTTAGATGTCTTACTGCTCAGTGTGTTATCAGCCAGCGTCTTTCCAACATTCGCAAAATAAGAGTTAATATGATTCAATGACGCCTTAGAGCTATTTTTAATCTTTAATAAATGAGAGTCGTCACTGTCAGTTTTTCGTTTAGAGAATGCAAAAGCATGTTTAAGAAGAAGATTATACCCGAGAGTACTTTGTGAAAATGATCTGTAACTGGAAGTTTTGGTAATTCATTATCAGGTGAAATGGCAGTCAGGCTTTGCCTATCGCTACTTTGCAAAAAAACGTTTCAAACACGGCGCGGCGATTAATTTGTGATGTATTTAAATTCTAATTGTTTTAGAATAAATCGTTTACGTCGCTTTGTTTTTATAACGTTGTTACACTTCTGCATACTTCGTGAATCGCGTCTATCCTTAGCCACGGTCGGTCGTGGGGCGAACCTCTCACTGGCGGCCATCTTAGTCAAGATGCTCCATAATGAGAGGTTGTGCGAGGCGGAGGAGGAAAAGAGGAAACTTCAATTTGAAAACATTTACCAGGTGCAGGCTCGATTAAAACCAATGACCTAACGAATCGAATTCAGACTTGAATACCACCACGACATTCATTTATATAATATCCGAAGACGAAAATGAAATTAAACACCAAAGCGGCAGTACACAGAGAAAGTCAAAAATGGAATTTAATAGTAGAATGGCAACTTCCGTTCACGTCTCTGTCTCAAGTTTTAATTGCTTATTGCTTGACTCAAGATATTAATATCTTGCAAAGCTCCAACCATGAGTTTTGTGTGTTACTGCTGCAATGCAACGTTTTCTTGTTAAAATTTTGTTTGTTTGTTTGTCCAGAGACATTACAGGGCTTAGAGATATAACAACTTAGATCTCTGGGTGACGAGCGCAGTGCGGTGCTAGGTAATGATTTTGGCTCTTCATGTTCCAATAGCTGCGTGTCACTGTGCTGTTATGTGGCAGGCATGTTGCTTACCATCAGGCACATGTCCTGCTCGTCTCGTCATTCTTTATATAAAAAAAAATGTTTTATTTTAAGTCTTCATTTGAAAATTAAAACTAAAGTTTAATCATAAGTCATAATGTGTTGGTTTGTGATTTTCATTGGAATAAACTCAATAAAATAATTAATTTCTCTAAAAAAACAACTTCAATTTTGATATTGCGCAAAATCGCCTTATTGTGGCCGAATTTTGCGGGTTTTCTTCGATTTCGCGGATGTCACCAGCAGACCCTGCCTTGCTGTTCATGGGACTACCCCGAAAGCATAGTCTTTCTTATAATAAACAAATATTTTAAACTGCATACATAATAAAAATATATGTATATACCAACAGTTTAACACAGTACCTTATCCTTTAAAATAAAGTAGCCAAGTGCGAGTTGGACTCGCCCATGAAGGGTTCCGTTCCAGCAAGTAACATAATATACATAGTTCTTGTAGTTCGTTGTAACTTTGATCGAAGTTTTAATAATAGCGTATTTATGACGTATTAAAAAAAACTACTCATCAGATCGAGTTCAAACTAATTTTCGTTGGTAGTTTTCATGGTAATGTACATCATATATTTTTTTTAGTTTTTTCATTCTCTTACTTTAGAAGTTAGAGGGGGGGGGGGGGGACACATTTTACCACTTTGGAAGCGTCTCTCGCGCAAGTTATTCAGTGTAGACAAATATTATATTATAAACCGCAACATCATTTTTTAAGACCTATCGATAGACACCACACACGTGTAGGTTTGATGAAAAAAAAATTTTTGAGCTTCAGTTCTCAGTATGGGGGGCACCCCTAATTTTTGTTTTTTTAAAAAACTTTTATAAAAATCTTAATGCGGTTCACAGAATACATCTACTTACCAAGTTTCAACAGTGTAGTTCTCATAGTTTCGGCAAAAAGTGGCTGTGACATACGGACGGACAGACAGACAGACAGACAGACAGACAGACAGACAGACAGACATGACGAATCTATAAGGGTTCCGTTTTTACGTTTTACGGAACCCTAAAAATACCGCAAGTCTTCCATACAGAAGCTAAGCTACCAGTTTGACTAAGTTTTACTGCTTTTATTTTGGAGAGTAAGCACGAGAGCAGTTCTCGATCAGTGCTAAAATTCTATGTATATATTACCACAGGATATCAAGACAAGTATCTCATCTACGAGTATATCAACAGCAAAATCCACCCAAATGTATAACTAGCTCCAACCAAAAATGGATGGGGGATAAAGTTTTCTTCAAAAATACTAGCAAGACAAAATATAACATCATGATAAATAGAATAGTATTCTAAGACTCTAAAGTAGGACACATTGCGTGTAAATTCAGGCTAAAATTTATTGCCATAAAAGCTTATAGTAGGGCCACAGGATCTTATTTTCTGGACGTCTCTCCGGATATTGTACAAAATGGTCGCTCTTTCATTCAGTGCAGAGCCCTATTAAGTTTAGCTATTTATTGGTGCCCTATTAAGCCCTAAGTTTTTTATTTATTGGTGTTTAAGTGTATATTTATTTCATAAATAACGTTAATTTTCTTTATTAAATATTGTAAATATATGGGTATAGTACCAGTTATTGCTTAGGCATAGAGTTTAGTAAGTTTTTTTTTAACTACAGGTTTTTTTTTTTCAGGTACTTAGGTTTACACTTGACCGCCATCTCGCCTGATGTTAAGCAACGCCGACGGTGTGGTCTACGATGGAGCGTGTTAACCTAGAAGAAACCGATTCGCTCTCGATTTGAAGACACAAAGATTGTAACCATCGGGGAAAACCCACTCAGGCAACGTATTCCACAGCTTAGACGTTTTTATCACAAAAGTAGAGTCAAATCTCTTAGTTCGTGTCTTTGGAACATCAACTAAAAGTCGCTTGAGAACCTTGAATTCTTTGTTTTAAACTAAGGCCTACTGTCCACGCACGCGTCTTTTGTCGAATGCATCCATCCTACGTACAAACGCAAGACGTGCGGCAGTCGTGTCGTTGTCGTTTCGTGGACACAGACTTCATTATTTGTACGCAAGATGCAAGCATTCGTCATTCGGCATCCGACAATTGTCAAAATCGTGCGGATGTCGTGCAGCTACGTGGACAATTGGCCTTAGTTGCGTTCTATTTTAAACTGGCGAACATATCCAATTGTCCATGCTCAGTATGCGTGGTCGCCCAGTGTTAAGAATGTCCCATAATTGTAAGATATAGTAGTGGTAGGACTCTTAGCAGAGTCTGCCTGGGGTAGTATCACACCTTTGACAGTTATTCTACCGCCAAGCAATAATGTGCATACATTACTTTGTTCCAGTATGAAGTGGAATGTTTCCAGAGAAATTACAGGCCTTAGAGATATAACATCTTAGATTTCTGGGTGACGAGCGCAGTGCAGTGCTAGGCAATGATTTGGACTTTGGACTCTTCATGTTCCAATAGCTGCGTGTCACTGTGCTGTTATGTGGAAGGCATGTTGCTTACCATAAGGCACATGTCCTACTCCTCTCGTCACTCACTATTTATAAAAAAATACATATTTTGAGGTCGTGTGTCAGCCACCAACCCACCCTTCCACATAGCCGCCATCATGGTGAGTAATGGCTTTCACTCTCTTTTTGTGAGAGATAATGCTTTAGAGTCCCAGTGGTGGGAACATAAGTAGGGAAAAATGAGCTGTTTACTTTTATCTTTGCCATTTAATTTTTCTAGAAATATTGCCCTTCTATCACATATTCCCGCTCCGGTACACGTAATATTTGCACATTCCTGGTTGGGGTTAAAATAACTGGCAAAAGTGTGGTCTATCCCCAGGCAGATACCAAATAAAAATTATGCTTAACAGAAAATCAAGTATATAAAAAAAGAACTGCAAACATAACAATAAATCACAATCAACAGAAATGAATCGATCCAATGAAATACGTCAAGTCCTAAGTACCTTTGTTACCATCTACAGTGTAATAGATTAGTACCAAATTAGTTACTGCTCGTATCGAATGAAGATGCATTGCCAGGAATCGACAGGTGGCCAGTATGATTGATGGTATTCCAGTGACACTCTTGAAGGAACAAATTAGTGGAATTGATGGAACTTCCGAGACTTTCCACAATATATTGCAGTCTTCACATGTTTATTTTTGTATTATTTTGGTTTTATTATAACGTTTTTAATACTTTGCGTTTGATAATGAGCAACGACATAGCTTAAGTAATTTTAACCAGGATGAATTGATATGAAAAAATGACAGGTTTGTTTCTATTAGAATACATAATATATACAGACATGGGTGAAGTACCTACTCCATAGTTTCCTAGTGTGCATGTTAATCAAACAATTAAAGCGTTTTAGTGAATATTGCTAAATACTATTACATCATTCATATTTTATAAACTCTAGTCCGAAAAAGACTTCAAAGACTTAAGCATCACCGCAAAATTGCTAACTTATCGGTTTTTGTCGGATACACTTCGAAGAGTGTGCAACTGATATGCATGATCTAATACATCTTTCCAAAACTCGTGTTATCTCCCAGTCCGCAAAAGACCAAGATTTTATCTTGGCGAGATGTGGTCAAGCGTAAATTCATTGCCGATCTGTATCTAAAGGTATTATATTGGTAATATATTGCGTCAAAAGTAATTCAATTTTACAGTTATTGTAATTAATAGAATAATCTGCGAGTTTAAGCTTATTGATTAATGTAGCTCACACGTGACGGCAGCTAACTAAAAGTCTGTAAAAGTAAAAAAAAGCAACGAATTGATAGGATTTCTCTAGTAGCTATATAATGCGCCTTTGTTAAATGTTTGGATTAAAGTGTTAACAAAGGCGCATTATATAGCTACTAGAGAAATCCTATAGGTGTACAAAAGAGTGCTCAGTTCTCATCGTAACTAGAGGTACGTGAACTAAGCCACGTCTGACAGCTAAACTTTTTAAAATTATGTAACGATGTTCAACAAAGAAATCTATCGAGTTTCTTTCTAGGCTTCTCGGTCCCAGTTAGTTAAGACCGCCTCCCCTCATATTGGGATGGATTCGCTTTAGCTTAATCTTGGGGGATTCAAGTTAAGTATGATTGCTGGATCTCACGTCCTGTGGTTTTCCTCGCTTTTCTTTGTTGCTTTTCATTAGAAAGTTACGTAACTTTTTTGGAGAGCTAGTACTGGAAGTAAGTTTGTAAAAGCGAGTAGTTAGTTTTGTGTTCAGGGTTACTAGTGACTTTATAAATATTTATGTTTTGTATTATGTTGTAGTAAGACTTTTTGCAGAGTCTGCCACAGGAAGTACCAATATGCCATTTATTTTAGCATCAAGCAGTAATTTGAAAATATCACTGTGTTCCGGTTTGAAGGTCAATATTTTTTAATAAATAACAGGTCATAGAGATAAATCATTTCATAAATCAGGGTGACTGCGCTCTGTTAGTTAACGATTTGTACTCTTCATGTTAGTTAGTTAGTTAGTTAGTTTAGCGGGGCCTTTTCCGCACCTAGCCTCTTTATTGGGCCATTGTACGTGACTCATACTTCCCTTTACTCCAACCAGCCCAGGCTGTCCCAGAAAGCAAGCATCCTGTTAAGGTTGCGACAGGCATCCGGAACAGACGATGAAGATTGGAGGAATTCTGCCCGTTGATCTGCCACACTGCTGCACTCCACAAGTACATGCTGTGGCGTTTCTTCTTCCTCCATGCATCCTCTGCATAGAGGACTGTCTGTTACACCTATGGTATATAAGTGCTTATTTAGGGGACAGTGGCCAGTTATTATACCTATAACTTTACGAACTTTGTCCCTGTTTAGTCTGATGAGGTTGCGGGCAAGTTTTTTAGATGCTTCCGGAATAGCATTTTTTGTTTGCCTGCATCCTTCATTGTTATTCCATTAATTTAAATGGGCTTCTTCGGTATTTCTACGCAGCCATGTTTTTATTTGAGCCTGGGGTATAGGCATGAGTGGTTCCGGTCCATGCACCTTTGTCTTTGCTCCCCTTTTAGCCAGCTCATCTGCTGCGTCATTACCTAGTGAGTCGCTGTGTCCTTTAATCCATTGGAGGGTTACTTTATTCGCACCCGTTATGGATTGGAGTGCATTATGGCATTCCAGTATTAGGACAGAGGTTATAGTATTGTTTTTAAGGGCTTGAAGCACGGAGGCGCTGTCGGAGACAATTTTGATGTTTAGGTCTCCAACATCTCTGGCTGCGACTGCCTGTGCTGCCCTGGTAATGCCGATACATTCAGCTTGAAATATTGTGTTTAAGTTGCTTAAGGTGTTTGATATCTTTATGTTTAAGTCATTTGAGAAGACACCAGCTCCTGTACCGCATCCGGTTTTGGAGCCATCAGTATATATCCTTACTTCTCTGCTGCCAGAGCTATCTTTCGATTCTGCATTGAGTTGGATATCGTATCTACGATCAAAGACATGTTGGCATATTGTTCTATCCATGGGTGCCTCAAGAAGCGGTATGTCTTCCATGACCCGTTGTAGAACTTTTGAGTGTCGTGTTTCAATGTTCTGTTTCCACAGTCCGTTTGCTCTTAGTCTTAGGGCGGCTGCCGTGGCCTCTTCCTGTATGACTAAATGTAGAGGCCTCAGGTTTAAGAGATACTCTAATGCGGCTGATGGTGTGGTCTTCATACATCCAGTGGCTGTTACACTCGCTAAGCGTTGTAGACTCTGGAGTTTATCTTTTGCTGTGGTCAGTTGTGTTCTGGGCCACCACACAACCGATCCGTAGGTCAGAGAGGGCCTGATAACTGATGTGTATAACCACAGTGTGATTTTTGGATTGAGACCCCATTTCTTTCCAACAAGTCTCCGGCATTGCCAAAAAGTCATGCAGGCCCTCTTTATTTTTGTATCAATATGGCTCGCCCAGTTTAATTTGTTGTCAAGAGTGACGCCCAGATATTTCACTTCAGATGATAGGGAGAGTTTGGTGTTAAATAGTTTTGGTAGTTGTAGTTATGGTAACTTCCTTTTGTTGGTGAAAAGAATAAGTTCTGTTTTTCTTGGATTTACTGACAGTTGATGCTCGTCACACCATTTTTCTACAATCTGAAGCGCTGAACGCATAACTTTACATAACATGTTTTCCTCGCTCCCGCTTATCAGTATTGTAATGTCATCTGCATAACCAATAGTAGTGTACCCTTTCTCGTTGAGTGCCTTAAGAAGGCTGTCCACTACTATGTTCCATAATAGTGGTGATATGACACCCCCCTGGGGGCATCCCTTGACTACTTTTGCTCTTGTAGTAGTATTCATCACTATCTGAACCGCCCTCTTGCTGACCAGTTCGGTAATCCAGTTCCTAATCACTGGTTCCACTTTGAGTCTTCGGAGGGCGTGGTTTATGCTGTTATGCATGGTTTTATCAAAAGCACCTTCTATATCTATAAAGGCGGCAAGTGTTGAAAGCTTGTTTGCGGTAGCCGATTCTATCTTATGTACTACCATGTGTAGTGCCGACTCTGTTGATCTGCCTTTCCTGTAAGCGTGCTGCTGAGGATGCAGTTGTTTGTGCTTTAGTGCGCCGTCCCTTAGGTATCGGTCCACTAATCTTTCTAGTGTTTTTAAAAGGAATGACGTTAGACTGATGGGCCTAAACGATTTAGCGTGTGTGTAGTCCTCCTTACCAGGTTTCGGTAAGAATACTACCTTCGCCTCTCTCCACTTTTTTGGTATATATTTAAAGGCTATACAGGCTCTATATATTGGTAGTAAGTGCTTTATAGCTTGCTTTGGTTCCCATTGTAGTAATGCTGGGAATATGCCATCCAGACCTGCAGATTTGAAGGGTTTGAAACTTTTCAGTGCCCATTCTATTCTGTCTGCAGTTACTATCTTGTTTGCCACTTCCCACTCTGGGGCAGTTGGTGTGCTGCAGTGTTCTTCTGGCCACTCCTGATCTCCTATGATTTGACATCCAGGGAAGTGGGTTTCCAGGAGTACTGCATTGGTTTCATTGTCTGTGTTTGTATAAGTGCCGTCTTCCTTTTTTAGGGATCCCAGAAGATTTGGCTCCCCTTTAGCTAGAATTTTCTTTATTCTTCCGGCTTGGTTTGTTGAATTTATGCTACTACAGAAGTTGTGCCAGGATTCTGTTCTTCTGAATCTGATTCGCCTCTTGTAGTGTTTTTGTGCTTGTTTGTATTTGTCCCAGTCCTCATTAGTCCTGGTATTTTTTGCCCGGTTATAGAGTGTTCGAAGTCCTTGACGTAGTCTTTCAAGTTCTGGCCCCCACCAAGATCTATTTCCTACGTCATTTGGTTTAACAGCAGGACATGCCAATTCATAGCTGTTTATGAAAGTTGCAGTGAGAAGCTGTACGTTTGATTCGATATTGTCTGTACTAAGTGTTGTGTCATTTAAATGTATGTCACCTAGTGCTTGGTTTAGTAGTTTTGTGTACCTTGTTATATCAGTCTTACGGGGGTTACGATATGGGACAGGGCTTGTTGATTTGTATTGTAGTTGGAAACAAACGCGGCGGTGATCTGCGAATGATGGCTCATCTGACACGTGCCATCCTTCGATTTGACTGGCCACCGCGTTGGTTGCCAAGGTAATGTCTATGATAGTTTGGTACCTGGAACTTACAAATGTAGGTTCCGTACCTCTGTTCATAATGTTTAGATTTGTTTGAAATAAGTATTCGGCTAAAGACTCACTCCTTTTGTTGGTATTCTTACTTCCCCACAAAGAGTGGTGCGCGTTGCAGTCGGCGGAGACTATGAGGTCCCAGTTGTGTGCCTCGCAGTGCTGCACCAGTTCCGCCAGTTCTCTTGAAGGAATATCTCCCTCACCCGGCAGGTATACTGATGCTAGGACTAGGACAGTTTGTTTTTCCGTAATGAGTTTCACTGCTGTTAGGTCTCTAGAACAGAATTGGTTAAGCAAAGTGGTATTTATAGATTTAGGCATAAAAATGCAGGTTCTTGGGTTATCAACAGTAGTGTCGACCATTAACTTACCGCCGATGTTATTTAGACCACAGATTCTGCTGTTTCTGATCCAGGGTTCCTGGATCATAGCGACGGTCTTGTTATTTGTCTCCAGCACTCTGCGTAGCGTGGCCGCCGCTATTTGCTTGTGCTGGAGGTTGGTTTGGATAAAATTGAGGGGGCTAAGGACTACGCAGGACGTCATCTTCGTCGCTGGAGCACCCCTCAATTTTTAGCGGTGACACTGCTTCCTCCTCGCTCTCCCTTTGTTGGGGAGCAGAGGTGGATGGCTCCGGAGTTGAAGACTCCTTTGCCACAGTCTCACACGCTGTGGTGGTAGTTTCGGGTTTTTTCCCGGCCGTTGTCGCTTCTTCTGGGGAGAAAAAGCGAATATACCCACTTCCCGACATGTGGGCAACCCGGCGGTCTCTATCAAGGATACTCTGTTTTTGATCCTCCGGTATTCCGAGGATAAGGTGTACCACCTTTTCCTTGGACCCCGTGGTATCCTGAGGTTTCTCGTCTACCGTCATGTCGTAGCACTGCCATGAGTCTACCTTGTACCACGGGTTTTGGGCACAAAGGACTCGGTGCAGTGTGGTAGGGTCTGTGATACGGGTATGAATCAGTAGCCCTGCTTTGAGCCTCTTCTTCATCTCCGACTGTTTGACGACTGTGAGAGTGGTATTGGGTATGGGTGACTTTATGTGTTTGACTGCCTCCTGCAGCCAGCTGAGCGCACTCGCGTCTTCGCACCACATCGCTAAAGCCCCGTCCATCAGGAAGGGTCTTCCACGGAATGATGGTGCGAGCGCACTCGAAGAGGATGGAGACAGTACGGCTTGTAGGATGCTGTCATCGACAGCCTCCCTAACCGCTTCTGCCTGGGTCTGCGAAAGGTCTCTCAGCGGGACGGTGGTGATCGCTACCCTAAGGTGCGATAGAGCCGCGTCTGCGTAGCTCACCGGCCGTTTGGTTTTGGGCTCGGTCTTCGCACGCTTGGCTCCCCCCCTGGGAGATTGGGTCTCGTCCAGACGAGCGCGCTTCGAGGAAGCTCTTTCGTCCGGCCAATTCCCTTTCCCGGGATGTTTCTTTTCTGAACGGGAGCCGTCGCAGCGGGCCGTCTACCACGAGAACCTTTCGAGCCCCGTTGCTTCTTCAGCTGGCTGGGTGGTGGTGGTGGTGGTGGTGGTGCTGGTGGTTGTGCCACCTCTGTGGAGGTGGAAGGTACTGGCGTGTGCTGCGTTTCCGCTGCTACAGTGCCTATACCCGTGTTTGGTTTTTTAGACCGAAGAGCTTTCGCGCGCCTGTTTTGGCGTCTGCGTTGTGATTTGCCCTTCAGCCCTGTTTCTTTGGTGTCAGCCTTTGAGTGCATGTTCTGCCTTTTGCAAGGGCGCCCGTGAGCAGTTACAGTCCACTGCGACTCAAAGGAGGTTGTGTTGGTGTGTGGCATGGCCTTTAGGAGGCCCGTCAAATCCAGGCTGGCGCCTGGTTGTGTGCACAATTTGCCCCCCCCCAGAATACGAGGGGCAGACCGAGCTAGGCTCGGTGAGGGATTCTCCACTAGCTGGTGAGCTAGTGGTACCCTCCTGGGGTAATTTCTTTTTTTTATGTGCAGACATCACGGCTTGTTGTTGAGCTGGTGTAAGAACTCACACACTACCCGCCCTTGGTAGGTGTGGTGCAATTTTTTTAGGGGTATTTGGTGCCCCAGGGCCTTGCAAATCCAAGAAGGGGTTATACGCCGCCACGGTTCGGCTCTGTAGGGTATAGGGTGAACAAAAAGGGAAGGGATTGGGAAGGGGTTGAGGAAGAGAGTAGGTTGGGGATGTTTGGTTGGATAAGGGAGTTGGGATAGGTTAAAAGGAATTAGGATATGGAGTTTTATGGAAAGAGAATAAGGATAAGGAGAGGGCATTGGGATAGGAATGGGGTTCGGCCAGAGATTTTTGTTATACCAATTACAGAGGGTATTTGGTCAAGAACAGGCGGCAACCTCGTGAAGGATAGTCCACTGGCCTTGTTTAGGGGATCACTGCGACCTGCGCTACTCCCGAAACCATTTGCCAAACCCAGTATCGGACAGATACTGGGAGTAGGGGAATTATCAATCAACAAATTGATTGATCATCCCCCGCCCTACTCTTCATACTCTTCATGTTATTGATCTAAACTATCTATGAACATTAATTATCTCTGTACCCTGTAACTTCTCTGGAAATATTCTAAAATAAAATAAGTCTTTCAAATATTTGCATATTAGTACTTGGTGGTAGAATAACTGGCAAAGTTTCAGCAATTCAAATGTCGTAACATTGAATTAGATGACAGTGTAGTAATTTGTAAATAGTATTTAGTTGATTTGGACGTGAGTGTGTGTACGTAGTTCAATAAGTGCAAAATTATTTTCGTGAATGTATGTACGTGTCACGTGATATTATTGCATTGCATGTATTATTGTAGGTGACTCTAATATCAACTCCTTGAAATTAGACTCCGAATCAAGAAATTTGGTTGAGGTTCTTGCGGTTCATGGTATGGTGAATCATGTCGACTTCCCCACCCGAGTCACGGAGACCACATCGAGCTCATTAGATCACCTTTATACGAATATCGCTCGTAGTCGAATTAGGGCGTGGCCATTGACAACAAACCTTAGCGATCATTACGCTGTTAAAGCAGAAATATTACGCGACTGTGAGTTACAAAAAGAAAACTGTAACTATGGTAGGATTTTTAGTGATGACAACGACACGAACTTTGTCACATCTATTGGCAGTGTCGATTGGGAAACGGTAGTGAACAAGAGAGTGACATTGACTGAACTAACGACTTTAATTATAAATATAATTAACAATAAATTCGAAATCTGTTTCCCTTTGAGGAAATTATTGACCATAAACAGAAGTGACTCATCCTGGGTAACCCAGGATGTAAAAATGTTAAAATCATTACTCTTTGACATTATTGAAATCGGTAAACGTAATCCAAATAATTCAACAATTAATCAATGTATCACTGACATAAAAAATAGATATGCCATTTTAATGAAGAACGCAAAATCTGCGTTCTACTCAAAAAACATTATTAACGATTCGAACAGAACAAAAGCTATGTGGAACATAGTAAATACCGAAAGAGGCCAAAATAACTCTGTGCTAATAAATGTTACTGATGTTATTCTAGATTCAAATGGCCAAAAATTCGATACAAAAAAACTAGCCCTGAACCACATGAACGCCAGGTTCCTCGGCGCGGCCGAGGCCTGCCAGGCCCCGCGCGCCGACGTCGCGCGCGCCCTGCGCTCGCTGCGCGCGGCGCGCCCGGCGGCGGACTGCTCGCTCCGGCTGCAGCCGTTCAGCGCTGACGAAGTGTATCGAATCATAACGTCGCGCATTCCACCAAAAGTCTCGAAAGATGTGTACGGGTTAAATATGAAACTTTTGAAAACGGCGGCGAGCCCTTTGTCTCCCGTACTGACTGAATTATTTAACCGATGTATGAAAGAAGGAGTCTATCCCACCTCACTCAAGTTAACTAAAGTCGTTCCTATTTTTAAAGGAAAAGGTAAAAGGTCCGACACCGATGGGTATAGACCGGTTTCTATCATCCCTGCGATTGCGAAGGTCTTTGAGAACGGGTTGAGCAGCAGGCTGGTTGGCTATTTATGCGCAACAAACTCTCTTTCTGATAAGCAATATGCTTACAGAGAAGGGCGGTCAACGACGACTTTGACGAGAAAGCTCGTCCGCCACATAATGGAAGCACGCGACCGTAAACCTAAATTGGAAGTTGCTATATTATGCTGCGACCTCTCAAGGGCCTTCGACGTCGCTGACCACGCAGTACTCACTGCAAAACTGGAGCACTATGGATTGAGGGGTGTGCCGCTTTCCCTGCTGAAAAATTTACTCGAGAACAGGGCGCAGATTGTGGTCAGTGAGGAAGGCAAGGAAAAATCAGACCCACTGTCTCCTAAGATGGGCGTGGCTCAAGGATCATCTGTGTCGAATCTACTCTTCTCACTTCTTCTTAACGATCTGCCCGACGCGGTAACATCAGCCGAAATCCTAATGTATGTTGACGATGTAGCGGCCATAGTTACCGCACCGACCGTGGAGAAACTGGAGGAAAAACTCAATGAGGCCTCGTCACAGCTCTCCTTCTGGTTTCTCAACAATGGGCTAGTGTGGAATCTGAGAAAGACTCACTTTCTCCACGCGAACCTATCAGGTCACAAAATTAGGCCTCTAACTGTAAAAATAGGGTCCACAATATTGAACCAGGTGTACTCCACTACTTTCCTCGGTTTTGAGGTGGACGCCGGGTTAACGTGGGAGAGTCATGTGGACAGATTAAGAGGAAGACTCGGTGGTGCATGTTTTGCACTGCGGCGAGTGGCACAGGTTGTGCCCGTAGACGTGGCAAGAGTTTGTTACTTCGCTACGGTGCACTCGCTAGTTCAGTACGGCGCCGAGCTGTGGGGGAGGTGCGCGGAATGGCATAGAGTATTCCGGCTCCAAAAACGTGCCATCCGGGCTATCGTGGGGATAGACGATGAGACTTCGGCAAAACCATATTTTAGAAGTCTGGGCGTTCTTACACTACCGTCAGTTGTGATAATGCAAGTGGCAGTGTTTGTGAGAATGAACCTGGACTCCTTCAAGGTCTGTGGTGCGAATCATCGCTACCCTACGCGAAACGCGGGCATCCTTGCTACAGTGGGACGTACTTTGTCCAAATCGACAAAATTGACCCATGTGATGGGTCCAGACGTCTACAATAACCTGCCAGAACATGTGAGGGCCGCACCTAGTTTGTCCAACTTTAAATTTCGATTACAACGCTGGCTTATTGAGCAGGCGTTTTATGGATATGAGGAGTTTTATGCCTCGCCCTTATAAATCAACATTTATTTTTTTATAATTTTACTAACTGACATTTATTATTATGGTTATATAAATAATTTATTATTGTATTGACATCGTATTGAGATTGGAATTATTATTTATTTGACATTGTATTGTGCAAAGATACCTATTGTATGCCGAATTTTGTTTTATGGTTTGTGTACACTCACAATTTCTGATATGTAAATTGATTTTATGAAATAAATGATTATGATTATGATTATTATAAAAACTGACAGATTACAAACTCACTTAACCGACCGTGAGATAATAAGATAATAATCACACGCGTTAGACTAAAATCTGACTATTTAAAAGAGAGAAGAGAAGAAGAAAGAGATTATACCGAATTTCTATTTACGGTAAAATCTGATTATTTACGGTATTGATCATTTTACGGTGACATTTACATTCTTTCATGCTTTGGATTCACAAATAAGAGTCAACTTTTTATTTGAACCATTATAGCCCGAATTCTTAAAGCTAATAAAACTGCGAAATGACCTAACAGTTTGAAGTAGCTTTAAAATAGCCTTGTAATAAAATCATTTATGCCAATGCCCTCATTTTTCACGGCATCCATTGAAACCGACAATTATCGAAACACACACCGATTAACCTATATATGTATGACGACAGCGGCACCGATACCAAAACGCCCGCAAAACCAGGTATCGTTAATTCTTATTGGATGCCTCGCATTGTTCGCTAATTGAATGAAATCAATCAGTTTCGTTTGTGGAGGTAATAAATTGTATCGTAACCCAGTTTCAGTACGGTCTCTGTAGTCGATAAACTAGTGACACAGTGGAAACGTTGATGAGTAGTGACACTCGCTGAACGATCACAAATAGACAACAGACAAACATGGTTTCACTTTTTTACCCGACTGCAAGAAGGTTACCTTCGTTATAAGAAAATGTTGACGCTGGAATATTTTTCTATTAACTGTTTGATATAGTTTGTGTATTTTCAAGTGTAAAGCGAATAGTTTTTCTCTGTAAATGCGCGCTCTATCGTGGACCGCATCATCGCTTGACATCAGGCAAGATTTTGGTCATGTGCAAACCTATATTCGATTAAAATCTTTCGATCGGAGTTTTTGAAATAGGATTTTAAATAAATAAATATTGGTGGACAATTCACACACAACACCATCTGACCCCAAACTAAGCAAAGCTTGTGTGATTGCGGCCAAATAGGCCTTTCTAAAGGAGACCTCTCAAAACAAAATTGTAATTTAACCTTTATAACACATATTATAATGGTAAGTACATCGATTGCATCGTTACATTTTAACGGACTGTCCCTATGTGTCACATAATAGTTTTTCATATTTCTAAAGTAAGTGGGTGCTTCATGAAAATAAAATTATGATAGCCCACTTGTAATGACACTAAGAAAATAATCGCTAGTTAAGTTCATAATCTTGTTTGATACATCATAAGTGGTATTATTATGGATATTTATACACAACATTATCTGGCCCCATAGTAAACAAGTATACAGTTTGTGCCATGAGAACGGGACAGATTACGTAAGTTTAGATATTTTTGTAAATAAATCCTTGCTTTTGATACAAACGCAACATACAGGTTGTGGTGGCTTGGTGCTTGAAATGTTCGATTTCACAAGCGTGAAGTTGTAAACGTGATCCCCGCCTGTAGTCCGGAGTTTTCTTTTAAATGTAAACGTGGGTATGAGTTTGTCGCTTCACCTGACTAACTGACTGATCAAGACTGATAGTCTTGTCCATCGTGGTAGATTTTGGTCTCCACTCTCTATTTCTAAGAGAAAAGGCCAAGTCCTCGTAGTCTGAACACAAAGTATTTTTTTTAAGTTTCATAAATACATAATATATACTACATAAACAAAAACACTTTTACAAGGAAAAATATATGCAATAACGTCGTGACCATTTTTGATGATAACGACTTTCATACGCGGTGCTTACTATCTATACTTCTATACTAATATTATAAAGCTGAAGAGTTTGTTTGTTTGTTTGAACGCTAGGATCTCGGAAATTACTGGACCGATACGAAAGATTATTTTTTTGTTGGATACTCCATTTATCGAGGAAGGCTATAGGGTATATAACATTACGCTACTATCAATAGGTACGGAGTATGAGTGAAGAATGTAAAACAAACGGGGAAAAATATTTCTCTTCGAGAGCTTTAGTTCCGTGAATTTAAATTCTCTTTGGTCGCTGAAGTCTGTGACGGCGCGAGTCTACATTTGAAGTTTGTGTCATTTGAAGTAATCAAATTTGTTCTACAACAATCAAAGATTTTTAACCTCAAGATTTATAGAGTTCATGACTACTAAGTGCTTCTCCTTCTTTCAATTACAATTCAATTTCAATTCAATTTTCAATTCAATACTCAAAAAGTATTGCCATAAAGAAAATATTCCACTAGATATGGGTAGTGCAGCGATAGTCTGATGAATTCACCCCGTGTTCTGTGCATTCTAAAATTACATTTTAAAAAGAGGTTTTATGTAATAACATAACTAAAATAGGAGGTACTTAAATAAATAATCAGAAACAGGGCAATAAAACATTTATTTCAAATGGTACTTTACATTCAACGTTATAAGAATATAGTTTAAAAAATAAAAAATAAAAATAAAAATAAAATAAATTTATTTCAATAAAAATAGATCTTAACTATACAATATTTTCTTACTTCTATAAACAGGTAGATTCTTTTTGTTTGCCTGAACTAGGTAGAACCTGTGTTTCAGGCAAGAGAAATGCTTATTTACCTAAGAGTTACATCTAGGAAGAAAATAAAACTAAACAATTTATTAATAATTCGGTCGGTACGAAATCGGTAAAAAGAAAAGGTATTTAAGAACTACTTTGCTTATCTAAATTATAGGTATGCGATTCCTTAATTATTTTGTAACTACTATCATATGTTCAGTTTCCTCATATGACAGAGTCAGCAAATACTCGGAGACAGTTTGTTTACAGTTATATAAATTTTGATTGTATATGCATAACAATCTATTTATTCGATTGTAGAGTAATGGCCCTAGAAATATGAAAAATCTACTTGTGAAAGCGTGTTTTGTGTGTGCCAGCGAGATACATACAATATCCTTACGTCTCTTGTTAGTATTGTTAGTAGTTTGCCTGTCATATGTATATCATACATAGTAGCAGCTCGCCAAGGCTTCGCACGGGGCAACTCGGAACTTAGGTATAGAACATTTCAATGTTAGTAGAACTTGTTGTAGTAGACAGGCTACTATTATTTAGATGTTGTAGTAATTCAGAATGATTGATTTATTTGATAATCTGTACTTCATGAAAAATATTGCTTTATAATATTATTCACACAATATTTTATCCTCTTCTTCGGAACGGCACATCTGCGAAATAAGAATTAATTTGAATAAATAAAACAATCCAAATTATTACCAGAAATCTAGTGATACATTCAAGTTGCATAATTATTTCTGTAAAATGTGTATGAATAATCTTTTATTTTGAAAGCTTAGAGCTTCATATCTACTCACACAATTGATAGGTCTCTTGTGTGAGTGGGTATGAAGTAGGTGTAGTGAGTAGGGTTTATACCTACTAAAAGCATCATGTTATCTTGTTAGCGAGATAAGATAGTGTAAGTAATGGGAGTTTGATGCAATTCCTACTCCAGAAAACAAGAGTTGGAATGGCAGTGGGAGTAGAAACAGAAATTGAAGCGTCATGGCCATCTAGACTAGATATGTATAGGTAATGGTAACCATGGTAACACGCCATGACCATCTCAAAATGTTTACGCATTTGTGGCCATAGCTCCGAGTTCACCCGAAGATTTATTTCATTCCCAAGCATGATGTTTGAGTTCAATTCACGGCTCACGAAAAATCTGTGTGTAGTGCGCCAAAGGAAGTTTTCACTTAAAAAACTAACAAATGCGAATCCGCAGGCAAAATCTAGTACCTATTATTAGTAAACGGTCAGTAAATAAACTGTCAATTATGTACCGACTTGTATATTTCATGGGTAAATTTGTAAGAAATAACTGGTCACACTTTTTTGTTTGTTTTGTTATTTAGGTTATGTTTACATTTTACATATTTTGCAAATTTTGGATTAGATATTGCCGTTATTGTATAAATTTAATTCACGTAGATATCTAGAAGGCATTAATATGAATTTCTATCAAGTCGTCATAACAAATATTATCTACTTACTTGTAAAATGAGATTCCAATGATTTTTCTTTTGCAGAGGCTATTGCAGCTTATAATAACAACACAACGCACATTGTTTAACACACATATCACCAATCTTTTAACAGTCTTTCACAAACAAGCTTTGAATCTTTTTTAAATACACACAATATTTAATAAAACATAAAAAATCCGAGTCTGAGCTTTGAACAGACTTTTGTTTGGCAACGCCATGTCAGATTTGTAATTTAGCCAGAGAAAAAGCCGGCCACGGTGATAAGGACGGAAAATCAGTATCTCTTTCTCTTTTTTTCACAAGTGATAGATAATTAGCCTATCTCATTTCCGCAAGTCGTGACGTCACTTATTGTGCCCCCCTGACAACAATGCATTGTTGCTTATTTACGTATTTTTAGGGTTCCGTAAAACGTAATAAAGTGGCCAGCAATGGATATTTTGGTATGGATTTTCCTCAAATAGACGCGGGTGAAACCGCGGGGCACAGCTAGTCTACTATATATTTGCTATCAGACTATATGCTTATTGTAATTAACATATCTAATAAATAAAAACTTCCATAGACTACATTCATTAGATCCGTATCTAACACTCATATTTATAATAGCAACACGATGTTTGACTACCTATATCAAAAGAAATACGAATTATATTACTATATTACATAATACTTATTTTATTACATAATACGAATTAGTCCAAATATATATCAACATTCTTACACTGTGTAAAGAATAAGAGACCGGAGTATTCGGAGAAATTCAATATACCAATAGTTTCCCGATAGTAAACCAAAGCAAATATTTGTCTTTCAGGTAAATTACTCGAAGCAACTCTAGCATGACAACCCAAATTAATTTGGATCCTAAATTCTTGAAGGAATCTCTACTATAATATTTGTAGTTTATCTGAGGACACAGCTTTTGGCATACATTATCTTTTTGACGTGACAACGTTATAATTCGATGAAGCCGGCTGCACGCACGAAAAAACATGACGTCATACGGCGTTACCTCGCCGCATGACATCATGCGGCGTTACCTCGCTCTGAGGCGTTCCATCCAAGCTTGGAGTTGAAGTTGTCACGTTCAACTATCGTCAGTAACTTTACAGACAACCGATTTTTTTATAGATTTACAATAGGGCATTTATCACAAACAAATACAATTTTTAGATGTAAGTAGCATTTTAAGAGTTACTGTCGTTCAGAAGAAAAGTTGTTTTTTTAATTTACGTCTGAATTG
Organism: Ectropis crepuscularia; assembly: GCA_963693475.1. Lineage (NCBI taxonomy): Eukaryota > Metazoa > Arthropoda > Insecta > Lepidoptera > Geometridae > Ectropis > Ectropis crepuscularia. Next base: position 7,685,109 of record OY856343.1, on the reverse strand, counting down.
AATTTATGGTGTGGTGATATATTATTGATATTATTACTGTAATAACATATTATTCTATTAAAAAAGTCAGCTAAACTGTGAAATTGAAATATTAAGGTTTTCCAGCAGTGTGCAACCATAAGCACTTAGCAGCTTACTAAATGTTCTGACTATTGGAACTTGGGACCGTATCTCGGTAGGAGAGCGTCAAGCCACAATCTATCACACTAGCTCAGTGCGGGTCAGCAGATAACGCATGACCTCAGGATGTTTTCCTTCACTGTTAAAGATAAATATATACCTAGATAGATATATAGATACACTTTATTGATACACTAAAATAATAGTATACACAATTTAAAATTAACAATATAAACCTTAAAAACTAGTGCATCGAGTTGGCAGCCTTATCGCTAAAAGCAATCTCTTCCAGGCAGCCTAAGGATAGAAAATGATGTGTGGACAAGTCATAAACGAGGTGCGTAAATAAGTTAAAGCCAGTGGTAATGGTAAAGTTGTACAACGGCACGTTGAAAAATAGTCAGATAAGCAGGTTTAATTCGACCTTACGACCATACAATCGAATTGCCACTCGACTACCACTAGTGAAAATCATCAACCACAATAAATGTCATATATATATTATTTTTTTTAACATTTATAGGTTTACACTTGACCACCATCTCGCCTGATGTTAAGCGACGATGCGGTCTAAGATGGAGCGTGCTTACCTAGAAGAAACCGATTCGCTCTCGATTTGAAGACACCAAGATTATAACCATCGGGAAAAACCCACTCAGGCAACTCATTCCACAGTCTAGACGTTCTTATCACAAAAGTAGAGTCAAACCTCTTTGTTCGTGTCTTTGGAACATCAACCATGAAACGATGCCGCTTCTTCGCGCTTCTTCTTGTTGCACTTCAAAAAATATAGTATACAAGCAGTCCACTCCTGATTCGCCCGTGCTACATCTATATATATAAAAATCAATGCCACTTTTCGTTGTTATTGAACTCCTCCTAAACGGCTGCACCAATTTGAATGATTTTTTTTGTATACGTTTGGGTAGGGCTCTGGAGGGTTTAGATTCACAAATCAGCCCGGCAGATGGCGCTGCAGTTGATATCTAGGTTATTATTCGAGCGAAGCCGGAGCGTGCCGCTAGTAATGTATATTAGCCTATAGTACTTTGGGATCACGTAAGTACATTTCCAACAGTAAAATAATATTTACAACGGTTCAGTAGTTTCTGAGATTAGTGCGTTCAAACAAAACTTTTTCAGCTTCATAATATTAATACAGAAAAAATAAAAGAAAAGTAAAAATCAAAAATACTTTTGTTCTTCTTTCTTCGTAATGCTATAAATTATGTTTGGAAAATTTTCGTCATCCTATGCCTTATTTCATCTTCCACAGATAACAAATGCTAGCGTTACATGCTGCGCTCCATACTATGTATTCGTGTACCACAGATCACGACAAGAAACCGTCACATGAACCCGTGCTGTCAAAGAGCCAACAACATTGGTGTCACAGCAATCTGGGCGATAATTTGGCACCGGGCGGTCACCAGATGGGCGGCAGTTAATATAATAGCCGCAGTCGAACTTGAATAATTGGCGGCTTTGATGACCACCCTAGAAATATTGACATGTCAATCTTAGCTTCCAGAATTTCGACGATCCTTTTAACTTTATTATATTTATATGTTTATCGTTCCCGCTTTATTCAGTAATACGGGTATAGATAAAGGCAGGGAAAAGCTAGGCAATCATGTACACCTCATAAGGTGCAAAACGCTTGCTCGGAAAATACCTTCGTTTAAAAAACATCCGGATCACAAAAGTGTGGAAACACTATTGTAGGCTGAGTGTATCTTATCTTCGGCTTATGAAACAAATAAATAAATATTGGTGGACAATGCATACACAAAACCATTTGACTCCAAACTAAGCAAAGCTTGTAATATGGTAGTCAAATAGCTGATGTAATACTTATATAGTTATAAATACATACTTATTATACATAGAAACACCCAGACACAGTGCAAACATTTGAATTCATCACACAAATATTTGCACTGAGTGGAAATCGAACCCACGACCCTCGGCTTTTTCAAAACTGCGAAGAAATCTAACACAAATGCATGGTTTTCCTATTTCTCCCATTCTCTTATTTTAGAAGTTACAGGGGGGCGGGACACATTTTACCACTTTGGAAGTGTCTCTTGCGTAAATTATTCAGTATAAAAAATAATAATTAGAAACCGCAATATCATTTTTGAAGACCTATCATGATCCTACTAATATTATAAATGTCAATGTATGGATGTTTGTTGCTCAATCACGTCTTAACGTATTAACGGATCGGGCTGAAATTTAGAACACAGATAGGTTATAGTCTGGAAAAACACATAGGCTACTTTTAATCCCGAAAAAAAAACAACGAGAACTACGTGGGTAACACCGCGGGGCGCTGCTAGTTATAGATATGCCACACGTATGAGTTTCATAAAAAATATTGAGATTCAGTTTCGGGCACCCCCAAAATGTATTGTTTTTTTATATTTTTGTGTAAAAATGTCTATGTAAAAAAAATGCTTACCAAGTTTTCTCAGTACTTAAATTTTCGAAAAAAAGGGGCTGTAACATTTTTTTTTTTATAGGCTTACACTTGACCGCCATCTCGCCTGATGTTAAGCGACGGTGCGGTCTACGATGGGGCGTGTTTACCTAGAAGAAACCGATTCACTCTCGATTTGAAGACACAAAGATTGTAACCAACAGGGAAAACCCACTCAGGCAACGCATTCTACAGCCTAAACGTTCTTATCACAAAGGTAGAGTCAAATCTCTTCGTTTGTGTCTTTGGAACATCAACCATGAAACGATGTCGTTTTTTCGAACTACGAGCATTCCGATAGAAAAAAGGGCAATGTGGTATTAGATCATGTAAATCAGTCGCACACTCTCCGAAGTGTATCCGATAAAAAACCGAAAGGCTAGCAACTTTTCGGCGATGTTCAAGACTTAGTAGTCTTTTTCGCACAAGAGTGTCGTTGCCTATGAGCCTTTCGGCACATCTCTCGATCGACTCCAAGGCCTCCAGCTGATACTTAGCCGAACCATCCCAAAGATGCGAACAGTACTCCCATACAAGAACGAATTTGAGCTTGATGTAACGTGAGCAACTGCTCAGACTTGAAGTACCTTCGCACCTTTGAGAGGACACCTAGCTTTTTGGCTAAAGCCTTGGACTCGATATACGAACCAAAGTTGAGCGTAGATGTCAATGTAACGCCCAAAAGCTCAAGACGGTCAGAAATCGGCACGGATACACCTCTAAAAGTTGGAGTCAGTTGGAATGGACTCCTTTTTGCCGAGAACAGACACGCCTACGTCTTACTCTCGTTGAACTTGACGGACGGACAGATAGATAGACAGACATGACGAATCTATAAGAGTTCCGTTTTTATATTTTACGGAACCCTTAAAAAGATGACTAATTTATATTATGTCCTGTATTTTCTCTGGAAATATTTAGCATTTAAGACCAAAACATAGTAGACCAAAGTTAGTATTTCCCGAGACAAATAATATTTATCAAGTGTGGTACTTCCCTAAATAATAATGAGTGAATGAAAATTCTTTATTGTTCACACCATATAGGATACATACAATTTAGGAAAAACAGTAAGACTAGTGATACTACGGGCGGCCTTATCGCTAAAAGCGAATAAATCACGTGAAGACCTACTAATATGAAACACTTACTTCCTTTGGGTTAGTAACTGATACGAAATAGCTTAAAATTCAAAATAAAGCACAGTACCTATACATTTTTTTTTAATTTTATAGGTTTACACTTGACCGCCATCTCGCCTGATGTTAAGCGACGATGCGGTCTACGATGGAGCGTGTTTACCTAGAAAAAACCGATTCACTCTCGATTTGAAGACACAAAGATTGTAACTATCGGGAAGTACCCACTCAGGCAACGCATTCCACAGTCTTGACGTTCTTATCACAAAAGCAGAGTCAAATCTCTTTGTTCGTGTCTTTGGAACATCAACTATGAAACGATGTCGCTTTTTAGAGCTGCGAACATTCCGATGGAAAAAAGGGCAAGGTGGCATTAGATCGTGTAATTCAGTCGCACACTCTCCGAAGTGAATCCGATAAAAAACCGATAAGCTAGCAATTTTACGGCGATGTTCAAGACTTTGCAGTTTTTTACGCACGAGAGTGTCATTGCCTATGAGCCTTTTGGCACGTCTCTCGATCGATTCCAGAGCTTCCAGCTGATACTTAGCCGACCCATCCCAAAAGTGCGAACAGTACTCCATACACGAGCGAATATGTGCTTGGTATAACGTGAGCAGCTGCTCAGACTTGAAGTACCCTCGCACCTTAGAGAGGACACCCAGTTTTTTGGCAGCTAATTTAGCCTTGGACTCGATACACGAGCCAAAGTTGAGCGTAGACGACAAAGTAAAGCCCAAAAGCTCGAGATGGTCTGATCCCGGCACGGGCACACCACGAAAAGTAGGAGTCTGTTGGAATGGACTCCTTTTTGCTTAAAATAGACACGCCTGCGTCTTTCTCTCGTTTTCACATTTCGAATGTTAAAAAGTGTTTTTCAAATTGCTCCAGATACCTATTGTATCAACCAAAAAAAGTAAAATTGGCTGTCTTATTAAGACAAATTATATAAAATAATATATAATAAAATACATATTTTATATATTAAAAAAAGTCTTATTATGACTAAAACAGCTAGATTTACGATTGTCCTATATCTGTTCCTCTACAATCTAAAATCGAAGTAGCGCAAATTGGCTATTAAAAATGTAGAGCTTAAGATACTCTACGACAATAAAAGCGTAGTATACGGTGTAAGACATGGTCTGGCCATCTAATTGTGTAACAAATGTCTCTAATGAACCAGTTCGAATTGCATCATTAGGCGCCTCCAGGCACATAGCTAATGCATCGAGAGCACCTGTAATGTGGGACTTATTTGAAACAAGGCGATTTACTAGATGCTACAAGTTTACAAATCTACAAATTCCTTTAATATGAAAATATATATATAAAGTGAATTTAAGAAAGAAATAAGATATATAAAAATATAATATGGTATATTTTTATTTTATAATTAACAAACTAATCTCCAAATAACCCACCTCTAACTGCTCCCGGCGCAAAAGTGCCCATGATGCTCGCCGCGTTCCCACGCTGAATGGCAATGGCCAACCTTTGCTCCAGGAACGCACCAGAGCGGGAGTCACCCGTATTCTCCCTGAGCCTGCGCCCCAATTCTGAGAGGAACCCTTTAGCCTCTAGCTATAGCTATTTGAAAATAGCTCTTTTAAGACAAGACACAAATTGGTTCAACATAGTAATTTTCTTCATATAAACAAAAACTGACCTTTGTTTAAAATTAAACTCAATCGCTTGACTACATGTTTTTAGTTGTGAAATTAACGAAACACAATGTTAAAATGAAACAGCGAAAAAGTACGATATTTTTGTTGATATTTCAAAAACCACTACACAGATTTCGATAAAATGTATACTTATGTGGCATGGTATTGCAAACAATATAATATAAAGGATCAAATCTCAATAAATGGATTACGTCAGCTGCGAGCTATACCATGGGATGCAGCTAGTTGTGATATATTTTTATAATTAATTCCAAAAAATGTTTTGTTATAAAATTTATACGTGGTATTTCCATTTTTCTCTAAATAATTCACAACCCTTTCATAATTTTAAAACTTACATAGGTAATTATTTAAAACTAATTATCCCAGTTCAATACACACTAAACGTCTTCTTGAAATTACAGAACATTTTGTCAATAAAATAAAGTTCTGCTATTGGTGGATATTTTCCTCGTGTATTGCTTAGCTGTCTCGTCCAGCCCACATAAACGCTGGGTTTTTATCAGTAGAGGTACAAAAGCGACTAAATGTCGTATCTTGAAACTTTAGTAAAATACTAAAACTAATACAAATATAGAGAAACAAGATCAGTGTTTACTAAAAAATATAAATGAAAATAACTATATGTTCCATCGTGACGAATACTGTTTGTTAGTTGTATTACTTGTAATTTTTCTGATCAAAAAACGTTGACATTTTTAATTTTTTTTAATTTCAAGGGTCTCGCTTCTAAAATTCTTATAATAGAATAATTTGCTCGGTATATTGGACCAATATATAATTTGTAGATTCAAACCATACTGAATAGCTATTAATACTAATAGCTATTATCATATTCTAATTAGATGATTCTTCCTGTCAAATTCTATACTACGTACTTCACTTGTGAATTCCCAGTATAGATACGAATAGATGGACCAATTAACGAGAGTACCAGACACCCCACGATACGCAAATGGCACTCCCGGTGCATTTGGAATTGGAAATTCTCCCTTGTAATAGAGAAATGGTTGCATTTTCCACTGTTGTACTACATTTCCAACTACACTTTGTCACAACTAATACTTAAAAAGTTGTTTAAAAACTTAATGCTTGCCTAAACCTTCTAATTCTTGAAATACATAGACACTCGCGTAGTACTATAAAGGTATACAGACATAGTATACGTAAAACGCAAAGTTACAACAACGTTTCCCAAATAGGAAAGTCGAAAATTGGTGTCTCAAATATGCAGCTCGCGAAATTTGCCACAATTTTTCGTAGTCACGTTTTATTCACTTCGTATTCATCAGACGGGTATTTCGTCAACACGTAATCTCTACTTCATTACTTAGCCACGGCAAATACGATTTAAAACCCTCATATCGGCTGACTTTCGCCACATTTCAATCTTCAGCATAGTTTCTTCCGAATAAGGTTGATATTTGTGTGTTTCTCGAATGTAGGATTTTGTTACGCTGAGTCAGCGTAAGGACTGACCGTGCGAGCAATGTGATTTGCGGTTGACGCACAGAATATGAAAGATCAGATGGTCAGCTCATCACTGTTTTTCGATTAGGCGTTAATTTAGCCGCTTATTGTGCCACTAGCTAATTTTCGGCGTTAATTTCGCCGCCTGTTGTGGCACTAGCTATTATTGTTTTTCTTTGTCTGTATATCTGTTTTCTTTTGGTGTGTACAATAAAGAGTATCTATCTATCTATCTATCTATTGTCAATTGACTGATTCAGAGAGCGAGAAATTCAATAATCTGTCCGCTCATATAATGATTTTTTTCTCAATTCATGTAGATTTCCAAAACATTAAAATTGCTCATTTAAAATATTATACAATAAGAAACAATATTGAAGTTAAAGGATGTAAAAGATGAAATCCCTCTATCTTACTGTGCCAGGATATAAACATAGAGAATCTGTGTCATTATTCTGTGCCCGAGGTCCAGAGTAAGCAGGATTTGATTGAATGCCGACATGCTGACGGAACACGGTCAGTTTGTAGATACAGAATTGGTTAATTGATTTCGGATGTTGTACGTTTACTTGTATCTCGGACGACATGACAAATTGGGCAGCTAACACAACTGACATGAGATTACATGGCTCTCAGGCTGATTAGCACAAAAAATAAGAAATAATATTATTGTGGTGCCTTTTTTCCGATGTAATATTTGTTTTCTTCTATAATATATTTCCAATAGGTATGTTATTATTTATTTACGTCGCTATAGAAGCTAGATACACTTTATTGAACACACCAAATAAAAACATATTCTTTAGCCACCTAATAAAGTACATTATTTGAACTCTGTTGAGACGAAAGGAAATAACGAAGTTCTTAAAGCAGTGAGGTATAAAACATTATCTAAAACTTAATATGAACGAAAATATATTACAAAAATTTTACTCACGAGGAAATTAGAAGTAACGAAAATACTTACTCGATTTATTTATATCAAATAAGGAAACTGTATTTATAAATAGTATAAGACCCCTTCGGATTTAGTTAGAGATGGGCGTTTTCGTTAAATTTTGTCATCGATGCGCATCGTTATTATCTAAGCCGCATCCGTTGCCGGCATCGTTTTTTTCGGCATCGATGCCGGTCAACTGTCGATGCGACTTGATCAAATAACTGCCTGTAACGGTGCCATATGATAACTTTGGGATACGTTTAACGTTACGACGACGCATCGTTGCTCAAAAACGTTTTTGTTTTTCAAATACAACCATCACTTTGTACTTTCTTGTGGTTGTGAAGGTTGTGGTAGCGGTCGTTGTGATAGCGGTGGTGGTGGAATTATCGTAGTATCATTTTAGTTTAACAGAATACAGAATAAGTATGTGGGTGCTTTTTTTTAAAGTGAGACCTTAAGTTTCTTGTCGTCGATTTGTAGCTGATATACTGGCTACAGTATTTACAAATCCCTATTGTGTCATCTTTTTTATCGAAGTGGTGGCAATAAGAATTTGCTGGTCTTTCCCGTCGTGGCATGATCACAGATGTAGGTACATACCTACGTCTGTGATAGAAAAGATGACGTAACACAGAGAAGCACAGAACTGTCAACTTGCACAACCAAGTATAGGTACTTAAAATTTCAAACCTAATGAAAAATTTAAACATAAACAAACTTAACCTTATCAAGTAGTGGCGCTATTCTCACCAATATCTGTATATCTGGACCACCGTAAATGTCGCGCTCACAAGAAGAGACATGAGCGCCCTTTAAAAAAATAAAAAATAAAAATATATTCATCTACCTTGTAAAGCAGATTGGGGCTTGAGAATATAAAAAAAAACGTGTCATATTTTATGTAGTTCCTATCCCATCGATCTTTGTGAGAAATATTAAATTATGCTACAGAACATAAGTTATCATATCTACATATTATACAGATACACTGAAAAATGGTCTACATTACAGTCATTACATGATTTAAAACTTTTATGTAAAAGGCAAAAAACAAATTCTTTGAAATTCGTAGTAGGTAGATAGATACTGTTGTACACTTGCGCCTACCTCATGTCGCTTCTAGTAATGATAACTCCGCAAGCGTTTGCCGCGCCGCGCTCCATTGTTATATTGTCTTTGGTTGTCTTCCTCGCACATTCTCCAAGTGCAGCGAGAGTGAGAGAGCAAGCTACACTTCGAGCCAGTCTTCGTTCGGTTGTGGTGCCGATGGCACCAAGCCGTGCGCTGGCGCCACCGTGCGTTTTTCCGTTGCCGGTCAACTGGCGTTACTCGCATCGGGTGTCGCTGGCATCCGTTTTTCAATACATTCGGCATCGGATGCCGGCATCGTAACCTGGCATCGATGCCTAGAAACGTTTTTACAAAAACGACCATCTCTAGATTTAGTTCATTAATAATATAATCAATAAAGTAGATACCTATTATTACAGTTTGTTTGTGTCACAATAAAGAGTTGTGTATCTATCTACCATATTTTTATTAAATTATATTACATTCAAATTTAATTTATACACAATGAGTAGATATAATTGATAAATACTTATTTATATTTAAAATCATATATGTAAATACGAATAGTTAACATAGCCAAAATTTATTTATTAATTAAAAAATAATTAAATTATAAAAAAACGTGTAATTATTTTCTGTTACCGTGTGTTCAGTTGAAATTGTTCATATCGAACCATACAATATTAAAAGCGCAAGCAAACAAATGGCATTAACGTCATGTGCGTTTCTAATCTTTAAAGTTGTAAGAAATAAAAAATTAACCCATCAATTAACACAGAAATTAATTTAACTATGTAGGTGGAGCAAATTTCAAAAGGATAAAAGGCTAATTAATAAAACGATAAAAAGATTTAAAAAAAGGCAAGGCTGTACAACTATTTATAATAAACGCTAACTTATAAGGTTTTTATTAGTAGATTTTAATTTGGTGCTCAACTACTTTTCTGGAGGTCGAAAAATCAAATCTTTTTTACTTTGATAAGAAAGAACAAAAAATGTATCGTTAAAAACGAAACTTAAATTTATTTGTACAACAATAACACATTTAACTATACTTTTTAAACTTATACATTTAAAGCGTGCATGTAACTTGCAGAGGTTTATTCCCGTTCGTCCCCACATCGTCGTCCCCACTGGGGACGAGTGGGAATAAAAAAGTTTCGGTCGTCCCCAGTGGGAACGAATGGGAAAAAAAAGTTGCATTCGTCCCCAGGGTTTATTCCCGTTCGTCCCCACATCATCGTCCCCACTGGGGACGAGTGGGAACAAAAAAGTTTCGTTCGTCCCCAGTGGTACCTAACGATTGGAACTTTTTATTTCCCCATTCGTTCCGCTATTGACCGAGAGTCAAAAAGCAATGATCACAACATTATATTAATTAAAAAAAGGAGTAAGTTCTAATACTTTATTGTGGTGTAATATAAACATTCATTGTAATCCCACTAATGTTATAAATGTCAAAGTATGGATGTTATGGTTGGATATATGGATGTTTGTTGCTCAATCACGTCGTAACGTATGAACGGATCAGGCTAAAATTTGTAATACAGTTAGATTAGTCTGGAAGAATACATACTTTTTATAAAATAACAGGAACGGGAACTACGCGGGTAAAACTGCAGGGCACTGCTAAATTCCAATAATTTAAGCAAACATTAAATAAATACAAACGTAAAAAAAAAACGAATTAACATAGGTACGTATTTAATAAAAAATAAATGAAATAAATGTTTGAATCACTATTTATGTAGCCATGTACTGTGATCGGTAAATTGTAAGTATGGCGATGTAACAAACAATAGATACATAATGACTCACCCTCACACCACCCTGGCTTATCGTATTGTATAAAAGTTCCAATCGTTAGGTACCAATAGGGACGAACGAAACTTTTTTATTCCCACTCGTCCCCAGTGGGGACGACGATGTGGGGACGAACGGGAATAAACCCTGGGGACGAACGCAACTTTTTTTTCCCATTCGTTCCCACTGGGGACGATCGAAACTTTTTTATTCCCACTCGTCCCCAGTGGGGACGACGATGTGGGGACGAACGGGAATAAACCCTTGCAGATAAAGTTGAAGAGTAATAATAATAGAAATGTATTGTAAGAGAAATTGCCCAGAGGCTCTTCATCTAAAATTTCATGCGTTCCCCTATTGACGGTCGAGGTTCGATTTCATGGATCAACACCTCCGAGCGTGTGTTAGGTCCCAATGTTGGATCATTTCCGTGAAAATAAGATATTACTTTCAAATCATATTGCCGTCACGGTGTTCTGATTTCGGTTTTAGAATACATTACAGTTTCATACTATTCAACTGGCAGCTTATTTCTGCGTAGGTTTCAGTGTTTTTAGTAGTAAAAATTACTTTACATAAGACATCAACATTATAGTCCATTTATTATTCTACTGCTGGACCTTTAAAGTTTTGATTACAAGAATAATACATAGTCAAGGAAATAACCCACTGTACTGGATAAGACCGGGTTGACAGATGTGACATGTAAAAGCGGTAGGCATTACGGGTCATTTGAGACCAATTACCATAGGTCCATTAAACTTGAATGTTACATATTATCGAAAGGTACTTTTGACGTGACAACGTCTTATAATTCGATGAAGCCGGCTGCACGCCCGCAAAACATGACGTCATTGTGCCGTTAACGCCGTTACCTCGCCGCCGGCGTTACCTCGCTCTAAGGCGTAGTTGAAGTTGTCACGTTCAACTAACGTCAGTAACCCGACTTTACAGACAACCATTTTTTTAGTCTTGCCGATGTTCTCAACATGTTTTTTTTCATGTTCGAAGCTAGAGGTAATAATGAGAACCTTATCATTTACTTATCAAAAAATGTAGGGGTGTAGGCGAATTTAGGCTTTTGGCCACGCTATAGGGAATCCATACGCCTTCACTATTGTTTTTCCGTACCACAGTTGTAACTAATCATTTGATCAGTTATGTTAAAGCCATGGACGTATAAAAAATGCCGGACGTAGTCTCGCTAAAAAAAAAATGTGTCTATAGAGCCGGCTACATATTCACATGTGCGTTGTCACTGATAGGCTGACACGCACACATACACACAAATTTGAGCGTGTAATGATCCACTGATATGTATATGTGTGCGTGACAGCGCATACGTGCATATTATGTGGCCGACTCAATAGACACAGTTTTTGTTTTAGCGAGACTACGCTACGTCCGACTTTTTTATTCGTACATGGTTATAGCCAACTTGCTATGCGGTCATATACATCAATATTCTGACTATGAAATTACTTTATGAGCTACTATGAGCTTTAAGATCATAATCTACCACGTATTTGGCTTGGCCACGTTTCATACTGGTTATGGTGACGTCTGTGAGTTTCAAATGTTTTTAGACTAAAACAAAATCTATATGATCTACATACTTGCAATAATGAATCTTCTTCTTTTAAGTGTTTCTCCGGCTGGTGACAGCTGGCAGACAGATTAGCATATTAATTTTAAATTTAACTAGTGGTCTGCCCCGGTTTTGCCCGTGGGATGTATATAGCCTTTAATACTCTGGGACTATTATGTATATTGTACATATCCATCGTTTTTTTTAAATCGGTTCAGTAGTTTCTGAGATTAGCACGTTCAAGGAAATAAACTCATTAGCTTTGTAATATTAGTGTAGATTAAAGATGAGGGATAACTTGACTCGTATGTTTCTGGTAACAAAATGTTTACTGCCAAAGTATTATTATTGAAAAAAACCCTACTAATGTAACAAACATCAAAGTTGTGGAAGGATGTTTGTTACTCAATCGCGTTGATACTGCATAGCGGGGGTCTACCGCCTAACGAAAAACGCTTTGACGCTTGATGTTTTGATATTGCTGTCTCTTTTCTTCTCGCTTGAAATGAAAGAGACGGCAATGTGAAAGCGTCAAAGCGTTTTTCGTTAGGCAGAAGAGGCGCGGATCGGTATGAAAGAACAATGACAAAATAATAGTTAGCTTCATGGTAGCGTCCAGAAATAACGTTTATACGAAATGAATTTATTATTTTTTTCTAAGATTTTTCAAATAAATATATGTGGTAATAGAAGACACAAAAAATATTACAATCTATTGGGTTTTCATATGATTAAATTAACTTTAAATATGACAATTTACTATAATCGTGCTATTTTGGAAGTACCTAATCGTAAAACAAGAATGACGGCAAAAATATATTTTAGTTTCAAGTTGGTTATCATTAGTATATAAAATATGAGTAGTAAAAAAAAATAATTATTATCTATACTATCTATACTAATATTATAAAGAGGAAAGATTTGTATTTTTGTATTTTTGTATGTATGTAATAAACTCAAAAACTACTGAACCGATTTCAAAAATTCTTTCACTAAAAGAGAGCTACATTATCACTGAGTAACATAGGCTACTTTTATTACGAGAAAAAATTAGAATTACTTTCATTTCTTTACTAAAACCAACGCAAGGCATAAAAAAAACAGCCATAAAATGGCTTTCATCGCATACGCTGCGGAAAGTACCAATGATAGAACAAAACAATGTTCTACAATATTATAAAACGTATTAAAATCTACAAAAAACCTCGCGAGACCATATGTCTAACTACTGTAATTACGTCGCTACAACTGTTTTTTTATATTTTAAAAGAAGATAAAAATGCCGATCAAATTCAGACCATGTTATCCATACATTTGTATTAATTCTTATCCAAATAAACTATTTCGTATTCAAGATTGCTTTAATACCTACTGATTCCTTTTTGAATTATTAAAATCGGACATTGCATTCAAAAGATATTACGAAGTTAAAAAATTCCATCCTGTCGAAATAATAATTATCGACGCGACGGGCGGCGCGGCGCGCCGACTGTAGCGCGGCGCGGCGCAACGTGGCGGTACATGCCATCGATACAAATCAATGGATGTGCCCTGAGAACCTTGAAATTGGTAATAAATTGCGTCTCTGTGTGTATCGTAAGTGGTTTACAAACAACCAATCTACTTGACCCTATAATCGCTAGCGGCGAGATTTGCTGTGGTTCTACTTATTTTGGTTGTTGACAACGAATAATGATAGGTAAAAACGTCCGGCGTCCACCGCGTCCTGCAACCGACTAGAACGGAAAGAGTGAGCTCACTCTTCCCAACTTTGACATGATTACGTGCGCTCTGAAGTTTGGGAAGGCCAATCTTGGGTTCTACGATCTATGGTAGATGTAGAATAAGGAAGAGTGTACAGCGTTCATCCTTCCCAGTCAGAGTGTTGTTATCTCAGAATACTTTTTTATCATGTACCGCGTTGGTACATGGTTCCAAGACTTTAAAATCGTGTAAAAGAAACTTACCAAGCCGCATGCCGAGACGGGGGTTTGTTACAAAATTATAGCCAATGGGAAATCCCTTTGAGAGAAGCTTCAATTTCCCGGTGTCCTTTGTGGCTGAGAGTTGTTTGTGGTAATATTCATCGATATAAATCAATAGATGTGCCCAGAGCACCTTGACATCGGTAATAAACTGCGTCTCTGTGTGTATCGTATCTGGTTTACATAAAACCAATCTACTTGACCCGTACAATCGCTAGCGGCGAGATTTGCTGTGGTGCTACTTATTTTGGTTATTGACAACGAATAATGATAGGTAAAAACGTCCGGCGTCCACCGCGTCCTGCAACCGACTAGAACGGAAAGAGTGAGCTCACTCTTCCCAACGTTGACATGATTGCGTGCGCCCTGAAGTTTGGTAGGGCCTATCTTAGGTTCTACGATTTATGGTAATATTATTATTTTGTTTCCGCCGTATTACATTACAGCTAGCCGTTTTGAAAAATAGTGCCTTTTTGTAATGCGGCGGTTCAACGATTAGCCGCATTGTCATTGCGATACGTTCTTCAATAAGGCGGCCCACGTTCAGCCGTATTGTATTACTGATTATATTATAGGGTGACCAAATTTAAAAAAACATAATTTAAATAAACAAAATCAAAATTAATTTCATTCATCCGAAAAAACTGACCGATTACTTACGGTATTCTTTAATATTTTTTTACAACATTTTACCTCACACATAAAGTTTGAAAGCCCATAAATTGATATCGGTGACGGTACACCTAAGAAACATGGTGCACTTCCATAGACAAGGGTCTATCATCCAGATTTGACTCCGGGTGGGCTCCCGCCAGAAGCTCTGCGGTCAGCCCTGAGTGTCGCTTCTCCATACTCGGCCTGCGATACACTACGGCTACTTGCATGGCTTGCTCCACTCAGGACCTCCCTTGAGCTTCTGGCTCCCGCATTTTTTTTAATACACTGCAGAGGTAGTAGCGCCAAGACTATATGGAGTCGGTGTGCTCCGAGTCGGATCTGGGTCTCATGTAACCAACCCGGTCCGATTTAGTCTTAACAAGGTGGACGGTGGAAACGAAATAGTTTCCAAGTAACACCCAGGGTGACAAGTGACACTCCAATAATATTGTGTACAATCCCTCCGAACTCCAGAATCCACTGTCACTTTAGCAATTTAGCAACACACTTGCAGTACCTACTCAATGCCATAGTTGTTGTTATGTCAGGCAGTGCCATGAGTGTTAAGAATCGGAACTAAAAATTGTGAAAGAGGCGGCTAATCTCTCGATTTACTACTTAACGGCTAGCCGTGTTGAATGACGTATGGCGTCGAATACATTCCGGCGGTTTTTTAATCAGCCGTATTCAATCCGGCTGATCGTTAAACCGCCGCTTTACAAAACGGCCCTCAACCAACTAAGCCACCAGGCCAGCAAGTTTAATGTTTTTACTCTTTAAAGTTTTGGTTTCTAATTTTGATAATTTGGAAAAATTTGGTCATGTACGTTTCATTTAGCATACCTACTTAACAAAAAATATTGACCCCGTGCGAAGCCGGGACGGGCCGCTAGTAATTTATATTTAGATATAAATTTAGAATAGTGGATATAAATTTCAATAAAACTTTTTTCCACAATATTAATAATATCAATGTTAAAACTATTATTGGTATAATGCTATTTTAATGTTATGGCAACATCAGAAATTCTCCTACGTCATTGCGGCTGAAGAACTAGTATCCATAGCCAAACTCAAATTAAAAAAAATATATGTGTCTGGCATGTTAATGTCAGCCACTAATACAGAATATCTCTGTCAAATCTCTCTATTTAGGTCTGTGACTTTTCGAATGTAAGAAACAAGTAATAAAGTTTCGAACTTTAACATCTTTTTTTCTGGGCCCTTTGAAGACAAAAATCTTTCCATATCTTACTCAGGGACTGACATTCAACGTTTTGATATTTTTTATGTAGGTATAGACGCTATCATTTCGTCTCGACTATTTTAAAGTAAAAAAAGTTGAGAGGTGTTAAGGGACACCCGGATGGAACGAAGTTCTTGTCGATTAAGGCGGGTAATCCTCCCTGATCTGAGGCCAACGTTATAAGTAGAGGCAGACACGATATCCATCGGCGTTACGACAGTAGTGAAGGAATTGTAATAAAAAAAATTAAGTTATAATAATATTTTTTTATTACTTATTAACAAATATAATGTAAGTTAACATAAACTTAAGGAGTAGCATTGAGGTTTTATATAAACATTATAACAATGATTCATTATTATCATTCCGAGTGTTAGCCATTCGGATTGCATTTAGAAACAGTACTCATATTAATTCCAATGTTGCCTAGGTACAAATATTAGTTTTACGAATGAAATTTGTCGAAATATGCGTCAATCACACCAATCGATATTACATGAACATTACGATATATAATATACGATAGTATATAATGTGACAACATCATTACAATACATTGATGAAATATTACAGACAATAGAATCGAGTGGAAAAACAAGTACAAAATCAAAAATTTTGATTTACCCCCAACTACCTCTGATTTGTAATTTGTATAACATTGAACTAATTCAAGCCCTTTCATTTGATACCCATATTGAGGGAGTAGTGAAACGTATTTCGCCATTTTGTGGTGGCAGCTTTCTTGGATTTGAAATTTGTCATAGTGCATAGTATTCTATTAGTCGAGCCCTTTCATTTGATACCCATATTGAGGTAGTAGTGTCCAATCACACTATCAGTTCATTACACGCAACGTGACGTACTACGTCTGAACTACGACGTAAAGTGTAATCCTGGATGAATGGAACAGATTCGTGACTGATGCCTGCAGCTGAATATAGTAGGATGAAACCCATTATAAATGGAAGAGAATATGACAAAAGTGAAAGAAAATCGTCAAATAACTGTATTTCGGGTTTATTTTGCGGTTCTGAATGATTACTTTACATAAATTCTCAGGAAAAAAAGAACAAAATTATCGTACCGGTATTGACCTCTCCAGATTTTCTATGACACTAGAGTAGGATACAATCCACAGCTGATTAAATTTTGATTTCTGCGCCACCTATTGGTAATTATAGGAACTTTGATGTGCAAGTCGAGTCGGCAGTGGTCGTAGTGTTGGCTATCTATTCTATGGTGTTGGTCTAGCCTCTAACCAAATACTCATAGGGATTGTGCAACGCCATCTATTTTTAAGCGCAAGAGTCAGTTTGTAGTGATAAATCGCCAATAGAATTTTTTTTTCGTTATTGTTTGTTAGAAAATACTTAGATTTAAATTAAATGCGTTGATAAGAGGGATCCTTTATAAAAGCTATTATTCTCAGGAAAAAAAGAACAAAAATAATGTTGAGAGAAAAAAGAACAAAAAGAGTATTGCGGTAACTACCGGGGCTCGAACCGATGCACCTATCCTCATAGGTGACCCCTTACTTACTAATTGCGCCAACCGGTCATTATTTTCATGGGTGAAATTTGTTATCGTATTCTAATTCTTCTAATTCTATGACGTCATAGGCACGAAACGTTACAACTTTTTCGTGAGAATTTTTTCCGTCTAGCTCCCATTCATAACGCGCGATAAGGAACTTCGTTCCAAAAAGTCTGCAATTGTTCTTTGGAACAATCATATTTATAGTCTGAATTAGAACATATTATGTACAGAGCTACTTTTTATCAGGGAAAATCAATGAAATCTATGAAACGGGAAAAACCGCGGGACGCTGCTATTAATTAACAAATCTTCTAGTCATTCCACTTTCATGTTAAACAACCTGAATAACAAGCATTTTTAATACAAAAGTACAAGTATCGTGACAAAAAAAAGAAATTTCACAGTCAAATCGTGCGGTAAAAATGCTGATAACAAATTCCATGCGAGTAAAATGAAGGTCACACACTAGTCTTCATATTTATTATGTTTACCAGAACGGAATTTTATTATTGTTACATCACTGCGTACCTGAACACAAACATGTTTCTTATTTGTCGTCAAACTCACAGCAGCGAGTTCAGTAAGAAACCTCATAAGGTTTTGCTGGTTTTATGACGATTGTTACATCAGCTAGTGGACTATGAATGGGCTGAACGCTAAGTTAGTGTATACTATTATTTAGTTTCAGGCTCATTGTCTCAGGCAGCTTCAAACATTTCTCGTAAATATCCAAATTTTATTTTAGTTTTATTTTTACGAGCCAAGTCTTAATTAAGAAAACTATAATACAATGAAAACTACCACTACACTACACACCCAGCCACCCCAGCCCACCTACTTAAACTAAGCACAATCGAGTCTTTTTAGTGCAGATAGAGTGTATTCTTTTTTTATAGTAAAGAGTGACGAGAAGAGTAAGCAACATGCCTCAAAACAGCACAGTCATAGGCAACTGTTGAAATAAGAAGAATCCAGATCATTACCTAACACTGCGCTCGTAACCCAGAGATATAAGATGTTTTATCTTGCCGTCAAAATGACTGGCAACATTGTGGTACGTATATTTCCCCAGGCAGACTATTCAAAGCGTACCTCTACAATACGCAACAGTATCGTAAAATACTGGTGTAAAGTAACCAAATGTCATTATCATGAATTGAGGGAGTCATGCCACCAATTGTATCAGGGTTAGTGGATTAGTTGGTAGTAAGTCTGCTTATAAAGCAATGGTTGTTGGTTTTTAATTGTATATATTTCGTGCTACATACACAGAAAGGATTAAAATTGTACCTCAAAAGTAGTGTGATGGTTGGCGAGATCATCGCTGGATCTCTTCCTTTTATATATTTTCTACCATTTATTATCTGTGTGATGAAAACTTAAGCTTCATTTGGGACTCATTGGTAAGTCAATCATCATCATCATCATCAGCCGCAAGACGTCCACTGCTGAACATAGGCCTCCCCCTTAGATTTCCACAACGAACGGTCCCGAGCAACCTGCAACCAGCGGTTTCCAGCGACTTTCATCGCGAGGTCGTCTCTCCATCTAGTGGGAGGCCGTCCAACACTGCGTCTTCCTGTTCGTGGTCGCCACTCGAGAACCTTTCTTCCCCATCGGTTGTCAGTTCTTCGAGCGATGTTGCCTGCCGAAGTCAATGCATAATTAAAAACGTTAGTTACAGTGGTCAAAACACAAGAAAAGCACATGCATTTTTTTAAAAAAAGTGCAGTATTTCTAGCAATTGAATCTTCTGCCCTTAGTCCCCTGTGTCACAAGTTAGGGAAACACGCTTATTTATAAAATAACTTCCTCTGTTACGGTAGGGAATTGCTGTGAATATTTTCTTTGAAAGAACATAGGTAAAACTCGCTTCTATAAGAACAGAAACGTAAAGTTTTCAAAAGAAATAAGCCTATTTTTAGAATGATTTATTAAGGGAATTACGAAGCCAAAAGTATGTTTATAGAATTATTTTAAGCAAGTGCCCTACATTTTTGTATCAAGTTTTTTAGATAGCCTAGATAAATCATTAGAAAAATTTAAAACTGTGGTAGTGGTGGTTTGACTCTTTGTATGAATTGTATGCCTGGGGAAGTTCCACCTTTATTCTAGTACCAATCAGTTATGCGTTAACCTCACTGTGTTCCATATGTACTTATGGGGGGCACGTTTGTACGTGTCAGATTTAGTATATAAGAAGATGACAGCGGTCGAGTGATTAGTCTCTCGCCCCGCGTCACTTGTGTATTAAGAGCAATATAGTCAGCAGTTTATACAGTGACGTGGTTTGTGGTCTGTATAAACCGCAAAATCTCTACCTTCAATCAAATCTCTAAAATAAACAATTCCCGAATAAATCGCCAAAAGTTCCTTGTCATATGTACAGTACTTTTTCTGGGATTCCGTGAGCTTCTTTGAAAAATAACCGATTCTTTGAATAATGTTTTTCTCCTTTTTTTAAGAAAGGGGTGTATATGGGGGGCACGTTTGTACGTGTCAGATTTAGTATATAAGAAGGTGACAGCGGTCGAGCGATTCGTCTCTCGCCCCGCGTCACTTGTGTATTAAGAGCAATATAGTCAGCAGTTTATACAGTGACGTGGTTTCATTTCCTCTCCAGTACCAGTAACACCTACATACTGTATGTCTGTGCATATATGTATATTATTGTAGAAGTAACAGTACATTATGTACTCCTAATATTAGTATACCTAATTATACTCCCGTCTTCTTATATTCACATCTATTTTTCCATTCAATGGCTGCCTGAAATAAATTGGTCTTAGCGAAAGGTAAGGTTAATTTATTCAATATTATTATTTAAAATTATTAAAGCACAATAATGAGTTTATCCATCTATTTCATGCTTAAGCAAACCAACAGTTTGGCATTAGGATGTGTTAGAAGAATTGGGGTCATTGGTGATCCTGTTGAATATAGGTTAAAACGTTTCTTAGTGGATTATTTATAATAGGATGTAGTGTTAGCCGGTGTTAACAATTCCCAAACGACACACCTCCGTATTTTAAATCCCTAAATCTTCCGTGACCTTTCAGTCATTCACTAGACACGTCCATTTATAAACCTAATCATAGTAAATTTAATACTTCTTGCATTTTTTTTAATTGAAATCTTCTTTTGGTGCGCCACAGACAAATTTTTCGTGGGCTGTGAATTGATTATGTTACGTTATTTTTGTATGATAAGAAATCTTCGGGTAAACTCGGGACCATAGCCATACTCATGCCACGCTTTCCGGTTTTACCCGCGAAGTTTCCAAAGAAACCTATCCAATTCCGAGTTATAAGTTTTCACTGCTATCGGCAGTTCCTATGACTGCCAATTTTTTTTTTCAGAAATTAAGAGAACTGCGACGCGGTGGACAACAAAACCCTTGGCAAGATAACCTCTTGGGACATCGGGAAAACTGCATTGAATTAATCATAGATAGGGCAAGTGAAAGTAAGGTAGGAAGGCGTTTGATCAACATGATCAACTTTGATTCGGACAAAACAGGAATACAATAGGTTTACGACTATAAAATAATTATTGATTACTTGTTTAGCTTTAAAATATTAATTACATCAAAGTTTATAATTTACTGGCTTGCTGTTGTCCATATTCCTTGATGTAGTAAAGCGGTTATATATGTCTACGATAGAACGAATTTATTTTGAAGAAACTGAATCACTCTAGTCTTAGACCCAGATTACTGACGTAGTCTGGAATTGCATAAAAATGGCCTAAACGGCCCACTTCATGTTCCCACAGTTGGTACTTAGGGCCTTCTCTCGAAAAGAGAGAGTCAAAACTATGATCTACCTCGCTGACCCAATAAATAAATGTTGGTGGACAGTTCACACACAACGCCATGTGACCTCAAACTAAGCAAAGCTTGTATACTATGGCGGCCAAATAGCTGACCACTTGAGCCCCAAGCGGCCAAATTTGGCCAAACCGGTTTTTGGGACTTTAACAACATGATGTAAGTACATACTCGATGATTAGTTTATTTTGATGCCTAAGAGATGGGAGATTATATTAATTAGTACATTGTTGTTTACAGACACACAACATTTGGTTTCATTTTTGAGTGATAATTTTTTTGTGTGACGTCGCGACGCCGGCGGCGTCGCTGCACGGGATGATGGGATATAATACTTATATAGTTTTAAATACATACTTATTATACATTGAAACACCCAGACACATTGCAAACATTTGACTTCATCGCACAAATATTTGCACTGGGTGGGAATAGAAATTTTGAAATTGGGTTTTTTTTGCATAAAAAGTCAAGTCTATCAAACAAGACTAAGAATTACCTCTCAGCACAGCTGCATCTGCAGTAATTTTGTCTTCAATTAGTGTTTTCCGCCGTCCGCCCACTAATCTACAGTATTTTACCTCAACGA
Organism: Ectropis crepuscularia; assembly: GCA_963693475.1. Classification (NCBI taxonomy): domain Eukaryota; kingdom Metazoa; phylum Arthropoda; class Insecta; order Lepidoptera; family Geometridae; genus Ectropis; species Ectropis crepuscularia. The sequence continues at coordinate 7,662,963 of OY856343.1, read as the reverse complement.
TTTGTGATTTTCAAAATATTTATTCTTAAACCGGCGGTCCTAACATTCTCGGAGCGTACGAGCAGGCAATCCAGCTTGGAACTTACGTGTGGAATGCAATTTCCTTTAGATTCAATTACACACGTACCGCGCAATCGGACGTTTTGTTCGTTCGGTTATTGCGACATAACCGCTGTAAATTAAAGTACGTGAGCTTTTGGCGAATTTTATCGTCGAAATACAAAACTTGAATTAAGTTTAGTGTTTATTTTTAGTACGATTGACGGTACACACGACAAACGGTTTCAAATAATTTGATTTTGCTTAAAAATTTAACAGAATTGTGGTTACGTAAGCTTTGACTAAATGTTATTATGTTGTCATTAGAATACGATCTCTGGGAGTGATCGATACCAGTGGTAAGGCCACTAGTTTTATACTAGTTCTACTAGCCTATTGCTTTTTTTTAATGTGGGGGAAATACTTTTACGTATGCCCACCATGCAGGGACATGGTGGGGTATGTCGGTTTTTCATCTTGATAATAATAAGATGTACCCTTTGATGAAACTAAGTAAACGAAGATAAGGTACGCTCTAATATAAAGACAGCATAATATGCCGAAAATATCACACAAGTATACGCAATGTGCACACAGCTTCGCTTGCATCGTGAGAGACGTTTGAATGAATGACAAAGACATCATGACAAGTAGGCAGTAGGTGCAAATGAGATACATCACATTTGTTTAGATATTTTTTTCGACAAGAATAGAAAGACATACAAATGCACTGGCGTGAAAGAGACAAAATAGCCGCAACTAACATATCGCCGGTCGTGTTGCACTCTTACGCTGTATGTAGATCTGTCTCTTTTTAGAAATGGCCAATTGTAAAATTGTTTACAACAGAAAAAAATTTAGATGTAATAATCATTGAACTGTTATGGAAATAATTAAAGATTTTGTGTACTTACACATGAAAAGTGATATCATGGAACTTGTTCTTGGTCTTTGAACTGTTTGTGCACCTTGCAAAAGCAGAATAAGACATTATTACGGCTCATATCGGTTTTTTTAAATTGTTAGCGAATGTACACTCAACTTGTGGCTCCTGTTGCGACTGAGACTCAATCAGGAGACGTCACCTGATTTTGCATTGGGATCGTAGCAGAGCGCGTGCCGCTTCTTAGTGTTTTAAGACTTCAATGGATGTACCTAAATAAATTTACTAAATGCGGGTAGGACTACGTTTGGCTACTAACGTGATGACTGTTTGCACCACTGCAATACTTATAGGTATTAAATACATCGATTTAAGCCACTAGCTGATCCGTGCGCGCGTTGCTATGCCATCTATCGATAATTGGTCGTGCCAATTCAAATATAAAAGAAACTTGGTTACCTTTGATTCTAATGACGCAACCTTTTAAAAGATAGACACATGCTGTCACGCAACGAAAGCTCTCAAAAAGCTATATTTTTCCCCGTTTTTGTTACATTTTTCATTCATGTTCCGCTCCTGTTGATAGTAGCGTAATGTTAAATCCCCTTTAGCTTTTCTCGATAAATGGACTATCCAACAGAGAAAGAATCTTTAAATTCGGACCAGCAGTTCCCGAGATCCTTGCGTTCAAACATACAAACAAACTCTTTAGCTTTATAATATTAGTATAGATTGGATGTGGCCAGAGCACCTTGAAATTGGTAATAAACTGCGTCTGTTTATGTAGCGTAAGTGGTTTAATCTCCAATCTACTTGACCCCTAGAATCGCTAGCGGCGAGGTATGCTGTGGTTCTACTTGTTTTGGTTACGAATATAAATGACAGACAAACATTTCCGGTGTTCACCCCTTTCTGGAGCCGACTGGAACGGAAAGAGTGAGCTCACTCTTCCCAACGATGACATAGTTCCGTGCGCCTGAAGTTTCTGATTGGGCACATCCAATATAAACGATCGATGATTAAATACACAATACAGGTACAGCAAATAAATACCTACATTTTAAGAAAACCAAGACACTACAAATCTTTGAATCTCCAGAACTGACTCGATATCTACAATCTGGTGCCATTTGCATCGATATGGGCATGTTGTTCGCCAGCCGTCGATTCTGAGCATTGGGTTTCATTGATCGTTACTTGGTGCCAGCGGAATCGATTTCGTTTCTGTCTGATAAGAGAAACCTGGAATGATGAAATAGGATGCACCTGCGCAAAAGAATTTATAAATTTAAGTTTAACTTTAAAAAAACCGGACTGTAAAAAACATATGATAAAATTGTTTTATTTTTTTAAATAAAGAGTGACGAGACGAGCATGTCATGTGCCTGTTGGTAAGCAACATGCCTGTCACATAACAGCACAGTGTCACGCAACTATTGGAACATCATGAAGAGTCCAAATCATTACCTAGCACTGCACTGCGCTCGTCACCCAGAGATCTAAGATGTTATATCTCTAAGCCCTGTAATTTCACTGGAAACATTGCCCTTCAAACCGGAATACAGTAATGGGAACAGGCTTGCACATTACTGCTTGGCGGTAGAATAACTGACAAAAGGTGTGGTACTTCCCCAGACGGACTCTGCCAAGAGTCCTACCACTACTAAACCTAAGGACACTTGGGTGCTTAAGATGAATCTAACGATACCTTAATTGTCAAAATCCATCTAGCCGTTTGGAAGATACGTGGGAATAAAGAAATGTACAAACATACAAGATACGCGCGAAAAACATAACGCTTCTTTCAGTCGGGTAAAAATCAAAGAGTTTGCAACAAAAAATGCAAATTAAATAATTATAAATAAATATTGGTGGACAATTCACATACAACACCATCTGACCCCAAACTAAGCAAAGCTTGTATGATGGCGGCCATATTAAATTAACTATTACATGCAATAATGTTTTTTCTTTCGGTATTTTATAGATACATATTTAGATATTACTACGGTAAGTAACAAAAATATAACACTTTGAAATTTTCAAATTACTATGGTTCAAAAAAATTTTTTTTTTATGCAGAGATTTTCTCGTAAAAATTCAAAAATTGCAGTTTCGTAAAATTTTTGTAAATTTTCTAAACATTTTTGACCGTTTTCCTTTCCAAGCAATCAATAGCAGAGACCCAAACTTCTACACATTGTTATTGTTTTACTAAAAGCGCTTAATTGTAATTACAAAATTATAAATTCCGTTTAAAAATCTTAAGGCGATTTTTGAATTGCCAAAAATTAAATGTAAATCCGTACGTAAAACTCATGTTGATGAATAAAAAAAAAACGTATAAGTACCTATTGGTTTTTCAAATTCAGTTTTCAAAGTTTTGTTATTTTGACCAACCCTATCAGATTAAAAGCTAAACGCAGAATGCAGCTATTTTCATATACATTTTCCTCGGGCTATTTATTGAACGTGTGTGCTTTAAAGCCAGACATTTGCGGTGGAGACCGACAACCGTGATGGATGACAGTGCTGGATAACTACATCAGGGTTTTAAATGTTTACTGGGACCTTAATGATCAAGTTGATCAAGTAACTACTTATCATCGTTTTCCAAGCATTCGTTATCATTATCATCAGCCTTTCCTAGTCCACTGCTAGACAAGGCTCCCTTACGACATTCTACTCAATCCTATGTACTCTGCTTTTATTCCCTTGTCACTGTTTGTATATGGTTGCCTTTTGTTTATGGTTTTTATATCCAATTTCATTGCATCCTACGCTAAGTGTGCGTATTTGCGATCTCCTTTATCTGTCCTACGGCAGATTTGACTAGCTTACTGCCACTTCAGCTTGCTAATGCGTTGAGCTATGTCAACAACCTTGATCCTAAGATGGTCGACTTTCTCTCATACAAAATATTTTAGAGAAACTCCGAGCACGGCTCGTTCTATAGCACGGTGTGCGACCACAAGCTTGTGGATGGTCATAACTGTCCTACCCATGTTTCGTCATCGTTGGTCATGACCAATGAAAAACTGTACAACGCACTGATTGAAAACATTGATATCAGATAAAAATGCTTGTAATTTCCCTGAAAACAATGCTCTTTTACTATTATTGACGATAGTATGTGGCTCCCCAGACGGACTCTAGGAAAAAACTTACAACTAACTTCAATACTGTCCATTACTGCATTGCAATTGTTACTTGAAGAAACACATAATGAATTTGGCAGTGGAAACTTCTTTTGGCGGACCGCACACAGATTTTTCCGAAGGATGTAAGTGTAGCTGATAGCTGTGAGGTGAAAGGCTTGATCGGGTGAGCTCGGGACCGCCGGCTGTGCCCAAGCAAGAGAGATACAGCTATCAGCTCTTCATTGCTGTGTCGTCTTGTTTTTTTTTGTACAATTTTGATTATTTTGTATAATAATAATTTTGATAGAATAAAAATAAATTAAAATAACTTGATTCTCATTTTTTCTACTAATACGATCCATAAAATATTAAAATAACCAGATAATTCAGTTTTTATTTCCGTTGTGCAGTCCTAAACACTACGGCTTCACCTAGAAATATTCATAAACCTGCGCTCTAGAATCCTACTAATATTATAAATGTCAAAGTATGGATGTTTGGATGTTTGTTGCTCAATCACGCCGTAACGTATAAACTTAAACTTGGAATACAGTTAGATTATAGTCTAGAAGAACACATAGGCTACTTTTTATTCCGGGGGCAATAACGGGAACAACGGGAACGGGAACTACGCGGGTAAAACCGCGGGGGACTGCTAGTGTAATTATATATAGCTGTACTGTATCACAATCACTATATTAAAAATGTTCATGTTTGGTTGTTGGAATCGAACCCACAGCCTTCGAAGGGTTCGAAGGCAGGTTTACCACAGACAGTATAAAATAAGTAAATAAATATTGGTAGGTAGCTCTCACACAGCTCCATCTTGCCCCAGACTAAGCAAAGCTTGTACCAAGGAAAATGTACAATTGTACATGCTACGTATATTACACTTGCAAAAACAAAACCGGCGATAAATATCAGTTAGTCTAGTATTTGTTTTGTGTCAGGTGGCGAAGCTTTTTGACCACTTTTGACTATCCTCTAACAAAGCCATGACGTCAAATGCGTGCGTTGTCCACCCACAAAGTGCAAAGGTCATAGAACCAAACATGGGGCGTGGGAAATCAAAGCTGGTCACAAGGAATGTTTGAATTAATATTTAGGTACAAACTACCTCCCACGACTTTGTAGATTTAGTGTTAGCTTGGATTAATACATATCGATAAAGCTATTTTGGGTACTGTTATTTAGGATGTTATAATTTATTTACTGTAGACATAATGACTGGGGTTAAATCTAATTTAAGTTACAAAACAAAGGTCATTTGAACACAGTATAAGTTACGGTGGTCTAGTCGGGAGAACGGCGGCTGCCGATCCGGAGACCCCGGTTTCAAACCCCACACGCACCACTGTCTTTTCGAAGTCATGTGCGTAATGCCGCTAACTTAAAACGGTGAAGGAAAACATCGTGAGGAAACCGACATGTACCTAGAATCTTTCGAAGTCATGTGTCATCCGCCAACCCGCACTGGGCCAGCGTGGTGGATTATGACCTTAACTCTCTCCTTGCGAGAGAAGGCCCCGAGTCCCAGCAGTGGAAATGTTGAACACAGTAAAGATTAGCAGGTTCCGACTTATCACGCAGATCGTTTCGGTAAATTTTGCTCAAAAAAAGTTTCGGTAAAGTCACCCAAATTTTGCTTGCAGCTCTCGGCATATACCAGGTCCTTCCCAGAAGTGGTATTGTCTACAGTGTCCTTGTGCTAGTCGTACGGGATAATTGCCGTACTCAACAAGAGTACGCCATGTTAGTTTGGTAAGTAAATGAATAGGTGTATGGTCTACGTAAGTGCGGAAGAATACCTAGTCAGTAAGAATAGGTTAGCCTTAATAACGTAAGAATAGGTAGAGGCAACTGGAGTCAACAACCATAGGTTCTTTTAAAGAAAACGGTATTGTAAAATACTGTACTGTATTTCACAACACTGTTCTTCAGTACAATACAATAAAGAGTAGCTCTTAATGAAATCGCCACAAAATAAAGGATATAACTTACGATCATCATCATAATATTTACGCCACTCATTCCGATCCCCGGCCTTACGTTCCCAAACTGTCAACAACTGCTTTTCAAAAATTGACACCATTCCATCTTATCTCTGAGTATTCTACGTGCGTAAAACTATGTCAGTGACCTTAGTTTTCTGATGGACTAATCCCTCAGAAAAACGTTATAAATTGTATCGTATAAAAGTTACGAAAACGTGTTTTCAGTATTTATCATGGAGTTATTCAACGCACTCACGACACTTTTAGTACAAATCTTAAATTGATTCGCATTTTATTCACATTCAGTGAATATTGTTTTAGTGCAAATCTAAATTGGTTTGCTTTTTAAGTAGCTACATGTAAAATGCGCCAATGAAGATTTACTTCGATCATGGATTCCAGAGATGAAGTTCCTCTAACAGGCTGTAAACTTCCCGTTAGCAGCATATACAATCTGTTTATAAGTTGATCCCGATAGCATGATAAAGGCAAGTCACGCTCGAGAGTGGGCGCCGTCCGAACCTGCGTCCAAGCCGGCCGCGGCTATTAAATGAATGATAATGTACCAAACTAGCGGCTTCGTGCTCTTGCCAATAGTAAAATTGTGAACAGAAGTGAAACTACGACTTAATTGTGCTATTATTTATCATTTTGATTTAAGCTATTCATTTCGCTTTAAACTGTGGTTGTATTGAAGGTCCAAAATTACAGTTAGCATCCCAACAATTTAAAAATGATAGTGTCACATCTATCATTATTACCTATGTAATAGTTAGTTTACTTTTCGTAATTCTACAAAAAACATATATATTATACCGATATCAAGTATATTAATTAGTACGTACCCTGGATTTCACCAGGTTAATGGCGTGCCCAATTAGCCTCTTCTTCAATTCTCTGCTACCGTTTTTGTTGTGATAATGAAAGCATTGTTGTCTATATTGAAGTATCTGATCACCCATATTGTTTTATCATACCCCGGATATCCATTATTAATCCATTGTTGGACATTGGACAATTCACACACAACACCATCTGATCCCAAACCAAGCAAAGCTTGTACTATGGTAGATGATGTAATATTTAAATAGTTTTAAATAAATGATCATTCGATGGTGTAACGTATAAAATGGGTCTTCCTGTTTGCAAAATTCAGTATAATTGATAGTGTCATTGTTACCTGTGAAGTGTCTTTGTTGTATTATGACAGATTCTGCTTTCTTGAGTTTCTCTTAAGGCCGATTTAAACTGAACGAACATAGAGCTAGAGCTGGAACAAGAGCATTCTTTCTCGATCTTTTAGTGTAAACGAAAGATCTTTCTTAGCGTTTTCCATATAAAGGCCGATTTACATCAGACGAGCGAATGCTCATTCTATCCCTACTGTATCAAATTCATTTGGTGTCAACAAACGTAGAGCATTCTTTCGTTGTTTTGTTTGCGTTTGCGATGTACGATGCGATGTACTTGTCGAATACACCTCAGTGTGACTCATAATTTATAAGTATTCGCGATAACATCTTGCAGGCGTATAAACTAAGAAGATATCATTTATTGTGTGGTCTCAAGGCCCGAAGCCATGATATACCGGAGCAAATCGACCAATACATTGTCAGCTTTCATTTGGACTGTTAGCGCTGATCTTGAAATTGTTGCTGTCAGAGAAGAAACTGAATTTGAAATAAGCCTCGCGCACTACTAAAAATCACTGAAAGATTTTTAACCTGTTTTTAGAGAATTTGAGCTCTCGCTGCGTCATTTTAAGTTACTGCTTTTTGCTTTTTATTATTTTCCAAACTAATTGAACAGTTGAGCCCGTAATGGGATTTTAGCTTACTGCTGCTTTATACATTTGTATGGTCATTGGTCGGGGCCTGAAGAAAACTCACAGTGTTGCCTTGACCTGAAAATGAGACTACCTCATGGTGTTCAGAAGCTTTTATGCAACCTAGCCGGTCTTCGACCTCCACTATCTAATGCGCAATTTTCATCGCGTCTTCGCTTAAAATACGTGTTGGGTCGTCCTCGATTTTGCCCAAGAATGAGAGAACCAATACAGCCTGCGCGGAAAGCGTTGAGCTGTGTGTAGGTCATGACCTGGTCTTGATACCAACTTTTAGACTGTGCCTATTCTTGTTTATATTGTGTGTAGCCGCTCTTCAGCACGACGTTTCTGCAAAAGATAGGAAGTGTTGTCAGCTCTCGATCACTAGCTTCCTGTGCAACTGCATTTTGAGATCTTGCCATGCGGCCATAAATCTAGAGCATTTTAGGAACAGGTGCCAGACCAATTCCGACTTATCGAGGGCTACTCACGCCCAGGGGCATTTTTGAGCCTAAACCTGTAAAGTCAGTAAAGTCTGCTGCCTTTACGCTATTTCTCTAAACAATTTACTCAGAATCTGTTGATTATTATTATTTATCCTCATGAATTGGACATGACTGCATTTTCTTTTTATGTTAGAGTGAATTGGACGAAACGCTGGTCAATGCGAAACAAGGTCGAGTGTAGTAGTTACTCTACTGTATGTTCTATGAAGCACGGAGCACGGCAACTGTTGTCGTTATACGCACGTGTTCCGGACGGGCACGTGCGGAGAATAAGCTGGGATCGGAGTTTACCAAGTTTGCTCAGAGTCGGTTGATTATGCGGTCTGGAGGACTTGATGTCACGTAATTGATATCGGAGTAGGTTAGATGTATTTGGATCTGTGACGTTGTATACTTTGTTGTGGGATTTGTACTATGAATACTCAAAGTTCGCAGACGTTTTAATTAAGGCAATCTTGCGAATTTGTATGACAGTAGGTATATTAAGCCCGTTATGGTTGTTAAAGAATAAAATACCAGTTTAGACTTTTACGAAATACCCTGAAATAGAACTTGAAGCTCTACACACAGAAACAATAAAATTTATTACTGCAACATGTTTTTAAAAAGTACCTACATACATTTGCTTGCCATGTTTAATAATTTAATATATTGGACAATAATTAGATAGTTTTAAAATTTCAAAACAACCTTTTGTATTTCTGGAAGTCTATACTTAGTCTTATTTTTGGGATGACTTGACTTGACTTGATTTGACTTTAAAATATTTATGTTTTATTATGACGATAAATGTAACTGAAATAAAAGAATTAAGGTGCATAAATTTCACGACAAGAAAACAACTTTGAGGGTCATTTTATAGAAAAATAGTTATCGAAAAAAATGTCTTGTGGCAATTTATTCGACAAAAAGAAAAGACTACATGTGCTCTAATTATTTATTTGAAGTTGTACGCATTTTCCTCTAATACCATATATTCTTATTTAGTGATCTTACATTTCGTATGCTTTTCTTTTTAGGGAGAGGCTTCGTGCAAAGGTAGTAATACATGTCTTCTATTTCTAAGGTACTTATTAATGCAAGGCATTGTTAATGCACTGGCAAAATGTAGATTAGCAGTTTTTATATCTCAAATGTTATTTTAACCGAATTTTAAAAAGGAAGAAGTTCTCAATTCGGTAGCAATCAATTTTTTTTTGTATGTATGTTACGCGATAGGTTCCTCTAATTGTAAATTAATTTTGATGTTTTTTTTTTACTTGTAAGTTCATAGTTTTGAGGTCGTTCCATGGGGTGCGTGGCTCGAAAACCTCTACATGATGCACCCTGGGCATCATACAACAACTTGCCTCGGTGGCATCTTGTTGTGTGGTGGCGAATCCCGGCCGGGGCTGGGAACTTCTACACGCGCTCCTCATCCCCTTGAGCAGTGCGTGTAGATATTGGGGAGAGGGACTGGAAGACTTGGGAAGGTTACTCGGCTGACATATCGGAAAAAAGAGTTTAATAATGTGATTGAGAGTAGAGGGACTCCCAAAGTGGCGGGTTACATATCATATCAGGAAATTCAGGAAACACAAATCTTTACACACAATCATGGAATAAAAGCGTTACCACAACAAAGATTATTAAATTTCCTACTCACCTAGTGAAAATCAGCTTATAATTATCACTATTTGTATAATTAAATCACAAGAAACTTCACAATAACAAACGAGTAATTTACCAGTTGCAGACTGACATCAAATACCATAAAAAAGCATTTGACAAAGTTGACGTATTGCGCGTTTATATCTAGCTCGTTTCTTTCCGTACAAAGTATTTCTATCCTACTTTGGCGTATAGTAAACGCCAAAGTAGGATAGAAATACTCAGTATAGAGTAAACAAGCGAAATTTGGTTCTAACAAAATCGACCTATTCCCGGTTCCCGCCACGTTTCTAGAGCATCCGGGTATCGTCAAACCCCACTGCAGTGAGTAAAGACGGCGGCAAGCATCAGCGACGATGCGGTCTACTATGGCACGTGTTTACCTAGAAGAAACCGATTCACTCTCGATTTGAAGAGACCAAAATTAAAACCCACTCAGGCAACGCATTCCATATCCTAGACGTTCTTATCACAAAAGTCAAACCTCTTCGTCCGTGTCTTTGGAATATCAACCATGTAACGGTGCCGATTTTTCGACCTACGAGAAGTCCGATAGAAAATAGTGCAAGGTGGTATTAGATCATGTAGATCAGTTGCGCTCTCTCCGAACTGTATCCGATAAAAACCCGATTGGCTAGCAATTTTGCGGCGATGGGCGATGTTTAAGACTTTGAAGTCTTTTTCGCACTAGAGTATCTTTGCCTATGAGCCTTTTGGCACGTCTCTCGATCAATTGCAGAGCCTCAAGCTGATACTTAGCCGATATCTATGTAACAAACACAGTTTAGCCAGGAAGAGAAATCAACTCTTAATGTTCTAATAGCTGCGTGGCATTTTCTTATAATGGGCAGTTGTGTTATTTGCCATCAAGGGTATGTATTGAGTGGTATTGATCGCGTTGTCTCTATATATTATACTAGTGACGCCACATGGTTTTGTCAGCGTAGTTCCGTTCCCGTTACTTTCCTGACAACAGTAAAAAAAGTAGTTTATGTGCTATATCAGACTATAATCTGTGTTACCTAATTTAACTCCATCCATTCAGATGTTTTGAAGTTAGTAAGCAACAAACATGCAAACTTTTCCATACAACATGTTAGTAGGATTGTATGATAAAGAACACAAAGATAGACTGAGACATGACAGACTTAAAACATCCCTTCTCGTGTCAGTGCCCAAAAATCCCTCAGACCTAAAGATCAGGCAGCAAAGTGTCAAAAAATAAATGTGTTTCATTATCTAGCTACTACCAAAATAAGGTCACAGCTAGTCCTCGCAAGTTTTGAATACCCAGCACCCTTAAATATTGAGAATTCAATTACGGGGTCCATCCAAACTGTACAATGAAGACGTTTTCGCCTGTCAGGGCTTGACGTAGGTCTGTGTCAAAGCGCCGTTTGCCTCTATATAAAACTGGGTTCAAGAGGGTGGTGACATTTACCCTGTGACAGTATGAGCTTGATCTTATTTGAATATAAAAATAATTTATGTTTTATGTCTAAATAGCTGCTTTCAATTTTTTTTCTGTTAAATCGGTTTATCAGAGTTGAATTGAAAAATATTTGTACATGCCTCCAGCCATCACATTTTTGACAGCTGGAGGTACAATAAGTACAGGTATTCTAACCGGAGAAATAAAAATTGTTGATTTTTGATTTTTTCATATACATATTATATTTTTACGTTTTATTTTCTCTAACAGAAAATATAAATAATCTATAGGTGAGTGTTGACGTACACCACTAAGGGGCCCCATTTAATCCTACGCCCGAGTCACAAGTCTTGGGGTCTACTCGAGATTTCTCTCTCTGTCACACGATGGACCCGGCACCCGCACGGTGAATCCATGGAATGCTAAGAAGTTCGTCTCTTCACTTTTACTTTAACGAAAAAAAAACAACCAAGTTGGTCAAGTCGTTCTAGAGTGTTGCGCTTGGCAACACAGACTGAAACTCATTTATAGGGTTCCGTAAAACGTAAAAACGAAACCCTTTTAGATTTGTCATGTATGTCTCTCTGTCTGTATGTCCGTCCGTATGTCACAGTCACTTTTTTCCGAAACTATAAGACCGATTATACTGACGAAACTTTGTAAGTAATGATGTTTGTATTCTGTGAACTGCATTTAGATTTTTACATAAAAACATAAAAAAACTACAAAGTTTGGGGTTGCCCCATACATAGAACTGAAACTCAAAAATGTTTTTTTCATCAAACCTATACCTACGTGTGGGGTGTTTATGGATAGGTCTTCAAAAATGATATTGAGGTTTCTAATATCATTTTTTGCTGAACTAAATCATTTGCGCGAGAGACACTTCCAAAGTGGTAAAGTGTGTCCCTGTAATATTTAAACTAAAGGAATGATAAAACATTAAACAATATATAAATAAATATTGGTGGACAATTCACACACAACACCATCTGACACCAAACTAAGCAAAGCTTGTGTGATGGCGGCCAAATAGCTGATATAATACTTATATAGTTTTAAATACATACTTATTATACATAGAAACACCCAGACACAGTGCAAACATTTGAATTCATCACACAAATATTTGCACTGGGTGGGGATCGAACCCACGACCCTCGGCTTCGCAGGCAGAACTACTACCAACTAAGCCACGAGGCCAGTCGTGACGTACATTACCATCCAAACTTCCAACGGAAATTAGTTTGAACTCGATCTAGTAAGCAGTTTTTTAAGACGTCATAATTACACTATTATTAAAACATCGATCAAAGTTACAACGAACTACAAGGTCTTATGTATTATGCTACTGGCTGCTACGGAATCCTTCATGGGCGAGCCTGACTCGCACTTGGCTGCTTTTATTAATTTTAAACAATATGTTTTTAACGATGCGCCTGATCGTACCACCATACTTACAAACACTTACTTTGTCAAGTAGCTACTTCTCATATATGTAGATCACAGCTCTGCTGCATGCGATTTTCAAAGTTTTAAGGTCTGTTGTTGATATGAGGTGTATAATGATTTCTATTTCATGAGCAATTGCTCTGGAAACATTTTCTTTAAGACCAAATCATAGCAATCAAGCAATGTATCAATCACTGTTTTATAATATAATCGAAGTGCACTTCTTTATCAGCTAGAAGATTTAGTGCATCCTCTGGTGGTCTTCTCAAAACAGTGTTGGAACTAAATAGGTGAATGAATGCATTTGAAAAGATTCCTTACTGTTGAGGAAGTGTATGGTGATGACGTGGGAATTTTCACACTTTGCTAAGAATCCACATGACCGACATACCCTTCGCAGCGATCATCTCAATTTTTTATTTATTCTTTTGACGGGAGGTGTTCGCACATTATTTTCGGGAATGTTCCCATTAGACGTGGGTGAGGAATTTTTACGTTTGCAGGTACCTATATTTGTATGTGCCTTGCATTTTTTTGCTTAATGGCGTTGATGCATATTTTATTATGACAAAACATTTTTTTTGATTAATATATAATGTTAAACAAATAAATAGTACAGGAGTAGTTTCTGGCAACCGAAAACAACATCGTTTGTTAGAAAATAATTGATTTTCTTCTAAAAAACCGTTTCATTATATTAAATTAAATTCAGACACTCGACCAAATTTCATGAAGCCATTCATGAAGTCACGAGCTTTAGTTTTTTGTTCATATATATAAAAGTACCTGGTTGACCGAGCTTTGCTCGGTTTTTTTTTCGTAAAATTATGTTTAGGAAGATACGAATTACGTACTGATGAAATATCACTACATACCTAGTATAAAACGCTTCCCGCTGTCCTTCTCTCCCTACATACCACATATATATTTAGATCTTTCAAACCACGTAAAGGATTTGATGTATTTTAAATAGGTACATAGGTACAATAGGTATAAGCATACATAGGTACATAAAAAGGATTACAAAAAAGTCCGTTGTTGTATATATCTATCTTTAACGGCTTAATATTGCTTAAAATCGCTTTGTAAATAAGGTATTATTGACGAAGCGATTTAAAACAATATTCAATTGAGTTCTTAACTTAAATAGGTTCATTGTGCATTTCATATAGATCAATATAGGCCTTAGGCACATCATGTAATTTAAATTAATGCTTTCGAGGATATTACCGATTTAATATGCAATGCAATGGGACATTTTTACCAGCATTGCACCCGTGCAAAGCCGGAGCGGGTCGCTAGTGAATAATTTTCTTTTTTTAATCTTGCCGGAATAACATAAAAAAAATTTAACGGGATATTTTTTCAATAAAGCATCTTCGAGTCTTGCTTAACAGCGCCATCTATTATACTGTTATACTGTTGCTGTATCAGTTAGTTTGTATAGGAACATTAAGTTACAAGTATTGTATTGTAACTTACATTTATCAAGCACAGATTCGCTCCTGTATGGAGTGAGTACTGCTCGCACCTTTGGCATGGATCGGCTAAGTATCACCTGAAGGCTTTGGAATCGATCGAGAGACGCGCCAAAAAGCTCATAGGCACCGACACTCTTGTGCGAAAAAGACTTCAAAGTCTTGAACATCGCCGAAAAGTTGCTAGCCAATCGGTTTTTTATCGTATACATTTCGGCGAGAGTGCGACTGATTTCCATGAACTTATCCCACATTGTCCTTTTTACATCGGAATGCTCGTAGCTCGATAAAGCAACATCGTTTCATGGTTGATTTTCCAAAGACACGAACAAAGAGATTTGACTCTACTTTTGTGATAAGAACGTCTAGGCTATGGAAATACGTTGCCTGAGTGGGCTTTTCCCGTTGGCTACAACTTTTGTGTCTTCAAATCTAGAGTGAATCGGTTTTTTTCTAGGTAAGCACGCTCCATCGTAGACCGCATTGTCGTTTAACATCAGGCGAGATGGCGGTCAAGTGTAAACCTATTAAAGTTAAAAAAAACGCCAATACTTGGATAAAATTTGTTCGTGTTTTTTTAGATTCTATTAAATTAGAAGGACTCACAGTAAATGAGGAATTTGAAAAAAATGGTTTGATCTGGTTTCGAACCGCGCACTTCTGTATTTGAAACCGCCCAATTTCTCGGTTGTGATATAACGACACTAAACACAATCATGTACGAAATACACATTCGTATTCTAATGATATTGTAGCAATTCTTAATTGCTTCAAAATGCGCTTAAAACGCCGTTTTTGACCCTACCTAAATCCTAGCTAAATCGATTTATCGCCTCCGAAACCCCCTGCATAGAGACTAAATTTCATCAAAATCGTTGAAGCCGTTTCCGAGATTCAGATTCTGTATACTAAATACATATAAACATACATCCAGGAATTGCTCGTTTAAAGGTTTACAAATAATAGGATTTTCTATGAAGAAAACATAAGCGACTTCAATTTAAAATAAAATTCAGACACGACTAAATTTTATAAGAAGCTATGAATGACTACGTGGACTATTAGGAAACCGCCACACCAATTTCCATAAAATTTATATGAGGTCACCTCTCAAGTATTTTGTACCAAAAAAATGAAGATAGCGGAGCTATCGCGCAAGATACGTACCAGAATATACAACGGAATTGAGAACCTCCCCTATTTTAAAGTCGGTTAAAAAGATAAAAATTTTGTCACGTAAGCGAATAATTGATTATTATTATTGGTCTAGCCTCAAACCAAATACTCATAGGCTTAGTAGTGCAACGCCATCTATAGTTAAATACAACAGTCAGTTTGTGCAGATAATTCGCCAATAGGATTTTTTTTCGGTTTTTTGTTAGAAAATACTTAGCTACAAATTAAATACAACGATATTAAGACGTTGATAAAGAGGGAGCCCTTTTTATAATAGTTTTTCTCAAAAATAAAAACACAAAATGAAGAATGAGAGAGGTAACAGCCATCAGGATTCGAACCGAGGCCTCGTAATTTCTAAAGCGACCGTTTCCCATTTGCGCTAAACAGACGACGTGCAAATTGCCGAAATTTGTTATCGTATTCTAATGACATTGTATGAGTTTTTCATTGCCTCAAAAAGCCTCTAAATTGACGTTTTCCTTGAATAAAACCTAGCTAGATCGATTTATCGTCCCCGAAACCCCCTGCATACAAAATTTCATGAAAATCGTTCGAGCCGTTTCCGAGATTCAGATTCTATATATATAAATATACATATATAGGTACAAGAATTGCTCGTTTAAAGGTACAAGATAAAGTTTTGTATGCTCTTTTTTGTTTTTAAAATTGACGTGTAAATTGTACATTTATGAATAAAGAACTTTGACTTTATGGAACCTCTTTTTATGTGGGAGAAATACTTGTATGTATCCTCACCATGCAGGGACATGGTGAGGTATGTCAAGCTCGACACCATGGCGACGACAGTCATGGTGCCAGCTAAAACCCCCACAGATTTCTCATGCATGGTCAGGGGTCAGGGTCGCTTTTTGTATTTCCGTCAACGACCCTGATCCTTGCCGCCGTCTTTACATAATGCATTTGAAAAAAATAAAAAAAAAAATTTGTGCTATCGAATGCAGTTATTTTTGGTTTTTCGAGTTGGTTATTTCGTATACAACACATTTAAGCCATAAAACCACTGTCTCCTTTATAAATTATTAATATAATAGCTGATCGACTACTTGAGAAATCGCAAAAAAAAATCTCAAGTGTCAAAAATGTTAGTTTACATTTTAAGTACATTAATTATAAACAAACGATACCGCGAGAAGCGTCTTGAAACGCTCTTAAGAATGATGGGCTTAAACACGTACAAGTAACGAATTACGTTAGCGGCAGCTGGAGGATCGAAAAAAAACCGAAATGATTTCAATTAAATTTATTTAAAATATAAAAATTACAATTAATTACTATAACTAGAAAAGGTGAGACCACTTCGATGTGGGAAAATGGAATGCCTTCCTATAATTAAAATTGGTGACAACTCGGTCGGTTGCGCAACGCCGCGTCAGCAAAGTGTTGGCCTGGGAACCGGTGGATCTGCAACGTCGGCGATATGCATGTAGCAGGGCTGCGTAATTCCTCCACCCTTAGAACGGCGACTATTTTAGCACGTTCAGTGAAAATGTTGCCGGGACGTTGCCAGGATCTTCTTCCTTCAGGATTGTAGTCGGAGGCTGCTGGTCCTTTTCATAGCTCGCATCTGAATAGGTAGGTGGCTCCGAAATCTTATGATGATAGTGAGTACAGTTGCACTTAACAGTACTGGGTAGAATGGTAGGTACTGTTGTGTGGTATAAGACATTTGGTTGCACGTTGTCTATTTGTAGAGGAGTCTGGACCATGAGTTTGTCCTGGATGCTGTGCAGTCCTTGGAGGTCAGTAGAGTCCAGGTTGATGCGAGTTCCTGTCGTTCTCGTTGACGATGGTGAACTCTTCAGTTTTCAGGTGACATCCTGTAGGAAGCGTGGTGAGGTAGCTTCCATGAGATGTGGGCTTCTCGCTTCAGGGTGACTGTAGTAAATTGGCAGGATTCTTGCAGTACTTGGTTGATGTTCAGCTCCTGTATGCAATGAGATCTAATGCGGATCTGGTGGGTGACTTCGTTTTCACAGAGGTACCAGTTTTATAACTTCGGGCATTCTGCCTCTATGTACACGAATGTCATCTCGTTAGTTGCTATGAAGGGAAAGGATGGGACAAGAGCCTGAGCGTGTCTGTTAAGCTATAGTTAATTTATATAAATCATAATTATCCTTAAACTATCGGGTACTTAAAAATGAATACTATCTGGCTATTCAAATAGTATAATCCCGGTCTAATAATATTATAATATTCTCTAAATTCTAAATTTAAAATCTAATTTCTATCATAGACAATGCTTTTGGTGCCAAAACTAAAGCCGTCTATAATACCTCTTTTAACTCTAGGTTTTAAAAATTATAATTGATTTAAAACTTTGCCAAGCATTTTAGTAAGATAGTCTATTTAAATTTCGCATAGTCAGTAAGTGTCATTAGTCATTTAGTCTTGGTAGCTTAATAGTTCATGAGTCCAAGTCTGTGGGGTAGTAGTCTTGGTCCATTGTCAAAAACTCAAGTTTTATCTCCTGAGTTCGTATCATTGAGAGGATCGTTACTAGCAGGATTTTGTAATAAATCGGCTGCTTTAGGGATACGCTTTAGCCTTGATTTGGCCACGGGACCTCGTTTTTTAGAAGTATATATGTGGATAGGTAAGTCAGCTAAAACGGTGTCTTGCGTGAAACGTGGGGCGGTCTTTTGTCGACTAGCGAGGGGGTTCTTTATAAAAATTTGCTGTTGGGGTACATATTGCTTTTCGGGTTCCAGAGTCATATTTCCTCTGTCTATTAGTGCGGTACGGTTGGCGTGAGATAAAGAATTTATTATTTCATAGACTTCATATGGTCTCTATGAGTTTGAATGTACTGCTGTAATAACTGTTGTCTCAAGTCAATGTCTAGGCAATCTCGGGGGTCAAAGGGTTTAGTTACTGTAGGTCGTTGAGTGAAATGTGTCTGTCGATTAAATTTGTCCAGAGGTTGGTCAGTTTCCTCTATTAAGGGCATGACTTCTTTGGTATGTATTTCTACATGCGAAAGAGCGTCAGCGTTAGTATTAGATTTGCCTTTTTTGTAGATAACTGTAAAGTCGTATTCGCTCAGTCTAAGTCGCCATCTCGTAAGACGTGAATTCTGTTCTTTCAAATTCACCATCCACTGTAGAGGTTTGTGGTCAGTTAAAATCTTAAATTTTCGTCCGAATAAATAAGGCCTAAAATATTTTGTGGCCCAGACTATAGCAAGAAGTTCTTTTTCAATGGTGCTGTACTTCATCTCGCTTTCGTTTAAAGTTCGAGATGCGTAACACACTGGCTTATCAGATCCAATAGGACCCTGGGATAAAATTGCTCCTATAGCTACATTTGAAGCGTCTGTCGTGAGATTGAATTCTCTTTTAAAGTCTGGGTATTGTAAGATGGGGTCATTAGTTAGGAGTGTCTTGCATTTCTCAAAACAATTAACATACTCATTGCTAAGGGTGACTTTACTACCCTTTTTTAGGCACTGAGTAAGTGGTTTAGTTGTACGGGCGAAATCTGGTATAAATTTTCTATAATAGCCAATAAGACCTAAAAACTGTTTTATCTCCTTTGGAGTCTTAGGGATGGGGTACTTTTTAATAGCCGATATTTTATCGGGGTTTGGCTTTATTCCATCTCGGGTGATGACATGACCGAGATAGGCTGTTTCTAGTTTGAGAAACTCAGATTTGTCCAGTTGGATTTTAAAATTGGACTGTCTAAGTGTCTGAAATACCTTTTCTAGGTTAGTCATATGTTCTTGCAGGGATGTACTGAACACTATGACATTATCTAGATACACGAGGCAAATTTCATTCTGAAGACCTCGTAGGACATTGTCCATTACACGTTGAAACGTGGATGGAAAATTTTTGAGTCCTGTGGGCATTCGAAGAAATTCAAAATGCCCGTGTTCAACATTGAACGCGGTCTTCTCAATGTCCTGAGGATCTATTTCTACTTGGTAGATCCCACTAGCCAAATGTAAAGTTGTAAAGTACTGACATTTGCCTAATTTATCAAGAACATTGCTAATATCTGGAATGGGGTACTTTTCGTCTAGTGTCTTTTCGTTAACCTTACGAAAATCGACCACGAGGCGCCATTCCTGATTTCCAGAGGCGTCAATCTTCTTGGGCACTACCCAAATGGGTGAGCTCCAAGCTGACTCAGACGGTTGTATAATACCCTGGTCTAGCAATTTTCCTATTTGGTCCTGTACCTCCTGGCGGTGTACGAAAGGATATTGATAGCTCTTAGTGTGCACTGGCACTTCGTCAGTGGTCCTAATTCGGTGTTTGATTTTATTAGTGAAGGTAAGTGCTTCACCTTCAATATAAAATACGTCCGAGTAACGAGAGCAAAGGGTTATAAGGTTTGCTTTTTCCTCTTCGTTTAAATGGTCCGTTCGTAACCGTGAGATAACATCATGGGCGCGAGGCAGTTGTTGGGTACGCGTGCACTCAGTATTACATAATTCCGCGTGCACTGGCCGGTCGAGTGAGAATATTATGTCGTTAGGCGTTGAGTTCTCGACTTCTAAGTAGCCACGGCTATTACTAACGGTGGTAATGCACTCGTGAACCATGCAATTACATAAGACTTGCTCCCTTATGAAAGCTTCGCCATCTGTAGTACCCACGGGAATACGTATGAGTTTAGATGTTCCCGCTGGAATAATATCTTCATATAAATTCACGTTGCGTGAGTTGTACATCCTAATGGGGTTAGACGCTGTCCGGGTTAAAAGTCTACCTTCCCTTAAATCTATGCGGGCTTCCCAATTACTTAGTAAATCTAAACCTATGAGCCCGTCGAAGTAATTATGAAACCGATAAATGAATAACTTCATACTATCAGCGTCATTGAATTCCTCGAAACACGGTAGCGTAATAGAATAATTATTCTTACTAGTCGCGTGTATGTTGGTTACCTCGAAAGGGTCGAAGTTAAGAGGATATTCTGGAAAGTACTTCTCAACGGCCTCGGGGCTTATAAAAGATTGGTTGGCTCCGGTATCTATAAGAAATTTTAAAGGTGGATCCGCGATTTGTATATAGGGTAAACGCCGCTGCGTCTGGAGATTTAATTCTATATTGGTTTTGGTGAACTCGAAACCTCCTGAAAATTTTGATCATCACAGTTAGAGCTTACCTGGTAGTCTTCAGGCAGTTGGTTGTCTGGAGTCGTCTCGTAAAAATAAGTCGGGTCACAAGCGAAGTCGGGGTTTAAACCGCTATCGCTATAGTCAGTGTAGTAATCCGACACCGGCTGATAACAGCTGTAATATGGGTCATACGCCGCGCACTCGTTCATATTCATTTCTCTGGTCTTAAAATAATTTGTTGGTGGCGGGTTACCGTACTTACTCCAATCATGGCCCGTGATCATTTTTGTGTGGGGCAATTGTTTAGGAGTAAACCGTTGAACTCCACTCATAGGCTGAGGGCCTTGAGGTTGTGGTGGATTACCGCGGGGTGGTAATCTAAAAATGTTACTACGTGCGTTATAATTAGGTGGCGGGGCAGCGAACATTCGCTGTGTGTTCGTGGGCATGCGATGTTGGTTATCAAATTTAAAAGGTTGAGGCGGAGGCCTCATGGGGTGGTGTCCCATAGGAACAGGCCAGTTAGGGGTCATTTGTAAATTATGTAGTCGCGGGGGTGTAAATGTCATTGCAGGTAAATTGGGGGTTACCTTAGGGGTTACCTGAGCTTTGGGGGTCTCGTTCCTAGATTGTAGGTACATAATATTAAGCTCTTCTTTTACAAACTCAAGCGCTTTTTCTATGGTAGCGGGGCGCATACAACGTATGCGGGAACCTAAGGGTTCTTTTAATCCGCGCACATATGCTTGCATTGTAACCTTTTTATATAGCTCACGTTTAGCTGCAATGGTTGTTAGTATCGACTCATGTAAAGTCACATATGTCATTATCGTACTAAACAAAGTTTGGCAATGATCATAAAATTCTTGGGGTGACTTGTTACCTTGAGAAGCTAATGAGAGGTCATTATATAAAGCTGTTTCGTCTCGCTGATCGGAGAAGTTATTAATCAAGGCAGTTCGAATGCCTAGCCAGCTGTCCGGAATTCCATTGGAATTTATAGTACAAGCTGCTGTTCCTGTAATTTTGTTGAGTATCCCGTTTAATAGACACAAATTTGGGAACTCACTGCCAGCTGCAGAACTTAGATACTGCGTTGCTATCTGGTCACATATGGTTATAAATCTAGTCAGGATATTTGGGTTGCCGTCGAATTCCGGGACAAGGCGGAGGGCCTTGAAGATAGTATCCGGGTCAACAGCCATTTTAATATTTAATTTAAAATTATCTAATTCTAAAATATCTCTACTACTATCTATTACACGTCGGCGGGCCTGGCGTGATTCAGGCTCCCGAGAACTAGAGGCTCTAAGGTGGTAAATCTTGACGATAAAGATTTGGGCTTAGGAGTAAAGGAAAGCAACACGAGAGTAATTCAAGTGCACTTACATGGATTTCATTTCTGGTTTCCCTCCGTGAATCGAGGATTAGATTCTCCTTCCAGGCTGCTGCAGGTCCGTAGATTCTGGATACTCGGTGCTGGTGCTTGATAGCCACCCGGGTAGCTCGCGACGCGAATATCGATATGAGATAGTCCCGAAATCTACCCGTGAGTATCCTACCGATTGCGCCAATTACGTTAGCGGCAGCTGGAGGATCGAAAAAAAACCGAAATGATTTCAATTAAATTTATTTAAAATATAAAAATTACAATTAATTACTATAACTAGAAAAGGTGAGACCACTTCGATGTGGGAAAATGGAATGCCTTCCTATAATTAAAATTGGTGACAACTCGGTCGGTTGCGCAACGCCGCGTCAGCAAAGTGTTGGCCTGGGAACCGGTGGATCTGCAACGTCGGCGATATGCATGTAGCAGGGCTGCGTAATTAACGCGGCACTTCATATGCCGAAGCGTAAACAAACGCACTTAGGTAACTTGACACCCGTTTTCCCGCCAAAATTGTAAAATCGATTTTCCAAAAGTGTAGCAAGCGGTTAAAATAAATATACTGATGCTTATGCGGTATTATTAGTTGTTGAAGCCATGGAGGTATTTAACTACAGTATATGCCACATGAGTCACAAACTTTTACATTCCAATAATAAGTTTTAAAAATAGCTTATTCTAAAAGTAGAAACGCTTTTTAAATTAATCTCTATCTGTTTTATTTCAGTGCGTGGAACAAAGAAAGCGGTATTTTAATTAGATTTTTAATCTCAATTTGTCCCTCGGAATTGGTTTCAATGTCTAGACAAAATCTACAAGGATACAAAAAATGTTCACATACACACACACGCACAAATACAAACAAACATGACCGTGTTGTATTTAATTAAGTCGCTGGTAGATTTCAGTTGGGTCTCCTATTTATTTTACCTCAAGGCACCATGTTTGTTCGTACCATAAGACAAACTTATTTCATTAATAAGCGGAGGAGCCACTAATCGATATTTACACGAATGTTTTCATATTTTCGCTCAACTTTTTAGTTTCATTTATTTAACAATTCAATAGATAATGTTGCCAAATCGTCAGGGTGTATTTGCGTGGACTTTGATGAAAAGTGAGGGTGAAATATTTTGTTTAGTTCTTTTTTATGGCTTGATGTCTAAAGGGGATTTACTTGGTAAGCCAACGTTGGCACTATCTGTCTGATGTTCCTTGAGTAAGATGACTTAAATGACATACTATTGCAGTGGTATAGTTCCAGAGTCCGCCAGTTCACTTGGGAATTTACCACACCTTTAACAGTTGTAATACCAGCAAGTAGCAATGTGAAAACATCATTCATTGTGTTCCGGTTTGAAGAGCATTTTTTACAGAGAAATCACAAGCCGTAGAGATAAACAATCTTATATCCCTGGGTAACGAACACAGTGCAACGCTAGGTAATGATTTGGACTGTTCATGATAAATAGCGACATGACACTGTGCTGTTATGAGCAGGGGTGATATTAACCAAAAAATAAAATCAAAGAAAAAATATTGGCAGTCACAGGAACTGCCGATAGAAGTGAAAGCTCACTCAGAATTTGATAGTTTACTTTGGAAACTACACGGGTGTAACCGGAAGGTGTAGCCTGGTCATCATGGCATGGCCATCTAGAAATGCGTCAGCATTTCCCATTGGCTTACGCATTTCTAGATGTTTTTCTACAAGTTACAATAATGCATTAGCCAGTGGTCTCACCGGCAACGATGAACGAGTAACGAGTAGTGAGTATCGCTGAGCGAGTATCATCTTTCATAGCTCTTGTCGCTCGGCGACAAACTAGTGAAGCGAACTAGTGCTCGCCGGCAATGTGCGAGTGACGCAAGTGAGGCGAGCGATTACTCGCATCACTCGCATCTTTCAAATCCGCACTGTAGAGAAATGAGCGCTGGTTACTCTCTCGGCGAGTAATCTCTAAGTGTTTAGCGAGTATCGCTGAGCGAGTGTTATCTTTTATAGCTCTGGTCGTTCAGTGACAAACTAGTGAAGCGAGTGCTCGCCGGCAGTGTGAACAGTGATAAACTATTTGTATATCCATCTCTTTTATTTACACTGAATTTGTATCTATTGCACGCACGCACACACATACGTATACACAAACTCAACCTCATCTTACACACGCACACACACACGCGCACATACACACACACACACACACACGTACAGACATACCCTCACACACATATAAATACACACACACCCTTACACATCCTAACACACCCTTACCCTTATTTTAATTTTAAGTAATGTAAACAAAAAATTGTTATGGTTATAGAGAGGCGGAGCCTCCTATTACAGGTATATCTTATGCTTAAAAGAAGACCCCGATACACTTGTTTAGTAAATTTACTGTTTGAAAGAAAAAAACATTTTTGTATTTTGTTTTTGTATTGTACGTTTCTTGAGCGAGAAAATAGTCGATAGTTACTCGTTTTCTCGCCGGTGGTGGGACAACTGCCTTAGGTAGGTATATTTTCAAGAAAGGCGTTCTAATTGTAGATACGTTGTGTATGTTTGATGCCAATTCTTGACATCCTGTTTTCTGAAATTTGACTAGCGTTAGATATTATTTTTATTGTATTATTATTCCTTCGGATCAGTTCGCACACATTTTAGACTAATAAGACTGATTGAAGTCCAGGAAGAAATTTGGGGAGACCTCTGCCAGTAGGACAACTCTGAGGTTAGGTAAAAAAAAAGCCTTGCCTTACTTGCCAAAAATTCACTGATTGGAATGTATGAAGCTTAATTTATTATTATTAAGTAGTGTATAACACATAATACGGTAAGTGTTTTCCGATATATCAGAAAGAAAGACTTACTGACGTATTTATAAAACTTGTCGGTAGCTCACTTTTGTTTTTTAGCGTTAGACATGTGGTAAATCTTTGAACCAATTTGAATTTTGATCAAAACTACTATAACTTTTTGGCTTGCATAACCCTTGAGCAAATGTTTGTAAAAATGAGTACGATTGTCTCGAAAGATACAAGAGAAATACTAAATATCACACCTTTCAAATTCATAAAAAAACCCTTAAAACAAACAAACTGTCTTAAGCAGTAAAGTTGGGAAAAGAGTTTTACAAATGTGTAAATCCTAATTTCACGTATTACTAATAATTCGTATTATATAAGAATAACGATCGTGTTCAATTGTCAAATGCAACGTGGCTTACGACGTAGGTTCAACAAATAATAAGAAAGTACCCGCGTAGCGATGATTTATTTTGGCAATAAGTGTCGTGTAAAATTCGCCTTTATTGGAGGAGCGAAGCTGTATGCAGTTTACAAGCTTAAAGCGTTTAAATATTATCGTTTATATGTTAAATAGTAGTTTAATAGCGTTGAATATTAGTTGCGTTAGCGACAATAGTTTTATTTGTTTAAAAACATGAAGTTTTTTTTTTGGGTTGCTTCGTGAAATGATGAGGATGAATTTTGGAAACGATGCGTGCGCTAAACCGACAGCGAAAAACCTACATGATCAAGTTGGCTGACAAGGCGTGTTACAACCGCCGTGGTCACGAGAAGACTGAAGAAATTGCGGATCGTCTCATTGCGAAATGAGGGGATCTAGATCTACCCTCATTTGGTCTTCAAAAAATTTCAGAGTTACCAACACGACACACAACACTAACCGTATCACCAGGCTGCTCCGAACTCACTCCACGATGCGTACTATGACAGAATTCCAGTATCTATGACAGGATTCCACGACGCTGATAACCGAAAACCAATGAACCGAAATATTTGTGTGATGAATTCAAACGTTTGCACTGTGTCTGGGTGTTTCTATGTATAATAAGTATGTATTTAAAACTATATAAGTATTATATCAGCTATCTGGCCGCCATCATACAAGCTTTGCTTAGTTTGGGGTCAGATGGTGTTGTGTGTGAATTGTCCACCAATATTTAAAATAAAAAAATGATTAAACAATGATTTATATTGTAATTAAGTCACGTACAATAAAAACATTCTAAAAAAAACAATAAAATATACACAAATTCAAAACTTTTAAACAACTTAATTTTACAAGTACATACAGTGCAATAAATGACAATAAGTCTGTATTTTGGACAGTTTCCTTCAGGAGGGTTAAAGATAAACAATGTTTATTACAATTATTGCGTAAGCTATGACTGACGTCGCTTTAATAACGCGCCGGGATGTCGTGAGGCTCAATCTGGTTTACGCTTACCCTTTGCATCTATTTAGATTACGTGATGGGAAAACTCGTTTAAGAAATACGAGGGGCTGCTACGTAAATATCTTCAAAGAAATAGAGTATTCTGAGTTGAATTTCAATAACAAAAATAATTAAACAATATTTTACGCTAAAACCTCTGTTGAATGTAGTTTTATCATTAGCATGCGGTATTATTATAGGCACATACTGACACTATACTAATACGTTTACACTCAAATTAACATTCGTATACCTACTTCATAATAGACATCCTATTAGTAATTGTTCCATTTCAATGATTAACACCAAACAAAAGATTAGGCGAGCGAACAGTTTCTCATTTTTTTCTCATAACATCTCTTTTTCTCTAATTTTGATGTTATAAATATTATGAACATTTATATTTGTCAACTTTTTGGTCCATTTTCAGACATATTAGAGATTTAAGACACATTTCATGTCCGTCTACTTCAGACCATGAAATAGAATAATTAATAATTACATATAAATAGAAGATAGAATATTTATACATGAAAAACCTTCCAGTATGCAGAATAATTCACCATTTAAAATTATTTTTTTACTAGATGTTAAAGGTTCGCACTTGACCACCATCCCATCTGATATTAAGCGACGATGCGATCTACGATGGAGCGTGCTTCCCTAGAAGAAACGATTTGAAGACACCAAGATTGTAACTATCGGGGAAAACCCACTTAGGCAACGCATTCCACAACCTAGACGTTCTTATCACAAACGTGGAGTCAAATCTCTTCGTTCGTGTTTATGGACCATCAACCATGAAACGATGTCGCTTTTTTGAGATGCAAGAATTCTGATAGAAGAAAGGGCTAGTAGGTATTAGATCATGCAGATCAGTCGCACACTATCCGAAGTGTATTCGATAAAAAATTCCGACAAAAAATATCGGATAAGCTAGCAATTTTGCGGCGATGTTCAAGACTTTGAAGTCTTTTACGCACAAGAGTGTCATTGCCTATGAGCATTTTGGCACGTCTCTCAATCGATTCCAGAGTCTCCAGCTAATACTTAGCCGATGCATCCCAAAGGTGCCAACAGTACTCCATACAGGAGCGAATCTGTGCTTGGTGTTTGTGCTTGCTATCGTGAACAACTGTTCAGAATTGAAGGATCTTCGCACCTTTGAGAGGGCACCTACTTTTTTGGCGGCTAATTTAACCTTAGACTCAATGAACGTGCCAAAGTATAGCGTCGATGACAAAGTAACGCCCAAAAGCTCGAGATGGTCAGTAACCGGCACGGATACGCCTCGAAAAGTAGGAGTCAGTTGTTGGAATGACTCCTACTTTTCGAGGAGTGAATTTTATCTACCAATGAATACTCACTCAGGCAACATATTTCAAAGTATACGGATTACTCTGATTACGAAGTCAAATCACTTCATTTGTACTGAGAAAATAGACGATCTGTTCATTTTCTAGAATCAGAACTTCTGGAATTAGAACTGCAGTGACGGTTGATGATCTATCTGACAGAAGAAAGTCAACAGATCAACTAGTATTAAAAAGGTTTAAATAATACAAGAAACTTTATGTGCACGTGTTACGGCACAAATTCGCAAAGTCCAATTTCGTGGTGTAAATTCACAAGGCCAAATGTCAAAACGCAATAAAATTGTAAAAGCTTGTCGAGCACAAACCTCCATTATGGCTTCCCTTGTTTTCTTTTGACAATAATTTGAAAAAATAATTAAAACGTCATCGGAAATGCGGGAATCAAATAGGAAACGAGAAAACATTCCCGTTTCCGAGTAGCAAATTAAATCTCCGCATTTTGACGTGTACCTGTTTACTTTGCCTTTGTACTTTTTATTACCTTTTAATTGGAAAAAAGTCCATCAGAAGGAAAAGGATACGAACATTGAAATTTGTATCGTTTGATAAACATCGAGTATTTATCGTTATTATTTGCAACTGTTTCACTACCGGCTATTCTCTTTGCTGAGAACCTGGTTCAATCTTTTTGTTTTTAACATGCTTTTATTAACTTAAAACATTTATTTTGTAGGTATTTATCTATGTAACAAAATCTTTGAACTTGAGTATTACCACTTTTTAAACAACGGATTGATTTGAAACTTTTCACGCTGATCAAAAACCGATGATAATGCAATACTTTTTGATTGGATTTTCTGTACAAGCGTGTTTTTTTATTTTTTTAACTATTTTAAGTATATTTATTATTATTATATAGGCGTGAGCAACACGCGACTCAAAAAGCTGACAAATATTTGGAATACGGCAGAAAAACTACTATTACAATAATACTAGCAGCGCCCCGCGGTGTTGCCCGCGAAGTTCCCGTTCCCGTTGTTTTTTCAGGATAAAAAGTACCCTTTGTGTTCTTTCAGACTATAATCTATCTGTGTTTTAAATTTCAGCCCGATCCGTTCATGCGTTAGGACGTGATTGACCAACAAACATCCAAACATACATCCATTGACATTTAAAATATTAGTAGGATTATTATACAATAGTTTAAAACTACTGCACTAGATTTCGTACCTAGTAGGTACTTTAACCCTTAACTAACAATTGTATCTTAGTAGATTTATTTGATTTGTAACTATAACCACATAATTTAATTTTTCATCATAATACATTTCTTAATTTTCACAACAAGCGCCAACTCAATTTAGATCTTGATTTTGTGTGATCACTGCAATGTGATCTACGAAATAAATTATAGTCAAAATCGATTCCTAATTATCGCCGAAATTATTGCGTAAGATATTATCAAAAGAAACAAAATACTCGAATTGAGAACCGCCTCTTTTTACAAATGAAATATCATCAGAAAAACTGTTACCAACCTTTCAGTATCAGTAACATACAAATATTTACCTCGCTAAAATGTTAGAGTAATTCTACCCAACACATTTCTACTTTGTCTCCGACAATATTAACATCAACTCCCTAAACGCTAACAAAGGATAATGTATCAACAAGTAATTTGCGGCTGGCAGACAAAAGAGGGAAGACCTATGTACCTGACTGACAGGACCCAAAAGGCGGTCACATTGTGCGGTCGCTGGGACCATATTTTGCGGTCACCTCGACTCGGCTTTTTGGCCACGCTCCAAATTTTCCCCAATATGGTCCGCGTTATTTTAATGATAGTAAACTGGTGCAGTAGCGTGGTGGTTACAACAGCAATTAGATGCCGGGATTATGCTACTAGTATGTGAACAGGAATCATTCGGAATTACAAAAACTCTAAATTTCACTCCCGGAACAACGGGAGCTTAAAAAACATTTAGAACTTGCGCATGCAAATTCTTTCTGTCTGTAACAGATAAGTCTTAAATACCTATATCCTAACAAAATTCAAAGTGCGAAATGTTGGATGTATGTTTGTCAAACATACCAGAATCGCTGAACTATAGGTATATAGTCCAAAATCCCAGAGCTGCCAGACGTCACCTATTTTCTGATGAATGAAATGTGGACGATTGAGTAGAGTTAGTAAGTACTAAGAACACATGCTTACTCGCTAACTTGCATAGACGGCCAATTTTGAGATATGGGGTAATTAAAGTACATACAGACATTACTTACTTCAGCTACAGCTGAAGTAGTAGTAAGCTTGCTAAAACGTTGAGCTGTGTTGGTGGCCTTGGTTTTCTTCACTTTGGCACCATGTGCTATGCCTATGATAGTACGCACTTATTGATACATTCCTTATTAATCTTAGCGAGACGTTGTATTTTCACAAACACTGTCTTGCCCAACTTAATCTTTCTCCAATCGTCATGTTCTTACTTTTGAAATTGTTTGTCCTTGTTCAAGTGTTTGTCCTACACACAAATAATAATATTTCTTAACAGTTAGTCAAATAACGTTATTATTAAAATGCTTTATTCAAAAACTTTTTACACTTAGCACAATTTATTGAATCGTAATTTCACTAAACATACCAAAATAGATAAAAGAATGACATACATTTTAGCTGCATTCAATATTTACGTCTAGTGTCGGATAAACATCAGCAAAACAATTCAGTTTTGATATTTCAATTCAATCCGATTCCGTTGGAAGGTCGAGGGGAAATGGAATAAATCTGAAACTTGCTTTGACGTCACAACGCACTGCACTTTACTGCATCGTTTTGGCACGTTTCTCTATTCCAGATTACGTAGTCTTTGTACGAGAATGGTATATAGACATTATTGCGTAATGGATTAAGAAACTAAAAAAGTACCAGCTAATAAATTTAAAACATACTCTGTTTTCTAAGGCATATTCTAAGTCACTCGAGGTGTAATTCGTTTATAGGCGCCTACCACATATTATTTAGAGTTATTAAATATGATGCTATAAATAACCTATATAAAGTTTTCCATTTCGAAAGCTGAGTAACCCAAAGAAAAAACAAATGAGTTACGGTTTTCAAACATAAGTAAACAGCTGTATAAATAATTTGAAATTGGAATTCATAACATAAACACATTCAAAGAAGAGTGAGTGATACCGTGGGGCGTTGCTAGTTGAAGTATAAGTATAAATATTCAGCGTCATGATGTTTGTTCCCATTGAACTCTTAACAAAATCAATCAATATTTACGAAAGTTGATATTTATGAGTAATTTTGTCCAACTTGAAAGATAGGATAATTTTTATTTCGATTTATGGCCTTCATATGACAATTTTCGAGTGAAACCTGAACGGGTCGCTAGCTTAAAACAAAATGTTTGTTGCCATTATGAACCAGCTGGAAATTTTCCAAAGATAGAATCCGCATTCAAGTTTCAATTAGGAAAGCTATCTGAGCATCGTGTTCGACCACGCTACACCGGAGATTGCCTTTTAAAGCCACATCGGTAGTGCGTTCCTCCACTGATCTCGAGTTTAAATCTTGAAGCTTGTTTTGCACTTCCTTGGATTTTATTTAAGAGAAACGAAACTACTTTGAACATGTACTAGACGCGGGAAATAAGAAATTTACAGAAAATATAATCTTCTAACGTTATTGTTGTCAGTTCACACACACATTAGCCACATTTTGTAATTTTAAAGGGGCGAAATTGATACAAATATTGGAAGACATTTGGTTTTGATGTGTGGAGAAAATGCTTTTACGCACCATCCGCTGTGTGCGCACGGTGATACAGCGGGCGTTTGGACTCAACACAACCAAAAGGGGTGCCAAAACGTCTACAGATTTCACGGGCATGGCTTTGGGGTCAGAGTTGTGGGATCGCTGTTGCACTCCTCCAACTACCCTGATACTGTCGGTACCCTAGCGGGCCCGCGACGTGGGCGTTAGACCTCAGCTTTTGGCTCTAGTGAGATGCCAGATTTCAGTGACGAGTCATCGGCTGCGAGAATAGGCTGCGGGATAGGCCATCCCTAGATGGAGTACCAGGTGCCCCTAAATGCTCGACGGCCTCCGAGTGGAGACAATATCCACTAGATGATCCATCTCCTTCTTTTACTTCTCGGCGTCCCTCCAAACATGAAGGTCTTATCTCTCTTCGAATGTCTCATCTTCATTAAAATGAGCAGTAAGAGGTAGTTGGTTTTTCTCACTCAACATCATCTAGCTCCAAACTAAGCGCTAGCTATGTACTAAACGAGAGAGTGCTGAAAGAGAAAGCCTAAGTGAGCGTTTATCACCTTTGACCAAACCAAACCTTTTCGAGTTCATCAGGCGAGTTTGTGGTCAAAGTGCTCGGACAAATGTAAGTTTAAAAATATGACGTTATTATCTTAAAAGAGCGTACAAATTTCCAGTAGGTACTTAATTTTTTTTAAACAGTAAACTACTTAATTTCCACTAAAAATAGATTTTCCTAATCAGAATCGTGGAATAACTCAAATCAAATATTACACAAGACGGAGACCAGACCATCAAAACAAAAAGATCACCCCAAATTTGGGTCATCCAGTTCCAAATCACAGTTGTCCTTCACATCAAAATATAAACGTTTCTAAACAAATCCTTTTGACTTTATAAGAAAATTGTATTGCTTGGTTTCTGTGCAAGCAGATAGGAGCTTATCTGATGTGTCCGCGACGCCAGATTGGATGGGGTTTGGCCGTCTTTCAAATGAATGTATTTGAGCAAGTATTTTATATTTGAAAGGCAAAAGTATCGAACCAAAGCAGCAATTTAGGTAAGTATTTTAGTTTATGTAACCAAAATAATTTATTTTTTCAAACAATTTTGCTTGTTTGAAATCACCGTTGATTTAATGCGACCATTGTAAGTTATTCATTGTAAATATAAAGATCGCCATAAAGTTATTTTCAATTTGAAATATTATGAGTCCGTAATTTTTTAAAAAGTTTTTTTTCTAATTAATAAATATGGTACGACCAGAACATGGCCTGATAGTAAACAACTTGTCATCCCATAACAACGTAGTGTAGTGTGTGTGTAGCTCTTAATACATGGAGAGTCCAAATCCATACCTATATTATATATTTAAATTAATTATCTATTCATATTTATTTATTTATTTTATTTAAGTAGGTATATTATCATTTTATATTAGTTTATTGTAGGTTAAAAATATTCTAAGTATTAGTATGTCTGATTATTGATATGTATGTTTATGTGATACCTTTAGTCACACTGTACCCTAACCCCGTCTATTTCCATTTCATGTTTATCTCCATCCTTCGGTTGCCTGGAAGAGATCGCTTTTAGCGATAAGATCGCCACTTGTTTCACTTGTTCTAGGCTAAGTCTCTTTGTTTTGTAAGTTTTATATTGTGGACAATAAAGCGTTATCTATCTATCTATCTATACCTAGCACTGCACTGCGCTCGACAGCCATAATTAAATAAATGGTGGTAGTATTCTTTGTAGAGTTCGTCTGGGGAAGTACCATACCTTTATCAGTTATTCTATTGCCAATCAGTAATATGAATCATCACTGCGTCTTGGTGTCAAGCGCAATATTTCGAGAGAATTACAAGGCATAGAGATACAAACATCTTACATCTCTGAGTGACTAGCGTAGTACATGACAGGCATGATGTTCATCATCAATCACATGTCCTGCTTGTTACGTCATTCTATACTATAAAAAGATAACTAAAGAAAAGCTATAACCACGGCCATTGTACCTAACTAGTCTTAAAATACTTAAAAAGAAATTTAGATCACGATTGCATAATAATGCATAATGTTTTCAACATGACTTCAAATAGCGAAAGTTTAAAAGTTATGTCGTGGAATAAATTTAAATAAGATTTTTCACGGAAGTTACTATCGGGCGGACAAGGTTGTTTGCTCATTATTAGTGCCCGACTGAAACTTCAACCTTGAGTGATCCAGTCTCAAACTGCTACACGCTAATGCTTTGCGCTAGTACTACCCAGCTGATGGTATACTTACTTTTCTAGAAGGACATAGTACTTTTACTGCAATTTATTTTTGTTCAACTACCGATTCCCCGCGGGTTTACCCACGTAGTTCCCGGTCTCGTTGATTTTCCGGGATAAAAAGTAGCCTATGCGTTCTTTCAGACTATAATCTAACTGTGTTCCAAATTCCAGCCCGTTCCATTAAACCATTACGACGGATTGAGCAACAAATATCCATAGATTACTATTTAAGGTATTAGTAAGATAGGATTCAATACGCCAAAATGAGAACAAAAGAGAAAAATAATCCGTTATTTAAGTGCATACGTAGCAGAATAATAGTAATAGTACTCCATCCGGAAGCATCTAAAAAGCTTGCCCGCAACCTCATCAGACTAAACAGGGACAAAATTCGTAAAGTTATAGGTATAATAACTGGTCACTGTCCCCTAAATAAGCACTTATATACCATAGCTGTAACAGACAGTCCTCTATGCAGAGGATGCATGGAGGAAGAAGAAACGCCACAGCATGTACTTGTGGAGTGCAGCAGTGTGGCAGATCAACGGAATTCCTCCAATCTCCATCGTCTGTTCCGGATGCCTGTAGCAACCTTAACAGGATGCTTGCCTTCTGGGACAGCCTAGGCTGGTTGGAGTAAAGGGAAGTATGAGTCACGCACAATGGCCTAATAAAGAGGCTAGGTGCGGAAAAGGCCCCGCTAAACTAACTAACTAATGGTACTCCATTAAAAAAATGTTCCCACTGCTGGGGCTCGAGGAATTATCTCTCAACTAGAGAGTCAATACTATAATCTACCACACTGACCCAGTGCGGGTTGGTGAATAACGCAAGATCTTGAAAGATTCTTGGAATATGTCGTTTTCCTTTCGATGTTTTTCTTCACCGTTAAAGCCAGTGGTGATAATAAATTTGCAAATCTGTACTAGTAAAAATACTCAAAAGTGCAGTTCAGGTTCGAACCTTCGATCTCGCTCTTGTGAATCGGTATGAACACTTCCTACTAATTCAACTTTTGAACAAGGGAAAAATCTTCATTATCCACTCAATTATCCATTCCGAAGCTACAATGCCATAAACATAATATATACACATATCAAATTTATAACACCCCGTCGTTTTTCGTCGCGTTTTAAAAATAATCTGAAACGACAAGATATGACACATACATATATTGTAGTGGTAGGGCTCATTGCAGAGTCTGTCTGGGAAAGTACCACCATCACCATAATAGTACCACCTTTGCCAGTCATTCTACTGGCAAGATGTAATGTGCAAACATTACCTGTGTTCCGGTTTGAAGGGCAATGTTT
The DNA here is from genome assembly GCA_963693475.1 of Ectropis crepuscularia. Taxonomy (NCBI): domain Eukaryota; kingdom Metazoa; phylum Arthropoda; class Insecta; order Lepidoptera; family Geometridae; genus Ectropis; species Ectropis crepuscularia. The sequence goes on along the minus strand of OY856343.1, from coordinate 7,627,977 downwards.
CCAGAGAAATTACAGGGCTTAGAGATATAATATCTTAGATCTCTGGGTGACGAGCGCAGTGCAGTGCTAAGTAGTGACTGCTCTGTTACGGACAGGTTTGTTGCTTACTATCAGGCACATATCCTGCTCGTCTCATTACTCAATACTATTAAAAACATAGAAAACACAGAAATTATAAACGTAAAATCAGAGATCCAATAAGTTATAAATAGACGAGATCTTCAATGAAATTAGACTATATTTACTTCAGCTTGATTCACTTTTACGGGCTCCGTAGTAAGAAGTCTCGTTATGAGATTATCGAAGACGGTCTTTTTTCTGGTATCGAAATAAGCAATTCGTAAACAATTTGCCAATAGCTTTTCGTTTATTACATTCGATATAAAAAATCTCTCCCATCTGGTCTCGTCGCGAAATTCTTTGAATTTGTTTTTTGTTACAATCTCAGGTCATTTATAAAAGTAATGAAACATTTGTGGTCCATTTATGTAATACGATTAAGTTGTCAAGAGGTCAAAATTCGACCACAAAGCATTTTATATAATTAAGATGACGAGAGGGTTAAAATATCCTATCCTACTAACATTATAAATGTCATAGTATGGATGTTTGGATATTTGGATGTTTGGATATTTGTTGCTCAATCAGGTCCTAACGTATGAACGGATCGGGTTGAAATTTGGAATACAGTTAGATTATAGTCTGGAAGAACTCATAGGCTACTTTTTATCCCGGGAAAATAATGGGAACGACGGGAACGGGAACTACGCGGGTTAAACCGCGGGGCACTGCTGCTAGTGCCATATAATAAAAATAGATTATGGAAAAATATGGGACACGTGTTTTTTGTTTTATCAAAAATTTACAAAGATATTGATCATCAAACTCCGGAGAGGGGAGTTGTGACGTCACACTATGTACAAATCGTACCACATCGTGACGTGATTCGTTTTTGATCGTGATTCGATTTCATACTTCTAAGCACTGTATTTTCGTCGTTTTTGTTTGAGAAACATAAGAAAAAATACGTATACAATATTTTTTTTTGTAGAAGTTGGAGCGAGAGGTATACCAGCAAAATCTCTCTATAACCTGCTTAAAGACCTTGGCTTGTCCAGAAGTGCAGTAAGTTCTATACTAGAATGAGTATCTAAAGCTGCACTAGTATGATCATATCGGATTTGGCTGGGCAGGGAGAGAAATACGAGTAGTGAAGGTGAGTGTTGACGTACGTCACTAAGGGGCCCCTTTTAAACCTACGCCCGAGTCACAAGTCTTGGGGTCTACTCGAGATTTCTCTCTCTGTCACACGATGGACCCGGCACCCGCACGGTGAATCTATGGAATGCTAAGAAGTTCGTCTCTAACTGACGGATTAATTACTTTTTTTTAAGCGTCTCGCCTATTAGTTTATTCAACTATTCTCAATTTCACAACAAACTTTTACAATCAACAGAATAGTATTTACCTATGCGAGTGTGTCAAAAACATGGTAGCGTGTTTTTATTCTCGATTTAATTTAAACTCACAATCCACTGCTGGTCCAGTGCAGGTTTGTAGATGACGTGTGATCCCAAAAGATTCTAGGACATGTCGTCTTCTTCACGATGTTTTTTCACCGTTTTAAGTCATGTGCAGCATCACGCACATGCCTTTGAAAAGACTGGTGTACGTAGGATTCAAATAAGGGGCCCTGGATCGGCAGTAGCTGTTCTCACAACTAGACTTACTGTAACTTACTAGTCCAAGGACTCCAGACACCAGTCTTTTCAAAATCATGTGACTTGTTACTTCTAAACCAACTGTAATTTACTTATTAAATAAATCGTAGACAAAGTTTCCAGATAAATTTTAGTAGTTTTTAGTAGCGGTAGGATTCTATGCAGAGTGCGCCTGGGGAACTACCACACCTTTGCCAGTTATTCTATCGCCAAGCAGTAATGTGCCAACATTACTGTGTTTCGGTGTGAAAAGCTATGTTTCCAGTGAAATTACAGGGCATAGAGATAAAACATCTTATATCTCTGTGTGATGAGCGCACTGCAGTGCTGTAGGTAATGATTTGGACTCTTCGTATTCCCATAGCCGCGTGTCACTGTGCTCTTGTGTGGCAGGCATGTTGATTACCATCAGGCACAGGCCCTGCTCGTCTCGTTACTCTAAACTATGAAAACAAAAAAAAACTGCTTGATTTCAAAATAACTAGATGTTTGGTATTCATCTCGTGTGTTTCAACGTAGTTGTGTTGTAAAATCGAATGTACTGTTAATGCAAATGAGTCCTCGGTTAGCCACGAGCACAAAACAGCTGAAAGAACGCCAAGAAACGCGAACATGTAAGTGGCGTTAAGTGGCCAGCTCTCTTTGTGGCGTTCCAGTGCTCCAATGGCCTCTTTTAAGGCACAGTTTTACGGCCAGGATGTAAAGTTTTATGCAGTAATTTGATTATTAATATAGGACATAGTTGAAATAAATAGTTATGGATAGATCTAAATACAAGTAATTTTAAAATAAAATCTTTATAGCAGTGTTAAGCACTTTTTTGCAGGCGCAGACACGCTAGAGTCTCAAGGCAACTGTTACCTAAACAGTGCCGAAACGTGCACACTTACAGTGAAAACAGTCCGTATGCTCAAAGTCACTCAGCGAGATGTAGAATATTGGTTAAAGCTCAGAGTTTCTAGGAGAGATTGCATCCTCAATGGAGTAATTCGTCAGAGAACTTAAATCACCGGCTTAGCTCAGTGCATTACCAAATTAAGTGACAGTGGGCTAGTCAAATATGTCGTAGATCCGATGACCACTGGGGTAAATGGATTCTAGTGTAAAAACCGCAAATCGTTAAATGCAGTGAAGGATACCCTGAGACTATGTAGTGACAATATACGAAAGACGACTGGAAAAGCAAGACTAAGGGTCCGGCTGAGCGTCTTATTATTCGGATACCTATAGACGAATACAGGTCGATGAAGACGAACAATAAATACCATAAAACGGTATTTAATTATTTCCTTACCCTACCAACTTTTGTAATGTATAAATTTTCTCTCAATTTCTTAAAGAAAAACTTTAACCCCAAGATTAATACTGAGGTCAACTCCCAACAAATTAGAGACTCCGTTTTGATAATGAAATTAAAAGAAAATTGAAAATTATGAACCTTAGCTGCACCGGATTAAGCTAGCAACTTTGTTTTTTAATAAAGTGCGTAAATAAAACTGTGAAAGACCGGTCTTTTAATTAAGTTGTTTCATTAAGAAAATATAACGAACATTAAGAACCTTCTTTCTTACTAACAACAAAGAAATAAAAAACGGTACGCTATTAAGAAAGCTATCGGAGACGAGCTTGGGGCGGCGATATTTTGCATTTTTTTTTTAATTAGTCCTATGAGTTGTTAAAGTAATTGGACCAATAAAGTGGTTAATGATTACTGAATACTGCTTTATGAGCTGTAATAAAAGAAGCTAAGCATTGTAGTGATCCGGTTTGAAAAACAGTAGGTACATTCAAGGAAATAGAGTGAATAGATAAATCCATCTAATATTGTATTTTATAATATTGGATGTATTATGAAATCTACCGAGTGTCTCAAATAACTTCCGAGCCAGTATTTAAATATACTACGTTTCTACACTTTGCTTATTTCGCTAACAAACCACCTTTTAAATTTATTTCAAACTAGCTGAACGCGCGCGCGTTGCTACGCCATCTATCGAAAATTGATCGTACCAATTCAAATTCGGTTACTTTAGGTTCTAATAACGCAACCTTTAACATATGACAAATCCTGTCACGCAACGAAAGCTCTCAAAAAGCAATATTTTTTCCCCGTTTTTGTTACATTTTTCATTCATGATCGGCTCTTGTTGATAGTAGCGTAACGATAAATACCCTATAGCTTTCCTCGATAAATGGACTATCCTACAAAGAAAGAATCTTTCAATTCGGACCAGTAGTTCCAGAGATCCTTGCGTTCAAACAAACAAACTCTTCAGCTTTATAATATTAGTACAGATGTTAGAAATTATAATAATGTCTCTCAAACATAAGAAAGTTCTTTAGCTTACTGAAATTCCGATTGCACCAAAATCGTCAGTATTTTTGAAACCTCAAATACTCAGTTGCGGCACCGCTTGGCGGTAGGTATGAATGCAATATTGGCCCAGGAAATTCGATAAGTGCCAAGAGTTGGCAATCACAAGGCCCATTCCACCCAGCTCAGCTCACAAATTCTGTGAATATAACAAATTTATATCTGGTGCACGATTAAAATAAAAACTTTCTAAATGTTCTGGTGTATTATGTTTCAGTCATAATTGACATAAGCTTTTCGAATAAAACTTAATATTACAAATAATAAACGTAATAATATAACGTTTTGTTTGTTTAAGCTATTCAATCCAATTTAATTATTTTTCTCTTATAATGTTGTCTAATGAGTGAAAATGTCAAGAAACCGGATACTGTTAAGTTAGGTTCTTGAATTTAATGGAAATGGTAGACTATGAATCAACCCAATAGTTGATGTGGCAAGCTTTAGGACAAAAAGACGTTTCTTTAGTACGGCCAACAGTGCCAAGCGATGGGTAGGTATTGGCTATTAGTGTATTGGGATACAACTGACTTATTGAGGATTATTTCACTAAACGCCTTCAGTGGCCTTCCTATGTGTCTTACCCAGTGCACTGAGATCTCCTTATGTATTCAAAACAGAATAAGATAGAACGCGATTTTCCTCACGTTTTCAAACGTTTTCCTTCATTGTTATTAAATTAGTGCCACGCACATGACTTCAAAACGCTACACTTTCCAAGCCGTTCAAGCAGTTTACAAGTAACCTCAAATACACCGAGTATGTTTATATGTAATTAAGCCAAAAAGGAAAAAGGACCAAGATTTACACTCATGTTTTTCAGATGCATAGTAAACGGAGAAGTCTAGTCTAGTTTATACATGGCTCAACTCACACAAAGGCGTACCCTACGTAGATCAATGTCATAGATCCTCTTCTATTTTAGTCCAGATATTTCTACAGTAATACGGGCCAAACAATGTCCTACACGAAGTTTCCTCACACCGACATTCCCGGGAAACTTTCACAATACCTTCTCTCTCTGGCATTACAATTTTCGGCATAATACACACTTATTAACAAGCGCCCACGCAATAACTGAGCAAAACAAACATTTGCAACGATAAATCTTACTTTACGCAATTTTCAAGTTCACTACAATCAGCATGAGGTTATCTCCCGATCTCGACATATTCCAGCCTTTATGGGCACAAAGTTAACGAGGCATCTCAAGTAAATGATGTTAAATCTTATGGTTGTTAAAATAGAGGTCATGTTGGGGGTAGTTTTAAGGTGGTGTATACGTAACCCCTTTGCTTGGCGAGTTGTTTGTGAACCGTAGTGTGCTCCCGCGCGAATGCTCATTGCTTTCGTTTGGTGCAAGTTACAGACTCGCCTAGAGCTGGGTGCTGTGAATTATGGCTGTTTGCATCTTTTCACATATCCAATGTGTGATGTTCGGAAACAATTCTTATTTTACTTCTGTATGTTTACATAATAGTGGAAAACCAATTTTATTTTTCATCTCCATTTGCCACTTTCGTTTTGAAAACCTATTTTACGCATAGTTTTTCCCTATATGACATGATAAATTTTAGTGTATTTTCGTTTTTAATCAACGTTCGTTGGTAACACTGGTCCACCTAAGTAATAAGTTGAAAATTGTTTAAAATTGAGTGTCCGATTTTAATTTTAAATTCAAGTATATTTTTGTTATTTTCCGAAAAAATAAATTAAAGTTATCACAATGCATCTAGTAAGAAAGTAAAGTCACGTGAAAAACTAGAAAGATAAGTGAAAAATTCTCCAGTTTAGTCATCGATATCTGCTCTTTTGACTATATTAAAATTTGTTATCAAGACTAAAATTTTGCCTAGGTTTTGTGGTTGTAATAAATTTGATAATTACCAACAGAAACATCTATAAGTAACGTCTAGGTCGTCATCTTTTACGAAACTACTTTCGCTGGTTTCTAGATATTAACCCTCTATTATCCAGCTTAAATAACATAGGTCTAAAAAACCTCATGGTCGCTTATGCCCTTAAGGCACTAATAAACAGACAACAGAGAGGGCTGCGGTCTACGTTAATTAACTACTGACTGAAAACTTGTTACAATACTGTGGAGTAATTTGGAAATTGTTAGTAACGTCGCTTCGAACGCCGGTAAAACTGCGGTTCTTGAGACGTCATGGCTCGGGATATTAAATTTAGTGATACAGTTTATGATGTACTTCACACTAATTAATGTTCCGGTGCCAGTTTCAATAAGGTTTTAAATAACAGCTGGTTGTTAAATTTAAAGAGTGTAAGTTGATTCTGTGGCCTTGGTGGCTTAATGATTAGGATGTCGGATTTTATAATCGTAAGGCCGTAGATTCAAATTCCACCTTGGTATTTTTCCATCTCCATATGTCATGTCACTACTGATTTTAACTTTGACAATGACAATGTACCGACATGTACCAAGAGACATATTTATGTAGGACATTGTGACATTGCCCAGACTGATGGATTATTACTTTGGATCTCTTTTTGTGAGTAAAGTGTTGAGTCCCAGCTTAAGCAGTGGTAACACAAAGATAATTCTAATTGAGAGTAGTTTCTGGATAAGCTATTTACATTGCATAAACTAACACCAATCAAAATTATGGCCAAAAAGCCGGTTAAGTGCGCTCACGTTAAGTATCAATATAAGTTTTTAGTTTCCTAGTCGATTAGTATTTAATACAAGCAGCGCCCCACCGTTTTACCTGCGTATTTGCCGTTTCCGTTATTTTAACGAAATAAAAAGTAGCCCATGTGTTTTTCTAGGCTTGTCTCTTAAATCTGTGTTTCAAATATCAGCCCGATCCGTCCAGGCGTTACAACGTGATTGAGAAACAAACATCCAGATATCCAAATATCCAAACATTGACATGTATAATATTCAATTCATATTATAATATTAATACGTACATAATAATATTATAATATATAGAATAGGATTTATAACATACATTTCAATGTTTGGATATTTCGATGTTATGATAGACCTTCATCGGTCTATGAATAATTCAGATTGTGCTTAGTAGTTAGGTATATAGTTCTCATTATAATTTAGTTTTGTTTATAAAGGCCTACCTCTCTTTTGAAATAAATAATTTTCATTTAATATTACTAGTACTTCTTGTTATTTCGTATTTTACTTTTCCATATTCAAGCAAGGTAAAATCACTTTACATTGTATATTAGAAGAAAACTTATTATTAAAGCCCCGGTGAGGGTGGTAAGTAATCGTGTGCTTTTATCTGGACCTACATAAATTAGGACGCCCCTGAAAACTGGGTCAAGAAAATGACGTGATAGTCGCTTGAGGTGTTATTTAAATTAAATAAAAAGGCCAAATGTTGAAAAAGTAGTGCATGTTTTTCGTATCGTGTTAACTACAATACATGTGTCAATAAATGATTTGAGATTTTTGAATTTGTTTTTTTTTTGTCGGTGTAATCAAAGACGTCAAATGTAAAAGACACACAAAGGCTGCTCGGAGACCTGATAAAAAATCATATTTACATGTGTTGGTGACTAGTGTAATGATTCGGATTATAATATCGTCTTGTATCACATTCACGCACAGAACATGCCATAATATAAATAATTTAATAAAATCGTCTGCAATCCAAGGATTAATTAAAAAATACACGATTTTCACCGCGACGAAATCAGACTGTTACGTTCGGGTATACTAAAATATTGTAATGACGTTACTTCATTCACTTTCTCTTCTTCTCTCGAGCGATTTCCACTTGAAAATGATTTCTCGCTCACTCGCTTTGTTGATCTTTTTGCGTAGCAAAAAAAATTCTTCATCTATGGGTGTAATGCTTTCACGCACCGAATGCTGTCCCGTGATTGATGTGGTGTCGACATCTATACAAGTGAGTGTTGCTCTTACCGACTCATCATCATCATCAACCGCAAGACGTCCACTGCTGAACATAGGCCTCCCCCCTAGATTTCCACAACGAACGGTCCTGCGCAACCTGCAACCAGCGGTTTCCAGCGACATTTGTGAGGTCATCTGTCCATCTAGTGGGAGGCCGTCTAACACTGCGTCTACCGGTTCGTGGTCGCCACTCGAGAGCCTTTCTACTTACCTTCCTATCGACTAAAAAAATAATTTGCAGTCATAGGAACTGCCGATAGAAGTGAAAACTTATATCTCAGAATTTGGTAGCTTACTTTGAAAACTACACGGGTGAAACCGGAAGACGTGGCATGCGTCAGCGTTTCTAGATAGTACCACGTACCTCTATGTTTTCGAAGTCGTACCCCGTAATGCCGCCAACTTAAAAACGGTAAAGAAAACATTATGAGGAAACCGACATGTTGATAGAATTTTTCGAGGGCGTGCATTATCCACCAACCCGCACAAGACTGGACAAGTATGGTGGCCTTAATTCTCTCCGATATGGCCCCGAGTCCCAGCAATGGAAACATTTAGTGGACTGCTTATGCTTATCTCTTTGAATCCATTTAATTTGTTTGACTTAACTGTTTACGTAAGCCTTGAGTAAATATTTAGAAGACAACAATCGGACATCAATTAAATTTAAATGGATACATTTAAAATCAACAGCTGTTTGATTTGTTTCTTGATACGTTTTTACATTGGTATTTTTTAACAGATTTTATTACGTTTACAGACGTTTATTTTTATGACACCAAAAGTACTTAGTACCAAATTCATCGTTCACCTTTGCTATCGTGGGGATGCTCTCAGTTTTCTGCGAACCTGCTGCGACACCTACTCGTCTTTCGGTCCACCTCAGCGCCAACGTCACGTCATTGGCGCATCCGAACCCCAAAAGAATGCCTAGGCCGTCTCGGGAACCAACTAGTAAATAGCCAGACACCCTCACACCTGGATATCTTTGAGCCCATGCGACGGACCTTTTGTCGGTCCCATCGCCTACCACCATTCGGCTGCAGAAGACAGCGAAAACGGTGCACCAATTTACTGACACTCCTTTTCTCTTGCAGCCCTATCGCGTCCACCATTGTTCACTTTCAAGATCAGGTAAGCCCGCAGTGAGCAGGTAAAATGGTGCGATGTAATTGCGACACTTTTTTCCCGTCGCCGTCTCTATTCCACTGCCGCTATGAATTTCCATCGCCCGACATTGCGGCTGTTTGGGCAGTTTTTTTTTCAATATTATACACATCGATATGCGCTTAGTAAATTTATAACATTAATTTCACCTACGGCTAATCCAGTACTATTTTAGCAGCTTATTTTTTCAGTCATTTGTAAAAGATGGGACTATTAAAGCAATGGGTGTGACCAAGAGGGAGCCTATTAGAACGCATAATTTTTTGTTCCTAATTTACTTTGTCATAATGAATGTAGCATAATGTATAGTGTCATAATGCAACTATCGCATAATATTTTTTTGGCGTTATGTGTTTTAAGCATAACAATCTATTGTACTACATTTAATTCGACTATTGATGAGACGCATAATAGTTTTTAGGCATATTTTTATTTGTTCTAATGTTTTTTTAAGGTGCCTTTTAAATCGCATATTATTTTTCCCCTAATTTACTTTGTCATAATGAATGTAGCATAATATAATATATAGTGTCATAATGTCACTTTTACATAATCGTTTTTCGGCGTAATGTGTTTTAATCATAAAAATCTGTAGTACTACATTCGATTCGACTGTTGCTCAGACGCATTTAGGCATTTTTTAATTATTTGTTGTGCTACGTAATATATAACCAGGTTACATAGGACCCAGATCCGACTCGGAGCACCCCGACTCCACCTAGTCTTGTCGCTACTACCTCTAGAGTGTATTTAAAAAATGCCAGGGAGGGAGCCAGAAGCTCAAGGGAGGTCCTGAGTGGAGCGATCCATGCGAAGCCAAGCGTAGCAAAGGGGGGAGGTGGCGAGCGAAGCGAGCCGGCGACCTCCGTAGTGGAGCGCAGGCCGAGTATGGAGAAGCGACACTCAGGGCTGACCGCAGAGCTTCTGGCGGGAGCCCACCCGGAGTCAAAAACTGCATCATATGTCTTGGTATGTAGGTTTTTAAGTCCTAAAAATGTTGTCTACATAAATTATACTACTGCATATAAAGACATTTTATTGTACCTACCATAAAAACGGTGTTTACCATAAAAAAAAAAATGGTGTTATTCTCAGACCAACAATTCTTAATCCTCAAAATATACTAAATAATTTCACAGCAACAGTATGATAACACGAATGCGACAATGACAGATACTATTGGCAATGATATTCCATTAAATTAGTAGATACCTACATTATGAATAATAAATATTGTTGTCAAAGTACCCTTCCGCATTTCACACACCCACGTATTTTATTTAAATAATGTTGCTACAATCCGCTCTTTGCGCTTGTTTTTTAGTTAGGCGTTTTAAGTTTATGTCGTTAATCATTTTGTTTAAGTATTGTTATGCTTTTCTCAATGTGTGCCTTTAAACATTATGCTATTTATAGTTATGCGTCGAAACATTATACTAAGTTATCTGTATGCTATATATGGCTATGCGTTTAAACATTATGCTAAGTTATCGTTATGTAATATTTGGTTATGCTAGTTAATATTATGCGAAGACAGTTATGCGTTTAGTTGTTATGGTAAATTATCATTAGTCCTAAAAACGTTATGCCTACCTAAAATAGAAAAAATGAAAAAAATGAAAATGTTTATTAGCACATAAAAACTTAAGCTACTTACAATCACCAACTTAATTAAACTTGTAGGGTAGATTACAACAAAATAAATAAAGTAAAAAATAAGTCGGTGAACACTGGATCCCACACTAGGGTGACCTGTGACGTGGGTATCCAGGCTCCTTCTTATGCAAGGGTATTTAAAAAACAAACAAAGTTTTGAATAAAAGGACATAATAACAATGCATGACAGATAATTAAAAAAATAACTAATAAAGGGTATTTGCTAAGAGTTATCATATTTCATTATACAGGGGTATTAGTGATTTGTAATGAGTGAGAGACAATCAGTGTGCGAGGGAGAGGTGAATATGTATGCGGTAGTGTGTGTTGTTAATATGCGAGTTGGTTTTGTTGTGAGTATAGACTAGTGTAATAATAAATAGATGATCGGAGTAGTTACATAGTATTTTGGTGTATTGTGTTGTATGGCGCCACCACGGTATTACCTACGACGAGTGCATTGCGGTTTAGCGGTGGTCATAGTGTGCGTCGAGTAAGCAGGCTGTTGATCGCATGGATGTGTGCCTAACAAGAACAAATGTAATTTCTCAGACTTCTCTTGACTAAGAGAACACTACGGTACCTACTCGTAGTCTTATACCTTTTTTAAATTTGCTTAAACTTAAAGTGTAAAATATGTACATAAATACGAGTAATAAGTACCCTTGTGTCTTTTGTATATTTACTAAATTTAAAGTATAAAATATATAAGACACAAGTTTGTTTTGAATAAACATACAAAAAGTTTTAAATAGAAGATACATAATTTGCATATACTGTTTTAAAATATAATTAATCAAATTTAAACAAAACATTAAATATCATGATGTTTTATATTTATACTAGCGGTCCGTTTACGCTTTCGGATATTGTTATATGTATAGTGACCATTAATCCAAACAAAAACTATCCTTCTTTCTTTATTCTAGTTGGATCAAACTGAACACACAATTGACTAAATAGTTAATGAGTCCATTGTAGGCAAACAACTTTCCATTAATTTAAATATATTAAAATGTGTTAACATCTTTGTTAATTCAAAAGCAATTTTCTATTACTTGTACCTATATAAGTTTGCATTAGGCTACCAAAAACTAACCATAAAAGTTGTTCACAATAAGAGAAGACACTCCTGGTATTTAATTTATATGTAGTAATAGGACTAAGCAAGCACACCAACGTCAAAATGGCTCAGGCACAATGTAAATTCTTACTATATACCTGAGCACTGATAAGCGTTTAGCAGTCGATGTGTGAGTGGTTGTGGAACGATACTGTGCATATCATACGGGTTTACTCTGAAATAGTATAACTAATTACAAAGAATTTGTTCTATTTTGAAAATGTCATAAAATGTAGTTGTTATGAAAACAATTGAATTTAACAGCGTAAAAGTAGTAGTGGAGTGTTTTAAGTACAAAAAAAAAACTTTAATTTATAATTATTTTAGTGTGCATGTGAAAATTAAAGAAACAGACATAATAATAATCATCATCGTCATCGGTGATAGTGCATAGACGGACGTCATACCCCGTGACGTTACTTTAGCACCTTTAACAGATTTACTGTGTCTATGTAACTTTGGGTCATTAACCAATGAGATATCTTTTTTTTACATTTAAATCGCGACAGTTCCAAAATGTCCAGCTTTCTGTCCAAAGTTTGGTAAATAAATGGACCTTTAAATGAGTATGCATTCTGAGCATGATTGGTTTTTGTATTGGGCAGACTCCAGGTGTTACGTCGTCGATTATAATTTCGCTTGCTGGGTACCGTCGTGTTTAAAGCCGATTTATGAAAACGTAATGTTACTGCTAGAATATATAATTGGCGGACTGTCATGTAGTGGGTATCTTTGTATAATTGTTCCGTTGGATATCTGAACGGTTTTTTATATGCTACCTTTAAAAGAGCTCTTTGGGCTCTTTCTACCTTGAGCAGCCGAGTTTCTGCAGCAGACCCCCAACAGACGATACAATAGTTGACAATCGACTGGCATAAGGCCAAATAAACTATTCTTAGGGTTTTCGGGTCAGCTACGGATCCAAGTCGCTTGAATATGTAGATCATTTTACGTAATCGACCGCGTAGGAGAATTAAGTGGTTGTGGAATGTTAATTTATTATCTATCAGTACCCCAAGATATTTAACATGATCTACACACTCCAACAACGGGCAATCGCATTGTGCTGATTTGGCATAGTCACAGTAGTGTATTTTGAGCAAAAGCTCATTTTTGGGTCGACTTTTCTGGGTGATTCGAAAAGCTACATACTTGGTCTTAGTCGCGTTTAGTGTAAGAAGGTTATTCTGCAACCAGTTAGCTACTATCGCTAACCCTTCTTCAGCCACTTTGATAGGACAACATATGTTATGCCACCCCATAGAGACCCACTATTAATGTACCGTCCCTATTCCGAAACAAATAAGTTGTAGCGAACGTCTAGCACAACTAACTCATCCTATTATAATTTATCTCCTAGCGACAAACAATAACACAATTCTCGGAACAGGTAGGTATATTATGGTAACACCTAGTATTATGTCGCCAGTTACTACCCCGTATCTGGGTCAGGCTGGGAATAGCCGCTGTTATTAATGGAGTGTCACAATCGGTTGTGATACGTGTATAACTAATGTACATGTGCGTATCTTAATACTGGTAAAGTTTTTATAATTAGCTAGTTTCTGGGTTCAAGCGAAAATATTAGGCATTCAGCCATTTTATGTCTAGACTTTGTTATGTACTACTGTAAATATGTTGTATTTACAACTATATGAGCACAGATTACAGAAATAAAACGTAATATGGGTGTTAAATTAGGTATCTGACTGCCGAAACAACAAGCTTTGCTTAGATTGCGCTCAGATAGTTTATGCCTAAAGAATTATAGACGAAATTACCACTAATTTGTAATTTGTAACTACCACTAATTTGGCAGTTATTATAACGCCAAGCAGCAATGTGCAAATATCAACTCTGTTCCGATTTGAAGGGCAATGTTTACAGTAAAATTACTGGTCAAAGAGATACATTTATATCTCCTGCTGATAAGCGTAATGCAGTGTTAAGCAGTGATCTGGACTCTTCGTATTCGAATAGCTGCTGGGCACTGTTTTGTAGCGGGCAGGCGTCATAATAAAAATCCAAATTCTAGAAATTAACGAAAACAAGCTCTCCATTCTTTAAATACGCTATGCCTAAATTATTTCATTGTTTTGCTTTGGTAGGAGTCTTAACAGTAGTGAATGATGTTAGTGTACTGTATTGACATGTCCAAACATTACTGTTTTGATGAACATTTCAACAGTAACACAGATTTCATCTTGATGAAGGGGCCCCATACAGTTGTTTCTTTACCACACCACTGGAAGTTATACTGAATTGATCGTAGCATAGTGACTATATCTCTATCCGAAATCTTTAACTTCTGTTTAAATAAATTTTGCTTGGTAAAATAAAGGGCCACACAAGGAAACGATTCTAAAACTTTTACAGTCACGATAACTCTAATTACTTGTATTCCATCGTTTCTACTCATGGCTGGAAGTGTGAACACAACTAGTAGTCAAATTTAAGGAGTACTTAAATACAATTTGAGGCTTTAACTCTATAAATTATTATCACATTATCATTACACAAGTATCGATTTTTTAGATTGTTAGTAAACTGTCAAATGTTTTGGTGCACTGTCACTTATTTTGTTTTGCACTTTATTTGTTTAGATTGGTAGAATACACATTATTTTGATACTATCAAACTGAAAAATTACAATATACCCATATATAGTGACTTTATTGCCAAGAAAGATATCTCTCACGTAGTCAATACAAATTTTGCCTACACTAGCACAAATGAGAGAATTTGCACTGCTTCCTCACTTTTTGTATAGAAGAGTTCGTAAAAAACGCAATTGAGTCTGGGTAATAGAGCAAAGTTCGCTTGTAAGTTAAATCAAGACTCAAGGCTCTTGTATAGTAACTAAAATACATAATCATCACAGCAGCAACAGCAGCTTGCAGACGTCTACTGCTGGACATAGGTCTACCCCAAAGCTTTCCACAATGACCGGTCTTATGCCGCCTTCATCCACCAACTTCCCGCTACAATATCAACGGTCCATCGTGTGGGCAGGGTCCGTTGTGACGGCAGAGGGTTCTAAGAATTTCCGGCAGAGTGTAATACGACCTCCCTACACGAATTTAAATACATAGTTATTTATTTGGAGCAGAATTTTCAGGCCACTTCTACGCCTCACTCAGACAACGTCTCACAGCTTTATTAATCAACTAAGTACGTCATAAGTGTCAAATATTAATTCCATCCAGTAAGTATGTCAGTAATGAGCGGCTCCAGACTAGTTCAGTGAATAACTTCTGTTTATTTAGAGGGAAACTTAATGAGAAACTCGAGGCTGTTAATTAATATCGTGACTTTACATCTGCTCAAATTCTCTAAGATATTACGCAAACTGGTAAATTTAAGTCTAAAAAGTTAAGTGTTTCGACATTTCAACGTTTGCTTTTTAACTTTCCCAAAATTCTAAAGAAAAAAACTTATGTTTATGAATAAGTTAGTTTTAAAATTAGTTGATATAAAAAAAATACCTTAAACAATCTCTGGCGTTGTGAAACCTTAAGTCAGAAGAAAAGTCGACAGTCGCAAGTTTGATTCCCACCCATAACAGCCATTTATAATTATTATGAATTTAGATGTCAGTTCAGTACCAACACCCAAAACTGTTTGTTTACAATAGGTATTTATCTAAAGTATGTATTTTAGGTTGTTGAGTAATAGTAATAATACCTACTCGTATTTTGGATGGCATTTGGTGCACTTAGTAAAAGGTATATTTTAATTGGGGCTATCCCAATCGTATAACTGGATCGGGTAAAAGTCACAAACATGTTTTTAAAAGATTTTTTTTTTATAGCATAGAGTGACGAGACGAGCAGGTCATGTGCCTGATGGTAAGCAACATGCCTGCCACATAACAGCACAGTGACACGCAGCTATTTAAACATGATAGTCCAAATCATTACCTAGCACTGCACTGCGCTCGTCACCCAGAGATCTAAGATATTATGTCTCTAAGCCCTGTAATTTCTCTGGAATCATTGCATATCATCTGGAAGATATCACATATTTGGAACGCGCGTTATGTCCTTTAACTATTAATATGACCAGCCCACTAAATTGCACTGCTGAAACTCAGGCCCTTTTCTCGCAAGGAGAAAGTCAAACCCAATATTCCCCACGCTGCCCAGTGCGGGTTGGTGGATAACACATGACCTCAAAATATGTTGGTGACATAGCCTCGAACGATTTCAGTACCATATCGGTTTCCTCACGATGTTTTACTTTTACCATTTTAAAGTTAAGGGTATTACGCTAATGACTTCTAACCTACGATCTCGAGTATGTGAATTGAGCGTCTACGCAACTACCACGCGTTCACAATTTATATAGGCCCATAATACCTACTATTAGACCTCGGTCAATACTTGCTGAAAGTGTATAAAAAGGGCTTATACAAAACGTCACGCAACTGAACACAAAGGAAAGGTTTCCAATAAGCATCTACATGTTGGGACCCGATAGTAGAGGTGTACCGGATATCCGGTCATTACTCTGTATCCGGCCTCATCCGGTCATTCCTATTTAGAACCAATGTGCATGGCATCACGGTAGAATAATTTTACTTGCTCTATGATAGATTTGGATTTGTACGATATGACGTGAAATTGTGTTAATACATCGTTTTGATTAATGTAGTGATCGAATTTAGTTTCTATCCTACCATAATTATAAATGTCAATGTTTACATATTTTTTTTTTAATAATGAGTGACGAGACGAGTAGGACATGTGCCTGATGGTAAGCACACATACCTGCCACATAACAGCACAGTGACACGCAGCTATTGGAACATGAAGAGCCCAAATCCAGAGATCTAAGTTGTTATATTTCTAAACCCTGTAATTTTTCTGGAAACATTGCCCTTCAAACCGAAACACAGTAATGTCTGCAAATTACTGCTAGGCAGTAGAATAACTGGCAAAGGTGTGGTACTTCCCCAGGCGGATTCTGCTAAAAGTCCTACCACTACTAGTGTTTGGATAAATATTAGAATGTTTGTTGCGCAATCACGTCGTAATGTCTGAACGGATCTGGTTGCAATTTAAAACACAGTTAGACTACCTATAGTCTGGAAGAACACATAGGCACTTTTAAAAGATGTTTAGTATTACGTATAAATATATAAATATTAATACAGGTATCTAGCTTAAGCTTGGTTTGGGGGCTAGGTAAGTACCATCAGGTACTGTGTGAGAAAGTTCATATTTGTGTTTTTTTTTTACTAAAACTATTATCAGGACGGAACAAAAATCAATAAAACAAACACACACGTTGAAAATGTGACTGGCTTTATGGCTCAGTTGATAGTACATCACCACAGAGCAGTCAGTTTGCTTCTCAACTGAGACAAATTTTTGTGTCACTAATTACTAAATACAGTACTCGTACTTACTTGTCTGGATGTTTCATCCATGTTAACGTGGTAAACAATTAGCTAGTGCGTTTGATTAACAAAAAATCAAGTCTTAAGCATAAAACCACAGATAAAGAAATACAACCAGTTGTTCATCGCATTTGATCCTAAGAGAAACGCCGATAATGTCCAGAGCGTTGTCGCAAACAAAAATGCGAGGTACCAAAATAAAATTCAAACATTCGGAAGACGTCACCCCTGAGCCACGCTCCTACAATACTAACATTGTAATGTAGGCAATGCAGGAGCGCGCTTCCCGCGTCTCACCCCGCACGCCCCACACGATGGTCCCGTCTAGACGGCTTCGTCGAACGACTGTATGATTTGATAGACTGTGATAAAACTAAATGTTCTGTGAACAGTTAAAGCGTCTACCCGTCACCGTTTAAAACGAGTTTTTTTAACCGAAACGGTAAAAAAACAAACGGTATTTTTTTGTGGGTATAGGACCCCCTCTAATTCATTTATTTTTAGTATTTGTTGTTATAGCGGCAATAGAAATACAACATCTGTGAAAATTTCAACTGTCTACCTATTACCGTTCCTGAGATACAGCCTGGTGACAGACGGACGGACAGCGAACTCTCAGTAATAGGGTCCCGTTTTAACCCTTTGGGTACGGAACCCTAAAAATACAGGGATCCTTTGATGTTTTTCAAATTTGTTATTAACGCATCCTCTACGCAAACAAAGTTGCGAGTAAAGAGGTACACATAATAGCAAGGAATTCATACTTATTGTTTTATAAATGTAACTCGTGATTCAGTAGATTTAAATTAAGTTCGATCGGTTAACGTTATATTATTAAGTTATTATTAATTAGCATTATTGAAAAAGTGACAAATTGTATCTTCAACATTTTAATGTAAAATTGATAAATAGATGTATTAATTTATAGTCCGAGATCCCAGAGCTCCCAGACCTCACCTATTTTCTGATGAATGATATGTGGACGATTGAAAAGAGTTAGTAAGTACTAAGAACACATGCTTACTCGCTAACTTTATTCATTACCCCATATCTAAAAATTGGCCGTCTAAGCAAGTTAGCGAGTAAGCATATATGTTCTTAGTACCTACTTACTAACTCTACTCAATCGTCCATATTTCATTCATCAGAAAATAGGTGTCGTCTGGGAGCTCTGGGATCTTACTCTATTAGTTAGAATTGAAACCGTGGTAAACACGTGACTAGAATATAAATTATAAAGTTTAGGTGTTTGTTGCTCAATCATGTCAAAACGGCTGAACAAATTGCGTTAAAATTTAAAACTTTGTTAGACTTTAGTCTGGAATATCGCTAAGGCTATTTTATATACCAGAAATATTATAGAAACGGGAACAACGTCGACAAAACCGCGGGCCGTTGTTAGTGTGACATAAAAATCCGGCAAAACAAACATTCGAATTCTAATCAATACCTACAGTGATGGGTACTCGATAGGAAAGGGTTTTAAAGGTACAATTTCAATAAAGTAGCTGGAATGGCGACTGAATGAGCGCGGTACGTCCCGACTCGCCTCTACGTTTTTCCAAAGGAATTTGGGTAAATTTCTATTTTGTGACACCAACAAATTGGCGTCGACCCTTGCCGTGATTGTATTGTATTACTGAATGTAATAATGTTTATGGCCTTGAAAACGGAATGTAGTCACAACACAAATACTAAGACGGCATTGTATATTGTAAATTGAATTATTTTTTGTATAACTATTTTTTTTGTATCTGAATGTTGCTTGGAAGAAACCGCTTTCAGCGACAATGCCGCCAGTTGTTTAACTAGCCATAAAACTGTACTGTATGTACTATACCAGCACTGTAATTGTACGAACAGTGCTTAAGTGCGAGTTAGACTTGCCCATGAAGGGTTCCGTTGCAGCAAGTAACATAATAAATATACATAGTACACATAGTTTTTTTTAGTTCGTTGTAACTTTGATCTAAGTTTTAATAATAATGTATACAAGGTGTTGCAAAAAGGTGCAACAATATTTATGGTAGTTCATCTACATTAAGTTTTAAATCATGTGTGTGAAAATTAAGCTTGAAAGCTCAAAAAAAAATTCCAAAAAAAGATTTAATTTTTTTGGTTGTTATTTCATTTAACATACCCCTAATGGCCAGATCTCCACACCGATTTTTGTACGACGTCGCGGCGTCGGTGGCAAGGTCGTTTGTCTGCTGTACAAGCTTTAGGGTTGAAGCTGGTGATTTGGTGGGAATTTTACGTCAAACTTTGACTCGAATTATCTCGTGATCTACCGTGCTGAGGGGAAAGAGACCTTGGGTGATGAAGTCTACATCAGTGTTAGAATGGACTGTTAAAATATTGTTGGGGGTAAATCCAACACGTTGTATATGACGTACTAAAAAAACTACTCATCAGATCGAGTTCAAACTAATTTTCGTTGGTAGTTTGCATGGTTATGTACATCATATATTTTTTTCAGTTTTTTAATTCTTTTATTTTAGAAATTAGGGGGGGGGGCACATTTTACCACTTTGGAAGTGTCTCTCGCGCAAGTTATTCAGTGTAGACAAAAACTATATTAGAAACCTTAACATCATTTTTGAAGACCTATCGATACACATCCCACACGTGCAGGTTTGATGAAAAAAACATTTTTGAGTTTTACTAGCACTGTAATTGTACGAACAGTGCTTCACAGTTTTGGCCGCGTAGTTATTGGAATATTAAGTAGCCCGGCTGGTCTAGCCGGGAGAACGGCGACTGCTGATCCGGACACCCCGGATTCAAAACCACGCTCACCACTATCTTTTCATGTGTGTAATACCGCTACTTTAAAATGGTGAACGAAAACATCCTGAGGCAACCGATATGTACCTAGAATCTTTCGAAGTCATGTGTCATCCACCAACCCGCACTGGGCCAGCGGGGTGGGTTACCTTGACTATTTCCTTGCGAGAGAAGGCCCCGAGTCCCAGCAGTGGGAACATTTAGTGGGCTGTTTACGCATTAAGCAAAGAAGCCTATGTACTAGTCTAGACTATACCTTATAAATAATATGTATTCTTAAGTTCAACCTGATCCGTTAAGCCGTTTTAACGTGATTGAGCAACTAACATCCAAACATGCAAACTTTGACATTTAATCCTGCTACCAATATTAATGTTAATGTATGGATGTTTTTTACTCAATTACGTCGTACCGTCTAAATGAATCGAACTGAAACTTGGAATACAGGTAGATATAGTCTGAAAGAACACATTTTTTTCCTTATGCTATTTTTCATCCCTGCAAAATAGCAGAAACCGAAACTTTGCGGTAGGTGCATGTTACTAACTTTATATCTCTTTAACATTAACTTGAGGCATATGTTATGCTTTAGGTCAATCTTATGTATTCAGAGTAACATTTAGCAACGTCGTACTAAATTTCAGCCATATCCGTTCAGTTTTTTTGCCATGAATACATAAATATCAAACACTTAAACTTTTCGAAATCTAAATTTGTAGCTGAATTAGCATTAGTTAAGGATTATTTTGGTGGACAAACTTTTCATCTCGCTTAAATATTTCTTAGGGAAATCATTATTGGGATATTATTTGGAATTCATAAAAAGCAGCATGAAACTTGCAAAAACATTCAAATACCTGTTTGGCTAAGTTGGACGCGTTCAATAAATATCCCGAGCACACACAATATATCGACATCTCGAATCCAGGGTTGCCAAGTAACAGCCTACAAATTGCCCGCACTCCGTCCTTATTTACGTGATGTGGTTCTCGAACACACTTTATCTAGCCAAAAGAAAAAGCTCAAAGAAAGAGTGAACTTTAACAGCGCTGTAAAATTTCCCGACCAGAATTTTATGTGTCGTCAAAGTTAGGGCTGACGCTTACTTGCTGGGCGTGGCTTTGAGTTTGATTTAGTATTAAACTATTAATTTGATGTTTGATTCTTTTAGAAGTAAAATTTTGGAGGTGTCACCTGTCAAATACAATT
Source organism: Ectropis crepuscularia (assembly GCA_963693475.1). NCBI lineage: Eukaryota > Metazoa > Arthropoda > Insecta > Lepidoptera > Geometridae > Ectropis > Ectropis crepuscularia. The sequence continues at coordinate 7,606,632 of OY856343.1, read as the reverse complement.
TTTGACAGGTGATATAGCAACGCACGTAGGATACAGATAGTAAATTATAAAAAAAATATGTTTTATAATTTAAATTAACTATCTGTATCTTAGGTGCGTTGTTATGTCACCTGTCAAAAATTGTTTTTACCAACTTAGAAACCTTTTTTGGTTTATGCACAACAACTTTGTTGAAGATCAAATATGATCAAATGCATACTCTACAATTTTATAAAAGACAGATAAACATTTATTTTTATCTATATAGATAGTGACGAGACGAAGCAACATGCTTGCTTATGATGATGATGATGTCCTTCTAGACGTATCTGTCAATACCAAACCTGGCTATTTTTAAAACGCCTACCCATAACAAGACCGTGACATGCAACTATTGGATCTAAAGGTACAAGTTCGCGCGGAGACCGCGACACGAGACCGAGACAGGAGACCGAGACCGGAGACCGCGACAGGCACTTGACACTATGGAATTGTATGGACGCCAGTTCGCACTGAGACCGCGACAGGAGACCGAGACAGGTCGCGGTCGCGGTCGCGGCGCGAACTGGCGCCCATACAATTCCATGGTGTCAAGTGCCTGTCTTGGTCTCCGGTCGCGGTCTCCGGTCGCGGTCTCGCGTCGCGGTCGCGGCGCGAACTTGTACCTTTAATAAGTCTAAATCATTACCTAGCACTCCACTGTGCTCGTCGCCCAGATATTTAAGATCTATTATCTCTATGCCCTGACTGTAATGTAACTGTACCCATAGTTTTTAAGCTTTTGCGATTTGAACTCATTGACATTTGAAATCATCAATTACACAGGACTTAATCGTAAAATATTTAATTGTTTAATTATCACGCCGATAACATGTTCACAAGTACATAGTCTTCTCGTGACCACGGCGGTTCTAACTCTGTCGAAACTTCGAGATAATCCTGCTAATATTATAAATGTCAATGTTTAGATGTTAATATGTTTGTTGCTCTACGACTTAACATCTCAACTGATCTAGTTGAAATTTGGAACACCGTTAGATTACGAGTATAGAGTCTGGAAAAACATCTACAGGCTTTTTATCCCGGGAAAATAACGGGCATGGGAAATTTGCGGGTTAAACCGTGGAGCGCTGCTAGGCTAATAATATTTTTTTAGATTGTTATTAATGTGCTATGTTTTCAATATGTAATGTTATGAGAAGAGCAAAAAACTGTACACAACGTAATATTTAAGCGTCAACCTTGACAGCAGCTAGGTATTTTCAGATGTTGTTAAGTCGACATTACAAAGTAGCGATAAAATTTTAAGAAAATGTAGGTAGTCATTTAAGTTTGTAAAAAATACGCAGATTTTTCATCGTGACAAACCGTTTAATGAGTTTTGTTTTACGACAGTTACTTAGTAACAATGTTTTATGTAATTTTTTGTATGTCCATAAAAGCTTGTTAATCTGAAAACTTTATTATTATTAGGTATAATGTTGAAAGTTATATTGGATATTTAAATTATTTTAGCAAAAATTGGTACAATTTAGGTCACAAAAGTTAAATTCCCGCTAAGCTCCGCAAGAAGCCTGGGGAAGGACCACACCTTTGCCAGTTATTCTACTGCCAAGCACTAATGTGCAAACATGAATGTGTTCCGGTTTGAAGGGCAATGTTTCCAGAGAAATTACAGGGCTTAGAGATATCATAACTTAGATCTCTGGATGACAAGCGTAGTGCAGTGCTACGTATTGATTTGGACTCTTCGTGTTCCAATAGCTGCGTGTCACTGTGCTGTTATGTGGCTGGTATGTTGCTTACTATCAGGCAAATGTCATGCTCGTCTCGTCACTCTATTCTTTGAAATAAATAAATAGGAAATACGCGGGTAAAACCGCGAGGCGCTTTTAGTATTCGACACATTTAAAAAAGTGCCAAACTAGTTCTCAATTAGGTATACTTAAAAGACATACATCAACATTAATAAATAATCCTATCCTACTATAATAATATTATAAATGTGAATGTATGGATGTTTGGATGTTTGTTGCAAAATCACGTCCTAACGTATGAACGGATCGGGCTGAAATTTGGAACACAGATAGATTATAGTCTAGAAGAACACATAGGCTACTTTTTATCCCGGAAAAACAACGGGAACGGGAACTTCGCGGGTAACATCGCGGGGCGCTTCTAGTTTGTTATATTTTAAACCATCTGTAGCTTATTATATTATAATAAGTAATTTTGAATAACATTTTGTTGCACAAAACATTCGTGCTCATTTTATTTTTCTAAATAATCACTGGCTTTCCGATCGCATAAGCTTTTGACTCGATGTTTGGTTTATTATAAAACAACAATATTGAAGTTACTACCGAACGCAAAGTGATTGTAAAACGAAATTACTTTTTCTGGGAATTCTGCAAGCAAAAACTGCACTTCGTATCCTAAATGCCGTATTGCGTGACGCGAAAATAGCAATTTTATTGTGGTTGCAGAGGTATTTCTGAAATATAATTACTTTGAATTTTCTTCCCTGTATTTTACCTTCGTAAAGCTTGGTGGAGAGTAATAAAAATTATGATAATGAGGTAAGTATAGGCTTGTTGTTATTACCTTTCGAATGATTTCTGCAGCACACAGTTTATCATTCGACAATTAATTATCAGAAATTCTTTGATTTAATAATTTAGTTCTAAAATATAACATTATTGTCAAGAAATGTGTACAAAACTTTATTGTGGTTATTTACGCCGTTTCTTATTGGTAACTAGCGATTCACACAGGCTTCGTCCGTGGTACAAAATATATAACTCAAAATAGCTCTCAGGGATCTCATGAGGACATCAAATGGTGAAATGATTTTTGAAATAGGTCCAGTAGTTCTAAGATTAGTTCAAATAAAAAACATCTTCAGATTTGTAATATTAGTAACGATACTATTTTTAATCCCCGGCGCAAAAACGTTAGGGTGTCATGAGTTTGACATAATATTTTAAATCTCTCTCTCACCCTGGATATGTCTCAGTCTGTACCTACTCAATACTCTTTTTTTTTACTAAAGAGTGACGAGACGAGCAGGACATGTGCCTGATGGTAAACAACATCCCTGCCACATAACAGCACAGTGACACGCAGCTATTGGAACATGAAGAGCCAAAATCATTACCTAGCACCGCACTGCGCTCGTCACCCAGAGATCTAAGTTGTTATATTTATCTCTAAGCCCTGTAATTTCTCTGGAAACATTGCCTTTCAAACCGGAACACAGTAATGTTTGCACATTACTGCTTGGCGGTAGAATAATTGACAAAGGTGTGGTACTTCCCCAGGCGGAATCTGCTACGAGTCCTACCACTACCACTCATCGGAAATAGTCTGCAGAATCGTTGTTTTCGAGTGGATTAATTAATGATATTAGTTCTATTTTTTCTCTATTCATCGGGCTATTCGAGGTGGTCACCTGGCTGGTGAGCAACTTCACAAAATGAGTCCCTCAATTTAGAGCTTCTGGCAGGTAGAAAGTCTTACCAAAATTATCTGTCTTGTTAGGAATCCCTATTTTTCAAATCAAAAATCCAATAAAAATTTCCTTATATGGCCAATTTTTTACACTATTTGTAAAATGTTTTTGTCTCACTCCCCAGAATCACGTCCACAAATAAAATCACAGGGTGCAAGTAGTTCTGTTAATCCTTCCGAGATAAAAAAATGTAATGTTCGGACGTTCAGATGCGTCATCACCTCATAGAAACTGAATGGCTTAGGTCGATGGAGCTTGCATAATTAGCCTACTAAATGTTCCCACTGCTGGGACTCGGGGCCCTCTCTGGCAAGGAGAGAGTCAGGGCCATAAGCCACACTGGCCCAGTGCGGGTTGGTGGATGCGACATGACTTCGAAAGATTCTAGGTACATGTCAGTTTCCTCACAATGTTTTCCTTCACCGTTTAAAGTTTGTGGCATTACGCACATGACTTCAAAAAGACGGTAGTGCGCGTGGTTTTGAACCCGGGGTCTCCGGATCGGCAGTCGATCGGCTTGTTGATGGAGCTTGGAGCTTATTATTTGAGTCTGTAGGTTCACATAGTCTAGTTCTATCCTTAAGAATGTATAGTTCCTTAAATAATAATAATATCTTATTGAAATTAATGTTAATGAAGTCTATCGATAACTAATTCATTGCTTTTTTTGTACCGATGCTGCAAATTTTCATCCGTGGCGTGTTTTACTGTTGCATTACGTTAGGTGGATTTTATATTATTTACCATTAATTTAAAAAAAACGATGCATTAAGCTTGGACCTTACGTAATTTTATCCCAGAAAACTTTATTTTGAACTAAATACTGCTTAGACAAACAATAACGTGATTATTTTCCGACCAAGAACTTAAGTTAAAGTTCTCGCGGGTCGAAATTCGATTGACCATGCGTACGGTCACGCAAAGCGTCACTTAGGATTTCTCCTACGTTCGTTCCATTCCAAAGAAACGTATTTTAACCGTACATCATTTTATGGAATTCCTTTGACATGGAATCCGACCATTACAAGTTGATTGCTACGAGTTCGTAGAGGTGATTGCTACGGCGTAAACGTAGTACGTGCGTAGCGGCGGTTAACATTAAATGTATCCAATACAAAAAAGTGGGAATAACTTGCAAAAAAAAACCTATTTAGAAAGTTTAAATTGTAATAAATACTTGGTACAAGCACAAATAAAATGGCCAAGTGCGAGTTGGACTCGCCCATGAAGGGTTCCGTTGCAACAAGTAACATAATATACATAGTACACATAGTTCGTTGTAACTTTGATCGAAGTTTTATTTATGACGTATTTAAAAAAACTACTCATCAGATCGAGTTCAAACCAATTTTCGTTGGTAGTTTACATGGTAATGTACATAATATACATTTGTTTATTTTATCATTTTCTTACTTTAGAAGTTAGAGGGGGGGGGGCACACATTTTATCACTTTGGAAGTGTGTCTCGCGCAAATTATTCAGTGTAGACGAAAATGATTTTAGAAACCTCAACATCAGTTTTGAAGACCTATCGATAGACACCTCACACATGTAGGTTTGATGTTTTTTTTTTTTTTTTTTCAGTTCTCAGTATGAGAGGCTAATCCTAAGCTAAGGCTAGCTAGGCTAAAGCCCTAATCTTTCTTTTTTTTCTTTCTTTCGTTTTTTATTTTTTTTGTTTAAATTTTAATGCGGTTCACAGAATACATCTACTTACCAAGTTTCAACAGTGTAGTTCTCATAGTTTCGCCAAAAAGTGGCTGTGACATACGGACGGACAGACAGACAGACAAACAGACAGACATGACGAATCTATAAGGGTTCCGTTTTTACGTTTTACGGAACCCTAAAAAATAGGAATAACTTGCAAAAAAAACATGTATAGAAAGTTTAAATTGTAATACATACTTGGTATAATCATAGAAAAACGATAAGTGACTTTGAGGCATTTTACTGCTAGCATGCCATCTAGCTATATATTTATTATGTGGTTGTAACATTTAGTACAAAATATATGTGTAGTTTCATAACACAGCACGTTTTTGGTATAGTTAAGATTAATTTAACTTAGGGAAATAGAATAAAATTTTAATTCGCATTATCAAAGTGAGACCAACTCTTATAGTTCAAGTTGAAAGCCTGGAACGTGAAACAATGTTACTTTTCGAAGCTACGAGTACTATATTAAAAAAACTAATATCATACAGCCAAATAACAGAAAAAAATTATGAATAAATAAACATTGGGAGACAATTCATAAATATTATAAATCTAATAGGTCATAAGATACGGTAAAATTGCTTATTACAGCATGTACAAAATTCCACTCCCATAAACATAAGCCGTAAAAAACAGCACGGGAAGGAAAGTGTCTTACAAAGTTTAAAAGCCGAACGCTAAATTTAAAAGTATGGATCAAAAGCGTCGGCAACAAAGCTTATACAACGCTCTTAACTTATTTTGCATAACATTTTAGATTGTAAATATAGCTTCTTCCGCTTTATTTACATTCTGTGGTCTCTAAATAGCCTTACTAAACATTACTTAACCTCAACTTTGTCTTTTTGAAACGTAATAAACGTCAAAATTTCAATATTGTTCTTCAAAAATGTGTCAGGTTTTTGGATCGCGTTAGTCCTGACCTAAATAACTATATTGCTTATATTGGTGTAGGTACGTTTCATACAGTTACATATTCAACATTATCCGCTCCGAACTAAATAAATCTTGTAAATACTATGGGAACCATTTGGCTTATGATTTATACTAATACATATTAATTGTTTTGAGTCTGTGTATTTCTATGTATAATAAGTATGTATTAACAATTTTATAAGGATTAATGTTATTAACTGTATGTTGTTTAAAATGTTCACCAATATTTTAAACTATTTTTATTTCAATAAATATCTGTTAGTAAATACGAAATAATCTTTAAAGATAAAGTGCTCCATCGCAAACCGCAAGGTCTAGGCACTAATCATGCGTCAAAACGGCTCTAAAGAGTAAACTTATCAATGATTTAAAAAAATCAACAAATTTTTAACCTCACTGGAAATAAAACTTACAACCTTCAGATCTCAGGTCATACTTACTACCAACTGATCCACTGGGCCAGTCAATTATTTCGAAATTGGCAGTAAATAACACAAAAACTTTCTTTAAAAGGTTTACTTGCCGGAAGTGTTGTTTTATAACAAATACAGTATTATGGGTCAGTGACCTTTATAAGTAAGGGTAGCACGCAACCCCTACAGAAAAGACGAAAGGGAAACATTCCTTTTCATGGCATTAGATTTTTAGAGAAAGATTTAAGTAAATCAGGGCTTAGTATATTTTTGGAGAGATATACTGAATACTACAACAGTTTACTGGCGTAAATACGAGTAAAAATGTTTTAGATATTTTTTTACTAAATGTTTTTCACTTTTTGGTAAATATTAGAAGCTTTAAAATTTGTAATTCTCTGGATAAAACATTGTATTGAGATATTTATATCGAGTGGCGTACAACATTTTTACTAAGACAAAAAAGGCAACGATGTTCTAAAGAAAACGAACAACTACGAGTACTATTAGTTATCACAGGGTCACCCCCGGAGGGGTGCATGGCTCGGGAACCTCCACTTGGTGCACTCTGGGCATCACACAACAACTCGCCTCGGTGGCATCTTGTTGTGTGGTGGTGAATCTTGGCCGGGGCTGGAAACTTCTACACGCGCACCTCAGCCCATTGAGCAGTGCGTGTAGAGATTGGGGAGAGAGACTGGAAGACCTGGGAAGGTTACTCGGCTCATATTTCGGCCAAGTAAAATTCCTAAGCTTTCCAGATGAGGGTCCTCCACGAGCGCACTCTGATTAGCAAAGGGCTCGTGGAGTAAAAGTCGTGAGAGTGAGAGAAAATAAAGGCGATGCGGCCATTGAGACTAATCGGCGGTCGTTGAAGGGAGTACGAAAAGTGACCTAGCAGCCTTGACCCCTGGCCATGAAGGAGAAATCTGTGGTGGTTTAAGTCGGTAGAGGCACCATGTCTGTCGTCGTCATGGTGCCGACATACCTCACCCTGCATGGTGGGATGGCAAAGAGTCACCCACGGAATTGTAAAAAAATGACAACCAGGGTCTCAAGATGGCGTCTGAAGGTGGCCTTAAGAAGTCCTAAACGAAACAAACTAAAACCGTTGAGCTTGGGCTCGTTATTCAAACGAGGCCAAGCTCAACGGTTTTATCTTGTTTAGTTTAGAAGCTCCTACGACCATCTTCCGACTTTATCTTGAGATCAGCTTCTTGGTACCATATTATTGCATTGTCACCGAAGTTACGTTAATACACCAAATTTCAACCTAATCTTCTTTAGATTAGGTTGAAATTTGGTAGTGCAGTATATGCAGTAGTTCTAATTTAACTCGCAAGATTTGCCCTACACTAACATACTAACAGGGCCAGTAGAATAAAAGCTTGTAAAAATGGATTCGAAAACATTCTTTTTTTTCAGTTTTATGTTTATTTGCTTTAAATATATCATAATTATGCACTTATTTAATTTTGATATTGAATATTTCTGATTTGATTTAATACTTTTATTGTTTCAGATCGTCATCGAGAGCAACAACAAAAAATGCGGACCCTGAAGATACGGATATAAAGTTGAAGACTCAACGAAAATCATACCAAAGACGTAGAACAAATTGTCTGCAATATCCAAGAAGAGACAATTAGAATAAATCAAGAACATCTTGTACCGCGATTTATGTAGGAAGTCCTCCGGTATTAAATGATCCTTATTGCGACGGGCTAAGGGTTATGTTGAAGTGTAGTTAAATCAAATTATTCAAATAAAGCAGATACCGCTCGGCTTTGAGGCGCCTTGGTATTCCACAAATACACGGAAAGAATTGCACGCATCTGCAGCGATTGCTATTCTTTCGTTGATTTGCTGAGAAATCGATAAGATCTCTGATATCGAATTGAAAAACATAAATAAAACTAGACTACATTACGTCCTACTTCACTTGGACTTGGGACTTTATTTCACAAGGAAGGGTCAATGTGATTTCCAGACGCTAGAGCGGGGTTCCGTAATACTGGCACTCTATTCTGTCATGGCATCTGCGACCAGGTTGTCTGATTCAACATGGTTACGTGAGTTTCCCCTGCGCCGGACAAACTCAGTGTTAGCTGCGTCGCTGTCGGTGTAAGATCATGTTTTATACCGCAAATGTTATTCTGGCCCGTAAAATAGGTACCCAGTGGTTTCGGGTTTTATACTAAAGTAATTCGTAAATCGCTGAAAATAAGGTCTAAATTCAAACAGAATAGAGCGGCGCCCAAACGCCGCTTAGTGGTCCCCGGGGGCCGCTTGGTGTATTAAGGGCCCTTGAATGACTGAGACCTGTTACTTGATGAGATAAGAGTATCAACCAAGTAACTTTCTCAACTCGTTCCAGTCCCATCTCACCCTAAAACAATTACCACACTGCTCGATGAGCAAGTGAGGTGCATAAAAGTTTTAAAAATAAAACCCACCACACCAGGTTTGTGACCAGGGAGCAAAAATTTACTGAAGAAAGTAACTGACCGATTCCCAGGATGCACCACGAGGTGGTTCTCGAATCACATGCCTCATTGGTGGGTATTCTTCATACTACACCAAATAGCCACATACAATGCATATCTAGTATTATGGGAGCCAGATTGTTGATACATTTTACTCATATAATCGTACAATACATACTTATGAAACTTAGATCGCGAGTGCAGCCATAATGCGTTGCTAGTTAATTTTATATTAATTCATTTTAAAGCTAAATGAGCCAGCTATTTCAGGCGCTACGGCTCATTAGAATCTACTCTGCAATCTAGGCGAGCCCGGTCGCCGATAATTGTGCCAAGCCAAATTGAACTCTCTGTAATTGCAGTTCACGGTGAACTTCTATTGTCTGTCAATGGACTAAGGTAAATGAGTTTAGATTTGGATAAAGTTTTGAGTGTCTCTCTGTTTTAAAGTAAAAATTACAATGAAATTCTTAATTGATCATTATAAATCAAATCACGCGAAGTGGAACAACTGTTTTCCGATATTCTGACAGGTAATACCAAGCAATAATTTGCTAATTTTCTGTTGTATTATATTTATGTATTAAAACAAATAAATAAACTACCTAATCGTAACTCTCAACGGCATGGCTGAACGACAAAAAGTGGGTCGTGGGCTTTAATACCAAAAGGCAACACTTTCCCCTTCTTGAGAATTTTCCTGGCATTGGACAAAGACTTGAACCTTATGTATGCCTGGTACATACTACAAAACTACTACTAAAATTCTTTGAGTGAGATTAATTAAAAGAGCCAAACTGTGAATTTTAAGCTTCTGTAAGTAAGATTTGTGGGCCCTCCAGTTTCAAAAACTTTTTTTTAAACTTTTATAGGCTTGCACTTGACCGCCATCTCGCCTGATGTTGTTAAGCGACGATGCAGTCTATGATGAAGCGTGTTTACCTAGAAGAAACCGATTCACTCTCGATTATATTTTACATATTTTATCGTAACTAAGAATGATGCTTGTATAAACAGCTACGTAACATCCAAATATATAAATAGTATAACACAAAACTGTGCTCACAGCGAGAACTATTTCCGACCTTTACCCCGAGCTTCACGGTTAATATCACTAATATTATGAAAAATGATAACAAATTCCATCCACTATATTTGCGAGGCGAATTCAAATTGTATGTAAATACGCGACGTCCTTGTGTTGGCGAAATACATTTTATGGATAGTAAGGATTTTTAAATTAAACTACACCTTTTAACATTTTAGTCGCAGTTAAATATAACTAGTAGCGCCCCACGAATATACCTGCAGTGTTCCCGTTCCGCTTATTTTTCCAACTATTTTTTTTTTATAAAAAGTACCCTGTATGCTATTTTAATCTATAATCTAACTGTGTCCCAAATTTAAACCCAATCCATTCAGGCTTACCGACGTGATTGAGAAACAAACATCAACACACCTAAACTTCCGCATTTACTAATAATTAACATAAACATTAATATTAGTAGAATTATTTTACATTTATACTGGGGGAGATCTTTGACCAGCATTGGGACAACTGAGTTTATATAAAAAAGGTGAAATAGTTTTATAGGCGACACAAGAGGATTACAACAATGTGTCATAGCATTCAAGATGTATAGCTAAAACCCAAAAATTACTCAAAGCTTACTGATGCCACTAATGCATTGCTATTCAAACCCTTTCTCACTTAGATAAATTCAAGTAACAAAAGAGTTCTAACGTTTTCTGATGCTTAGTTGTTGTACAATACATAGAATTAAATTACTTGTTTCATGGCGAATTAGTCACAGTTCTATGAGTGCGTAAATCACCTAAATATTTTTCAGTAGCCAACTAAGAATACCTAAATCTTAAAATCCATTCGTGCAAGTATTTGTTACTACGATTACCTAGCGCCCTACGATCTCAAAGCTAAACAGAATCAATACAGCGGTTTGCTCTAGAACGACAATCATTGAGCCAATTTCAGGTCAATCTGAAGACCTTTGGATAGACTGCAACTGTCAATACAGAATAACAGATACTATGTGCAGAACATCTCCGGGAGTGTAGATGGGAAAGCTATTTTGTGCCACGTGACGAGTATAGTGCTGTGTTATCTAGTGATTTGAACTATTTAAGTTTTCTAAATATTTAAATGTTGTGTAACACCTTAATGTGTAGAATACTTATTTTATAATAAGCATGTTTTTGCTATCAAATACATTACGACATTGCGTCTCTTCAATGTATTTATTAAATTAAAAATAACAATGTTTCTTTATTACCAACTACCTGTGCCCCGCGGTTTTACCCGCGCAGTTTCCGTTCCCGTTATTTCCGTGCAATAAAATGTTGCGATGTAATTGAGCAACGAACATCCAAACATTTGCATTTATAATATTAGTAAGATAAGCAATAGTAAAACTATTAGTATTTTTTCTATGTTGCAATGCTGATGAGTACTAATTGAACATGGATGTCGTTTCGCTCGCTGTGAGAGTACGCTCCGATAGCAATCAATATACTACAAAATACTCGGTATGTGTGTTGTTATGTATGACTCAAATGCTTTCTATTTAGCTATGTCTAAGCTCGATATTTCATTTCAATAGCATAGTATAAATATGATATTTTTGACGTATGATAGTTTGTAAGTTAGGATTCAGCGTGCTTAGAAGTTGGGGGAACGGTGACTGCTGATCCGGAAGTTCTGGTTTGAAATACCACGCACACTATTATCTTTTCGAAGTCAGGTGCGTAAATTAGCGGCATTTGCCACTTACTTAAAATGGTGAAGGAAAACATCGCGAGGAAAGCGACAAATACCTGGAATCTTTCGGGGTCATGTGTCATCCGCCAACCCACACTGGGCTGGCAGTGGAACATTTAGTAGGCTATGTAAGCCTAAAAGTAACCGATTCGCTCTCGACTTGAAGACATCAACACTGTAAGAAAATATCATTCCGAGAACGCGTTCCACATCCTAGATGTTCGTATTAAGGCCGATTTACATCAGACGAGCGAATGCTCATTCTGTCCCCACTGTATCAAATTCATTTGGTGTAAACAAACGTAGAGCATTCTTTCGTTGTTTTGTTTGCGTTCGCAAAGATTCTATGGAATATCTAATATGGAAAACGCTAAGAACGATCTTTCGTTTACACTAAAAGATCGAGAAAGAATGCTCTTGTTCCAGCTCTAGCTCTATGCTCGTTCAGTTTAAATCGGCCTTACGAAAGTGAATTCTAACCTCCTCGTTCAAGTATTAGAAACGTCAACCGTGAACTGATTTCGCTTTAAATACTTAATGTATACAACGAACTAGCATTGCCCCGCAGCTTTACCCGCGTAAGTCCCTTAACTTTTCCGCAATAATAAGTAGCAAATGTGCTATTCCAAACTATAACCTAACTGTATTCCAAATTTTAATCTATTTCATTCGGAAGTTCCAATTTGATTGAACAAGAAAAATCCAAACTTTCGCATACAAATACTATTAGTAGGTTTATCCCTATGGTTGTTGTTTATCAGACAGTGATGGGAAACATAAAGTCAGTATTGAGGGCGAGTCGCAACATGGGAGGGGTTGTTGTTCTAATTGTAGCAACAGACTTAACTAGATATATGATGAGTATGAACTCTATTTACAGCAAATAAACTTCTCCAAAGATTGTGTACACTCCTTACTGTCACAACGAAGTCGTGGAGCAGTCGACATCAGTTAGTATTATGGTAATGTCGTAACGAGTCGACGCTTCCGAACAACGGTTAATCAAGTCGACTTTGAAGTCTTAATATGAGTCGATTTGTTTAGTATTGTCACAGACACGTGTTCGGGTGTCGATGTCTGTGTAAACCTATTTGATAGTTCTAGTTGAGTGTTACGTTAAACGCGCATGACGTGTGTTTGTTTGTGGGGAAATTGATATTGATTTCAATGATGCTAATGTAATGTAACTGACAGTTTGATTTGTATTACTTGTGCTACCTTATTTGGTTCTGATGAACCATGAATTTGGGTTGCATAGTTATGAGTGCAGAAGTAGCAGGAACAAAAATTGGCAGTCATACGGACTGCAGATAGAAGTTGAAAATTAAAACATACAATTTTAGCAAATAAGCAGCTCTAATGTTGCATTAAACGTCACCTATAAGTAATTTAGCTACAGATATATCGTACACAGTAGTAATACGATTTCACCCAAAGCACTCATCACGCCCACGAACTTTTTTGCAGTTACACTACTCCTTCAACGCTGCGTCGCTACATTATCATATTACGAATCTACAAGATTTCCCCTGCCTTAAAGTGCTTAAAAAGCCACTATTTAAAGGAATTATTCAATTAAAAAAACAAGTGACAATAGGTTTTTTTTATAGTATTAAGTCGAGTAGAATATGTGCCTGATAGTAAGCAACATGCCTGCTCATTCGAGCATACTCACACACGCATTGGATGATTTTGTGAAAAAGATGGCTTTGGATTCCAATTTGTGCATAGTTTTTCATAAATAGACTCACAATAGTCAGTGCTTTGACTATGGTAATAATGATGAAATTGTTCGACATATTTAGACAGTTTATTCTATAAAATATAAATTATCATTTCAAGTATTTGTAACTCTAGATCCAAAATGACTTCGAGTATTTAAAAATAGATCAGACATAAAACTTTCAAACGTGAATTACTGAACATCGCATCTAGAGCAAGCTAATTACACATTTGCACGATTACACCGAGGAATCACTTAAATATTTTATTATTCTACGACTGAAATGGGACTAATTAAAGAAAAAAGAAGCGAAAACAATATAAAGGCCGAGCTCTCTCAGGAACCTTCCCTGTGCGTGACTTGATTCCCAATACTTGGCGAGCAAAGTAAATAGTATTATAGAAAGTTCTGTATCATGCTTTACCGTAATCATAATTGAAGTCTTGCCATGAGAGCATACTATGCCAATGTTTTCTTCATAAAAATGTATTTTATTTTTTCTGTAAAAAAAGATAAGTACAGTATTGATTTTGGACTTTTCGTCTTCAAATAATAGCCGTGTGGCATTGTGTTGGTAAGGACAGACATATTACTTACCTTAACCGCACAGCTTAGTCTACCAAATACTCTATGTCTTACATAGAGTTAGGCTAAGAATTAATTGACCATTGCCATTCAGTGGGATAACGTTACCAGTGTAATCGTCACTCACGTTTTGGGTGATGTTAAGCGCGGATTTTTTTTGATAAATGAATGATATTTAAACGTGTTTCTGATTTGTTTATAAATATTAAAATATTAGAAAGTTAGTTATAGAATTAAACGGTATACGGTTTAATAACCCTTATTATTTATTTATTTAATGTAGAAACTCGCATTGTTCAGCTTTTCCAAATTATTAAGAGATTAAAAAAATCTAGACCATATAAATATCTGAAATAGGCACAAGGATATAATTGAATTGAAGTCTAAAGAAACTGAAAAGTAATTTTATAAGTATTTTGGTAGAGAAATTAGGACAAACTAAAGGCATTAGAAAAGCAAATTATGGCACTTAAGATGTTTTACAAGGAGACAGCTGGATCTCAGCGTAATTAAAAATTGGTGGCTTTGAAGGAACTTTCAAACAGCTATTTTCATTAATATTGTTGTGATTTAAATTAACTTTTACAAGGCTTGCTGCTGGCTTTTTGTTAAATAAAGGTACACAAAGTAAAAGAATAAGAAAACTATTTTTTAAAAATTGCTTGACTACGGCATGTTTATAAGCAGCCCAATAAATGTTCCCACTGCTGAGACACAGGGCTTACTCTTGCATAGAAAAAATCAAAGTAATAATCTATCACTCTGACCTAGTGTGGGTGTGCGGATGAGGCACGATCTTTAAAAGTTTTTCACGGTGATTTCCTTCACCTAACCCTTCACAAATCCAGAAGTGATGAGAAACTTGTACATCTCCAATTGGAAAAAGATAATCAGAGGTAGATACAGGATTTGAACCTACGACCTCAGGATTGTAAAGTGCATGTCTATCAATAAGGAACTCTGATCTAAACTAAAAGAAAGAACAACTTCAATTTGCAATAAAATTATGCCCCTATATTCGATTCAGTAAAAGACAGTCATGACTCCCCGAAGGGACTTTATTGTGGAATTCATTACACTTATTTTTTAAAGTGTGAAATGCATTTTGATTTTCTTTGCGTTTTGTACTCCTAATGGAAGTGAAGGTTTTTTCCACCAGCTTTAGGGATTGCTTCCAAATTAAACTGTCTATTTATTTGCCTTTGCTGATGGATCGGTTGTCGGTTACGCGATTGGCCAGAACAGCTTGAACTACTCTCGATTCCGATGTGCATTTTGCGAGAGATCATGCTTTTTTGGCGAAGAAATAGCACGTCAGTTTTGATTATAGCAGGCTAGTGTAAGTTGACCTGTTGAGAAAGGTTGTGTGAAGAGAGGAAGAGGTCTTGGCGAAGTGGCAGGATGCAAGCCAGTTTTGGCGATAGTCGGAAGTCCGAGGTCATGTGACGCCCGAGGTTTGTATCCGGTTATGAGTGATGCGGTTAGTATACAGTATGATAATTCTTACCATCGTATTCCTAACAAATTTGGTCTCAAAACTAACTCGATCTAATAAATTGTAATTTTTAGTAAGATTGTATTAGTATATAATTCCAACAACAAATTAACTGACAAGAATACAATTGAGCTTAATAGGTTTCGTGACATGGCATCATTACATAGAACTGCACTGCGCTCGTCACCTATAAATATAAGAAATTTTATTTCCACGTACTGTAATTTCTCTGAAAACATTGTTATCCAAACCAGAACACAGTGATGTTTTCTCATTACTGCTTAGTGGCAGTTCAACTAGCAAGGGTGTGGCACTTTCTCATGCAGATTCTGCAAAAAGTCCTACCCCTGATAAGCTTCGGCTGCTCTGTTGAGCGCCTTTCACTTTACCCCTACTCCGCGGTCGACCGTCACGCGACATGCAATAGACGGGCGAAAAAGTTTGAGGCGATGCGATAAAATGTTTACTTTAAAAAACCAAGTACTAATGAACATTTTCACCATCATCATCGTTCACTGCTTTTTATTGCACTGCTGGGTTTAAACCTCTGTCATTCTTTGCTACCTTTCTCGATCATATGATAACATTTTCACCATCATCATCGTTCACTGCTTTTTATTGCACTGCTGGGTTTAAACCTCTCTCATTCTTTGCTACCTTTCTCGATCATATAATAATCGAGACTAGGTTTGACCATTTATTCACGCTCATACGCTTCCCCTTTTCTTGCTAAATGGTTATTATTAACACCCCGCAATTTTACCAGAGTAGTTCCCGTTCCCGTTACTTTAAAATAAAATAAAATAAAATAAAATTTATTTCGACACAATTTACAATTTGTTTTAAAAATATGTGACCCATCAGCTCCCGAACTAGTTCAATAAGTAACAATGGCTTCTCTCAAGTATCAACAATTGCGAAATATATTAATTAAAAGAAAAAACTTTCCCGGGATAAAACGTAGGTTTTTTTAAGAGTGTCCCAAATTTTAACCTGAATGATATTACGAAGTGATTGAGCAAAAAACGTCAAAATTTCGTCATTTTTAATAGGTATTGATATTTAAGTATAATAATAGTAGGATATTGTAGGATACAACAGTGTGCGTCATCCCATACTCAGTTGTTTGCCCCATTCCTTCCCCCGGCAAAACGTTAGGGGTACGCCAACGTTTACATAAGAAACGGCATGATATAATAGTAAACGAGTATGTTATCTCATGACAATTGTTTTTCTGTTGATCGATAGAAGCTAAGTTAAATTAAAGTATACCAAACACGTAAGATGATATTATTAGTAACTTTCTTAAAAGCCTAATACCTATTACATATACTCGTAGCAAACAAAATACATTTTTTCGCTGAATTTATTTTGGCAAATAAATTACTTCTAATTTTTTTTTTAAATAAGTAATTTCTAAATAACATTTAAAAAAAGTGCATGTACATACCTCTTTGATTGCAAGGTATTTACTATGTATTGATATTACGTTCATACACTAGTAAAGATAGCCTATCTATTTATTCTATTGGACTGCTCGTAGCTCGAAAAAGCGACATCGTTTCATGGTTGATGTTCCAAAGACGCGAACGAAGAGGTTACTGACTCTACCTTCGCAATAAGAACGTCTAGGCTGTGGGATGTACGTGAACTTGTTCCTACAGTACAGTTCTCAATATAATTGTTGGTGTAGTTTTGGGCAAAATAATGTAATCACCAACGTAAACTAACATTTATTTTATATTTAATAAGTGAACATGAAATTTATTCTTCTGTTCTCCTTTAAAAGGCGGAAAACGGGAATCATATTTTTGAGAACGAAAAAAATTCACCTACTCATCACGTTGCACAATTAAAATCATCTGCATATACATAATATATCTATAATATTATGTATTTACTTGAAGCAATTTTAAATTCTGAAATAAATGGACACTTTGATCAAAAAAGCAATTACTATGGAACTACCATAAAGAAAATCTAAACGGAGGCGCAGTAAGTACTTAAAACTTTTCTTTTAATACATTTGTGATTTTATCAAAATAACGACAAACCAAAGAAATATCCCTGGAGAATTATAAACGAATAGTTGCCACCGCGTCACAAGGGGAATGTAATTTATTAAGAAGCCTTTCCGAACGTTTGGTCGATGCGACGCGTGACCAAAATGCTGGCGTTTATTTGGCCCAACGCATAAGCATTGCCATTCAGCGTGGTAATGCCGCCAGCATGCTGGGTACGCTTCCGATTGGTAGTGGGCTTGAACATCTTGATTATCTGTAGACCTTCATTGGTCTATGGATAATTCAGGTGTGCTTAGTGTAAGTAGTTGTTAGGTATGTAGCATAGTGTAGTTCTCATTGTATTTTAGTTTTGTTAATAAAGGCTCTGCCCTATTAAAAAAAATTATTAATAAATGTGTACGATACGACTTTCAATAGACAATTATTTAAGCCTTTAAAAACCCTAATGTCCGACCTTCATTGGTCTATGGATAATTCAGGTGTGCTTAGTGTAAGTAGTTGTTAGGTATGTAGCTATGTAGCGTAGTGTAGTTCTCATTGTATTTTAGTTTTGTTAATAAAGGCTCTGCCCTATTAAAAAAAAAATATTAATAAATGTGTACGATACGACATTCAATAGACAATTATTTAATCCTTTAAAAACCTTAATGTCCAAGCTACACGAGGCTAGTTTTTCAAGATAGGATAGCAAGCTATGTAGTGCTACCAAGCTAGTAAGCTATCCTAGCTTGAACAACCAGCCTAGTGTAGCTCAAAAGGCTATGCGTTTATATGAAACTTACATCTCTTTTTTACGGTTTACTAATGTTTCACAAACACTTTTAACTAATCGTATAACATTCATTGCAAAAACTATACAATATAGAAATGTTTCATTTTACAAACAACGTTTCGCATGGTGTTTATTTCAAAAATACCTAATATCAAAAAATGTTTTATTTTACAAACCATGATTTTATAACCAATGACATGGCAAACGTTTCACTTAGACAATGTATCGAATGACATTTTGTTTTTACATGTACATTTTTCATTTCATAAATTATTCTTTTTACAAATTTAGCATTGCGAAAAATATATATTACAACAAATATTTTAAAAGTACACTCTAGGGGTAAGCGACAAGACTAGGTAGAGTCGGGGTGCTCCGAGTCGGATTTGGGTCCTAAGTAACCTTATTGTTTCGATGTGGTCACTTGGATATTCAAAAATTACAATCAAGTTTTTAGGTAATATAATAAATGTTTGTTTTATTAATTGAGTTGCTTGCCAAACAACACATTATAAAATGAAAAATTGTTTTTAAGCGTTGGTTTTGTTTTTAAGGAAATATTGACTTAAAATTAAGTTTAGAGGATGATTGCCCCCTTAGATTGGTATATCTTATGGGAAAAAACAACAAAATAGTTGTCTGACGAACATGACAAAAACATATGGACAAATGGAGCATGAGAATTGTGAAGTGAAATTATTATTTTGGAGTTGTTAAGCAAAACGGCTGACGGAAAGTGTCTGCGAGTATTGGCGGGACCTTGTTTTTAAGGATATTGCCTACAACATACGTGAAAATCACTTATTAGAAAATACGTGAAGTAAGTCATGTTTGTATGTACCTTCATTACCCCATATCTCAAAATTGGCCGTCTAAGCAAGTTAGCGAGTAAGCATGTGTTCTTAGTACTTCCTAACTCTATTCAATCGTCCACATTTCATTCATCAGAAAATAGGTGACGTCTGGGAGCTCTGGGATCTCGGACTATTGGTAGTTAACAAAAATATTAAATGAATATTTTGTAAAATAATACGTTATAGAATGAATGTTTGTCAAATAATTACTTTGAGATATAACCAATTTGCTGAATATTTTTTTGTATAATAATCATTTCACCACCCGTGAGTTTATCTAACGTTGGTTATCACATGTCAGTTTGTGATAAATATTTATTAATGTTGAAGTTTTTGATTAATCCTTTAAATCTTTCGCTATTTTTTAAATTGACGTCGTGAAATTGTTTGTGGATTATAATGCTACACGTGACACATTTGGTATTATTGGTTTCAAATTATTCATTCCCATTAGTGTAATTCGGTAATTTGGTAGGTAATAATTGATACTATTGAATAAATAAATTAAAAAAGAAAAAGTTTAACATTTTTATCGTATCGTCTAATATAAACCAGATACGATTTCCCAAGAAAGATTTGAGGGCACAAATGACTGACAATATCCATTCCGTAACCCCAGTTATTTGGTTTAATATTCGACAAATGTTTAACTGCTGTTTGTAACTTGATAATCCGATTTATGCGTTGACTTGAAACGATAGGGGGAATATAAATTACATTGTAAACACATATAATATTGTATACATATTTGACTTTATTGGTGTTTGCGTTGAACAATGGTTTTGAAGGAATTATCAATAACAAACACCTGAGGTTTGTATGAGAACTTTGATCCCCTGATATTACGAGTACTTTCGGATGTAATTTTGATGCTATAGAATTAGATGCGTATTTTTTTAAAATAAACAAGCAATTGTAGGAAAACATTATTTTGTAAATATACTATTGTTGTCTGTAACTATATTTGGCTAATAAATCCTATTTTACTTTATTTGGCCTCGTAACTCAATTAATAGTTAGTCTGATGACATAACTGTTGGTTTTTTTGTACCCGGACTCATATTTGTTTTTTTTTTTAAATAAAGAGTGACGAGACGAGCAGGACATGTGCCTGGTGGTAAGCAACATCCCTGCCACATAACAGCACAGTGACATGCAGCTATTGGAACATGAAGAGTCCAAATCATTACCTAGCACTGCACTGCGCTCGTCACCCAGAGATCTAAGTTGCTATATCTTTGGCCTGTAATTTTTCTGGAAACATTGTCTTTCAAACTGGAACACAGTAAGGTATGCACATTAAGTACTGATTGGCGGTAGAATAACTGGCAAAGGTGTGGTACTTCCCTAGGCGGACTCTGCTAAGAGTCCTACCACTACAAAATACACTATACTTGTATGTATAATACCAAAAAAAAATTTTGACTAGAGGTTTCTATGCGACATAAATTTAGAATCACAATTATCATTATTATGTATTTAATCGGTATTTGACTCCCGTGGTACAACCTTCGCTTAGTTTTTTTAACCCTTAAAGTCGCAAACCAATTTTTAGTTGAATCAATCAAAAAAAGTATCGGGATTCGTTTATTGGGACTCCAAGACATATAGGAAAAATAATAAAAAAAAATCAAAATAAACGTTTTTAAAAAAACACATGTTCATTATACTATACAGTGCTACTTACACAACACAATATTCACGTATAGCAAAATATACATTGCTACTTATGCCGAAACTTTTGAGGAACGGATAAAGAATAATTTCTACCCTTGAAATACTATAACTGTATTTTGTGCTTAATGCAAACAAACAAACTTGCTTTTATGCATTTGCAGAGTGTGTGGCTGGTAGCTTGCTACGTGTAGTTGAGGCCAATAACCAAATTGCTCCTAATCTGATCATCATCAGTGCTGCTGCAGATACCTTGTTTTGCATAGGCACAATTTAATTTTTTTTTCAACTACCTACTTATTAAATTATATGTCACACTCAAAGTTTTTCAAAAGATCTGACTTTTTGGATTAGTAGAATTCACCTAGCGCTGAAACCAGTATATTTCGGAAACATACATAGAATGCAAGCAAAATGATACCAAAAAGCAAATATTAGAGCACAAGCGTAATCATAATTTTAAATTAGGGAAACAGTACATTTTTGACATAATTTGATGTTATTTGCATGCACCAAATTCTCACACAAGTAGAAAAAAACTTAAGACATTTACCACCCAAAATGTGGCAATGTATATTATTCTATACAGAACAGAACAGTCTTAACTGTGGCAATGTATGGTATAATATACATACACATAAATCGAAATAAATCTGACAAGAACTCAATCCTCACAGCTTATTTCGTGCAAATATATAATTATGACATATTTGTGAGTAAAATACACGCATAAAAATGCTATTGATTTTGAGTAAAAAAAATAATATATGAATATTTTATCTTGATCATCTCGCAACTTCACCGTTAGTGTCAAAACATTGCCAATATAATCTCACTGACAAAGTTCACGTCACTTTTATTTTTAATATAAATACATCTGGATACTTGTCAGAATGATACGTCATCTGGATACGTTGATGTCAGAAATAACTTAGACTCATACAACATACGAGGAGAGAGACATTCTTGCAATATACGCAACGCTGACAAGCTGGATAGTATACCCCACTCCCTCACAAGATCAGAAAAGTTGACTCACATTATGGGACCGGAAGTTTATAACACTCTTCCTAAAATAGTTAAATCAGCCCCAAGTTTGGACAGCTTCAAGAACCGATTAAAAAGATCGCTTATCGATCAAACTTTTTATAGTTACAGCGATTTTTTAAAGAGTGATGGTAAACTTACAATAAAATTTTAAAAATAATGACATTGTTCATTACAATTGTAATAAATACATATTATATTTTAATGGTTGACAATTATTTGTACGATACTCATTATCGTACAATAAAATGTTAAATTTAAACTTTAAAATGCATACTCAAGTTTGCTCTTTTTAGGGTTCCGTAAAACGTAAAAACGGAACTCTTATAGATTCGTCATGTCTGTCTGTCTGTCTGTCTGTCTGTCTGTCTGTCTGTCTGTCCGTCCGTATGTCACAGCCACTTTTTGCTGAAACTATGAGAACTACACTGTTGAAACTTGGTCAGTAGATGTATTCTGTGAACCGCATTAAGATTTGAACAGAAAAATTAAAAAAAAAGAAAAATTAGGGTTGCCTCCCATACTGAGAACTGAATCTCAAAAATTTTTTTTCATCAAACCTACACGTGTGGGGTGTCTATCGATAGGTCTTCAAAAATGATGTTGAGGTTTCTAATATCATTTTTGTCTACACTGAATAACTTGCGAGAGAGACACTTCCAAAGTGGTAAAATGTGTGTCCCCCCCCCCTCTAACTTCTAAAGTAAGAAAATGAAAAATCTAAAAAAATATATATGATGTACATTACCATGTAAACTACCAACGAAAATTAGTTTGAACTCGATCTGATGAGTAGTTTTTTTTGTACGTCATAAACACACTATTATTGAAACTTCGATCAAAGTTACAACGCACTACAAGAACTATGTGTACTATGTATATTATGTTACTTGCTGCAACGGAACCCTTCATGGGCGTGTCCAACTCGCACTTGACCACTTTATTATTTTGTTTTTAAAATTGACGTGTAAATTGTACATTTATGAATAAAGAACTTTGACTTGTAAACAGTTTCAAAGAAAATATCTTGTAAAAATACTGTAATTTTGAAACTATATTTTTTTAAACTATGTGTATAGTATACTTAAGAGAATGACTTTAAGGGTTAATATAAAGTGACAGAACGAGGACATGTACGTCATGGTAAACAACACTTATAGATGTAGAGATATAGTAGTACGCCCATAACAGCACAGTGTCTCGCAGCTATTGAAACATGCAGAGCTTAAATTATTACCTAGAACTCTGCACTACGCTTGTCACCAAGAGATAATATTATTTATCTCCACGCCCTGTAATTTATCTGGAATAATTGTTAAACCAGAACACATTTTGATGATTCCTTAAGCTACCTATATGCTATTCTCCATAATATATATATTACCTACTGCAACATGTATTTCATTGCAATCTGTTTCATTATTTCAGACACACTTCAAAATTCAAATACTTAAGTATGTATTTTACTAGTAGAATAGGACTAATAAACATTACGGGAACCGTACACAGAATACGTAAATAAAAACGGTTTTATTCAAAACCTATAGCGAGAATTCTAATATATCCTTACTCTTGATATTGTTCACAAACAAATCCAAAATATCATTCAGGCAGCCAGCATCGAATTACACCCGCTATAGCGTAGAAAATGAAATATTTATCTCCACCCTTCATATCTACCCTTATAATAAAACTAGCAACCAAACATTGTAGAACAATTTGCAAGTAAATTCGTGTACAAAAATTCTGAGGGTTGGAAAATAGATGGGTTCTACTCCTTTTTATGAACCCCTTCGTCATGGCGTCGTAAAACCGTAATCTTTTCTTTTCTGGATTTTTTCATGTTCTGATAAAATGGAATGCTTGCACTCTTCTTTTATTATTCAGTTATTTATTACCATTTCTTTGACAGGCACGTACCTACTATATTTTTCTTCTGTTTTTTTTTGCAGTAGAAAAACGGGGATATTGTATAATTTGCGATAATACCTGTTTTAATTTTAGTTCAAGAAAATCACATGCTTCCATTCCACGTCCACTTTTTAAGAGTTTTCAAGTTAACTTACAGCAAGTGCATGTCCCCACCAATGGGACTCCAGAATTTTTCTCCTTCTCAATACATGACGCTGGCTGGATTTTACAAATGATACTTGAATAACTTTTTATGCTTAAGATGTTTCCTGGACTTGCCAAATCATGTGGCCGAAATTTACAAAAAATTAAAGAAACATATTTTACACAAAAAATACAAAAACACATAAAAATAATTTAACTGTTGTTGATGTAAAAAACGTGTGTTTATCTATCTATATTTGTTAGTTGACTCAGCACCTACCTACTCAGATACATAATTTCTCACTGTCAATGGATTGTGTGGAATTTAAAATGTGGAAGTACCTATAAAAAAGTTAACATTTATATTATGATACCTGAAGCAAGAGCTTCGTAAATTACGGAGGTAGAGAAGTATGATATTTCGTTTAACATCAGGCAAGATGGCGGTCAAGTTTGATGAAAACCTGTAAAAGTTAAAAACCTAGTCTATATAGAGAAAGCAAAACAAGAGTGCAGAATGATTTTTTTTAATCATGCATAAAAAATACATTAAATCAATTTAAAAAAAAAATTGGCAGTCATAGGAACTGCCGATAGAAGTGAAAACGTCAAAAGTCATCATGCCATGACCATCTTCGGGTAAGCTCGGGACCATAGCCATTGGCGGTCGAGAAATGCGTCATCCAATTGGAAATGCTGAAAGGGCGTGGCCTGCCCATCATGGCATGGTCATCTAGAAATGCGTCAGCCAATGGGAAATGCTGGCGCATTTCTAGATGACCATGCCATGATGGGCAGGCCACGCCCTTTCAGCATTTCCAATTGGATGACGCATTTCTCGACCGCCAATGGCTATGGTCCCGAGCTTACCCGAAGATTTCTTATCATACCCGAGCGTGACGATAGAATTCAATTTACACCCCACGAAAAGTCTGTCTACGCGCGCCTAAAGAAGTTTTCACTTCAAAAACATTCACACACCATGGTAAGTAGTGCATTTGGCACACACACATAAATACTCTTTTGTTTATTGTTAAAGCATTAATATGATCAAATTGAATTAAGGTTTATGGTGCAATTTCGTCAACTTCGCGACCACTATTTTGTATTAATATAACAAAAACAACAACAAACCTATAAATTCACTATCACGAAAATCTGTGACACTAATAACGAAACGTACTGCAAATCGCATAAGACAGCTTAGCTTTAATCTTATTTCAAATCATACAGCTAACCAAGATCAGCGACCTCAGAATAAAATGAACCTTATGAAGTACTCCATCTATTTGTATATTCCATTTAATTAACAAGCAGCTTACTCTGCCAAGGACCTTTTACAGTCAATGTTATCTCTGAATCACAACACTACTTAAGACTAGTGTACACTAGACCATGACGAGGAGAGACTAGTATACTATAATTTCTCAACTGATCTTAGTTTAATAACATAATTATTTGAAAGTTTACTGAGAGATGTGAAAGAGAAACTTGAATTCGGTGCGGAATTTACCGGGTAATGTTTATTTATGAATATATTAATAAATGTGGTTAGAAGTACATGCCAAATTCGTTTCTTTTTGTTTCAAAGTTGTATATCCCAAATAATAATCATACAAAAGTTTCGTAGACTCTGCAACCTGCTCATTGGAGCAATGCTTTTAGATTGCCTACTCAAATTATTTGGTTTTACATATCTTACAAAAACTGTCTTTAATTTGTTAAGTTTAGAGTTTAAATTGATGTCGTTTTTTGATTTTTCAAGAGCAATAATATAATGTAATAATAGGTTAATATATCTATACTAATATTATAAAGCTGAAGAGTTTGTTTGTATGTTTGTTTGTTTGAACGCAAGGATCTCTGGAACTACTGGTCCGAATTGAAAGATTCTTTCTTTGTAGGATAGTCCATTTATCGAGGAAGGCTATAGGGTATTAAACATTACGCTACTATCAACAGGAACCGAGCATGAATGAAAAATGTAACAATAACTGGGAAAAATATTGCTTTTAGAGAGCTTTCGTTGCGTGACAGTATGTGTCATATGTTAAAGGTTGCGTTATTAGAATGAACCTAAAGTAACCGAATTTGAACAAAATTTGAATTGGTACGACCAATTTTCGATAGATGGCGTAGCAACGCGCGCGTTCAGCTAGTTTATAAATAGTTCAGGTAGTTTATAAATGGTAAATTATAATACATTGGGGCTACTACAAATTATTAAAACAGTATTTTACAGAACATACAATCTTACAAACCCTTCGATTTATAATCACCCTAATAACTTTAGTATAATTTTAACAAAAAGTGGTTCCTTAATCAAAACTAAATCGACTTAGTACATATGTCGCCGCAGGGTTTCTTAGAAGAGAACGCTCTTAGCAAAAAGGTCGCTAGTTACGTAGATACCCTCCGGTTTTCTGTATCCTACTCGAAAGTTTGGGTGTTTAGATGTTTGAATATTTAGTGCTCAATCACGTCGACATCTGTACGAATCGGGTTGAAATTTGAAAGACCCCACGCTAGTTTTTAAAATGAAAAAAGAAGAAGAACGGGAACTGCATGGGTAAAACCGCTGCGCACTGCTAGTAATATTATAAATCGATTATTTGTATTTATTTGACAAGGTAGGGTATTTTAATAATATTTACCTCTTTATAAATTATATTTGAGATTACAGTACAAATTAAATTCCGCATTTTGTTCAAAAAAATAATTTTCCGACAATCCATAGTACCCGACAGAGTGTGAAGGTCCCTAAAAGACAAAACCAATCTAAAGTTAGCTTTGTTGGAATGTAGGGAGGTTGTTCGTCCGGAATGAAACAATAACTGTACTGATAGGGTTCATAGTTCCGTGTCTCGGTTATTCCCGTGTCCTCTCTCTATTGTTCTTATTTTTTACGCGTCGTTGAGTAAACAAATATTTTTTTTACATAAATAGGTAGCTAATTTATGAACGATTTATTTGATAGCAAGCGATAATTGGGATGATGAATGGGTCTAAATATACCATTCTAATTAGTCCTAGATTTAATTAGAATAATTTTAGTAGAAAATTTAATAGAATTAGTAGTAGATTATGTAAAATGTTCAGGTTGGGTTACCTGGGTTATTTGTACCTTAGTACGAATTCGCGCTGTGACCGCGACGCGAGACCGCGACAGAAGACCGCGACCAGAGACCACGACAGGCACATAACATTATGGAGTTGTATGAGCGCCAGTTCGTGCCGAGACCGCGACACGTGTGTGTCTGGGTCTCCTGTCGCGGTCTCGGCGCGAACTGGTGCCCATACAATTCCATAGTGTCAAGTGCCTGTCGCGGTCTCCAGTCGCGGTCTCCTGTCGCGGTCTCAGCTCGAACTTATATTTTACGAATAGATTAATGACGAGTATTTTTCTATATTATAATTATGTTAATTAAAAAAAGCAAATCTTAGGGTACCTACCGTGTTCAAGTTTTCTTAAGTCCCGGAATATTTAATTAAGCACCTATCTGCTACAACGTCAATATTTTATCTCTCCAAGTACGCCACGTTTCCTTTGTCAGATAAGAGATGTTCAAGTTGTAACTTTGTAGGTATGTACAATTTAGATGCTGTTCCAACTTCGCTGTAATCAGGTAGCGCAATTACTTTCTCCCGCAATTGGCAACAAAACTCGAGAAACGGTAACTTCCGACAACTTCTGACAATTATAAAACTTCGCCTAATTAGCATTTATACAATACTGGTAACCCCGAAATAATTGCTGTTTAAACGTCTCGCTGACAGTTACATTTCGCGGTGTTTTAATTGTGTTAGCCCATTTTTGTCTCATTGCGGTTAAAGTTTGTATAGGATAATTTTAATTAAGTTCTATAATTTTAGAATATTCGAGTCAGTAAAACGATTTTATGTGACAGGCTGAATCAGACTATTTTTAATTGAAATTGAACGATGTTCCACGAATTATTATGATATCTTCGTTATATGTAATGAGTGATTTTAATTGCTAGTTTAATAAATAAACAAATATTGGTGGACACTTCACACAGTTTACTGTTATATTTCCATTTTTTTGGAATTAAAAACGAATTTGCAAATTTTTTGTAGTTTTCACAGAGTAGACTGAGAAAGTGCCACATTTTTTGCTAGTTTTTCTACCGCCAAGCAATCATGTCTATAATACATTACTGTTTTCCAGTTTGAATGACAACGTTTTATGAGAAATTAAAGGGCAGAATAGTAAATTATCTTATAGCCCGGTGACGTGCATAGTGCGGTTCTAGGTAGAAATTTGGACTTTTTGTATTCAAATAACTTCTTTACACTGTGATGTTTTAAACGGGCGTGTTACTTACCATCAGGTGCATGACTTGCTTGACCATCACTTTATACCATTTTTTATTTATTGCAAAGAGTGACGAGACGAGCAGGACATGTGCCTGATGGTAAGCTACATACCTGCCACATAACAACATAGTGACACGCAGCTTTTAGAATATGAAGAGTCCAAATCATTATCTAGCACTGCACTGTACTCGTCACCCAGAGATCTTCGAAGTTATATCTCTAAAGAACTGAATTTCTCTGGAAATATTGCCCTTCAAACAGGAGCACAGAAAAGTTTGCACATTACTGCTTGGCGGTAGAATAACTGGCAAAGGTGGTACTTCCCCAGGCGGACTCTGCTAAAAGTCCTACCACTACTGGAATTATGTAAAAATACACCTGTTGAAATCTAGAATCTGTGTGTTATTATACTTATATGTATGTTTATACAGTTATTTGACATCATCTATTTGAATCCCTTACCAAATTTTTTTTTTAGCTTGGGATAGATAAACTGATTGTAGAAGCTGCCTAACTGCTTCTAGCCCTAAGCCACTTAAGTTAGGGTTCATTCATAGGCGTCACTCATTTTTTTTTTTTTAAAGTCGAGATTGACAAGACGAGCAGAATATGTGCCTGATGGTAAGCAACATGCCTGCTGAGAACAGCAATACATAATGGCGCTGCACTGCGCTCGTCACCCAGAGATATAAGGTGTTGTATCTCTTAGCCCAGTCATTTATCTGGTAACGTTGCTCTTCAAACCAGAACACAGTTATATTTGCACACAACTGCTTGGTGTCCGAGTAACTGGAAAAAATGTGGTACTTCCTGAAGCGGACTTTGCAAAGAGCCTACAGGCTCTTTGCTGGCTGGCTCTTTGAAAATTAATTAATTAATTTTTTTTAAAAATACACTAAACAAGCATATTTTTGTTTTGTTTCAGACATTGATGCAATATTCAACGGTATGTTAGGTATACTTTTTGTTCCTAATGTCAATAAATTATCATATTTTTCAAAAACTTTTCTGTAGGCTATTTACTTATCGAAACGTTTTCAAAGTATGTTTTGTATAAACCAAGTGCAAGCAAAAAGCGAACTTGTCTAATTTTGCTTCCCATTGGTAAGTTTTAATCCGACGCGAAAGATCCGCCGTCTGATTGCGTAGTGATTAACTAAATCACGCCGACCTTCGATCAACCCGCAAGTTTCACTCGGCTTGGATTTACAAATCAGTGTTGGGGAATAACAAAACTGAACTTCATGAAATTCTGTTTTATCTAGTCTTTTAAGTCAATCAGTGAACATTTTTTGCGTATTATTCTATAAATCTTCTTTGTAACTCGTATGGATTGTTCAAGCAAGAATTTTAAATACTGTTTAACTTGTAATTTTTGTAAACAATAATTGGTTTGTCTCGAACAAACTAGATGTCGCTAGTAAGCCTTAAAACACGATGATGTTTTATCCCCAAGACGAATCACTCTTTTATCTGTATATTAACATGCTGTTATCCTTTGGCTAAACTTTTGCAAAAAAACGAATTCAGTCTTTATCGATGATAGGTATACGTGCGTTTCATTTTTGGACACTTGGGCGCTGTACAAATACATACTCTAAGTTAAAAAAAGTAGGTAAAGCTCAAGCCGTCCTACATGGCAATAGTGCGTTAAGTTGATCAATTTTATATGACGCAGAACTTTAAAAAAAAAACTATATCGGTACTCTGATAATTTTTAAAAAGTGTGACTTCAGTATTGATGGTTCCAAACTCCGTTCTATCGGACTGTGGTTCCATCATAGATAGGATCTACGATATCTCTTAACATTTTATGCAAGATGGCGATCAGGCGCAAACCTATAAATATTAAGTTTTTGTTGAGAAATTAGTTATTAAATCAGAATCTTAAATCAGTCGGTTAGTACAGTCATGTAAGTAGCTCAATATTTATGATAAGTTTTCCTAATCTTAAGAATTTCAACCACACGTATAAGATTACAATCTACCATTAATTGCTGAGTAAGCACGCATTTATTTGTCGATCCAAACACTAACAATTTACTTATGCAAATCGAGGTTCACCCCAAAAATGGGCCTCAAACGCAACCCGATTGTTAGTCAAGCGACTCAACTAACTTCATTTATTATAGACGCTGAGCAGTGTTGCCAATTTTAAAATATTAAATCTATTGAAAGACGATAAAATCCTTCGTAATCAATTGCTTAATGTAAAACCAATGATGTCATATTAAACAATGAAGAATAATTTAGATAAAATACTTTTTAAAGATTTTGGCTTAGACTTAGACTGTACCTAATTTGAAGCCAGTTAGCAAATGAATTGGGCAGGCAAATCTAAAAGATTTTTTCCAATTATTAGTTTTTTTAATTAAACCCATTTGAAACTCTTACTAATGATGAACCTATTACTGAGGTAATTTATAATACCTCAGTTATACATTTGGGTGTTGTTTGTGAATTAAAATGTTCAGCATAATTTAAATTAATAAATAAAAAACGGATGTATGTACGCACACAAGAAATTGATACTTTTTCTTTTAATTCCTATGGCTAAAAAGCCTAACTTCAACCATAGAATAGATAACGTTTTCAACGCAAGAACCTCACGTTGATTGATATGTTGAGTTGAAATGTTGAATAGGTAACATCAGGTTATCGGGTTTTAAATTTGGGCTTTTAGCGATAAGGCCGCCCGTTGTATCACTAGTCTTACTGTTTTTTAAAATTATATGCCTGCCCTCGTGGCTTAGTTGGTAGTAGCTCTGCCTGCGAAGCCGAGGGTCGTGGGTTCGATTCCCACCCAGTGCAAATATTTGTGTGATGAATTCAAATGTTTGCACTGTGTCTGGGTGTTTCTATGTATAATAAGTATGTATTTAAAACTATATAAGTATTATATCAGCTATCTGGTCGCCATCACACAAGCTTTGCTTAGTTTGGGGTCAGATGGTGTTGTGTGTGCATTGTCCACCAATATTTATTTATTTATTTATTTATATGTGTCCTATTTTGTGTGAACAATAAAGAATTTTCATTCATTCATTCATTTTCATCATACAGGTTACATTGACATAGGTTTTTGTTAAATAGTGAAAAAACAAGAAAAAAATGTTCCTAATGCTAAGCATTCTGGCTGCATCTACATAAGTAACTAAAAACTAAACCCAATTATTGAAGTACCTTTAAAACCCGACACTGGCATTAATATTAATCACTCGATTTATTGTTCAAAGTAAAAAAAGCTCAAAATCCTTAACGTTATAATAGTTCACATTTGTAATCTAAATTGCAAATAATTTCGTTTAAAACTAGTTGTACCGTGCATAGTAGAATACTGAGGCTCTACAGTATTTTATCTGGCATACTCACTAAAAAAAAGCTTGGCTACAACTAATTGTAATATCTGAATACCTAGTATATTGCATTTGGTAGATCTACAGGTACACCGGAAGAGGTTGGCAACAGTTACACCGAGTTAAATATTCAACGAGACCCGACCGCACCTGTGCCTAAACGCAACCGAAGACTGAAAAACTTTGGACGGAAACGCGTAAAAATATAAAATATAGGTAAAGTCCGAGGGTTGTGTAGAGGTAGGCGATATAAACACTCCTGTGGTACGTGGACTTTCACAACTTTTGTTTTTATTAAAAATATTTCTGAAATATGTTTTACTCGTTAATAATCCTATTAATATTATAAACTAGCAGCGCCCCGCGGTGTTGCCCGCGTAGTTCCTGTCGTTTTTCCAGGAAAAAAAGTAGCTTATGTGTTCTTCCAGACTATAATCTATCTGTGTTCTGAATTTCAGCCCGATCCGTTCATACGTTAGGACGTGATTGAGCAACAAACATCCAAACATCCATACATTGACATTTATAATATTAGTAGGATGTCAATGTTTGGATGTGTGTTGCTCAATCGTCGTACTGTCTGAACGGGTTGGGGTGAAATTTGGAACACAGATTATAGTCTAGATGTCTAGAAGAACACATAGGCTACTTAATATCCCAGGAAAATAGCGGGAATGGGAACCAGGCGGGTAAAACCGCAGAGTACTGCTAGTAGGTAACTAATATTCAAACCGTTCAGGACATACAATCAGCATAGAACAACAATGGTCCTATGGGGTTGGCGAATGACGCAAGACCTCAAAGAATCTTCGATCATGTCGGTTACCTCATGTTTTCCTTAACCGCAAGTGCTATTTGTTTTAGCTTGTGCTACCATAGAATAAACAGCCCTTTGAAAGATTCTAAATTCACAATGTTTTCATTCGCCATTTTTAGGTTTGTGGCTTAACGCTAATGACTTCGAAAAAACAGGGGTGCGCGTAGATTTGAACCCGGGTTCTCCGGATCGGCAGTCGCCGTTCTCCCGACTAGACCAGCCGTAACTTCCCACCTCATAAATATGGTTTTATAATTATCAGGATCATTTTATTCCAGCTTGTTTCAGTTCCAGTTATTTTCCCGCAAGATAAAGTAGCCTATTTGCTTAAGTAACAAACATCTAAACTTTATCATTTAAACATTAGTAGGATAACTTCATGTATTTTGTTGTAAAAAGACTAGCTAAGATTTTCAGTGGTTGAAAAAAGGGAAACAAGTTTGCAAAAAGGTATAGTCGTTAAAATTAAGCTAAAAGTTTGAAACTTATTTTTAGGCTTTTGACTAAACATGAACATTATACAAATGTGTGTACCTTTGATTTTTTGTTTGATGTGGGCAGAGCCTTTACTAACAAAACTAAAATACAAAGATAACTACACAACGCTACATACCTAACTACTTACACTAAGCACACCTGTATTATCCATAGACCAATGAAGGTCTACAGATAATCAAGATGTTCAAGCCCATTACCAGTCGGAAGCGTACCCAGCATGCGGGCGGCATTACCACGCTGAATGGGAATGCTTATGCGTTGGGCCAAATAAACGCCAGCATTTTGGTCACGCGTCGCGTCGACCTTTGAATTGTATTAGGCGAACATACATTGTATTGAAAAAATAGAAGGTATTGTTTTAGCTTTCAATAATATTATAGTCGTCTACTTTTCATAGCACCAATGAAATTAATTGGAAAGGATAAAAATTAATACAATAAAAATTACAAAATTTAATGGGAACGTTAGTCAGCTTCGTTATAAAATAACAAACTCAGTTATCTTTTTCACAATTTCGCTTTTTAGGGTTCCGTAAAACGTAAAAACGGAACTCTTATAGATTCGTCATGTCTGTCTGTCTGTCTGTCTGTCCGTCACTTTTTGCCGAAACTATGAGAACTACACTGTTGAAACTTGGTAAGTAGATGTATTCTGTGAACCGCATTAGGATTTTTACAAAAGTTTAAAAAAAAAAAAAAAATTAGGGGTGCCCCCCATACTGAGAACTGAAGCTCAAAAATTTTTTTTCATCAAACCTACACGTGTGGGGTGTCTATCGATAGGTCTTCAAAAATGATGTTGAGGTTTTTAATATCATTTTTGTCTACACTGAATAACTTGCGCGAGAGACGCTTCCAAAGTGGTAAAATGTGTATTTTCACGAGTATACTGAAAAAAAATGACAGTCTTTAGGACTGCCGATAGAAGTGACCTATAACTACAGTAAGTACTACCTACATTGTATGAATGTTATTAAGTTCAATGTTCGGATATTTTGATGTTTGTTGCTCAATCAAGTCGTAATATCTGAACGGATTGGACTGAAATTTGGAATGCAGATAGATAACAGTCTGAAAAAATACATAGGCTACTTTTTATCCCAAAAAATAACAGGAATAACAGAAACTACGCGTGTAACACCGCGGGTCGTTGTTAGTAACTATAGGTTCTTAGCAGAAAACCTATAACTTATAATTTTAGTACGGAACAGTATTAATGATGTTGTAGCTATAAACACGTGTGGCAACCTCTATAGCAACAGATATACTTAAAAGTTTTATAACAAACCCATACTAAACCCATAAGTTTTATCCATACCAATAATAGTTTAAAAAAACTAAAAAACACGGAGCACGCATTAAAAATTACAAAATATTTTTTTTTTCGTATCCCATTCAGTAAACCCTTTCATTTAATACCCATATCATGGGGGTGCATTTCAAATAGCTAATCCGTTACCTTGGATGTCCACCATGTTGGATTTAAGCCACGTGACTATTTTTTCGTATTCCTGCCAGTAAACCCTTTCATTTGATATCCAAGCATTTCAAATAGCCTGTCTGCCATCTTGGACGTCCGCCATATTGGATAAAACTTCTATACGTAGCTTACAAAATAGCTGATAACTTTGATACGGCTGAACTGACTTTGATAAAACATAGCTAAAAACACTCCCGACTAGTGACCAGAAACTTCCGAAACAAAAAAGAACAGTTAGGGAGCTACGATACCACACACACACACACACACACTCCCTCTCTATGTATATTATGTAAATATCTATCTACTATTATTGCTATCCTACTAATATAATAAATGTAAAAGTTTGGATGTTTCTTTGTCTGTTGCTCAATCACATTGGAACGTCTGAATGAATTAAGCTTGGAATGATAGCACATAGGATACCTACTTTATTACGGTAAAATATGGGAATTAAAATTATGTAAGTAATACCACAGAATGCTGATGGTTCAAAATAAAATTCAATTAATATCTGCTATCTTTTGAAATACAAAAATTCTGTCTCCAATTTTACAGCAATTTTTACGGTTACCAGAAAGGGGTTCGTGCCAACTACTTCCAAATACTCGGCTTGTATAAAAAAGCTATATTTTCTGTACCAAGTGTGCCTACAAACTAATAGGCCGCCTAGTATAGCAAGTCACGGGGCCAATTTGCTGAAACGCCGCTCTTGGGGTGTAAGGAAATAGGCTGGGACGTAGTAACTGTTTGATAGTCTGTGATACAGTATAGACGACAAACAGTGAGTGGGTTCAGTTTCAAATCTTCTAGAGAAATCTAACAATTTGTTGATGAAAAAATTTATAGCCTAACACAGTACAGTACTATCCAGCTATTTTAAATTGAAAAGTCTAAATCACTAGTCACTGAGAGAAAAAACTATAAATTATGTCTCTGAATGACGAGCGTAGTGCATTACTTCATATTCCAACAGCTGTGTTACACTGTGCTATTATGATAGCCAGGAATGTTGCTTACCATCATTTATGAATATGCACTGTTTGTCCCGTCAGTTTGTACTATAAAAAAAATATATATTCAAAGACAACCACTTTAAACAACAGGGTTTATAGGTTTTTTTTACGTCAAAGTTATAAGTATAAACATCCCACTAAATGTTCCCACTGCTGGGACTCGGGGTCTTCTCTCGCAAGGAGAGAGTCAAGGCCGTAACCCACCACGCTGCCGCTGGTCCAGTGTGGGTTGGTTGAATGACACATCACTTCGAAAGATTCTAGGTACATGTCGGTTTCCTCACTATGTTTTCCTTCACCGTTTTATCTTAGCAGCATTACGCACAAGACTTCGAAAAGACAGTGGTGCGCGTGGTTTTGAACCCGGGGTCTCCGGATCGGCAGGCGCCGTTCTTCCGACTAGACCAGCCGTAACTTAACGTCAAAGGTTAAGTACCGTTATAGACTACAGGCCCGTGAACAAAATTTATATATTATGGTCCTCCTCATCGTTTTCGATGACGGCGACCCCTACTGATTTCGAGCGTGTGCCCTAATGTGGCTCGCAAAACCAAATTTAGTTCTAAATATTCTGCTGCAAATATTACAACAGAGTTGGCCGTCAGGATTGTATGTGTAATTGTAGATGGGTTTGGGTCTATCTTTGCGGATTTGCCGCTTTTGGTCCAAGTCGATAAGACAATTCTCCTCAAACGCATTCACATTTTTGTGGACTGTAGTTCGCCACGATGATCTCTCCGATGGAAGCCCCTCCCACGATGTTGACTCTATTCCACAGGCGCCAAGATGCCTCTTAAAGACGTCCTTATAGCGAAGGTGCTGACCTCCATGTTTTTGCTTACCCTCAGCCAACTCAGAATAGAAAACAGCTTTAGGTAAGCGATTGCCCTCCATACGCAGCACATGTCCACATTGTCCACACCATCTGAGCTGACGTTTCATCAAGAAAGCCTCAATGCCGTGCATCTCAGCGCGTCGTAAAACCTCGGAATTAGACACTTTGTCTTCCCATTTAACTTTCAAAATGGACCTCAAACATCTAAGATGAAATGTGTCCAACTTTTTGATGTCTCCACGATAAAAGCACCATGTCTCTGAAGCATACAAAAGTACTGATAAAACCAGTGCCTTGTAAACATCCATCTTGGTTTTCAGTTTAAGGTCGTGGGATCTCCACACACGGTCACTTAGACGCCCAAACGCAGCGGTAGCCCTGGCAATACGTGATGGAATCTCAGATGCCAAGGTGTTATCACATCTAATGATGCTCCCCAAATATGTAAATTGGTCTACTTGGTCGAGTGGTCTCCCATCCAGACTAAGCACTGCACCATCAGCAATCCTCCCCCGGGGCGGCTGTTTGAGGACTTGAGTTTTTGAAGCACTTATGATCAGACCAAATCTCTTGCAAGACTCGGCTAAAGCATTCACATAGGCCTGAAGATTTGTCATGGTGTCCGACATCAGACAGACATTGTCCGCATATAATATCTCAACAATAGGGATCTCTAAAACCTTGGACTTGCTTCTAAATCTTGAGATGTCAAACACACCCTTCTCAGTTCGGATTCTAAGCTGTATCTGGTCACTGCAGGATCGGAGTGCGTCCCTCACCACAACAGCAAACACCAACGCAAAAAGAGAAGGAGCCATCACGCAACCTTGTTTTACTCCACTGGTAATAGAAATTTCGTCAGAAAGTTCATTTTCATGTTGTACCTGTGCACGCATACCGTCATGAAATTGGCGAACCAGGTTGATGAACTTCGTCGAAAAACCAGTTTTTTCAAGGACCATCCACAGAACTTCACGTGGGACTCTGTCAAACGCCTTTTCGAGGTCAACAAAGCACATAAACAGAGGCCGCTGGTGCTCAAGGCTCTTCTCCTTCGGATTTGCTTTAGCACAAAAATGGCATCAATAGTACCTCTAGAAGGCCGGAAACCGCATTGGCTTTCAGGAAGGTAGGTTTCTGCTATTGTGCTAAGACGACCATTGATAATATGGGCAAGAACCTTCCCAGCACTGGAAAGAAGCGATACTCCTCGATATGAACTGCAATCGGAGACATCTCCCTTACCTTTGTACAGCTTGAAAATAACCGCATCCTTCCAGCCCTGAGGAATATTCTCGCTCTCCCAAACCTTGAGAATAATGTCGTACAGCTTATTGACAACAGCTTGGCCAGTGTATTTAAATGCTTCAGCGGGAAGTTGGTCCTTTCCAGGCGCTTTCGCAATCTTAAGGCGCTTGACTGCTTGCACAAACTCATCAAAAGATGGCGGATCGCTCAAATTGTCACAAACTGGAAGTTGTTCAAGCGACTCACTGTAAGAAAGGTCAACGCTTTGCGTAGCAGGATTCGTGCAAAACGTCGCTAAAATGTTCCGCCCAGCGAAGCAAAACATCGCCTTTGTTTGTGACACGATGTTGTTTGTCACGGGAAAACATTGGGGCAGTTTTCCGCATACGTGGGCCAAATATCGCTTGAATTCCTTCAAAAAACTTACCAGTTTGGTGAGTATCCGCACAAAGTTGCAATTCAGCTGCCTTTTCACGCCACC
Organism: Ectropis crepuscularia; assembly: GCA_963693475.1. Lineage (NCBI taxonomy): Eukaryota > Metazoa > Arthropoda > Insecta > Lepidoptera > Geometridae > Ectropis > Ectropis crepuscularia. The sequence continues at coordinate 7,568,515 of OY856343.1, read as the reverse complement.
ACTTGTCCTTAACGTCACGCACTTTAGGTCGCAGCTTACGTTGAGAGCCCCTTTTGCCGGTTGATGATCTGAAGTTTAATTCACGTTTATGTTCTTTAACTAACTTAGAGATCTCAGCATCCGATGCATCAAACCAGTCCTGGTTCCTCCCATGTTGTCTTCCAATGGTATCCAAAGCACTATCGTAGAGAGTTTTTGAAAAATATTTCCATTCATCATCAGTCCCAGACATTTCCACAGCGGCGGAGGTGGTCCAAGCAGCTTCAAACGCTCCATCCACCCGCTTACCCAATTCCGTAGAATGCACCAGACTCTGGAAGGCCAAACGTGGAGGGACTCTATGAGGTGCCCGACGTGACGCTTTCAGCATTAAGAACATCTTCGATCTTATAAGCCGATGGTCAGTCCAACCCACTGCTCCTCGCATCGCTCTGGTTATCATAACATCACGGAGATCCCTTCGTCGTACAATTACATAATCTAAAAGGTGCCAGTGTCCCGATCTAGGATGCATCCATGAGGTTTTAAATTTATTCGTGAGCCGGAAGAATGTATTAGTAATGCTCAAACCATACTCAGCACAAAGTGACAGCAGCAGCAAACCATTGGCGTTACATTTGCCAATACCGTGCCTGCCGAGAACCCCGTCCCACGAAACATGTTCCACGCCTACCCTAGCATTAAAATCTCCAAGCAAAACAATTTTATCGTGTCTTGGTATGGTGTTAAGAATTAAACGAATTTGGTGGTAAAATTCCTCCTTAGCCTCATCCGAGGACGGCAACGTAGGCGCATAGGCACTAACAAAATGGACATATTTGCCACTCGCAATTGGAACACGAAGAGTCATTAAACGGTCACTAATCCCTTTCGGTACTTTACTCAAATGTTTTACGAGTTCATTGCGAATTGCAAACCCTACACCGTTTCCAGCTCTTTCGCCACATGGGCGGCCGCTCCAGTAATAGGTATATCCACCAAGCTGCTCACATAACTCGCCACAGTCACTCAAATGGGTTTCACTCACAGCTGCTATATCTACTCTCTTGCAATAAGAGCCGTTTTTCTTTCTGGACAAAGATTTTTAACATTATCTAATAGGGTACGAACGTTCCATGTTGCAACGTTAATACGTTTAAAATTGAATTTATAAAATAATTTCTGTTTATTTCGACCGCATAAGTATGGTGTCCAAGCGCCCGCGGTTTGGCACCCAGATAAATGGTGAGATGAACTATTTTTGGGCCACCTTTTCTAGGCCCCTCCTCTATGCAGAGGAAAGCAGAGCGCTCCTAAATAGGGCTGCTTTGTCAGTAGTGCTGCCGAACTCAGAATCTCATCTCTGTCGATTCCGCGAGCGACCACTCTCCACGGGTCGCCTGTGTGCAAGGCATTAACTAGAGCCTCGATACACCAATATCTAAACCCCACCGCTACTACCCCATCGCCACAGGACTTTTTTATCGCCCGATAGCTGTGATTGCTCACAGCCCCCTTCGCTAGTTTAGCCCACGGATCGACGTGGTTACCGAGGTGTGGCCGCTGCGCACACAACAGCTACTTGGAGCCACCAGCGAAGAGCTTGCAGGGAGTCAAAGGTAGATGTGTACAAAAACAAATACTTACCGTATCAGATTACGGTCGATCAAGTATTATGTCCTATTATAAAGATGATCCGAAAAGAAAATTCCCCGCTACACCCCAAGTTAATGTAGTGTAGCGTTGAATGAGTTCTTGTACTTTTTGTTAGTAATCAGTTTCTAAAGAACAAAATTTACTTAGTAATTGAACCACCAGGAGACCTATGTAGGATGATAGAAGGGTATAAAGTAATAAGATTCAGCACTATGCCGTCACTTGTAAGCTGTCCAACTGAGTACAGTCGAAGAGGGGTGTTGCAACCCTCGATCATTTCTCCTTGTCGCATGATTTTTGTACGGCATTTCGAAATAATGGCTAAGGAGAGCATGGAACCAATGCCGTAAATAATCAAATGCCAAAATTTAATCTGTAAATCGTCAGAAATTCACGAATTTTTCCGATAAACTAATAATTAAAAACTTAAAATATAGTATTTTATAGTTTCAATACCTCTTCTAATCTATTATTCTGCAATGCCGTACAAAAATCATGCGACATGGAGAAATGATCGAGGGTTGGAACCCCCCTCTTCGACTGTACCCAGTTGGACAGCTTACAAGTGACGGCATAGTGCTAAGTCTTATTACTTTATACCCTTCTATCTTCCTACATAGGTCTCCTGGTGGTTCATTTACTACGTAAATTTTGTTCATGGGCCAGTAGTCTATTACATTGTCAAAACATTTTACAAGGATTTGATGAAACTTTTCTTAAAAAAGTTAATTCTCTGTCAAAGAACTGTATACTATGACTGCAGGTTGGGAAAGTATACTGCGTCGGTCATTATATCAGACGCTCATCGACGTTTACTTAAACTGTGCGGCGTTGGAACGTAATGGCTTTAGAGGTTTTGTTTTTACGCAGATTGTTTGAACACCGTCGCGTTTATTTGCAAATGTTGTATTGAACCTTGACTTGAGGTGAGAAAGTAGATTTTTTTTATCAGGAAAGTTTGATCAAGGTGAATTGGTAAAGGAAATGGTATCGTAGAAAGCAAAAGTCTTACGAAATAGAGTTGTAGAGTGAAACCTGCAAATCGTGAACAATCTATGACTAAAGGTAAGATAAAAATAGACTGCTTTTCTGGTAAGTAAGTTCATCAAGTTTGAAAGTTTGATGTCTTAATATTGACATGTTATCTTGTAGAGCTATAATAGTTTGTTTTCAAATAAACGCTCAGTATCTGTAAAATGTCTGTCATAGATAAAACGATCAAATATACTTTAGCAGTTATATACTACTGCTAACACTTCGCTCATAAATAAATAATCAGACAGCCAAGACCCAAAATCCACCAAACACGTGTTGGCAGATGTCTTCGAAATATATTTTTCTTGAAAGATCTTTTGCTACCGTGAAATACAGTGGTAATGACACACATGTAAATCTGCATTTGGAAAGTACTAGCAGGATTTAAACCTACGATATACCCACGTTAAAACCATGTCATGATTTATTGTTAACATAAGCTTTTAAATTAACCATTGTTCTGTAAAAGAAACATTAAAACTTAAAAAATTGTTGCGGCAAAGGTCAATAAAATATAGTTGCAAAAGTGCCTAAAATACACAACAAGGAGTAACTCATAAAAAACGGATATTGCAATTTTTCACGGAAAATAATGTAATCAGAATTTCGACAACACCCCTACCTCCTCCGCTATTTGAATGGGCCCTTGTAGCCGTACTTTATACGGAGAACTCGGCAACGATTCCCCGTCGGCTAATTTGTGAAAGAATACGTAGGCATCTTTACAACCTAATTATCGTGTTTGGAGATGGGAATACAGTAACTTCGATAATCCGACGTCTGACTAAACGAAGGCGGGTTACGAAAATTACGCTTCGTGTTGCTAAACTTGTTTTAGCTGAATTTGTGAATGTTTTAAATCACAAACGTCGAAATTTTGTACGGAAATAATTTTGTTAAAAAAACATAGCTCTTTTGAAACCTGGTGGGTAGTCGATCGTTTGTTTCTGCCAAATTTAGAACACCTACGTTTTGTATTCTTTCTGAGCCACTTGTAATTGATTAAAAAACAAAAAAAGTCGATCACATGATTCTACCAAGTTTAGAACACACACATTGTGTATTCGTTCTGAGCTATGTGTAACAAATTTAAAAATACGGCGGTGTGTGAGGTAAGTACTTTTTAGAATAAAAACTAACGTGATTTTTAAATACTTACAACTAATTTGCCGATAGCTCATGCGTGATATGGTTGGTCCAGCCCGACGTAAGTTTCAGCCGCATCCCGCGGCCTTTTTCAAGAAGAGTGCACGCACGTGACCGCTGCTTGTTTAACACTCCGGTAGACAGAACCAACAATATTACATCAGGTGAGGTTACCCGTTAGGTGGTTGAAAATGTAAGAGTACTTACAATCTATACTAATATTATAAAGCTGAAGAGTTTGTTTGTTTGTTATAGCGCAAGGTTCTCGGGAACTACTGGTACAAATTGAAAGATTCGTTTTTTGTTGGATAATCCATTTATCGAGGAAGGCTTAAGCTGTTTAACATTACGCTACTATCAACAGGAACGGAGTATAAATGAAAAATGTGACGAAAACGGGGAAAAATATTGTTTTTTGAGAGCTTTCGTTGCGTGACAGCATGTGTTTATATTTTAAAAGGTTGCGTCTATTAATCTAAGAGCCTTATCATACTAGCGGTTTGCGAGCGACTGGGAGGCGAAGCGGGCACGCAGCGAACACGCCGCGGCTGCGCAGCGAGGACGTCGCGGACGCGCAACGTTTTCGTTACGTGTCTGTAGCGACTACAATACACTCAGTAACAAAATGGATTCCGACGAGGAAACACTGCTGTGCTTTGTTACTTCGAAGACGCCGCAGACGAAAACGAAAGCATCGAAGAATTTGGGAGGATCCATTATCAATTCATCGAATGGAAGAGAGCTACTACTTTGTGTTGTTCTGCAAACGAATAAAAAATAATCCAAAACAATTCCATTCTTACCTGCGAATGTCAAGACCTATAGAGTAAGATCCCAGAGCTCCCAGACGTCACCTATTTTCTGATGAATGAAATGTGGACGATAGAGTAGAGTTAGTAAGTACTAAGAACGCATGCTTACTCGCTAACTTGCTTAGACGGCCAATTTTGAGATATGGGGTAATGAAGGTACAAACAAACATTACTTACTTCGCGTATTTTCTAATTAGTGATTTTCACGTATGTTCAACAAAATGTGACGTCTGGGAGCTCTGGGATCTCGGATTACTACATTTTATGAGTTGCTGTATCTGATACTAACTGACTTAACACATGAAGATACACATTTGTACGAGACAGTACAAAATCGCTTAACATGCGCCGCGTGTTCGCTGCGCGCCCGCAACGTATTCGTTACGCACTCGCTTCGCTTTGAGGACGCTCGCAACCCGCTAGTATGATAAGGCCCTAAGATAACCAAATTTGCTCTAGATTTGAATTGGTACGACCAATTTTCGATAGATGGTACGCCATGCGCAACGCGCGCACGATTTAGCTAGTCAAATATAAAATACTTTGTAGGCTTTAAATACTTTAAAATTAAAAGTTACTAGGCACTATAATTTTTTGTTAATTTTCTTAAAATTAATTTAACGAATACCAGAAAACAATTTTCACTTTATCCATGCCCATTTAACTTTTTGTCATAAAATTTGAACTGGTTCATTTGCTTGATTTTTGTGTAATGAAATTTAGTATGTACATAAATACCTAATCAATCACTTTATAATGAAAAAAAAAACACTTTAAATTGCAAACACTAGTAACGTACTCGTACATAATAAAATCCCTTGTTTCCTGATAATTCCAATAACAGTATTTAAATGTTCTAAAATCTACAAAATATTAAGTACATACTTGTTGGACGACCAAGCAACGGATAAACGAAAAGGTGCTGTATATACTGACGCTCAAACGATACCCTAGAAACGATTTTGCTACACGAAAGGCTTACCTACCTTATCTTTTCACGAACAAACGGTCTAGGCTTTTCTAGAACAATTTAACGATTATTTTACGAGAGAAACGTAATGCTAGGAAAGTCTACCAGTTATTACTTCCATAAATATTTCTCGACTTCTAACGTACTCGTAGTTTTGCTATTTTTGTAGGCTTATCGTCAAACTTCTAACATTTACAATTCAATTTACAATTTCAGAAATCTTTTTAAACAGACAATTAAATTGATAATAATAACCAGAATTAGATGGTGAGTCATTTTAGACCACTTATAAACATACTCTTAGGTGCTTTTTAGGGTTCCGTACAACCTAAAAACGGAACCCTTATAGATTCGTCATGTCTGTCTGTCTGTCTGTCCGTCCGTATGTCACTGCCACTTTTTTCCGAAACTATAAGAACTATTCATTTTATTTTATTCATAGTTTTTTATTTATTGTTATAGCGACAGATAGAAATACCTCATCTGTGAAAATTTCAACCGTCTAGTAATAACCGTTCTTGAGATACAGCCTGATGACAGACGGACGGACGGACAGCCAAGTCCCGTCCCAAATAAGGTCCCGTTTTTACCCTTTGGGTAAGGAACCCTAAAGACATAAATTATAACATACACTACATAGAATTGAAACACAAAATATTTTTTTCATCAGACCCATACTTAAACACCTATCCATAGACACGTGTGGGTACACGGGGTTGTCTATGGATAGGTTTTTAAGAATGATGTTGAGGTTTCTAATAATATTTATTTTTTCTATACTGAATAATTTGCGCTAGAGACACTTCCATAGTAGTAAAATGTGTGTCCCTCCTGTAACTTCTAAAGTAAGAAAATGATAAAACAAAACAAAATTTAAAAAATATGAAGGACATTACTTTAAATTTACATTGAAAAATATGCAAACTTCCACCGAAAATTGGTTTGAACTTGATCTGGCAAATAGTTTTTTTAGTAGATACGTTATAAAATTTAATACACTATTATTAAAATTTCGATCAAACTTACAACGAACTACAAGAACTATAATATGTATTATGTTACTTGCTGCAACGGAATCCTTCATGGGCGAGTTCGACTCGCACTTGGGCACTTTATTCTTATCTACTCGTAACTCAAATTATATTCCTAGCATTAATATCGAGTATTGTGTCATTTAAATTATTAACCGAATTAAATTTCTAAACTACGTCAGTTACACTTCATCTAATTTACTTCACTTCGATGAACGACTGTAAAATTATTGAACTGTAAAGATACTGTAAAGATATATTTACTAACAAAAAATAAAAATGCGATTAAAACTGGAGGAGGAAAATTAAGCTTTAGGACCTTTAATTATTATTACCTACCAAATCCACATTTATTTTCTATGAGAAATGGTTCTGTTATTTTGGATGACAACGAACACAAACAAGTAACACAAGATATAATTTCAGATACCTACACATTTTTTTAACTTTTATAGGATTACACTTGACCGCCATCTCGCCTGATGTTAAGCGACGATGCGGTCGACAATGGAGGGTGTTTACCTAGAAGATGTGATCTTATAAATGTCAATGTATGGATGTTTTGAGATTTGTTACTCAATTACGTCGTAAGGTATTAACGGATCAAGTTCAAATTCGGAATACAGTTAGATTATAGTCTGGAAGAACACATCGGTTACTTTTTATCCCGACAAACTCGTTTATAACTCGTTCCCGTACCCGTTTTGTAAGGGAACTACGCGGGTAACACCGCGAGGCGCTTCTAGTAATAAATATATTCAACGTTGTAAGATTTAAATCTGACGGTTTCTACAATTTTACGATGACGAATATTAACCTTTATTTTAAATCAGAGAATTTTTTACTCATATAATAATAAAACACCGCAAAACACGCATCTTATTTTTCTCAGAAAAATCTTACAGAAAAATAAGGTACCTAAATCAGGGAACATAAACTATCCGGTACCGAGTTCTTGAATATTCCGGGGCTTCTAGGGATGAGTTAAGACGCCCTTGAACGCTGTGTTCAGACATTCTGAGCAGACTGTCTGGTTCACTTTGAAGGAAAACTGATCTACTCATGGAGATTTATTTTGGGTCGTGTCTGTTCGCAGTGCTTGGTCTTCGACATGGATTTTCTCTCATTTCCATGATTAATTGTGTACTGCCGATGTCTCATGGCCAATTTTATTTTTATCATTTGACAAAGGAAGGAAGTTCACTGAATCAGTTGTTAGGTATTCTTTTATTTGTAAAATAGAAAAGACCTGATTCTTAAATTTCTATACCTACCACTTTGAAACTGGTCTTATTAATTGAATTGAAAACAGTTTTGTTGCAATTAATGATCTAAGTATAAGGTTTCTTGTATTTAACCAAATAAAAAAAAATTATACTAGTTCAATTCGATTCATACCAAAACAAAGAACACTATGTCTCGAGCAAAGAACAACACTTAGTTATATTTGCTCTAAAGGTAGCTGGATGAGTAAGAGATATTTATTATTATTTGTTTTAATTAGTTGAGTGGTTTGTAAGTACAAACCCTTTTCTCAATCTAGCTTCCATTTTGTAATACATATGTTAGTTTTTATCATAATATAAGTGAGGAGACGAATAAGACATAAGCCTGATGGTGAGTAATAAGCCTGTACATAAAGTCGTGTGTCAGGCAGTCATTTGAACATGAAAAGTCCAAGTCATTGCCAAGCTCTACACTGTACTTGACACCCAGAGATTTAAGTTGGTTTATATCTTTTCCCTGTAATTTTTGTGGATGTTTATCTATAGCCTATTATGACAGAATCCATAATGAGGATATTCGCAAAAGAACGAAAGTAGCCGACATAGCTCAAAGGGTAAGCAAACTGAAATAGCAATGGGCAGACCACATCGTTCGCAGAACTGACAACCGATGGGGAAGAAATGTTCTCAAGTGCCGACCACGAACCGGAAGATGCGGTGATGGACGGCCTCCCACTATATGGACAGATGGCCTCACAAAGGTTGCTGCAAACCACTGGTTGCAGGTTGCCCGGGACCATTCTTTGTGGATATCTAGAGTGGAGGCCTATGTTCAGCAGAAGATTCTAAAAGCAGAAAATCTTTTCAAATAACTTTGTCTATTTTAATTCAGTGCATGTAACAGAGATTGTGGTATTTGAATTGGCTAGCCTAGCACTATACTGCGCTTGTAACCTAAAGATAAAAATATAAATAAATATACATTGGTGGACAATTCACACACAACACCATCTGACCCGAAACTAAGCAAAGCTTGTAATATGGGGGCCAGATAGCTGATATAATACTTATATAGTTTTAAATACATACTTATTACATAGACACACCCAGACACAGTGCAAACATTTGAATTCATCACGCAAATATTTGCACAGGGTGGGAATCGAACCCACAACCCTCGGCTTTGCAGGCAGAGCTACTACCCACTAAGCCACGAGCCAGGCCATAAGGTAACTTCTCTTTTATTCCAGTAATTTCCTTAAAAAACTCTGCCCTTGAAACCGGTTATAGCACATTTCTGCTTAGCGGTAGACTATCTGGAAAAGTTGTATTACTTTCCTAGGCGGACTCTGCAAAGAGTCTTACCACTACTAAAACTACATATAGTCAAGTGCCCACACTACCTGTTAGTGGTGTATTCAGCTTCCCAAAATAACACTGCAACGCCAGGCTATTGATCAAGTGACCTCTATCGTATAATCAAGCCGACCGTTTTTTAGTCCACGAAACTGTCTCTGCATAAAGTATTTATAGTATTTGTTACTCTGTAAGGATTTGTTTCAAAAATAATATCTACAGTTCTGTTAATGTTTATAGTATTACAGTAGACTAGTTAACGTATCTTATAAAGAAATAAGTAAAAAATAATAATGTAAGTTCAAAATATCGAAAAGAGATTGCTGCCTTAACTACTTAGATGATTTAAAAAAAAGTGTTATTGATAATATCCATTTTCATCGCACAGTGTAGGTTTCGTAAGCTATTTGAAAAATCTATTTTGTTAGATGAACATAGATCTTGCATTATTTGTAAAGTAATATTATACCATATAATGGGAAATTAATTTTTCGATTTGGAAGATTTTCGTGCTTAATTTATTTAAGTGTTTTTTTTTTAATGTAGAGTTCTTAAATCTGCATTTGGTGATTAAGCTCCGTTTCACATAATGTGATATTATGGCTTTTATACCACTTTGACTCTACTTAGAAATTTGTGACAATTTTTGGGCCAAGACCTTGAGTTAATATCGAAATACAGCGATATTTTGCACTTAAATGACTAAATAAGTATTAAATACGAGATTCCTTTACCATCAATAAACTTAACCTTTTTAGCTAGAATACAGTGTTGTCGAGGTAATACATAGATTTCGTTTTTTTTGTGACATTGGTTACGATATCTTTGGGTTATAGGTACGACCTACTGTTGCACCCACACAATTCAGCTTTCTAGCATTTATGTTACGATCTAATGTTGTTCAGTAGTACATGTATACATATTGTACATACATATATGTATATTTAACAAAAACCTTCATTAAAGTTTGAAATAAAAGAAAAACCAAAGTAAAACACATTTCCAATATTCTTTTTTATTACCCTAACATTATCTAATTTGGATAAGTAGTCCCAAATACTTTTTCTAGTCAAGTTGAAAAACCTACAATGTTTTCAGCGAGTTGTGGAAACATCAAATTTTCATTACTAACAGCTCCCCGTGGTGTTTCCGGCATAGTTCGCGATTCCGTTATATTCTCGGGGTAAAAAATTGTTCTAGCCTATGTCTTATTCCAAACTATTATCCATTTATGTATCAAATTTTCATCCGAATCCCTCCAACAGTTTATGCGTTGAAAGAGTTGCAAAGTAAACCCATACATTCTTACAAACAATATTAGTGGGATTTTATACCATAGTCTTTCATAATAAAACAGTAAAGATAACCCACTACTCTCGCATCTCAATCAAAAACAATCACACACATTAAGATCGAGTAGGCTCCAACACAATGCGTCAACCTATCGATCAAATGACCTCTCTGTAATCAACTCGCCCTAACTTTGATAGACGTTCGCGCTGCTTTATACCGTGCCTCGCGCCATAATTCCAGCCTCACGTATATGTGCGTGCCTCAAATATTACAATCGATAATGGAAAACTATTAGAAAGCATGTTTGGAACACGCTTTCCTTAGTAATGGCGTCGGCGAATGCGTGAATAGCGCACCTTAAGAAGGGAATAATATTTGTGTACTAATCATTAATCCGTATTATAGTAGCGAGTTTTTATGGAGCACATGAAATTTACTTATTAACAGTGTTTCTTTACAATTATATCGTTGTATCCGAAATATTTATTTCAGTCTTTAGCGAAATCAAATCTTTGAGTAGGTACAGTTAAAACAAGTGTAGAATTTTTTGTCGTTTTTTTGTCAAACAAACAGAAAAACATATATGGGATTGGGCTTTAGTCAAATTTAACTAGTGAAGGATCAGGCTGAGTGACATATATTATTTTATTATTATAGGTGATTTATGTCTAGTAGTGGTAGAGTATGGACTGATAGTAATGATGATGATGATAAAATTAGTATTTATGTTAACGATAAATCATTGTGCAAAAACTCCGTTGATCGAACAAAACATTGTAAAATCTGGATACTCAAATATGATATCTATGAACCCACTCTAGCGTGGGGGTTTATGGTAATTAGTTTAGTCTTTCTTTGTGAGAGATGAACTCAATTGCCAACAATAAGAACACAGAGTGAACAGTTTGCGTTGTTAAGCCGAGGCAAATGCCCACTAATATTATACACGTGATAGTTTCTGTGTATGTATCTATGTATGGATGTTTGAGATATTCTTTTTGGCAAGCAAAACTACTGAAGGAATCTTGAGAAAATTTTAGATAGTCTGGAATAACACGTTGTACACCTTTTAATCTTAAGATCGTGAAATACACGGGTGAAACTGTAAGAAACTACTAGTTTTTTTAATGAAATGAGCAATTGTAAGAATGTACAGGGGTTTATCTAATTACACGAGATGAGTTGGAAATCTATCAGTCCCGTCAACCCAACGGAGTAAATCAGATAAACCTCACAAGTACGTAAACCACAAAAATGCTCAAATCACCTCAATTATTTTTTTTACTAAAAATAACCCTGTTCTTATAAAATGTACGTTTATCTGTCTTGAATAATGTAAGTAGGTATATTATTACCGTAAATATTCCTATATTTCCGAAAATAGATAGATAATTGGCATTAGCTTGTGCGTTGGTGGTGCCCCGTTCTATAAAATACAAAAGTAAGTTAATTCGACAGGATTACAATTTGGTTGGTGATGAAAAATCATTTAGATTTTATTTTCTTACCTTACCTTACCTTATTTTTGTACTTCGAACTCAATATTTATTGTAACTTTGGGTTCAATTCCACTAAAATTTTATCATGCTCTGTGATACATTTTACTTGTTTTTAAAATTCGTATGTTTCAAAGTCGTAAGTTTTTATTAATCGAAATGATTAATCGAATATTTGGTTTGTTTTTGATTTCCAATTTTATTCAATTAAAAAAAAGTTGTATAACGTAGTTATAACGATGATCTTATTAGGTAAACCAATAGTTTTTTTTTATAATAGGTTTGAACTTGACCGCTATCTCATTGAAATGATGCTACGTGACAATAAGGTACACGTTGGTTGGTGCCTAAATATTATATTTATCTTGGAAACACTCGTACAACGCATTCCATAGTTCAGATGGTCTAATTACAAAAGTTAAGACAAACTTCTTCGTTCGAGTCATTGAAATGCCGCAGAGATAAACGTTGCTTTTTGGAGCTACGAGCAATCTAAAACAAAAAGATGTAGGTGGTATTAAATTGCTTACGTACTCTACGAAATCCATTTCAAAATAATTTGATACCAATTCAATGAAACTTGAGACAAAGCCAAATACTAATAAATATTTTTAGCAAAGACTGTTTCAGACATGTTAGCAACGACTATTTTACCTTACCAGAACTTACAATATATGAGTAAGGATATGTTAGGAAAAGGTATAAAAAGAAAACAAAACAAATAAAAGACAGCGAACATGGAAATACAAGCATTCTGTATTTGTACTCACAAATATATTTTTAGACACCCTTTTCCTTGAGGGCTGGCAAAATCAGTCTAATGCTCGCGGAAAAACAATGACACTGCAAAACTCAAATTTGAATAAATTTAACGCTACGAAATTACAAAGAAAATACCAAACAACATTACAAAATGGAAACAGCGTTTGAGGTTGAAAACTTCGACGAAAATACAAGCAATGAGGTCGATTTTGCTGATATTGTTATGGTAACTAGCAGTGTCCGCCGTTTTATCTGCATGGTCCCCTGTTCTCAAAATTTTTCAGCTTGTAAAAATAAACTATTTGATATTTCAAACTATAACGGTTATCTGTGTCAAATTGAATCTATATCCATTATCCATGTACACGGTGTCCATGTTTTATGCGAATATCCATAAATACATTAATCTCTTCATCCATCCTTACATCCATCTATATCCACACATATATACAAACATACGCATCATATATTAATTAGTTCGTGGGGACTGAGTGCCAAAAGCATTTACAAAGAGTTATACAAGCGGTTTTGTGATGCAACTCGTGACCAAAATGCTGGCCTTTTTTTTTCTCAACGCATAAGTATCGCCTTTCAACGTGGCAATGGGGCATTTTGAGCACGATATATTTTTTTTTAACTTGAATAGGTTTACACTTGACCGCCATCTTGCCTGATGTTAAGCGACGATGCGGCCTACGATGAAGCGTGCTTACCTAGAAGAAACTGATTCACTCTCGACCTGAAGACACCAAGATTATAACTATCGGGGAAAAGTTGACAAAATTATAATAGATTATTAAATAAATTATAATTTTGTTAATAATTACACAGCAGTGTCTGAGTTTAATTATGTAGTTCGATCACAAAATATAATTTAAAATACTGAACGAAAAATAATAGTATAATTAGGCAATAAAGCCAGCGCTACGATACAAATGTACTGTAGAAGACCTTGAACTTAGAATTTAATTAACAAAGACTGTAATACGAGTTGTATCAAACTGTAATCTAATAATGTAATTATAGATAGGATGAGCACAAGAGTATTATAACTCAACATAAGTTAGTGCGACAGGGTGTAAGGCTTGGGAACCTCCAAGAGACAGATGGACCCAGTGAAACAATGACAATGGTTCAGTGGGAATCAGTTAACAACTTCCCAAACCAGAGCAGGTTCTTCGTGGCTGATCACTAATTCCGGCCGTATTAGTAAACTCTGTAAACGCTACTCACTATTTGAATACTGCGTATAGAGGTTTGCGGGACGGAAAAGACTTGGGTACTAGACCACTCAGAACATATTCATATTGAGACAAAACGTTTCTTTGTATGATAATGGCAGTTATAATCTATATAGTAGAAGGACTCTTGGCAGAGTCCGCCTGGGGAAGGACCACACCTTTGCTAGTTATTCTACCGCCAAGCAGTAATGGGCAAACATTACTATATTCCGATTTGAAGGGGAATGTTTTCAGAGAAATTCCAGGGTTTAGAGATAAAACAACTTAGATCTCTGGGTGATGAGCGCAGTGCAGTGCTAGATAATGATTTGGACTCATCATGTTCCAATAGCTGCGTGTCACTGCGCTGTTATATGGCAGGCATGTTGCATATTAAAAATCGAACTGCACTGGGAACATTTTCATGCTATGATTTTTAGGGTTCCGTAAAACGTAAAAACGAAACCCTTATAGATTCGTCATGTCTGTCTGTCCGTATATACATATGTCACAGCTACTTTTTTCCGAAACTATAAGACTTATACTGACGAAACTTGGTACATTTTTTTTTCATCAAACCTATACGTGTAGGGTGTCTATGGATAGGTCTTCAAAAATGATATTAAGGTTTTTCATGTCATTTTATGCTGAACTGAATCATTTGCGCGAGAGACACTTCCAAAGTGGTAAAATGTTAGCCCTCTTGTAACTTCCAAACTAAGAGAAAGATAAAACTAAAAAAAATATATGATGTACATTACCATCCAAACTTCCATCGAAAATTGGTTTGAACTCGATCTAGTAGGTTTTTTTCTAAGACGTCATAAATACGCCACTATTAAAACATCGATCAAAGTTACAATGAACTACAAGGTCTTTTATTTTAAAATAAATAGTGACGAGACGAACAGGATGCCTGATGGTAAGCAACATGCCTGCCACATAACAGGACAGTGAGACGCAGCTATTGGAACATGAATAGTCCAAATCAATACCTAGCACTGGACTGCGCTCGTCACCCAGAGATCTAAGTTGTTAAATCTCTAAAACATTGCCCTTCAAACCGGAACACAGAAATGTTTGCACATTACTACTTGGCGGTAGAATACCTGGCAAAGGTGTGTTACTTCCCCAGGTGGACTCTGCTAAAAGTCCTAGAGCTGTATTATACTACTGGCTGCTAGGGAACCCTTCATGGGCAAGTCCGACTCGCACTTGGCCACTTTTATTTACAATTTCAAGTGTCGCCTGAAACCGGACGAAGCGTTCGAAATACTTCAAATGGTATTCATGGATGAAGGCCCTTCCAAGGCAACTGTGTATCGTTGGTAAATCGAATTTAAGCACGATCGACTAACTTTGGGGGATGACGAAAGAAGTGGTCACCCTTTGACGGTTATTACGGATAAAACGTGCTAACAGTGGAAAATTTAATTTAATACGATAGACGAGCTATATATCAGGAGATATTGATTGGATCGGGAAGCATTCACGAGATACCACACACACATCTTTGCATGAAGAGGATAGTTTCACGCTGGGTGCTACGCAATCTCACCGCACAGAAGTAGACCAGGGTGGAATAGTTCCTGATTAAGATAAATAAATTTGAAACAGACGCGTCTCGGCGAGCTTACAACTTTGTTACAGGTGATGAGTCCTGGATTCCACCATAATACGATCCAGAAGCGAAGTGTTAGTTGATAGTTTGGGTGTTCTAACCCGAATCAATGCCAACCAAAGTGAAACGATCTAGCATCGGGTGCAGATTTTGAGCGCGAGTTTTTCAATGACTACGTGGTTTTACCTCGTTCATGGCATCAGTAACACATCAATGGTATGAGTACTTTGAAAATATTTAGCAAGACCTACAGGACTTTTTTTTAAAACATTCTGAGTCTGCCAAGTATTATAGTAGGTACCTAGTTTTTCCAGAAGGGTGCTCGTAGACCACTGGTTCTCGGCCCCAAGGTGGAGCCGGTCTCCGTTTTGTCCTACAAACCTACGGTGATGCGGCCAAGTGGTAAGTTGAACAGTGCAGGAGGCATCTGTGCAATCATTTTGCGGCTGCGATGTTAGTAACGCGGTTGCATAGGAGAGGAGTACCTGTATTACGGTGAGCCATTGTCCCTGCCTAACGCTGCCTTGCGTGGTCGTCAACGTACGGTGGCAACGAGAGTGGGCGCAGGTGAAGAGAAGCGCAAGTATACCGGCGCACCGCTCATACTATCCTCAGTATCTTCTACTTACAGCCAGGTGGTAGGTGACGGGCTAAACATCAGGCTCGTTACAAGAGATCAACGGTGTCAAGACGCGTCTGGCACCCAATTCGTAGTAGGACTTTTAGATGGTCTTGTACAAGTTAGTGTTCAGTGTTTTGATGCTCCGGTTATCGTGCATTGCCTTGAGGTAGGCCCGTTGATGAACAGGCTGCAGTGGGTTTTGTTCACGCAAAAAAAAATGGTTTAAGGCCGGGTCACACAGAGGCGATCCGGTAGCGATAGTGATCCGATAGCGATAGCGATCCGATACCGAGTATGGGATCGCGCCCGGTTGCTGTGTGTCAGGTTGCATACAAATTCGAACATTACAAAAAATATCGTCTCGTTATCGGATCGCTATCGCTATCGGATCGCCTCTGTGTGACCCGGCTTTTACGCGATAGAGACTATCTGACATATTATGACATAACATGGACTAGATATCTGAATAGTTACTTATTCTTTGAGTCGTAGGCCAACTTCGGAATATTTACCTGAAGAAATTTTATTTTAAATCAGCATTTTTTACAAAAGTTAGATGTGGTATGATGACCAGTATTTAAAATAGTATTTTGTAGAGTTTTGTTATTTGGTTTTTATACTATATATTTTAGAGTGGTGAGATGAGTAGTACATAATATAGTATGCCCAATAGTAAGCAATACGCCTGCTTGTATGCCTATCCATTACATCACAGTGTCACGCAGCTATTGGACCATGGAGATTCCAAATCATTACCTAGCACAACACTATGCTTATCATCCAATGCCAAGCCCAGTATTTTCTCAGAAAACGTTTACCTTTAAACCGGAACACAGTCACGATTGCATATTACTGCTTGGTGGCAGAATAACTAAACATACAAAGTTACTTCTCTTACCTTTTCATCCCAGCTACGCCGTCATATTACGCACAAATACATTTCCTTTTACCTGCTACACAATAGCCTGTCACCATCACACCAAATTACATCAGAAAAGTTATAAAATAAGTGATGGAAATGAATTTAATTACCCGGACAGCGTTCGGCGTTTTCCCTCGTAAGCAAACACGGCTGCCGTAGCATGTAAATAAGTCTTTACGAATTAGGAGCGACATCTTTCATCTCTCTTCAGTACGATTAGATATTCATAAAGCGCCGACGCTTCGCTCGAACATTTTTTTCCTGATTTATTTTTGTGAGTAAACAAAAAGTTTCGCAGCTCCGGTATTATGAATCCCTAATACTCCCGCTTGTTTCTTCTAAAATTACTTTGTCTGTTCTCGTGTGATCATAAAAGTGTTTTGAATTTTATTTTATGAACAAGAGTTTGATAACAAGGTACGTGTTTGGTAGCGAGTTTGGGGAAGAACAAACTATTTAAGAATTTCCTTCATTGTTAGCGCGCTTTGATGTTATACTACATCTGAAGTTTCTTCAAGAACATTAAAATAATAAGTAGATAAACAAGGTAAAGCAGTACAGGCGTACTTACTTGAAATAGGTTGTTCAATAGGATCAACGTCATTAACGCGAAAAATCAGTCGGATGTTCGAAATATGTGAAAAGAGCGAAAATGTGTAACATTCTGCCAGTAGCAGTGCTTCAGTCATAGAGATACCTATACCTAGCAGTGAGCTAAAACAACTGAGAATGATGATGATGTGGTTAAAGGAATAATAAAATACTACACTTTTTTTAAAACTTTATTGTTTCTTTATAATATTTATTACACATGTAATTTATAAGTGCGGCAGACCGCACCACCTGGTATCGTAATACATACAATACAACAATTTTAAATACTATTGTTACTTGTATACAATAATAAACTTTTGACATAATAATAACTGGTTATAATTATGAGATTTGCCATACGATATCCTAATACAAGAAAAATATTCAATGAAATAGATGATTCGTTATATTACACTGAAACAGCAGAATCCAGATGGACAGTTTTATGTTAGAAATTAAACTGAAAAAAAAGTTATAATATGTTCAAGAAATAAAAAAGGTGAAAATATCAAATAATTTACCGACAGCATCTGTCGTAAAAAGCACTTCGATACTTTTATAATATATATGTTAGAACACTAGGACGGGGTACAACTACGTAGATTACAAATTAAAAAAATAACATCTAATCTTTATACAAGAGCAAAACCAGTTCGGAATGTATAAGAATTGTAGGAATCCATTCACTATAGATAGGTCATGCTCGCAGGAAGAACATGTAGGTATATTAATATTAACTATAATTATTTAAATCAGAATTGTTTTCTAACTATTATATAAAATTAATTTTCCTAAAATATAATCGTAAAACTAACCTGTTATAAGATTCTTATTTTAATTACTGTAATTTTCGTGAATTAAAAATGGTTTCATAAAAGTTATATAAATTTCAAAATCGATAGTATTTATTTATCACGTGTTACATAGAAAATGATTTCACATTTCTTTTGTAAAACCATTTATAAGCACATCATTTTATACTTTGTATTTACAATTTATTTTAATATTAATCACGAATTTTCTAAACTTTACTTACAATTTACAATGGTTTATAATTAGTGGTAAAGCTAGTTAGACTGTTTCGTATAACTTTACTCATTTTATGTACAATCCTTGTATTCTCTAAACATTTGCTTTGTGATAAAAGACAAATAATAAAGAAAAACAATGAATAATATAATACTGCTATATATTTTAGTTCATAATACAAAACACGATCAATGGAGTGAAAAAAGTTGTACTTTAGCGCACAATGCTAAAAATTTTAGAGAGAGCTGTTGTTGTCGAGTCTTTTCAAATTTAAAAACCTCAGATTTTTATTATTTATCTAATATCGACAAAGACTCATTTTGTATTGTAGTATTGTCAGCTGTTTATACATTCCTGTGTCGACTATCTTTATATTCTTTCCTTTAATAAATATAATTTTTATGACTATGTCCTAAATCTTACACGATTGGGTCAAAATATTTGATATCTTGTGCATCACTTTGGGTTGTTTGATTTTTCAGCGAAATTTTAACATTTATCTTTGATAATCTAGAAGTTTCTTCAATGTCATAAATGCAACCAATAAAAAGTACATGCTTTCAGATAAGGTAAAACTATCAGGTGATATAATATTATATACAGACCCAGATTGGCATTTATGTCACATTCTACAGTAGGTTATATTTTATGCATGTCTAAAATGTGATTTTAGTTTTAAAATATATGATCCGATTATATCTTTGACCAATTAAGAAAATATTGTTTTGCTGTCGTTTTATTTTAGATCTCTCGGAATTCTCGTTATAGACCAGAATAGTGTAATGCAGGATATTATAATATAAATAAATGACAAATCGTAAACTGTTGTATCGAAAATAAAATGTATCGAGATAAAAGAAATAGACAGAATGACAATACATATTCGGTAATTTGTTAACGTCTAATAATTAAAATTGAAATAATGTAAACTCAGTACACATCATAGGAACGGCTTTTGTTAAAGATCAAGGACTGAATCTTTTGGACAAATATTTTTTTGTAAAATATCATTTACGTTTTGTTTTACAGGCAACTAAATGGATACTGTTTCTTAATGCCCCTTTTAGTTGTTCAAAATTATACACATAACTGGTATCTTCTGACTCGACCTCGACTTATGTAGTTGTTGCATATTTTTAATTAGCCAGTCGTTTACTCAGATGTGATAAATCTGAGTAAAAGAAGACATAAAAAAACTAAAATTTTCCTCTTATTTGACCGTATTACATGCGATTACCTCATCAATTATTTAAAAAAAATCAATTTCAAGAAAATGTAATATATATTCGAACTCGATGAACGAAAAGACATTCTATAAAATACCAGTTAAAAAACTAAATGGCATTTATCGTAACAATTTAAATAAAATAAATATGATATTTAATTAATTACATTGATTTATATTACACTATATACAACACTATGAAGATTAAGCAATAGCTACACAGGGATTTACTTTTATATTGTACATAAACACAACCCACAATATAAAATAGCGATTTTTACTTTTAAATTAGCAGCTGCAAAAATACACTTTAAATATCTATATCAAATAGTGATTCATTCAAATACCACGGAACGACCAAAAAGCATTTTGTTTAAGTAAACAAAATTAAAAAAATGTTATCACAACCAACATGTTACGGGATATTACTAAAAGTAATATGTTTTTTTTTAGGTGACAAACACGTCGTCTGCTAAAAAATACATACCAAAAATAACAAATTAACTCTGATCAACAAAGTTTTTAGAAAATAACTTTCCAAAAAACTCAACAACGCTCCTTATGCCAGAACTGCAAAGTTTTAGGTTTTTTGAGCTATTTTTCATTTCATACATGTAAAAAATTTCTATTCAAATTTGATTTTACTCACACGATTTGACAGCTTTGGCTCACAAAACACTTTAGAAAAAGATTGCAATACGAAGTCAAGTCCAGTGGACATGATTTTGACAGCTGCTAATAACAAAGATATTTAGATAAAATTGATGTATTTACAGTTTGAAAGTCCTCGGTATGTGTCAAGAGAGCGTGATGAAGAGGCAAGCGACGAGCACGAGGCAGTGTGTCGGCGACGTCGGGGCGAACGCTTGGCCCCTCTGCATCGCCGCAGGATACTCACCTGACAAAGGAAATATAGAATTTGCTTCTTTGGCAAAAATTAAAACTGCTCTCGAAAAAAAGCATCTGAAGATATTGTAAGATTTGAGAAGCCAGTTCAAAACGATGGTTTTTGAAGACAAT